>CAUEEP010000733.1:0-1255000 GCA_958450365.1 Mesorhabditis belari
CAAATAGGTGCCTTTTAGCTGGGGTGTCTGTATGAGTGACGCTCTTGTTTTTCTCCAAGCCTTGCAGTGTGCTCCGGCCTTTTTAAACCCATCAAATCACTCCTCTCCGGGTGGTTTTTATTGCTTTTATAATAAAATCAGCGATATTAAGAGAAAAAAACAGGTGGTTGCCGTAAAAGATTTTATCGTCACCGGCCGCGATTAAGCCACCCCTCCACATCCGCGGACATCATTTCTGGCGCGGATGTCTACCCCCCCTTTTTAGAAGAGATGTACAGTCGAATTAGTGAATCGTTAGTGAACACCTCGATAGTGAACGGATTTTTTAGGATCCCTCTGAGTTGATTTAGTACTAATCAAACCTTGATAGTGAACAAATCTCGATAGGATCCCTTCTCGATAAGATTTTAATTTTATCAATGTCTAATTAGCTTTATGTAACTACATTATCTTTCAAATTATTATTACTGTACCCGAAACGATCTTTGCTAGATTAACTATATCCATTCCAAATCTTATCAATCTCTATTTCAGGGCCTTCATTTTCTTCTTCCTATTCACCAGTTTTGTTCTCTCTTGGATAATTCTCACCGTTCACATCAACCGTTTTTCGACAATATCATAAGTTGAAGAAATAATATAGCTAAAAATCTATTATCTAAGCATTTATCCATAAATTTCAGAGACTCGAACCTAGGATGTGGAAAGAAATCGCCAATTTACCCCGAAATTCTCACTCAACGCTATAAAAGCTTTTATGTGGAGATTTTCGTCTACGATTGCATGGAGTCAATCAATTCTTGGCTTTCAATGCAGCTGTTGGTTTAATCATTATCAAAACGTAAGCTCGGTTTGTTTTAGCTTGGTTTAATCCTGGAGTTTACCTGTTGGCTGACTTCTGTTCTGACCCTTGTCGGAATGAAAGATAAAATGGCTCGTTTCTTTTCCGTTCATTTCGGTAGTTTTAGTCGAGTTTCCATCAATGACTTTTTTAAGATGGAAATCTAGATTTTCGCTAGAACCGCATTTCTTATCGTTTTTCCAAGAGTTAGCATGGGATCGCATTTGGAGATTCTGATTGTCACCGCAGTTCATCTTGGAGTCAGCGTTGGTTTTCGATAATGATTCAAATAAGAACTGGTAGCTAAGTTTCTTGATTTCCCGTATAAGACTAAACTAATGAGATCAGGTAATGAAATCAAGCTTAAGCCTTCTTACAAAAGCTTGACTGACTTGACTGCTAGTTTAAAATGACTAAAGAATTCAAGCTAAAGATGATGTGGAGGCTCTGCAATGATCTCATGTACACAACACTAACATTCAACTAACAACTAGCCCGTTACCGCATCTTGACTTAAAGAAGGGGTCTGAATTAGTCGTCACGATTCTCAAGTTCTCAAGATGGCTCAAGTTTAGTTGAAAACAGTAACAGGCTAGGGGATTGCCTTCTATTTTTCTTCATTCATCGAATTTCCATTTCCAGCTCATTGTCTGCACTTATCTCTCAATTTCCACCATCTGGAAGCGAAAAAATCAAAGAAAACTAAAGCTAAATAGCGACGGATTAACATCGCTGTGTTGAGATTTCCAACAGAATAAAACCTTTACTAAAAGCTATTTTTTTTTTGATTGTACAAATCTACATAGAATTGTTGAGATGAATGTTATTCACAAGAAGCTTTGAACGGGAGATATCTGAATCATTCTAAAAACACCCTTTGAATAGACTGATTCATGGGGAAAAGAGGGGAAAGACTCTCCCTCAATTTGATTGACTACATTTTCATCCCTGTTATGGTTATCGCTCGAAAACCTTTTGAAAATCGGCAAATGAGGCGACTATCGGTGAGATTTCTTACCGTAAATACTGTAATAGTACCCCACCCCCCACGTACAGTCGCGTAGTAATAAAGTTTTTTAGTATTTCATTTTTGCCAAGCACCTGTACTTTTCCCCCATCCGTCTTTTGGTATCGAAAAATAGCCCTGAATTTCAGCTATTTTTAGCTCATGTAATGATTTAACATAAAAAGCAGTGTCGAGAAAAGGCTCAGTTCCCATTTGGACTACGCACCGTATCCACACCGTCATTATCTTTGGCATCAAAAAAGCGTCTTTGGTATCCAAAAAAAAATGGCCTGAATTTCATGCTATTTTTGATACCTAACACATTTATAACATAAACCAGGGTCGAGAAAAACTCGTTCAAAGCTAGACTACGCAACCACTCCTGCCCGTCATTATGGTGGTGGGGTACTATTACAGTATTTTACGGTCCTCTAACAAGATCATTTTCAAGTTTTCAAATCACATCAAGATTTTTGACCAAGTTCTTGAGCCAACAAAATACACCCCAGAACATTTAGAGCATGAATTTCATTTATAGCTTTAAGCCAGTGATTTATCAGTAAAATTTCCTCTATTTTTCAGCTTTAGGTCATTCTATTGTTTGTCAGTTTACTGTTATTAATCCTCGAAACTTTCCTGCTCATCAATTTGATCATCTATGCAGTCAAGTAAGCTAAAAAGAGTTCTTTTTCTGATCTTTAACTTTTCAGACTTGAGTATAAAGCTTTATTGATCATTGCTGGATCATTGGTTTTGTTTTGTTTGATATTTACGGTGGTTCTAATCCTCTCATCTGTCTTTAGCATCGGAAAGATTCAATTGCAATTATTGTTTGGAACGGTGGGTTTTGAAACAAAGAAATAGAGAGTAAAGTTCTGGCCTTGAAATAAAGCAAAATATTGTTTCTAGTTTCAGAATAGTTTTAACTAAAAGATTGCTTTAGAATTGATTTAAGATTGATCTTTAAAATTCTCGAATTGGTAAAAAGTATTATAGAATACTATAGAATACTATAGAAAGTACTATAGAATATCTGCAATTTTGATCTATGCTTTACCTCGACTTTGCACTACTTTTTTTGTTAGCTATGATTTAAAAATATTAATTTCAGGCTTTTGTGGTGATCTTGCACCTCGCAATTCTGGCTCTAATTATCTCTTGGGGTATCAAGAGTGATCAAGAGTTTCGAGGACGAGTTGATCGTTGGAATAATTCGACTAACTCGATGATCGAGAATACAACGATAAGCACAACAACCACTTCAACCACTTCAACTCCAGCAACAACGACGAATATCCTATTAAATGACACAAATGGCATGATTGATCATAAGGTAACAAACTCTTTTGATGATATACCTAAAAGTATATTGAAATAGGTTGTAGATAAGTTCCCTAGTTGTGTACAGAAATCAAAATTATAACATTTGAGAAACAGCCGACCGTAGCCGACCGAATAGGAGTCTTGTCTCCTAGTCCGGGGGTTAAGGGTTCAATCCCGGTGGCTAGAAAGATTGGTTCTTTTTCCCGTTATTATGGATTTTTTCCTTTGATCTGGAGTGGCTACAATTGTTACTCAAACTTAGTCCTGTACTGGCCCAGTACTTGGCCCAGTCAGAGCAGAGCCTGATTTCCAGGCTATTCCCAGACCTTCAGGCTATCCTAGGCTTCCAGGTAGTCCTTAGGTTTCCAGGCTATCCTTAGGCTTCTAGGCTATCCTTAGGTTCCTAGGCTATCCTTAGGTTTCCAGGCTATCCTTAGGTTCCTAGGCTATCCTTAGGTTTCTAGACTATCCTTCCTAGGGTTCAATTCCGGCGGCTAGAAAGATTGGCTCTTTTTCTCGTTATTATAGGTTTTTTCTTAACAACACTTCGGCAATAGGGGTAATTAGGGGCAAAAATTTCCTCCGTTGTATTGTAATTCATTATTCGTGTCGAATAATATACTTAATTTGTATCTATATCTAGGTGAAACTCGTTTTGATGAGTTGACGATTGACTTTGGAAAACTAAAGTTTATCATACTATAGTTTAGCACTCCACGGTGAATCTCTGAATCACGATAAGTATTCCTATTGCATTGTACCCTAGAATGTGATAGAATATTTTAATTTACAAGCTCTTAAAAGTTAAACTAAAATCCTATTATGTTCTAAAATCCTTGAGCACCCAGCGGAAGAGATTTTGAGGACCAGTTTGTATTCAGTATTCAGTATTCAATAGATATTCATTTACTTTATACAAATCTTTTAGATCCCTTTCTACTTTTTTGGAGACCGATTTGGGCATCTACGATCAAGCGGAAGGCATTTTAATGGCCGACATCTACGTTTGGGAGATCCCGGTTTCAGTACAACAACTCGGAAAAGTCAACTCAACAATCCCATCAACTTTCCCATTCTCCATTGAATCCACCTATCGTTCTCTTATCCCATTACTCATTGTCTTCTCCTCATCATCTCTAATCTTTTCCCTGATTCGCTTTTTCATCTCTTTCTTCATCATTCATTGCCTATCGTCGCCCAATTCATCTCATTGCAAGTGATCGAATCACTGTAACTCCAATCAGTCATATTGTCATTCAGAAATAAGATTTATTAAATACAATCTATTTATTGAACACTTTTTGATATAAGCTCATGAATAAAGAAATCTGTTAACATCATGTGTTTCCGGCTAAAACTGGAGAATTTCAAGTTATCTTGCAAATATTTACCTGAATATTCTTTCAAACAAAGGCCGAACTCGGTCCCAATCTTTAAGAAGATCTTGTGAGATATGAGCATCTGAGTGTTCAGAGAGGTTTAACTGAAAAAAAGAGAGCTTTTAATAATAGATAGATAATAGATTTTCTACCACATTTCAAAAGTTATTCGTGGATTTAGACATTTCAATTTAAAACATCGACTTTAAGTACGATTCAGCTATCATAAATCATGAATAACGCACTTGTTTGACTTTAGAATGCTGTTGTTCATGGACTGCATTCGGTTGTTTGTTCTTTGTGTGCGCACACAAAGAACACCTCGCCAGTCATGAATGAACATTCGGTTTTGATTTAACATCAAGCAAAGCAGTTAGTGATATTTAGGCTTTGCTAGTTGAGGTTTGAAGATTTTTTTAAACGGTGAAGGCCCACTTTATGTAACTCATCTGGTGATGGCCAAAATGCTCGATCAATTCGCTTTTTCACCACCACTTCGTGACCGCTTCTTGGAGATTCTCCTCTAGAATTAGCAATGGTCAATAAATTTCAACAATTAGAAACATCTGTACCTTTCTAAGAACTCCTTTATCTTATAGGAAATCAAAATCTGATCGAAAAGCCATTGAGGTTGCAATTGAGCAAGGATTCCTTTCCGATAGTCTGTAATAATCTTTTAGTATTTAAGCTAGACTTTTTCTAAACTAACCTTCATTCATAAAAGCCTCTTCACCAAAAATTGAGTACAAATATTTCTCCATTTTGCTAGGATCATTGTACACTTTTTCAGAATAAGCTAAAACTTTTTAGATTTTAGAAAAAGTTTTTAAACTTACGCAAAACTTTTCCCCAGATTGATCTCTTCATAGCAATTGTTGAGATTGGGTACATTTTAAGGGAAATTTCTTTAAATTCGACTGATTGGCAACAGTTTGAGTTGTAAAAGAATAGCTGGAAATGAGTGAAACGATTTGATTGGTTTAGAATGAAAAGTACTTGATTATTTACAAAAATACAGTTAGAATATGGCCAGAAGCCAGGTTAGAAGCTTTGAAAGAACTTTAAGATATTCAAGGAACAATAAAGTAAAGTTAGAGTTGTAAAAGAATAGCTGAACCTTAAGATCTTCAAGTAACAAAGAAAAGTCTAAATCTAAAGTTAGACTTAAAATTTATTACTCAACATGTCTTTAAAGTTTTTAACTTTTACCTCAAATCCCTCACGCCAATGATTCTCGAGATGAAATGGAATATAATCGATATCACTTGTGATCACTATTGAATCATCATGAAGATTCAACGATTCCGAGGTGGCTGCAAATACTCTACACATCTAAACTTAAAATAAACTAACTTAAAGAGCTTTTCCTTACTTGAGCAATTGTAGTTGAAGGTAATGTGAAATCCTTTATCAAAGTTATTGTAACATTTTTCGTTAAGACATGCTCAAGTACTGTTTTCACATTCTTTAAGAAATTCTCGTCTTTCCCGACCAAGCATAGTAGACCTAGGAAAGTTAATTTATGTGAAAAGCCATTAAGCAATGATAGTATTGTAGAAAACGGGTACTATTCAACTATACAATCAAAATTAGAATCATTTTAAACAAACTTTCAACTCCAAGTTGTCTCCAAGCTAAAACGCTTAATGGTATTAATGAAAGATATTGAAGATCGAGAGTGGAGGAGAGGGAAACGAAGATTTTCTTTTCTCGAAGTAAAGCTGAAAATGAATAACTCAATATTAGTTTAATTGGCTCAGTTAAAGACTTTTGAATAAGTAGACAAGCTTTGAAGGTTCATAACTGGCTTATAACTAGTGATCATTGTTCATTTTTTATATATTTTTAACGTGAACACTTCGGGCTTTCGAATGATATCAAATAGAGATTGATTGAACTAACCAATCCTGAGGACTGGACTAAATAGAGATTGATTGGACCAATCCTGAGAGAATCAAGACAACTCGGATTGCACTGTTTTCTCGGTTCGATTGCTGTTTTTAGCGGAGTGGTCTAGCGGATTCAAAGTCTCTAGAATAATAAAAACAAACAATTTGGGTTTAAAGCTTTCCCGGTTTGACATAGTGACGCCGAAGAACCGGAAAGCTAGCGAATTCTTCCCCTTTTGGATGTCGAAAAGATGCCGAAATGGAAGCCTCTTATACCGAAGGAGTTTGCCAGATTGCGAGCGATTGTGTACACAAAGAACACCTCGCCAGTCATTTACACAGGAATCCTCTTTTGCTTTATAAATGATATAAAAAGAAGAAATTGGATTTTAAATTTGCACTCGGGGATTTTAGGATTTGGGAAATCGATTGAAGCTATTCATTTTATTGAGCCTAGAACACGGTGATTCAACAATATATAATTCTTAATATATGATTCTTTTGTTCTGAGTCTTACCGGGATATTCTGATGAAATGACTTGTCTTGAAAAAGCAAAATAATCAAATCTAAACTTTATAATTAATAGCTCAAGTGGTTTTTTTCAATTACTTCAAATTTTGAGTAGCTAGAAGGAAAATGAAAGCACTGATTGAAATAGAAAATACCCAGAAAAGTTTTGCAGGAAAATTCATCGATATCATAGGAATTATATGTGAAGAGACATTGTGATGTGTGAGGTGTTCGTTTTCCTGCAATTGGCTTCAAAAAAAACCTGCAGATGAGCAAACGGGACAAGCCGGAAAGAAGTGGGTTGGTAGTGAACTCTGATAAAAGGTTTTGATTTTGATTTGGTTTGATTTTCGTAGATCTACGTAGTTAGTGATCTAAAGAATGAAAGATTGAGTTTAGATAGCCTTAATATTCTATGCTCAAAGTTTCTAGAGCTTCTTTAACTAAATTCTAGACTATTCCAGAGTCATTCAAGCTCCAGTTTATAGAACTAGCAATTCTTTGATGAAAATCCAGGCTAAACCAAAAGCAAGCCATAAAGCTAGATATATCTTTTCTTCAATTCCATTTTAAAGTCAATCTTCATTTGTAAAATTTAGATAATCTTTAGATCTTTAGATTTAGTTTGTTTAAAAGCTGGTTTTTCTTAATCCATAAGGACTTTAGAAATATTCAAACTATTGGGTTGGTGAATTGAAAACTGTGGGCTATTGTCATATGTGACAGTTTGAGCACTTTCTTCAAAAGAAACCCATTTTGGTGTCAATGGAAAAGTTGTAGAGAATCAAAAATCAAGCTTATATCCAAATTTTCAGAACGATTCAAAAACTGGTTTTCAAGAAATGCGAAATTTACGAACTTTCACGAAACTTGCATTTTAAGCGAAACTACTAAGTGTATCTTTTTGGAAATTTGGCTATAAGCCTAATTTTTGATTCTCTACAACTTTTCTATTGACATCAAAATGAGTTTCTTTTGAAGAAAGTCCTCAAACTGGGACATCGCCAGATCTCCAGTCCTCCATTTTTGAGTCTCACACTTGTCTCACACAAAAACCAAAATCCTACTACGAAAGAGGAATCCGCAAATTGCCTGTAAAATGGGCAGAAGTCGTCAATAATAATAAAAATTATTTAGAATGAATTCATGGTTTTATGTTGAATAAATTTTAGTTTAAAGTCCGGCTGTTTTCAATTGACCAACCCAATATTTTAAAGTCAATCTTCATTTGTGCAATTTAAATAATCTTTAGATCTTTAGGTTTAAATTGTTAAAAAGCTGGCTTTTCTTAATCCATAATGGCTTTAGAAATATTTAAACTATAAGAACCAACCATTCTAATGAGCGACAATTGTGCCTTGCTTAGCATAGCCTTAGTGGTTAAAACTATTTTATAAAAACTACCCTGAAACTTGAGTCATCGTATAATTTTCTCAAATCTTACTCATTGTTGGGATGAGGAGTCCAAAACGATAGTCATTCGAGCTCCTTTCTCAACACTCAGACAATAGATAGACTAGATACAAACAAGAGACGCAGACTTCCCTTCCCTTTCGATTCCCTTTCCCCAACATTGATCGCTCATCCCCCTTTCTAACTGACCCCTTTTTACCGCCCGAAAAGTGCATTCTTCTAAATATTTTTTTGTTTTTTTGTACGATTTCAAAGAACAAATAAATCTATTAATTTTTAATTCAGAAATGATGACGATTTCCGGTATTGGAATAATATTATTACTAGGTAAAACGTTTTAAAAGATTATTAATAGAAAGATTAACAATTTCAGCGTGTTTCTCTTTTACAAATGCGGCAGAGGGTGGGTCATCGATATCTGGAATGTGGGTGTCATGCTATGAGAAAATGGATGATTGCTTATCTAGGTATGTGAATGAAAAACATAACTTAAGAACAATTAAACTGTTATTTTCTTGTTATTTAAAGATTGCTTGTTATTTTTACCGTTAATTAACCGCTTGGTAAATAAGATTTTTGTTTAACCCTTTGAAAAGCTCTAGCTAGCTCTAGTAATTGTTCTGAGTTTTAAAAAATCTGAAAAACACTTGTATTGGGCTGGTGGAAAAGTCCTTTCCGATTTTTTTGGGAGAGTACCTTAAATTTGTCCAATTTTGACGTTTTATAGCTCATCCTAAAGCTGTTTGTGCAAACTTTGGCTGGAAAACTTTTTTTAAAAACAAAAAAAAAAAACGAGAAAAACGAAAGAAAATCGCGAAAAGCGGCGGAAAGGCTATTGATCTGAGGGTCGCTGGTTCGACTTCCACCGGTGACAATATTTTTCAAAAATTTTTTGCTAAGATTCTGAAAATGCGTGTCTAGGGGTTATTTTTGACGCTGATCACGAAACACATGTTTTTAGCCTAGATTTCTGCACGGAAAACTAACGAAACGTGAAAACAGCCATTTTTTGGCTCTACCGCCCTTTACTAAAATAGCTGTAAAAACTTTTAAAAAAGAGATATCTCAAAACGGTTTTTACCAATCGATCCGTCTTGAATTCAGCTTTAGGATGAGCTATAAAACGTCAAAATTGGACAAATTTAAGGTACTCTCCCAAAAAATCGGAAAGGACTTTTCCACCAACCCAATATTTTATCGATTTTTACTTTCAAAAAAAATTTGAATAGAGTTTTTCTTACGTTTAAGGCAAGTTTTCCTAGATACTTATGAAAACTTAGATGCGATTCTTTCTTCCGACAATGCTATGTCGCTGATCACTGCAATGATGGCACTCATCAACAAGCAGCTTGTGCTCCAAATGTCACATCGTGAGTTTAAATAAATATTGAAATTCAATAATGAAATCTTAAAAGATCTTGTATGAAGCAATGATTCCAAAAACGAAACTATTTCAGAATGGTGTTGCTAACGTTCGCGTTGATCGTCGGCTTGTTGACGTGTTGTTGTGTGGCGTGTTTCTGTGCACCGTGTTGCATCTGTTATCAAGTGTTGAAGAAAAGAAGAACAAGAGAACGAGATACACAATTGTTGGAGACAAATCTCACAACAACAAAGGTTAGTTGAGTGTTTGTTGAATAAATATTGTTTAATTGATATACTACTAGGGATTTAGAGTTACGAGGAAACGGTTTGAGCTCGTTCAGAATCGTTATGAAACTTTATAGACCTTATAGAATCGACGATGCTGATGAAAATGATCTAAAAAGCAGTATGCTCGATTCTATAAGGTCTATAAAGTTTCATAACGATTCTGAACTAAAGCTCAGACCGTTTCTTTGTTTGTAATAACGAAAACGTACCCTTTCTAGTTCTCTTATTGTTAATTTTCTTGTTAATTTAGTGTGAAATTAGCTTTTATTTTAAAAGAGGATATATTTCTCTATAAATAATATCAATATCAATCAATCCAATATCTAGGAAAGGTTTAAAAGCAAAAAAAAGTAAACGTAGCAGTGATTCGAGTCGATTATTCTGCATAAAATGTTTCCCAAAACATGAAAACTTTCAAAAATTACCGTAATCTTGTTTCTAGCTTTATCTATCTATCATACAAACGGTTTAATTCTGGAAAAGATGCCAAAAACTACAAAAAGTGATAGTTGGACAAAGGAAAAAGGATTACCCGTAGTATTTATCCAACTATCACTTTTTACGGTATTACTGGTTACGGTAGTTATGGTCGTTCACGGTTACTGTAGTTCACAGTTACTGTAGTTCACGGTTACGGTAGTTTACCGTTTCGGTAGTTTACCGTTTCGGTAGTTTACTGTTACGGCTTTCAGTTTTTAGGTTAGACAAGGCTACGGTAGTTTGTCAAAAGATAGCACAAAAGGAAACGGATTACTTTTAAAAAAAGCAGCAACTGATATCAAAATTACCTTTAGCGTTCCCAACTCGTGGAACTCGATCACGAGCCACACACATTTGGTAATAAAACATTCAATTTTTATACCCCATTAATTTATTAACCTTCTAGCCAAGAAACTTTCCGCTTATTCCTTCAAATCTGTCATCTAATATAGCTTTATTCTTTTTTTACAAAGCAAAAACAATTTTCTTTATCTTCAGGCTTCCGCGCCGCCCCAAATTTGAGATAAAATGTCTGCGAAATGATTGGAGACTCACAAAAACAAAATAAAAACAAGGATTTTTTTTTATTTTTCAAATGCTTGCCTGTTTTTTCTATGATTTTTTTTGAGATTTTGTTTATTTTCAGGAATTTTTGTACTTTATCACTTTATTGATTCCTTTTTTTTACCAAATTTCTTTGTGAAACGGGTCGGATTTGCTGTACTTTGTATTCAAAAAGCGGAAATTGCACACCAGATACAGATTCTTCTATCACAAGAGAAATAAAGAGTTCACTGTACCAGAAAGAGTGTGTTACAAAATTTTCGAGCAAAAAGTGCTTGCTCAAAGGAGTGCTTGATTGAAAATCTTTTTGAAAAACTTTCATCAAAGCAATAAATGATTTAATATCTTGAAGGAATAAGCAATTCAATCCTCATTTACATTCTAACTATCTATCAATTTGGGGGTAGGCTAGTTTCCGCAACTGGATCGTTTGCGCAACTCACCATAACTTTTTTCTAGGTGGCTCAATCTTTATGACTTTGGTTTCATTTTGTAGATCTCAATAAGTGCAACAAAATGAAACCAAGATCATGAAGATTGGCCTACTTAGAAGAAAGTTATGGCGAGTTGCGCAAATGACCCAGTTGCGCTTGCTCGCTCAAAGGAGTGCTTGATTGAAAATCTTTTTGAAAAACTTTCATCAAAGCAATAAATGATTTAATATCTTGAAGAAATAAGCAATTCAATCCTCATTTACATTCTAACTATTTATCAATTTGTAAAGTTTAATGTAAAAATAAAGAATAAACCTGGAAATGTTGTTTTTTGTAGAAACTATCTCAAAAAAGCAGCAAGTTATTCAGAAAGCGGATTATTTCCTGTTGACGTGTGAACAGGCAGCCACTCAACGAGTGATCTGAGGATTTGAGGATCTGAGGAAGATCGTCCTGATGTATCGAAACCATCAAATCAGCGCGATTCTTTCTAGTAAGCTGAAGGACGAGAGAACGAATTGCATTGAGAAACGATCATAAATATTTTATTATTTGGAAATTGTCATAAATTTATGAGAAAACAGAGCACCATGAAACACTGATTTCTTCCTTTTCAAGGCCTTTTCAGGCCATTTCCATTTGGTATTCCTTTTGTTTCGGATTTTCAACTTTTTGGAGAGTTCAACAAAAATGTAGAGTAAAGTTTACAAAGAAATTCCAGTTTGCTATATTTCTCCAGTTTTCTCTAGATCAATCGATTTCGATTCGATTCGATTCGACCAATTGGATGTGGAACCACTTCCAGTGGAGTCACACTTTTGGCTCCTTTATCGTGGCATGCGATTGTGCAAATTCATTTGGTTCGGCGGTAGCATCCACTCACAGGCCCCCGTCCCCGATATTCGCTTCTGAAATTCTTGCCCACTCTCGAGTTTCTGGATGAAATCGTTGTAGATGCTGGCAGTTTTGCTTGTCTTCAAGCTGTTGTGGGCACAGTGAAAGCCGCATTGACCTGGGCTTTCATCACTATCCACAGGATTCGAGGAATGCAATAGCCATGAATTTGAGCTACATAAACGGACTGTTCGAGACATAGTTGTCAAGCCGCAAGAAGATCGCTGGAGCTCTATTTGAAGGGTCTCCGTAAGACAATAATCAACGAGATCGATCTCCGTGCCATCTCTTTTGCCGGTTTGCTCAATCCGTGTTTTCCCCTTCGTGACTGGGGAATTACGAGCAAGAGGAGATTGTTTTGTGCGGTTACACTTTGAACTGCTATTTTACTCTTCGTTTTCTATAAATTCATATAGTTCTTCTTCTTTATTTATTTCCTAATTTTCCTTATAAGCATTCTGTTTGTCACTCAATACCAATGTTGTACTGTTTTCTCAATGTATAGTGTCATAAGCTGGAGTGCCAAAAGGCTTCGGAGAGGCCAACCAATTGGTGAATTATCACACTAACTGCTGTAGGGCCGAAAAGTTTGCACACACTCTCTGCTATACACTCTTTTGCTTTTGCTTTTACAAAATCACATTTCGTTCAGTTTAAGGCGCTTTTTAACGTTTTGAGACGCATTTGCTAAAGCCTTTATCCAAACTCTTGAACCTTACTGTAAATACTGGGATCTTGTATTGCCTCCTCGTCAAAGATAAACCTTCAAATTGTAGATATAGGGTTGTCTCATGTCGCCAGCATCACAAAAATCTCCGCTGAAATCCCAATCAGTCCCGTCAGACCGTTGGAGTTGGCGGTTGACCTGAAAACGTTAGGAAACTACTGTCCGGTGAAGACACTTCACCCACTCGGCCATTGTCCACCGGTCAAATAGGCTGAATCCGCTTGATAATCGTGGTGATCTCTGTGCAGTAAAGTGCTGAGGCTTCAAGATTTTCTTAACATTTAGTCTGGACTCCCCATTCTATCATCCATAGCTACAGGCATAAAGAGCTACAGGCAAGAAGATCCAATGATAATGTTATAGTTTTGAAGGTAGCTCGAAGTTCTCCAAGCTCCAGTTTTTTCTGACTTTTGACTGGGAAAAAGGAAAGGCATCTGTCCCTGTTTCAACGTGAGTGTAGAAACCTGAAGTTTCCAATGTTGGAATATTCAACAAATGAACATGATCCTTTGACTCGAATATTGTTTTAGGGGAGAGAGAATCGTTTAGAAGAATTTTGAAATTTCGCTAAGTAAGGAAACTTTCTATAACTGAAATCATCGAGGGACAGATTTTATATGCATGTAGTTTGTGAATTAAGAATTTAATATGGACAGAGTCGAAAGCTTTCGCAAAATCTAATAACACAGCTATGGTATGAAGAGAGCGAATGAATGTGTAAAGTGGATCCACTTTAAAGTGTACAGTTGAAAACTTTTAATGTTTCACACATTTCGTTTCCGTTCGATTTTTAATTTATAGATGAAGTATTATTATTGTATCTGAAAGGAGAAGTTGTCCCATATAAAAGCCCTCTGCAATGACTGGCAAATCAACGGATCCCCGGATTCATTCATTTCATCGTTCGACAATGAAATTCACTCTTCTGTGCGCTCTTTTTGCTGGTCAGTAGTTATCTTTTGTATTCAGATATTGACTATTGAGATAAAACGAGATCAAAACGAGTCTGGCACTCTTGACTGCAAGCATATGAAAGCTAAACTAACAGCAACTAGTCAATGCTTTCCAGGTATTTCGGCGGTTGTCCTGCCGGCTGCTGAGATCACTGGACTTGTTAATGTAAGAAGTCCTTTCAATCGAATTCCTTTTCAAATCCCTCTCCTTTAGGCCCACAATTCATTCCGTTCTCAGTTGGCCTTAGGAACGTATAAAGCAAAAGATGGGACACCATTTGCTTCAGCCACTAATATGCTGTTGATTGTGAGTGAATACGGAATAGAGAGATACAGGGAGAATACTCAGCTGCAATGTATTGTGTTCAGCAATGGAACTCGACTTTGGCGACAAGTGCCTCGAACTATGCGGCCACTTGTCCATTCCTGACTCATTCGAAGATAAGTGGAGTCGGCGAGAATCTCTACGTCGCGTCGAGCAGTGTTATCACGGGAATAGGTAGACACGAATGATCACTGAATCTCCTTCATAAGCAAGTCCTTTCAGGCGCTGATTCCAGCAATACGTGGGCTAATGAGTTCTACAATTTTGGACCGAAAGGCTATGTCTTCTGGTCTTCGGGCACTAACTCGACTGGACATGCTACACAGGTGAGAAGGTATTCATTGTATATCAAAGGTGACTCGTTCAGATGGCCTGGGCAACCACAGGGACCGTTGGTTGTGGATATGCGACTTGCTCGAATGGTCCGACTGGATTTACATCATACACAATTGTCGTCTGTCAATACTATCAACAGTGAGTGAACCTAACTGGATTTCAGCTCCATTTTTACAGAGGAAACTGGGGAGGACAACAGGCGTATGCCCAGGGAACCACATGCTCTCAATGTCCATCTGAGACGACATGTCAGACGAGCACTGGTCTCTGCGCAAGCGGAAGTGGAGCCACGACAACCCCATCCTCGGTCACCACAGTCAAAACGACTACAGCTCAAGGAGCCGGCACACCTTGTCAACAGTGTGCCCGCAACGTGGACACACTCAACGAGCAGTACTATCCTAATCTGGGAACGGTCTCTTTTGCCTACAGGTATACGATTTATGCTAGGTAGTTGTCGCAAAAAGATAAAGTTCTGGCAAACTTTTATCTGACTCTTGTGCAATTCGATGATCGATTCTCGATGGCGGAGTTTCTAGCCATCTATCTGAGGGCACAACCCCATATCCCATAGACCATCTATACTTTCCAGAACTGACCCAGCCAACGGCAATTGTTTGATCGCCGATTGGTACTGCAAAGTCGACGCTTCCTATCAAACGGTTGGTTTGATAAGAAGAAATATAGAAAGCAATACTCCAGAAAAACATAAGCTAGTACATTTGTATGATTATATCATTCCTTCCCTTCAAGGCCGGCTTCCAACTGTACACTGGCGGTCCAAGCTACATGACTCAAGTATTGGATTACAACAATATTGTCGGCATCACCTGTGTAAGTCATCAAAGGACTAGGAATTCTTAGAGTTATCAGGCGTCACTGTTTTAAGAAGAAGAATCTGTTTAATATTTTGAAAATCTACAGTTGGGCGCCAACGACACGACCGCTAACGGCAAATACAAGCCGTTTGTGTGCAACGGTGCATCTCAATGGAGCTTCAACGGAGTGGTCAGTGAAAAAATATGGGTTTCATTTTAACTTAGACTTACTCAAGGTTATTAAAGGTTGTTAGGGTGAGAATAAACGTCACATCAATATAATTGAAGCTGCTTTCAGAGTGATCTTGTCTTGGATTGCTTCGCCTACAACTAAAGATGCTTGTCTATTCATCTACTGTACATTGTATAAATATATTGTATTATCAACGGAAATAAATTGTGTCTCGAACAATTATCAGTTACATGAGAATAAGTTTATTACGCTACATAAACTTAACTTCTGGATTCTTTTGGGGGAATTCTTTTGAACAAATCGCCTTTTCAATTGACTAACCTAATAAATTCAACAAAGAAATCTGATAAATTAATTATCCGTATAATCTTTTTAACAAAACCGTGAGCAATGCCAGAAAATACGACTAAATGATAAATACCTTATTCAGGACATGAAATAAAGTACGCAAGATTTAATATTAATACACATGAATTCATACACATAAACACGAAAGGGACCGATAAAAAGCAACACGATATATAGGTAACACAGATAACGTCAAGAATCCACTAGAGCTTCAAGATCAAGATCATTTAAAGATAATTTAAAGGTCTCGAGACTATTGGACTCTCCCAAAACTCTGGGGAGTCGATTCTAAATTCTGACAGTTTTTATTGGATCAGAGTTATACACAAATTTATTGGAGGTGACTGGAATTTCTAAAACGAAAGAACCTCTCCTTGAACTAACCGTGGGATTAACTTTGAATAAATCTCGAAAAAGAGGGATAGGTTGCCTGTCCTTTACAATTTTGGAACATTCTATTAAATCTGTGACCAAGCGGCGGTGTCTAAGGGGTTTAAGATCAAAGATTTTGAGTCTATATGTGTAACTAAAATTTGCAAACTTGGAAAAATCCATTTTCCATAGAGCTATCTTAGTATATCTCTGCTGGATTTTTAGGCGAAATATCAACTTGTGTATGTGGAGACCAAACTATAGATGCATACTCTAGAATGGATCTAATGTAGAAGAACTTTGAAATTTCGCTGAGTAAGAAAACTTTCAATAACTGAAATCATCGAGGGGCAGATGTTATATGCATGTAGTTTGTGAATTAAGAATTTAATAGGGACAGAGTCGAAAGCTTTCGCAAAATCTAATAACACAGCTTCAAGTTGATAGTGCTTATGTTGTTTTTGATCTATGGCCTTAAAGAAATCTTGTTAAGCTAAAATAAGCTGGTAAGTGGTGGACTTATTTTTAAGGAAACCAAATTGATAGTCGGAGAAGGTCCATGCTTATCAAGATGGGCTGTAATTTTATCTTTCATGATAATTTCAAAAAAGTTTGGATACGGGCGAGGTTAAAGTGATGGGACGATAGTTACTCAAAAAGGTTTTTAGGAGATTTTTTGAGAAGGCGAATAACTAACGAATAACTGTTTCCAAAAAGAGGGGACACCTGAAATGAGAAGGATTTTGTTGAAAAGAGGGTAGGTAAGCACTCTAGAAAGTCTCTTAATAGCAAAAGCTGAGAGGTTATTTGGACTAGACGACTTTTTAGGCCGTAAGTTGGAAAAAGCTTTCCCAATGCCCGCTACACATATTAAGAAATTGGCTGCACGTCAATTTGCTTTACCGAAAAAGCCGGCCACTTCATTTTTATCTGTAACCGTATATACATTATGAAAGAATTTGGCAAACTCAGTGACGATTGTACTGGGATTGGAAAGAAGTTTAGTACTGTCTAAGGCGTCGACGAAAGAATTGGAGACTATCTTTGGATTTTTTGTTTTAGAGCTTAAATAGGAGGAGAAAGACTTGCTGTTTTTCGAATAAACAGCTTTCCTTTCAATGTTTGACTCAAACTTTTAACAAAATTTCGAGAGCTTGATTACTAGTGGGTCAACCAGAGGATTTGCGTAATTAGATCTTTCAAAAAAATGCTAGATCCTAGAGCAGAAAGAGCTCTAAGGGAGTTTAAGAGGGAAAGAGCCGCTTGGTCGGGATTAAAATCAAAATGCACGCAACCTTTCCGCGGAGGAGTCGAAAATTGCAGTCCTCCAATTTTGAACGTGATCCCATAATGGTCAGATCCAGGAAGAGGCTCCAATCGCTTCAACTCCATGATAACATCAGGGAAATCGGACAAGACCAGATCTAAAATAGAAAATGAATGGCAGAAGGTAGCAAATGTGTTTAAAATAAATAGAGAGCATGTAATAAGGAAACTTTGTAGCAAAATGGTGGGATGGTGATACTTATCAAACGCAAATTTGTCATTAGAATAGGTCACATGAAAATTTAAAGCGCCTAGTAAAATGTTGACTTCCGAATCATGCAAGAAAAGTGATAAATGATCAAAAAGACGAGATGTATCAGCATAATTTACGCTAGGGGGATCAATAAACGACAAGCAAACGAACCTTTCTGCCAAGATAAACATCTACAATTGTACTTTCACAGTTAAAGATTAATCGCGGCCGGGTGACCAAAAAAAATTTTTTACGGCAACCGCCTGTTTTTTATTTTAATATCGCTGATTTTATTATAAAAAGAATAAAAATCACCCGGCTAGAGTGATTTAATGGGTTTACAAATTTTTGGAGACGCTGCAAGGCTTGGAGAAAAACAAGATCGCCACTCATCATACACCTCAGCTAAAAGGCACCTAAAAGGCACCGAGCAAGGCTCGCGTAGTTCATCTACAAGGTAAGTGCGAAAGTAAAGCTAAAGTCAGGCATTATGTTTTCTTTAGACTTTCGATCTACACTTTTGGTTTTTAACATCTCTAGATGCCTTTTTCCAGATGGAGATTTTATGTTTAGATAATGTAAAAGGCCATCAAAACACCTTAAGCTATCTATTAGAGTGTGTTCCTCTCGAGTAATGGGTTTTCTAAAAGGCACCTATTTGCAAAAAATTACCGTAGTCAAACCGTTAGTCTACATTCGATCAGCCAGATTTTGGTCTCATTGACTGAGCCTTTTAATTCCTCATCTTTAAACATGGGCCTAACATCACGAAAGGTTCGGGGTATTTGATGGTCGATAACCACGAAATTTCATGAAAACTATTGCCAACCTCTGTTGTTCAGTTGGGATTGATTTCAGCGTTTTCGAAAATGTATAAGGTTCCACAAGCTTAGTAAAATCACTTTTAAACATAGGCTCTTAGCCAACTCCACCAGAGCATCATGTTGAAGACATGACCCTGCCTGTACATCTATATTGGGGATTCGATACATTGACTGATCCTCAGGATCTATGGGTTTAGTTTATCAAAAGAAGAAGTTTCTTTTTGAGGACAATCAACCCATAAGTTGAACTTATCAGATTGTTCAACTCTTTGAAGCATTATTAATAAACTGGAATTGCTCAAGGTTTTGTTAAAAAGATTATACGGATAATTAATTTATCAGATTTCTTTGTTGAATTTATTAGGTTAGTCAATTGAAAAGGCGATTTGTTCAAAAGAATTCCCCCAAAAGAATCCAGAAGTTAAGTTTATGTAGCGTAATAAACTTATTCTCATGTAACTGATAATTGTTCGAGACACAATTTATTTCCGTTGATAATACAATATATTTATACAATGTACAGTAGATGAATAGACAAGCATCTTTAGTTGTAGGCGAAGCAATCCAAGACAAGATCACTCTGAAAGCAGCTTCAATTATATTGATGTGACGTTTATTCTCACCCTAAAAACCTCTAATAACCTTGAGTAAGTCTAAGTTAAAATGAAACCCATATTTTTTCACTGACCACTCCGTTGAAGCTCCATTGAGATGCACCGTTGCACACAAACGGCTTGTATTTGCCGTTAGCGGTCGTGTCGTTGGCGCCCAACTGTAGATTTTCAAAATATTAAACAGATTCTTCTTCTTAAAACAGTGACGCCTGATAACTCTAAGAATTCCTAGTCCTTTGATGACTTACACAGGTGATGCCGACAATATTGTTGTAATCCAATACTTGAGTCATGTAGCTTGGACCGCCAGTGTACAGTTGGAAGCCGGCCTTGAAGGGAAGGAATGATATAATCATACAAATGTACTAGCTTATGTTTTTCTGGAGTATTGCTTTCTATATTTCTTCTTATCAAACCAACCGTTTGATAGGAAGCGTCGACTTTGCAGTACCAATCGGCGATCAAACAATTGCCATTGGCTGGGTCAGTTCTGGAAAGTATAGATGGTCTATGGGATATGGGGTTGCGCTCTCAGATAGATCGCTAGAAACTCCGCCATCGAGAATCGAGCATCGAATTGCACAAGAGTCAGATAAAAGTTTGCCAGAACTTTATCTTTTTGCGACAACTACCTAGCATAAATCGTATACCTGTAGGCAAAAGAGACCGTTCCCAGATCAGGATAGTACTGCTCGTTGAGTGTGTCCACGTTGCGGGCACACTGTTGACAAGCTGCGCCGGCTCCTTGAGCTGTAGTCGTTTTGACTGTGGTGACCGAGGATGGGGTTGTCGTGGCTCCACTTCCGCTTGCGCAGAGACCAGTGCTCGTCTGACATGTCGTCCCAGATGGACATTGAGAGCATGTGGTTCCCTGGGCATACGCCTGTTCGCCTCCCCAGTTTCCTCTGTAAAAATGGAGCTGAAATCCAGTTAGGTTCACTCACTGTTGATAGTATTGACAGACGACAATTGTGTATGATGTGAATCCAGTCGGACCATTCGAGCAAGTCGCATATCCACAACCAACGGTCCCTGTGGTTGCCCAGGCCATCTGAACGAGTCACCTTTGATATACAATGAATACCTTCTCACCTGTGTAGCATGTCCAGTCGAGTTAGTGCCCGAAGACCAGAAGACATAGCCTTTCGGTCCAAAATTGTAGAACTCATTAGCCCACGTATTGCTGGAATCAGCGCCTGAAAGGACTTGCTTATGAAGGAGATTCAGTGATCATTCGTGTCTACCTATTCCCGTGATAACACTGCTCGACGCGACGTAGAGATTCTCGCCGACTCCACTTATCTTCGAATGAGTCAGGAATGGACAAGTGGCCGCATAGTTCGAGGCACTTGTCGCCAAAGTCGAGTTCCATTGCTGAACACAATACATTGCAGCTGAGTATTCTCCCTGTATCTCTCTATTCCGTATTCACTCACAATCAACAGCATATTGGTGGCTGAAGCAAATGGTGTCCCATCTTTTGCTTTATACGTTCCTAAGGCCAACTGAGAACGGAATGAATTGTGGGCCTAAAGGGGAGGGATTTGAAAAGGAATTCGATTGAAAGGACTTCTTACATTAACAAGTCCAGTGATCTCAGCAGCGGGCAGGACAACCGCCGAAATACCTGGAAAGCATTGACTAGTTGCTGTTAGTTTAGCTTTCATATGCTTGCAGTCAAGAGTGCCAGACTCGTTTTAATCTCGTTTTATCTCAATAGTCAATATCTGAATACAAAAGATAACTACTGACCAGCAAAAAGAGCGCACAGAAGAGTGAATTTCATTGTCGAACGATGAAATGAATGAATCCGGGGATCCGTTGATTTGCCAGTCATTGTAGAGGGCTTTTATATGGGACAACTTCCCCTTTCAGATACAATAATAATACTTCATCTATAAATTAAAAATCGAACGGAAACAAAATGCTACAGATGCTATACGAAATGTATTAAACAAACAGACTTTTTTCATTAAAAGTTCAACTGTACACTTTACGGTTGATCCACTTTACACATTCACTCGCTCTCTTTATACCATAGAATCATGCTCAGAGAGGCAATCTTAAAACAATATTCTAGTCAAAGGAACATGTTCATTCGTTGAATCCTTGAACTAAATGAATTGTAATTTGGTAAAAGCAAAATAGTGTAGAGCAGAGTGTGTGTTGAAACTTTTGGGCACTACAGCAATTGGTTTGATAATTCACCAATCGGCTGGCCACTCTGATGCCTTGCGACACTCCGGGCCGTTGGTCTTTCGTCAGATCCGATTTTACGAATGTGTTTTTCCGTTTCTGCAAGAAATAAACGTTTAGTGCTTGAAATCGTCTCAGAAATGAAACGATACTTCATCCGGTACTTAAATTGAGAAAACAGTAGAACATTGGCATTGAGTGACAAAGAGAATACTGCCAAGGGTAATTAGGAAATCAAGGAAGAACGAGAACTACATGAATTTATAGAAATCGAAGAGTATAATAACAGTTGAAAGTGTAACCACACAAAACTTGATCTGAAATGGATGAACAGTGAATACGTGATAGAGACTATTCCTGAATGCATCCAGTTTCTGCTCAGAGATCACGGAACTCTGTGGTTGGAGGGGAATTGGAATAATAGCCCGTCTTCTCGATAAAAGTTTCCCCTTTCTTCGAATCAGCATCAACCCGCTGCAAACGTTCCCCAAGAAAAAAAATTCAAAACTGCCTTAAAGAAAAAAGAGTTTTGGCACCAGGAGTGCCACCAAAAGCCACTTAAAGCTTTTCTAAGGTTCAGTTTGAAAAGTAGCCTCGTTTTTCTTCTGTATACATATATATGTCATCGTAGGTTTCCATTTGGCACACTGGCTTGGAAATTTTTCTTTAGAATCTCATTGCTGGCTACAATTTTTGATCACCTTTTTTTCCTATTTCCATCAAAATAACCATTTGTTCATTTTTTTTGTTTAAACTTTGTAAATTTTAAGGATTTAACTTGAGTAATTAATTGAGAAACTCTGCCTTTGTTGGGTTATCTTTGAAATCAGATATTTTATTGAGAAAGAAATATGTTGATATGTTGAATAATGACCAGGAGTCACCAGGAGTGCCACCAAAAGCCACTTAAAGCTTTTCTAAGGTTCAGTTTGAAAAGTGGCCTCTTTTTTTCTTCTGTATACATGTATGTCACCGTAGGTTTCCATTTGGCACACTGGCTTGGAAATTTTTCTTTAGAATCTCATTGCTGGCTACAATTTTTGATCACCTTTTTTCCTATTTTCATTAAAATAACCATTTGTTCAATTTTTTTGTTTAAACTTTGTAAATTTTAAGGATTTAACTTGAGTAATTAATTGAAACTCTGCCTTTGTTGGGTTATCTTTGAAATCAAACATTTTATTGAGAAAGAATCGTTTCATAATTTTTTTTCAGCAACAAAATTGAGTCATAATATACGTGAGAATATGGAAAAAATAATGAGATAATGAACAGAAATTGTTTACAAAAAGATTAGTATTTATAGCTTTAAGAGATCTATTAAACTTATCAATGAGAAATATAGCTTTATCATTATTTAAACCTCCTCTTCATCCTCATTGATGAGCATTTGACGATCGATTTCGGTTGTATCCAAACCACAACAGTGGAAACAGCAACTAAAATAGAAATTCAGCAAAATTCAGATGAAAAATCGATTCTGATTTAGTAAATTGCTTTTGATATGTTGAATAATAGTTATACCTGGTCATTGGATTGTTCTCACTCATTCGTGGAATGAGATGTCGACGAGTGAACGGTCCAACAAGGATATCATTGTAGATGAACATTCCAAGGATTAGGAGAGCAAAGCCGAGAATCTGAAAGAAATAACTGTTTTTCTTTTAAGTTTAACAAACTCGACCTGCAGTGGGATGAATGTTTCCCCAAAGAATGGAATCGACACAACCCAGATGATCAATGTCCGCACCGAATCGAGAACCATCCTTGTCGTGGCTGAGAGCTCTTTTGTCACTGAAACACCTGCGAAGTTGAAGAAAGCGATGCTGAAATTGTTACTAGTTAGAGAGAGATTGTTACTAGTTAGAGAGAGATTGTTACTAGTTAGAGACAACATCTGCTATTGCCCAGCAATTGTTGGGCATACCACAACAAATCTCATCTTGGCCTCTTTCTCCGTTTTCTGACACTCACCTAATAATCGTTCCCACTAAAGCCACAGCAATTGTTGGGCATTCTCTGATTTCTTTCAAAGCAAAGAAAACATCTTCCAATCGGCCTTGTGGATTTGTTGAGAAAGTATTTGGCACGTGAATGAAATACATTGGAAACATCAACACACTCAAGATCATCATTCCAAAGAGTCCTGAAAAGTTAAAGACTTTTTTTGAATTTGAAAGCTCTTACTCTTTCTTAGCTGTAAAACTTCCCCACCTTCAAGTCCAACAGCGAACAGAGCTGGCACATTGTATTGATTAAGAAATTTCTGCTCGTAAACCATTTGTATAGCGACAATGATTTGAGCGGTGATGATGAGAAGATTTCCAGTGATCATTCCATTTGTATCATTTGTAGATGAATTTTCATAAATAATATCCGTCACTCCAACCACAACCAATCCCATCATAACAAAGAACATTCCAATCCATTTGAATGGTTGAAAGCGATAACCAAGCATTCCAACGGAGAGGAGACCCGTGAAAATAATGACAGCTCCTGGAATTGCTTTATCAGTAATATGTTAACTTTTTAGCTTTCTTTAAAAACCCTACCTCTCAACATTTGAAAGGAGGAAGCTGTTGTAAGATTGAGTCCAATATACATCAATGAAGTGGCAATGATATCACACAAAGCAGGCGGAAGGAAAACGAGTGGATTGAATTGAGGAAGAGATGGCTTCTCATCGAGCGAACCGATTCCTTCACCTGAATCTCATTTGAATTGATCTTATTATTAGATAAACGTTTGTAAAGCAAAAGCTTTACGAACCAGAAAGCTTTGAGCGATTCCATCTGTATCGTTTGATCATATAGATGATGAAGAAAGCCACCAAACACAAGAATTCACCGAAGAACATGCAGGTAGCCTAGAGTTTTTGAACTTTTTAGTAAAGAGCTAAATTATTGTTACTTGTAAGAAAGGATGATTGAAATTGACGGATTCTCCCGGTGGTTTTAAACTATCAGCCCATCTAGAAATAAATTAAAATAAAAAATAATGTCATTGACAAACTTTGCACAAATCGTATTTAATGATCCGGTGATCACCATCAAAATCGAGATCAATGCGGCAAAAGCACGTCGCTCAGTCATTGAAAAGTTAAAATCTAGTAAAGAAAAGTAAATGGATTGAATGATTGAGTGAAATGAAAACTAAAAGGATCGATTTTGAGTAGATCTGCTTTCCCAATGGCATTTGAGTTCCCAATTTATCTCTAATTACAAGAAATCTGTTAGACAATTACAGAAAGTTAACATCTGCTAGATTTTCGGTGTCTTTAATAACTAGTTTTGAAGGTTTTTAAGAAAATAGATGAATCTTTAAAAATAACAAAATTAGATCTTAAAAAGAAAAAATCAAAATTTCGCAAAATTTCGCGAAATTTTTCTTTTCAAACTTTCTACCCGAATTTAGTTACAATTGCACACAGAACTCTAATTTATTAACTCAGAAAAAGTCTTTTTTAAACAGGAAAAGACTCATTAAACTCTTTATGAGCTCTTCTCATAGAAAAATTAAGTAAGTACACTATAGAGACGGCGACGACTTCAACCCTGTAAACGTCGATTTAAAACGCATTCTCATTGATGAGCATTTGACGATCGATTTCGGTTGTAACCAAACCACAACAGTGAAAACAGCAGCTAAAATAGAAATTCAGCAAAATCTAGATGAAAAATAGATTCTCATAGAAAAATTAAGTAAGTACACTGTTTTGTTTTGTTTGTTATTAGTGTAGGTAAATATCTCTAGATGTTAAAAAAAAAAGACCTCAGCGTTGTCCATTTCGAGCATCATTCCCGTAATCTTTCCGGCATCGTTTCGACCGTTGTACATCTTGTCGATAAGGGTGTAAATACGCTCTCCAAGCATTTGCTTTTGTTCCTAAAATTTCATCAATCATTTACAGAGTCTCTTGACTCAAATGAGTCTAAGTTTCCAATATGTGATATCTCAAATGAGTCTAAGTTCCCGATTCACAAACCTGTGGAGAGACGGCGACGACTTCAACCCTGTCGAACTTCAACCCTGACGACTTCAACCCTGTCGATTTAAAGCGCATTTCCCCGAGCTTCCACTATGAAATTCGTAATCTACATATAAAATTGCTCTAGAAAAAGCACTTTTGAAGAAAACAAATCTACAAGTAAAGCATTCAAAAATTCTCTTTAGTCGACTGGATCAGATTCTGTCCAAAGCTGTAATGTTTCAACTGGACCGAAGCTATCTTTTAACGCCTTTTCTTTTCCCTTTCTTTAAGCCCGGGATGGGTGAACGATTCTTCAAAATCAAGCAAATCTATGTCTCAAAATCTTTTCCATTTCACAATAGTCTATTTCCTTTGTGCTTTCGAAGGTTTTCGATAATTTGTCCATGAAATAGACTTTTTCACTCTTTCCAAAGCTTATTATTCCCCTCTCCTCTTTCCTTTCAAAAAATCTTTCAAGCAGGGCTGCAGTAAAATCAATTTTAGGTAAGATCTTGCAGATAAAGTCTGAAAAAACCTTCTAAATCACTTATTGTTTTTAAAACCTATCAATCATTTTATGACGTCTTTTTGATTGTCGAACTTTTCGACAAATTTTCTGAATCAACTTATTTTCAACTTTTCAATCAACTTCTAAATCATTTATTGTTTTCAAAAAACCTATCAATCATTTTATAATGTCTTTTTGATTGTCGATTTGATTGTCAATTTGGTTATCGATTTGATTGTCGATTTGATTGTTAAACTTTTCCACAAATTTTCTAAATCAACTTATTTTCGACTTTTCAATCAACTTCAATCACTTATTGTTTTTAAAATCTATCAATCATTTTATAATGTCTTTTTGATTGTCGATTTGATTGTCGATTTGATTATCGATTTGATTGTTCAACTTTTCCACAAATTTATTTATTTTTACTGGTACGATTTTTTGAATAATTTTAGAGAATATTAGAAAAAGAAAACAAATTAAAACCAACAAAAGCAAAAATTTTTTTGGGATGACAGAATAGAATAGAGAAGAAATTAAAGAGAGAGAGGAAAAGGAAATGTGGAAAGAAAGAGAAAAGTGATGGAATCTTTTGTTTTTTTCTCGATGTTGTTGTTGGTGTTGTGTTGACCTGAAATGATAAAGTATAAGAATTTTAATGAACAGCACTATACTATATATTATATTTAATTGTAAATCTTTAAAAAAAACTGACCGCTTTACTTGGGCATTTGGTTTTGCTGAGCCTGTTGGAGGACATTGGCAGCCTCGCCGACCTGAAAATTTGTATTTTAAGAAATCTTCGCTACAGCTACTATTATTTTTATTTAAAAGCTATTTTAGAGCACTTATCTACACTTGTCTAGTATACTTTTTATTCAAAATTTCAAAAACATTCTTTCTAGTACAGTTTTTTCGTTATCAGATTGAAAAATGACGAATCTCAGTGCATTAGAAAGAATACATTTTCATTTTTCACACAAAATTTATACTTGATTGAGTACTTTGTGCTCAATATATGTAAACTCAGTGCACCAGAAAGGTGATGTTTCTATGTTCCGAGTACGTATACTTGTCAATTTCACAAACCTTTTGACGGAAGAGCTCGTCGTCTTGCAACATCATGATCAACTAAAGTTTTTGATTTTTTTTGTACTATTGTTTTACTTATTTTTGTTTGTTATTAATGTAGGTAAATATCTCTAGATAATGTTTTTAAAAAGACCTCAGCGTTGTCCATTTCGAGCATCATTCCCGTAATCTTTCCGGCATCGTTTCGACCGTTGTACATCTTGTCGATAAGGGTGTAAATACGCTCTCCAAGCATTTGCTTTTGTTCCTAAAATTTCATCAATCATTTACAGAGTCTCTTGACTCAAATGAGTCTAAGTTTCCAATATGTGATATCTCAAATGAGTCAAAGTTCCCGATTCACAAACCTGTGGAGAAGCTTGTGCGAGAGCATGAGACGAGAGTGGCTCTTGTCCTCCAACCACGATATTCTGTTGAGGAGTTGGGCGAACAGCTTGCGCGTATCCGGCTGGTGCACGTTGTTGTGGGACTCCACGTGGAGCGACGCCTTGTTGTTGATATCCTTGCGGCGCGCGTTGACCAGTAGGGGCGGCTCCTGGACGGCGTTGTTGTTGGTAGCCTTGCGTTTGGACGAGGTAAGGAGCTTGTCCAAAGGTTTGTCCAGGTAATCCAGCAGCACTCCAGCGTTGAGGTCCACGCATGGCGGCAGCGGGCATTCCACCTCCAGCCATGAAGTTGCCGCGTTGGTTCTAGAAATTGCAAATTTTTTTAGTATTCTGTCTGCCTAGAAAGCTGATAGAGTGATAAAAATCTTTTTAAACTCACTGGAAGAGCGCTTCCGACAAAGTATCCTCCATTTCCGGCTGTGTAGATGTTGGTGGTGGGCATTGGTCCAGACATGCGCATGCTGGCGAGACGTTGCATGTATTGAGAGGCGAGTTGAGCACGACGATCGTCCTACAAAAGAGATTTTAACGTTTTTAATCAATAGATGAGTACTTTCTGCTAAAAATCTGTGTAAACATATCTAGAGATTCATTATCTAAAGTTTGACAAACCTTGCGTTGAGCAAGTGCCACATAGAGAGGTTTGGAGCAGATGATCTTTTGCGTTCATCTCAGTGACAGCCTTTGTAGCCTCATCAGGCTTCTCAAAGCATACAAAACCGAAGCCTTTCGAGCGCCCGTTCTCATCAGTCATCACCTGAAAATGTAAATTAAAATTCCATCATAAATTCTTGCGATGAAAATCTGAATTTCGTTTGATTTTTGATCTTTTGAAATGTCTTTGATTCAGATCTTAGCCTCGTGGTTTCTAAAGTTTCCCAGCTTCAGCGCTTGCCCATTTTTGGCGAATCCCAATGTTTGAATCGTTTCTGTGTCTGTGTTCGAGTCACGTTTTCCCCCTCTCTATTGACTTCTCCTTTGTGTGTGCCCCTACATGTCAGCACATACCGTTAGTCGAATGTCTTTTTCTCTATTTCTTTCTCTTTTATCAAATCCCAATCTCTCTCAATTTTCTCAATCTTTTCTCGAACCACGAGTCCGGTTCTGACTCCCCCTTTTGCTCTGTACTGGACTGCTCCCCCTTTTCCCTTCATTTTTCGATTCCCCTCAAACTATAGCTAAAAATTGAGATGATATAAACACCATTCATTTTTCAGACGATTGAATGGGACAAGAGAAAAAGGATTGCTTACCTATTGTCCCTAAAAAAGCTTTTCTATTGTCAAAGTTAAATAAATTTTTGAAAACAAGATATTCTGGCAAAATTATGAACCAAAATAGATTAAAAATAACTAGATTTTTCAATTTTAATGTAAACTTTAAAGATATAGTCAAAAACCTAATAGAACTTAGCTAAAGAATTAGAATTTGATAGAATTCCTTAGCTAAAGTTTACTTAACCTTTTTAACTGAATAACATAAGATTAAAGCATTTATTGGGTTGGGGAGAATGAGTCGGCGCCGAAAATCAAAAAAATGTCTAAAACTTCTATTCGACTTCGTCAAATAATATGCGTTTGATATCAGTAGAATGGTTAACTAATTCTCTACAAAATGACATTTAAAAGAAAATTCAAACAGCGCCTCCGCTCAAGAAAAAGCCATTTTTTCACAAAAACTACAAACTGTGATCTAGAAAAAACCATTGGTGGGATCTTCCTGCAAATTTGGCAACTTAAGTAATTGAATGTGCTCTATCTTTTTTATATAAACACCAAAGAAGGTTTATGTGAAAGAAACTGTTCAAATGATGAGTCGGACTCTCTGCCATTTTAACCAGCTGCGTTTGGAAGTTCATAAACTCCACGAAAGAAAAGCTTTGTGGAATCTCTCAAAAGTCATTTTGTAGAGAAATAGTGGATCCTTTTGACGAAACCAAACGTATGTTTAAAGAAGGCTTTATGTGTGCAAAAGGTCCCTTTAAAGTTTGGCGCCGACTCATTCTCCCCAACCCAATATAAACTTATGTTTCTAAAACCCCCATTCCCAGCCAACCCCCAAAGTTGATCGAGATTTTCGTTCCACTTGTTCACCCCTTTTCCCCCTTATCAAATCCCCATGTTTACCAGTTTCCCCTTTTCCTGTCTATTTCGAAATCCTTTTCCCAATCAATACCTTGGCTGAGGTGATCTTTCCGAATTCCTCAAAGCTCTTTCTCAATGTCTCATCATCGACCGAATCATCCAAGTTCTTCACGTAGAGATTCACTCCTTGATAGCGTTGCATACGCTCAGCTTTCGCCATCTCAAAGCGTCTGAAAGAAAATGAAAGTTGTGACGGGGGTTTTCAGTTTCAAGCATCGGGAAAGATCTCTAGGAATGATCTTTGTACTAGTTAGTTACTGTTTCACAGTTTATTTCCTAAAAGATCTTATAAAGTTCAAGTCTTTTACTTCACTAAAGTACTGGAGAGTTTTTCTTTTCTTTAATGATGTTAAAAGATGTTCAGCCTTGTTCCCTGAATAACTTCGCTTTGGGCTAGAATAGTAAGATAAAATTCTTAAACTTTACAACATCTTTCACTTCTTTTCTAGTTGAAAATTTATAATTTCAGCTTTTAAGCAACAATTTGGTCATTTTCGGTGATTCAAATTGAAAAGCTCTTATTTGTACAGCCTTTTCAGCTCTTTTTAAAAGCAATATGAATGGACGGAGCTATAATGCGATTGTGAAACGCAATATAGACTTGGAGAATTGATATACAAATATATATATTTCAATACAAAATCGAATTTTCTACCTCTTGAGCTCAGCAGATCGTTCTCCTTTCTTCTGAGCACGGCAAACGAAGAGCTTCTTGTCGGATCCTTCCAAAGCGAACTCGTTCAAAGCATCAACAGCCTGAGATTTTCATTTATCAATGTAAATTTAGTATTGAATCTGGTTTTTTAACTTTTCAAGCAAATAGCTCAGCTTTTAGCTCAATAACAAGTAAGTTTACTGTAAAAGTTGCTGACTAAACTTACTGTAGAAGTCTAACTGCCTAACCCATACAATAAAGAGTTGTGTGAATTCCATAAGCTTTGCTATTTCTTATAGTAAGCTTACAGATCTAATTTAGTAGTTGGACATTTTTCTTACAAGTACTCTCCCCCACCTTCTCGGCATCTTCAGCCTCTTTAAATGCGACAAATCCGAATCCCTTGCTCTTTCCCTCAATGTCCGTCATAACAGCGCTCGAGCTGATCTCTCCATATTTTGCGAAGAGTTTATCCAATGTATCCTGGTCAAGATCTTCTCCAAAGTTCTTCACGAATACATTGGTGAACCGCTTGCCCGACTCGCCGATCTCTTTGGCACGAGCAGCTCGAGGTTGGAATTTACCGACGTACCTGAATAAAATACAGTAAGATTGGTCTGAATTAAGTTAAGAAACGTACACTTGTTTTCCAGCGAGAAGCATTCCATTAACTTTCTCAATGGCTCTAGTTGCAGCGTCCTCGGTCTCGAAATGCACAAAGCCATAGCCCTTCGATTGTCCCTCATCATCGAGAGCAACCTGGAATAGAAATAATTACACTTTAATGTTATAAATAAAGATCTTAAGTATTGTATTCGTGTAATAAGTAGCTAATATTATAAGTTATCCAAACTTAGTTACTCTTGGATCCATTAGGATTGAGTAATAAAAAGATGAAAGCTGTTTTAAAATTTCTTATTTCCTGAGTTTTTAAATGATTACCTTGCACGAAAGAATGTTTCCGAAAAGCGAGAACGTATCGTAGACAGCTTTGTTGTCAATGGACTTGTCAAGATTCTTGATGAAGATGTTTCCAGCTCCAGAGCGACGAGTAGATGGATCACGGTTGGACCACATAATGCGAATCGGCTTTCCATTGAGTGCGTCGAAGTTCATCGTGTCGAGAGCACGTTCGGCTGGAATTCGATTGCATTTAATCACTTACAAGTCAAGTTTACAAGTCCTGCTTTCTATAAAAGTTTTAAGTTCTTAAACTAGCGTAAGAAGTCATGAAAAATTCATAGCCTTTTACCTACCATCAGCTGGTTGTTGAAAGTTGACGTAGGCGTAGCCAAGCGAGCGGCGAGTGATCGCATCACGGCAGACACGAATCGAGAGAACCGGGCCGGCAGTGGAGAATTTGTCGAAGAGCATCGACTCGGTGACTTCAGGATGGAGATCACCCACGTAGAGTGAAGCCATCGAGTAAGAAGTGGCTCCAGTTGGTGGGACTCCTTGTTGCATCACAGCGGCGGCCATTTTTCACTTTTTCTGAAAACACAGAGTTGAGTAAGGCTTTGTAAGGTTGTAAAGTTAAAGCTAGAAATGATTGACTATGATCTACAGTAAATAGCTGTTGAATTAAAGTAGAGTAAACCATAAAAAATGGCTATAACATTATTGAAAGGCTATAAAAATCGATCTGAAAATAACAGAAAGCTTAATGGAAATGATTATATCTTCAATTCTTCAATTAGACAATTCTTCAATTAGCCATTAGCGTTTATAAGAATGCATATAACCATCATTTCGTAATTGTCTTATTCATTTTCTAGATCAATTATTTGACTCTAAAATTGATCGATTACTTAAAGAAATTATTCTTAAACAATTCTGATTAAGAATAGTATCATAAAAAATGATTTTTTCGTTAAAACAAAACTATTGCGAAATCAGCTATCATTTGCCAACAAAAATTTCAACGAAATCTTCGAATTTAAAAAGTTAAACTAGATATTTATTTCAATTTTTGATAAGAAACCAACCTTTTTCTTGAGGAAAGAAGCACAGAATAGGAATAGAGTTTTTTTCAGTCAAAGAAATCCTTGCAAAGTTTTAGAAGCGACTTTGCACGGGGTTTTTCAAAAGGCTTTTATGCTTTTTTTGGGTTTTTTAAAAGTTTTTATAAATTTTTTGGGGTTTTTGGCGAAATTTTGCAAAGGCAAGTGTGTGACCCGGTTGGGGACTGAGTCACGGGGAGGTTCGTCGAGAGGGACGATCGGCGAATGCAAAGAATAGGCGAGAAAAATCAACGAGATTTCCCCAAACCCCGCCCACCGCGACGCTTTCTGCGAGCGTTGCGGCAAAGCGGGAATTCGAATTTGTGCCCTTTTTTTAGGTCACTGGCAATAATATTTTTGATTGCCAATGGTCAATGAGCACAATGTTTGGCATGTCTAGGAGGCTCAGTTCTTTGAAATCAAAGTTTTTATGAAGAATCTGTTTCTTGGGGCACTAGGAAAGCTAAAAGAGATTAAACTGGTACAACTGGTTAACTGGTAAACTGGTTAACTGGTACAACTGGTTAACTGGTAAACTGGTTAACTGGTACAACTGGTTAGCTGGTACAACTGGTTAACTGGTGCAACTGGTTAACTGGTACAACTGGTTAACTGGTGCAACTGGTTAACTGGTACAACTGGTTAACTGGTACAACTGGTACTATTGTTATTAAGACTATAAAGCTCAATGCATTAAGTAAAATAAAAGAGGAAAGAGGGAACTTTAAAGATATTCAGTCTTGTTAATTGAATACTTTCATTCCAGAATAAGGAAATGTATCTTAAGCAGTCGGATAGGACGGATAGGAATGGCCAGACTAGTGCTCATTCAAGGACTTGTTAAATGAGTTGCATAAATCCGATTGAAAAGTTTTTGGTAGATAAATGTAGCCAAGATTAAGGGCTACAATTCTTTATATAACACTTGAAATTTTGCAATAAATTAAGCGTACTACTTTTCCAAAAAGTTGTCCGGGTAATTTTGCCCAACCCTGTAGCTATTAGTATCATTAAAGTCCGTCTCGTGTAAGTGTCGTTGCGTTAAAAAGGATATTTAATTTACTAACTCTAATAGTAAGAGCTATGAGTAAACTTGGCTTCGGCACATATAGATTTTATTGTATTAGTATTGTTAAATCAAGTCTAATAGTAAGCTAAATACACCGTTTCCCCTTTCCATCAAGTCGAGAATCAAAACCAATAAGAGGATCTAGTTTTGAACTGCTTAAGATACATTTTCTTATTTCGGAATGAAAGTGAAAGTATTCAATCAATAAGACTGAATATCTTTAAAGTTTTTCCCTCTTTTCTTTTGTTTACTGCATTGAGCTTTATAGTCTTAATAACAAATTTGGCAATAGCTTATTTATTTGAAACACATAAACACAAACAACTCCTTGTAAACTCTTGTTTGTTTTTAAGCCAAATCAACAGTTTGAAAGTCTGTGAAAACATGATTCATTTTCAAATGCTCTGCTTAGTGCAATTATTTTTGACAAATCTTTATGATCGCCAATGGCTCTAGGAAAGAGAACTTAAAATCGCCTGGAGATACTATAGAACACTGGAAAACTGAACAGATGTTTACTTATAAGAATTGTATGCATTTTGGCAGTAAAAGAATTGGCACAGGAAATTCCCAATTGATGACTAAAAAGTTTTCCCATTAAGCCAGCCCATTTTCTAGAAATTTATGAGCTTATTGAAAGCTTTCAAAATAGAAAAAAGTTTATTGTTTACAGTTCGATCAATTTGAATTCAAAGCTTTAATGCAGAAAGGATTTAGACAAAAGTCAGATGAATTTCTTGCAAATGAACCAATGATGAGCCTCAGCGTCGGGCTTATTGAGACGATACCATTTCAGTTGAGTGTCTTGCGCAGTTGGGTAGATCTAAAGTCTTGTAGTAGTCATAACTGTAGATACTGTAGATACAAATGTGCCATTTTTCTAGAGATAGATTTCTAAAAGTGGGCACTTTTTCGAAAACACATTCCTTGAGAGGAACACTACTTTTTCTACACAGATAGGATTAAATATTATTAATAACAATTTTGGCAATATTTATTTTAAACGCATAAACACAAACAACTCCTTGTAAACTTGTAAACAAACTCTTGTTTGTTTTTAAGCCAAATCAACACCGCCAGTTTGAAAGTCTGTGAAAACATGATTCATTTTTGAATGCTCTGCTTAGTGCAATTATTGATAAATATACATATTCTTTTGTTTTTCCCCTACCATTGCCGCTTGGACACCATTTGTCCCTATCCAATTCATGTAATTGAATTTTGTCCCATCAGTCCACTGCCAAATTTTTGTTGATGAGTTTTGCTGTAAAAAAAAAGGATTACGATAAGAAAACTGTACATATAAAAGTTTATTCAAATTAGATTAGTAATAAAGAATTGAAGAAATTGGGAAAAAAAGTACTCCTCAATCTTTTGATTTTGGCAATTGCTTTAACCACTGAGCTCCGGTGGCTTAACTTGCTGAGAGAAATGCTCTAATTGTAATGCTCTAATTGTAACCCACTTTTGCTCCAATCCAGTAGTAAACAATCGTGTGATGTTGAGCTGCTAAGCCTAAAGATTGATGTGAAAGATCGAAAAATATTAGCCAACTCCAAACAAAACGATTTTCTTCAGCACTGTGAATGGATACAAGATGAGCTCCAGTCAATGCACAGTAATCCTCGGCTTCTTGCAAAGTGACACTTTCGTTGATCACCTGTACTTATTTGTTTGCTATTATAATATTCTTAAGCTAGCCTATAACTAGACTAAAGGCTATAGGTAGAGCTGATTCAGAAAAGCAGAGATAAATCTCGTACAAATCCTGATACTACTTACAATACCCTGTCTATTACATTTAACTAAAGTTCTCCTTTGCACTCACCGTGTAGCATGCTTCGGTTTTCATGAAAAACGTCCATCCAAGTGGGCACGATTGAGCCTTGAGGAGAAGATCCCTAAAGATCCCTGTTTAGATTATTTTTCTGAAAACTTTCAAAGCTTTTAAGATAATTAAATGTCAAAAAAGGCTGGCAGTTATTACGATAGTTTTTTAAAGTTGGAAAACTCGATAGAAACATCTACTCTATAACTGCTTACAATTAGTTTTTTTCACCTACAATTTCTCCTCGATACTTTTCAAGTTTCCATCAGAAGTAGAAGTCCTTTGGTGTTTTCGGATTCTGAATGAAATATTTAAGTGACAATTCTATCAAGCTTACCTTGCATCAACGAAGACAAGGACGAAAAGGCAAAGAAAAAGTCGGATCATCGGAGAAGTGGTTGCTGAAAAAAAACTCCAAGTTTTCATTTAGAATTTAGCAGAATGCAAAGAGTGTTTCTAACTAGTGTTTCTAATACGAGAGCCACGGGCCTTTGCAAAATCATTAGTGGCGTAGTGGATAGTGTACTCGCCTCCAGAATTGCTTGGCCGATTGCCAGTTCGCTCCCGGTATACTTTTTTTTCCTTTTTTAAGAAAATGATTAGAAAATTTGAATGTATTTCACTATTTTGTGGAATTCAATTCCATTCCGCGTATTGAATTCCACTATTTTTGCATAAGTAGTCCATGAAATCGTAAACAATGTTCACATTTATGTTCGTAAATCATTTCTAAACATTCTTCCGTTAATCAAAGTCAAAATAAATCAATCCTGATGCCATAAACATTTTCTCAAAAAGAATATACCGGGAACGAACTCGAACCCGGCCAAAAAAAAATTCTGGAGGCTAGCACACTATCACTTCACTGCGCCACTAGCTTTCTATCTAAGGAAGAGAGAAAAAGCTTAAAAAGAATCCAAAAATCGGCCTAAACTTTGATGTCAGATATCTCGCTTTACAGAGTTCCATTGAAAAAAGTAAAAGCATATTCAGAATCAGCATATCCGACACTATAAAGCTCCGTGGTTCTCGTATTAAAAGACCACCTTGACCAGGTGCCTTTCCTTAGTAAGAGCAAGAAAGCCAAAAAAAACTTTTCCCAACTCAAGATTAAGACCAAAGCTAAAGAGTTTTCTGATCTCGCCTCAGGTTCTAATGGTGCAAAATGGTTTTTAGTTCGAATGGGTGTGACCCCCACCTGTCACCAGTCTATTATCACTCCTCGAGGGTAGGTCAGATCTATTTCCCGCCATTGCCTCGGGAGAAAAGTCGCAGCTTTGCGCTCAAACTCTTTTGCATGGTTGATTCAAATCATTTTGAACTAATTAGATTCCAAACGGGTGTAAAAGGTGTTAACGATAGTGTATTCCAAATCGAATGTTGGGTTTTCTGAACATATTCGCGATGGTGGTATTTTGGGGGTACGATACCTGTTTTACTGATAATTTGATGAAAATTCCAAATAAACTAAACTAGCATTATAATCATTCAATACCCCTGAATCTCCTGAAAACTAGTATAAAGTTACCAAAGATTTTCTGCAAAATAAATAACAAAAGTCCTTAAAAACTTGAGTTGGCACGAAAAATAATCGTCATTAGTACAACCAAAAGATGTTCTATCATTGTGAATTTGTTAAAATAGCACAAATAAAGAGTGGGGAATCAATACTGCAATGTTAGCTGTGTTCGATGAAGAGGGATTAACTTAAAGACCTCAAGAGGGTTTAGTGGCTTATGTGATGTAGGAAGAAAATCTAAAAAGACGCTTAAAATGGATTTATGCAATGTGATTCTTGAATTTTTGGCTTTAATTCAACAAATTCGCTTTCACACTTTGCAGTAAAAACAATTTATTCGAAAGCTTCATTCGACTTTACAAAGCTGATTTCTTGCAGATGAACGCCTTGTCAAAAACGGGTTTATTAGGAGATTCTCTTCCTTCGGATCGAACTTTATAAAGATTCCAGAGTCTCTCACCAAATGGAGTCCAATTGTAGCCTCTGTGAGTCTAAAATAAGTTATATGTAACTTTATTTTTTACCGAGTCAAGAAGGGCAGTACATGACCGTCAAAAACTGAACAAAACGATCGATTTCAATCATTTCCTTTACTTTTTGGTTCCTGAAATTCCATCATAGACTCTCCAGTGTGTACTTTATGCTCAAATTTTGTGAACACATCTTTCTAGTGCACTCAATTCTTCATTTTTCTTGTAGCGATGGTCTGATTCTACGAGAAACATGACGAATCGAGGTGTAATTAATTTTGAAATCTATTTCACTTTTTACTTATCTTTACATACGTGAGCATCTTGGCCAGATCCTGTGTTTCCGGGGCCTAAAACTGATCGAGTCGAGATTCCCCAATTCGTGTAGTTGACCTCAGTTTGACTAGTCCACTCAAAGCTGTGTGTCTCGTTGTTTTCGTTTTGCCTTTTCTAATATCATTTCTTAAACCGATGAAAACCTCGCCTGAATACTGATTGTGTTGATGTGCAAGCTCTAGATTTGTTTGAGGTTTATGCTAAAACTGTGTTGAGAGCAAGTTCAACTAGCTTTTGGAAAACTCACTCCAAACAAATCTGTCTTCCTCACGACTGTGAATTGAAGCAAGATGACCGCCCTCTGACACACAGTATTTCTCGGCCTCGTCGAAAGTCTTAACCATTTCGAAAACCTATTGGGTTGGGGAGAATGAGTCGGCGCCAAACTTTAAAGGGACTTTTTGCACACATAAAGCCTTCTTTAAACATACGTTTGGTTTCATCAAAAGGATCCACTATTTCTCTACAAAATCACTTTTGAGAGATTCCACAAAGCTTTTCTTTCGTGGAGTTTATGAACTTCGAAACGCAGCTGGTTAAAATGGCAAAGAGTCCGACTCATCATTTGAACAGTTTCTTTCACATAAACCTTCTTTGGTGTTTATATAAAAAAGATAGAGCACATTCAATTACATAAGTTGCCAAATTTGCAGGAAGATCCCACCAATGGTTTTTTCTAGATCACAGTTTGTAGTTTTTGTGAAAAAATGGCTTTTTCTTGAGCGGAGGCGCTGTTTGAATTTTCTTTTAAATGTCATTTTGTAGAGAATTAGTTAACCATTCTACTGATATCAAACGCATATTATTTGACGAAGTCTGCTAGAAGTTTTAGACATTTTTTTGATTTTCGGCGCCGACTCATTCTCCCCAACCCAATAGAAATTTTTTTAGTTGGCCAGCCTGATCAGGCCTGTGTTTCCGGGGCCTAAAACTGATCGAGTCGAGATTCCCCAATTCGTGTAGTTGACCTTAGTTTGATCATTTCACTCAAAGCTCTGTGTCTGATTGAGCCGCTAGAATGAGATTCCTAAATGCGAATTTTAAACTAACAATTCTATTAGTATTAGGACTAAAATATGAAACAAAGATCAAAAGATTATCACAAATCTCACAATTTTTCTTCAATTTTGTCCAATCTCGCATCACCAACCTCTTGCGTATGACTAAAATTGAACTTTTAGAGCAACATCCGAATTTTTTCTTACACTTGGAGTCCAAATATGAATAGAATTGATAAGGTGGTTAAAATTTTTAGAAGAATCATTGTTACCAACAATCTGACAGAGCCCAGACTTTGTTACTGATCTTTCGCGTGTTTAGATTTCGATAAACAATGAAGGTGAATCAATTTTCAAGCCACACGAGCTTCCAAGGATAAAAGGTAAACTCTTAACCTTCAGTAGACTGAGTTAAAGATACTGTCAAGTCCCATTTGTTTGTATCCGTCAGATGATTTTCACAGACTGTTGAAGCCAACAGTAAATGATGTCAAGGCAAATGGCACGAAAACAATTTATTTGATCACAATTAAGATGCCGCAATTTCGTTTCCTTTGAAAGACACATTGTGAGCGATTTTCTAAAATGAATTCGATTTAAGAATCGATGTAAGTTTGAAGTATACCTCAAAAATCCACTTTAACTTAGGAAAAACTACAAGCTGGCTATTATTTTAAAAACAATACCAAACCTGTTGTTTCGTGACTTTGATCGGCTTGCAGAGGATGCTCTTGCGTTCGGGCCGACTCCTGAAAAATAAAAAGTTGAAAATAACAATACCAATTATTTTTAGAAACTTATAAAAAAGTAAACTAACAATAAATCATAAAAAGAACAAATCAACTTACGTAGCAGCTCCGATCGGCACGTAAATTTCCTGTGTATGGGGCTCGGACGTTGATTTGAGCAATCTAAAACAATGCAGATAATTAAAACAAAAGAATTCTAATTTAGAACAAAAGTTTATTATATAACAGATCATACCTGTAATCTACATAAAGTAATAGATTATTTAAAACATAAAAAACTAACGGTTCATTGGCTGTCTTCATTTCGGTCACCGATTCCTTTGAGCTAGCTGCATTCACCGTGTTGTCCGATTTGTCACTGAAAAGTAGAGAATTAGAATAGTATTTGATAGAAGACCATTTTTCTAAAGAATTGGGCTCGTTTATGAACAAAATTCGTGCAGATTCACGCAAATAGATACCACAATTACATAAAATGTTCAAGGCAAACTTTTTCCGCATACACCTAACAGTAATAAAATTCATCATAACTAGGAAAATTTTTAAACATTTATAAAAACCTACTCATTTTCCGAATTCGCTTCTGCATCCAGTTCGCTTCCTACTTTTTCGTCTGATGGCTAAAGAAAAGAATGTTTAAACAGAAAGCCTAGACTTTAAAAGAAACCGTCGTGAGTTTGCTACTTTGTTACGACTGTCGCCTTCTAGCAAAACATAAAACACGTCTGATTGAGCGTTCCTTTTGTATTGGGTCGGTACGGACACTCTATGATTCGCTTACCGAGGGAACTGGTCGATCCTGCGAGTTCTCCTCATCCTCGACACGTTCCTTTTCTGACTAAAGTTAAAAAGTTAGACAAGCAAACATCTTGATAGTAGATACATTAACAATTTAACCAGAAAAAGAAGTATTTCGGCCCAAATATGTCCTCAAATCTAACTATAGGACTCATGTAAACTGCTAGACATTGTAATAAAGATATTATTAGGGGTTTGCAAAAGAAACTGCGCATGACTTTCCGGAACAATATTTTCTCTATTTGAAAGTGCTCTAACCGAGTTTAAATTTTATTCTATTGTGTTGATAACGCTTATTTATTTTACTGATTTTCACATTTGTTTGACCATTGAATTATAAATAATTTTAGTTGTCGAAGATGACGAATCAAAAATTCGTTTTGCGGGCTTGCCTTCTCTGGCACCGGAATCTTTGTGAAGCATTTGGAGAAAATGTTTTGAGTGAAAGAAGTTGTCAGGAATGGTTCCGGCGTTTTCGTGAAGGAGATGAGGGCTTGGAAGACGAGCCCCATGGACATCGTCCTGTTGTCCTCGATAATGCGGAGTTGCTCGAGGTTGTCGAGTCGGATCCAACTCAAACTTTGTCCGAATTAGCCGAATGCTTTAAATGCGATAAGAGCACAATTTCCCGACACCTTTTGCTTATTGGAAAAAGGAATCGTTGTGGCCAATGGGTCCCACATGAATTGTCGCCTGAAAACAAAGCCAATCGAGTTTTATTGTCTCGGATTTTATTGAAAAAGGCTACGGGCAGTGCTTTTTTTTGAAAGCATGTTGACGATGGACAAAAAGTGGATATATTTCAATAATTCAACACGCAAAAGACAATGGTTGAGCAAAGGAGAAAGGCCGATTCCGACATCACATCCAGAACTTCACAGAAAGAAAGTTATGCTGTCGGTCTTTTGGAATATGAAAGGAATCGTTTATTTTAAACTACAAAAATCTTCAAAAACTATAACTTCTCAAAGCTACGCCGAACAGCCGAAGAAAGCTGATGAAATTCTACGAGAAAGAGGTGTTAATCCAAGGACAATCCATTTACTCGCTCACAATTTCCGGGTACACACATCAAACTTGGCTCAAAACACCATAGAAGAATTAGGCTGGAAACTTGTGCCTCATCCGCTCTATTCGCCTGATATCGCTCCCTCAGATTACCACTCGTTCCTGTCTATGCAACACTCTCTTGCAAAGCTAAAGTTTAACAATCCTGAAGAAGTCGAAATTTGGGCGCAAGACTACTTTGCATCGCGGGACCCCGAATTTTTCGAATCAGACATCCGAAGTCTACACAAAAAATGGAAAAATATAGTTGATAATTTTGGCGAGCACCTTTTGGAATAAAGTCTTTTATTATTAATTTTCGAGGTGTTTGAACGTTGCGTATAATACGCAGTTTCTTTTGCAAGCCCCTAATATTTACAGCTAAAATCCTAAAAACCAACAATGCTTCTAAGCTAAATACCTTTGAGAACAAGATACACTGTGGTGCAAAAGTCTTATCCCACTTACTTTTCTGAAACATTTTGTCAAAATTCTAAAAATTTTCGAAAACAACTTTTTAAGTAATGGGTTTTTTTAGTAGCTTATCCCTTCATCTTTTACTATGTAAATGCCCGTACTCCAATATTTTGTTGTTTTTAAAACCTTTTTTTTTCGTAAAACTTGAGAAAAAAAAGGCGGTGCAAAAGTCTTGTCTCACTAAGAAAATTTGTATTTTTTCTTCCCCTTTGTTTGTTCTCATGAATTTTTTGTATTATCTTTTTATTTTTAGATGTCGACTCGCAAATATTTATCAACTCCTGATAAGCAAAAGATCGTGCAAGCAAAGAAATATGGATATTCATCACCGTCTATTGCGATGCTCTTCCAATGCAATAAAAGGAAATAGAAGGCTAGCAGCAAAATCGGAAGCAGGCCAAAGTTTTCATAAAGCTTCGAAAAGTGGTCGTCCACCGATTACAACAAAAACTGAAGATCGAGCACTTATCATTGACCATAGAATCGTCCCGGATCTGACTTCGAGCCATGGAGTCATGAAGTTGAAGGCCCTGTCCAAAAACTCAGAAGCTGAGATATGATTTTGCAAAGAACTACGAGTGTTGGACTTCCGATGACTGGGCCCGAGTCATTTTCACTGATGAGCCTAGAATTAGTTTATACTACCCGGACAGTACCCATCTAATCAGGAGACCAATTGGACAACGTTATAAGCTCAAATACGTTAAGCCAACGGTCAAATTCGGTGGTGGGAGCATTATGTTGTGGGGTAAGTGTTCGCCCTATTTTTCACTTACGATTTGTCTTTTTTAGGCTCGATGAATTGAAGTGTACCGGGACCGCTAGTGTTTATCAATGGAAATCTCGATGCTCAAAGGTACAAGTCAATCATAGAGAACAACTTACTTCCATTTGCAAACACGAACGTGCCACAAGGATGGGTCTTATATCAAGACAACGCTCCATACCACAAAAGCCAGCTAATGATGGGCCGAGTTGTCCGGCTTGCAAATGGAGGAAGAGCTCGCCTACCCGGTGCTTTTGCTGCTTATCGTGTAAAATTGATTAAAGTGCCTCCTTATTCGCCGGATTTGAATGCTATAGAGCATCTTTGGGCCGATTTAAAGACTACACTTAGGGGCAAGATATTCAACACAAAGGTCGAGCTTTGGTTCTTTATCAGAAACGTTTGGCGACAAATTTCTTCGGGAATTCTACGTGATTTCGTCGATTCAATGCCTCAACGCATTCAAGCAGTGATTTTGGCTAAAGGAGAACCGACAAAATCTTAATCTAGCTTTCCTTTTTTAATGGTGGGACCAGACTTTTGCACCACAGTGTATTGTGGTTTTTCCACACCACAAGAGGTTCATAAACTTTAAAATTGAAAGTAAAACCAACAATTGAAGAATTCTTCAGCTTGTCGTTGTTGTTGCTGGCTTTGTTACAGGTGGCGACCAGCTAAATGCACAAAACGTTTAAAAATCAACAAATATCAAGTAAAACTTTAGAAAAACTCACCAAAGTGTATGCAAAGAGTGGAATCGAATAGAAAATGTAAAAGAGAATTGCGTAAAACGAAATCATTGCTTCACGAAGACAATAAATAGCATCGATCGAGTAAAAATGAGGGAGGAAATTTTTGCGCTTATTTTACATGCAAATTTCGTAACTGTCGCATTCTTCGTGGCTGCCCAATCTCAATGAAAAACATGAAAAAATTGGAAAGTATTCACAAGGGAAAGGCACCAGGTCAAGCTTTTGACTCGGAACCAAATCCATCTTGTAGAGTCGGCCATGGAGGTCTCGAACCCGTTTTTAGTTTTTGCAGAAGGCTTCGCAAACGCGAGATATCCAAATTCCGGACTTCTTAAGAAGCCGACACACGTTTGTTAACAGATTCTTCGGTGGTCCAGTGGGTATTCGGCGAGAGTACTGGATCTCTTACATTTTTGAGTACTGGATCTCTTACAAAGCTTTTTTGCTTTTTTTGCTTTCCCTACGTATTTGCGACGAATAATAAAGTTGAATTTTATGCACCTGTAGCTCAGAAATGTGGCAAAAAATGTTAAATTTTTCAATACTTATGTACTGATTCTGATACTTTCGAAGGGCTTTTGTAACTATTTGTTGAAGTTACAGAAAGCATAGAAACTCGAGTCAATAACTCAATACAAATACGTAAGGAAACAGTTTTTGATACCCTTCCCTTGTTAGTTTTTTTGAGCGATTAGACCCCTGGTTTTGGAGCAACGTTGGTCAAAAATTGTTGTCACTTTTTGTTTTGTTTTCCTTGATTAGCGTTAACTTACCCATTTTCTGATTCTCATATGACTAGGTTTGATCAAAGTTGCCAACTTATCCACTTACTGTTGACATCTATGTGATGGGGGCTACAAAAATAGCTGGAAAACTGCTTCCTCAACTCCATTCTTTACTTTTGTCGTATTTGCGAGCTCTCATGACCTCTGCTAATTGTTTCTTCTTTTAGAACCATTCACCGACTGTACATCTTAGGTTGATTTGACAGATCTAGCAAAAGGAAAGTTGTAGATACTCTTAAAGCATCGTAGATGAAGATTGATGACAAGTTTGCCAAGTAGACGCTTATTTATCGAACACTCTTGAAATGGAAAATGACGTGAGATGACTCAGAAAAGAAGTTCAGAGACAAATAGATTGGTTACGGTCGCTTTTGAAGTTGATACTCTTCAAAAAACTGACACTAGCCAAGAGAATCACACTATTATTCCAATTACCGTTTGGCTGGGTATTTCGTTGGAATTAAACTACTCAATTGATCAATTGAATAGGTTATGTGTAGCCAAGAAGCTCCTGAAAACTTGAATGTTTAGCACGCAACCAAAAAATGATTGATCATCTTCAACGAATGTCTTCAAAAATCGCCAAACTCTCAATTCTTCGCGATCTCAAACTACAAAATATGAGAAAGAGAAATTGAAACCAGAGGAGCTCAAAATTTCTAAAGGTTAACTGAATAATTTTGTTTTAAAGTTGTTTATTTAAAAGTTAGAAAGAGTTGTTTAAGAGTTTTTTATTTAAAATTAAAAAATGAACCTTTCTGAGATCAAAGCATTGCTTGTCGGTTTAACATTTAGTCATAAAGTTTGATGGTCTTTTAAATAGTGTTTTTGTGATTATCATTTAAATTCAAAAATCTTTATTTTCTCTGTTCATAAATTTCTTATAAGATTTTTTTGAAACGGTCTTGATTGGTCTGTATTAAGTTAAGATTTTTTTGAAACGGACACTTGTTTTCCTGCGAGAAGCATTCCATTAACTTTCTCAATGGCTCTAGTTGCAGCGTTCTTGGTCTCGAAATGCACGAAGCCATAGCCCTTCGATTGTCCCTCATCATCGAGAGCAATCTGGAATAGAAATAATTACACTTTAATGTTATAAATAAAGATCTTAAGTACTGTATTCTTGTAATAAGTAACTAATCTTATAAGTCATCCAAATTCAGTTACTCTTGGATCCATTAGGATTGAGTAATCAAAAGATGAAAGCTGTTTTAAAATTTCTTATTTCCTGAGTTTTTAAATGATTACCTTGCACGAAAGAATGTTTCCGAAAGGCGAGAACGTATCGTAGACAGCTTTGTCGTCAATGGACTTGTCAAGATTCTTGATGAAGATCTTTCCAGCTCCAGAGCGACGAGTAGATGGATCACGATTGGGCCACATAATGCGAATCGGCTTTCCATTGAGTGCGTCGAAGTTCATCGTGGCAAGAGCACGTTCGGCTGAAATTCGATTGCATTTAATCACTTACAAGTCAAGTTTACAAGTCCTGCTTTCTATAAAAGTTTTAAGTTCTTAAACTAGCGTAAGAAGTCATGAAAAATTCATAGCCTTTTACCTACCATCAGCTGGTTGTTGAAAGTTGACGTAGGCGTAGCCGAGCGGGCGGCGAGTGATCGCAGTACGGCAGACACGAATCGAGAGAACCGGGCCGGCAGTGGAGAATTTGTCGAAGAGCATCGACTCGGTGACTTCAGGATGGAGATCACCCACGTAGAGTGAAGCCATCGAGTAAGAATTGGCTCCAGTTGGTGAAACTCCTTGTTGCATCCAACACAAATATCAACCAAATCTTCTAATTTCAAAGTTAAACTAGATACAGTCATGGGCAAAAGTCTTGGCGGCGGTGGCAACTTTCAAACGCAAATTTAGGAACCTTTAGGAACCAAATTTAGGCTATAAAAAAGTTGTCACAAGTATTTTTGAGCATTTTTGCTCTACTTTTAGCTATGACCAAGCATTGAACTCGAAAGTTTACTTTAAACAACCAAAATAAGCGTAAACGACAAAAAGGTCACGAAAACAATGGACAAAAGTCTTGGCGGCTTACTACAATACTCGTTTTTTTTCTATTTTTTTGTGTATCTTGCATATATTTTTGTAATGTTTTAATGTTTTTCAGATGCCTGGAGCGTATTTATCAACACCAGACAAAAAAGCAATTTTAGAAGCAAGAAATAGAGGAGAGAAAGAAAAAGACATCGCGGAAAAATTCAAATGCGGTACGAGGACAGTTGAACGCATCACACACAAGGCAACTGGAAACCTTCATCCAAAGCTCAAAACAGGCCGCCCACCGGTTACAACTCCAAGAGAGGATCGTAAACTCGTTTTGGATCATGGAGAAGAGCCGAAAAAGACAGCAACTGACGGCGTGGCTTTCATCAAGAATCTTTCAAATAGGGTTATCTCACGAAAAACTGTTAGCCGTCGTTCGATTTGCGCTGGATTGGTGACTAGAAGAGCTGCCAAGAAATCGCTAATGGTTGCCAGGCACCGAAAACTCAGGTGGCAGTTTGCGAAAAAGTACGCAAGTTGGACCGCCAACGATTGGGTCCTTCTCAACTCGACTCTTGATGCCCAGCGCTATAAGACGATCCTGGAGAACAAATTTCTTCCTTTTGCGACCGCCAAAATGGGACAAGGATGGTTCCTCTACCAGGACAATGCTCCTTGCCACAAGAGTCAGTTGCTTATGGTTCGACTTGCCAATGGAGGAAGAGCTCGACTACCCGAATGGTTCCGCGCGAATCGTGTTCAACTCGTCTCAGCTTCTCCATACAGCCCCGATTTGAATGTTATTGAACACCTATGGGCGTTTATCAAGACGAAACTCAAGGGAAGACGGTTTAACTCTAAGGCGGACCTTTGGTACTTCGTACGGCGAGTTTGGGCGACAATTGCGCCACAAATTTTACGCGATCTAGTTGACAGTATGCCCCGGAGGCTCCAAGCGGTCATTGCAGCTAAAGGCGGATCTACAAAATATTGAATTTTTCGCCTCTATGTCTGTGCCGCCAAGACTTTTGTCCATTGTTTTCGTGACCTTTATGTCGTTTACGCTTATTTTTGTTGTTTAAAATAAACTCGAGTTCAATGCTTGGTACTTGTGATACTAAATACTTGTGACAACTTTTTTATAGCCTAAATTTGGTTCCTAAAGGTTCCTAAATTTGCGTTTGAAAGTTGCCACCCAGGAGCCGCCAAGACTTTTGAACATGACTGTATTTATTTCAAATTTTGATAAGAAACCAACCTTTTTCTTGAGGAAAGAAGCACAGAATAGGAATAGAGTTTTTTTCAGTCAAAGAAATCTTATTTTTTTGACAAATTTTTGTGACCGTCAATGGCTCTAGGACAGAGGACTTAAAATCGCCTGGAGATACTATAGAACACTGGAAAACTGAACAGATGTTTACTTATAAGAATTGTATGCATTTTGGCAGTAAAAGAATTGGCACAGGAAATTCCCAATTGATGACTAAAAAGCTTTCCCATTAAGCCAGCCCACTTTATAGACATTTATGAGCTTATGCTGCTCTGCTTAGTGCAATTAAAAAGATTGATAAAAGATTGATAAATATACATATTCTTTTTGTTTTTCCCCTACCATTGCCGCTTGGACACCATTTGACCCTATCCAATTCGTGTAATTGAGTTTTGTCCCATCAGTCCACTGCCAAATCTTTGTTGATGAGTTTTGCTGTAAAAAAAAAAGATTACGATTTCGGATTCTGAATGAAATATTTAAGTGACAAGTCTATCAAGCTTACCTTGCATCAACGAAGACAAGGACGAAAAGGCAGGTCAGATCTATTTCGGCCATTGCCTCGGGAGAGAAGTCGCAGCTTTGCGCTCAAACTCTTTTGCATGGTTGATTCAAATCATTTTGAACTAATTAGATTCCAAACGGGCGTAAAAAGTGTTAACTATAGTGTATTCCAAAGTGAATGTTGGATTTTCTAAATATATTCGCGATGGCGGTATTTTGGGGGTACGATACCTGTTTCACTGAGAATTTTATGAAAATTCCAAATAAAATAAACTAGCATTATAGTCATTCGATAGCCCTGAATCTCCTGAAAACTAGTATAAAGTTACCAAAGATTTTCTGCAAAATATTGGGTTGGTGAATTGAAAACTGCCGGCTATTTTGCGGGACTCGCAGATAAAAAAACGACAGCATTGAACCAGCTGAAAGGGGGTTTGGTTACTTCAACATTTCCTCAACGGGGACAAATCTTTGAAAGGTGCAGAGGGCCGTGGAGCGGCACCCGAACTGGATGACTCCAAATTACTCGAACTCATTACCAACGACCATCGGGTATCATCGCCTGAATTGGGAGAAGAGTTAGGGATTGATCATGCTACAGTGCTAAGGCACCTTCATACCCTTGGATTTAAATCGAAACTTGGGACTTGGGTGCCCCATGACCTCACTGACCCCCAGAAGTGGCAGCGCGCCTCGATCAGTGCCTCTCTCATCCTTTCCCGAATTGTGAAAGGAGATGAGAAATTGGTTTTATCTGTGAACTTTCGGAGGAAGTGGCAATGGGTGGGGCCAGGCGTGAAACCCGAAAGTGACCCCAAGCCCGATTTGCACCAGAAGAAGTTTATGCTGCTCCGCGTTTTCTGGGATATGAACGGAGTGGTGTACTGGGAGTTGCTGGATAGCCAGACGGCCGTTAATGCAATCAAATACAGTGAACAGTTGGGAAAGGTGAATGAATCCCTGAAGAAGAATAGGCCCTCCAAGTCAAAGATCGTTCTCATCCACGACAAGGCGCGCCCTCATGTTGCAAAACTGACTCGCTCTACGGCGCATTCCCCATACAGTCCGGACCTAGCCCCTTTTGATTACTATTGATTCCGGATCATGAGTAATGAGCTTGCGGGAGAACACTTCGATTCGGAAGAAGCAGTCAAAAATTGGCTTTGAAAGTTTTTCGATTCAAAACTAAAATCCTACGAAGAAAGAGGAATCCGCAAATTGCCTGTAAAATGGGCAGAAGTCGTCAACAATAATGGAAATTATTTGGAACGAATTTATGGTTTTATGTTGAATAAATTCTAGTTCAAAGTACGGCATTTTTCATTTCACCAACCCAATAAATAACAAAAGTCCTTAAAGACTTGAGTTGACACGAAAAATAATCGTCATTAGTACAACCCGAAGATGTTCTATCATTGCATCAAAGCTGATTTCTTGCAGATGAACCTCGCCTCGTCAAAAACGGGTTTATTAGGAGATTCTCTTCCTTCGGATCGAACTTTATAAAGATTCCAGAGTCTCTCACCAAATGGAGTCCAATTGTAGCCTCTGTGAATCTAAAATAAATTATAGGCAACTTTATTTTCTACCGAGTCAAGAAGGGCAGTAGAATGACCGTCAAACATGAGAAACATAACCAATCGAGGTGTAATTCATTTTGAAATCTATTTCACTTTTTAATTATTTTTACATACGTGAGCATATACGGATCTTTCACGTGTTTCGATTTCGATAAACAATGAAGGTGAATCAATTTTCAAGTCACACGAGCTTCCAAGGATGAAAGGCAAACCCTTAGCCTTCAGTAGATTGAGTTAAAGATACTGTCAAGTCCCATTTGTTTGTATACATCAGATGATTTTCACAGACTGTTGAAACCAACAGTAAATGGTAAAAAAAGTCAAAGTCAAGTGGCATGCAAACAATTTATTTGATCACAATTAAGATGCCGCAATTTCGTTTCCTTTGAAAGACACATTGTGAGCGATTTTCTAAAATGAATTCGATTTAAGAATCGATGTAAGTTTGAAGTATACCTCAAAAATCCACTTTAACTTAGGAAAAACTACAAGCTGGCTATTATTTTAAAAACAATACCAAACCTGTTGTTTCGTGACTTTGATCGGCTTGCAGAGGATGCTCTTGCGTTCGGGCCGACTCCTGAAAAATAAAAAGTTGAAAATAACAATACCAATTATTTTTAGAAACTTATAAAAATATAAACTAACAATAAATCTTAAAAAGAACAAATCAACTTACGTAGCAGCTCCGATCGGCACGTAAATTTCCTGTGTATGGGGCTCGGACGTTGATTTGAGCAATCTAAAACAATGCAGATAATTAAAACAAAAGAATTCTAATTTAGAACAAAAGTTTATTATATAACAGATCATACCTGTAATCTACATAAAGTAATAGATTATTTAAAACATAAAAAACTAACGGTTCATTGGCTGTCTTCATTTCGGTCACCGATTCCTTTGAGCTAGCTGCATTCACCGTGTTGTCCGATTTGTCACTGAAAAGTAGAAAATTAGAATATTATTTGATGGAAGACCATTTTTCTAAAGAATTGGGCTCGTTTATGAACAAAATTCGTGCAGATTCACGCAAATAGATACCACAATTACATAAAATGTTCAAGGCAAACTTTTTCCGCATACACCTAACAGTAATAAAATTCATCATAACTAGGAAAATTTTTAAACATTTATAAAAACCTACTCATTTTCCGAATTCGCTTCTGCATCCAGTTCACTTCCTACTTTTTCGTCTGATGGCTAAAGAAAAGAATGTTTAAACAGAAAGCCTAGACTTTAAAAGAAACTGTCGTGAGTTTGCTACTTTGTTACGACTGTCGCCTTCTAGCAAAACATAAAACACGTCTGATTGAGCGTTCCTTTTGTATTGGGTCGGTACGGACACTCTATGATTCGCTTACCGAGGGAACTGGTCGATCCTGCGAGTTCTCCTCATCCTCGACATGTTCCTTTTCTGACTAAAGTTAAAAAGTTAGACAAGCAAACATCTTGATAGTAGATACATTAACAATTTAACCAGAAAAAGAAGTATTTCGGCCCAAATATGTCCTCAAATCTAACTATAAGACTCATGTAAACTGCTAGACACTAAAAACCAACAATGCTTCTAAATTAAATACCTTTGAGAACAAGATATTGTGGTTTTTCCACACCACATGAGGTTCATAAACTTTAAAATTGAAAGTAAAACCAACAATTGAAGAATTCTTCAGCTTGTCGTTGTTGTTGCTGGCTTTGTTACAGGTGGCGACCAGCTAAATGCACAAAACGTTTAAAAATCAACAAATATCAAGTAAAACTTTAGAAAAACTCACCAAAGTGTATGCAAAGAGTGGAAACGAATAGAAAATGTAAAAGAGAATTGCGTAAAACGAAATCATTGCTTCACTAAGACAATAAATAGCATCGGTCGAGTAAAAATGAGGGAGGAAATTTTTGCGCCTACCCTAGAAAGGATCATATGCTTATTTTACATGCAAATTTCGTAACTGTCGCATTGTCTTCGTGGCTGCCCAATCTCAATGAAAAACATGGAATTGAGATTGGGAACATTGGAAAGTATTCACAAGGGAAAGGCATCGAGTCAAGCTTTTGACTCGAAAACATATCCATCTTGTAGAGTCGGCCATGGAGATCTCGAATTCGTTTTTAGTTTTTGCAGAACGCTTCCCAAACGCGAGATATTTAAATTTCAGACTTCTTAAGAAGCCGCCACACGTTCTCTTAACAGATTCTTCGGTGGTCCAGTGGGTAGTCTGAGCAGAGAGTCTGAGTAGAGTACCGAACCTCTTACAACATTCCGAACATTTTTGTAACTTAGCCATTCTCTCATTCTCATAAGACTAGTTTTGATCAAAATTGCCAACTTATTCACTTACTGTTGACGTCCATGTGATGGGAGTTACAAAAATAGCTGGAAAACTGCTTCCTCAACTCCATTCTTTACTTTTGTCGTATTTGCAAGCTCTCATGACCTCTGCTAATTGTTTCTTCTTTTAGAACCGTTCACCGACTGTACATCTTAGGTTGATTTGACAGATCTAGCAAAAGGAAAGTTGTAGATACTCTTAAAGCATCGTAGATGAAGATTGATGACAAGTTTGCCAAGTAGACGCTTATTTATCGAACACTCTTGAAATGGAAAATGACGTGAGGTGACTCAGAAAATAAGTTCAAAGACAAATAGATTGGTTACGATCGCTTTTGAAGTTGATACTCTTCAAAAAACTGACACTAGCCAAGAGAATCACACTATTATTCCAATTACCGTTTGGCTGGGTATTTCGTTGGACTTAAACTACTCAATTGATCAATTGAATAGGTTATGTGTAGCCAAGAAGCTCTTGAAAACTTGAATGTTTAGCACCCAACTCACAAACAAATTGAGTTTATCAAGTAGACGCTCTATTTAGCCAAACACCCCCAAAAATGGTCGATGAGAGCACAAATGGATGACGTGAGGCGACTCGGATCGGCGATCATCGCAATTGTCACAGTCAAAGAAGAAAAGGAAAAGAAGAGCTCTTCTTTTCTCTGCTTCTTTCAAGATCACTTCTCTTGTGATTGATTTGTTCTCATTTTACCCAAAACCCAATCTCCGTTCACCGCGACGCTTTCTAAATGTGGCTCGAGTGATCGTCGACAAAAAGTGGGGGGGAGAGCCCAGTCTTTTTTTGTGGAGAGAGATGAAAAATGATTGATCATCTTCAACGAATGTCTTCAAAAATCGCCAAACTCTCAATTCTTCGCGATCTCAAACTACAAAGTATGAGAAAGAGAAATTGAAACGAGAGGAGCTCAACCATTTCTAAAGATTAACTGAATAATTTTGTTTTAAAGTTGTTTATTTAAAAGTTAGAAAGAGTTGTTTAAGAGTTTTTCATTTTAAATTCAAAAATATAAAGAGCTTTGCTGAGATCGAAGCTCATTTGCTTGTCTGCTTAACACTTATCCATAAAGCTTGCTTGTCTGCTTAACACTTATCCATAAAGCTTGCTTGTCTGCTTAACACTTATCCATAAAGCTTGCTTGTCTGCTTAACACTTATCCATAAAGCTTGCTTGTCTGCTTCACACTTATCCATAAAGCTTGCTTGTCTTTTTAAAAAGTGTTTTTGTTTTTATCATTTAAATTCAAAAAATCTTTATTTTCTGTGTTCATAAATTTCGTGTAACATATGAAAAAACAAAGCGAATTCAACCGTAATCACTTGAGTTACTTGTAAAGAATCGGGAAAGTGACCAGAGAAAACTAAGAAAAAAAAGGGAAAATATTGGCTAGCATGAAAGCTATTGTCTTCTCCAAATATTATTAGAATAAAGATATCAATCGGTTACCTACAATAGGGCCACTTTCAAAGCTTTTTTTTCATATTGCTAGAGAACATTTCGTAAATTTGAGATCGAAACTCGTAAAGGCTCAAATTCAGTCTTCCATTTTAGCACTCTTGCAAGCTTGAATAATCGTTGAAAATCGTTGATTTTAAGGCTTGAAAGAGGCTCTCAAGGGGGGTAAGACCTTCGTATTTACAAGTAAATAACAGTGGCAAGAATCTAATGAAGAGGCTTGCACTCTTGGTCTAATTAAAATTGCCTAATAGTATTGAACTGGTTGAAACATAGGGCATTTGGCATACCACCGTTGGCACGTGTTCGCCATATCGCCGGAAGCGGGTGGATTGCAGAGGGCATGCACCTTGGGATGAGTGTTAGCGCATTTGCATTCTGTTGTGCAATACGAGGCTGTGCAGTCAGGAGTGCAGCTGGCGATCATCGCAGCGGTGAGTTGAACTTTCTCAGAAGTGATTGAGGGAGTCTCATGAATACGATGAGTGAGAGGAGAGAGGGGAAGATCAAGACGAGCATCACCCTGAAATCAAAATGTAAGTATTTGGCTTGAAGCTTTAAGCTTGAAGATTGAAGATCTCTTGTTCTTAATCGATAAAACCAACCCTTGGCAATGGTGGAGGGACGATCATCTCGCCAGCTTCTTTCTTTTCAACCCCATCAACTCCACAATGTTTCTTGTAAGCGGGGCAGAATTTCGCTAGTTTTGTGAACGTTTCCGAATCCAAATCGGAAACTCTCATGTTGCAAAACTTGGCATAATGCTCAGCGTGTTTTGAGCAATAACTGCCAACATCTTGTCTCTTTGCGCGTCCAAGGCTCAGCACGGAAGCAGCTAGAAAATAGTTAGATAAATGTATTGTACTATAAAAGACAAATCTACTCTACTGTAAATGGTAAAAAATCTTACCTTCAATAAGCAAAAGATTTCCGACGAAAGCGGCGAATAAGAGAGAGCGGATCATTGATGATGAATTGAAGTTGAGGCTTAAAAGGGCCTTTTTGCATACCACTTTGGTAGTTGGGGGAATCTAATAGAAATCGAAGGGCTTATATAAGAAATCTTGAGTACCGCCCCTTTATGAGAAAAAAGGATCAGTGAACTCTTTTTGGGGGAAAAAAGATGGGCGGAGACTTGATCTCTTCGTACAGAGAAAAGAAAGGTTTCTTTGAAAATCGCCCTGTTGATTTTCAAAGATTTTTCTGCCCGGAAATCAACAACTTTTGCAGAAAGGTTATGGTGTTTTTGGGTATAGGAAAAACAAAAGTCTGATCGGTGGATGGTCCCCTAATGTAATTGTGGCGTTGTGGCTCTGTAATCCATCTTATAAATGTCAGACAAAAGGTAGAATCTTGTGTCAAAGTAATGAATGAAAGATCTGATATCTTTTGTATCAAGTGATAACATAAATACACTATTTTTAAGGAATTTTTCAAAGAGTAGACTGATTGAAGAGTGTTGCAGTTGGAATAGAAAGTGTCAAAACTAGAATTGCTTCAGAATTCCTAACAAAAACTCAACTTTTAACATTGAGTGGCTTTTGATAGGATGGTTTTTGAGAAGTACAGTGACTTTTGGAGAAGTACAAGACTCGTTTATAGCCTGTTCTTTACCGTAAAAAGTTTACCGAGCCAGAAGCCGTGTGTGTTTCAGCGTTTTCCGTCATTTTACAACCCAAAAATACATCATTCACATCAAATTTTAGATATAAATAACCCTTTTCTAGCAATTCTCTTAAACATTTGAAACTCTAGAGAATGTTCTTAGCAATGACCATTCAACTTTCTTCAATAGATCTATGGGATCTATGTCTCAATTTTGATAATAAACACCGGGAAGTTCACGATAACCTCTAAAAGAATTCATTTTGTCCTTTGTTAAGGGCAATCCTATTTATCACAAAAAAAAAGAATTTATTATTATGTTCGAGAAGTTTCCTCTTTTTATCCACGCTCGTGGGAAACGATTTGAAAGTCCCAATGAACTCGGAAAATTTGATTGATTATGGGATAATGGAGAGATAATGGAGTGATCAAAAAGGGGGAAGGGGAATTGAACTCAAATTTTTGATTTTGTAATGAAATTTGTGTGGGGGTAAATGGATAAATCATGAGAATGGATAAATCTAGAAGGCAATCAGCTCAAAAACATATCAACACTTTCGTAAGGGCGAAACTATTGAATAATAAATTTTGTCATACATATGTCTGAGATAATTTATGAGATAATCTAGAGTTTTTCGTTATTAAATGATTCTAGGGGTTTTTGAGGGTTTAGATTTTGATTTAGATTGGTTACTTTATGAGTTTAATTTATTGTTATAAGGGGGGTAAATGTTATGTAATTGATAGAAATAATAGTTTGAATCAGGCAATTGGCTTTGTGATTTGTGCTAGCTATTGCAGGAACCAGAAACCATTGGAGAGGTTAGGCCAAGGTTTGAACCAAGTTAGGCCTATCTTATTGAAATAGTATTCGACAAGTATTGATTGCTTTTTTGTGCTCAAAATGTAAACAAATTCTTTTTTGAGTAAGCACAAAAGAATGATGAAATGGAGATGTTTTATAAGTTAAATATAATTGAGATTGACTTATTATTGAGATATTCAATTGTTCGCTTGATAGTGAAGGATACTGTAAAGTAGACCTTAACGAGTCTAGACAAAATTTTCAGACAGTCTTCGCTCTTCGATTTTTTTCCTGCCCAAAGCTCCTACGAGCATGAAACCCAGTTCCCCCTCAAGCCCTTGTTCTAGGCTTCATTTTGATACTAAAAATGGCTAGGTTCTGTTTTGTCATTCTTTAGATTTTGATCAATCTTTCGCTGGACTCGATAAGCTTAACAAGTCCAGAAAAATTTTTATCTAAAATAACCAAAATCTAAAGAATAGCAAAACAGAATCTAGCCATGTTTAATATCAAAATGAAGCTTAAAATAAGGGTTTACGGGGGAACTGGGTTTCATGCTCGATGGAGCTTTGGGGAGTAAAAAAAATCGAAGAGTGAAGCAGACTGTCTGAAAATTTAAGGACTCGTTAAGCAGGTCTACTCAAACTGTGATTCTAGATCTAGATAAACCAGATATTCTAGATATTCTAGTCATTCTAGGGTCAAGCTTTGAGTACAAATTACAATCCATTACATTGGTTTCATGCTCGACGAAGCTTTGGGGAGTAAAAAAATCGAAGAGCTAGGCAGACTGTCTGAAAATTTTGTCTAGACTCGTTAAGCAGGTCTACTGTAAAGTCAAAGTCATACATGTGATTCGAAAATGTTCAGTATTGTATATCAATGAGTAGTGTAAAGATAAAAAAGTGTTTTCCTGTTTATTGCAAGCTTTGTTTTCATTTCGAAATCGTTCAGCGTTGTGAAGAGAGAGCTTTTGATTTCCTGTGTGCCTCAATCGTTTTTCCATTGTGTGAGTGTGAGATTTCTCACTTAAAACTAAAAGAACACTGAGAGAAACTCAATAGAAATAAAGAGTTGCCATGGCTTTACCTGAAAAGGATCTCACAAGGATTTGCACTCGATTTTTCTTCGAGCAGACTCAACACTCTGTCACCACAATAGCTATCGATCAAAAGTGGCTCGTGATTTTGAGAATATTGCTTTTCATTAGAGAATATTAGAGAAAATGGGAATGCTTTTTGATAATTTCGAATTTGTTTGGCTAAAATCTGGCATAATAGAGAAATCTTTAGGCAATAAACAGAAAATAGGCAAATCTTTAACTAAAGCTTTAATGAATTTGAGCATTATAAATAAAATGTTAAGTTTATCAATATTGAAAAGTTTAAATTGATCAACTAGCACTTTCAAAGATCAACTTTATACAGACTTTATACTTTATAACTTACAGACTTTATACAACAACTTACAGACTCTATACAACAGCTTACAGACTCTATACAACAACTTACAGGCTCTAGACAACAACTTACAGACTTTGCACAACAACTTACAGACTTTATACAACAACTTACAGACTTTGCACAACAACTTACAGACTCTATACAACAACTTACAGACTTTATACTCAAAAATCAACTTTATACAGATCAACACTTTATAAAGTTGATTTTCTTTTCCTTTCTCGATTTTCACTTTCAGAAAGATTGAAATTTTGTTTTTGATCACTTCCGCTTGAACAAAGCTCTCTGAAAATGGCAATAAAAACCGAAATTCGCGTTTTCAGTCTTTTGTTTTCTCTTTTAATTTATCTACTGTTTGAGCTTTTTAAAACTCAAACAATATTTTCGTTCTTTTAAGACAAATTTCTCACGCTTTACGTCTTTCGTCCCCTTTTTTACGTTCTTGTGATCTTGTGATCGCTTTACGACTTTTGTTTTCTTTTTTACGTTCTTGTGATCTCAAAATGTAATCCCCAATACCAGATAATAAATAAACCTTTTCACTGAACCAAAACTCGAGTAAATTCGTGAAAAATGACACGTGATAAAAAGAAAAAGGAAAAAAGAGACAGTGATCACTCAAAAGATGTCCCCTTTTCGACCCGAAAAAAGACTGGGCAAGAAAAAGGAAAAAAAATGGCGAAAATCGAATTAGAGCTATTTTGGGCATTTCCTCTAACACTAAATCATCGTCAAGCGAATGAATTGTGAAAGCTAGGGGAATTTTGGGTGTTCTCTAAAGATTTCCCGTCGTCATCGGACCATTCGAGTGCGATTCCGATGAGCGATTGGATGCCCGATTTGGAAGTTTTTTTTTGGATTTTGGATTTTGCGAGATCTTTGATGAATTTTTCTTTTTCTGTTTCCGAGGATACCGTAATCGGAAAGATAGATCAGGCAATTGGCTTTGTGATTTGTGCTAGCTATTGCAGGAATCAAAAACCATTGGAGAGGGTAGGCCAAGGTTTGAGCCAAGTTAGGCCTATCTTATCGAAAATTTCCAGATCCAGATTTGACCTAAGGTTAGCTTGGCTTAAATTTTTGTCTTTTTAGCTTCTAAACAATCCTTTCAACAATCCTTGGAACAATCTTTGAACAATGAAAAATCAACAAGTCAAACTTTTGTCTGACTGTTGTCAACAATTGTCTGATGAATATTTCCAGTTTTCCATTTCAATTATTTCAATGTTTCGAATGATTACGATGAAAGAAACTTCATTATTTGTTTGTGATTTACTTTGTGCTCAAAATGGAAACATAATTTCCTGGCTGACTTAAGGGCATCTTCTAGCGACAGTTCAGTACCGAAAAAGCTCAAAATTTGATGAAATGAGTACACCAGAACTGTGCTTTTGCGTGCACGTAAAGCACAGTTTTATCCTTTCATTGAGAAATAAATAAAATCTCTATTTAGTCTCACATTGGATGCTCTATTGGATGCTCTATTGGATGCTAGATCTGAAAATTGAATCGCATCTTTTCTGACAGATTCAAAGCTTTCCCTTAAGTAGAACTAACCCTTTGACTAACAAATGAAACCTAATGACTGATTGAAATGATTAATCTTTAAGAAAACTTGAGAACTAATTGTGATTCTTATTAACTTTATCATCTTTTTATAAATATCATTAACATTTTTTTTGTCTTAATCCCTTCATTTCTTTGATCTCCTTTCATTTCCCCTTTAAATCACGTCTCAACTCCATCACAGACTATCTCAAAATCGAAAGAAATGATCATGTGTTGCTATTTTTAGCTCAATTCCCCAACCTTACATTCTTTGTGCTATTTTGAGATTAATTTTCAGTCTTTTCTTTCAATGCCAATATCCTCGTCATGATAAAGCCAATATCCTCGTCACAAGACCAGTCAACTTTTTTAGTTCTTCACTTCATCACTAATCTCTTTCAAAAATCAATCCCTAACCGATCTATGATGTTTATGTTAAAAGAGCTCTTTGTTAAGGAGAAAAATGTTTGTTTTGTCATTTTTTTTTGCCTTTATAGAATTGAAAGAAAACTACATGAAGCACAAGAAAGATCAACAAAAGGGGGAAAGGCTGACACAATAACGAGAAAATGTATGAAAGTCGAGTTTTTATGCTCAAGAAATTGTTCAGGGATTAAGGTTTAAAAGTTGATACTTTATTTATCAATACATGGTGTACTTTGTACTCATTCGGTCACGCAAACGCATCCTTTCAGGCTCATTTTTCTCACGCTATTGCTGTTGTTGTGTGAAAAGTGAGGACTTGAGTGCATCAGAAAGGATACGTTTCTATTTAAGCACAAAGTAGACATTAAACAATACCGTATTCATTTTATCTTTCTATAGTTTTCAATCTATCTGTACTAGTTCAAATTTCCGAGTCTATCTTAGAAGTTCAAGATTGCTTTTATCTCAAAAGTTATAGGCTTTATTGTTTTCACATTTTATGGTTATTTACTTTGTGATTTGTACTCAAAATTATCCTTTCTGGTAGATGCGGAAAAGTTAAGTGCACCAGAAAGGGTAGGTTTCCAAGTTCTTATGCCTAAAGTCAAACAAACCAACTTGAACCAGTTCTTGATTCTATTTTTAGATCAACTGTTTGTAAAGAGTTCAACTTTTCTCAATCCAGAGCTAAATCATCAGAACATAGGCAAGAAAAAACTAAAATGGTCACAAAAAAGCATTGTGCACTGACCCATTCATGAAAGTATCATGGCAAATAGAAGAGATCTCTTTGTGTAGGAGAGGTCGGAGGAGAGAATAGGAAGAGAAGGGAGAGAAGGGAGAGAAGGGAGATCTATCTCCTCAAATGTCCTCAGGGATATGAACGGATGAACTTTTATCATTTCTCTGGAAATTTTATGAATGGAAATTGCATGAGTTGTTTGAAAATTGGGAAAATTTGGCGAATAAGCTTTCATGCTGAGGATTCTTAGTTTGAACTTCAGCATACCGGAAACGCAACAGTTTTTGAGGGAAACAATGGCTTGAGTTCGATTGGATTGTTGAAAGGGAGCCTTCTTTTCATTTAAAAAGTATTCAGCTTAAAAAAAATGACATGATTACGCTAATTTTCTAAAATAGATGTCTTTTAGAAAAGGTATTAGCTGAGATTTGGATGTACAAAGAGAAGTACAAAGTACAAAGAGAAGTACAAAGTACAAAGTACAAAGAGAAGTACAAAGAGAAGTACAAAGTACAAAGTACAAAGAGAAGTACAAAGTACAAAGAGAAGCCTTCATGCTAAACAGCTTAGAGCTTTAAAGCTTTAAGACTGAAATCCCTTTACCTAGATTTAATGGAAACACACCTTTCTACCAGATCTTTTTAATGCTTTAATTTTTTTAATTTCTTTTCAACTAGTAGTCTAACTAGAAGCCTTCATACTAAACAGCTAATAGCTTTAAAGCTTTAAGACTTTAAGAGATTTGTTTTCAAAGATCACTCCAAGATAAGGTACTTTTCGATCTCCTAGACAACATTCACTCTTCTCATTTCATCACTTCCGTTTCTATTTTCAACCCACAGCTTTAATTTAGCTCAATTTCATCAAATGATTGTTCTATTAAAGCCAATCTGAGTTCACTCTCACTTCTTTTTCCTTTCCTTGGCTTTTTTTCTCATTTTGTCCTCGTTAAAGTTTTATGATGATAAATAAGCGCTTGTTTATCATTGTGAGAAACATTTCGTAAGCTGACAGAAAATACAAATCGGAGACGAGAAAGGAAATCACGCTTTAAAACAAATATTAAAAAAACATACAAAAGAAATAATAAAAAAAAACAAATAACAAAAAAAAACAAATAACAAAAAAAAACAAAAAAACATATAAACTACATGATTTAAACTAATTGTAAGTGTTTAATCTTCTAAAACTGTTAACTAGTTTATCTTTTGGTTGAAGGGAATGTAGAATTTGTCAAAAGATTCAGATTAAGGCAGAAATTGGGCGAAAATTTGGGCATAGTGCCGGTCAAATGTTTCTTTCGCTTTGTAGTTGGCCTTAAATGAAGATGAGCTGTAAAAAGAAATCTAATATAGAAAAAATTAATAATAATCTTGTTTCTAGAAAAAGAATTTTCTATATAAATTATGACTAAAATGACCTCCCCGATAAATTGATTGCTTTAGTCTACCGAATCAGCTTTAGTCAGCTTTAGTCTACCGAATCAACTTTAGTCTACCGAATCAGCTTTAGCTTCAGCTTTAGTCTACCGAATCTACGAAAAAGTACCTTGAAAAATTGACAAATTAAACTGCACATCTACAGTATTTGGACAATGAAATATCATAGTTGAAAACGATCGTCACTTTCGCGCGTCTGTAACTCCATTGTCTTTTGAGTTTAAACTGTTAGTGTTATACATTTTCTGAAAGCTCTTTTCAAGGGCTACACAATGGTAGCATTAATATTTAGAAATACGGTATTTTTTGACGCATTTCAGCGCGCACAAGATGGGATACTCAAAATTTTTGATTTTTAAAGCTGTTTTTCTTTATGATAGAGTGCTGGCATCGCTCTGAAACTACGATTTTCGGAATCTACGCAAAAATTTGCCTTAGAATCATCAATATTTGTAAAATTGTATCAAAGTTTCATAGCGAAAAAAACGAAATTGCTAAATTCTCACTTCTTAGACGGTAGTTACAGACGCGCGAAAGTGACGATCGTTTTTCAAATATCATATTTCATTGTCTAGTACTGTACATGCCTGGGGGAACGACAAAGTTTGCTAAACCTGCTGCTAATGTACCATGGAACGCACTTTTTAAGACCCACTTTTGACTGCAGTACGAGGATTGGATTTTAACTTCTTTAAACCTTCTTTAAACCTTCTTTAAACTTTCTTTAAACTTTCTTTAAACCTTCTTTAAACCTTCTTTAAACCTTCTTTAAACCTTCTTTAAACCTTTCTTTAAACTTTCTTTAAACTTTCTTTAAACTTTCTTTAAACCATTTTACTTTAAACCATTTTAAACTCCTTCTTTAAACCATTTTACTCATAGTACCTTTCTCCATTGTTGAGTTGAATCATCAGTTAAGCTTTCCGAAAAGCTTTCAAACTGACTGTTAGACTGTCCCTGGAATTTTCTAGTCTAATCTAGCCTGAAAACAACTTTGAATAAGTCGTACAACGTCTACTTTCATACTAACTTTATTCTCAAAAACTCCCGTTTTCAGTTCACCCCCCTCTAAACCCGACTTAACCGCAAAACAAACCGGCCACCGTTTCCCACAAAGTGTATATGTTTTCAAAAAGAGAAACGGTTCTCAAAGAATTCTTAAAGATCTCTTATTTGATAAATTGGGTAAAAAAAGAAAGAAAGAAAGAAAAAGAGATACTCAATGAATCTCATGATCGATCATTCTCTCTATATTCGATTCATTCCCTTTTTCCCCATTGTGGAATCTTCGAAGATCTATCTTTTCCCCCAAATATTTCTCTTTTTTTTTTTTGATCACCAATCCGATTCCCGTTATAGAAATCGTTCGGTCACTTTCAAAAGACTCGAAATTGGGGTTTTCCGGTGAAAAAAAAGCTAATACCGTAGTTGATTTTTGGTATCTTAAAGAATTTGGCAAGTAAATAGAGTTGACTCATTGAAAAGTACCGAGTTGACTCAGTGCCAGCTGTTTATTTCATCAAAAAAAAGGCTATTTTCGTTGTGTCAGTGAAAGTGCTTGAAGGTGATGCAATAGAGAAAAGCTTGGGGAGATTGTAGCTTTTTTAAAAAATCCCTTTAGATCTTATTCGGTTGGGAGATTTTTCTAACGGAATTCAATTCGTTCGAATCTAGTTACCTAGGTACAATAATCAATTTGTAATAACAAGACTCGGTTTTGGCAATACAATTTTTGAGTAGTACAGTATCATTTCTTGAGACTCTACTTGATTTCTAGTATTGTGTTCAAGATATAGACACAAATCAAGTTAGCTTCTCAACTAAAGTTCCTATGCGTTTTTAAAAAGGCACCGAGAAGCCGAGAAGCCGAGAAGCCTTTGAGAGAAACCGTAGTTAAACTGCCAGTTTACATCCGATCAACTCAATTTTGGTATCATTCGATGAGAAATCACAAGGCTCAGTCAATGATACAAAAATTGAGCTCATTGGATGCAAACTCACGGTTTTACTACGGTATTTTTCTTAAACAGGTTTTTCTTGAAGCGAATAGCTTTAGAAAACTTAATGTGATTGTAGTAAGTCAATTTTATGAATAAGATTCTGACGACTCAACAATTCTTATGAAAACTCGCATAAAGCCTTGTTGTACTTGTTGTATCTATCTGTTTGAATTGCACAACAATATTTTATCACGTTCACATTCTTGTAAACAACTCCTGAAATCGATGATCGACGAGGATCGGGATAAAGATGAACGACGAGAAGAAAAAGTCGGCGATCGTTTGCGCCTTTGATTTCTCGATACACAGAGAACTTCCATATATGAAATCGATAAGATTTGAGAAGAAAAGAAAAAGATATTTTTGGAAACATTGAAGAAATGGAAAAAGAATAGGAAAGAACTGGGGAGGGGGAACCGGTTCATCTTTTTGTTGAGAAAGGAGAAATGTGACAGTGTAGCTTTTCAGCGATCGTTCATTTATTGAAGAGTATCTTTGAAGAACGGCTCACATGGCGACGAAATCGAGGGGAGAACCCTTCAGTTTTTATATTGATACAGAGAATTTATTTGAAAAGTTCACTCCTAATAACCCATTATCGTTTGTCAAAGACGGTTGATCAAAAAAATCTCGAGAAACCAGGAAGCGACCGAGGAAGTTTATAGAAAAATAGAAAATCGAATAAGATTTTGATCTAAAGGGATTTTTTAAAAAAGCTATAAGGGTAGAGAGTTCAATTTTTAAGAATAAAACAACAAAAAAAACTGGCTAGACTTTCTGAACAGCTCAACGATTGAATTCACTCTTTGATAGGTTTTATTTGATGTTTGTTTACTAGCTGCTTTAATTTCTCATTGATCAAATGAAATCTAAATTTAGCAAATTGAACAAACGGAAATTACGGTAGTTTTCTAGATTTATTGTGCCTGATTCGAGCCCCACCAATGACAGAACCAGAATGATTCCCTCTGGAGTGACAGAGCATTGATTAGCACAGTTGCTCTGTAAGCGAAAGGTCCCGGGTTCGAGTCCCGCACAAGTTTTCGATCTACCCTAGTTTCAACTGGCTCTGCAATGCTCTAAAGCATACCTAGTTTCGAGCGCACCCCAGGCCTATAAATCGAGACGTGTGGAACCGTCTTGTCCAGAAAGGAGGGAAGTTAACTCCCTCTGAAGTAAAGGAGATCAGGTGCATTCTGGTGTAATGGTTAGCATAGAACTTAGTGGGTCGTGGGTTTGAGTCCGGGAGGCGCAGAAGTTTTTGATCTACCATAGTTTCAACTCCAGTCCATAAGTCCAAAGTCATAAGTCATAAGTGGCCTAAACATCCCTAGTATTTCTTTTTGATCTGGCAACCCACTAAATTCTGTGGATCTTCAAAAATCACAAACATTGTTGACATTGGAAAACTGTCTGACAGAAGATCTCTCAATTCCTATCAACCATTGGTATGCCTCTTTTCTTTTGTCACACACTTTTGCAAGACGGTTTTCAAAGAGCGCACCGTCACAGGCAATAGTTGCATGAAAGGAGGAGAGAAAAAGTGGTGAACAGCAAAAATCAGAAAGAATCTTTAGAAAACGGAGAGCGGTTTCTTTTCTAAAATGTCAACAATGATTTGTCAATGCTCTGATCACAAAAATGAAAAGATCTTGAAAGATTTCATTTTTAAGGGATCACTTGCCTAATTTGTGATATGAAATTGAAGGAGATTTTCAAGACTTTTGTAAAATCTCATGGTTATTTCTGTAGTTTGATTTGAGAGATCTGTCTGTAATCTTTTGTAAAACCTTTAAAAATAGCTTTTTTTTTTGCCCTTTGCAATCACTGCAGACGATTTTCTAAAAGTCGAAGGGTTTGATTGATGAGAATTCGGAGAACTTTGAAAGTCATAAAGTTCCCGAAAACCAAAAAAGAGTAAAAAGTAAGACTTTCAAAAGGTGGTGTAACTTTTGTAAGAAAAAAGACTTTACCAGAGTCATTGTGAAAGTTAGATTTTACAAGAGTTTTCTTGAAAAAGAAACATTTCTTAATGAATGCATCAACCGGAAATCATTCGTTTGCCGTGCGCCTTTCTTCTCTTCGACAACAGCTACCTTCAGAAACTCGGGTTGGCGCTCGCTGGCGGGTTGGGCAAGAAGCGGATAGAACATCTACCTTCAGAAACTCGGGTTGGCGCTCGCTGGCGGGTTGGGCAAGAAGCGGATGAGAACATCTACCTTCAGAAACTCAGGTTGGCGCTCGCTGGCGGGTTGGGCAAGAAGCGGATGAGAAAACAATTGCAAATACGAAGACATCGGATAACTGAAATGAAAAAATAACATCTTCATTAGAGAAAAAAACAGGGAAATCACGAGAACATGTAAATTGATTCGAATACCGAGTAAATGCTGAATTTTTTTTCAAAAATCTTCTCTATTCATGCGCCCTTCGTTGCCAACGGCAAAAAAAAACCCCGACGGAAAGACTGACGGACGTTGCAAAAATGCTTAGTTAAACAAGTTATTCAAAATTTTAAACTAGAATCTTTTCTAAAATGTTTATAAGTTTATTGATATACTATAGATCATAAAAAAAAGTACAAGATTGAATAAAATTATCTATTTTTCTTGTTGATGGACAACTTTTATCAAGCTTTTTTTTTGAAATCATGTAAACTAGTTGCACATAAAGCTTTTATTTTCGCAGAACAACTTCTTACAAAAGTTTTAGTTCAAGTTGTATTTCAAAATCGAGTTGATCATGTTGATGAATGCATGTGTAGGCAATTTTTAAGCCATTTTGCTAGCAGCAAAGTCTTCAGTCTTCTAACACTTACCATACCTGAAAGCCTTTTTTTTTTTCTTTCAACCCAAATTCCGGGATGATCACCGAAAATCTCGTGATTTCACCATTCTCTCTTTAATCAATTGAGCATTTTATTGCCAACAATTTGTGAGAATTGACACAAAATCACAAAATCACAAAAATAACTGTTTTTTGATGGATCTGGGTTTTGTGAGGAATGTGATTATTGAGAAGATCTCTTATTTTTCACTGGAAAACGCCTTTTTTTGAACAACAATTGTTTTTGAGATAATTGGAAAGGAAATGAATGCTTAAAAGATTAGATTTTGAGTGAAAACCAATGTTTCCAAAGATCACTCAAGATAAAGAAGCTTTTGAACGAAACTGGTTCAAGATCTATTTACAGAGATTCGTCAATATTTGTGCAAAGACCTTGTCGACAATGGAAGTGATCTATTTTAGGGAAAATTCCTCCTAAAAGATTGGCGAAAAATGTAAGTTCGGGGAAAATTAAGTAAGGGACTAGGACTGCTACATTTTTATTGACTAAATCAGCCTAGATAATCAATTTTGTGCATGTTTCAAATTCTAAAGAATCTCAACGAATTTCAATCAAAGTAAATTTCACACTTTTATTTCATTCCTGCAATTGAGATTTTTGATATAAATTGATTGCCACTCGAAGCAGAGATCCGGTCCAGAAAAGATGGAGGATTTGGAGGAGGAGAAGGGCCAAGGCCAAGATTTGATACTCCCAGGGTGATTCTCGAAAAGAGAGACTCTGAAAATAGAACTTTCCACAACTGAAGCTAAGGTTTCACTATTCTTAAATCACTTTTTCAAGAGTTGTTGCCTAAATTGTTTGCTTTAGTCTTTCCAAATCAGAATAACTCACATAGAAATCATAAGTTGCTGTAGTAAAAGTGTAAACGATGATCATCGGATAGAAAAGATTTCTCGTCAAAATCCATGAGATCAGCAATGTAATGAAAGTGATCGCTTGCATCCATTGGGCACTCTTTCGAAGGCGAACGATTTGACAAGCCTCTCTGAAAGGGAAATTAAAGTTAAATCTTATAAAATATTCGTCTTTCAATGCTATATACATTTTCTCCGCGATTTGTCAATCATTTCAAGTCCAAATGACTTTTGATCTTAATGTTCTGTTTCTGATAGGCTTTATCAATCACCAAGTTCGATGTTTACTTGAATGCGCGAATCAAAAGGATTCTTTTCTTTTCAAGAATTGATCAACAAATATTGGGATGACCTGATTGAACAAATAATGTATTTAGTTTGAAGGGGGAAACGATTTCTAATGTGATCGAATTGCCCAGGGCAATCGATTTGCATGATCTGGGACGGCCCCTAGAAAAGGTTGAGGATCAAGAATAGGCGAGTCTAGACAAAAAGAATTTGAATTTTGAACGGCGCATATGCTTCTAGTATGATCGAATTGCCCAGGGCAATCGTTTTGCATGATCAAGAGTCAGCGTGTCTAGACCAAAAAGAATTGGAATTACTTGAAGAAAAGGGTCATAAGACGATGGCTTGAATGGGCACTAATATGTTTATTAATGATTTAGCACATTAGAAAATCTTTTGACTAAAGGATACCGCTTTTTCCACGCTTGGCGAATCAAACTCCCCTGTGCCCATGCAAAAAACAAAGCTCAAAATAGTCCTTGTTAATTGCTTGACAAAGTACCGATCTAGTTGGATTTATTGAATATAAAAAGTTGGGCTACAAAATACTGACGGATACAGAGTATTTAATCAACCAATGCCACTTCTATCTTGACCGAAAGCTTTAGAAACCTTTACTATTAAACTAAAATAATATCGATATGGAAAACAAGGCTTTTTGTTGTTTTACTTTTACTGTTGTTGTGTTGTTACTTTTACTAATGCCACCTACAGGGTGTCTCAAAAGTTCCAGAACTTTTTAAATTAGGCTAATGAATGAAAAAAAACCTTTTTAAAATATAAGGTTATCAAAATTTTTGATTTTAAAACATAGCAATAAAAAAATGACAACAAATGCTCAAAGTTGTTTCCCTCGGCTTCAATACACTTCTTTATGCGCTTGGGGAAGCTCTTGACGATGGTCGCACATTGTTGTACCCAAACTTCGGCCCAGGCTTTCTACAGAGCGGTCTTCAAAGCGTCCAACGTGTGAAATCGCTTGCCAGAGATCGTACTTCCAAAATTGACCAGACAGAAAAGTCAAGAGGGTTTAAAACGAGGGTATTTGACGGCCAAACGTCCTTACCCCAGTAGCCCGGAAACAGCTAGTTACAGAGGGTGAGAGTCGATCTCGCTTCATGTGCCGGAGCCCAGTTCTGTTGAAGAGTAAATCTGTTTTGTCCAAAGTGATTAGCTCCCCAGGGTTCTAACACATCCTTCAAAACTTTTTGCTGGTAGTTCCCGGCGTTAATCTTTACATTGCAATCCAAAAACACGAGTGGAGTCTTCCCAGTAGCGCAAATGCCCTTCCTTACCATGATTGAAGCCGGAAAATGTTGCCGAACCATCAATTTTGCTGCAAAAGTGTTCTTAAGACCTCGCTTGAGAAGTTGGAAAAGTTTTGATGGTTATGCCTTGGTTGTATGGTAAAAATCTTCTTGTCAGTAAACAACACGTTGTCAAGCGTCCATTAGCGATCAGAGGAAGCATCTTCTTGCATTGAAGCTTCTCTTTTGGTTCATCCTGTCATTCAAGAAGTGGACCCGGTTGAATTTGTAGCTACACATTCCAAGTTTCTTGTGGACAATCTTCCAGACGCTGTTCTTGCTGATTCCACGGCTTTTTCCCATTTTTCTCATCGATCGAACGGGATTTCGGCGAATTCTGCAACGGATTTTGTTGATGTTCTCCTAGCTCGGTCTTTGTCGTTATTCAGCTCTTTGGATTGTTTTAGGATATCCAGTCGTCCGAACGATCTCCATCAGCTTTTTCCTTGCTTGTGCAACTCCAAGATCACATTTCGTCCCTTCTTAACTTCCATTTGCGTCGGTTTTTGCCTATAAATACAAATTTTTATCATAAAAAAGATTAGAAAATACACTTAAAAGCGTAATAATACTGAACAAAATTTAAAATAACGAATTGCGCGAATAAATTGGCTCTGTAAAAAAAGTTCGGGGACTTTTGGGACATCCTAGATTGAATAAATCCTTCCCAACTCACAAGAAAATATCCGAAATGTTGTGAGTGACGAGAATGAGCATCGAGACGCCGTGAAATCCGTAGAAGATTCCACCAGAGAGAAGGGTAATCGTCAATACGTGATGCACCTTCATCGCCCATTCATCTCGTTGATTCGGTGAATGCCTGAAAATAAAAATTATCTCATTACCGTTTGCTATTCAACTACCGTATTTCTTCGAATAGAAGACCGGGTAAAGAGTACCATCGCGTACTCCTACGTAGCAGCCCTTTTTAAAATTTCTTTCCTGCATAAAAGCTTTCAATGAAGTGCTATAGGGCTGGAAAATGACTCAAAAATACCACATGAGCTAACAGATTTTTGAGCCATTTTTCAGCTCTATAGCACTTGATTGAAAGCTTTTATGCAGAAAAGAAATTTTAAAAAGGGCCGCTACGCAGGAGTACACGATGATACTCTTTACCCGGTCTTCTATTCAAAGAAATATGGTAAATACAGTTATCAAAAAAAAGACTTGACCCATTGCCCCCCGATTAAAACGATTTTGGAAAAATGAGCGTTACTTTTTGGTGAATAATCTAGCTAATGAGCTTTATTTTTTAAATTAAGCAATTCTTTTTATTACGCGCAATTGATTTTAGCACAAAAAAAAGATTTTTACTAAAGATTTCATTTTTGAGCCAGAAAAAGTCTTCACCCATTGGTATATTTTTATGAAAACTTTGTTTTTGATCGCATAATTCTGATTTTTCTGAATTAATTTATTATTTTTAGGCGTGCAAGCGTTATCTGGATACTCTGACAAAGGAGAACATTGTTCGAACTCGTCAACAAGCGACCAAAGTGGCAAATGTCTGTGAATTGTTCTCCGTTTCGCGAAAAACCGTTTCTCGACTTTGCAAACGCTAAAAATTGAAAGAGAAAGTGCATCGACATGCGAAAAAGGGTCGACCACTAAAAACAACAACAAGTGAGGATCGTGCATTGATCAAGATGTTCGTGAAGGAGCCAGGACGAACAGGACAAGCTCACATGGAGTCGATGTTGTAGGCGCTTCGGATTTAATGTAATGAGGCAAAAACGATTCGGAATCGACTCAAATCGCCTCGACTGTTTGCCCGCTGACCAGCACGAAAGCATTTGATGTTTTTGCGGAATCGGCCATTGCGATTGGCTTTCGCAAAGAGGGGTACAAACATTTGACGGTAGACGATTGGAAGCGGGTTTTCTGGAGTGACCAGACAAAATCAACATGTTCAACCGGGATCGTGGTCAAATGATTCGACGACCTAACGTTACAAACTCAAGTATAGTATACGGTCAAATTCAATGGTTTTCAATTGTCATGGTCATGATTTGGGGTTTGTTCACGTTTCCCTTGAATCTACCTAATTGTGTTGATGTTCAGCTGATGATGGGACAGTGACTGCAGATTCGGAGCGGATTTTTTGTAAGCATGCCGGGCTGGTTTCGCCGGGCAAAATAGAGTGGAATTACTTTGAAAACCTTCCTATAGTCCCGATATCAACTCCAATGAACACATTCGTGGTCGATTGTAAAGCAAAAATTGTATTTTAAAACGATTGTAAAACTGTTGCTTTGTTTTGTTATTGGAATAGGAATAACCGACCTCATCGCGATCGCCAATCGAAAGGCCAACTCCAGGCCCAAATAAAGCTCGATCCATTTTCCACCGAATTTCACTTTAAAGCAATCCTCGATCGTTTGAAAGATGGAAAAACAGTTGACACAATTTGTTGCCTAAAAAGGAAGGTTGATAAATATTGATTGATTAAAAGGAAAACCTGGGACAAGACTTTTAAGCAATGAAGTAAGAGATTAACAAACAAAGTACAATCAATTTTTAAATCTAACAAGTTTGTAAACCTAATATTCTAGCAAATAAACTTTTGAAATTTGTGTAAAGTTAGGTTGGGAAGTTATTGGAAATGGCTACATAGCTTCAGTCCAAGCTAGATCAATTCAGCGATACGGTAGAAAGCAAAGAGCAAAATGATGTGCAAAAAAAGAGAGAAAAAAACATTGACATTGAATGTTTACTTTGAATACCTGAAGGAGAAACGGAGAGGCTGTTATCGGCACAAGGATGCTCAGCTTCCACAAACGAGCGCCCCACAAACTGTTTCGTGTTTCGAAAACTTTTCTGAAAGGGCTACGGGTTACGGGGTTACGGTAAGTTGCGGTATAGTTTAAACCTGGCCTTGCTTAGCAGAGCTCATGGCAATGGTTAGACTTTATCAGTTACATTTTAGAAGTTTAATACTTGATCAGGCATCTCTCCGGCCACTTGCAGACTGTTAGTACTGTGATGGGTAAGAGGATCAATCTTTGGTTACTGTACTAGATTACCTTGCCTGGATATGTTCTTCTAGAGCTAGAGTATACTAGAAATCGGAAAAATTTCAATGGAACCTAATTCCACCTTCGTTTTCTCGACCGTTTCTTGGCCAATTGCTCTGAAATCTGTTTACAGGCGTGAAAATTTTGTCTGCTATTTCTATCTGTAGAGAAAATTTCCGAGCAATCGGCCAAGAAAAGAAAGGTAGAATTAGGTTCGGGTTGAAGGTTTTTCCAGGTCCAGAGTATACCATAAAACAAACTACAACACTTTTATGTTGAAAGTAAAAGGCACAAGGGAATGGCGTGGTTTTTTGTCGAGTCACAGAATGGATCAAAGCTGATATGATGTTTCGAAAAGTAGCTTATGCTTTCCCCGTACTCTTTAAACTCTTTTTCAAAAAAAAGAGTTTAAAGAGTACGTAAACAAAATTTTTGGAAGTAATTTTCAGTCACATGGCAATAAATGGAAGTGTTTGAGGGTCGTAAATGGAAAGATCTAGGGTTGTTTTTTCTGAATGACAAGGAAATATGGTTATGAAATCTTTGTTTTCTGATTTACAAGAGTAAAGCTAGTCAATTCTATATTTGTCCAAAATCTAATCTTACCGTAAAGCTGCTAGTGGCAGTGTTAGTAATCCAGCCAAGAGCAGCGGAAAAACCCGTTCCGATGCCAAATTTACATTCAAAACACTAAAAACTCGTATAGATAACAGTTGAAATTGGCCAATTACCTTAACAAAACGCAAATGAAACCAAGCGATAGCAATCCAATGGGAAATCGCTGATCCAACCGCTTGCTCGAACTCATCAGTAACAAACTGGTCACTCACTTTTAATATCTCTTTTCTGAGAGTGGGTGGGTCTTTCCTTTTTTCTTTTCCCATCTCCTTAGTGTACATCTTACTTTGGGTGTGCTTTGGCTGTAGTTCCCTGTCAATCTTTTTTCTGTGCCTTGTCCATCGTTTCCCGCTCTTTTGTCCCTATCACTTCCGGTCCTCTCCACGTTTCCATTTTGACAGTTATGATTCTGATCTGTCCCTTATTTGAAACAGAAGTAGGTGATTGGTTGAATACGGTCGACGGTTTGTCCCCAACAGTTCGTATCTAAGGTTTTTAAGATTTTGACCAAAGTTGTTCCAAACGGGTTCTAGGCCCTAAAGGCCCGGTCAGACTCAACCAAATAAGACCTGGACCCGTGTCTAGGTTCCGGATCATCCAGTCAGAATATGCATTAAGCCTGTCTACCCAAAGTAAACACGTTAATGTGAAAAGACGAAAATGGTGGTACTTATATTGGCCAAAGATATTGGCGGCAAGTGAATGGAGAACCTGACATTGAAGTAGATGATTGGCTGGATAGTGATTTGCAGTAAAACCAGTGAAGTCAGGCCAGGCAAGGCAAGCCAGAAGCCAGCATTTGGCTTCTGGCCATGACTTGCCCCAGAAAATTACTTTTGCATTAACCCTACCTACCTGAAGTGGGCACGCTTAATGTCGAAAGATGCATTCATTTCCGAGAAAAGAAATCCAGCGCCAATTATAGCTTTCGGTTGCATCTAGCCGATAGCAGTCGTGTAACTTTATCTAAACTTGTCTGTTGAAGCCGAGCTAAAAATTTAGGATGATCGGATTGATCAAATAATGTATTTAGTTTGAACGGGGCATACTGTGGTGAAAAAAATTCCATTAGTTGTTATGCATACCTCTTATTTGAGAAGATATTTTCAACGAAATGACTTAAATGCAATAAATAGAAAAGAATTAGGCGCAGTTAATCTGATAGAATGTATTTGAGTAACATCTTTATGTACATTAACCATTAATAACAAAAAAAAAACACCCAGAAAAGGCGAAAAATATTGCACCAGAGAAAAGCTTAAGCTTCTTTATCTAATCAGTCCTCTTTGAGCTTTAATGATTTCTTTGCATTCGATTTGGCATACTTGCAACCAATTCCTCGTAGGGAAACCGATCAATCCAAATATATCTTTTGGATTATCTTGTTGAAATAATCAGAAAGACTTCATATTTGCACGAGCATACAGAAGCATCGAGTTCTAGACTCCATATTTGCCGCTCGTTCAATTGGTTCTCTCGTTCGAATCGATGGAATCATGGATGGACTAAAATATATTGAAATATTAAAGAACTCGATGCTTCTGTATGCTCGTGCAAATATGGAGTCTAAATACAGAAGAAATAATCAACCAATTTCTCGAGTGTTCGTAGGGAAACCGATCAATCCAAATATATCTTTTGGATTATCTTGTTGAAATAATCAGAAAGATTCCATATTTGCACGAGCATACAGAAGCATCGAGTTCTTTAATATTTCAATATATTTTAGTCCATCCATGATTCCATCGATTCGAACGAGAGAACCAATTGAACGAGCGGCAAAGCCTCTCCAGCACATTACACCATCACCACCATTAAACTTGACTGTTCGTGTATTTGAGTTGATATCTAGCTCCAATTGTTTGATCACATAAGAGCTAGCCATAAAATATCGAATCTACACTCGTCACTAAAGAGTAAATGCTGCCAGCTCTCAATTGACCAGTGTTGATGTTCTAACAAAAACTGTAATCATCGCTGCCTGTGTCGTAGATTCATCAACGGTTTGAGCACCGGCTCTCTCGACTACACTCCAAGTATTTTGAGTCGACTTTGCACAGTTCTCACGGTTACATTGACTCCAAATCTCCGTTTCAAGAACAATTTCCCACCGGCAGCGAGTGGGAGATAGAAAATGGTATTTGTGCAGCAGGGCTCGATCTTGATCCTTTGTCGTTTTGCGTGCAGACCACTGTCTGTCTTTTCTTTTCTCTTCACGTTGCCAGTTTGAAAATATCGTTTGCAAATCCTATTTACCGTTCATTTCAATACGCAAAACAATCGTTTGATGGTTTCTTGGTTGAGTCCAATCCTTTCCAGCTTCGACCATTCTCTACTTCGTTCACGTGTCCAACCGTTTCCTTTCCTGCATCTAAAATAAGAACATTATAAATTGCAATAAGTAAGAATAAAAGAGTTAGAAATTAAAAACGCCAGTGGGACGGTTTTTTTAAAACCCTTTTTTAACAAACTCCAAGCTAAAAAAACAAGACACCATTGAATACATTTTTCATTTTATTTTTAAGAATACTAGTCTGCAAGGAAACTGAAACAACAAAAATTAAATGGCGACACTGTTAAATGAGTCGACTTTTTTTTGCCAAAAACTAGGTTTTTTCGATGGTGCAATTTTTTCACTACTTGATGTTTCTAGTCTGATCAAATTGCCTGGGACAGTTTGCATGATCTGGGGCCACCTCGAGGAAAGGTTGAGGATCAAGAATCAGCAAAGAATTTGAATTTTTTAGAGAAAAAGGTCATAAGACAATGGCTTGCATAGACAGTAATATGTTTATTAATGATTTAGTACATTAGAAAATGTTTTGTAAGGCCTTTTCCAACGCTGGACGTTATGGAAATCAAGGCTATGTGTTGTTTTTGCAGCTATCTATTACCTACATTTTGAATAAATCATTTCCAACTGACAAGAAAATATCCGAAATGTTGTGAGTGACGAGAATGAGCATCGAGACGCCGTGAAATCCGTAGAAGATTCCACCAGAGAGAAGGGTAATCGTCAATACGTGATGCACCTTCATCGCCCATTCATCTCGTTGATTCGGTGAATGCCTGAAAGTAAAAATATCTCATTACCGTTACTATTCAAATAAATATAAGAATCAGGTTAGAAAAAGGCTTTGTTTTCTTATTGGAATAGAAATAAACAACCTCATCGCGATCGCCAATCGAAAGGCCAACTCGAGGCCCAAATAAAGCTCGATCCATTTTCCACCGAATTTCACTTTAAAGCAATCCTCGATCGTTTGAAAGATGGAAGAACAGTTGACACAATTTGTTGCCTAAAAAGGAAGGTTGATAAATTCATTCATTGAACGGAAAAAATGGGGGCAATAGTTGTAAAGAATGAGGTAAAGAAGTGAGCAAACAAAGCACAAACAATTTTTGAAAATAATAAGCTTAAAGGCTTCAAAACAACTAAACTTGGGAAATTTGGGTAAAGTTAGATTGAAAATTTGTTGGAAATGGTTACATAGCTTCAGTTCAAAGCTAAATCAATTCAGCAATACGGTAGAAAGCAAAGTGCAAAGTGATGTACAAAAAAAAGAGAGGGAAGGAAATGCAATGTTTACATTGAATACCTGAAGGAGAAACGGAGAGGCTGTTATCGGCACAAGGATGCTCAGCTTCCACAAACGGGCGCCCCACAAACTGTTCCGTGTTTAAAACTTTTTTATGAAAGGGGCAAAAATGTAAAAATTTAGATTTCAACTGACACTATAATAAGATAATCAATCTTTGGTTACTGTACTATAGATATGGGAAAATTCGAGCCCGAACCTAGTTCCACCTTCGTTTTCTTGGTCGATTGCTCTGAAATTTTGTCTACAGATAGAAATCGACATTTTCAGCTTGTAGACAAAATTTCGGAGTAATCGGCTAAGAATGGCCGCGAGAACGATGGTGGAGTTAGGTTCTGGTTGGAATTTTCCTATATCTAATATACTACTGCACTAGATTACCTTGGATAAGTTCTTCTAGTGCTAGAGTATACCCTAAAACAAACAACACAACTTTTATTTTGGAAGCAAAAGGCACAAGGGGATGTCTTGGTTTGTTGTCGAGTCACAGAATGGATCAAAGCTGATATGATGTTTCGAAAAGTAGCTTGTGCTTTCTTCGTACTCTTTAAACTCTTTTTTGGTAAACAACATTTTTGGAAGTAATTTTCAGTCACATGGCAATAAATGGAAGTGTTTGAGGGTCGTAAATGGAAAGATCTAGGGTTGTTTTTTCTGAATGACAAGGAAATATGGTTATGAAATCTTTGTTTTCTGATTTACAAGAGTAAAGCTAGTCAATTCTATATTTGTTCTAATCCAAAAGTCTAATCTTACCGTAAAGCTGCTAGTGGCAGTGTTAGTAATCCAGCCAAGAGCAGCGGAAAAACCCGTTCCGATGCTAAATTTACATTCAAAACACTAAAAATTCGTATAGATAACAGTTCAAATTGGCCAATTACCTTAACAAAACGCAAATGAGACCAAGCGATAGCAATCCAATGGGAAATCGCTGATCCAACCGCTTGATCGAACTCATCAGTAACAAACTAGCCACTCACGTTTAATATCTCTTTTCTGAGAGTGGGTGGGTCTTCCCCTTTTCTCTCTTCCCATCTCCTTAGTGTACATCTTCCTTTGGGTGTGCTGTAGTTCCCTGTCAATCTTTTTTCTGTCCCTTGTCCATCGTTTCCCTCTCTTTTGTCCGAATCAATGCCTGTCTTCCCAGTAATGACAGTAATGATTCTGATCTGTCCCTCATTTTTCTACAGTAGACTGTTCCTTGATTCAATTTTTTGTACTTTACCTTGTTTCTCTTATACATCAATTTTTGACCTCAATGTCCCATGTCCCTGGCTTTCTGCACCTGCTGACTGCAGATCTGATGCTCTCTTGTTTTACTACTGATTTGCGTAACCTGGCCAGGTATGAACATGGCTTTTATCTTGGGAGGCTTAAGGTAAATTACAAAATCGGATGGAAGTATCAGATATAACAAAGATATCTTCAAAAATGTTGCCAACTGTGCTTCTTCATAATCTCTGTATAAAGGGTTTAACTTTCTCCAATTCGGATACCGTACATTAATCTATAATAAACTTTATTATTAAAATGTAAAATCTATAGCCAAGTATTCAAAGAAGTCAATATACACGTATCTTGGTCGATGACAAGTCGATGGCAGAACGAAAATTCGACGCATTCAAAATAAAATCTATTAAAATGTAACGCAAAATAGTCGATGAACAAGTGGTTGATATATTGTCTTCTTTTTTCAAACCAAATTGTTGCTAGCAGATCTTTTTCTTCAATCTTGACAACAACGAAGAATGAAATCGCCTCAATTGATGCTTTCAAGACTCTTTGTCATCAAGACCTTCACGACCATACCTGTAAAAATATTGAGTTAAATTTTCAATTCTGGATATTGATCCACATTTTTTTAGGCTGATCAAATATAAACTCACAGTTTGATTAGAGTAATTTTCTAAAGTGAATGCCTTTTGGAAAGATGCATTTTAGCTGGACTTTTGTTTTTTAAAACCCACAAATATTGTGATTGTGATAAAGTGTGGGTATTAACGACCCTGCACCTAGTCAACAACTCGATCGATTTTATGAAGTCTGTTTTTAAACCACACAAATTCGTTAGACTCCAGACACATATATGTCATACTTGTAAATGAAATAGAGTTTCTAGTTGAACAAGACTTTAAGAAGTGTTTACTAGTCAGGCAGGAAATTACAATGTGGAGAATTTGTCTTTTTTTTGAGCAGCTCCAACAATCCTTTTACATACCTGTCGCATAGTCGAAAAAGAAAGCAAAATCGGTGAATAAATATCGCGAATCGATCACGAAAATGGTGGTACTAGCCCAAAGGTATTGGCGCTAAGTGAATGGAGAACCTGACATTGAAGTAGGTAATTGGCTGGATAGTGATTTGCAGTAAAACCAGTCAAGTCAGGCCAGGCCAGGCAAGCCAGAAACCAGCATTTGGCTTCTGGCCATAACTTGCCCGAAAAATTACTTTTGCATTAACCCTACCTACCTGAAGTAGGCACTGTCGAAAGATGCATTCGTTTCCGTGGAAGGAAATCCATCGCCAACTATAGCTTCGATTGCATCTAGCCGATAGCAGTCGGGTAACGTTATCTAAACTTGTCTGTTGAAGCCGAGTTAAAAATTTACGGCATCACTTCTTTACGATCCAGTACCAGTATTTGATCTTATTCTTAGTCTAATTCGGTCCAACAAACAACAATTCAACAATGTAAGTTCAAGAAAATCGAGTAAAGGCTTAAAACTAAAACTAGAACTGTTACATTTTTATGATTGACTCTAAATCAGTCTAGATAAGCTTCGAAAATCGACGATCGACGATCTGGAGAAATCTCACGAAGAGAAAAGGGAAGGGAAATGTTTTAAGCAAAAATCTATCCATCAATTTGGCTTTCTATCCTAACAAACCGATCCCGTTTTGATCTTTCATCAAAACCCTCCAAAAAAGTAATTATATTCCTAAGTGACTTTTCTAAGTTGTTTGCTTTAGTCTTTAAAAATTAGAATAACTCACATAGAAATCATAAGTTGCTGTAGTAAAAGTGTAAACGATGATCATCGGATAGAAAAGATTTCTCGTCAAAATCCATGAGATCAGCAATGTAATGAAAGTGATCGCTTGCATCCATTGGGCACTCTTTCGAAGGCGAACGATTTGACAAGCGTCTCTAAAGGGGAAATTAAAGTTAAATCTTATAAAATATTCGTCTTTCAATGCTATATACATTTTCTCCGCGATTTGTCAATCATTTCAAGTCCAAATGACTTTTGATCTTAATGTTCTGTTTCTGATAGGCTTTATCAATCACCAAGTTCGATGTTTACTTGAATGCGCGAATCAAAAGACCCTTTTCTTTTCAAGGATTGATCAACAAACATTGGGATGACCTGATTGATCAAATGTGTTTAGTTTGAACGGGGGCATATGCTTCTAGTATGATCGAATTGCCCAGGGCAATCGATTTGCATGATCTGGGACGGCCCCTAGAAAAGGTTGAGGATCAAGAATCGGCAAGTCTAGACAAAAAGAATTTTTTGGAGAAAAAGGTCATAAGACAATGGCTTGAATAGACAGTAATATGTTTATTAATGATTTAGCAGATTAGAAAATGTTTTGTACGGCTTTTTCCAAAGCTGAACGATATGGTAAACAAGGCTATGTGTTGTTTTTGCAGCCATCTATTGCCTACAACATTTTGAATAAATCCTTTCCAACTCACAAGAAAATATCCGAAATGTTGTGAGTGACGAGAATGAGCATCGAGACGCCGTGAAATCCGTAGAAGATTCCACCAGAGAGAAGGGTAATCGTCAATACGTGATGCACCTTCATCGCCCATTCATCTCGTTGATTCGGTGAATGCCTGAAAATAAAAATTATCTCATTACCGTTTGCTATTCAATTAAATATAAGGATCAGGTTTGAAAACGGTTTTGTTTTGTTATTGAAATAGGAATAACCGACCTCATGGCGATCGCCAATCGAAAGGCCAACTCCAGACTCAAATAAAACTTGAGCCATTTTCCACCGAATTTCACTTTAAAGCAATCCTCGATCGTTTGAAAGATGGAAGAACAGTTGACACAATTTGTTGCCTAAAAAAGAAGGTTGATAAATATTGATTGATTGGTTAATTCTTTTGTTATTTGCAAAGCTTGTTCACCACGGTGATTGACCTCTTCTTTGCACAATTCGATCAAAACATCGTAGCGATTTATCAAATAATGCTTCCATAGATGATCGTAGACTCGGTCACACTTCTCAGAGTATTCTGCATCAGCACACTTTTGACAGACAAACATCCTATTCTTTTTTTCGTACATCCGCCCGATGTAGAAATTACCTAAATCTAAAAAAAATCTTGTTTTTGTCTTTTGATCTATCTGATCTATATGAGTCACTTATTTGTACTTTTAAAAACAAAAAAAGCTCTAAAACTACGCTATATAAGTATAAATAATCATAAAACTTATTTCTACCTTTAGCGGTGGTCTGGATAGGGTGTTGGTACTTGAATCTGTGGGTTCCGGGCGTACATTCCTGTCAATTGCATAGCTGGGTAGTCATCTGGAACCAAAAAAGTATATTCGAATTTATAATATTGAAAGTTTGTATGAAAACAGCAAAAGATGCAAATGCAAAAGTATATTTTAGTTTGCGCTGCAACACTTTCCATGTTGTTATCGGTATCCGGGTAATTAGGGAGGAACTTGCAAAAGTCTACTGTAGACAAATGAGGGAAAGATCAGAATCATAACTGTCAAGATGGAAGCATGGAGAAGACCGGAATTGATAGGAAGAAAAGAGAGGGAAACGATGGACAAGGGACAGAAAAAAGATTGACAGGGAACTACAGCCAAAGCACACCCAAAGTAAGATGTACACTAAGGAGATGGGAAGAGAGAAAAGGGGAAGACCCACCCACTCTCAGAAAAGAGATATTAAAAGTGAGTGGCTAGTTTGTTACTGATGAGTTCGATCAAGCGGTTGGAGCTGAGATTTCCCATTGGATTGCTATCGCTTGGATTCATTTGCGTTTTGTTAAGGTAATTGGCCAATTTCAACTGTTATCTATACGAATTTTTAGTGTTTTGAATGTAAATTTGGCATCGGAACGGGTTTTTCCGCTGCTTTTGGCTGGATTACTAACACTGCCACTAACAGCTTTACGGTAAGATTAGATTTTGGACAAATATAGAATTGACTAGCTTTACTCTTGTAAATGTTATAGCTTGTAAATCAGAATACAAAGATTTCATAACCATATTTCCTTGTCATTCAGAAAAAAACAACCCTAGATCTTTCCATTTACGACCCTCAAACACTTCCATTTATTGCCATGTGACTGAAAATTACTTCCAAAAATTTTGTTTACCAAAAAAAGAGTTTAAAGAGTACGGGGAAAGCACAAGCTAATTTTCGAAACATCATATCAGCTTTGATCCATTCTGTCACTCGACAACAAACCACGCCATCCCCATGTGCCTTTTGCTTTCGAAATAAAAGTGTTGTAGTTTGTTTTATGCTATACTCTAGCTCTAGAAGAACTTATCTAAGCAAGGTAATCTAGTGCAGTAGTACAGTAACCAAAGATTGATTAGAATACCCATCACAGTGCTAACAGCTTTAGCTACGAAACGCATTTTAGACTAAAATCTAATAGCTCACAAGTATCTAAACTTGACATTGTATCGAATAATCTAATCATCTAACACAGTGGCCTATTCCTATAACTGTACCTGCATGTGGCCAAAGAAGTGCCTGATCAGCTATTAAACTTCTAAAATTTAACTGATAAAGTTTAACCATTGCCATCAGCTCTGTCAAACAAGACCAGGTTAAACCTATACCGCAACTTACCGTAAGCCCCACTTTTCAGACGGTTCTATAACCTATAAAACTTACAGTATCAGTTGAAATCTAAATTTTTGCATTTCTACCGCTTTCAGAAAAGTTTTCGAAACACGGAACAGTTTGTGGGGCGCCCGTTTGTGGAAGCTGAGCATCCTTGTGCCGATAACAGCCTCTCCGTTTCTCCTTCAGGTATTCAATGTAAACATTGCATTTCCTTCCCTCTCTTTTTTTTTTGTAGATCACTTTGCACTTTGCTTTCTACCGTATTGCGGAATTGATTTAGCTTTGAACTGAAGCTATGTAACCATTTTCAGTAAATTTCCAATCTAACTTTGCACAAATTTCCCAAGTTTAGTTGTTTCGAGGCTTTTATTAGTTTCAACTCATTATTTTCAAAAATTGCTTGTGCTTTGTTTGCTCACTTCTTTACCTCATTGTTTACAACTATCGCCCCCGAAGTTTTCCATTCAATAAATGAATTTATCAACCTTATTTTTTAGACAACAAATTGTGTCAACTGTTCTTCCATCTTTCAAACGATCGAGGATTGCTTTAAAGTGAAATTCGGTGGAAAATGGCTCAAGTTTTATTTGAGTCTGGAGTTGGCCTTTCGATTGGCGATCGCCATGAGGTCGGTTATTCCTATTTCAATAACAAAACAAAACCGTTTTCGAACCTGATCCTTATATTTAATTGAATAGCAAACGGTAATGAGATATTTTTACTTTCAGGCATTCACCGAATCAACGAGATGAATGGGCGATGAAGGTGCATCACGTATTGACGATTACCCTTCTCTCTGGTGGAATCTTCTACGGATTTCACGGCGTCTCGATGCTCATTCTCGTCACTCACAACATTTCGGATATTTTCTTGTCAGTTGGAAATGATTTATTCAAAATGTTGTAGGCAATAGATGGCTGCAAAAACAACACATAGCCTTGTTTACCATATCGTTCAGCTTTGGAAAAAGCCGTACAAAACATTTTCTAATCTGCTAAATCATTAATAAACATATTACTGTCTATTCAAGCCATTGTCTTATGACCTTTTTCTCCAAAAAATTCTTTTTGTCTAGACTTGCCGATCCTTGATCCTCAACCTTTTCTAGGGGCCGTCCCAGATCATGCAAATCGATTGCCCTGGGCAATTCGATCATACTAGAAGCATATGCCCCGTTCAAACTAAATACATTATTTGATCAATCAGGTCATGCCAATATTTGTTGATGAATCCTTGAAAAGAAAAGGGTCTTTCGATTCGCACATTCAAGTAAATATTGAAAGGAGATTGATAAAGTCTATTAGAAACAGAACATTTAGATCAAAAGTCATTTGGACTTGAAATGATTGACAAATCGCGGAGAAAATGTATATAGCATTAAAAGACGAATATTTTATAAGATTTAACTTTAATTTCCCCTTTAGAGACGCTTGTCAAATCGTTCGCCTTCGAAAGAGTGCCCAATGGATGCAAGCGATCACTTTCATTACATTGCTGATCTCATGGATTTTGACGAGAAATCTTTTTTATCCGATGATCATCGTTTACACTTTTACTACAGCAACTTATGATTTCTATGTGAGTTATTCTAAGGACTAAAATAAACAACTCTTTAAAAAGTGATTGAAGGATAGTTAAACCCTAGCTGCAGTTGTGGAAAGTTCTATTTTCAGAGTCTCTCTTTTCGAGAATCACCCTGGGAGTATCAAATCTTGGCCTTGGCCCTTCTCCTCCTCCAAATCCTCCATCTTTTCTGGACCGGATCTCTGCTTCGAGTGGCAATCAATTTATATCAAAAATCTCAATTGCAGGAATGAAATAAAAGTGTGAAATTTACTTTGATTGAAATTCGTTGAGATTTTAGAATTTGAAACATGCATAAAATTGATTATCTAGGCTGATTTAAAGTCAATCATAGAGATGTTATAGTTCTATTTTTAGTAGTCCCTTACTTAATTTTCCCGAATTTACATTTTCAGCCAAGTTTCGAGGTTTAAAAAAATTTCTGTGTGACGTTGAATAGAATGGAGTAGAAATAAAGCGAATATTGAAAATAAAGCGCTCATTTTTAGGAGTAAATAGGTGGGGTTTGGCTGTTGGCCAAATGGTGTTATTTGAGCTATTTCAGATATGTATGTTTGCATCATCCGCTCATAGGCCAATTTGTTCAATTTTTGAGTGTAATTGTCGCAAAACCGGCCATAGTATTACCTAAATGACACAAAATTAACCAAAGATTAGATAAGTCGATGAAAAACGTGGCAATGTATTGAGCAAAAGGTTTGGTTTCTAAAATTTTCTCAGTTTTCTGCATAGTTTATCAAATCTTAGCCAGAGTTTGATCTAAGCCGACAGTCTAATTGAAAGAGTTGAAAGAATAATCTTTAAAGATGCCAGCAAGTTTTATAAGTATCAACTCAGCAACCCAACCAACAAATCTGTAATTTTGTTGTGTCGAAGAACGATTGTGTTCAGAACTTTATCCAATTGTTGCTTTACTAAATGTTTACTAGAATATCTCTTCATTTTATTTCAAATTCAGTTCTAGTTTTTTTGATAATGAGTTTTATTGAGCGAGAAAATAGAGAATTTAGGAAATAGCCACGAGAAAAGCAACTGGACGTCTCTGCTAATCACATAAAATCAAATCACCGAGACCCAATGGAATGAGACAAAGTTTTTAGGAGACTTTTTGAAAAAGCTGATAATGAGTCTTTTCCAGATTCTAAAACTTGTATTATATCAAAGATTTTTTTTAAATAATGCTATATAAATGTTTTTATAGTTACTATTGTTGGTTTGTTGCGCATTGCTTGGCCAAGGCATAATTCAATCGCAAAAATTACTTGAAGCTGTATTTTGAGAGAAAAAACATGGAATTGTTTAGACGAGAGGATTCTGGAGGATGAAAAATGAGAGGAAGAGATGAATAGGGAAAGGAGAGAAAGCGGGGGGAAAGAGGAAGGGAGAGGGGGAGGCACAGAAGGACGGAGCCCCACACGAGATGTCATAAATCCCGGTGCTCAGTATTGAGGTCCAGCTTGAGACTTCTTTGCACAACAGATTCCAGCTAATCTTTTAAATTTTAAATTTGACACTTGGCATGCAGTTCTCATTAAGATTTGAAACTCTTACTGACTCTTATAGTTGTAAAAAGTTATTCGACCCTGTCTTGTCTTGTCTATTTGGGTTTTTTTAAGCTTTAAGTTTTGCATTTAATAATCTTTATTTAAAAATCTTTTTTTCAGCTTTCTGATGAATGTTAACTCTTCTATTATCATCTTTTTATCCTTCATTGAGCTTTCACGGGCACTTATGAATAACCCATATCGAGGTTGGTGATAATCAATTGGGGTAACTAAATTTATATCTAAAAGGTTTTAAAACTCTATCTATATCTATAACTAATAGATATTTATGTTATTCTTGTTATATAGATCAATTTAGATTCATAATATTACATAGATAATATTTAGATAGCTTTTCTATTTTTACAATGAGGCTTCTGCTGATGCCAAGAGCTTCAAGAGCTTCAAGTGCTTAGGCAGAGCTTTAAGTGCTTAGGCAGAGCTTCAAGTGCTTAGGCAGTCTAATGTTTATGTTAAAACACTAATAATAAGACTCAAATAGTCTCAGTTTTACTGACAAATCATCTTCAAATGCTTTAATACCTTGTAAATTTATTTTTGTTTCTGTTTTTTATGAGTGTAGTGGAGAAGGATGATAGATGGAGTACCATTTCTTTCACTGGCCAATTTCACATCAAACTTTACCAAAATTTAACTCTTATCTTGGTCAAATAATGATCTAATTTAGAAAGTTTCGCAATTTAGAAAGTTTCACTAAGAAATCTAGAGACTTTCATGCCTCCATTACACTTAACGAGCTCTTTGAAGTTCAAGATCTCCCCCGATAATGAATGAAAAATAGACTATCAATTTCTAGCCTGAATATTCATTTTTCACAAGTTGATGAAGTTTTTGGTTAAACACATCTGTTCTTTTTCTCTTTCTCTTTGCACACGCCGCCACGAAACAACATGGCACACAAAAAAAACGGGGTTTAAGACTAACGCTTCACCACCTGACGATACGAGAAGTCGAAAAGAGATCGAGGAAAAGCAGAAAAGTGCACAGAGTATAAATGTATACACATAAATATCAATCTTTTGAAATTACCCTCACTTTCCTTTCCACTTAGACACCTCTCTTCTTTCTGTAGGGAAGGGGAAAATAGACTTTTTACAAAGATCATCAAGAGTATACCTTTAACGAGTAGATCTTAAATTTCAGGTCCCTCTACATTATTGACGAAATTTTTACAGGAACAGCATGTACCGTGAGTTTTTGAGGTTCAGCGCTGTTCTTTCAACCTAATTTTCCTGGTTAAATTAAGCCAAGGTTTTGGCTTGGCTTTTGGCTTTTCGGAAACGTTCTGTTGGCGATGAGGAAGTAGACCAAGATAATTGTGAATTTGGAAATGCAATTGATCAACAAATAGTTGTCATTGGAATTAGAGTGAACTGGGTTTACATTCCTAACTTACGGCTTCAAAGTTTTTTTGTAAAATTGATAATTTTGCCGTATAATACGACCAATTGACTTTTGACGCAGCTATTCGAAATCTGCGTTTCAAAGTTTATCGAATAATATTAAGCTCATTCAGAAAAGCGTAAGTTGGGAATGTTCCCTAGTTAAGCGTTTTCAATGTTTAAATGATGCTAAGAGTTTAAGTTGATTGTATCAAGTATTAGAGTAAAAAAAGATATTCAGATCAGCTCCCCCGGACGGGGTGATCATCGTGAATCATGAGATGGAGCTAGTTCACATTATTGCCCTTGATGAACTCAAACAGACAATGAGAGTGCTTGTTTATGTTGTGCAGGTAGTTCTGGATAGATTTTGAAAAAGCTTACTAATTATCGAACACCCAAAACATTAGTGCTAGGAATGGAATGACCCGTCGCTCTCATGGGATCCACAAAACTTTGCGAATCTCACTCACACTTGGTTGCCAATCAACACCGTCTGGATTCCAGATATCATCGTTTTTAATATGTTAGTATTAAAGAAAATGAAACAATGATGATTGATTGAATGAAACTGAACTGATGAAACTGAAATGAAACTGATTCTGTTCTAGGTTGGAGCATTCAGAATTGTTGAAAGCAGTGAGAACACCGGTAAAAATCGAATACACTGGCAGAGTCACTTTCACGTATCCAGCAATCTACGCAGTGATGTGTGAATTGAGTGAGTTCTTTAGAATTACAAGATTGTTATTGTTAAAAACATGGACTTTGTTGTTGTTGAGTTTTCTTTCAAAATCTAAATTCAAAGTATCCTGTTATATTTCAACTTCTCGAAAAACTATTCAGAGATCAAAGACTTCCCATTCGATGACCAATCTTGCACGTTGCGTGTAGCTTCTTGGGGTTATGATCAAGAGAAAATCTTGATGAATGCCTCAAATAAAGCCCATCTTGAGCACTACCTTTGCAATGAGGAATGGGCATTGCGGGTATGTGAAAAAAGGATATTGTAAATTTCTGTAGAATGTTGGGATTACAAATGCCACGTATCAACACGAGGGACTCGTCGTGTCTGAGGTCGAGTATGAGATTTCGGTGAGGAGGAAACCTTTATTCTACATGATCACTCTTGTACTTCCCTCATACATCATTTGTATTCTGTCGGTGGCTGGACTCTTTGCGCACTTCTCAACGAAAAATGAGCGCCAGGTTGGGGAAATTATTTTAGAACAATTTCTAAACAAAAGTAAACCAAAAAGAGAAAGTTAAGAATCATATTTTTAAATCTGAAATATGATAGTAAAATCTTTTAGGAAAGATTCACTCTTGGCGTTACCGCAATTCTCACCATGGCTGTTCTCTCGCTAGTTGTTGCTGAGAAAGTTCCGCACAGCTCTGAAGAAGTGCCTCTTATGGGTAATAAAATGTAACCTTAGTAATATTTAATATTTTCTTTTTAAGTTGTCTACTTTCACTTCAACATCATCACCGTGACAATGGGTAAGAAATAAGAATTCTAAAGTCAAAAACTTTTTAGCCACTGTATTCACATCGACGGTGATGAGGGTACACTGGAAGGGATTGCAACGACGGGGTGCACCTCCACCATGGATTTTGAGAGCTTTGTATATCAAAGAACATGAAGAAAGTCATAAAGATGATGATGAGGGGATTGAGGAAGATGTCGAAGGAGACCTGGTAAGTGGTATCACCCACTTACAGGAAGATGTAGAAGGAGATCGAGTAAGTGGTATCACCCACTTACAGTTAGACTTTGGATTCAGGAACTCTCAGGAAACTCTTTGTAGTATTTTTGAATTTTAAAGGATTTGAAATAATAAGTTTAATATGTTCAAGTTAGAATTCAATATAGTTCAATTCCATCAACTTTAGCCATCAACTTCTTGCGGCGTACCGAAGTTAAATCCCAATCGAAATCAAGGTCTTCGTCGAAAACTCCGTCATTCGATCATCAAATCCGAGCAATGGCACTCAATCAGTCGACGTCTCGATTATCTTTTGACTTTTATATTTATCCTTTTAATTACTGGCCCCACTTTGTACATGTTCTATAAAAATCATGAACGAATGGAGGATGGACATGGGGGTTTAGTGAGAGCATGTCAATTTTAGGTATTGAAATATGATAGAATTTTCTCATTTTCTCATTTTCCCGGTGCTGATCATTCCTTGAATAAAACTTTCAAGTATTTAATAAACTATAGACTCTTTTTAACACTGTGTTAATATTCTGTATTTATTATTTTAAACTAAAACCTGGCTTGTTCCCCTTTGCCCTTATTTCTTCCCATACTACGGTAGAAACCTTGGGCAAGAGTTCAAATTTGTGCACCCGAGAGAACACCCGGGTCACTCAAAAAGTCGATGGCAAGAGAGAAAGGAAGTGTTGGAGTGGAAATCGGGAAAAGATGCGCGAAACCCGGGGCGACGAAGGGGAAGAGAGACGGGGAGGGGACGGCCCCTGGCACTGACCAGCCTACCCCACCCCTTTCCACAAAAAGAGAACAGAGGTTAGAAAGACGGGGGTATTGAGGGCTTGGAAGCGTCACGTGTCTGCGTCGCGTGTCCCGCACCGTCGCCGATTTCCCTTCTTCGGTGACTCATCCTCGGTGCGGTGTGTGTGACCCTCTCGTCACCTTCATCTACCTACCTTCTTCTTGTGCTTGCCTGTTTGGCATGTCTGCTGGTCTCATCCGCAGCGACTTCAACGCCTTGCGGAACGCTAACGAGGTTGGTTAGGCAGGAAACAAGAGAAAATTTCATCATTAAACTTGCGAAAGTTTTTTCTGGGGTTGATTGGTGGGAGATTTTGTGAGCAGATTTGACAGCAATTATCTGTGAATAGCGAGCTCTGAGGTTGGTTAGCTAAAGAGCTTTTAGAAATAAATATAGGATTGTTTTTCTAAACTAAGGTTGAGTTAACTATAGTTTTAAGCCACCACTCTAAGTAGTTATATTGACTGACAACCACACCAGTGAATAAATGAACAGCTTACAGTCAAAGTTAAGTACAGTTAAAGTTAAGTACAGTTAAAGTTAAGTACAGTTAAAGTTAAGTACAGTTAAAGTTAAGTACAGTTAAAGTTAAGTACAGTTAAAGTTAAGTACAGTTAAAGTTAAGTACAGTTACAGTTAAGTACAGTTAAAGTTAAGTACAGTTAAAGTTAAGTACAGCTACAGTTAAAGTAAAGTTAAAAGTCCTAGTACTCTGTCTCGCTACATTATGCTTAGCTAAAGGAATTAATAATGCCGGCTGAATATTTTTATTCCGACATACTGTAGTGAGACAAGAGACCGAGGCTTTACAGCATCTTAGTACAAGCTTACAATATTTGACTAATCAATCAAATTTGGAGATATCAGTGCTGCCCTCTTGCACAATAAAGTATTCAGAGCAACATTCATTTATCCATTAGATCAAATCGCAAAACCTTTCCAATCAACCCTTGTACAACACATTAAAAACAATATGCAAAAGTGTCACTCCTGTGATTTCTCTCCTAACTCTAGAAAGCACTAATTTATTTTCTCCCGTAAAATTCTTTATGCATTACCCGAGTTCAATTTGGTGGTTCTTTTGGTGATATGCATTCAAATTGGTTATATAATCGATATCCGTATTTTATCGGTGAAATAAAGGACAAATTTCTCGCATTGATGCTCTGATTTAAAGTGTTTTTGGTATTTGAGAATGCTTTTGCTCGGGTTTTTTCTCGATTTTTTGCCAATTCACCAGGTTTTCCACTGAAATTTTCATGATATGATGTGGTAATTTTGCGAAAAACCCTAATAATTTATATATGCCCGGTTATTTTTGCAAAGTGGAGGAATAAAAATTTCACGTTTTCCGAAAAAGTTAAATAGTGCAAGTTAGTGAGAGTGATTTTGTGACATTTTTAGGGGCAGGCTAGTTTCAGCAACTTTTTTTGCGCAAAAGGGTCATTTGCGCAGCTGGGTCGTTTGCGCAACTCACCATAACTTTTTTCTAAGCTGGTCAATTTTTATGATTTTGGTGTCATTTTGTTGCACTTGTTGAGATCTATAAAATGACACCAAAATCATAAAGATTGGCACACTTAGAAGAAAGTTATGGTGAGTTGCGCAAACGACCCAGTTGCGCAAATGACCCTGTTGCGCAAAAAAAGTTGCCGAAACTAGCCTACTCCCATTTTTACGGTTTACAATGGCTTTTCATATTGTTTTTGCACAATTAAAGGAGAAAATCAGATATTTCGGTAAGTAACTGTGTATTTTGGCGGGAAATTTTTCGTTTAAATCTTGCGTGTGCAAAAAAAAGTCGTTTGCGCAAAGAGTGTACGCATTGATTTGTCAACTTTCCAGTTTTTAAGTAACTTTTGATATGTCAATCATTTGAATTGCTAAATTTTAGTACATGGAAGCAGTAGCCGGTTCTTAATGAGTTGTTAGTAAAAAGTTAAAGAGAATTGGAATTAGAATTGGAGTAAGAGTAAGTTAAAGAGAATTAGCGACAATCTTGCGCATTTTGTTCTAGAATTGGCTCGAATTTGATAACTTTCGCCAAATTTGAAGTAAGCTCGTGGTTAAATTGTTATTAGCTATGGAAATTATATTTCATTTTTCTAGAATAACACCTCCTTGAACCTATCCAACGTCAGCTATTCACCCACTTTCGCGTTTCCCCCGTTTGTTCTATAAATTGGTGCATAGAAATCGGTTAATTTATATCATCGAGCTTTCTATCTTTTTCTAATGAATTGAGTATTTAATATGGTTTTGATTTGTTCCAGCTGGCTGCTCACGACTCTATCGCGCAACTCGCTGGTGTCAAGCGAGGACTCGACTCCGGAGACGACTGTACGTATTAGTTTCATCTCTTACACCTTCGATTTGTATCGTTTGCTTTTTTCTTTTTTTTGTATTCATCAAATTCAGTGTCTTTTTGTATAATGTTACTGGTTATATGCCATGATTGAGAAAAAGAACGTAAATTTTGGGATCTGTGTTGCACTTGTTCAAATTCAAGCTTGAGTCGTTTTAGCACGTGATGTTAGCTTAATGTATGAGTGACTAATGTCTTTAATTTAGACCCGGCAAAGAAGAGCAACTCGGGTAACGGCAACATGGACGGAACTCTTGGTATGAGTATGGGAATGCCGATTACGATTGCAGGTATGAATTGATGCTAGTTTGTTAGCATCTGCACCCAGCTCTTAAGACAAATTTAGTATGCTATGAAGCGTTATTATTAAGATACCTAAATTTGGACAAATTCATGGTCAGTTAACTAGAGTCTAAAAGCATTATCCAAGAAACTACTACAACAAATTGTGGTTTCATTGCATAAAAGTATAAAACGCGCTAGAACGGTCCATGAGCCGAGAGACCATTTTATTTCGTGGTAAATTAGAATCACTCAAGAGTGTCTGTGTGTGCTGGAGGGGGGGGGGGCTGAGGGGGAGGCGAGTAAGAGAAAAGAAAGCGGCAAAGAGGGCTCTGTCCTTTGCACGGCTCGACTCCTCGGGGGGTTCGCGTCGCCGCTTCGTGTGCCCCCATCGGTGGGGTGTGCACAGAGGGCAGATCAATCGATAGTCCCTCTCTCTGTTCGGCCATTTGAGCTGAGAAAGAGACGAGCCGGGGCGCGCCCTATCGTCCCTTGCAGTTGGCGCACTCCCGCACGCAACTCGGCCCACCGCGTATCGCTATGGACCGATTCGCGCCATTCCATAGTAAGTTTTAGTTTAACTTGTTTGATTACACTGGAGCAGATGTGTTTCTGCATTCATTGCTTAAATCTCCCCATCCTATGGACAATTTCACCGTTTCTAGTCGCCATTGGCTTTTCATTTACCCAGAGGCAATAACGTAATTGCCCAACATCTACTTACCGGATCGCTCAGTTAACTGACCATTTTCAATTCCTAAAACTCCTTGTTTTTTATTTGACTAAGATGATTTGTGCAATGAGCGCAATGAGTGGGTTTAATATTTAATTCCTATAATGCTATTTATTTTAGGTGCGGGAATGGGAGCCCCTGCTCCATTCACTATGGGGCAACCAATGGGAGCCAACATGAATGAGAATGTCGTCGAAGTGATCAATGTGCCGGACAACACCGTCGGACTTGGTGAGACCTTGAAATACTTATAATTTATATTGGCTAATGTAAATTAGTGCCAGTACTTTCTAAAACTTGAGATTAGCTGTGCAACCCTCTAGATCGACATTGTCTTGTAGTTTGAGCTAAATATCTTGCTCTTCTTATAACCCACTCTAGGCCAGAAAACTTAAATTAAGCTTATAGCGTGCAAACATTTCTAAAATAGTCATTGGTCAGGAATTGCTCGTTTTTTATTGGCGTTGATGGGTGACCGATCAGGGGGTTTGAGGGTCACCGAGGCCAAAAGATGAGAGAGTTTGGGGAAGGGAGAGGATGAGACAACTCTAAAACGCAGCCACTCCTGTTCGGTCTACGTCCACATATCGATTTGTTTCTCCCAAGTGTAGTCTAGGGAGGGAAATGTGAAATTGAGATGGCTCAAGAAAACTAAATCAAAGACGATAAAGAACAAACGTTTAGAATAGGGGTCTTTCGTGGAAAAATAGTGCATTGATCTGCGCCTTGAAAATTCAATTCAATTTTTGAACTTTTAGTTATTGGACGTGGTGGCGAGCAAATTTCGGCAATTCAGTCGCAATCTGGAGCCCGTGTTCAAATGTCACCGGACAGCGAAGGAACCGGTCAACGCCAATGCACGATTCAAGGAATGAAGGCCGCCGTTGAAAGAGCAAAGCAATTGATCTTTGAGGTAAACAGTTGCTTTATCAATAACATTACGAAATTAGGTAGCTGTTAAATAAAAGAGAAACAGTTAGCACAACTTTTAGCCGATAATTATGTAAATTTTGTGGCTTCTAGTGAATATAAAAGTGTATATAATATTTATGCCTTGTTTAGGTTATCAACCGTGCTGGAAATCGCCCACCACCAAGTCAAACCACCCAACTAACTAGCGGACCTGGACAAATCACGGTCGAATTGTTGATTCCTGCCAACAAGTGTGGACTTGTGATTGGAAAACAAGGAGACACAATTCGCCAGCTTCAGGCAGGCTTTCACTTTCTTGATAATAACTTTTTATATTTTAGGAACAATCCGGCGCCAAGATGATGATGATCCAGGACACGCAAGAAGTAACTGGAACCGCCAAGCCTCTTCGAATTGTTGGTGAACCAGACAAAGTTGAGAATGCGAAGAGATTGATCGAGAATATCATCGCTGGAGGTCCCGAGGGTATGGCCAGCTCGCGCTTGTATGGACAACAGGAGGCGTCTGCACGGGGAGAGGTTAATTTAATTATTTTTCATTCAACTTTAATTTTTATAGGTTGTTGTTCCTCGCGCATCGGTTGGCATGATTATTGGAAAAGGCGGTGAAACGATCAAGCGCCTCGGATTGGAGACCGGAACGAAGATTCAGTTCAAGCCAGATGGTGTGTTTTTATTGATTTTATTTATTTACACTTTCCTTGTTTAGACGACCCTTCGGCTATAGAACGAACTGCTGTTATCACTGGATCGCGCGAACAAATCTTTAAGGCAACGGAATTGATCACTGATCTCGTACAAAAAGCACTAGCTGTAAGTCTTTTAAAGCTTTATCAAATATTCGTGTCGTTTAGGGTGGCGGCTCAAATGATACTTTCTACATGCACGTACCTGCCAACAAAACCGGACTTGTTATTGGAAAAGGGGGAGAAACTATCAAGCAGGTAATCGTTTAAACAAGTCATGTTTTAATGGCCTAGTGTCATGAATCTCATCAAGCAGTTCTTTAATTTAGATCAACGCTGAATCCGGCGCTCATTGTGAGCTTTCACGGGATCCACCACCAAATGCCAACGAGAAAGTCTTCATCATCAAGGGTACTCCGTATCAAATCCATCATGCTCAACATATCATTCGGATCAAGGTAAAACTTTAATCGGTTTTCGAGGATTACACGTTTATTTTAGGTTGGAGATGTCCCTCCAGGTACACCAGTTCCACCGTTCAGTGGCCCAGGAGGGCCAACGATGATGCAGCCACAGATGGGGTTCCAACAAAACCCTGGATTCAATGGAGTCGCTCAATTTGGACAACCGATGCCCGCCAACAACCAATGGAGTAACATTTTTGGTTAGCTTATTTGAGGCCTAGCGATTGATTTTTGCCCTCCTGTAGATGAAAGAAATTCTGAGCATTAGGAAATCGTTTCAATCTCTTCATTATGTGCTTGTTTAGCTCAGCAACAACCAGCCGCTAACGGATGGCAACAGCCGCAACAAACCGCCTACTACGATCCATCTCAACAGGCCCAAGCAGCTCAGCCACAACAAGCAGCATATGGTGGAATGGGGGCTACAGCAAATCCCTACGGACAACAGCAATTCGGAGCTCCGGGAGTCGGCCAACCAACAGCCGCCCAGCCTGCCGCTCAACCTGTCCAAGCTCAACCCACGATCAACCCAGCCACCGGACAGCCTGATTACTCCGCTCAATGGGCCGAGTACTATCGTCAGATGGGAATGCATGATCAAGTAAGGGATTTGTCTTTGTCTTTCAACAACAAAATTTACTAATAAAAAGCTATGTATAGGGTTTATCATGCTGGGTTTGATGTTTCGCATTGTAACATCATTCGACCAAACAGTTAACTATTTCAGGCGGCCGCTATTGAGAATCAATTGAAGCAAACGCAAGGCGTTCGTGGTGCTGTGCCCCAACAAGCTGCTCAACCTCAATTCGGAGGGTATCAGCAGGTTTGTATTGTACTTTTTTTAAACTTTAACTTTCTTCATTCCTTTAGGGAGCCGCCGGAGTGCCAGCCTCGGGAGCCACCACCATGCCGACGTTTGCTGCCTCTCAGCCACAACAGTATCCCTACTCGCAGCCTTATTAAAGCAAGCTGTACGTTTTTTTCCGAAAATTTTGACACACTTACCCATTAATCTCATTGACCATACCACCACTAACAACGGAGATTGCCACTTTAGCTTAGGCCCTTTTTCTAAGGTTATCCCCATTGAAGTTTTATGATTGTAAATTTTGTGTCAGGATCTCTAAAATTTTCCTAGTTTTGCCGCTCTGAGTTAAATTTGCTGAAATTTTATATGCGTTTTAATATATTCCCGTTCCCGTGCGTGTACCATGTGTTCGATCCGCCATCAAATTTCGTGTGTTATTGAGTTTCGCGACAAGTGTTTTTCCTTGTGATGATTCTCTTTTATTGCGTCGCTCCCCATATTTGAAATTATCGCTCGATTGTTAACTGTTATTTGCGCGTGCACACCACGGGTTTGGTCTCTTTTACATATTCCCCCACTTGGTCCCCCCTTACTCTGTATTTCCGTGGTTAATTTTTGGTCATGGTCCAGTCAATGCGAGTCACTGTTTCGAAAATTTTGTCATTTTTACGTGAATTGTTATGAAAATTTTATAGCTGTGTATTCATAAATTTATTGTGACTTTGGCATCTAGCAGTTTAAGCGAAAAGATTGGCGCTTTCTCGGGTGGTATTGTTAAGTGATTGTGGTGAATCGATCTTAGTGTGTGTCTTTAGGTTCGGTAATATCTAAAAAAGCAGAACATCAAATCTTGTTCCATGTTTGGAGCCATCTTTTTTTCTATTTAGTTAGCTCTGAATTGTGTAATGTGTGGTGTGTATCTTTTATGGTATTTTAAGTTTATTTTTCTTTGCAGGCCCTCAGCGACGACGGGAGTCTTCCATTAAACATTGTTCGCTCCGTTCGTTTCCTCTCTTGTCGTGCTGTGCTCTTCCCTTCTATTTTTCAGTGAGGTTTTCCTTTTTACAATTATGTTCTATTTCCCATTGGTCCAACAATTTTTCGCAGTTTAAATTTTGTTAATGTTCTATTTTTTTATTGGTCGTATTTATTATATTCGTGAAGAGTTTAAATCTATTTTCCCGCCTCCATCGTTTATTGTTAGTGGTTTATGATAAAATTAATTAAAAATTCTTTATTCACAATACACAATATTATTAAAAAGACAAAATTGAACCGTGTGTGAAACAAACAAAATTTTAACCCGAAGTTATAAGAGACTAGAGATCAATCGTTGAGATCAGGGGAGATATGAAGAGATCCGCGAATTTAAAAATTCTAACCATATGATTGAATCACAAGGATACAATGAGCAAAAGTAAAAAGATTTAAATTTAAGAGTATAAACTGGTAGCCGTACATATAAAGCTATCAGTGGTATTACTGTTAAACTGGCTTGTAAGCAGTTAATGTAGCAGTAAGCTTGAATAGCCAGAGGTTTCCGCAAGGTTTACGAGATATTTAGTCAAACACCTTTATGAAAAACTCTCAAGTTATTGAATTTTTACAAACTCTCAACTAAAAGAGCCCATAGATAGGCCAGAATTTCGTTGTTCCAATTCAATATGTTCAACGAGGGCCACATTTGCGTTCCCTTCTGGATCCGCTTTCCGACGTGAACCCAAACTTGGCCAACTCGGAATTCGCCCGCGTAGAATATGATCCGAGGCCAACATTTTACCAATACTAAGCACTTGTTCTGCGTGTTGTGCCACGAGTTGACGATGTCGCATACGGATTCGCTGAAAGTTTTAGATTATTCGATTGTTTATCGTTTTTTTTCCTCACCTTTAGCCTTCTTGATTCAAAAGCGGCTTTCAAGATCACGAAAACAAAAGAATTTGTGGCTGAGTTTAGAAGAAGCAGAAATTCGGAGGCATTTGCTGGAAGAAGCCTCTCGATAATACCATCGCCAAAGAACACCTGAAAAATTTATCATTAAACTGCGATATTAGACTTAGTTGTTATTAGAACTGGTATTTTAATGATTAGAAGTGAAACCAACCCCAGCTACAGCCACAGCTGTTGGCCAACATCGAAGCAGCAAGAATTTACCAAGTAGTAGCACGGAGATCATCTGGAAATTTGAGGATTTGACAAGATTTGTTTTTTTACGAACCATTGAAGCCTGATATGCTTTGGAATTCTTTTTTATTCAATTTAGAAATATTTTTCACCTGAAGTGATCGAGTTTTGTCTTGATCAGCTGCAAAAAGATGCTCTTTCCCTTGTTCTAAAAGAATCAACGCTCGACAGTCCATCGATTCACGTAAACCTAAATTTATAATAGTCTTAATTCGAAAGAATTCTTACCTTTAACTGTAGAAGCGGTGAGCAGTGTGATGACCACGAATGGGCCAAAAGTTTTCATGATTGAAAGTAATAGAGTGTGAAAGAGCACTTTGTAGTAAGGATTTAGCATTAGATCGGTTTTCACTTTCTGAAAGGAAACAATAAAATCTTTTTCTTTTTATTGTACCTGATTGAGGGTTTGATCGTTGTGAGTGCACGGGATGAGACGATATTCGAAAGAACAAGGCAAAGTCAGAAGACAGGCTAATGCGGTCAGCACCAATGGGAGACGGATTAGACCTGCAAATTCGTACAGATATAAGCATTGATCTTCATTAGATTATTCCGATTGTAGGCTTTAGCTCTCAAAGTCCGTTCATAATTGAATTTAATCGAGCGCCTCATTTTCTGGTCTAACTAGGGAATGGCGTCAACTTAAGCCTTTTTGAATTAGCTTATCTGATAGAGTTTTGAACGCTGATTTCAAATCTGTTTGGTTTTCAAATGATTCCAAATTTTTAGTTTCACTATCCCTTGATGGAGCCCTGGATCGCGATCTGGTTAAAAAGTTTAACTCGCATTTTCAGAGTTAACATATGCCTTCTTGCTTCCCTCAAAGATAACGGAGGCGTAGTGATAGTGTCCGCGTGTTTGTGGCGCTCTTGAACCCTGCTTCGAATCCCCTTAGCGTCAAAACTTTTGCTTATTTGTTAAAACGTTATACAGGGCACCGTTGGTGAAACTAAAATCAGATTTGGAATCAGCGTTCAAAACTCTATCAGATGAGTCAGCCTTTTTGAATCGGCCTTGGCCTTAGCCTAATTTAGCGCCATTCACTAGTAAGTTCTAATTGAAGCTTTGTGCTTTAGAAAACGCACACCTTCTGGTACGCTGGATTATGCCCCGACTTAAGTGCGTTAAGCTTAGCTTTCCCTTTTTACTCCAACTCAAATCTCACCTCCGATAAGTCGAGCATAACTCGGACGTCTCGGTTTCCCCCTCATCGATGCAGCTGAATGAAAGGGACGTGTGACGGCAAAGAATCTCTCAGCTGACACAACGATTAGCATCCATGTCTGACGAAAGGATCAGTATTGAGAGATCTTCTGTCACTTACCGATGTGATATGAGCACATTCGAGTAATCCGTTTAGCGCCACCGCCCATGGATCCCAGAGCGACTCAGCGATTTGGAGGTAGTGCAGAGAGGCCCAGATTGAGTGGTGCATGAAAGCGGTCACTAACAGCACGACATCCCAAACGGCTAGGCCTGAATTCAAGTTTTATAATGATTGACTTAATATTTGCCACTTGGCATCTATTGGAAGGGTAAGGGGATTGCTGAATTGGGTGAATCAAGTTTAAGTTCGTAAAAGAAATGGAGAATGACGGTAAAATATGAAATCTAATCGTTATAAAAGACATTTGGACTTTAAAATCAATAAAACTTAGAAAGTTATCGGAAGAGGCAAAAAAGGCGCTAAAATTTTACCCGAAGATTTCGATTTGGCTTACTTGCAACACTTGAAATTAGCTAAACTAATTTTTAACTGACCAATTACGTTTTCTGGTATGTTATTTGAAAATTTAGCTCTTTTTTTAAGCGTTCTCTACCTGTTAGTGAAACGAGCATCGCTGTGTTGATCGACGTGCGGAATAAGACTCGAAGACTGTACAGATTTCCGACAACACCTCAATCAAATCAATAAGCAATGCCTTCAAAGATTTATAGTTAGCTTTTAAAGCTAGTTTATCTACCAAGAAACTTCCTTTGAAAATCTTCAAATCCCTTCCATTATTTTTTTGGCAATGAAAATTCAATTAATTCTAGTTTTTCTTCTGATTTCTCTTCAGAGAAGCTAAATGTGGCAAAGATTCCACAAATGAAAAACTAGGATGGAAACCTTTTACGAAAAGGAAAACATTCATCAATTCATTTAGAAGATTATTTAGTACAAAGAGATGAAAGGGAAAAGAGAAGTGTCAATGAGAATCCCCTTTTCTCACTTTTAATCCCTCTCGTGTTCACGAAGAAACTTCTGACGCATGTATCCTCTCGTTTTTCTCTTCAACGATCATTTTGTGATAAACAACTTCTCAATTTTTTGAGAATGATCAACAAGTGAATCAATTGTTGAAACAATTGATCAATTGTTTCAAAGAAGAAGGAAATGTTTAATCAAGAGTTTTTAAAGTATAAGAGTTTGGCTAAGGATTAGACTTGTTTCTTTGTTTTTCTTTGAAGCATTGAATGCATGAATCCATTTCAGACATGGACAAGCATGTGACCGGTGCCGAGTGTCGACTAGTTAAAGTTAAAGAATTCTTGTCAAACTTATACTTTAAAAACCTCTTGATTAAACATTTCTTTCTTTTTGTTATAATTAAAATAATAAAAGTTTGAAGAGTTAAAACGGAATGGGAATTTTTATCAATTAGAAAATAGCTTTTCTGGGAAAAATAGTGCGATAGAACTGGATTTTAAGGTAAATTGCCGCAGAGAAAATTAGAGCTTTGTAAAGATAAAGAATTCATTTAGATTTAGCTTAGTTATGTTTTTCAATTGTTTAAACAAACCGAGAACAATGACGATAAGTGAGAGTGGGCCATCAAAGAGGAGAGATGCGTCGAGAGGCGGTAGTCGACACTCGGCACCGGTCACATGCTTGTCCATGTCTGAAAAGGACTCATGGATTCAATGCTTTAAAGAAAAACAAAGAATATTTGAATTGTAAAGGAATTTGAGGAGATTAAAGTCATTGGCTTACGATTGTCTGATTGATTTTTGATTTTTGTCAAGTCATTGGTTTATGTTAATTTCAGGAAGAGTTAAGGATTTCCAAAAAGAGAAATTAGTGGAATAAATAGTATGTAAAAGGTTAAATTTTGAGATTTTAAACGATTCTTTAGCTAGTTGTAAATTAAAAGAAATGATTTCCTTTTCGTATATGAAAACAAGAGAAGTGAAGACTAATGGGAGGAGATCAATGCGAGACAAATCCCATGAAATGAGTCTTAGACAAGAGTTGAATGTTCTCTAGGGAAACTTTGATACTTTTTTTTCCCATCAGATTTCCTCTTTTTAATAATTAGTGAAGTGATTCTTCAAATACTGCCCATTTCTGACACCGAATTATGATTGAGTTTCAAAGGAATGAGACTAATGAAGATGTAAAGGAGGGGAATTCGAGGATATCCTGAAAAATGAGTTGCTCAGGGGTTTCTTGATGTTTTTGGTGTTCTGCGAGTAAGCTAAAAGAAACTAAAAGATTATTATTGACGTATTCAAAAAGCTTTAGGTCTGTCACACGGATTTATAAACAATCTCCAAAGCTGTTTAGTCAATCTCTTGTGCTGTTTTTAAAGTCTATCCATTGAAATCTATTCTCTACAAATTTCTACTCTCTACAAATCTCTATTTCTGGGAGGTAGTCAAATGAGCGCCAACAATTGGGCGCCAATCATTTCAGCGCCAACGATTTGGCTCACGCTTATTTCAGCGCCACTCATTTGAGCGCCGTGCCAAAAATGACTGGAAAACAATCATTTGAGCGCCAAATTAAAAAGGCCTAAAAACGTTCATTTAAGCGCCGGGCCAAAAATGACTGGAAAACGTTCATTTCAGCGCGACTAAATTTTAATATTTTTGCTTTCTACGCTGCTTTTGCATGTTTTTTAGGGTTTTGCTTCTGTTTTTACACTTTTTTTCACTCATTTGACCTAGGGCACGGTAGTAGGCATCAAATGCGCGGAAAAAATTGTTAGATTAGCTCGTATTTAAGGTTTTTTGATGAAAAGTGTAAAATTTGCTAGTTGTATGATATTTTCCCCAATAGCATGCTTTTCACCGTTTCTTGCCGTTTTCGTTTACAATTTGCTTACAGTTAACATAGTTCTTTGCTTAGGCTCGTGAACTGCGCAAGAAGTGGCGAGACAAAGGAACACTCTGAGTCAAAGTAACGTTTTGTTCATGATTTATTTTGGTTTATTTTGCTGCCAAGAATTATTTTTATCTTTAGATGATTTAGATAAAAACATACAGTAAAAACTTTGAGATCATGCAGAAAATGCAAAAATAACATGCATATACAGAATGGGCTGATTCGGCGCTGAAATGAATGTTTTCCAGTCATTTTTGGTGCGGCGCTGAAATGAACGCGCGCTAAAATGATTGGCGCTGAAATGATTGGCGCTCAATTTTTGGCGCTCAATTTTTGGCGCTCATTTGACTACCTCCCCTATTTCTCTACAAATTGACATCTATTCTCTACAAATTAAAAGTAGATTCTTTTATCTAATTTTAAGTTGACGAAAGTTTACATAAATAACTAGAAAGATCTAGATCAATTGACTTACGAAATTTTAGTTCTTATTCGAAAAAATAGCACTCATTGATCGAAAATTTAGCGGATAGCTATCACAAAATTTGTTAAATCATTAACGGCTTTGGATAAAACAAAAAAAAGCAACTCTTGACTAGATTGGGTAAACTTTTAAGATCAAAAATTGAATACCGTATTTTCTCTAATAGTAGTGCATCCCGGCGAGCTGAGTTGGTGACGATTTTACGGTTTTCAAGCTTTTGCAGAAGCTCAACACTCAAATCCCCCACAAGATCTCATCAGCTACATTTTCCGATCCCACATTGATCGGTTCTGCGGTTCTCGAGGTTTCGAGGAATTTAGGCAACGCTTGGGGTGCACTACTATTAGAGAAAGTACAGTATATAATTTCTATTTAACTCTCTCTAGTAGTAGTGCACTTTGGCGAGCCGAGTTGGTGACGATTTTACGGTTTCCAAGCTTTTGCAGAAGCTCAACACTCAAATCCGCCCACTAGATCTCATCAGCTACATTTTCCAACCCCACATCAATCGGTTCTGATAAGCGGTTCTCGAGATTTCGAGGAATTTAGGCGACGCTCACGGTGCACTAATATTAGAGAAAATACGGTAATTACAATTGTTTACAGATATACGCAGAGTTTACAGATATTACAGATACGCAGAGACAGACACAGCTCTTTCCATATACCGTCTTCTCTCTAATAGTAGTGCACCCCGGTGAGCCGAGTTGATGACTATTTTACGGTTTCGAAGTTTTCCCAGAAGCTCAGCACTCAAATCCCCCACAAGCTCTCATCGTGAGCTACATTTTCCAACCCCACATCGATCGGTTCTGATAAGCGGTTCACGAGATTTCGAGGAATTTAGGCAAGGCTCAGGGTGCACTACTATTAGAGAAAATACGGTATATATATAAAGCAAAACAGGATCATAAAAAAGGGTTTAAAAGTTATCAGAAGTTAACAAAAACTTTATTGGCTTTATAAAAGTGCTAAAAACAGAAGATTGCATGGAAATAAATAATATAAAATGTAGAAATGACAAAATGTGACCCAGAAAACCATATCTATTTTCGAGGAAGCGAGAAAAATTCAAAAATTTGAGCTACTCTCGATTCTCGGGATACACAAAAATGGCAACAACGAGAGACAAAAAAAAACCAAAAATTTCTACAAGATCCGTTCCAAATTTCCTTTTCAACTGATTGTCTGAAGTGAAAATGAAGTCTGAAAACGATGGACTTATGACCAAAGTTCTCACAAAAATAAACCAATCATTAGCCGATTTTAGAAAACTTTTTTTCAAAAGACCATCTATTTTTGAGTTTTTTTTAAGAGTTTCAAGATCACTTTTCCACGTTTTTTTCGATAATTCAGAAAATTCACACTAAAATTTGGTTAATTCTGAAAGACTAGAGATTTAGCAGGGAAAAAACGTCAAAAAGTTTGAGGTTTTTGAAGATTTGAGTAATTTTATGGCTTCAGGAAGAATAGAAATATGATTGAGTGAATGAGGAAGGGGAAAGAGAAAGAAGAGAAGAGAAAGAAGAGAAGAGAAAGAAGAGATGAGAAAGAAGAGAAGAGAAAAGTTAATCCTTGATATGATAAGTGATGATTTTTAACATGTCAATAAGTTAGGTGATCTCTGATCTCTTTCCAGTCAAATTAGTCCATTTTGGTGGACTCAATTCTTTGTTTTGATTAGTAAAGCAAAGCTTTTCAGTGTGCTTTTAACTTTAAGCTAACTTTTAAAGCATAAAATCCACTCAAAAGGTTGCTACTTGAAAGCTCCAGTGCACAGAAGTGATTTGTTTTTAAAAAACTGGAGTACAAAGTACAGAAGACAATTGGGTAAAGGGAAGCTAGTCAAAGCTGAATAAGAGAACTCTAGAAATACAAGAGTAAAGTGAAATTTGTAATGCTTTGATAATCTCTCGGGATGAAATAAGAGAAATTCACTCGTATTTGAGGATTTTCTTCGGCACAAATTTCACAAAAGAGAAGAGAAGAGGACCTTCATTTATCCCTGCTCTAATCTGGTGAAGCTGAGAGTGAGGAAAGTGAGAATATTAGACGATTTGACGGGGGTTTGTAGTCACAAAACACGACAACTTTCTTTTTTTTCACGCTTTTGTCGATACTTTTATGTATTACTTTGCAATTTTGAGGCAAACTTTGAGTAAAAAACGAATAGATAAAGAGATAAAGAGTCAAATAAAGGGAAAATGTGAATGAAGTGCAATTCTGTGAAATTTGTAATTGGAAATTGGGTTTTACGAATCGAAGTTGTGAACGAACATCAATAATCATCATTCAAATTGTAATTAAAGGCTCAAAATCACCCAGTTGACGTTAAAATGGATTTCTCTACCTCTACCAAGTGGTCCAGTCGATAAGATGCTTCCACTGGTTCCTTTCGCGTTGGGTTCGCGTTCTGTGACTACCAACTTGTCTGGATATTTTGTTTTTGGTCATTTATTCTCTCTATTAATACTATAATCCCCAGTACACCAGGATTGAAAGGGATTGAAAAGGGCATCCTTTAAATGGCAGATAAAAGTCAAAAATTAAACTAAAACCGGGGTTTTTTTGCTCTCAATTTAGTCTTTTCCCAGTTTTTTCTTAGGCTAACTTAAAACTGAAATCAAAATGAAACACCGGGAAAGCGCTAGTTTCGTTTCATAGTGCTAGCGCTCACTAGCGCTTTCCCGCTTCACTAGCGCTTTCCCGCTTCACTAGCGCTTTCCGCTTGCTTCACTAGCGCTTTCCCGCTTCACTAGCGCTTTCCCGCTTCACTAGCGCTTTCCCGCTTCATTAGCGCTTTCCCGCTTCACTAGCGCTTTCCCGCTTCACTAGCGCTTTCCCGGTGTTTCATTTTGATTTCAGTTTTAAGTCCAAAGTTGGGCTCAACTTTTCTCGGATTAAGATTTTAAAATAGACGGGTTTTTTTGGTATAAATGTAATTCATTTTAACATGTATTCACATCAGAAAGGCGATGGGGGGAAAGAAATATTATAGGAATTGAATTCCATCAAAGCATTCGCTGAATTCCCAGAGGTAACTCGAAGGTTATTAAATATAAATCAATAAATTATTGTTTTCTTTGGATGAATGATAAACTTAATTACTTGAAATTTAGGTTTCAATTTGTTTTTTGATAAGTTACAACAAAAATTCTAATTACTGCACAAATCAAAACAGAAATTCGTACTCGAAAGTTAGTAAAGAAATGCAAAATTCGAGATACTGATCGAAAAAAAAAAGAAAGAACAAGGTAATGATTGACATTTTTGAAAGGCCAAAACACAAAAGGAGTTTGGTTTTTAAAATGAAACTCCTTTGGGTCTTCTGAAAGAGAAATAATGGGATTTTTCCGTTCTCTTTTCTCTGACGTGACGATGACCAAGCGTAATGGATCCTCATCTTTTCTCTCTTTTAAAATAATATCCTTTTTAGATTTGAAATTAATTAGGTAAAAATCTGCTGACTTTATGCTAGCTAATAAAGGGAAAAAGGTAAGCAAATCGCTTTTTTATCAGCGAAAATCCTTATCAGCTTTTGATGATGATGAGAAAATCGAAATTTCTAGGAATAAAGAAAGCTTGTAAGCTATTGAATAAAGAATAAAGAAAGAAAGCTATTGAAACTCTTAAATACATTGATACGTTGATAGGAATGATAAGAATTGATTCTCTAAGTAACTAATCAATAGAAAACCTTATATTAGAAATTAATTATGTAAAAATCTGCTGATTTTATGCTAGCTAATAAAGAGAAAAAGGTAAGCAAATCGCTCGTTTATCAGCTTAGTTATCAGCTTTTGATGATGATGAGAAAATTGCAATTTCTAGGAATAAAGAAAGCTTGTAAGCTGTTCAAAACTCTTGAATACATTGATACGTTTATAGGAATGATAAGAATTGATTCTCTAAGTAACTAATCAATAGAAAACCTTACAGATTCAAAAATCTAATGAATACACTACCAATGAGAGCTAGAAGTGTTGTAATGAGTAAAAGAAGGAGAAGAAAAAAGAAAATTGAATTTAAAGGTTAACCCTTGCTCTTTACCTTAGCTATTAATAGTTTTAATATTGAGATATTCAGTTGTATAAGGGATACAAAAGAATAAGACTCACAAGTTTTCTGTTACTGCTTTCATTTACTTGTTAAGAAAAGGAATCTTTCAAGTACACTCACTCCTTTATTTCAATGGAAAATCTAAAACAATAGAAGAATTCTGATGAAGGAAATGGATTGATAAGAGATAAGAAGCAATGAAATTATTTATTCTAATTGTTTGCCAACACAAATTCTCCATTAGATACTTTTAAATTCAGAAAGAGAATGCTAAAACTAATTACTCCAAGAAAAAGAGTAAAGATAAAATTTCCGGAAGAAGGCAAAAGAGTCCTTTTTTCTTTTTTTTTTGAGAAAATTGAAGTCGAATAGAGAAAATAGTGTATGAAGTGTTTGAATCGAGTGTCAAATCTTCATTAACGAGTAGGAAGAGGAAATAGAAAGGGTTTTTAAAGGAAGGAAGTCCTTTTCTCTTCACTGGATTAATTGCTTGAAAAGTGAAAGAATGATTCGAAGCATGGTAGCTGGATTGCTTTGTCTACCTCAAAACAAGTATTGGATTGAGGAAGTACTTGATTCGGTGTTCTTTGTCAAAAGAATTCTTAGAATTTTTCAAATGTTAGACAAAGTTTTTGATTCATTGATGAAGTTAAGAAGAATTTTTAATTTAAGAAAACAAATTTCAGCTCTAGTAAAGCTTTTTTTCATTGCTTTGAGTTCATAAAACAGCAGAAATCAATTTTAAAGCCTTTACAAAAATAGAAAACTAAAGCAGGGCATTAAGGAACTGTAAATAGAAAAGAATAGAAAAGCCGAAAAGCCGAAAAGCTTGAGGATATCGCGAAATGAGCTAGACTAAGCTCAACTAAAAATAACAATTTCATTCCCTGGGAATCCCTTGATTTCAAAGATTTCAAATTGAAAAAACTGAAAGAAAAGGATAGTTACGAGTTCATATTTATCAAGAAACTATCTAATTTGAATTTTTTGTAAGTTGAGGGTGGATCTGAATCAATCTTTTTGCATTTTTTTTCTATTTTAGTGATATTTTCTTTCTTGTTTCTTGGAAAAGGGATTAGAAATGATTTCTTATTTCGATTATTTCGAGAAATTTTCCATAGCAATTAGAAAAATTGATTCTAAAATCACAGATCTTTGTAGGTTTTCGGATTTACGAAGTCTAATCTAACAAAGTGAATCCAGAAACAGAGTTTGGAACTTCAAGATAGAATCTAAAAGCTTAAATATTCGAATGCTAGCTACACAACAGTGAATAAGATGGTAGACAAAGCAATCCAGCTACCATCCTACACAACAGCTCACTATGCCCATCAGTTATTTTAAAACCGGTGTCTACAATGAAATAATAACGAATAAAGCAAAGTTTTAGCAATAGATTGAATCAATTTATTAATAAACAAGAAAAGCAGTGTTTTCAAATCGTTTTCAAATCGAAAAATGTCAATAAACCAGCTGATCTGGCTTCTGATTAGTCAATAGCTAGTGATGAATCAATAAAAACAGGCATATGATGGAAAACAAAGTTGAGAGAAGCTTTAGCTCAAGTTAGGGTAAATCTTTAACCAGTTTAAACCATAAAGCCTAGCCTTGATCGAGTAAAATGTTTTAAAGCATCGTGCTTGTAAGCGAAAAAGAAAGCTGAAGTTTTACAAAGCAAAACCCAACGAATTGAGCAGCTACGGAAAAACGTAGCTGACTTTCTCTTTAAAAATTAAAAGATATTCAATTTTCCGGCTGCAAGCCTGATCGTGATGAGTCTCAAAAGCTGTCAAATCTAGTTTAACATTCAAAAAACAACTCTAGTTTAGCACAAAACTAAACAAGGAGTCTAAAGCTTGTCTCAAAAACAAGAAGAAAGAATAAACTTATGCGGATGATGAAGGAAAATAGAGGGGAATATAAAGAGACGCTCGTTTCCGGCTTGGATCTCTGAGTCCTCTTCGAACTTAACCTTTTCCTCTTTTCCTTCATCAAAAAACTTTATCCCTTTGTCCCTTGACTTCTAATTGAGCTTCTTTGTCAAAAGAAATAGATCGTTTTTCTTTTTTCAGAAAAATATGCCAATGGCTAAAAGCAACAACAATTTTCAAGGGAATCTAATCTAATCAATTGTTGAAAAAGGCAATATGCAATGAAACAAGACTATTTGAGTCAGTGATCACTTCTGGTGGACATTCTGATGGACAAATCTATCATCATCATATCAAAAATGAAATATGCGCAATGAAATAAGAGTATTTGAGTCAGTGATCACTTCTAGTGGACCTTCTGGTGGACAAATTGCTCATAATCATATGAAAATGAAATATATGCAATGAAATAAGATTATTTGAATCAATGATCACTTCTGGTGGACCTTCTGGTGGACAAATCTCTCATCATCATATGAAAATGAAATATCGGCAATGAAATAAGATTATTTGAATCAATGATCACTTCTGGTGGACCTTCTGGTGGACAAATCTCTCATCATCATATGAAAAATGAAATTTTATGCTAGAAATCGTGTGTTTCTATCGTATTTTTCACGAATTTACAATCAATTCACACTTTGACTGAAGACAAGACAAAACTCTGAAAGGGAAAGTTCATAAAAGATGAATGTTTTTGGCTGAATCATCGATGAAAAATGAGGAGAAGATGGAGAAATATGCTACTTTTTAAAGAAAAATAATCAAAAAAAGCTTTCAACATTGATTTATTAAGGAAATTTAGTGAAAATTTTTGATTTAATTGTGGTGAAAAATGATTGAGACTGGAAAAAGATTGTTTAAAGTTTGCTAATTTTTTTGATAAGTAGATAAAGTCTCTTCAAAAAGTGCAGATTGCGAATGCAGTTGAATGGATTTTAAAAAGTTCGCAAACTTTCCACTCCAATGCATCAATTGAAGTCCATTCGATGATCAAAAAGGACAAGAAAACAACAATATTTTTTGCCTCAGCTTTTCTTTATAATTTTGATTGGATTAAGGAAATTGTTGAGGTGTAAAAAGTAGAGAAAACGGGGCTTTCGATTTTAAAGTTTCTGTTTGCATTTGAGTATTTTAACGATAAGATAAGTTTAGCTTATATTTAGAGAACAAAACTAGTAAGTATAGATGGCTTGGAGATGGGAATTATCAGATTTTTTATGTCAAGTCAGCAGATCAAGTACAACCTTGGAAATCTTTCTTGATTTCTTACTTCTAGAATCTTTTTTCGGTACTTGTCGGTTATAAATCCACAAAGACTCATCTCGGTTATGCAGCCCCATCCCCGAGTCTTCTCTGTTATCGATTTTCGTTCAACTGATCGACTGATCACTTCAGACGAGCACTCTACTTCACTGAACATAGTCACCCCTTACAAGTTGTCAGTTCCTTGCAACCGAGTTGAGTCTCTGTGGATGTATAACCGACAAGTACCCAAAATAAAACTTGAACTTCTGGCTTTTTATTGGTAAAGGTTTCAGAGCATTTGGAGCTACAATCACAAAGATATGTTCGTTTTAACGCGAGCATTTCAAAAAATCGATCCTACAACATTTTGGTGTCGATAGCCAAGTCTAATTCGGTTATACATCCACAAAGACTCATCTCGGTGAAGCAGCCCCATCCCCGAATCTTCTCTGTTATCGATTTTCGTTCGACTGATCGACTGATCACTTCAGACGAGCACTCTACTTCAATGAACATAATCATCCCTCACAAGTTGTCAGCTCCTTGCAACCGAGTTGAGTCTCTGTGGATGTATAACCGACAACTACCCTCTATTTTATCAGGATTATTTCAAAGCCAGTTTGGCAAGGTTTAAAGCCTAGCCTCTGGCCTTGCATAGCTTGTAAGCTGTACTGAAGGCTGTAAACCTCTAGCCAATAAATAGACGCTGTAATGAAGAAAAATTTGCATAATAAATTGATTAATTGATACAAAACTAGTTTAAGAGCATCTTTTTAATGCATTTATCTACCGTACCGCTCCATTCGATGTACAAGCAGCGAGTTTCTCTCCCGTTCGATTAAAGGCTACTTTAAAAACACGACCCCTCTTCTTTATTTCCTATAACCGACAAGTATCCTTTTTTTTCTTTAGTATTTGATTATCTAATGAATTTCCGGGTTTTAAGTCTTCAATTTTAAAATCAAAATCGAAATTAGAATGATTTTTCGAAAGCCGACACTTTATCCCTATGATTCAGACTATAAGTAAAGGAAAATCTTTGAAACTACACTATAAAATCATTTCCATTATTCGTAATAGATTAGAAAACATTATACAATCAGATAAACAATCAGATAAACATTATACATTAACAGAAAAACATTACATAAACATTAAACATTATTCACATTATCTTTATTTTTTTTGAAAAGCTTTGAAGATGAACTTTCTTAAGACTAAAGTATTTGATAGGTTGTAAAATTGTTATGTCTGAAACACTCAAAGAAAAGCGCTTTTTACAATGAACAGAATATAGAAAAAAGTTTGAATAGAACAAACAAAGAAATTGATTTCTTTTATTTCAAAGAATAATCAGAACAAATGATTTGATTCGTTCTTTATCCCCAAAAATAATGCAGCAAATAATGGTTAATCAAATAATGCAGCAAAAAGATAAACTTGAAAATTTTCAACTTTTCATTCATAATGTATAACCGAATTAGACTTGGCCATCGACACCAAAATGTTGTAGGATCGATTTTTTCAAAAAGCTAGCGTTAAAACGAACATATCTTTGTGATTGTAGCTCCAAATGCTCTGAAACCTTTACCAATAGAAAGCCAGAAGTTCAAGCTTTATTTTGGGTACTTGTCGGCTATAAATCCACAGAGACTCAACTCGGTTGCAAGGAGCTGACAACTTGTGAGGGATTATGTTCATTTGAAGTGATCAGTCGATCAGTTGAACGAAAATCGATAACAGAGAGGACTCGGACGAGGATGCTTAACGAAGATGAGTCTTTGTGGATGTAGAAGCGACAAGTACCGAAAAAAGATTCTAGAAGTAAGGGATGGGGCTGCTTAACCGAGATGAGTCTTTGTGGATGTAGAAGCGACAAGTACCGAAAAGACACTCAAAGAAAAGTGACTTTTACAATGAACAAAATATAGACAAAAGTTTGAATAGAACAAACAAAGCTCCATTGATTTCTTTTATTTCAAATACTAATCAGAACAAATGATTTGATTCGTTCTTTATCCCCAAAAAAGATTTGTAAGAAATGGTTAATCAAATAATGCAACAAAAAGATTAAAACTTGAAATTTTTCAACTTTTCATTCATAAAGAAATTATTCATAGGATTAAGAAAATGGAGAAATCCTTAAGATTTCAAAAATCTTTTGATTTTTCTAGGAAATAAAGAAACAGGAAACTTTTTAATATTTGATCGAAATGAAAAAGATCTAGCTACAATTTTTCTTCTTTTATGGATATTCTCGATGAATTAAACGACTAGATGTTGTCAGGTACAAAATTTTGAAGAGAAGTTTAAAGATATTAAAGAAAAGCATAAGGAAATTGCAGTGAATATAGTAAATCAAAGTTTGAAAGACTTTCTAGAATGCTGAATGTTTTTTTATTGAACAGGGTTAGCAACATTTGGTCCTTTAATTCATCGAGAATATCCATAAAAGAAGAAAAATTGTAGCTACCGTAAATACTGTAATAGTACCCCGTCCCCCATAATGACGGTGCGGAGCGTTGCGTAGTCTAGCTTTGAACGAGTTTTTCTCGACACTGGTTTAAGCTACCATGCGCGCTTAGGTATCAAAAAATAGCTGAAATTGAGGGCTATTTTTTGATACCAAAGACCCAGGGTTAGCAACATTTGGTCCTTTAATTCATCGAGAATATCCATAAAAGAAGAAAACTTGTAGCTAGATCTTTTTCATTTCGATCAAATATTAAAAAGTTTCCTGTTTCTTCATAGGTTAGGTTAGCAAAATATTCAAGTTGTCAAATGAATTGCTTTTAACTTCGTTTGTTCTGGAATTAAAGGGAAATTGAGTGAAACGAATTGATTTGGGTTGGGTTGATCTGAAAATTTTGAACCCAGCTACTCGTAACTTGGATTATAACCCTTGGGTTTGGTTGAAAGTACAAAAATATGATAATAATATAGCAATAAAATTAAAGATGATTATTGTAAGAAGAATAGAATTGTAAGAAAGAAGGATGGACTTTGATGTAGCTCTAGCTGGTGTAGTTCATCGAATGCTCAATGTCTTCTTAAAGTAAAAATTTACAAGTCAAGCTAAACGAATTGCTTTTAATTTGGCTTAAAGCCTTGATTTGGTCTGGAATTAAAAGGAAATTGAGTAAAACGAATTGGCTTGGGTTGGGTTGGTCTGAAAATTTTGAACCCAGCTACTAGTAACTTGGATAACTAGCTACTAGTAACATGGATAACTAACTTGGATAACTAGAACCCAGCTACTAGTAACTACTAGTAACTAGTAACCCTTGGGTTCGGTTGAAAGTACAAAAAGATGATAATAATATAACAATAAATTTAAAGATGATTATTGTAAGAAGAATAGACTTCGATGTAGCTGTCTTAATAGTATTTTACCGGTTCTAGTATTGTTAAGCTCGATCAAAGTGATCAAAGGCTTAGACTTCGGCTTATCCGGGATTGATAAAAAGAGAACAGTTGAAGACCATGACATCAGGTTTACTTTAAATGATAATAGAAAAGTTGTGAAGTCGATTTGTCGAAGGCGAAGTGCTAGCGATTTTCTGAAGTGAAGAAGTGAAGCTGCTTGCGATTTTCCTATCTATTCAACTTCAATTTTGAAATAACAAAATGCAAAAGCGAGAAATTCTTCGAACTAATCCATGTGATGATTAAGGATTTCTCATTGTTAATCTTTCTTTTCTCACTTTGGTTAACATTTTGAAAGGATTTCATTCTCGGGATTTCTCTCTCGATAATCCCATCAATATTTCTCAAATCTCTTCAAAATATTGGCTTCATGTTATTCCTTATTTTTCAGAGATTATCTCGTTTCCTTGTCTCTTGGTACACATTTATGAATATCAAGAAGAAGTCGAGAATTCCCATGAATTATTCTGATCACATTGTACAAATAAGTTTTGGCTAGACTGTAGAAATCTCTTTGAGAAGTTGGGAAAGTTCTTGCAAAGCAGAGGGACAAATTCAAATTGAAGCTATTCATTCGATCTGACTTTACTTTTCAAATAGACTTTACACTAAAATTCTCGATCCTTTTCCGTTATACATCCGCAAAAATAAACCCCGGAGCATTTCCGTTATACATCCGCCAAATTTGCATCCTTCTGGTCGAGGTGGTCAACCGCTCGGCCAAGAGGCATCTATTGGAAGCGATGATTGAACACATCGAGCCGGGAACCCAAATTTACTCCGATTGCTGGCGAGGATACAACAAGAATAGAATTGTAAGAAAGATGGAGGAAGCCGGCTAAGAAACAGATGGAAGAAGCCGGCTTTACCTACGCTCAAGTCAACCACAAGTACAACTTCCTGAATCCGGATGACTCTGTTATTCACATGCAGACGATCGAGGGTCGATGGGGATCTGCCAAATGTAGAAAAAAGAAGCATCGCGGCACGGCGCGCCATTTCCTATCGAGCTACCTCGCTGAATTCATGGTCAAGAAGTGGTAAAGGACGATTTCTACGAATGGGTTTTGCAACAAATTGCTACGGCATCAATTTCTCATTCATCTTATTTTGATGTTTATTTTTGATTTTGATTAAATTGATCGATTTTTGATTATTAAATAATCAAGGGTTATTTTTGCGGATGTATAACAAAAAAGTAGCAAATTATCAAACTCTTGAAGCCCCTTCACTTGAAAGCAATAAAGCAGATCTTTAAGCATATCTTTGGGCAATTACTTCTTCAAAAAAATTGCCTAATCAGTCACTAAAGTGGCGCACAATTATGATGGGTTTTTCGGCTCTAACTCGACGCCCGATCATTCAATTCTCCTAATTACATATTTATATGTAATTTCAAGTCAATTTCTGTGGTAAATTTCGATTTTTAGTTTAGAAACACAGTGTTACACTTTTTATAGTACTCTGAAGTTCAGTGGTGCCAACTTCTCAACAGATTGTTGTTTGACAGGATTGTTAAACTCTCGAATTGCCGACTTCTCCGCCACCATGTACGAAATGTTGCTATGCCACCATGTACGAAATGTTGCTTTCTATGTTGTTTTTTAAACTTTAAACTTTAAAATATTTTTCAGGATGAAGTTTTCGTGCATGATGGGAAACTGTTTCTATCGAAAAGATCGTAAAGGGGATTTTCGAAAACACTGCATGTGAAAGCATTCAACCATTGAGTTCAGCAATTTTATTTTACCTTTTAGCCCAAATTTGACGTGTCAGCGAGGTCTGATTTGTCGAAATTCGGAATCTACGCATACGATTCCCTTCTATGAAAACATTTTTGAAGCTCTACGGCCTTTCCTAAGGCCTAATTTTATTTTACCACGCTCAATGCCCCATTTTTTTAGCAAAGAACTATTATGGTATAAGGAAAATAATGATTAATTCGAAAAATTCAAATTTATTTTCAAATTTTCATTAAAAACATTAAATTTTCACCTTTTGTTGTTGTTTCTTCATATGTTCATTGATAAAATTGATTTCAGACATTAAAAGTCTTTCATCTACCATCTAAAATCACAAAACAAAGCAATCAATTCAATAAATTAAATAAAGCAACTTAAATTTGGTTAAAAAAAATCGCAGCATCGCTAGAAGACAAAGTTCTCAGCAGAAACAACTAAAGAATAGAATAGAATAAAAATAGCTAAAGTTGCAAAAATGCGGATTACGGTACTCAGTTCATTTTAGTGCGCGGCCCCAAAATGTTTTCCCGGAAAATGCTTCCCAAGTCCTCTCCTCTCTCCATCTCCTCTCTCCATCCTCTCCTCTCTCTCCGATCGATTGGGAAAACCGAAGGGAAACCCTTGTATCTGTCCTTCTCTTGCCCCTACTCCCCTACTCCTTTCTTTCCCCCTCTCTTTCCTCCACTCCCCTTTCTTTCCCCTTTTCTCTTCCAATCCAGTTCTATCTTGTCTTTCCCTCCTTTCTTTACCCCATTCCCTCCACTCTCTTAGAATAATCCTAACAATAAGTTTTTTAGATCTTTTTTAGTTTTTATTGCAAAATGATATTCCAGGCTCATCACCACGAAAATTTCACCATTCTGTAGTACCGTGAAGAAACATCGCACGTGTAAGGAAATTAAATTGATTGGAATGGAAATTGATTAGGAAATAATATTTTCATATATTTATATTTACTATAGAGTCTTTAGAGAACATTTTCAAAAATTTTCTCAGCTAATCTAAAAAAATTTGTCCATCTGGCCGTACTCCCCTTTTTCACGCTTCTTTTGATAAATCGATAATGGGAAAAAAAAGTCGGAAAGTAGTAATTTTTTTTAGGTTTTATAGCATTTTGTTATCTTGTTAAAAAGATTGTTAAAACTTTTGTGTAAAGCAAAGTAGCAATATTTCTCTTAATAGTAGATATATTAACGGATTTATAGAATGAATTAGATAGATAAGATACATCTGCTATTAGTTATTAGTTATATAATTTTTTTCAGGGTGATGATGAACCATCGTCAGGGTGGCGCACCATCATCGAGTGGGCAAAGCGCTGGTCGGATGAGGATTCGATCGATTCCGGTAGAAGGAATTTCATTCAAACATATAGATTCCTTAAAAGTTGAATACTGAAAATTGTAGTCGTATTATGCACTTGATCGATCAGCTTTATCAGCAAAAAAACTATATTTCATTAGCTTTATTCATTCAAAAGTATTCTTTTCTAGACGGCAATGGACGAAAAATACGTGACAAGCATTTGGGAATTGCTGAAAAAAGCGATTCAAGAGATTCAGCGAAAGAATAATTCTGGATTGAGTTTTGAGGAATTGTACAGAAATGCGTACACTATGGTGAGTGTTTCGAAAAGCCATATCAAGCAAATCTATATCAGTGTTTCGAAGAAGCATATAAAGCAAAGATAGCATCATTTTTCTGTAAATAGAGCTTTAAACTTACTGCATAAACTTCAGGTGCTGCATAAACACGGCGATCGGTTGTATATTGGATTGAGAGGAGTCATCGAGGAACATATGAGAGCAAATGTAAGTGGGGAAATTAAATCGTTTAAAGTTATCTTTACTGTGTTTTAACTTAAAGCTTTTGCAAATACAGAAACACTTGAAGAGTTAATGAAGCTGAAAGCTTGAAAGCTTGAAAGCAAAATTTGGTAAAGCTGTTTTAAAACAGTTTTGGTCAGGCTTAGACTGAAAAATCAGCTTTTACTCAAACCCATTTCAGATTCGTCCATGCATTGAGGAGGCAATCGAGGTAAAAATGGAGGTACATCTATTGGAAACATTGATCTCTGTTTGGAATGATCACACAACGGCGATGGTCATGATACGGTAAATGATCGGAAAGTTGATTTCAAATTCTTGTCATTCTAGAGACATTTTGATGTACATGGATCGAGTTTATGTGAGTCAACAAAAGGTTGAACCTGTCTACAACTTGGGGCTTTCTATTTTCAAGTGAGTGTGGCTTTTTCTTAGTTGTAAAATCAAAATTCAGAGATGAGATCATTCGATGGGATTTGGTGAATGAGAGATTGAGGAGAGAAATGCTCGACATGGTCACCAGAGAGAGACAGGTGTGTTCGGGAAAGCGATTCTCTTGGCTATTTCAACTTGAAAACTATTGTCACCTTGTCTTATTTAACTGTCCAACTTTACACCAGATCTTTATTAACTTTATATTGATCAGCTTTTACAGACCTTAACCTTAAGAAAGTAAAGTAAAGAATGGTAAAGAAAGAGATTAAACGGAGATTCCGGAGAGGAAATCGAACCCTCTTTTTGCTTTCCGAGTAGATTCTCTAACCATTGACCCATCCAATATCTTCTTGCTAGAGAAGAAAGGAAATAAAAGGGGGAAGAGAAGGAAATACTCAGCTTTTCACAACCGTGAGCTTGAAGATCAGAACACACATTAGTAATAAAGTAAAGTAAAGAATGGTAAAGAAAGAGATTAAACGGAGATTCCGGAGAGGAAATCGAACCCTCTTTTTGCTTTCCGAGTAGATTCTCTAACCACTGACCCATCCAATATCTTCTTGCTAGAGAAGAAAGGATGGGGGAGGGAAATACTCGGCTTTTCACAACCGTGAGCTTGAAGATTACACATTAGTAATAAAGTAAAGTAAAGAGTGGTAAAGAAAGCTATCGATTTTCAGGGAGAGCAAATCGATTGGATCTTGTTAAAGCATGGTAGCACAATGTTGTCAGCTCTTGGAATTTACGAAGCTGAATTCGAGCAGCATTTTCTCAGTGAATCCGCTCAATATTATAAAAGAATGGGACTCGAGTTTTTAGCGGAAAACTCAGCAGCCGAATATGTGAAACGGGTTAGTGTTTGAGAAGATTGATGAATGCAATAGTTGGCTGGCTAAGCTAAGTGTGATCTTTCCTATACCGTATTCTCTCTAATAGTATTGCGGTGCAGGAGGGGGTTGAAAAAAATAGTAGTGCGCACTACTATTAGAGAGAATACGGTATATAAGATCGTTTCTATTTCCTAACAATTGCTTGTTACCAAAAATCTCTATAAAATTGAAGATCACCATATAACCAGTTCTTCTTTTTTTTCAGGTGGAAACTTGCATACGAGAAGAAAACGATCGAGCTCAACGATATCTTGATTCAAGCACAAGAGCAAAGGTTTGGTTCAATTCAATTTCAAAGCCGCTTCATAAACAAGTTTCTTTCTAGATCCTAGCTGTCGTCGACAGTGAACTGATTGAAGTTCATATGAAATCAGTCGTCGAAATGGATGGTAGTGGAGTCAGCCATATGTTGAATGTGAATTTGGTAAGGAAATTTTAAAAAAAATTTGGAATCTTTAAATATTTAGTTAGCCGACTTGCAAAGAATGTACACTGTTTTCCATCGAGTCACAAATGGAACACAGGTGAAGAACACTGATTTCAATTTAGATTTATTTCATTCAAAGTTACTGTCAAGTTCTTAGCATTATCTTTTAATTACAATAAGAAAGTATTCAGCTAAGAAGAATTGAATGATTTTTCTTTTAAAAAAAAGCTAATTAAAGCTTGACTTTCTGCGGTAATTAGACATAATAATAACTGACATAATAACTGAAACTTTAACAGTTTATTAACTTTTTCTTACTTAAAAGATAGATTTTAGAAATAGTTAAAGAATCTTATGCAATTTCATGTTTTCTAGGTGATCTGTCAAGCAGTATCCTCATGGGTTCGTCAACGAGGTGAAGAGATCACTCATCCAGAAAATCAACAAGAAGAACTTAAAAAGGACCCTGTTCTCTATATAACGGTATGTTTTTATTTGATTTTTTTAAAAGAAATGATTTCAGAGGCTAATGGAGTTAGAGGAACGCTCAGAAACCCTTTTGAGAGACGCTTTTCAAGAGGACAAAATGTTCAAGAAAAGAATCTACGACGATTTCACGCATTTCATCAATCTCAACAATCATTCAGCTGAATATTTAACGATTTTTCTTGACGAAAAGCTTCGAAAAGGGAACAGAGTGGTTTGTGAGTTGAAAAATCCACAGAAATTGGTTTTTTGCAGCTTCGCGAGGCTGAAATTGATGAGGCGGTGAATCGTTGTATGACATTGTTCCGATTTTTGGGGGAGAAAGATATTTTTGAGCAGTGAGTTGTAAAGAAATACATTAAAAGTAAAGGAAACTAGTGGTCAGCTTATTCTTATCAAAAAAACTATCTAGATACTATAAGCGAGCGCTTGCCAAGCGGCTACTCACCGACCGTTCGGCTTCAGATGACAGTGAAAAGGCGATGGTAAGGAAAACTAGCTGAACTTTTACTTGTTTATCTAGAAATTAAAAAATTTCAATTTAGGTGAGTCGATTGAAGACTGAGTGCGGCTATCAGTACACGTCGAAGTTAGAGAATATGTTCAAGGATAGAGAACTTTGGAACACAATTCAAGCTGGCTTCCGAGATTACTTGAATGTGTACGATAATGTGAGTTGATGAGGCTTTTAAAGTCGATGGAAGACAGTGTTTGAGTAGGATATTTGGCTTATCTAGAAATGTTGAACAAAATTTGCATATTGTTTTTAAGAGAATGGAGCGAGATCCTTGTGAGATCGTTGTCCGAGTACTGACGTCAGGAGTTTGGCCAACACAAAACATCACTCTCACCTGCTCGCTTCCAATTCACGCTGAGCAATCGTGGAAATCATTTCAAGACTTCTATCAAAAGTAAAAAAAGAGAAAAAAGAAAAAGAAAAAGAAAAGAAAAGAAAAGAAAAGAAAAAGAAAAGAAAAAGAAAAAGAAAAGAAAAAGAAAAAGAAAAAGAAAAGAAAATAGGAAATAAGAAATAAACAAAACTTTAGAAAGCACAGTGGCCGCAAGTTGACACTTAACACATTTCTTGGGAATGCCGATGTGAAAGCCGTTTTCTTCAATCCGCTTCGATCGGCGAATGATGATTCGAGTCAAGTGGGTGGATAAGGGAGAATAGATATTTAAGAATTTCAAAATTTAGGAATTTATAATTTCTTAAACATATTGTACTTAATTTCTAAAAGTTTATAGTCTAAAAAGCTTCCCATTTTCGGTTTTTAACTAGGCTAAACCTTTAGAATCACTTGATATTCAAAGGTTTATGCATTAAAACTCCTAAACTAAGATTAAAATAAACTCTAATCTTTAAGTCTTTACTCAGTTGATGTTTATTTTGAAAAAGTTATCGTTTTAAAAAGGTTTGAAAAGGGTATTTTGATACGCGCCTCCTTTTGCCATTGGTAATCTAACTTTAAGCTCAAATTTCTTGGTGTTGAGGTTTTTCAATTTAAAGATTCTTGGTATCATTAGATGCATCAAGTCTTTCTCTATCGAACAATACAGTTTTGATTAGAGGACATTTGATTAGCCCCCTTCCCCCATTGGCAATCCGACTTTGAACTCAAATATCTTGGTTTTGGGTCATCCAATTTAACTGTTCTTGGTATCATTAGATGCACCAAGTCTTTCTCTATCGATTGGTACAAAAACTATTTAAATTGAATAGCCCAACACCAAGAAATTTGAGCCTAAAGTTTGATTGTCAGTGGTAAAGAGGATTGCGTATAAAAGGTCCGTCGCCCCGCCCCTTTTCCCATTGACAATCCAACTTTGAGCTTAAATATATTGGTGTTGTGTTACCCAATTTAACTATTCTTGGTATCATTAGATGCACCAAGTCTTTCTCTATCGATTGGTACAAAAACTATTTAAATTGAACAGCTCAACCACCAAGAAATTTGAGCTCAAAGTTGGGTTGTCAATGGGAAAGAGGGAGAGTGTATTAAATGTCCCACAATCTTTTAAAAACATTCAAATTTTCAGCAAGAAGAGCCAACACCGAGCCAGGGTCCTTATCGACCTCAACACTTCACCGAGAATCACAAAATCCTCAACGTTAGCACTCATCAGATGACCGTTTTGCTATGCTTTAATACAAAGGTGAAACAAGAAAGTCAAAGCAAAATCATACTTTTAGTTTACTCCGGAATACTGTGAAGCTATTTAGCAAACATTAAAACAATAAAATGTAAAACTCAGAATGTTTTCAAATATTCTGAGCTCGGCGACGCGACGAACATCACCGAGAGAGAGCTGCAAAAAACGATGCAATCACTCTCAATGGGGAAAGCCTCGCAAAGAATTTTGGTTCGAAAAGGGACAACGGCTAAAGAAATTGGTAAATGATTGTTTTTCAAACAAGATTTAAGAATTTTTAGCTCAAAACGATGAATTCTATGTGAATGACTCGTTCACCTCAAAACTAGTGAGGATTAAAGTGTCAACAATTGCCGATGCAAAGGTTTGCTCACAATAAGACTAAAGACACGACTTAAAGTTTATCATTTACAATTCTAACTTCTAATCCTTTCAGTCATCAACACCAAAAGAAGCAGCAGTTTTGAAAGAAAGGGTGGAGGATGACCGAAAACATGAGATCGAGTGCGCCATTGTGAGGGTGATGAAATCGAGGAAAAGATTAGAGCACAACAATTTGCTCACAGAGGTGAGGAATGAGTAAAACATGCAAAAGAATAGCTTACACTGTTTAAATGCAGTTAGGTATTATTGAACACGGGATGCGGTTAAAAAAAATCCCATTCCAGGTTCTCTACCAAACCTCGACCCGCTTCAAGCCAACCCCAACCGCCATCAAGCAACGAGTCGAGGCTTTAATTGAAAGAGATTACTTAGCCAGAGACAAAAAAGACCCCAAAATTTACGAGTACGTTTCATAAACCTATCTATGAAAAACCTATGAATCGACACATTCTTGAAATTTACAAAAATTCCAAATCTTTATTTCTTACTTTTTCTGATTGAAATAGGACATACTCATTTTTCCCTTTTCTCAACTATGAGGCAATGTGATTTCAAATTCACGTGTGGTCAATGCAAATATTTTTCTTGTGTCAAAACGAAATCCAGAAAACCCTTTTTGAAAATTTGATCATTCAAAAGACGAGGTTATAGTAGAAACTTTTCTTGTTCCCCGTTTTTGATCGTAAACACAGGTACTAAAAATTCGTTCTTTGTTTTGCAGAATGTTGGTTGATATTTTGTAGTTTCTAATAAATCCCCATTTGGAGGTTTTCTAGATTTTTAAAAGTTTACCCACATTTTAAACTCGAAGATATAAAACGAACAAAAAAATGTATCACACATAAACATTGAAGACGCTTAGAATCATTACACAAAACCATTGGAAGTTCAATTAAAATAGAACCTGTATTTATCGTTAATTCATTATTCAGTTTCCATGTGATCATTGCTGTTAGCTCCATCAGTGCGGCTTTCTAAAGCCAAAATTATGGGTTCATGACACAACTCTAACCTTGTTTGATTTCTCGATCAGCATATCCCAATTCAGCTGCGGTGAGAGCATTGGCAAGCTCAAGGGCATCTAAAATGAAAAATTAGTAAGCTTTAAACACACTTTAAAATAAATAATAATGTACAGCCAAAGCCTACCTCCAGAATTTGAAGCATTCACAACGTTTTCAGGAAGACCAAATTGCTGCAGCACGGATCCAATTTGCCCGGAGTTGATAGCGTAAGTGATGGAACGAACGGCATTCTGGAATTCCGGACGGCGAGTCGTAGTCTCTACTTCTTCCGTAAGCAAGACTTTTTGGTCGGACCCTTCTTGATACTCGATAGTCTTGTCCATGAAACGATCTGAACCATTTAGCGTCAAACTATCAAATCACAGCGTTACCTTTATTTTTCTTGATTGCTTCGAGCACTTTCGGATCCTTAAACACTTCGTTGAAATCGCAAACATCATGACCGCTTGTCGAAGTTTCAGCTAAATATTCCAATGAAATTACTAGTCAATCTTAATAGCCATACAATTTTCCGATTTGAGTGGATTTTGAGCGCGGTTTTGTGCTGAACCGTTAGACAAGTCTTCACTCAAGCCAAGAAGATTTTCGAATGGATTGTGACGAGACTAAAAATAAAACAATACAAAATCCATAAAGATGATGACCGTTATTTGTGCAAGCATTTGGCGAAGATCCTCAGCGTTGTACCGGTCCAACCCTAAGACGCGACGACTTCGATCTGTTGGGTTTTGCGGCGTCCAAAGAGAGTCCAAGGCAACCGGCGTGCGTGGTGGTGATCCGCTGGCACCGGCACGCTGTGAACGTTGAATTGAGGAGAACAAGTCGCTGGTGTCATTGCTGATCAAAGCATTCACCTAAACAAAAACTGTATTGTCGCTTTTAAAATTTTAGCGTATAAAAATTTAACGCCCAAGTAACTCAACATTGCATTGATTCTAGTCAGTTTTTCAAAAAGTCGACCTTTTTAACCAAATCCTTATCACTGTTTGGGGTTCCATCTTGAATCCAGAATACACGTCGCTCTTGAGTCGAGCGGAACTTCACCATGTAAACTTTGCCGTCGGTGCACTCAGTCACGTTCATGAAAATGGCATCACCGGTGAGCAGAATCAAGTCCTAAAGAGACTTAGAATACACAAAGTTTTAAATTCGTACATCCTCAATGACGTTACTAGACAGATTCTTCCATTGCAAATGCGCGTAACCATCGTCCGTCTTCCGAACCTTCAAGAGACCTCGTACTACCTCAGGCTCAACCTGAATAAAAACTTTATTAAAGAATAACTAAAGTTCATAGAATTAACTCAAAGCATATTGACAGACACCTTTGACCACTTATCTCTCCCTGAGGCTTCAAAATTTCAAGACTAATCTAGACAAGACCAGTTTAGGTTCAAATTAAACTACCCTATTTCGGTGCAAGAATCACTTGAAAACAATTCAAAATACAGAAAAGGCACATCCCAAAGCCGCTCCATAGATAAACGAATCACCCCAGTAGGTTTAATCAATGCTTCCGTTACATTTGAAAATCGCGCTGCCAGCTTATTTTCCAAGTTTCAAGAAAAATAAAGCAAAACCTTACTTTCCAGAAGCCTTCTTTTGGTCCCGGTGTCAACTTTGCGCGTCCGGCCTTGATTTGTACTTCATTTCTTCCATTCGCGTGAGCCTTTGGAGCGGTAGAGAACATCATGGTGCTAAAACAGAAAAATTATCAATGATTTAACAAGCAAACAAAGAAAGAGAACAATTTTAAACTTTTAGTGAGAGAAAGTAGAAAAAAAATGAATGAAGCGAAAAGATTTCTCTCCAAATTTTCTACAGTAGACTTGAATGATGGTTTTTAGAAAATACGACGAAATTGCTTTCATTGTTATTTTTTGCTGTTGTTTAAAACCGGAAAGCAGACTAATTAGGTAATAAAACTTTCTACTTTTTTTCCACGGAACCCTTTTATCTCCTTTATGCAAATTTGTTTCTGTATAGCCGCGCGTGTGGCATAAGAAAAGGCGGCGATATTCGGCCAGAAAAAAGAGCTCCGCCCATGTTTTTGCACACGATCATCACCCAGATGTGAGATCGGGATTGTATGCTGATTTTTATGGAGTTAAATATTTAATTTTTGTATCCCAAACTCTTTCATTTCTTCAACAAGCAAGAGCTGGCTTTTTGAAAGCCCTGAAAGCTCTTGGCTATAATAACTTTGATATTCAGTTAATGGTGTTCTTCAAATTTCCAATTCTCTTTCTAATAGCTTTAGAATTTAAAAGAGTAACCTGCAAGTATTTCACTTTTCCTTTGTTACAGTAGGATTCTATTTTTTGCTCATTGTTTTTTATGCCGAATTCGATCCCTTGAAAGGGGTCGAAGAACGCATCTTCAAAGCATTTCGGATCACTTTAAGCGACAGCGACACATTTTAAGCGTGTTTGCTGTAATTTCTCCTCTCAATTCTCCTTGGGGTCATCTCTATCTGTGACCATTTCCCCTTCCCTATGGAATTCGATCTCCGATTTCACGGTTCGCGATGGGAGATCGAGTAACACAACGACTGTTCATCTTCCCGCGACTCAACACACATAGTTAAGCGATAGGGGATAAGCTCGGACAATTGCATTTTAGCTCTTATTCAAAAGAAACTCAGTGTGCAATAATTTCGATAAGTCTGAATTTGATTTGCTTTCATGTGTGATTGAATTTTATCCGTGAAATCAACTAGGCAGTATGATTTAGCTACAATTTTTGTCAAACTCCTTCTGTGTGCTGATTACTTCTATTAAACTTTTTGATAAGGTATTTCTTATGTTAAGCTTTTTGATCAGGTGTTAAGCCAAGCCTCAAAATCTAAAGCTTATTTAGTTTGACTTGGCTAGCCATCGCTTTTACTTTTAGAATATTCCATTTTGACCATTCAATCTTGACCAAAAATCTATTTACCGTATTTCTTCCAATAGAAGAGCCCCCTTTACACGAAATTTTTCATCTTTTCGGATCTGTCAACTCTCGAATAGTAAAATACTCAACTTTTTGAAGAATTCCAAAGTCTTTAAATAATAGTTATAGACTAAAAAAGCTTAATGACGTCGAAAACCGGATGAAAATCCAACAAAAACAGCCATTTTGAAAATTTGGGTATACTAGCTAGGGCACGAAAAAGAATTTTAGAGGGACATTTAAAAATAGAAGAGCCGGTTCCTATTAGAATGTTTACGGTATTTGAATACACCAGACAAAAAACGATGCACAAATTGCACATTCTTTTCAGCGACATTTACGCTTTTTTTCATTTTGATTTCTCACTCCCTTTCTTTAAAAAGGATTAGGGGTGAAAGTTTATCATGAAAAATGGGTCTTTTCAAAGGATCACCTGTTTATCCGAGGGTTGGCCTCCTTCCCCACCCCAATTTCCAAATTCTTCCAAGCTTCGTTACTCAACCCCTTGTGTTATCTGATTGTATAGCAATGACCAAACACATACTGAAAAGCACTCGTACTCTGTTAAAAAAGAGACCAGGCCAACTGGTGGTGTGTGAAACAAATGCCGACCCACATCTGATCGGATCGATTCGCTTTTTGTTCTTCTTTTCCTGGGTCTCCCAAATGCTTTTTGGAAAGGAGAGGACCTGGCGAAAATCGGAGTGCAAAATTAATGACCCTCACATGCGTGAAAGATCTCTTTGGGCCACAATAGTTGGAGGAGAGGAAAAAGAGAAGACAATCACACAACCTACAGACAAGTGTCCTCTTCACTCCGACATATAGAGAAGTTCTCACATTCAGCTTGGATATTATAGGCTAAATAGCGTTAGCTTAAGGAACTTGTATTTTCAAATATCAAATCAATTCTAAAATGAATGCTTCTCTTCCCAGTTTCTTCAGAGTCCTTTGCTTTCTTTGTTTAGCTTTAATATTTTACCAAAATTCACAAAATCTTTATTTTCTAAAAGAATTGTTTTAATCTTTTCAGCAAGATATCCAATAAAGGTGATCATCGGCTTGCCGAATCGAACACAATCAAAGATGGGGCCGAGCACGGTGGTGCTCTCTGTGCTCCTCATCGCCCTCACACCACATCTCGGTGATGCGTTACCCAATCCAACTATGGTAAGGAATTAACTATAGTAGCTATAAACCCTCTTTTATTAACAGTATAAAACGATACTCATGCAATTCACTGCGAGTATTTTCCAGAGACTTTCTGATCTGCTAATTGATTTGAACTTAAACTCAGCATTCTTTGACTATAGAACTCTAGTTTAAAACTAGCTTATAATCTTTAAAAAAATTCCCAATCTTCTAGGTTCCACCCGGTACCTCATCTCTTACTTTCGTCTTCGACATCACCGGTTCAATGTTCGACGATTTGGAGCAAGTGCGTGCTGGGGCAAAGAAAATCTACGAAACAGTGCTCACTCAACGTCAACGATTGATCTACAATTATGTGCTCGTACCTTTTCATGATCCGGGTATAAAAATTTGTCATATCCATTGCAACAACTGACTAAGGCTATCATTGAATAAGCGTCTATTCAAAAGATTTCTCCTTTCCGAGAGTGATTCATTTACTCGGTTCTATAGTCGCACAGTGTTGTGTCAAAATAGAAAAACTTAAGAAAATAAAGAAATTTAGATCTTGGGGAGATTATCGATACCACTGATGCTTTGTACTTTCAACGACAACTTGGAAAAGTGCATGTTTATGGTGGAGGAGATTGTCCGGAGATGACATTGACAGGTTGGGGATTGGAGTTGAACAATTAAAAGTTAATAGGGTACAAATTTTGATTTGATATTAAATTCATTATTTTTTCTGAGCTAGTGCCAGTTCAGAACCATGATCTGTATACTTTTTGCTTTAGTTCTTCCTTTAAATAGTTGTCTTTCCGCTGAGCTGTACTTTGTGCTTAAAAGCTTGCAAACACATCCCGTTTTTGTCGCGGATTTTTCGTTTTAATGAGAATTGTGTGCACTAGAAAGAGTGCGTTTTCAAATTGAACACAAAGTACAGGCTTACTTGACATCCGCTTCTCTAAATAATCAAAATTAGAAGTGCATCAGGAAAGATGTGTTTGAAAACTCAAAGTACAAGTTTGACTTGTATGATCTAATACTTGTAGAATCTCTTATTCACTTTCTTATTCCATTGCACTTTCGGTTTACCCACCCTTTCCCCCCTGACTCGCCCCATTTCCTTTAAGGTTTACCCACCCTGTCTGAACCGGTGTCACCAGAAAATGTTGCGAATTTTTCGGAAAAGATAAAAACTTTCTAGAAATAGCAGAAAGTTCTTTGCATACACTTTGTTTTCAGTGAGATTTTCAGAAGGAACACCAACTTCTTTCCAAAGACATGTGTTCCCATTGACACCAATCAAAATAATGATCCCTCTTTGTTTTCTCATTCTTCTTTTTCCCCTTCCCGGGTGGCCACCACATGTGATTCCATTCCGACATTAAACAGAAAAAAAGGAAATGATGAGTCAACAATTTTCTTTTGATAAGTATGAACTGATGTTTCAGCTTTCAAAAGATCTCAACTTCTCAACTTCTTGGAATTTTTGTATTTAAAAGTGTATATTTTGGAAGGTGAAATATCAGTTCAGCATTTCAAACTAATCAAAAGGAAATCATTGACTAGTTTTCATTATAATGTAATGTATGACTAAAAGATAAAATATAATATTTGCAGTAAACTTTTTGAATGATCAGGCCACAAGTAATCAAAAGTGTACTATTAGTTAATCTTCTCTTAATAAAACTTATTGCAATTTTATCCTATAGTAATTAAATATGAATTTTGATTATCTAATAATAAAACTAGCTAAACTGCCTTCTGGAAATGGGAGAAGAAAAAGAGAAATCCCTTTTGGCGCCCCTTTGGTCATTTACAACCCATAAAACTGACAAAAAGCCATTGTCGCCTATCAAAACATTTGCTTTTTCACACATTTTTCACCAAAATATCAGAAATATCTTTGAGAAGCAAAAGGGAAAAGAGAGAAAAATCGAGCTAAACATAAAATCACCAGTGTTCCGTAATAGTTCTATAATAATAGTAATTGGCAACGGAGAAAGACTCAAAAAAGATAACAGAAAACAGTTAAAGTAAAGACAAAATCTTTTAGGAATCAAAAAAGCACTGGAGATCTCATTGCCTTCATCGTTTATCTATGTGTTCACCGATGCTCGCTCAAAAGATTACCACCTCGAAGATCAAGTGATCAATTTGATTCAAGAGAAGCAGAGCTCGGTAAGTGATCAGAAAATGAGCTATGTTAAAACTCATTCATAGGTGGTATTTGTAATGACCGGTGATTGCGGGAATCGGACACATCCCGGCTTCCGAACTTATGAGAAAATCGCTGCCGCCTCGTTTGGACAAGTGAGTGTCACTTTAAAATTAAAGCTTTCATTTCCAAAATCTTGTGAACAAATTTGAAAACAGTAAGTTGGTTTAATTGCCAAAGTCAAACTATTCACTTTAGGTCTTCCACTTGCAAAAAAGTGATGTGAGCGCCGTTTTGGAGTACGTTCGACATGCCGTTCAACAGAAAAAGGTTTGATTCTTGGCTTAAGGAAATTCTTTGCACTTATGAAACAATTGTGAGATTAATAACCTTGTTTAGGTCCATCTCTCCTACGAAGTTCGAGATCGAGGCGGTTCAACGGTTCGACAAATCCCCGTCGATAAGCATATGACCGAGGTTAGAACCCTGAAATAGAAAAGATAAAAAGAAAGAAAACGACTCGATCTTGTCGGAGTTTTGAAATTTGGAACAATCGAAAAGAAAAGAAACACAAAAACGCCTCGTTAAAAACCCTTTAGAAATTGAAAAGAGTTTCTAGTGACATTTAAGTACTATTTATACTACATAAAACTTAAAAGCTCAACAATTCTCCGAGCAAAGCCGTTATTTCATCCGTTAAGTGTTAGTTCTTAGAGCTTCCTTTATATAATAAATATTATACTTCAAAATATTTCCATTTATATCGTATAATATTTTAGTTGACTCTTTCTCTATCGGGAGACAAAGATGATGAAGATTTCCTTGACATCAGCATCAAAGATCCAAAAGGTTTTAAAAAATTATTTGTTAAATATTTTTGTTTAGGCAACGTGATCGATCGAAATGCTTACTCGAAAGAGGGTGGAACGATTGATTTGAAGAATGTGAAGTTGATTCGACTGAAGGATCCAATGCCCGGAAATTGGCAGGTAGAAGATAGAGTGATAAGAGTGGGGCTTAATTCAATAATCTCTTACTTAGGTGACTACAAATTCCCGATTGAAGCACACACTCCGAGTCTTTGGTCACGGCACTATCGATTTCAAGTACGGCTTTGGGGCGAAACCGTTGGAAACCATTGAATTGGTGAGATCTTATCTAGAAATCTTGTAATTTGATTATCTTTCTATAAAGATTTGTACTATAGTATAACGGAATGAAAATCTGAAGTTAAGAAGGCCTTTGGTTCAACTGAAACGTTGAAAAACATCAACTCCACCACTTGAACACTCCGGCATGCTGTAGCATTTCAAATAAACTCTAGCCGATATACTATACCAATATAGAATAATCTACAGTATATATATTTCAAATTACAACCAATTTTTAGACAAGACCCCGTCCAGTTGATGGCCAGACGACATATCTCATGGCGAACATGACCGGCTTGATTCCACCAGGGACACCAGTTGAGATCTCGCTTATCGATTACTATGGTATAATATTATGTTAGCTTATTATCAATCTTATGAAATTATTCTTTATTTTACTCATTAAAATCAATTACAGGCCATCCTCTATACACTCATCCGGCCAGTCCCTCAAAAACAAACCCTTACCTCTACTTTGTTGGCCCATTTGTCCCACCAAAAGGTCTCTTCTTCGTTCAAGTGAAAGGAGTCGATGATCAGGTATAAGAATTGAATTTGATTTCGCTAAATTTCTGAGTTTAAATCAAGTATTTTTCAGGACTACGAGTTTCAACGAATCGCCCCAACGGCTATTGGATCGGTTTCAGTGGGAGGGCCAAGAGCTTACATGGCACAGATTACAACAGCATTTATTAACAAGGTATGTAAATTGGATATTAAAAAATTTCACATTTAAATTCCAGCCAGTCAACTTATCCTGTGTGGTTGAGAGCACAGCACCCTACTCGCTTCGGTGGAAACACGGCGATCAGTATTTGGGCCCACCGCTTTTCTATTCGTTCGTTTAAATCAAAATTTAAATTTAACGATTAATTATTAGAATTATAAAATATTAGAATGCAATATTCTTATCATTTTAAAGTATCAATCTTTTCTGTTACTTATTTCCATAAACCTTTTTTTCTTCTTGGATGAATTCTTTATGAGTCAACGCTTTGCAAGTGTGGGAAATATGTAAAAAAAAGGAAATGGTTCTGGAAAGCTGAAAAAGAGGATGAAAACAAAGATTGATACTTTAAAATGATAAGAATCTTTTGCTTTTAGAGAATCGGACACCTCTACTTGGACAATCAACGAAGTGACCCAAAAAGAGAGGGGAGATTATTCTTGTGAGGTCTCTTCAGCTCATGGAAATCACACAGCAAGGACATATTTGGAAACGAGAGGTGAAATTTGAAAGCTAATTGTTACTATACCTATTTGCTCAAGACTTGTCAAAGATAAACCTTTGAATACTTTAAGATACATCCAAGTTTTGCCTGATTTATTGATAAGTGGTCAAGATCAGTAAAATTTGGAACCTTTAATTTAAGGTATTTAAATGAAAGGTATTTCTCTTAATTTAAATAAATTTAATCTAAAGGTATTTCTTTTAGAACCACCGCCACATATTTTCAACATGCGTAATGCCTCGGTGACCGTCGGCCAACCAGCCTATTTCCATTGCCAAACCCAATCCGCTTCTAAAGCCGAGATTCGCTGGTTGAGACACGGGCAACAGATTGGAAGAACACCAAATACGGTAGATTTTTTGTAAATATAGGATAACTAGATAGTCTTATAATGGTTTTTTTTTGTTATAGATGGTTTTTCAAAACGGGACTCTTGTGATTTGGCGCGCGAGCAGAGCTGATATCGGCGGATATGAGTGTCAAGCGAGGAATGGGGGTGGTCTTTCGACGCAGAATGTCTTTCTCAGTGTAAGTGTTTTCGAATGCTTTGGTTAACTCATTCAGGACTCAGGCTAATGTATGAAAATGATCGAATACGTTTTATTTTGTTCCCAAAAGTAATGCAAATCGAAAAGCCTAGCGGAAAACCTACGCAAAATAGACCGGCTTCTACCGTGTCTTTGCCGACATAGCATACCTTGAGCTGTTCTAACATTCCTACAATATTCCACTAATTCCTATTCAGGTCTACGAACGGCCAACAATTTTCGTGAACCCCTCGTCACTCGATTTTGTGGCCGGAAAACGTTTCAATCTTTCTTGTCGGGCAAGCGGTGACCCACATCCTGAAGTCTTTTGGATGCGCAAGAATTAACGACTTCGGCACGATCATCAGCATTATATTGCTCCAAACAGTGAGTTCGAGGAAAACATAAAGATACACAATTTTTTAGATGATTTGATCATCAACAATCCCACTTCACAATCGGCTGGCGTTTACGAGTGCCGAGCGCAGAACACGGCCGGCTCAGCGTCCGGTTATTCTGATGTTCGGGAAGCAAGTGAGTATTAAACTTATAAAAAAATATCATTTTTGAGTATAGATACAAAATGATAAACATGCATATCTATTTTAAATTTCAGGACCACCAAAGATTCAGCTGAAAAACTCAAAAGAGATGGTATCAAGAGGAGAATATGTTGAGCTTCAGTGTTTAGTGAGTTTTATATTCTATCAAATTTTACTATGCTATAAATTTAATGTGTTTCTTTTTCAGGTCCTTGAAGGATCTCCACAGCCAAAAATCAAGTGGTTCAAGCACAATCGCGAGCTTCTCTACCCGCTTCACGAGAATATGGTGCTCAGCGATTCATACTTGAGAATTCGGGTAAAAAAAACCAATTTTTTAAAATCTAAGCGTTTTTAGAATGTACAAGACACTGATACTGGTCAATATTCTTGTGTGGCTGAGAATATGGCCGGTCGAGAGGTGGCACAGACGAGGATACAAGTTGGAAGTGGGTTTTTGAGTTTGATCGTAGTTTTAGATTAATTCACATTGCTTTAAAGCTTAACTAGGACCATTTCGGTATAGAAAAGCTATTGCAAAACTTATTTTGTAGTTGTTATAAAGCTTAAGATCATTATAAAACATAATTTCAGGTCAACCAAGCATCGTCCCAGCGCCAGACACCGTTCGAGTCAACATCGAGCGACAAGTAATAATTTGAAGCATTTTATCTTATTTTTATCTTATTGTAAAACCAATATTCAATATTTCATTTTTAGGTGACTCTTCCATGTCGAGCTGTCGGTCAGCCAGCTCCTGTAATAGTCTGGTCAAAGAACGGAGTCTTACTTCATGAACTCGACAATCCGAGATATAAACAATTAGATGATGGAAGTCTTCTCATCACTGGTAACATTATCATTTATTATGAATTAAAGAAATCATAGCTAACTTGCAATAGTAATTTTCCAGGAGCTGATCTGGAAGACCAAGACACGTTCACTTGTACAGCGAAAAACGAATACGGAGAGAGCCAAAAGTCAATAAATGTCATCATTACTGGATTAGGTGATTTGAAAGAATTAGGTTTGATAGTGATTCTTTAGTTGCTCCTGTCCTCGGTCACGTTCCACCGGAAGAGCAACTGATTGAAGGGCATGATTTGCGTCTTTCTTGTGTCGTCGTCTTAGGTACTCCAAGGCCGATTCTTCAATGGTACAAGAACGGGTTGCCTGTAGTGCCGACGAGGAGTATTATCGTTAGTTTTTCTATCAAAAAAATATTTAAATTTAAATGATACTTGAAGTAAGCCAACATTATCAAATCTAAATGCAAATTCTGCCCAAATCTGAGCCTGTCAACAAGACTAAAGCTCGAGCTTTTCTATAAGGATTGGGTTTTAAATTTAGTCAGAAAATTGTGCAGATAAACAAAAAAGATCGATTATCGATTTTTAAAAGGACTTGAATAGTCTAAATGACATTTTTCTAGATCGAAGGAGCCGGCAGCGGTCTCCTCCTCCGAAACGGGAATCCAAAAGACGAGGGTCAATACAAATGTGTTGCCAGTTCTCCTGCAGGCAATGCCACTCTCAACATCAATGTCTCAATGATAAGTGAGTTAGCATGAGCATGATTCCAGAAAAACGCATGCATTGCACCGGGAGAGCTGAGGTCACTAAAGATTTTTGAAAAAGCCCCTATAGTTCTTTCAAGGGTAATCTTTTGGATCTAGAACGACCGACGGTGAAACATCCAAATGCGACAGAGGAAGAATATGGAGATGAGCATGTGGAAACAGAACCGATAAAGGCCACAGAAGGAGAAACGATCGATTTACCGTGTAGGATTGATGGGAGACCGAAACCAACGATCACGTGGATGCTTGATGGGAGAGGGATTACGGCTGATAACAAAGATTACACGATTTTGGTGAGTGTTACCAGAGCCTGTATCCACTCTTTGCTTTTATTTCAGGAGGACAACACTCTCCGAATTCACAAAACCGATCGCACGACGACTGGTCGCTTCGTCTGTACAGCTGTGAATGCAGCCGGTGAAGCGGAACAGGTTTCGTTTATTAAGATCAACTCATGCTTAGCATTACCTAGATAGCATTGGCAATGCGTTTAGTCAACCATTTTGATTCAAATCATGTCAGAGCTCTACCTGCTTTCACAGAAGATCATTTCAGGTGACTCAACTCAGCGTCGTTGCTCCTCCACTAATCACTCCTGGCAACACCAACTATAATCTCATCGAAGGACATCCAATTGTGATCCCATGCGATGTGCATGGTGAGCCACAACCCGAAATCCAATGGTTCCTCAATGATGAGCTTGTCACCGATGGATGGGTGGATGAGGATGGATCTCTGCATATTGAGACGGCAAATGTCTTCAAGGGGAATCTCAAGGTTCGAAGATTTTCTAACAATATTTACAGCCTTGTTAATTTCAAATTTCAGTCTGAAAATAGCCAGATTGTTTTAGTGTGTTGCTGTCAACGAAGCGGGTCGCGACGAGATGACCGTTTCAGTCACCGTTCACACAATTCCGAAAATCTTTGGATCTGAACAAGTAAAGACAATGACAATATGATATAAAGTAAATCTAAGCGATCTTAAATCCAAGAAGGATTCAACTGCGTCCTAAAGCCTACAAGCCAGTCTAGGCCAGAATCTGCGAACCAGAACAACAGCAAAGCGGATCAGAATCTTTGGACCTGGCTTCGGCCAGGCTTTTCTTGACCTAGCCTAAGAAGATAGCTTTCAAACAATCTTGGCTTAATCAGAAAAGTAAACTATTTCAGCAACAAGTCGTCGAAGCCTCGGTAAACACAACATTATTGATGCCTTGCCCAGCCGAGGGTCACCCCGTGCCGAAACGAGTGTGGAGCTATGACAATTTGCCGATTTTGGACGGAGATGAGTTTTATGGAACGGTGAGTATTAAATCTTGATTTAAACAAGGTTTGAGATCAATTCTTAAATTTCCAGTAAATCTTAATGTTATAGACGGCTCATATCCTCGAAGATGGCTCTCTTTCACTGGACAACGTTGATTTCGATCATTTGGGCCGTTTCGAGTGCAAAGTGAGCAATGTGGCTGGTGAAGACACGTTGGTCTACAATTTGAAGGTAAAACGGATAGAAGATTTTGTTTCTGGATTTTTTTTGGCTTTTATTTTATTGTGTAAATTTTGTTTTAGGTCAATCAGCCACCAAAGATTGTATCTGATACACCGGGTACGATCGACGTGATTCAAGGGTTGACGCTGGAGATCGCTTGTAAGGCTGTTGGAAGGCCAAATCCGACGATTACTTGGGAAAAGGATGGATTTCAGGTTGAAACAAAACTACTATAATTTATAGATGTAATCTAATCTAAACGAACTACAATAGAATCAAGACTGTAAGAGAGTCTTGGTATCGATCACTGGATCGATCAACAAAACTTTCAGGTGATTCCAAGCTCAGTTGTCACTGTGGATCACTCGGGCACTCTTCGAATCCATAATGCGAGAGTCGACAATGCAGGTCTCTACCGTTGTACAGCCTCGAATCCAGCTGGATCGGATACTCGGGACACAAAAGTCATCATTCAAGGTATTAAAAAATAGAAATCAAATAGATTTTTGACTTTAGAACCGCCAACCATCACGGGTGACACTCCAGACAACTACACTGCTGTCGCTGGTGACAAAGTGGAAATGAGGTGAAATATTTGAATTGATATTTGCATTAAAACTATGAATTGAACTAACCCAAATCTTTTCAGATGCCAAGTCACCGGAAATCCACAACCGAAAATCGAATGGCACAAGAAAGGAGTACCGGTTATTGACGATGATCACATCAGAGTGACAGAAGGTTTGGAAAGAAAAGAAATTCTATGGGAAAAATGGGATAATCTTTTAGACGGAACTTTGGTTATTGAGGAAGCACAAGCGGGTGACGAATCTTTCTACACTTGTAAAGTCTCAAATGCGGCCGGTATGACTGAGAAATTGGTGCGATTGAAAGTGACTAGTGAGTTGCTTGGGTACTTTTATTTCTTGTAAATTATAACCATTAAAAATCAAAGTCATCAACGAAACATAAATGTTCGAGATTTTGAGTAATTTCAGCGATCCCGGAAATCCCTGACTCACACATCGTGCAAACGGAAGTCGTCCGTCTCAACAATCCATTCTCCCTTTATTGCCCTGTTTTTTCCACTCCCTTACCGACAATCACTTGGGAGTTATCGGATGGTCCACTCGCTGAAATGGATCCAAATATTCAGCTCTCTGATGATAGAAGAAGGCTTCATGTTGAAAAGGTAGACTCAAAGTAGGCAAACTGATATATTTAGAGCTCGAACGTTGATTGTTTTCAAGTTTTTAAGCTTAAAACTCAAAATCTCAGGCTCGAATAACGGATGCTGGTGTCTACAAGTGTATCGCTCGAAATGATGCCGGTTCAAGCAGCAAATCTTTTGATGTTGAAGTTGTTGGTAAGTTAAAAAGCTCAATTCACTAAAAAAACATTTTCAGTTCCTATCAACATCGACGAGTCGAAATGGAAGCGAAAGATGTCTGTGCTGGAGGGAGGAAGAGTCGAGATTGGATGCCCTGTTTCGGGTAGGGTTTTATCTTAGATTTCAAAGAATCAAAAAAAATATCTTTAAATCTAATAACTTTAAACGTAATTCAGGATTACCAGCTCCGGAAATCAACTGGATTGTGGAGGGTCGAATTATGAGTCGAGAATCATCGGAGTTTCAAGGTGTTCGGTTGAGTGAGGACGGGCAAACGGTTAATGTTTTTTGAAATATACTTTATCGATGATTTCTTACAAACAAGATATTCAAAATGTTTATAACAAATTGTAGCTGTAATTTTAGCTAATTGTAGGCTTATTTTCCATATTCTAAAGTCAGAACATTGTATCATTGTCTAAATTGCTCACACAAGTGATCGGAAAGTGATCGGAAAAATGCTAAAACATTTGTTTTTAGCATTTAAAAGCAAAGAGCTATTGTTCAAAGATCTATTTGTACAGAAAACTGTTTGTTTATCGAACATCAAGAAGTATTTTGATCTCTAAACATTGTCAAACAATTTTCAGCTGATCATCGACAGTGCCACCGCCGATCACACGGGTCAATATCATTGTGTCGCTCAAAACAAAGCCGGTTCCCTTGATGTCGATGTGGATTTAAATGTTTTGAGTGAGTTTTTTGAGCCATTTTTCTTTGTCATTCAATTCTAAATCTATTTTTTACTGCACAAAATAACAATCCCGTTTATTTTTAGTGCTACTGAATCGATATTTTAGTTATTTTAGTTATAAAGGGCAAGAATTCGTCACCGGGTAGAGGATAAGTTAATCACAAAAGACAAAAAAAAAGAGAGAATGTCTAAAAATCTTGTAAATATTAACTACTTTCAAAGCTTTAAATCAAGAAACGAAAAAGAAGAGCCAAAAAATTTTGAATTATCTTTTTTATACAATCGAACGAATTGTGATTTGTGGTTGAGGAGTGTAGCGAGTTTCCTGAAAATAGAATTTATTAAGGATTACTTGCAAATAAATCGCTTTAAGAGCTAATATTTGTATTAGAAAAGAGCTTTAAGAGCTTAAAATCTATGTACCAATTCTTCAGGTCAACAAAGTTCGCTAAATAACCTATCAGCTCTAAAAGTACCGCTGAATTCTAGTCTTTTAACTCACTGCTCCATTTTGAATCTGATCTTTTGATTATCTTTTGCTTTGTTGTCAACTTTGAATCACTTACTGTAACCATGCGATCAAAGTGATCCATCATACGGCCGAATCCACGGCAACAGGTTAACAGACCAAAGACACCGGTGAAAACGGTACCCATTAGAGCTGCCACCTCACCCAACATCATCACCAGAATCAGATTCGACACGGGTCCATCTAATGAAAAATTTAGCTAGCTATTAAATTTATTGAAAAATATTGGAACCATTTAATACTTTCTGATTGAAAACTTTAAACCTGCTGTTCTTAGTGAATTAACTTAACTTTAAACCTAATTCTTCTCTAAACTTCTCTAAACTTACAATAGGATCCTTTTGTGAGAAGATGATAGTCAATGACATAGAGTGAATAGAAAAGCCAACAAAGAGATGACATGTAGACAACTGTTTGGAAACAAACCATTCCCGTGTAGGCAACCAAATGGGCGTAGTTGCGATGACGAGCACTAAAGTTGAATAGATTTTGATATAAAGATTAGATCATTAACAAGGTTTTGTTTAAAACGAACGCTTTAAGGCCGGTATAGGCTGTGCATAGGATGTAGGTGGCCCAAGCTGATGAGGTGAAGCGAAGAAAGCTGAAGCCGGTGTAAGTGAGTGAGACCAAGAGACAGCAAGAGCAGATCTAAAGGTTTATAGCGTTCTGATGATTTAGTTTTAGATACAATTTATAGAATAATAGTTTATCTTCATAAGTTACCATTGATAAAGCAAATTGTGCATGAGCGACTCTCCCAATCGCGTTCCAATCCATAAAATTCGAGTCCTCCGGGCCCATTGGAAGCTCGACAGGTGGTTTCCCGCGCAGGAAATCAAACTAAAAACGGATTTTTAAATTTTCATCAACATAAAAACATTTACATTGAGCTTTAAAGAATATTAATTGATGTAAATTCTTTATGATCTTTCTTTTCACTTACATTTCCCTCCTTTTGTTCTTCTTCTTTTCTCGGAGAGTTCACAGTCTCTTCTTGTTTTCCTTTTTCTTCTTCTTGTTTTCCTTTTCTTCTTCTTCTTCTTCTTGTTCTGTTTTCTTGGCTCCCATGTTGAAATCGAATTTCATTTTCTGAAAGTTTAAAATGGAAGGTTTAAATCAATATTTCATAAGGTTTCTAAATCTTAATCAATATTTTTAAAACTTTCAATTAGAAAGAAAAGAGGAAAAAGAGAGAAAACACTATAATCCAGAGACGATAAACAAATGTGAAGCTAGAAAAAGGAAAAAGAGAAATTCTTAGATAATATTTGCTTAAGAATATTTTAGCAATACACATAAAAGTGTTCTGTGTCAATGTATCGATCTGTTAGAGCTGGAAAAGGTTGTGAAAAGGTGAAAATATGCTTGTAAACGATAATAAACAAAGCTTATTAAGGATTAAGACTAATTAAGCCAACAAAAAGATTTAAAGGTTGACCGAGGAAATCTTTTAAACTTTTGTGTTTACTGTAAACTGAGCTGGTTACCCCAATAAGTTTGTAAGTTCAAAAGAAAACTCATCCAAGTCATTTGAGATTTAAATATCTAAAGGCCTAAGGGTCTCCTTATAGACTTATAAGCTGTGATTAAATGAAGATTTTGGATTGGAACAAGATTGGGATAAAGTGTGTGGGATGGAAATGGAAGTGAACAGCCGAGGGGTGAGCCCCGTCTTGTCCCCTTCATTTCTTTCAGTCACTAGGCAACCCATTCTCACGATTTCCCAGAAGAAAATTGAAAATGGCATCGAAAAACAAAAATCTTTATCGAGATTTTTGAGCTTTACTTTGGATCTTGTTCAGGGAGAATTAAATGGAATTGTTTTACTCGAGTAAAACCGTATAGAAATGGAAAGCAGAATTGGCTTGCTTAAATAGAAGAATGGAATAGAAAATAAAAAGATTATAAGGAGAAAAAATCGACTTTAGATTTGCCTTTTACAAGTGTGAACAAAAGTGAGCTTTTTTGCAATCAGCTTTAGGTTTAGAATTCAAATCCGAATCGTCTAATATGAGAATTTGAAACGTCTGTGATATACTTTGTTTTAGTCAAATCTATTGATAAGAATTTATTCAGGAACAGATTTTGGAGTCGAGATTTTCAGTTTTTCCTGCGAATTTGGCTCTAGCTTCATAATCCTGATTTTCCAGAGACAATTTTGTGGGCCAGATCCAGGTCAGATCCAGGGTTTTACTGCTAGCCTGGTCTGCCAGAAGCCAAGCCTGAATTAGTTTGGCTCCGAAACCCTAGGACCTGGTTAGAATAGAAATGAGAAACAAGAAAAAGAAAAGCCAAAATTGGGACGTAAATTTATTTTTTTAAATGATTGAATCAAAGGTAATTGACTCTGAATTCTCATACTGAGCTTATTTTTAGAATATACCGTAAATACTGTAATAGTACCCCCACCCCCTCGTACAGTCGCGTAGTCGCAAAAGTTTTTTAGTATTTCATTTTTTTCAAAGTACCCGTACTTTCAAAAAATGCGTATTTGGTATCAAAAAATAGCCCTGAATTTCAGCTATTTTTTGATACCTAAGCGCCCATTGTAGCATAAATAAGTGTCGAGAAAAACGCGTCCAAAGCTAGACTACGCATCGCTCCGCACCGTCATTTTGGGGGTGGGGTACTATTACAGTATTTACGGTATGTATTTTTAGAAGCGATTAAGGACATAAGTTTCAAAAATTCAATATGGTTATGGCACAAAGCCAACTTCTTATTATCGGCTTATGGCACGAGATGTTTGTGATTGGGGGAAATGGGGATGAGACTATGTCGAATACTTTTCCTCCTCAACAAATACTCCTTTCAATGCCCCTTTTTGTTCGGTGACACACAGCCATTCATACATTAGTTGTGCAATGACCCTTTCTCTCAATTCTCACTCATTGAAACAATGATCATTTATTCAGAGAGTTTATTAGATGAAATTTAAAAGTATCGACAATAGGTAAAGCTAGATTTAAGAGTTTAAAAGACGTTTATTCTAGTGATTAACTAAAAAGAGTTAACTTGATTGAAAGAATTGAAAAAGTTACACAATTGTTGCAAAACATAGTATTGGATTCTAAAAGAATTGGGATTTGGTGTAGGTTTGGCGAAGAATATAGTTGTTTCAAAGACAGTACAAGCAATGTAAACCGAATCTTAGGTCAGTCGAGACTAAGCCGAGAGCCGAAGTCAGGTTTGCGGAAGGACCTGGCTTTTGGGTTAACTTGTGCCAATCTCAATTTAGTCAAGTTTAGATTAAACATTCGATCGATAATTTAACACAAAAGCCTGACTATTTCTTCACTACATAGGCCTAATTAAGAATTTAGGAAAACATCAAAGCCAATCTTAACACAAATTCTTTTTCTTGAAAAATCCGAAGCCTCAATTTCCTTGCTAATCTCTTTGATTGCTTTCAAAGAAGAAAAGAATGATTCCTTTTTCTGTTAACGTCATTACTAACATTGTGAGTCTTCAAGAATTCAACACCTGCATCAAATTCAAAGGAATTTTTGAAGAAAATCACTCAGAACACAGCTGATTATCCGTTTTGTAACTATGACTACGAATTCTATTGAAAAAGCTCATTTCTGAGGTCGTGAATCGAATAAACGGAGATTTGGGGGCGAGAAAATATTTTCAAGAAATAGATTTTAGAATATTGAGGATTAGTCAAACAGGTTGCCCAAATAGGACGTACATGGTTGCCATGTAGGACGACCCAAATAGGACGTACATGGTTGCCATGTAAGACGACCCAAATAGGACGTACATGGTTCAAACATGGTTGCCCAAATTCAATACAATATAGGAAATATTCACTTTGAACAAAATGAATAGTAGAATGGAATTTAAAACTTAAATTTAGCTCCACCGAAACTCGGCGAGAATGAGGTGATCGAGATTGTAAAGGGAAAATCGGCAACACTTTCTTGCGAGGATTCTGGAGCGCCGAATACTGATCTCAAGTCGACAATTTCATGGAGTATGGTAAGGAATGAGAAAGATGACAAAAATTGACTTGTCTTTAAATAGACTTATCAGATTTAGATTAGATTGATTTGGAAATGTTGTTGCAAGGCATTTAGTGAACTAGAGCGCTCGTTTTACATAAAAGTACATGCAAAATCGGATTGGATTACATCGGATCGGATCGGATGCCTAGTTAAGCACTAGAGAAATGCAAAACCAAACTAGTTAGAAGATTCTGTTAAGCCTTTAAAAGCCCAACAAAATCCGATTGTGAAATCACAGCGCTCATTGGAAAATATGAATTTTCAGCTTGGATCTCCCCTCCCATCAAACGTTCAAATGCCAGCCGAATCTCGAAAAGCTTTTGTGATGGAGGTGAATGAGCAAAATGGGGGCACATATATGTGCACTGTGGTCAACAATGCGGGCACATCACAGAAAAGCTTTCAGCTCATCGTTTTGGGTGAGTTTTTTTTTGAAAAGGACATGAATAGCTTTTAGAATTAGGCAAAAATTTAGAAGTCAAACATAAACACAGTTATTTTTAGAACCACCACAGTTCGTCGAGAAGCAATTCGACCAGAATGTGCAAGTCGTTCGGGACACTCAAATGAGGTAATGGATTGTAATTTATACTCAAAGCTTGACCCTAGAATGACTAGAATATCTAGAATATCTAGAATATCTAGAGTATCTAGTTTATCTAGATCTAGAATCACAGTTTGAGCTTGTCAAGTAGACCTGCTTAACGAGTCCTTAAATTTTCAGACAGTCTGCTTCGCTCTTCGATTTTTTACTGCCCAAAGCTCCTTCGAGTAGGAAACTCAGTTCTCCCGCAAGCCCTTATTTTAGGCTTTATTTTGATACTAAAAATGGATAGGTTCTCTTTTGCCATTCTTTAAATTTCGATCATTTTAGATAAAAATCTTTTCTGGACTTGTTAAGCCTATCGAGTCCGGCGAAAGATTGATCGAAATCTAAAGAATGGCAAAACAGAACCTAGCCATGTTTAGTATCAAAATGAAGCCTAGAATAAGGGCTTGCGAGGGAACTGGGTTTCATGCTCGAAAGAGCTTTGGGCAAGAAAAATCGAAGAGCGAAGACTGTCTGAAAATTTTGCCCCGGACTCGTTAAGCATTGTCTATTGTGAAACAATTTGGGCGTTAATTTCAGTCTGAAATGTCTTGTAACTGGCCAACCACACCCCACCATCACATGGAGAAGAGACGGAGAGCCGATCGCTCTCGACAGTGGAGTCATCTTTTCGTAAGTAGTATTATTTGTACTATAAATACTATGCAAATTGCTGCACGTAGGGTAAATCTCGAAAATTACTACTTCAGCAATGACAAAAAGCTATTGTATTCTATAAATATTCATCTAAGTTTATAAAACATTTGATTTTTGAGTAATCAATTTCGAACTATTGTAAATTTTTGTTGTTTAGAGACTCTTTCCAACGAATTCTTCTTGATTATGAAAAGATTCACAAAGGAGATAAAGGACAAAGTCGTTACACTTGTCATGCATCGAATCAAGCGGGAATTGTGACCAGAGATTTCTTCGTTACGGTAAATTCTTTAAAAATCTTTAAATCATGTTAACTCTTAAGACGTTTTGGTTTTCTAGACAGTCGCCCCACCAGAGATCAAAGATACTGACACGAAGACGATTGTCGAGGTTCAAGAAGGGCACACAGCTACTCTTAATTGCAATGTTTCTGGAGATGATGTGGATATTCAATGGAGGAAACAAGGAAGAAATATTCTGGTAGGGGATAAAGAATGGATTTGTAATGTTTTCGATTAGGATAATGAGGCCACTTTGTCGGAGGATCGATCTCGTTTGATCATCATTGATGCACAAAAGGAGCACGAGGATGTGTACACTTGTACAGCAAAGAATCAAGCTGGACAAGTGTCACGGGATTTCGAGCTTGTCGTTTTATGTCAGTTTTTAGAGCATTAGACATTAGAAAAAATATTTACTCATTTGTTGTTTGTGAATCTAGCTTAATTCCAGCTCCACCGCGAGTCCGTGGTCCATTGGTTGAAACGCTTGAAGTGGTTGAGGGTGATGATCTCACGTTGCAATGTCAATTTGATGGAAATCCCCCGCCAACAGTTTCTTGGACAAAAGACGGGAAAACTGTTCCATCAGCTGCACAGGTATTTCTTTTTTCAATCAAAAACCAATAGGAAAAGTTGGTTGCACATTTTAAATGGTGTTTAAATGGTTGCACATCCATTTTAAAAATCAACTTAACCCAATCCATTGTAGTATAAAAGCCTACAGATCTTTACATTAATTTATCTACTAATTTTTGCAGTTATTAAATGAAAACGCAACTCTTGCCATCAACAAAGCTGAAGCCGGTCATGCTGGAGAGTTCAAATGCGCAATTAGGAACAAAGCCGGAGCTGCTGAGAAAACTTTTAAAGTTCATGTGATTGGGAAACCGGAAGTCGATGGTTTAATGGATAAAGTTGAAGAAGTCGAGGTAAAGATTATTTTTGAATTAATAAAAGAACAAATTCAAAGGTGATCATTGGTCGTCCATTCACATTCGCTTGTCCGGTGAGAGGCGGTGATGTGGGAGTGGAGAGAAGTTGGACAAGACATGCATTGCCGGTTGTGAATGGGGAGAATAATCTGCAAGTGAGTTGATTTAAAGGATTATCAGCTCGATCACTGCTCAAGTAAGTCAAGAAATGTTTCAGGTGATGGCTGATGGTGCTCATCTTCATTTATCAGCTGCTATGAAAGAAGATGAGGGTACTTTCACATGTATTGCGAGGAATAAAGCCGGAGAATCACAGAAGAGCTACAAGTTGAAAGTTTTGGGTGAGTTTAACTTGAACACAATTGTTAAGCAGCGGTTAAGCAGCGGTTAAGCAGTTTGTTAAGCAGTTTGTTAAGCAGCGGTTAAGCAGCTTGTTAAGCAGCTTGTTAAGCAGCAGATTAGCAGCAGATTAGCAAAGTGATCAAAGAAATTTCAAATATTTCAGTCCCACCAACGATCACGAATAAAGGAGGAGAGTACAGTGTGATCGAGAACAATTCTTTGGTTCTCCCTTGTGAAGTCGAAGGAGAACCAAATCCGAAAATCGAATGGAGAAAAGATGGGCATCCAATCAATACACTTGGCAATACTTTCGGAATTCTTAACGATGGCCAACAATTCAAGATCAATCGAGCTACTCCAAAACATAAAGGTAAGGACTATTCTATTTATTAATTGAGAACTATTCATTGAGCATATTGCTATGATATGATTTGTTAAATTTCCTTAATTTTAGGCTCTTATGCTTGCCACGCATCGAACAAAGTCGGTTCAGCGGAGATCAACTTTGATGTAGATGTAATCAGTGAGTTCAAGAAATTCTGAATATCTACATCAGAAATAGAATTATTATATTATCTGTATTTACTTTAAATTGCTTTCAGCCAAACCCACAGTCGCATCCGGATTCAAAGATCAAGTGGAGGTGGTCGAGGGAGAGACGGCACTCTTCAGATGTCCCATTGAAGCGAATAACAAAGGGCAGATCACATGGTGAGTTCATAGAAAAGGAATCTAAGAACATTTGAAAGGTCAATCTGATAATCAAACCTTTCCAATGATTCCAGGCTCAAAGACTATCAACCAATCAAAATCGATGGCACCAAGTATACGACTTCACAAGACAATCGACGGCTTCATTTGCACAAGTTCGTTTTTCGATATAGAAATTTAGAATAGATTTAGAAGTATAGATAAAATAAAATTACTACATTAAATGCAAAATTTGGTGATTAAACTCCGTTAAACTTGCTAAAGTCATATATTCAAAGCTTACTAAAGTTCTAAGTACAGTGTAAAGATCATAATTGGTGTCATAGCGTTAAAATCTTCAGCTCAACAGTGAAAGATGAGTCTGGCTACTCATGTCGAATCAAGAATGATGCCGGTGAGACGAGAGCCGATTATAAACTTGTCGTTTTTGTGCCTCCAAAGATCGTAATGCTTGACAAGGATAAAAACAGGTAGTAAAAAGATTAAGAAATTAACTTCTAAATGATTCAATTTTAGAACAGTGATTGAAAACAAAACGGTAACACTCTCTTGTCCGGCTACAGGGAAACCCGAGCCATCGATTACTTGGTTTAAAGATGGAGAGAGGCTTGACGTCAAGAACATTAGTACAATTGTTGCTACAGCGCAGCTAATCAAGAATGAGATCAAGATCACGAGAGTTAATGTGAGTTTGAATTGATATCGAAGGTATGAATTGAAATTATACTTGTGAACATTGAACTGATGACATAAAGAGGCTCAAATTTGCATTTAAGCTGAGATTTGAGTGTAATGAGTATGCTATCGTACTTGTACTTTGTCAATATAAAGCTCGCATCAAATTTCAGGCAAAAGACTCTGGTCGATTCACTTGCGAGGCGAAAAACGTGGCTGGAGTCGACGAGCAAGACGTGGTTTTGTCAGTGATGAGTGAGTTGAATTCATTATGCTGATTTTTAGCTAAATTGTTATCTCATTGAATTTTAGCTCCACCGAAAATTGAACGAGAAGGAATCCCGTCAGATATTGAAGAAGTAGCTGATCGAACAGTGACCATCTCTTGCCCAGTTTATGGAAAACCCACTCCAACCGTCACTTGGCTCAAGGTTTTTGTCTTAGTTTTGTTTTATTTGAAAACTGATTTATGTTATTTAAGTACTTCTAGTCATTGGAAAACTTTAATTTCGGGGAATTTAAAACCCAATTTTAGAATGGTCGTCCACTCAGCGATCAACAGAAGATCAAAACTTCAGCAAATGGGCAAAAGCTTTATTTCTTGAAATTGGCGAAAGATGAAGCTGATAGGTAAATCAAATCAAATAATTATTTATAAAAGCTTGCTCTTTTAATTTTCACAACAATTCAGATACACTTGTATTGCCAAGAATCCAGCTGGGGAGGACAAGCGGGACTTTAATGTGAAACTTCTGGGTAAGTTGACTTTTAAAAGCATAGATGTAAATTTGATCCCACTTTCAACCCAGTAATTTGTGTACTTTACAATGTCAGCTTTGATTGTCAGCTTTGTCACATTCCATAATTCCCTTTTTCAGAGGCTCCTTCATTTGATGGCCCAAATCTCGTGCGACGAGTTCAAACAAACGAAGGTCGACCGAGCATTTTAACCTGTCCATCTAGTGGATCTCCACCACCAACTATCACCTGGTAAACTTTTAACTGTTTTTAACTTTTATCCATTCTGTATTGTTTTTTATTCTCTTTAAAAAGTGAGATTTTATTTCCATGAGATTCAAGTGAGCATCAATGAAAACTGTACAAAACAACCCGTTGTTCGTGATCGGCTTAGGCGGCACCGGAAGCACGGTTCTTCTTGTGGTGGGTGAGGGCAGCACGAGCACGAGCAATCTTGCGATGACGGTATCCGCCGGATGGAGCAGGAGCCGGGGCAGCAGGCTCAGGGGCAACGGGCTCATCTCCGTACGAGTTCTGGGCAGGAGCTGGCGCGGGTTGGGCTTCGACCTCTTGTTGAGGAGCGGGTGCCTGGGGCTCGATGGGGGCTGGAGCGGGTGCTGGTGGGGCAGCCTCAAAAGGAGCGGGAGCAGGTGGTTGTTGGCTGTAGACAGGCGTCAATTGAGGAGCGGGTGCTGGTGGAGGAGCAAACTGCTGTGGTGGAGGAGCAAACTGCTGTGGTGGTGGAGCTGGAGCGGGCGCTGGTGGAGGGGCGAACTGCTGTGGTGGTGGGGCAGGTGGGGCGAACGATGGAGCGGCTTGGGGAGCTGGCTGAGGTGCGAATTGGGGCATTGGAGCTGGAGCGGGTGGTGGAGGGGCGAAGGCTGGTGGTGGAGCCTGTTGGGCGTATCCTCCAGATGGGGCACCTCCGAACGATTGTTGTGGGGCTTCTCCGAACGATTGTTGTGGGGCACCTCCGAACGATGGTTGTGGGGCTCCTCCAAATCCTCCCGAAGTCGCATATCCGCCTCCTTGTGGGGGTGGTGGAGGAGCGAATTGCTGAGGAGCAGGCTGAGGAGCGAACTGCTGAGGAGCAGGCTGAGGAGCGAATTGTGGGGCCTGTGGGGCGTACGATTGAACGGGAGCCGGTGGTGGGGGTGCGAAGGCGGGTGCTTGTTGGGCATATCCACCGCCGCCTCCTCCAAACGATTGTTGTGGAGCTCCACCGAACGATTGTTGAGGAGCAGCTCCATAGCCTTGTGGGGCTCCACCGAACGATTGTTGAGGAGCAGCTCCATAGCCTTGTGGGGCTCCGCCGAACGATTGTTGAGGTGCGCCGCCGAAGCCGCCAGCGCCAGCGTACTGGCTGAAAAGGGAAATATTAGTTATGGCTGATATCTATAGGATCTTTAAGAGTAAGTAGTTTAAAATCTTTAAGGTCGGATATGTTTAAGAGTAATTACTAGCTGTGAAATCCTTTAGTTCTCACTAGGCAATGAACTAGCTGTAAGAAAGGGTTCTTAAAGTAGAGATCTTAAAGTTAAAGTCTTAAAGTTAAAGTTAAAGTTAAAGTCTTCTTCTTAAAGTGGCTTATAGTCAGGTTTGTTAGTCAAAACTGTAAGTTTCAAAAAATTAAAATTGAAAAACCAACCAGTTAGCTCCAACGAGGAGTGCAGCTAGAACTGTTGCCCGGATCATTGTGCTCAAGTGCTGTTTCAGCTCCACCATCCGCTTAAATACCCAAACCACTCATCAAGTGTCGACTTGAAACGAAAAAGTGAAAAGAGAGATGATATTGAAAGAGAAAGGGGAAAACTTTCTTTTTCTCACACCCTTTTTTCTCGATCTTTCTTTCTTGAGTGAAAATGAGATGCTCAAAGTAGTACTCTCTGGTTTCCGACGAGTAAAACCTATTAGTTTTAAGAAGAGACAAAGACTTTGAAATGTCTCGAATGTTTCGAATCATCTGCAGAGATCTCATCCATTTCAATTGCGCTCTTTCATCAGCAAATCTCTCTCAAATGTTTGCAAATGGGAACTCACTCGTAGAACAAAAGGCTATCAAAGGGTTTCCTTGAGATAGCCAAAGCCAGAGCCATTTTTTCAGGATGACTACAATTTGTGATCAACAGTAAAAAGTGTATGAAAATTTGGATTATGGTATGATCCATTGCTCAAAGCAATGGTAAAATAGTAAAGCGTAAGGTTAATTTTCTTTTTTTTCCATAAGTTTGGTAGATTCATTTTTGAAAAAAATATTAATATCTTTGCTTTTCTTGAGAGTATTCTGCTTATCACAAACAATGAAACAAACAAATTTTATTTCAGGCTCAAAGATGGTGTCACATTGGCAGCCGGTCCTCGTCACGTTTTTCTGGATAATGGACGACAATTGCAGATCAGGTACAGTGCATTTGATTCTAGAGATTGCTTGAGTGCTAAAGATCTGCAGTAAAAACAGTTAGCGTAATGCTTTCTGGAGATTCTTTTGCCATATCTCATATTTTACGATTGTTTTATGAACTTAGAAAAAGGTTAGGAACAGCACTTGATAGTAACTATACAACTATATCACTTTAAAGTCAGATATTCATGCTTACAAGTAGTACAAGTGACATTCTTGCCTTTACTAACTCAACTTTAGCAACACGCAAGTGGAGGACCGTGCTCGATATACGTGCATTGCGACGAATAGTGTTGGATCGGATGACCTTGAGACGAGTCTCGATGTAGTTAGTGAGTTCCCCTTTTGACTGGTCAGCTCAAGAAAAAGAAAGAAGCATCTCCCATTCCCTTAATAGAGATTTCTTTGACTGTTTTCTCTCTTTCCTCCGCAATTTCTTTGTTGCGAAAACGGAGAAAAACACTTAGTTTGTACTTGTGTTAAAAAAGGATTGGAAAAAGATTATTCTTGAAGTAATTCTGGTAAATGGACTTGAGATTTTAAGAGCTTTGGGTTTATTCTGGCTATCTCTTGAAAGTTTTCAAGAGAATGGTTATTGAGAAGATTTTTGGGGGAAAGGATTTGCTGTATACCTTCTTTCTTTTACTTTATATATATATATATATATATATATAGATACTTTATTCAGGACCTGAGATAAAGTGCGCTAGATTTAAGATTAAAACACATGAATTCGTACAAATAACACGAAAAGGGCCGATAAAAAGCAACACGATATGTAGGTAACACAGATAACGTCAAGAATCCACTAGAGCTTCAAGATCAAGATCATCTAAAGATAATTTAAAGTATATGTAATATATGGATAGCACAGATAATTTGCTTTTTTGAAAAAACATAAAGCAAATGTAATTTTGGAAATAGCTTATAACACAAATTTTTAAAGTTTACAATAATTTAAGGCCACACTATAAGAACTTACAATTAGTATTTACCCCAGTACTATCAGTAGTACTTTTCTAGTGTTACTAAATAAGTACTTAAGCCTATAGTACTGAGTCTAGAGAAAATTCTAAAAGAATAACTTGAGTTGATCGGAAATAATCCAGTTTACAAAATGAACTCTTTTGATCGGCTGCAAATTAGTTTTTTGCTAGGCCATTTAGTTGTTTGTCTAGCTAAAAAAGTCATATACACTACTGGACAACGAAATATGATATTTGAAAAACGATCGTCACTTTCGCACGTCTGTAACTCCCTTGTCTTTACCCTATTTCTAAATATTAATATTACCATTGTGTAGCCCTTGAAAAGAGCTTTCAGAAAATGTATAACACTAATTGTTTAAACTCAAAGACAAGGGAGTTACAGACGCGCGGAAAGTGACGATCGTTTTTCAAATATCATATTTCATTGTCCAGTACTGTAGGTAAGCTATTTCTTAAACTCTTTCAAGAAAAAGCTCAAAACACACACTCTTTCTTATAGTTTCTTTCAAATTTGAAAATCTTCTCTCTCTTTCATTTCCGAGAAACTCAATAACTCAACAAAAAGCTTTTTTTTTATGATCGACAGATTTTAGGCATACCAAAGATCTCCGGTGAAGCGCATCAAATATTGGAAGTGGTGGAAAATGATCGACAAGATCTTCATTGTGATGTGGGTTTAAGAAGGAATTGAGAAATCAAAGTGTTTTAGGTAAATGAAACCGATTCGGGTGTAGAGATCGAATGGCAGAAGGCCGGGCAAACGATTGGGCCAGAGCAATTGCGAGAGAATACCTTCTTACAGGTTTTTGATCAGTTTTAGAGCCAGAAGAACAATTTTTAAAACTTTTTATTTAAATGCACAAGGGTTTTTTTCTATAGGAATAGTTTTTCAAAAGGTTTATCATCGAAATATTTGTCAAAATCGAATGTATTAACTTTTTGACAGTAGTTTTATATAGTTACTTTTAAGTAACTATATAAAACTAGATTTCTAACAGTTTTATTATACTACAAGCTCACAATTCGTTTATTGGATCAACTTAAAGCAGTAGCTGGATTTGTTGCAAGTGAAATAAAGTTGAACTCGTTGTTTTGAAGCTTTTGAAATGGAAATTTTGTAGGGATATATAAGGATTGATGCATGAGGCATAACATGAATTATACCAGGAAATCAACAAGTGTTTATTTCCACTTTCTAGCTTCCCTCCTCGGGCCGCCGTCTTCACATTTTATCCGCTCGAGTCACCGATGCAGGTCGATACACTTGTGTGGTCAGAAATCCGGCTGGTGAAGCTCGAAAGACATTTGAGCTCAAAGTATACGGTAAAATTTGTCTATTTTATGTAAATTAATTCTGTAATTCAGTACCCGCTTCGATCAACGAGGCGAATTCTTCTCCTGACATGCAAACGATTGTTCCTGGTAAACCGATTACTATCGAATGCGATGTTGAGGGAAATCCACCACCACAGGTTTGCGATTGGCAAGAGTTTGAGCTGTTGCAAGGAATTAGATTAGTTCTAACTTGTGTAGAGCTTTTTAAATAAGACTTGATGCTTGAGATCTTTTTCAAAAATTAATTTTTTCGATAAAGCTGTTCATCTATTCAGCCATTAATGTTAAAAACCTTTAAATCTTTAATTTGTCAATAGTTTTAAACAAAATAATGACTATTAAATTAAACTTTAATCAAAAAAAAACATATACAAATATTTTTGAGCGTCACAAAAGTTAAGTTTCAAAAATAAAAAAACAGGATTGAATGAGGCAAGAGAAATGGCAGAAACATTGTTCGATTGTAAAAGCTTTAGCCTTAAACATACAAACCGGTTGAATACCCTTAAAATGAGATCAAAAAATATATAGTAAAATTTAGGTTGAATGGTATCACAATGAGAAAAAACTGAAGTCCGCCGCGGGGGTCAGACTGAGCAATAACAATGAGACGTTGACAATACAAGAGGCGACACTCAGTAAGGAAATTGATTGTATTTAGAAAATACTGTAGCAATAAAGGAATGAAATATTCGCTTCTTTTAAAGTTTACGAGTCTTTTTGAAGTCTTTCGGGATATTTCTTAAAGTTCAAGCTAAAATAATGAGAATTTAGATCAACAGAAATATCAGAATCCACAAAAAGCTTATGATTTATGATGATTTGAGCTTCAAAACTGCCTTAAAACTTCAAAACTGGCTTTTAAAACTGGTCTTTTGATGTGAAAAAGACTGAAAAAAAGCTTTTAGAATCACTTCCCTTATCACTTGATCATAAAATTTAAAAGAAAAATCTCAACTTTAGATATAAAAATAAGCTTAAACTCAGTGAAATATCTCGAAAGACTTCAAAAAGACTCGTAAACTTTATAAGAACCAAATATTGATTGTAAAACTGAATACCTTTCAGTTGATAGAACTTGAAAGATGTTCAGTGTTGACTAGAACTTTTGCAATACCGATAAAGTAAGAAAAAAAAAGCTTTAATTTTACTTTAGTTTTGCAAAGGTTTAATAAATTTACATATAAAACTTGAAATGATAGCTTTGAAATGAAATTGAGTTCAGCATCGGGTGGTCGTTACACTTGCCGAGCCTCGAATCGAGCTGGCAATGCGAGCAAGGACTTTGTGATCAAAATGACTGGTGAGTTGTAGAATTTTTTTTGCTGAGTTTGGTCAATTTGAAAGTGATACAGATTGTAAATAGAAATCTGTAATCAAGCGCTAGATTGTCTTTAAAATCCAAACCTTAAGTTCAACCTTAGTTCATTGGTTAAACTAAGCACTCAATATCTTTAGGTCCCCCAGTTTTCGATCAAGGAATTGAAAGACTTGATGTCGCTGCTGAGGATTCAATTGCTTTAACTTGTATTGTTTCATCTGGTGGCGGAAATCTCACTGTGAAATGGATTGTCAATGGGAAACCCGTAGAAAATGGAGAGCTCAGTAGCACTGTTCAGGTGCAAATACTTTCATCTAAAAATATCTACAATCAGTGTTACAGATCGACGATCGAACAGTCAAGATCACAAAGGCTCGTTTGAGTGATGTGGGGCAGTATGTGTGTGTGGCCACAAATGAGGGTGGAGAGGCCAGAAAGACTTTCGAATTGTCTGTCCTGGGTAAGAAAATATCACAAAAAAGATATCAAGTGAAGTGTTGGAGTTATATAAAAAGAAAATTACTAGTCATTTGTTTTTTTTTTCTATTCAGAAGCGCCTCGCTTTCTCGATATGACGAATCGACACCCGGCAATTGTTGTGGGAAGACCGTTGACGTTGGATTGTTCAACCACTGGCACACCTAAGCCAACGATTTTATGGCTAAAAGTGGGTTTATTTACTGATCGATCAGTTCATCAAGTGGTTTAGCAGTTTTGTCTAGCGTTTTAAAGATCAATGGTTTGAATTGGGTAACGAGAAATGAGACTTTGCATTACGTTTAGACCTTCCTATTCCTCAATTTCATGATCATCTAACCTCTTTGCCTTCAAGGACTCACCATTCAATTTCTATTCCATATCCTTAGCATAATCAATCCAATTAAAATCGTCGACAATTTGAGTGAACATGATGCACAGACGCCAAAACGATTACACGTTTTCCCACCCGCACAATCAATTCCAACACGGAAGATCGGTCTCTGCTTTTTATCCATTATTCGATATTTTCGATACGCGTTCTGGCAGCGACGATTCGCTGGTTTCTAAAAGAAACTATTGAATTGTTCAATTGAATTGTTCAAATGAATTGTTCAATTGAAGTTCAATTGAATTGTTAATGAAAATGAAGAGCTCAGTAGCACTGTTCAAGCTCAAAACAAAACTTGTAACAAACCAAATTAAAATCGTAGCAACAAAGTTGACAACGATCCTCGGAAGCAAAACCAGTGTCTTGGTCGATTGATGAGCAATCGCAGACCATCAAATGCGGTGCAAAACGGGCACACGGATTCTCGCATTGCTCTTCCACACAAATCTTTTCCATTCTAAATAGCAAATCAAATTGATTGAAGTTTTTGAACTTGTTGTATGATTGTTAGTACTATTTTATTCCAAGATATAGTAGTTGATAAGTAATTCTCACGTTCTCATCACTGTAGCTTTTTATTATGTTGTTGTTTCCCTATTCCTCAATTCCTCAACTCTAATGCTAGATCAAAAGGGGACAGTTGGTATCCCCTTGTCACCTTTTTGAAGACGCATCGACCCCCATTTCCCCTCAATATTATCCTCTCTTTTCACATTGAGGTGAGAGTTGTTGGCTCGAATTTCCCATCAACTTCTTTCACACAGTTGAATCAATGAATCAAAATTGTTAGATAAATGGATGGGGTTTAGGAGATAATTCGAATCAATTAGCAAACAATTATGAAAGCAATGCTTTTTCTAAATTTGAGCTTTTTTTAAACTCCAGCTATTCGCTACAGTTCTATCGTTTAATTTAAGGTACAAATATCTAGTAAGTAATGATTTAAAGTAACATTTACGACGAATCAATCCTTCATTCACCCAGTAAACACTTGATGAGGAGGAAATTGGATTCATATGCAACGATTCATCGGCTTACAAGAGGGTTGTAGCTGTCTCATCACCGCCCCATTTTCTAATCCCTAATTGCTTTTTGCTGAAGCGAGATGAGGCTTTTGGACATGAGCAAAAAGAGAGATGTCATTAGCACATTCTGATGGAAAATTGTGAAGAAAGATGAAAGAAAAGAGAAATCGAGACACACCTCATCAGCATTTCTAATGTGTATTTCTTGGACAGGTTATTTCAAGATTCGAAGCAATAGGAATTGAGTAGATTCACTTGATTGAAGCTAATCAATATAGAAAAAAACTCTAATAATAATCAAGTTACCACTATCGAAACGAAATTTGTCCAATATCAGCTTCCTGGCAGTCTAAGAAGTAGCAGTTTTTCAAAGACAAAGTTTCCAAAATGGTTGCTATTGTGATTGTAGATTAGATAAAGCTTTAGAAAGCTGAAGTTAATTGCTATTCTTTTTTCAAACCCAAATTGCTTCAGTTTTTCCAAGACTTCTATCATATTCTGCTAAACTAGCTAAGCTGTTTTCATCATAGCTGATGTCAGAACACTTGTCAACCCAGCCTCTTTATAATCTTGATGCTATTTTCGTCAAAAGCAGCATTACTAGTAATTTCTTGAAACCCTGGAGAGCTGTGGGAAAGAGGGGAAAGGGGTGAAGGTTGTCGTTGTCGTTTTGCGATGCATGGACGTTTCGAATTCCCAAGAGAGGGCTCAAAGTTGGGAGGAAAACGAGGAGGGAAAGGGGGAGAACTCGCTAACTGCCTTCTTTTCTCATCTGATACATCCAATGCCACTTATGGAAAAGGAGAAGAAGAGCTGAGAACATCTAACAAGTGAAGAATATAACAAGCAACCAAGAAAGGAGAAGGAAAAGATATAGTACTAAGAATTGGTTATGAGGAGTCACATTTGGAGTTGAGTTTTGAGAGCTTCAGTGATTGTATTTACTTCAGTGATTGTTTTTAAAGCTTCAGTCATTGTATTTACAGCTACAGCAGAGCAAAAGTGAAAGCAAAGGCTTAGAAAATTTTATAAAAACACTGGAGTCAACTGTTTTTTTTATTAGAGTTTTACTAGAGCCTAATGACAGAACTTTTGATCTAGAAAATATTGAATTTTAAATTGAATTAAACCAACTTTCGATCGCAGAAAGCCCCGGGAAGCTTGTTGACACAAACAGAATTTGAGCATTTTCCTGCTAAACACAGTCGAGCCGGATCGTTGTCATCGCAAGGAAGTCCTAAATTTGAATTCAACAAATTCTAAGCAATTCAAGCAAATTCAAGGCTTAGAATAGAATAAATAGCAGTTAATTTGAATTAAACTTTTAAGAAATTAAGTATTGGTGAAAATGTTACAGTTATGAATCGAATGAAAATTCGAGTTAAGAGATTATAGTTAGCAGCTACGACTAGGATTGAGATTCTTTTGTGATATCTTTCTTTAAATCAATAATATCTCTTTCTTTGATGAGTTCGGTATTAACTATGGCTATTAGTTAACTATAGCTCAAAAAAGAACCTTCCAATTCAGCTCCATTCGTTCTACACCTTGCACACGCTTCTCTTTCCCATCGCTCTCCGTTTGCCCTAGAAATTTGGGTTTTCAAGCTTTTCAAGCTCTCTCTAAAACCTTATCCAATCTTTGAACGATACATATTTTAGTGATTTTCCTTGAGTAGGGGTTTTTTTTCCCATGAAATGCAATGGTTAGGAGAGCTTTCCTCCATTTCCCTTAAATGGGCCTCGTCTTGGCACACATAAATCAGCTGTTGGCTCGAGGAGAACCCCTTCTTTATTGGGGAAGACCTTTTAGACTCTCAGCTAGCTCCCAAAAACCTCTCTTTTGAGAAAAAGAGAGATTTATCTTGGTGTCACGGAGTCTGGGAAAGCTATATACTTTGGCTTAATCTTGTAGTATTGAAAAGGGTTTAGAAAATTAGAAGAGTAATAGTGAGTAAGTAAAGTGACTAGTGGAGAGCTCATTCAGTGACTAGTGGAGAGCTCATATTCATCTTGCTTCAGCTCCAAGCAAGCTAAAGTGAACCAAGATTTAGCTGATGCAAAGCTACCATTCCAACGTTGTATCAAACTGAATCCTTCTACTTTTAACCATTACTCACTAAAATTTGAAGTAAATTTCAATTATTGTCAAGAGTTTTCTTAACTCTGTCTGTAAACCCATTTGATTCACCTCAAAATATTGTGCTCATGAGCGGGCAAGCATTGTGAGTGCTCATTCCCACAGCAAAGATAACAATAATTATCCTCTTCAGTATCACATTGACATTCGAGCATTCCTTTCATCGTACACACGGACGTACATCTGAAATTTTCTTTTAGAATAGATTTTCTAGATTTTTCAGTTCTTTTTTGCTTTTGGTTTACGTTTAAACATATGGTCAGAGCTTTTGTGATGTCTAGCAAAAGAATCTTTTAAGAAAAGAGAAAGCTGATCTTAGAAAACGAGCGAGAAAATAATGAAGATGTTAGAAGGATACTTGAATAAGCCTGGTTAAATTCTAGTTGGCTTGAACAGCTGTTTAGTACAGATACCAATGATACAAGCTTATTTTCTTGACAATTGGTTCTTTAAAGTCAGCAATATTTGATCTGTAAGTTCAGGCTAGATCAAAAGCTAGATCAAGTCGAGTCCTGGCTTCTGGAAATCTAGAGACTTTTTGAAAACCAGCTCTTAACTCACTGGTTTGGAAAATTGCTTTCAAAGCAATCTTGCTCAAATTTATTAGAAATTATGAAAGAATTTTGTTTTGTAATTATTTTCTAGTTCGTTGTAGTGACTAAAATTCGGAAACCCTTATTTTTGTTACTTTTCAAAAAGGGTAGCTGAATGGGGCTTTGTGGGGTGGACAGGGGTACCCTTGAAAAGCCTCAAGGGTACCCCTATTTGAAAGAGAGGCTCAAAGAGAGGCTCTCCTCTTCATTGAAGGGTCACCTCTCAATCCCTTTTGCCTACAATGGTTCCAGAATTTGTCTGTGGGTATTCAATGGGGGGCTGCATGGGCTTTTTGGAATTGGGAAACGGGTGCTTTGTGTGTGAAAATGTTGCCACTTCAATGCTTTTTTCATGGGTTTTCGCCCGTTTTTTCACAATTGGAAATAGGGGAAAAGGGAAAATTGAGAAGCCATCATTGTATTCGAGAACAATTATTGAGAATGAAATTTTGGATTTTGAATAGGTTAGACAGAACAACCTTTCAAAAGTCATTAGAAAGAAAAACCAAAGTGCAAGAGCATCTTTGATAGGCTTTTGGTAACAAAGGTAGGATGAGCGCTCACGTCTACCCGTGGCTCAGTCGGGAGCTAGCTCGTCTACAACCCATACAGCTCGACTCCACATAGCACCGAAGAACTTTCACGTTTTAAATTTTTGATTTCAATTACATAACTATATTGTACACAATTACATAACTATAAGCTTTTATAGTTTTATTTTAATTGCTAGACTCCATCTAAAGCCGAAGCGTTCAATGATTGGGCATTGTTAACGACTCAGGCATGATTTAGAAGTGATTCAAGCTCGAATAGTGCAAGCAATGTCAAGAGAGTAGTTGGATTTCTTGATTTGAGATGTAGGAAGAACGAAAATTGAAGCATCAATCTACCTCTGACTGTCACAAATTTCGAGCATCAAACTTTCTCTTAAACTTTCCAAATTCCTTGTTACAGTTTTAAACACTTTCCTTTCCCTTTGCTTGTCTTTCTTTCATTTATCTCGAAATTCTCTGTCACAATCATTCTTCTATACAAAGTGATTCACAAAAGAGTTTCATTTTCCCCTTCAAAAAGAAGAAAATCTCAAATAATTCTTTTCTTTTTTGCATTTCTTGTTTCTCCGTGAAAACGAATGATTCAATGGCCCTTTTTTGGATGAAAAGAAGAAAGAGAAAGCCTTTCATTTTCACACATTTGTCGATATTTTTCCTTGCGCTCCAAAATTTTCTTTATTTAAAGGGCTTTTATGGGTTTTTTTTTTGAATTTCAAGGTATTCAGCTGGTGATTGGGGATATTGTGAAGACAAAAAATACTAGTCATTGTACAGAAAACAACGAAGGTGTATCAATTTGGCAACCATTGTTTATTAACCAAAAATCCTTTGCTATCGAAAATGAGTAAAGATGAGCTTAATGCAGAAATAAAGATGTTAAAATACTCCATTTTACCATTAATATCAGTAATTACTCTTCCTTTTTTCTCAACTATAATAATGTTATTCAGTTATTTTAAAGTAGATTTCTTAAAAAAAGACTAGTTTTTAATCCTTTTCAGCTTGTTAAACGGATGTTCGGCAAGAAAAAAAGTCGATCAAATTAAGCCTACAAAATTCACTCAGAAATTTATAGCCCCTCGTTCGGTTTTCACTTTAAAAGAGAACGGGCTTTCAATAAAGTGATTTGATTTAGATTGAAAAGTCGAAAAGTTTTAGTTGTGTATAAATTTGACTGACTAGTTTTTAATCCTTTTCAGCTTGTAAACGGATATTCGGCAAGCAAAAAAACGTGAATCAAATTAAGCCTCCAAAAAACAAGCCAAATTTCCTGACTCGATTTTGTTCAATTTGTAATTTTTCATATTACTTTTCTTTGACACAAGTTTGGGGAGAATCTATCCGGATAAATTTCCATTTTTAGACGTTGGCGCATGTCGCAAAGCGACTACAGGCTGTGGTGTCAAAGACAATAGAGACTTAGCCTTTCGTAAGAATGTCGTAAGAATCGTTTTGGCAATGTCGCAAAGCGACTACAGGCTGTGGTCAGCCGGGAACGTTAGTTCGGGTGGGAAGCCATATTTTACATTCATTTGGGCAACGGAGTTGGGGCAAGTGAAAAAAAAATTCAAGTGTAACTTGATCCTCGTGGCCAAATATGAATCTAGATCTAGACTTTTTCGCGAAATTTTTCTAGAAATGCAAGTTCTCACGGAGATTCGCTTACATTTGAGAGAAATTTCGTAATTCTATTGATTCCTTTTATTGTATAGGTTTTTCACAATTAGGCACAATGTGGTTTTATCTTTAAATCTTTGAAAAAAAAACCAATTTGTACTTGTAGACTTGTCACTGATTGATCAGCTATTAAAAAGGCTACTCTGAATTGGGGGAAATATGCAAAAATTACTCAGGAAAAAGTTCTTTAAGTTAAAAACATAAACATTAAAATTCGATAGCTTTTAGTTTTTGAATATTTTTCAAATTTGACAAGTTTAACAAGCTCGATAACCGTAAAGATCCCGGTTTGTTCATATGAAATTTGTTCATTGTTCATATGAAACTTTTGAAGCTAATCACAAAGCTAAAACCTTTTCACATTTCAAAAACCTACTTTATCGATATAAACTCGGAAACTTCAAATTTTTTCGAGTAAAACTCAGCTTAATCGACTTCATTTTGTTAGCTTTGTGCTGTTTGATTTTTAAAACGAAAAATTGGGTCGTTGGTTTCGTTAAACATTGGTGAGAATCAATAGATCCCAGGGGGATTTGCGGAGATCTTCACTCCAAATTTTCTTCACTAAATAACGCTTTTCTTGTCTCAAGAAGATTCTCTCCAAGAAAGAAAGATTATCAATATAAAATATTCATATTTTAAAGCCTTAAAAGCTTCACTTTAATCAAAAGAATATAATATATTTTGAGTTAAATTCAAAAATTCTGATAGCTAAAGCTTTTATCAGAAGCTTCTATCAGAAGGTTTTCAAAAAAAGAAATTCCAAATTTTCTTGCGAAACGCTAAGTCTCTATTGTCTTTATGTTGACAATAGTTGTTTTCTTTTTAAGTATATTGACAATGGTTGTTTTCTTCTTTCCATTTTCGAATGAATAGAAGAACGAGCCAATCCTTTGAACAAATAAACAAGAACTTTTCAAATTGTCAAAAAGACTTATGAAAACTTGGTTAGCTCATAAAGGATTTCAAAGGATTCACTCAGAAATTTATAGCCCGTCGTTCGGTTTTTACCTTAAAAGAGAACGGGTTTTCAATAAAGTGATTTGATTTTTCTTTTGCTTTGTTGATGACCTTAGATAAAGATATTAAGCTGGGGGTTTTCGGGGTCGGAGAATCGATTTGAGCTATTCATTTTACACTCTTATAACAATAATATTCAAATTTTAGAGCCACCAAAGATCACTGATAAGCAGCAGCATTTAGATTCAAAAGTGGAAAAGTTGTAGTTGTAGAAAAAATTCTTTTAATATTTAATTAGATGCTTTTTTTAAACACTTGCATTGATTAATAGCAAGATTACGATTGGATAGATTATCAATAGATTCATCTACAATTTTCCAAGCAATTCGGAATTTAAAAACCCAATTTTGAAACTAAATGCAAATCAGTTTTGAGTTCGTTGACTAATGAAAAGTTTTAACGGTTTTGTAGGAAGTAAATAGATAAAGTTTATAATTAGATAGATGTAATTCGATGCAATTAGATATAAAGTAAGTTTTTGAAATGTGAAAAGGTTTTAGATTAGCTTAAAAAGTTAAAAGTTTCATATGAACAAACCGGGATCTTTATGGTTATCGAGAGTTTTTGACCAACTTGTAACCCGATTCTAGATAAGTTTTTGTTAATAACTTTTGATGAAACAAATAGTTTCTGAAAGTTAACGTTTTAAGCTATTTAAATCTTATTAAAACTTCTTGATTTGACAAGTTTAAGACACTTTAAAATGAGCTGCAAGTTAGCAAAAAAAAACCAAATCCCCAAAGATCCGTAAACTGGTTTCAGGTAAATGATTTCATTTCTGCAAATGAGCGCTTTGATCTGATTCGAATTGAAGCTCTTTAGCTTTTGTGAGCATCGCTTTACTGCACATATCAATCATTTTGGCCCTTTTCATTTCATTGAAAAGAGAAAGAGAAAAGAGGACCAATTCTCGTGAGCTTCCCCTTTCCATCCCTAATCAAATTGAGGTCCCTTTTTGCTTTTCCTTTGAAATAAATGAAAGTCATTTGCGGAAAAAGTCTCTCCAATCAAAAATGCCTGTCGTTGTGAAGATTTCATCAATCAAAACGATCAAAATCAAAAATTTTGAGGGAAAATTGATAGAAGACAGTAAACGTTAAACCAGTTTTTTCTTCTTTAATTTGTTTACAAGCTGAGTTTTTCGCTAAGAGCTAAGTGGGACTCAAGAAAGGAAAAGAAATTTGGCAAAAAAGAATCGTTAGCCATGAGCTTGGTTGGTGGGTTTTCCTTTTCCTTTCCCAAAAGGGATTTCCTTTTCATTGCACCGACACGCGAAACCACTTTTTCGGTGTTTCTTTTTGGTTTTCTTTGTTTAAATTGTTTGGGTAAAGAGTTTCTAATTTAAAATTTTTGAAATTTAGCCTAAGAAATCAGCACAGAACATTAAAATGAAATAGATTTATCTAGAAATAGCTCGAAAACTTTGTTGTATCATCGGATTTTTATCATAATATAACTTCTATATTCTTTAAAATTTCTCAATCATTAGTAAAATCTTTAGTGCGTAATGTTGTAAAGATTTCAGGGAAATTTGGCTTCAAAAATGGGGTCTAATGAATAGAAATGGATCTAATTTAAAGCAAGATTTCTAAGAAATCTTTAAAAAACAAAGGAAACAAAACAAGATGAAAGCTTCCTCAACTCACGTATTATTCTTGCAAATAGTGGCCGAGCTCTCCGAGCAAACCTCGCCTTCAGTACAAGCAAAAGTCCTGATAGGTGCAGAAATTAGCAGAAGCCATAGGAAAGAATAGTTGGCGTTTATCCATAATATTCTCTCGAGTCGTGGCTTCATCTTCGCGGCATCCGGACACTCAAATGGGGTGTATGTGTGATCTATAAACGAGGGGGAAAAGGCAGACGGAGAGGAGAAGGGACTAACAGATGAAAGTCCCGCCCATCTCCCATCAGTCAGCTGGAATCGAAAAAAGAAAAAGAGGGCTCACCCCATGTTTTTAGGCAGAAAAGGTGAAAATTTGTGCTGAAGAATTGCTGTTGCTGAGACAACTAATGCCTTCATTTTCTACTGGTGAACATAAAATGAGCCTTAGAAGAGTTTGCATCAGATTAGAGATCGAAATTTCAAGATAAAGCTGAGAATTCGTAGCTAAGATTCAAGATTTTAGTCTAAATATGATTTCAAAAGTTCAGAATGGGATTTGACAATGAATAGTATAGTGTTTGAACAAGAAAATAAAGACAAAAGCCTAAACGTTTCTAAAGTTTGTGAATTCAAAACGTAATTAGGAAGAGAATGAGATCAATTCCAACTTGTTGCTTAGGTTCTTATGTCAAGCTTGAGTCTGATCAAGGGTATTTGACGGAATCAATTCAATCAAATCAACTAAACAAAACAACTAAACAAATCAATTAAAATAAGTGATTTGAAGTCAAGTAAAAACCAATGATGAAACCCTTTTTTTTATGTATAATTTCAATCGTTTAAGCTCTAAATAAAAAAACAATGATGCATAATTTCAATGATCTTTTACAGTATGTTGTTTACTACTTCAACATTCCCGCTAAAAAACATTCATTGAATGAATGGATCTTTCATAAAACCCTTTCAAGGTCATTCTTTCTTTTCTGTACCATTTTGTTTTTGTTTTTCATCACCAGCTGGCGATTTTCATATTCTGAAATTTTCGAGCCAAGAGAGCGAAAAGGGATTTTGAATTTTTATTTAAAATTGCATTGAAAATTATCTTGCATTTGGCTAAGATACCATGAGTATTGGATAAACAAAAGCTATCCAAATCGAAACTATGCCCTATAAACTTACTCGAGCTTGCCAGTTAACTCAAACTTCTCAACAACGTAGCCACTTCATTCACTCGACTAGTTCCAATGTCACTTCACTAACTGGATAATCTTTTTTTACAACTTTCGATTCATTCTTGTCCACCTACTCATTTTGTATGTTCACATAAATCCATTTTCTCGCATATGGCCCTTTAAACCATTGAAATGTGTCTATGGGGGTGAACAACACATGTGCCTCATTCACATTCACATTCAAAACAAACTTATGTAGTGAATGAGTTAATGAAACTAGTTTAAACACTCTTATTAATACGATAATTCAAATAAAAATGGATATGGATTGTAGAAAAGGATATGGAGAGCTGAAAAGCTGAAAAAATAAGCTGAAAAATTATTTCGGAAATTTCAGGATGGTGAACGAATGAATTTCACAAATCTGGATGAGCGTTTCTCGTTGATGAATGATAGACAACAGCTTCATATTGAAGAAGCGACACCACAAGATGCTGGAAGGTATATTTTGACAAACTTTGACTCATTGCATAGAACTAGATCAAGTAAATCTAGTAGCTTTTATGAGTCTAAATCAATAAGTTCAAGAGTTAAAAGTGCCCGATCTAACTGCCTATCTTTATACGCTATTTTTATAGAAAACAAGAACTCCTATAGAGATCTCCTTTGAGCAAAATTTACAGGACAATTTCCGAATTGTAAATTCTAATCACACTTTCATGGTGACCAAGATCTAGATCTAGAAAATGCAATCTTGTAAGCCTTAAACCATAAAATAAGATTCTTTCGCTGAAGTTGGAGTATGCAAAAACAATATTGTCATATGAAGAAAGGTTAACGAGCTGATTGAAGTTATCTAGCCACTTGACCACAATTTACATAGAGACGAAGATCTCCTCCATCACCCCATTCTCAGCGAATCCATCCCCTTCTGTCCCATCTCATTTCTTCTATTCCTCTTTTTCCTTTCTATCTAAATCCATCCACCATCCGCCCAATTCTAAACCCAATTGTGAACCGGAGACGAAAAATTTGGCATCGAAATTGGGAGATTCTGCTTTCCCTTTTTTCCTTGAGATCCCAAAAATAATTCCCTGGGAACCATGATAGAAAAGAAAATCGCATTTGATTTAGAGGCAATCTTTCTCGATATTCTGCGCTTTTCTTTCAAGATTTAGTTAGATGGAAGGATTAGGATTTGAATTTCGTTTCATTGAAAAGAAAAAAAGTGAAGACTTTGAAAAGTTTTCAGAAGTAAACTCATTTTTTTAGGTATTCTTGTGTTGCCGAGAATCGTCAAGGAAGAGCCGAGAAGGATTTGACTGTCGAAATTTTGAGTAAGCAAACTATTTCTTAGAAAAAAAAACATATCAACTAGCTCGTAAAGAGGCATTTTGAACTTTTTACGATTGATAAACAGAAATGAAAGGGTTTATGGAGTGAATTTGGTTTGGTTTGGTTGACTAAGGCTTTGTTTGTTCTTTCTAGAAAGGAAGAAGACAATCAAAAAGAAGACAAAGAAGAAGACAATCAAAAATAAGTCTAGTCTAAACTAGGCGATAAGAAAAAGGGCTTATAAGGAAAAAAATAACTAATGAGTGAAGCAGAAGATGTGGGTTTCCATTTTCAAAGTACAGATCAAAAACAGTTTTTATTATAGATTCAGCTATTAGTTACGAAAAGCGTAGTTAGGAAACAATGGCAGAATAGCCTTAACAGTCTACTTTAAGCTGACTAATGACCAGGGTTATTCCAAAAACATTTATCCGGGCCAGACTGCAGCTCTACAAGAAGTTCTTTGGCCTCCACAAGCCTGAAGATGGACCTTGCTATTGACTGAACTTTAGCTTCACTTAGTCTACAGTCTGTCGACCCCAAATCTTGGCTTGGATCTGGCTTCAGGCTGAACTTTAATCTGGCTATAAAACCAAAGCCTAATTAGAACAACTCTGCCATCTTTATACATTTATTGCAAGTAAAGTTATCATTTTTTTTTTTTGCAAAAATCACTTTAGATTTCATTTCACAACAGAAAAAATCCTAAAATCTTTTGAAAATTCTGTGTGAAAGTTGCCATAGAATAACTCAAACAATGCCACAATGACTTCAGCTTCAGCTTCAGCATTTCTTTGTGTCCACCTTTCCTTTGAATGAAGTCAGGGACTAGTTTTGGTGAAAATGAGGGTTTTTTTTTGTCCACCACTTCTTTGACAAAAGCGTTTTTTTAGCTTCGAGAGGTAAAAGAACGAATTCATTGTCGACGCGAGAAAACCTAATTGAGGAAAGGAAGGGTTTTGAGAGAAAGAGAGAAAGAGAGAAAGAGAGAAAGAGAGAAAGAGAGAAAGAGAGAAAGAGAGGAAAAGTTTCAGCCCACCTACTCAAAAAAGGAGCTGATTTTTCAGCTAATACTATTAAAGATTGATGCGATTATGTTAAAAAATGGATTAAAGACACAAGAGTTTGTGTGCATCTAAAACAGGGCTCTGGAAGTCCTTGTATAATAGAACGGGCCATTTCAACCGGTATTGGTTGAAAAGAGAAACACTTTATACCCAAGCAGTTTGCCAGATAGTGAGCGATTACGTGGCACTACAAAGAACACTTTGATACCCTTTTGCATAGTGATTTTTCTTTTGCTTTGATGATCTTAGATAAAGACATTAAGCTCGGGGTTTTTGGGGTCGGAGAATCGATTTGAGCTATTCATTTTACACTCCTATAACAATAAGAGTCAAATTTTAGAGCCACCAAAGATGACTGATAAACAGCATCAACGAGAGGTGCTTGAGGGACAATCATTGACTTTGCAATGTCCTATTGAGGTAGGTTTCGAACAATTGCACTAAAATTTCTAAAGAACGAATGCCTTTACAATTTAGTTATTTCCATACGTCAAGTAGTAAGTTCTAGTAATTTCAAACAAAAAACCTTGTTCTCAATTAGGATCAAACCGCTGAGATCACGTGGACGAAACATGGAGTGCCGATCACTACATCACAAAGGCTTCAGGTTTTAATGAATAAAGATTTCTAGTTAATTTATCAATTTTCTTACATTTTAGATGTCGATTGGAAGAGATAAGCTTCATATTATGGGTGCTGAATCTTCTGATATGGCTCAATATTCCTGCACAGCGAAGAATCTCGCCGGCGAGGATTCCTCGAATTTCAATGTCACTGTAGCAAGTGAGTGATTGAGGAAAAATAGAATATCAATACTAATAGAGTATCAATCCGAATGCTGACATCAATACTAATAGGCATCAAACTGTATTTTACATACAATATCGAGAATTATCGGCTTTATACTTTTTAAACACACAATCTACTTTGCAATGCAATGTAATGCAATCTAATCTACAATCTACTTTATAAACTGATATTATTTGATGAATTTCTAGCTCCGCCAAAGATCCTCTCACCAGCCTTTCGCCAATTGGATGTGATTATGAATCAAACGGTGGAAATCGATTGTGAAACAACTGGCACACCATCGCCAACAATTGAATGGACAAGAGACGGGAAAACACTTCAAAATCAACCAAATATCAAAGTAAATCAAGAAAAAAAAGCTTTCAAAGCTTGCTTTTGAGATTGATGAGAATGGAAAAGTGCTTCGAATCGTTGGAGTGAAAGAGAGCGATGCCGGGCGGTACAGTTGCAAGGCGGAGAATAAAGCGGGACAAGCTGAAGCGGATACATTTATTTCTGTGATTTGTGAGTAATCAAAGATCTAAGATACATAACTTATAGATTCTATGAAAAGGCTGTAATACCAAGATGCTAAACTTTGTTAATATTAGCTTTTAGCTCCACCACAAGTTTCAATGGTTGCCGATGAGCAGAAAGTGATTGCCAGTCATGGGATCACCATTCGATGTGAGGTTTTCGGAAATCCCCAACCTGAAGTGGAATGGCAAAAGAATGGCCAACCATTCACTCAAGGAATTCTTCAATCACAAACATTCATTCACATACAAGATGCTAAACCTGAAGATGCTGGAAGGTAAAGTTGAACAGGGTTTAACAGGGTTTAACAGGGTTTAACAGGGTTTAACAGGGTTTTAACAGGGTTTAACAGGGGTTTAACAGGGGTTTAACAGGGTTTTAACAGGGTTTAGCAGGGTTTAACAGGGTTTAGCAGGGTTTAACAGGGTTTAACAGGGTTTAACAGGGTTTAACAGGGTTTTAACAGGGTTTAACAGGGGTTTAACAGGGTTTAACAGGGGTTTAACAGGGTTTAACAGGGGTTTAACAGGGGTTTAACAGGGGTTTAACAGGGGTTTAACAGGGGTTTAACAGGGGTTTAACAGGGGTTTAACAGGGGTTTAACAGGGGTTTAACAGGGTTTAACAGGGGTTTAACAGGGTTTAACAGGGGTTTAACAGGGGTTTAACAGGGGTTTAACAGGGGTTTAACAGGGGTTTAACAGGGTTTAACAGGGGTTTAACAGGGTTTAAAATCAATTTAAAAACTCTTTGGATATCTTTTTTTTCTTGATTTTGGTTTATTTTGACTTAAGATTAACCTTTTTTACATAAAAGAATTTAAAAAATCTGTTAAACGTTGATTAAGTGTTTTAGATACACTTGCATTGGAACGAATCGAGCTGGAGAACAACGCGCGAGCACTCAACTCCATGTGCTCAGTAAGATATGTTTTTTTTCTACAAGATTTTGATTTCTTTAAGCTCCACCTTCAATCGAGAATGAGGAAAGACTCTTGCAAGTGAAAGAGGGATCTGATCTCACAATTGATTGTGCTGCAAGTGGAAATCCAACACCAACAATTTCATGGAAACGAGATGGTGTTCTCATTAAGAGTAATTCACCTCAATTCTCATCAATTCATTAACTATTTAGACCAAAATTCTTCAAAGCTTCTCATTTCCTCAGCAAATGCTACTGATGCGGGCAAATACACGTGTGAAGCGAGGAATGAGGCTGGAGTAGCGAGAGCTGATTTTGCTGTCGATGTCTTGATTAAACCTAGGTTGTAAAAGTTCTGAGAAATATCCAATAATTGCTTTAGATTCAAAGATGCTAAGAAAGTGATTAAAGTGATAAATGGAGAGAATGCAAGGCTTGAGTGCAAGGCTGAAGGACATCCAACTCCAACTATCAAGTAAAGTCTTTAACAAACAAGTTAAAGTTTCAAGTTGACACTAGCATTGACAATTTTGGTCTTTAAATGATCTTTTTGAGTTTAAGACTTATTTTGGAAAGACTTATTTTAGAATTTCAGCTTCAGAATACTCAATTTAGATGGCTGAAAGGTGGTCGACCGTTAGACGTTGAAGAAATGGATAATTTGATTCTTTCGCCAAGAGGAGAAACGTTAATGATTGTAAAAACGAAAAGAGCTGATGCTGGATCGTACAGTTGTGTAGCCAAGAATGCCGCTGGAGAAGCTGAACATCCATTCACGGTAAATTTCTACCTTCATAACTAGATCTCAACAAGAAATAAAGATCTTGACAGCTTAATCAAGATCAAGAATGATAGATCAAGAATGGTAAATCAAGAATGATAGATCAAGAATGATAGATCAAGAATGACAGATGAACAAATAAAAGATGAATTCTTAATTTTCTAGGTTGAAGTGCTGACCCCTCCACACATAGACGAAACAATCGATCAAAACCCTCGTGTTGTTCAAGGAAAAGATCTCGTCTTTATGTGTCCAGTACTTGGAAATCCGGATCCAAAGGTTTTGAAAGAATTTTTGAATAAGAAATATGACTTAGTATGACTTAGAATTTTGTTTTAACAACTTTCCTTAATTAATATTTTAGGTTGAATGGCTTAAAGACGGTCAATCACTAAAAATCGGTGGTCGTTTCAAAGTGAACAGTGGAAAGCATTTGCAAATCGAGAAATCATCGGTGAGTATAGAAAATGATAAAAAAAAAGATAGAAATCTTATTCTTAGATTTGAAACAAGCTAGGAAAAAGTTCTGAGTTGAAATCAATGCCAAAAATTTCTAGAAAGCCGATGAAGCGCGGTACACTTGCCATGCAAAGAACGATGCCGGAGTGCTGGACACTGATTTCAAGCCGGAAGTCATTGGTGAGTTTGAAGATCAAAATCAAAACAAAAACCCCAACTTTAGCACCTCCAAAATTCAATAGAACTGGAGAATCGGTGTATGAAGTGATCGCCGGTGAGACGATTGTGATGGACTGCGCAGTGGCCACTGAACCAAAACCGGAAGTGCTCTGGTTTAGAGGAGACAACGCTCTCGTGCTCACTAATCAAATGCAACTTAGTCCGGATTCAATGGTAAAATTTGAACTTATTTGAAACAAGCGAATTTTTTTCAGCAACTTACCATTCGACAAGCTGCGTTAGCTGATGGGGGAAAGTATGTATGTCGAGCGACGAATGAAGCCGGATCATCGGATATTGATCTTATTTTAAAGGTCTCACATTGCTAGATAATTCTATAAAGTTTCAAAATCTTTATTTATATAATTAAACTATTCAAATAGCAGTGCTTTTAGGTTCTTATTCCACCAAAGATTGACCGCTCAAATATTATTGGAAACCCATTGGCTATCGTCAACAAGGTAAGCTAATAGAGCTAGCTTTAGAAGAAAGAAAATCTTGAGTTGAATATTTGAATGATTTCAGAGCATTGTTCTTGAGTGTCCGGTAAATGGAATCCCTCAACCGAGTGTCATATGGACAATCGACGGGAAACCCATCGATCCAAAGGACACAAGGATTAAACTGCATCAGGTTAGAGCTGAAGTAAAGAACTATTAGAACAGTAATATTTTTAGAAAAATCAGACGATCTCTATTGACCGAGTGAAACCAACAGATCAGGCTCGATTCACTTGTATTGCGACGAACAAAGGAGGACAAACTGATCAAGATTTCCATTTGGAAGTTTTGAGTAAGAAGAGAGATTATCTGATTTAAACCAAAATCTATAGATCCACCACATCTCGACTCAAGTGACTCACAGAAATTGGTCAAGAGAGAAGGAGAAGTGGTGACTATGGTCTGTCCGGTGAGATCTGTTTTGGATGGATCTGAACCCACTGAAGTGTCATGGATCAAAGACGGACGACCGGTTGATCACAGTCAAGAAGGAAATATCAAGGTGAACATCAATTCAATGACAATTACTTCAAAAGTTCTTGAACCAAAGTTATACCATTACAACTTATCGCACAAATATCTTGTTTAAAAGACATAGGATTCTTTAAATAGTACACAGGAGCCAAGTATGATCAAAGAATATTTCTGCAAATCTCGCGACTAAAGCAATCGTTGTAAACTCTTGCTCTCTTGCTTCAGTGTACTATTTAAATCTCTTTGCTCTAGTCTCGTACTCAACTTTTAGCTAACATCCGACAATCGCCGTTTGACCATTCAATCGGCGACATTAAGCGACGCTGGAGCGTACACTTGTGTCGCAATGAATCGAGCTGGAGAATCAACGCTCGATTTCTCGCTTGAGATTCTATGTAGGCTGTTGGCAACGAAAAAGTGCCGGGATCGGGAGATGGCCCATCACAAAACAATGGGCAAACACTATGAGCAAAGGGCGCTCGATTGGAAATCTCTAACTTATCGTACAACTAGATCCCCATTTTCTATGAACGTAAAAGTAGGGCAGAGCACGTATCAAGAGATTTTCCGTGAACGGGTAGATTTAAGACCACCTAGTGCGGTAAAGGATGCGACCAAGTTTGGGTACACATTTGAAACCTATCAGAATCAATGGGATCAATGGGGGAACACTGGTTATGTAATGGTTTCGTCAACAAGCTCACCAAGTACAACGACACCTGATCCCTGGGTTGAGTACTATCGTAAGATGGATGAATGGAGGCTAGCTAAAGAGAGACACGAGAAACGGATACAAGAAAGATCTAGAGCTAGACATAGACATTTCCATCATCGTCCTGTTCAGATTTTAAACCCTAGAGCCTACTTTGAACCTAATCCATTGAGAAGGAAACGGTGTAGAGCCCGAAAAAGATATCATCAAAGAGTTTAAGGAGTTTTGAGAACTGTAGAAATTTGCATGAGAATTGCTGACCATTTCGTAGAATCCACAGCCTCCAATTTACCATTTTCTCTCATCATTTTGATCTCAAAAAAAAAGGCCTCAGCGATCCTAGCAAAATGTACACTGTGTGATTTGCATGTGATAACTCTAACTCTTTGCTGTGCTTGTGTTAATAAATTTTTCTTTGAATATGGAGTGAGGTGAATGCATGTGAGAAACAATTTCTAGAGTATTTTTTCTATTCTTTCAGCACCACCATCCATTGATACGTCGAAGGGAACAGAGACATCGGCACGAGTCATCGTTGGGAATACAGCACAATTACTATGCCCAGTCTCTGGTCATCCATTCCCGACAGTGAAATGGACAAAGGTAGGAATAAACTGTAATCAAAGAAGTTGAGTTTGTAAAACAAAAAAGTGTTCAGTAAAGGAAGGATTTGATAATTTTAAGGACGGAAAAGAGATGATTCCATCAGACAATGTTCGGGTGATTGACAGTGGACAAATCCTCGAGATTCTCAATGCTCGACCCGAGGATGAAGGCCGATGGATTTGTACAGCCGAGAATGACGCTGGTACAAAAGATCTCGAGATTGAGCTGGATGTTTGGGGTAAGAAGTTTTGGAACCTGAATCTAGAAACAAAGCTTTAAACCTTACTGTCCTTTAGTGCCACCAAAGGTCGCAGTTCATTCGGAAAATCCGACAAAAGCACTCGGTCAATCAGTGATTATCAATTGCAATGTGAGCGGAAATCCAACACCGAGAATCTCTTGGACAAAGGGTGGAGCGCCGATTCTCATCGACAATCTGAATACAAGGATCAGTTTGAAAGTAATAGTTTATAAAGATTGAAACTTAAATGAAAATGGAATTTGAAAAAAAAACTGAAATATTTAGGGCACCCGTCTGGACATTCCGAAACTCGAGAGAAACGATGTTGGAATTTACACATGTGTGGCTGAGAATGAGGCTGGGACAGCTGAGGCCAGCATCACTGTTGATGTGCTTGGTGAGTTTTATTGAATGCTAGACTAGAACAAGGACAATGGTAGACTTTGTAAAACGGTATTCTGATTTCTTGATAAGCTGACTCGTACTGTTTGTACTAATCTTGAGCGCTTAGAAGTGTTGATGCTGTTGAAAAGAGCCAATTTTTCATGTTGAGTAAGAAGAATGACTTATGTATGATTTCAGTGCCACCAGTGATCAGCAGAGACAATATCGACATGTCCCCGAGACTTCCAACCGGTCAAACACTGACCCTCAACTGTGATGGTGGAGGAAAACCAACCCCGAAATTACGATGGTAAATTACGATGATAAATTACGATGATTAAAGTTTATCAATTAACTAGCCAAAAAATCCGCTTAACCGTTGGGGGAATAACTGATCGCCGTAGCGCAGCCAGGAGCAGGCTTGTAGGAGCCAGGAGCAGGCTACAGCTACTGTCTACAGCCTGGTTCGACCTCCCGTAGTGCCACTCAGTTTTGATTTTTTAATTTTAAAAGCACAACTAGTTTTTTTCTGGGTGAAAAAGGTTGAGAAAAAGTCTGTATATATTAAAGTTACGTTACAGGTTTGTTAATGACACCGAGTTGACCACTTCCAATGGAGATATTCTCATTGGAACCGACAACAAGTACATTCAAATCAACAACATCACTCTCGAGGATCGGGGATTGTACAAATGTGTGGCAGAGAATGTAGCCGGAAATGATACTTTGCTGTACAATGTTGATGTCGTTCGTGAGTTTTGAAATTTTCATCTATGAAAAACGAGTACCAGATTTTCTCTAATAGTAGTGCACCTTGGTCGTCGTCTAAATTACTCGAAATCTCAAAAATCGCTGATCAGAACCTATCGATGTGGGGGTCGAAAAATGTAGCTCACGATGAGATCTTGTGGGGGATTTGAGTGTTGAGCTTCTGCGAAAACTTAGAAACCATAAAATAGGCATCAACTCAGCTTGGTACGGTGCACTACTATTAGAGAAAATACGGTAAATAACGATTTCTTTTCAGAATCGCCAACCATTCAAAACGGTGGAACTCAGCAAGTGATTGAGGGTGACACGGCGATTATCGAATGTGCGGCTGATGGACATCCAGCACCGATTGTTTCATGGTTGAGAAATGGAGTCCGTTTAGAGACAGGGATCACTGGAGTCAGATATCATGCTGAGGGAAGCACTTTGAAGGTAACAATTGGAAAATTCGATCTTGAATACCGTTTATGTAATAAAAAGTTTAAGATTAAGTTTAGCGATGATTGGGCTTTAGCTGGGCTACAATTTTTAGTTGCTTACTGAAGTTAACCCATAACAAGCCTAAGCAGTAAGCTTTCCTCAACTTTAAGCAACTAAACCATAAGTGTTCTACATGTCCATTACATTGAATTGCTCTAGGTGGTCGATGCAAGAAGCAGTGACTCGGGTATTTACGTCTGTCAGGCGACGAATGAGGCTGGAACTGCTCAACAAGCGTATACCCTGGAAGTGTTAGGTAGAATTGACTAAAAATCTGTTAGATGTAAAGCTTTAGTCTCTCCGAAAATCACAACCACCTCTCCCGAGATGGGATCGGTTCCTTTGGGGCAACCGTTCTCGTTGAAATGTGGCGTGAAAGGATATCCGGATCCACAGATCATTTGGACGCTTGAGGATGAGTTGTTGGTGAATGGATTGGACGGGAACACAATTGGTGAGTAGTTTCATGTTAAAAGTTACATGTATTTGTCAGATTACTGCAGCTAGATGTAATGGATAGGTTTAGATTAGCTTGAAATTCATACCTTTCAACCTTTGAATGTTAATCCTAAGCTTGAGTCCTTTTACAGAGCTTATTTGATTATTTTTGTAAATTTCTAGCCGAAGACGGAACTCTCTTCGTTCAATCCTCGAAAGGGAAAGAAGCTCACTATCGATGTACAGCGAAAAACGATGCTGGCACGGATCACGTCGAGTACACTGTAAAAACAATTAGTGAGTGTTTTGAAGTTTTGAACTTGTAAGTAGTTCAAAATCAAAAACTCGTTTTTAAATGAAAAAGAGAAATTGCCAGGTGCTCCGGTGTTGACGAAAGATGGATCGAGGGTGATGAATGCAACGGAAAGTGAACCGGTTGTGATCACATGTGATGTAGAGGGCGATTCGCCGACAATTCACTGGCAAAAGGTTGAGCAATGAGGCTAGATCTTTGATCAAAGATTGTGACCCAATAAATTGAATAGGTTCAATCAATTCCCCCCCACCGAAAACCAGTACAAATTTACAGCTGAATATCTTTTTTGTAGCATCGCTTGGGTATCAATAAACCAAAGAAAAGTCCCTATAAATGAGATGTTCTTTGTGCGTCTAATCACTCGCGATCTGGCATATTGTTTGGGTATAAAGTGCATCTCTTTTAAATCTTAAGACCGAAACTGACTTCATTTAATCCTTTAAATCAGAAAAATCATGATACATTATAAAGTAATACAGTTATTTTACATATTCATCTTGACAAGCTATTGTTTAGAATGGAGTTACCGTTGCCACTACATCAAACGTTGGTTTTAATGATGATAAGACAACACTCTCGTTCCAAGGCGTCAAACTCAATGATGAGGGTTTGAAATTCTTCATTTTCTCCATTTCAATTCCCGATTTCAGGTGAATATACATGTGTGGCGACGAACTCGGCTGGCAATGTCACTCAGCAAATTCAGCTTTATGTTGGAGGTGACGTTTTTATAGTTTTATAGTTTAAAAGTACTTGAAGCCTTTGTACATAGTACTTTCGAGTAGCAGTTTCCTTTTAAACCTAGACTTGAGTAGAAGCAAAAAAAAAACTTGTAGCAAACAGTTTGCTTAAAAGGAAATCTGGTATGCCAGGTTTTGTTTGCAATGTTTAAGCATAGAGATCATTGAAAAATAAACCTTGAATTGTTTTCAAAAGTCAAAAGCCAAACCAAGCCAAAACAAAGCCCCTTAAAACCCAATTTTTGCTTTGTTTTTAATTTGACTTGGTTTGAAAATGCTTTAGAATGCTTTAGAAACATTTCTAAATCCATATGATGTTTAAAAATTGAACTAAAGTTTATCGTCTCAACCTTTTTCATTTAAATTTCCATCTGTCTTTTCATTTTTCTAGTCTCTCATAACAGGACTGATTGAAAAATCAATCTTAGGTTGTTTTCAAAAGTCAAAAGTCAAACCAAGCCAAAACAAAGCCCATTAAAAGTCAATTTTAGCTTTGTTTTTGATTTGACTTAGCTTGAAAATGCTTTAGAAACATCACTAAACCCATATGATGTTTAGAAATTGAACTAAAGTTTATCGTCTCAACCTTTTGCATTCAAATTTTCATCTGTCTTCATTTCTCTAGTCTCTCATAACAGGACACAACAATTTATTACGCAAATCTCGTCTTTTTTTTTTCTTTGTATTCAGAAAAAAAAAGCTCGGTGACAGAAAAATGAATAGGCAAAAAAACAAAAAGATGGAAAAATTTTATGGGAAATAGACAGGTGGAAAGTACATTACATTAAAAATCAAAAAAATTTAATGGCAAATGTGAAATCGGAAAAAAAATATAATTACAAATGATATCAGAACAAGTGAGAGTGGCTTCACAATTGGGGGAAACTTTTCTTTTTTGCTTCGTCGAACTCTAGAAGTGTGCAAGTACAAGGATTTGGCATAAATGTGGAAACGTTGAGATCTTTAAACGAATTATTGCAAAACAACAAAACTTTGTTGAATTCTCGGTCCTAGGAAATTCGATCAACAAATGGGATTATCGGGTTTTCTTCTCATTTTTGTTTGTTTCCGATTTTGGGACGCCTTTTTGCGGATGATTTTGGGTGGGAAGCCATTCTGAGAGATCGTTAAATCCCTTCAAATCCAATGGATGATTCTCTTCTTTTGAACCAAGGGGAACCTCGGATAAGAGATCATCGAGAGAGTCCAGTGAAGGCAATCGTTCATCGTCTTCGTCAGCGATTGGGGCGAATTTCTCGAAACCCTCCAATACTGAAACGAGAGTTAGTGAGAAATCTGATAGCTAAAGCTTTGATCAACTATTCTCAGCAAAGCTGGCCCTTCAAAAACCAAAAGTCAGACTATGCTAGAGCATGATTTAGCCTAATCTGCTCTTACTATTAGCCTGGTCTGTCTCTAGCTTGACTTGGCCTGTTCATGGCCTGGACTCGGCCTGGAAATTTGCCAGAAAGATTGGGCTAAAACCAGAAAGCCAGATTGTTACATATATTGACAAGGAGATTATGAAATCATCTTCTTCTATTAAGTTTAAACTGTGTTCTGCTCAAAGCAATTAGTTGATTCCGTGGATCCCTAGAATCAAGTTTGATCTCAATGAGATTTGAATTGAACTCAAGGAAGCAACACAGATCATTCTTTATCTTACTTGTGTTCCAAGCTTTGACTCCGGCAATGTCCACTGGATTTGAGTCGATAAAACCGCGAAGACGATAGACATCCTCTGTTATTCGATCTGGATCGAAACGGCCGTAACTGGTGGCTTAAAAAGGCTTGTCTTGGAATTGTCTAGATATTTCTGAGAAGTAAAGTTCATCTAGTTTTTCATGTAAAATCCCTTTGTTTGTTAAATAGATTAAATAGATTTATTAAATAAAATAAAACCCTACACTTGGATTTTTGAGTAGCTCACAGATTGGGGAAGCTAAAGATTGCTGAAGATTTTAAGTAGCTCACAGATTGGGGCAGCTAAACATTGCTGAAGCTGTCAGCTTTGCAGTTTTACCAAAATACTATCAATTTTGCATTAAATCTTATTAAACTAGGCGACATCTTGAACACTATTTTACATTTAACTTTTTGCTTAACTTTAAATCATCTTAAAAACCCACGAAGAGCATTTGTGAAACCAATTCCGCCAAGAAAAACGAGAAGACAAGAGGCTGCTTGTGGCCACATCGTGGGACCCAGTTTGTGTCCTTTATCTGAAAGTCGATAATTAAAATATAAAATCTAAAAAGAAATGTTTTACAAGAATGCCTTTAAACGTAAATCTGATCCCGGGGAATTTCGGTCATTTTGGGTGGCACCCAATCGCAGATTTCACGATTTAAGGCTTCATTTGGAAAAAAAGGAAATGATTTCGTAAATTTGAGTTGAAAAAAGAATAATCTTCTAGAAAATTTGATTCTGAAAGGATTTAGTACAAAGTTAAGATCTTTTAAAAAATGGTAAGAGTTCTGATGAGAATGCAGAGATGATGAGGAGATGAATGGAAGATGAAAAGATTTGAAACGAATTGTGTTATGCGCTTTGTTTTAGTTTGAAGTAAAGGATATGAAAGAGATAAAGATAGGTAACTTTTTGTGACTAAAATTTAGAATCAAGTGTATATACTTTTAGAAAGTAGATATGTACCCTAGTTCTTGTCAGTCTTAGAGTCCAGTGGACTGAATGGACTGGGGAAAATGGGCTGAATCTCAGTCTGACTAGACTGACTGAAAAAGTGAGATAGAAAGAGAGACCTAGTGCATTTGATTATTTTAATAAACGTTTCTGTCAATAAAAACTATGATATTCTTATTTCAGTTCCACCAAAGATCGCTGACAAACCGAGAAGAACTGTGGCAAAGGAGGGTGAAAGTGTGGAATTGTGGTGTGAGGCGTTAGGAGTGCCACCACCAAAAATCATCTGGTTACGGGACAATGTCTCACTAGCACACAGTAAGTTTCAAGAATCTTATAATAATAAATGGATAAGTTATGTATAAACTATAACTGCGTCAGAGATAAAAGTTGTTGAATGAAACAAAAGATTCTCATAAAAAATGGAAATCAATGATTTTTCTCGATTCAAAACACCATTATTTCCTTTCACCTTTCATCAAAACAAAAAAAAATGAGAAGAAAAAGGGTTTGGAGGAGAAAAAGTTGATGACTTTCGTATGAGATAGATTTTATGAGTCTCATTTATGACTTCTACAAAAAAATTCGTGAATTCTAGAAATAGAAAAAACGATTCTCAATTGGTATCATGTATTTTAAAGAAGTTTAGAGAACTTTGAGTCTCCAGAAAATTCTTGGAGATCGTTTTTTTTAGTGTATTTTGTGGTCAAGAAGTGAAAACACATCTTTCTGATGTACTAGGTTACTCTTTCTTTGTTTTTTGACGTCGTTTGCGGGGATTACTGTAAGAAAATGAATTCATTGCTTTGTTTAAGCTTAAGCTAAAAGAATAAAGCTGTATTTTTAAATCTTTTACTACATTTTAAAATCAAAATTATTCATCTAATAAGACTGAATATCTTTTAAATTCCTTTATTCAACAAATAAATTCAGTTTTGTCGACTAAATACTTACAAAGCATTGATTTAAGAAATGTAATTTCTTAAAAGTTAAAGTAACATTAGAAATAGCCATAGACGAAAACACTTAGCTGAGTATTTTAAATGTTTTTTTGAATAAAATTGAAAATTCAAATCTGAATGTAATCATTTTAAACTATTAAATGTAAATTTTCGCTGAAACATTGAAATTTGAGCCTTTTTATATGATGAATTGTGAAATAAAAACAAATCTGTTCAGATGATAAAACTGAAACTGAAATAAAAACAAATCTGTTCAGATGATAAAACCACACTCACAAAACAAATTATAAATCGCCTTTTCGTTAAGAGATCTAGAAAAAAATGTGCAAAAAAATTGAAAATCCTTAAAGAGAATCGTTGTTTTGCCCGGACGCAACATCTCATTTCATCCGATTTTTTGGATAAAGCGGTCAAAACGAATCAAAAATCTACAAGTGTCAAAGTTTCTTTTTCCAGTCCAAGAAAGAACTTTACTTTGCGAAATGGAAATAATGATTTTCAACAAGGATTTTTTCTCAAAAACTCAGTGCACCTGTACGTTGCGAGACAGGTGGCAAACGTGCTTTTTAGATTTTCTTTCTGTAATCAAAGGGCTATTATTATGAATTCAATCATAAAATAGAATCCAATCATTCTTTTGTTTTATCAAAGAATTTACAAGATTTGTAATGGATTGTTGAATGAACGGATTTGGGAATTGAATGAGTGTGGAAATGACGAGATGGGAAATAGAAAAAGAAGTCAAATTTGTACTTGAATCAAAGAGAAAAGTTTGTTGACGTTGAAAATTCAAAAAAAAATCGAATAAAGAGTAGTTTTGAGAAGTTACAAATGGTTTATAAAAAGTAAAACGATAAAAATGGTTAATGGTTACTTTTGATTACCGTATTTATTCGAATATAAGACCGGGTAAAGAGTATGATCGCGTACTCCTGCGTAGCAGCCCTTTTTAAAATTTCTTTTCTGCATAAAAGCTTTCAATGAAGTGCTATAGAGGTGAAAAATGGCTCAAAAATCTGTTAGCTCATGTGGTATTTTTGAGTCATTTTCCAGCTCTATAGCACTTCATTGAAAGCTTTTATGCAGAAAAGAAATTTTAAAAAGGGCTGCTACGCAGGAGTACGCGATCATACCCTTTACCCGGTCTTCTATTCGAAGAAATACGGTAAGCTAAAAGCTTTTGCTTTACTTCTTAATTTGTTAGTTATTTTTGCAATTTACATATATCGATTATTGAAATTTTAGCTGCTATCGCGGATCACGCGGAAAGTCAGAAAGCGATTGCGATTTTCAAGGCAATCACTGCGAACGAGTCAGGCGTTTACACGTGTAAAGCGGAGAATTGGGCGGGCACATCGTTTAAAGATATGGATCTCGTAGTGATCAGTGAGTTTTATTATTTTCATATTGTTATCAATAATCAATAATGTAAGTAAGATTAAGATCAGAACTCGTAAAATGATAAAAATGGTTAATTTACGGTTCTTATTCTCATTCCCGTCTGACATGTCCGTCTATTTTACAACAGCTTTAGATAAAGCACTTCAAAATCACAGTACTCTAAATTTCTAAAGGCTTAAAATGGGTTCATCATCTGATTTTATTTCCTTTTAATAGAAAATATTCTTTCTTATGGATCTAATAGAGCTTTTGAACGCCTGAGTACTGAGTAAACACATCACAGTCATTCATTGAGTTTGAAAACTAGTTAGGTCACAAAAAAGAATCCAGAAGAATTGACTAAAAATAAAAGAAACATTCTAGAACAATTTTCAAAGATTAGCGATACTATTGTAAGAGAATCTTACATTAATCTAAGATCTTTATATCTAAACCTGTTCCTAAACAAAACATCTTTGCAGAAGACCTACACTAAAGCGTTCCCCCCAAATTGAGATAATTGCAAAAGCTAGAAAGACAATTCACCCAAAAACACTTTAACAAATCAAAGAAAAAACAAATTTCTACGGCTTTCTTTGTTCACTTCTCTGATATCATTATTTTCTTCAATATAAAATCAGCGATCACTTAGACAATTTTGCGGGAAATCCTTTAAAATTTGAATCTTTTCGATAAACAAAGGTTTGATCGATTCACCATAATTTTCAACGAATTATCAATTAAATTCTTGATTCTTGATGATATTTTGATGAACAAAATAGACTCAAAAAGAAAATAAGAGCTCGAAATTGATAGGAAACTTTTGATAGGCGTAAAAAATCATTGTTTTGGTGATGATCGAAACGAGAAATTTGCAAACATTAAACTCGTCAGCTATAAGGTAAAGTTTGCAGTAAGATTTGGAAATTTTAAAGTCAGCAAGAAAATTTTTCAAATGTCGACTCCCTAGTGGGGTGAAATCTACGTAAATCAGTAAATTGAGAGAAAACAAAATAGACAAGAATAGAATTTAGTTGAGATTTGTGATATGAGTTAAGAAGAGAAACACACGACAGTCATTCATTGAGTTTGGAAACTTGTTTAACAACACTTGTCTAAAAACACTTGTCTAACAACACTTATCTAACAACTTCTTCAAAGATCAATAAAGCTAACTCCCAAAACTCTAACCACTTAAGAGCAGTGTAGCTAAGGAAAACACCGTATTTAAAACTAAGCCGTCATAGCCGACCGGATAGTCTTGAGAGTCTTGACTCCTAGGAGTCTCCTAGTCTTGTCTCCTACAATTGTTACTCAAACTTAGTCCTGTACTGGCCCAGTACTTGGCCCAATCAGAGCAGAGCCTGATTTCCAGGCTTATTCTAGACTTTCAGGCTATTCCCAGACCTTCAGGCTATCCTTAGGTTCCTAGGCTGTCCTTAGGCTCCTAGGCTATCCTTAGGCTTCTAGACTATCCTTAGGTTCCTAGGCTATCCTTAGGTTCCTAGGCTATCCTTAGGCTTCCTAGACTATCCTTATGCTTCTAGACTATCCTTAGGTTCCTAGGCTATCCTTAGGCTTCTAGACTATCCTTCCTAGGGTTCAATTCCGGTGGCCAGAAAAATTGGTTCTTTTTCCCATCATTATGGCTTTTTTTCTTAACGACATTTGGGTAATAGGGTAATAATAAAGGTAAAAATTTCTTTCCTTCGTTGTGTTGTAATTCATTATTCGTGTCGAATAAATATCCTTTTAAGCTATTCAAATTTTATCCCCCAGACAATTTGCTTTCATTTCGTTTTAATGTACTTTATGGTACAAAAAGAAGTTTGAAAACTTTTTTTTAATTTTTTAACCAAATTTTTAAACCAAAAAATGAGCACACTTCTGAGAAAAATGTTTAATTCTTTAGTCAAGCGATAATTCGATAATAATGAATACAATCGAAATTTTTCAGCTCCACCAGCTGTTCATCCAGAAAAGGCGAATGTGACAGCGAATCCCCGAGAAACAGTTTATTTACATTGTAATGCAACCGGAAATCCCGAGCCAGTCGTCTCATGGGTCAAAGCACCAAACACCGAAATATCCGCTAGTGAAAGTGAGTTCAATTTTGTTAGTAATTTTTTTGAAAAGTCTTTATATTACAATGATAATTGGCTTTTGAAAGCTTTTTGTAAACAAATACGATAATCTTTCTTTAATCTTTCTTTATAGAAATCACGGAAGGATAAAAATGATTGCAAGATCAAAAAATGAGTTCAAATAGTTGACTACTGGGTCGAGGATTTTCAGAATAAAACTTAAAGATCTCGTACAGTACCCAGTAGCTGTCCTTAAGCTTTTGATTTCAACAAAAGGAAATTATTGTTAGCTTTTGAGTTAGTGTGATAGAAGACTAAGAAAAGCAACTTTAACTTGACAGGGAAGTCGTTTTGCTGGATCATAATCTCTTTTCTCTACAGTGTACTTAATATCTTTAAAATAAGCGTAAATTGGCGTACTTTTGATTTACAGCAACTTCCTTTAAACAGTATCCTTTGGATAGAGTACTGTAGCTTTACAGTTAGTTACCGTAGCTCAAAAGTTACTATAAAGCTATAGTATCCTTTGATGGGGTAATGTAGCTTTACAGTGAGTTACCATGGATCGAAACTACAAGAAAGTTTTGTAAAGTTACTGGATTCTTTCTTGGATAGGTTATTGTAGATAGTAATTACCGTATTTTAAGTAGTTTTACTTTGCTAAATTGACAAAACGAAATACAAATTATTTAGCAAAAGAGATTTTCGTGAATTTGAATTGATCGTGATCAAGTACGCAATTTAGTTTATTGAAAAACTAGAAATATCATTAAAATATCATTTCTTTTGATCTTTATTCTATGTAGGAAATGGAAATGCCGTACTTAAACGAAATTTTCAATACTTGTTGCTGAAAAGAAAGATTTTTGTATTATTAACTTGTTTTCTTGTCAAAAAACAAAGGGAAAAACTGTTTTTAATCTAATTCTATAAAAGATACTTTATTCAACATGAATAAGTGGATACAACACAACGGAGGACACAATTTTTACCCCTACAATGTAGTTAAGAAAAAACCCAACTTAATGGGAAAAAGAACACACTTGATTTTTGCCAGTGAGATCGAAACCTCGACCTTCCGATTAGGAAACAAGACTCCTAACCAGTCGGCCAACTGGACTATACGCCAAAGAACATTGGATTTGAAGAATTTGCAGAAAATTCTACAAAATTAGATAAATAAAAAAAGAAAAAGGTTACTTATAGTCGGATTTTGGGGAGAAAATTGTGAAAATTGTGAAAATTGATTGTAAAATGTGATCTCATTACAGTAAAAAACAGGTGTTATTGAATAAGAAAACACGAGGAACTCACTGCGTAAACTGATTTTTAAACAATTATTTCAAAAGAATTCAAAAGAAATGAAACTAAGCCGATTTAACTTTTCATGAGACTTCCGGTTTATTTGAGGGAATTAGGAGCTTTATTGAAATGAAGAAATGAAGAAATGAAATGAAGAAATGAAGAAATGAAAAGAAATCGTGGGAAAAGACCGATTTCAACTTCTCAGTCAAATAAAAGAAAGGAAATCTAATACGAATGAAATTGGCTAATTTTGAAGATAAGATTTGGCAAAATAAAGAAATATGCAAAAGTTTTCGTAAATCTTATTACTTTTTAAAGCTTCTAACAGTTTGTTGGGGATTTGGCTAACTTTTGAAAGTACATTAGTCCATTCTTTCAGTATCTTCAATTAAATTATTTAGTTGATCGACTGTATATCTTTAGTCTCTAATCTCTAGAATTTAAAAGCTATTCATTGACTTGAAAAGGCCACTAGTGAGATAAAAGCTCGAGATTACGGTAAGTACCTTGAAAATTAGAAAAAGATTTATTTAAAAAAGATGAAAGAGTTAATGCAAGACTCAGTGAATTAACTAAATATTTCAGCAGTTAAATTAGGGTAAAATTACGGTATTTAAAGTAGTTAAATAGCTATTAGTACCATTGTTTCTAGACTTAAATTTATCAGAAATCATAAATCTCCATTCATTGACAAATTGAAAACCGTTTTCCTCCCGGTAAACTCGCAAAATCAGGCCACCAATCTTTGAATTTATCGCTTTCCATTGCGTCACTTTCGGAAAAAGATCCTAATTATAACTCCAAAGCGAAAAAAAAAATGAATTTACTTAAATAGTTGTTTTTATTTTCCTTTCTTTTACTTTCGATTTTTTTCAATTACGTGTGAAAATGAGATGTGCGAGTGGAGGCCGACTTTGAAAAGAAAAGAAAATAAAAAAAAGAGAACGAAGAGATTTCGAATTTCAACGAATCAAGCCGAAAATAGACGAAGAAACGTTCTAAAAATAGTAAATTCAATGGAGAAAGTTGATATTTATAGAGAAGTGATGAATGAGTTGTTTGCAGGGGAAAGGAATTCACGTTGAAATCCAATTTTCCAATAGAGAAAATTTAGCTTTGCCTTGGAGAGGCTAAATTTAGAATCAAATATGGAATAAGGTTAGCTGGAGAATTGAATGCAGGAATAACTTGGCTAATTGTAAGTCAAAATAGACTTTTACTTATCTTGTTTAGGCAAAAAGCTACACACTTGGTTGTCAATTATTGTCACCCTGTGGTGACAATAAATAAAGGAGATAAACTTTTTAGCTCATAAAAATGTAATCAAAAAGATAAAACTTTATTTGGAATACCAAATAACATTTAAAAAGTGCTAATTATAAATTATCTTTGATCGTTTTCGAAATGTATACATTTTGCCCGGATGCAGAGCTTGAGACGCTTCGTCAAATTTTTGGCAATGGGCTGCAGCTCTCCGATAGTGATTTTGCCCCCATTCCCGGCTTAACGGACACTTCAAAGAGTTCAAACTTTTGTAAGGTTTAGCACAAACATTGTACTCTAAAATCGACCAAAAACTCTAAGATCCAAGTACTTACAAAAAAGTACACGATAGAGAAAGTTTGTCTCCGTTATTTATTGTCACTTTGTCTATTCTGAAAGTTCTTTAAGAGGCCTAACCATCGTAAAATGAAATTTCTAGAAAGTCATTACAGGAATTTCCCCTGATCGAGCTAAGTCAATCAAAAAAAAAGCAAAACTTGATCTTTTTGCTTATTAGACTGACTCTAACAAGTGAATTTTCGCTAAGTTTCACTATACTACTTGTTCTACAGTCTTTTAACTACTAAATAACCTAATAAACGAAAAATAAGCCAAAAGACTTCACCAAATCTTTCTTTCAGATAATTTTCATGACTGAGAAAAGCTAAGTAGCTCTTGATCTTGATAATCTTTAAATAAAACTAGGTTTTTAACTTCGTTTTTTAACAATCATTAGAATTTAAGTGAAGACAAATTTAATCCATAAAGGGTTAAATAGAAAATCTTGCAAATTGCTCAACTGAAAACTACATGCCATTTTAAGTGATCCACTGATCTAGAAGCAAAATAGACGAAAAAAAAGTTGACCTTTTTACAATCAAAAGCGGACTCAAATTGGTAATTTGGAAAAGGCCACACATTTGGAAAGTGGTGACGCAGATTTGGAAAGGATTCTTTCTCTTTCAAGTGGATAATCCAACCTTCAACTCTATCAGATCTCTCCCTTTCCGACATTTTAAATGAAAAAGTTCACGTTTTGGCTAAAAAAAAGTCATTTGAAAGGCTTCCTTGAAAACTTTTACTATATGAAAAATGAGGGAAAGAGAGAAATTTTGAGACAAATATTGATTTCTGTTAGTTTCCTTTTGTAAAACTATTCAGGAAACTAGTTCAAAACGTAAAGAAGAAAGAAAATTTTAGAATATCAATTGCTGGGCACCACATTAGCAATTCGAAATGTTCTTCCCGAAGATGAGGCTTTCTATCATTGTGTGGCAAAGAGTGAAGCTGGACAGGCACTTGGATCGAGGAGATTATTGGTGTTAAGTAAGTTTAAAAACGATTCAGAATAAGGCTTAATCGACAGATTGATATTAAAGCAAATAGTATCTTTTTGATTAAGAATTTAACGCTAAAGTGGGATTTGAAAAAGATTCAGCCGAGTAGTCGCAAAATCTAATTGAAACTGAAAATCTCCTTGACGTGTTATTTAGAAAAAAACTTTATTAAGATAAAGATATCATTTACCATCTTTAGCTCAAATCATTGAGCATTTCTGAAAGATTTCCGAGCTCTAGTACAAGAGCTGGGAAATCTTTATAATTCTTAATCTAGTACAAGTACGAGTGCTCACTTTTCTAGTGATCAATCTAAGTGTGCAAATATTTACTAGGTGGATTTATAGAAAAATATGGATCTAATTAAGATTATCATTGTTGTTTATGCAAAAAAAAAAGTGATGGATTTATTTTTGGTACAAGTGGTCTAGCTCTCTTCATTATTGGAGAATCAAAAAAAACAATCAAAATCATGACGAACACCGGATTCTGAATTGTTTATACCTTGAAATTTTCCATTTTCTAAACCCAGATGGTAAATACTATCAAAAAAAGGGATAATCTTGGGGAAAAACAGTGCGTGATATAGTGAAGAAACTTTGGTGACTTTAAAAAGACTCCGATTATTCAAAAATAAACCAAAATTGCCTAGGGAATTGTTCAAATATTTGAAGAAAATCCAGAATCTAGAGATTAAGAATATTTAGTCTAAACAAATGGGTCAATCTGAGTTCATTCTTATGAATGTGGGAATGGAAAAATGTTCTGAGAAGACGAAAAATTGATGAGTGAGAATTCTAGGACCAGAAAATAAAGCGAAACCGATTTGGGTGGAATGTGATGAGAGTGGACGACCGGTGAAGACATCGTTTGTGCCGGGAAGGGGAGATTTGCCTGATGATAACACTCAATTGTTGCCTTGGGGTGAAGTGCAGGTAAGGGATTGGGAAGAATTTACGATTGCAAGTCTTTACTACCTTCTTTTCCCACAGTATATCAGAATGTAGGACTAGAATAGATCAAAATTCAGCTAAAATCAGCTAAATTCAGTTTCAGATCTGGATATTAGACCAAATGATGCCTAAATGCCTATACAAAGTAGAGCTATTTGAGGCGCCAAGAGTAGAGTGTGTTCCTTTCGACTAAAGCGTTTTCTAAAGTGCACCTATTCAAGAAAAATACCGTAGTCAAACTGCCAATTTAAATCTGATTAGCTCAATTTTGGGGCTAGGCTAATTTCTGCAATTTTTTGTTGCACAAATGACCTTTGCGCAACTCGCCATAACTTTCTTCTAAGTGAACCAATCTTTATGATTTTGGTTTCATTTTGTTGCACTTATTAAGTTCTACAAAATGAAACCAAAATCATAAAGATTGGTTCACTTAGAAGAAAGTTATGGCAAATTGCGCAAAGGTCATTTGCGCAAAAAAAAATTGCGGAAATTAGCCTACCCCAAATTTTGGTGAGGATTTGTGACTCCTCATTTGATGAGGAGTCACAAGACTCAGTCAATGATCTAAAAATTGCATTGATCTGATGAAAACTAACGGTTTGACTACGGTACTTTTCTCAAATAGATGCATTTTCGAAAACGCTTTAGTCGAGCGGAACACACTTTAGTCAAGACGCTTGTAAAACTTATGACTAACATGTACAATTAGATGACAAGCTTAATACCAAGCAATCTGTAATCTATTACCCTATTCAGGACACTTCCCTTGACGGCACAAATCTCACATGGAAATGTCTGCCCGGCCCTCGAGGTCCTCGTTCAGGTGTTGTCCTTCCATCAACCGCTCCTCATTTCATTCATCAACCAAAGTCCACCGATTTATTACTCGGTCAAACAACTACATTGACATGCAGGTGAAAAATGTAATAAAATAGAAAACAATTCACTTTTCTTTTAGTGCTGAGGGTCCACCAGTTCCTGAAATCGTTTGGGCAAAGGATGGGAAAAGATTGAATGATGTTCCACCAGCTAGTGGCTACTCACAACTTGTGGTTAGTTTTTTCAAATAGACTAAATTCTAAACGAATAAGAATTTCTCACAAGAACATGTCAGAGTATTTGGGTAACATCACTTTAAAAAAAAGAGGAAATGAAAAGGGGAAAAAAGGGGGAGGGTCAAAGTTGGGGATTTTCAAATAGAAAAAGGCATTTTAGTATCTAGAATGTACCAATATTCATTTAATAGTATAATTGTCTTTTAAAATTTGTTTAAATTGTTTTAGGTGAAAATGGACACACCAAAGCATGGTGGCAATTTCACATGCATTGCCACGAATAGCGTTGGAAAAAGTGAGAGTACGGCATTGGTTGAATACGCCGAGCCACCGCCAGATGATGTTGTTTATGAGGATTATGATGGAGGTAAGAAATATCGATATATATTCCTTGAAAACAGAGATTTAAAGATCATTTCAAGTACTTTTCTAGCTCAGATGCGATTATGAGTTTACCGTAAGTTTAGCCTAAAGAAGTAAGTCAAAAGTAGGCCAAAACTGGGCCTATCTAGTCTAGAGCAAGTCTATTCTTAGGCTTAAGTCAAATTTGAACATTATTAACAACCATTTTTGAGTTACTGAACAATGCCAAATTTCAGAGCTCACTACAGTCATGTATCCGAAAAAGAAAGTGGCGTTGATGGAATGTTTGGATAGGTGGGAAAAGAGAAGAAATTCTTTCTTTTTGAGTAGAGATTATCGAAAAACACTTATTGAAAAAAGAAATCAAAAGATTTTAGAGGAAATGCTCAGCAAACGGGAATGACATGGATGCACGGTGATCGGCCGGTTGATCCAAAGACTGAACCGGTGATCTTATTGAATAATGGTTCGATGGTTGTGCTGGATGCGGATAGTATTACGGTAAGCTGTTCACTTAGCTCTTCAAGAAGCTGTTCACTTACAGTACTGGACAATGAAATATCATATTTGAAAAACAATCGTCACATTCGCACCTCTGTAACTTCCTTGTCTTTGAGTTTAAAGTATTAGTGTTATACATTTTCTGAAAGCGCTTTTCAAGGGCTACACGATGGTAGTATTAATATTTAGAAATACCCTATTTTTTAAGGCATTTCAGCGCACGCGAAAGTGACGATTGTTTTTCAAATATGATATTTCATTGTCCAATACTGTAGCTCTTCAAGAAGCTGTTCAGAATGTAGGACTAGGATAGATCAGAAGTCAGGATTTGGAAAAGTGATTGGAGGAATAAATTCGCCTTTAGTACAGAGTTTTAGCTTTGAACTGAATGTAGAATTTGGTTAAAAAGACAGCAAGAATTGATCTCAAAACTTCTTGTAGTATTTGCTGTAAATTTGTACAAAAATCATCACTAAACCAGTTAATAATTTGATCTTAATGTTAGAGAATCGGTTGTTAGATCTTAGGTCTTAATCTTAATCGATTTTTTAAATGTTAGAGCTTAATTTTAAACGATCCTTGTTCAAATCCCTTTCTTTAAATGACAAATGGTACAAATGGTGACAATGAATCACTTTAAATGACAAGCTTTTAATTTAAATGTGAATTAAGAAGCCAAATAGATATTCAACGAAGTTTTCTGAAGTTCTGAAGTTTAAAAAAACCGATTTCTCAATTACTAGCTTGAGACTAGCCAAATAGATATTCAATGAAGTTTTCTGAAGTTTAAAAAGCGAAAGTCTCAAGTACTAACTCCTTATTATTTCAAAAAAACCCATAAAACCCATAAACAATCATCAATTCTTCAAGAAAATGCATTTTTTCATGGGTTCAAGGTAAATAAAATGAATAAAAGACATTTTTTTCTAAGAAAGATTAAATAAATGAAACTTTTGACAGCATTGAGCATAAAATGGCGTTCATTGAAAAGCCATTGTTAGCCAATTCAAAGAGAATTTCGTTTGAAAATTCTTCCGTGATTTCACAAGCACATAAAAGCAGAGGTAAATGGAGTTTCGGGTTAAAGAATTTTAAAAAAAAAAAGTGATTTCATTGAAAAATTTAGGAAATAGAGCAAATCTAAATAGTAAACGTCAGAGTTTTCAAATTCTCTTTTCTCAGGAAATTTTTGAGGGGGAAATGTTGGGTTCATTTTTTGGAAAGCAAACGAAATTTGGATACTTTTGCAGGGGAAAAGGTAAAGATGACGATTTAACTTTATGGCCACAAAAAGTAAGCTTTAGAAAAGTTTGGCAAGTGAATCAAAGTGTTCAAATATCTAACATATTGGTTATAAGTTATAGAATTGAAATTTCTAAAAGTGACAAAGCAACGGAACAAAAATTTGAGTACTTTTGCAAAGTTTTCTAATCAATTTGTGTTAAAAGAAGAAGAAAAAAAGCAAGGTTATTAAGCTTATTGCAAAATATAACTAATAAAAGACTTGCAAGCTTTGATTTAAACTGGGCAAGAGTAAGTCTAATAGTATAAAGCGTGAAACAGCTAGCGTAACCTTTTAGCCAAACCAGAAAGCTTATAGCCACAAAAAGTAAGCTTTAGAAAAGTTTGGCAAGTGAATCAAAGTGTTAGAATCTAAAATATTGGTTATAAGTTATAGAATTGAAATTTCTAAAAGTGACAAAGCAACGGAACAAAAATTTGGGTACTTTTGCAAAGTTTTCTAATAAATTTGTGTCAAAAGAAGAAGAAAAAAAGCAAAGTTATTAAACTTATTGCAAAATATAACTAATAAAAGGCTTTCAAGCTTTAATTTAAACTGGGCAAGAGTAAGTCTTATAGTATAAAGCGTGAAACAGCTAGCGTTTAGGAAAAATTTAGGAAATAAAGCAAATCTAAATAGTAAACGTCAGAGTTTTCAAATTCTCTTTTCTGAGAAAATTTTTGAGAGAAATGTTGGGCTAATTTTTTGGCATTTAAGACTTAAGACTTCCAAAATTGTGCTTTGACTTCCGAATTTTGAAAAATTGCACGAAAATTCCCATCATTACTATGCAAAAGGTGTTGCAGGCGTTAGTCTGATCTCACGCCTACCCCTTTCCCCTATTTTCCCTCCATTCAGCTTCACTACTTATTCAAAATTGAGTATTATTAGCCAAAATAGAAATCATTCTATTAAATATTTGTTATCTTTACGTTCAAATCGGTTGTATAATGCCAGTTTATTTCAATTTTCATCGATAATTTCATTAAATTCATCAAATTCATCAAATTTCAAGTTTTCAACATTTCTTTTGAGGCTAATACTGTATTTTACAAAGTATAAACGTGCATATTTCATTCCGTGATAGAGTAAAGTCAAACTTTGAGATTATAAAATAACTAATACAATCACTCAAGAAGAGATGCACATTGATTAATCAATGATAGCTTAGGAAAACAAAAAGCATTAAAGCCTTTTGCTGTCAATTCTAGACTAACTGGAGGAAGATTTTGACGTAAATTCGTGCATCTTTTCTTTTTCAAATCACCTTTTGTGAACGATTTGTTTGAGAGAATCAAATAATGGATGGAAATGGCTTTTCTTCGAATCTCTTCCTTTTTCTTTACCAATTAAAAGCTTGCATACAGAAATCAACTATTATTTATTTAGACAAAAGATTTTTGAGCTCAAAAGAAAGGGGTTTTTTTTTAAGGTGAAGCGTGTGAGTTGTAGATATCTTTCAATGTACTAGAGTTTCTAGACATTAAACACAAAATACATTATCAATTAGCTTTATTGTGTACGAAGAATAGAAACGCAACTTTTCTAGTGCACTGGATTCACTTTTCTTGCAACATCAATGTTTCTGTGAAGAATTAAGTCTACTTTATGCTTAAATTTGTAAAGAAACTGGTGCTTTTTCATGAGATTAGTACATTGGGTAAACTAGGAAAGATGCGTACTTTGCAAGTACTTTGGAAGCAAGTACTTTGGAAGCAAGTACTTTGGAAGCAAGTACTTTGGAAGCAAGTACTTTGGAAGCAAGTACTTTGGAAGCAAGTACTTTGGAAGCAAGTACTTTGGAAGCAAGTACTTTGGAAGCAAGTACTTTGGAAGCAAGTACTTTGCAAGCACAAAGTACTTGAAGTGTTATGGAAGAAAAGTAGGGGAAATTCGAAACTTTTATATAAGGCAAAGTGCTTTAGGAACTAAATTTAACATTTAAGAAAGATGTTTTCGAGATTCTTCGCAACATTTACTTAAGACTAATAAGATTTCTCGTAATGACTAAGTGTTTGATGTAATTAGAGACTGAAGAAGACTCAGTTTCAATCATGAGATCATGCCCTTTACCGCTAATTTCCAAGTCCAAATGGATCAATTTTCAGGCTGATGAGCTCAAGTTGTACAATTGCCGAATCGGGAAAAGGAAGAAGAAATCTAGGACACATTTGGTGAGTGAAAAGGAAATGAATAACATTCAGAATTCACAACCTAAAACATGAAGCAGTTACCGTAGCCTAGTCAGTTCTCTAGTGAACTTTTGTTTTAAGTACGGTTATGTTAGCTGGATAGCCTTAGAGCTTCAATTTCCGTCAAAATTCGAAAAATTCACATGCACTGCTTTAGATCTAATTGTAAGAAAGAATTTGAAAGTATTTTGATAGATTTATAGTGTTTCCTTTAATTCTTTCATAGTTATATAGAAGATTAAAAAAGTAGAAACACTGGCGTCAATTTAACAATAAAGCTTACCATAGTTTTCAGTGATTGACACGTTTTAGAAAACGGCTTGGAAAATTTTTCAAAGGCTTGAAAGAATAAAAACATTCAGAAGCCAAAAACGAAATCTTTTATAGTCAGCAGAGTCTAAAAGATCCTATAAGGACCAAAAATTTGGTATTTTCTGGAAGATAAATCATTCCAACCAGCAATTTGGTGTATCTAGCAATGTGCTTCTAAAAATAAGACTCCAAGAAATGTCATTGATTTGCAAAAATGATTTCTCTAACAGAAACAACATCGGCTAATGTTCTGTATATAAATTAGTAAGAAAAAGAAAGCGAAAAGAGAGATCTTTCCAAATGAACACCCTCACTTCTTTCAAAGAAATCACAAAAAGGATAAATAGGGGAATACGAAAACAGGGGAAAAGGTAAAGATGACGATTTAACTTTATAGCCACAAAAAGTAAGCTTTAGAAAAGTTTGACAAGTGAATCAAAGTGTTAGAATCTAAAATAGTGGTTATAAGTTATAGAATTGTTAGAATTGAGATGTCTAAAAGTGACAAAGCAACGGAAAACAAATTTGGGTACTTTTGCAAAGTTTTCTAATCAATTTGTGTCAAAAGAAGAAGAAAAAAGCAAAGTTATTAAACTTATTGCAAAATATAACTAATAAAAGGCTTGCTAGCTTTAAATTAGACTGGGTAAGAGTAAGTCTAATAGTACAAAGCGTGAAACAGCTAGCGTAACCTTTTAGCCAAATCAGAAAGCTTAACAGATCCAATTTTGTTTGGCATGTTGACTGATATGAGTCAAAAAAAAAGTGTTGTCTAAGCCTTGTTCTTCTTCTTTCCTTCCACCTTCATTGTCTATGAGTAGTCAGAAAAAAAAAACACTAGAAACTCGTGCCCTTTTATGCTTTTTCTCAAAAAGGCAACTCATAATTTAGTCTCTAGAGACTAAAATTTTCGATGCAACTTTGTGAAAGGTCGCTTTTAGTTTAAAAAAAAATGATTAAATTTCCATCATCGCATCAATTAACAAAGAAAAAATTAGATAAAAATTACTTGAGCAAATGAGAAAGTTAGTATCTAGCTCTAGATCTAGCTCTAGAACTAGATCTAGCACTAGATCTAGATCTAGCTCTAGATCTAGCTCTAGATCTAGCTCTAGATCTAGCTCTAGATCTAGCTCTAGAACTAGCTCTAGATCTAGCTCTAGATCTAGCTCTAGAACTAGATCTAGCACATATTACTCATGTAGAAGTTAAGATATTAATCTTATCAACATAATAATAGCAAATGTTATTCTAAAAAGTAAGTTTTTAAAAGCTTTTCACGTGAAGCTTTTTAAAGATTCCTATCAAAATAAGGGAATTAAAGAATAGTGATGAAAAGAATTGAAAATCGCTGGCTCTTGAGGCTCTTGAGGCTGAATGGATTAGTTTAAGCTGTTATTTCAAAATCGCTGGCTCTTGAGGCTTGGTTCTTTATATTAAGAATAAAGATTGATTCATAAATAGAAAAGATTTAATAGAAAGTGATTAAATATTAATTTCAATGAAAGGATAGACAACAATTCTTTGTTTAGATGGAAATTGACGACACTCCACCAAAAGTTACCACACCCGAACGAGTCCGCGCTCAAGAGGGACAAGAAGCTGTTATTGGTAAAAGATTTCAGAGATTTGAACTGACTATTAAAGAAAATATAGTTACAATTCAAGTATTTTGAAATAACAGCTTAGACTAATCGATTCAGATTGCAAGCTCGACGGTCAACCATTGACCACCGATATCAAATGGATGAAGAACAATCAACCATTGATCCCATCAGATTCTGTTTATATTTTGGTAAAGAATCAAAGAATTGATTGATTCTAAGAAAGCTTTAGCCAAATAACTCTTTGTGGATTGAAGAGGCAAGAGGTGAGGATATTGGAGAGTACAAATGTCGAGCAGCGAACACCCTTGGAACGGCTTTTGATGATACAGTGTTGCATCTACAAGGTTCGATAAGTTTCATTGATTATAAACTTAGTTTGATTAAATTATGTTCTAATGAACGCGATTTGCTAAGAAGTTTATAAGCTAGAGGCTGGTTATCCAGCGCAAACCTGATTTAGCTGGATCTTGGGGATCAGGTTTGCAGCAAGGCCTGACTTAGCTGGATCTTGGGGATCAGGTTTGCAGCAAGGCCTGACTTAGCTGGATCTTGGGGATCAGGTTTGCAGCAAGGCCTGACTTAGCTGGATCTTGGGGATCAGGTTTGCAGCAAGGCCTGACTTAGCTGGATCTTGGGGATCAGGTTTGCAGCAAGACCTGACTTAAGCTAAAATTACCTTTGGAACAACCCTGCAAGTCAAGTTCTTGGGTTGTACCCATTCCAATTCAAGATCATAAGATCAAAAAAAATTGATTACTGAATTTAAAAGCATTAACTTTCAGCCTAGACTTTATAAAGCTTATAGAGCTAAGCAAAATGTGCGTTGATATGCAGCAGTGATAATAGAATGAGTTAAAAATCAATATCAAAAACTAAAAAAAAACCGTTATTTGACTTTAAAGGACAACTCAGTCTCTATTTTAGATGATGCAATCGGTATTCTGGACGAGTATGACGATGGTGAAAGCAGTGGTCGTTTAATGATCCAACCACCAACCCTTGCCCCACTGCAACGAATCGAGTTCACCAAAAAGCAAAGTTGGTTTTGGAAAGAGAATAATGTTAGATCTTCAAAATTGAAAATTTTTCTCATCGTCCATAAAAACAAAAATGTCTTTGACGGCTAATTTTGCGGTGTCAACTGCAGAATCGGCAGAATTTTCTGGAGACACCCCCACAGAAAAGATTTTCATTTTGAGAATGACGTTTCCACTGGGTAAAAAGATGATGTTCTCCGAAAGACTTGTCAAAATCTGCTCTTGTTTTCTTTGATTTGACGTTTCTTTTGCAGAAACTGCACGGGATTTGATCGAGGAGTTGCTGCATAGAAATGTTGTCAAGCAATTGCCGAATGCGACAGAGATTCCCGAAGTTTACGATAAGAAGATCGATTTCAAGTTCAGCACCGGGGATAGATATGAGGTAAAGAAGGGAAATTGGATTTAAACTAGCGGAAATCACAGTCCTTCGCTATTTCTTTTCTTACAGTACATATTGTGCTTTGTGTTTAAACGTAAACACATCATTTTTGGCTTAGTAATTTCAAAATCTTCTTTTAGGCTGAGCAAAAAGTCAACCGAACTGATCAAATTCATCCGATTATTGAGAAATTCTCGGGCAGCTTGCCGTTTGATAACAATACGGTAGGGATAAAATGGAGATCGTTAAAGAAATCTTTAAAAACTTTAAAGAAATCTTTAAAGATTTTAAAGAAATCCTGCAAAATCTTTAAAGAAATCTTTAAAGACTTTAAAGAAATCCTGCAAGACTTTAAAGAAATCTTTACAGACTTTAAAGAAATCTTTAAAAACCAAGAGAAAAGCTACAAAATAGAATGTAAACTAAATAAAATCTAGGGAAATAAAAGAATTTTCCCAAACTTATCGGTGCCAGCGGAACGTGCATATCGCGAAAGATGAATTATTCCGTCAAGTTTCCCCTCTCGAATCCAAATCTCCCAAGTGTCGAAGAGAATTCTCGCCTATTACCCTATTAGCAAAAGTAATTTAAGGAATTTTTGATTTTTTTGATGGTTAGGTCAAAAAAACAACAGCTAATGTCTCAATTTTGACTCAAAATCTAAACGAGCATCTTCGCAAAATTGGATCTTTCAATTCTCCAACACTTGTAATGCCAAAAAATGTTATTGTTATGGTCGAAAGATTCAAAAGAAAACGATGTTGGATTCAGCTTTAAAACGAAATTCCTCAGAGTACAAAGCTAATGTTGAAAATGAATGGAAAACATGAGATTTCCCTCTCAAGACCAAAAATTCCCTTCGCTGGTGGTCCATTGTTGTCTTTGTGTGGAGAAAAGAGTCAATTTGGGGGAAAAAAAAGAAATGTAATTGCAACGTTCTAACGAAGGGTCTCAAATCTGAAAAAAAATGACGGGATAATGGGAAAATTGATGGGAAAATGAATTCTCTTGGAGAACAATGAGTATCAAATTTTAGGAGGAAGCTCGTCTGGAGAATGTGACGACTAGGATTACAGAGATTGCACCCGGAGAGTTTGTGGCTGTCGGAAAAGCGGGATTGGTGGTCGGCGATGAGATCGTTGATATAGCGTTTGTGATTAGTTTTATAGTAGTAGCTATAAGTAGTAGCTGTATCTACAAAAATAGCTACTAGTTTCTAAATTTACATTTCCGAATTGCTCATTAGAAAACTTTAACTTTTAGGACGTATGAGAAGCTGAAGTTCAACATGTCCGATATGACCATTCAACCGGGAAGATCGATCAGGTAGCGCTCAAGAATGCTCAGAAGATTTATCCGATAAAAAAAGCCTTATAGAATTCTAACCAAGTGCTTGTAAGTCCAGAAATCTCAAGTCTGGCGGTTTAGATACCTTTGTGAAACGGCAATGTTAGATTAGAAGCTAGACTAGCTTCTAGTCTAGAGCCTAGAGCCTTCTAGTCTAGAGCCTTCTAGTCTAGAGCCTTCTAGTCTAGAGCCTTCTAGTCTAGAGCCTTCTAGTCTAGAACCTGTTTCCTGACCCAAGCCTTACTCAGTCTGGCCTTTGGATATCCTTGATTGTTTATAAAATTTATTTATTTATTCGCAATTGTTTATATAACTTTTCTAGACTCGAAATGGAGTTTCTTGATGGAAATCGAAACGCCACCGTTCATCCACACGAGGAAGAGGATTGTGGAGAAGGATTTGAAACTGATGAACAAGGATATTGTCAAGGTTTTGTGATCGATATTAAATAAATGAAACAATTTTCAGATATTGATGAATGCTCTAATAATGCCACTCTTTGCGACTCATATTCTCTTTGTGAAAACATTGATGGAACCTATGAGTGTCAACCACTTTGCGAGCCTGGATTTAGGTAAGATACAAATTTTCCTAAAGAGTCCTTTTTCCTACCGTAACCGCTGAAAATCGGTCCAACCACATTAGGCCTTTGCTGGTGTTGAAGATAATAGATTGGGCTGTTTAGACGGTAGTGGGCTGTTTAGATTTACAGAGAAATTCCAAACAAATCTAGACCAAGACTTGACGATGGAACTTGTGTGGACGTTGATGAATGTGAGAAGAATCCATGCAGAGAGACCGAGTACTGTATGAATATTGATGGTGAGTTGTAAAAAAAGGGGGAATCAATGTTTCAGTTCAAAATTCTTTTGTTTCTAGGTTCATACACTTGTTTGGACAAAAACCCGTGTCAACCCGGCTTCGTCTACAACTCTCATACGGATCTTTGTGAAGGTAAGACTTTCAAATGATCCAATTACCTTTCAAATTACTTTGTTTTTGTTTTTTACATATTCTAATCGAATTTTCAATTTAGATATCGATGAATGTCAGCTGGAAAACTCGTGTACTGGAAATTTGCGTTGTGTGAACCAATTGGGCTCGTACATTTGCTTGTGTCCAAATGGGCATGCTCCAAGAAATGGAACTTGTGCAATGAGTGGGTGAAGCTGATTGAAACTCTTCGATTTTAGTACTTAAAGAGCTAGATTCTGAAGTTCTTTATGTTTCTTTTTAGCTGAAATTAGCTGTGAGTAGCTTTCAGTCAAGCTTTCAGTCATTAGCTTTCAGTCAAGCACCGAATCGCTAATCAAACTCACGGAAAATTGCATAAATGTTTACCCGGTTTCCACTGGGATCACAATTTTCACGATTGTGTTGGTGAGTATCAAAAAGGAAGAATCATTTAAAGCCAGATTCTAGATGTTGATGAGTGTGTTCACGATTGGAAATGCGAATGGAAATGCGTAAATAACGTTGGAGGTTATGAGTGTCTTTGCCCGGATGGTTATTATTTGGGTGATGATAACAAGTGTAAAGGTGAGATAGTTTTTAAAAATCCTTATTTACACGGATAATGTGTTACAAATAATATACCAGCATAAGCCCTAAAGGCAGGAAAGAAAAACCCACAGAACTGGAAAAAAAGAACCAAAAAACTAGCTAGCGGGAGTGAACCCTCGCTCTCCCGATTAAGAAACGGGGGACTTAACCACTTGGCCAGGCGACCATCGAAACCCTGCCCCCAAGGTCGCAATATTAAGGTAGTTTTGAGCTAAAATGGAAAAACAACCTTCTTTCATTCATCTCTCGAATCTGCTGAAAGCAAGAACTTCGTGCATTAGAAGAGATGCATTTTCATTCATCAGCACAAAGTACACGAATTCCTTTACAGATATCGATGAGTGCACGAATGACACAATATGCGTGGGAACAGGCGGAGCAGAGCTTTGCTTTAACAACTTTGGTGGTTATCAGTGTCTCGAGCATCCTTGCCCTAAAAACTATCACATTGTTGGGCAAAGGTGAATGAACAAATGAAGCGAATTTTCAAAAACCTTTTAGTGAATGCCATCATGATTGTTATGACTGCCATAAACCGATCATCCGACTACAAATGCTTCCCGTTGTCGCATCTGTTCCAATCAACAGTGCTTTGGCTAAGTTGACTGCATACGATAAGCAGTCAAGGGTTTGAGAAACATTTCAACGAATTTACTTTGTTTTCAGATAGTTAACGATACAATATATACAATATCGGAAAATCAAGATGATGAGAAATCGAGTAAGTGTTGAAAATTGAGTTTGATTGAACAATACAGGTTTGATTTAGAGAACATTTGATTAGCGCCCCTTTTCCCCATTAGCAATCCAAGTTTGAACTCAAATATCTTGGTTTTGTGTCATCGAATTTAAATTTTCTTGGTATCATTAGATTCGTCAAGCCTTTCTCTGTCGATTGCTATAAAAACTATTGAAATTGGACAGCCCAACACCAAGATATTTGAGTTCAAAGATGGATTACCAATGGTAAAGAGGCCGGGGCGCGTATAAAAGGTCCGTCGCCCCACCCCTTTCCCCATTAGCAATCCGACTTTGAGCTCAAATATCTTGGTGTTGGGTTATCCAATTTAACTGTTCTTGGTATCATTTGAATCGCCAAGCCTTTCTCTGATTGGTACAAAAATTATTTCAATTGGACAGCTGAACACCAAGATATTTGAGCTTAAAGCTTGATTGTCAGAGGCAAAGGCAAAGGCGCGTATCAAATGTTCCAATCTACAGGTTTTGGTACTGATTTGGAGTTGTTAAGTTTGTCTGTCAATTGTAATCTTAGATCTTTGATTATCGGAACACAAATCACATTAAGGTGGCAAAACGACAGCTGGAAGCTATGGAATTCGAACCGATCACGGTCAGGCGACAATTCTTTCAGCTGCTTCGCTAGCCATCGATAAGACAACAAAATTGAGAGTAAGTATACGAATTCTGGATACGGACAATTTAGAATCTATGTAGATGAATAGATTTCGTTTATGAAGCTCTTTAATGTAAACATGGAGCTGTAAGTTTACTGTGAGGGTACTGTAAACTGTAAACACTGTAAAATTACTGTAAACATGGAGCTGTAAGTTTACTGTAAAGGGTACTGTCCCGTTCTGCTGTTATTTCGCTACTATATTATTATTCGTGATACTTATAGTAAGATAAGATGATGAATATCAACTTTTTATAAAATATTTATTCTTATACAGATTATAGTACTGTGGAGAAACTTTTTCGATTTTCAGGTATTCGCCGAAAGTGAAACCAACGACAATTCCCACTATTTACTTCACGTTCACGTCTCAAAATACAATTTCTAATATTGAAGAGAACTTTTCTTTTTGATTTTAATTACTTTTTGATTATCATGTTCACTCAAAAACTTTTTCTAGAATCGCGCATCAAAATGCCACAATTTTATTCCCTGGGTATAGTGATATCTTCGTTCATTTCTTTTGACCTTCATTGTAAGTATTCTATTTTCTTGTCTTTTATAAATAATATAAACTTTATGTTCTTTAGATTTAGATTTTAAATGATAAATAAATAATTTGAATACTGGAAATGGAAAAGAAAGGAAGTTTTGGATGGTGTTTCAGATTGTATTTGTACGTATTACTTTCACAGAAAGCTTATTAACATGTATTAACTCTTCCAGTACTCTAATATTAAATCGTTATCTTATAAACAAAATTATTTTTCACACAACTCATGTTCAATACCTTTCTCCTTGATTGAGCAAAAGAGCTGAGTTGCTTTTCCATTCAATAACAATTCAAAAAGATTGTGTTCGATTTAAGTATAGTTGAAATCTTTTAACGACATCATTAATCTAAAAATTTTCATTTTTCTACTAAACAATAGATGTAGTATTGCTTAACCTACTTAATAAGTCAACAATTCGGCAGCTCCTGGAAGGCTCTCTCTCTCGGCTCTCTTTTCCAATGTAATTTGTGAAAAATACATTTGTATTTAAAAGTTTTATGTATTTAGAAGAGCTTTTTCAATGTCAGAGAGCAAAAGTTGCTTAATCGATTTGAAAGTTCGAAATGACTTCCGGAAGTTGATTTGCAAGAAAATATTCATCTCTGGGTGAAAATAAAAGAGAAAAACGGACTCAATGAACGGCTTTCTGAAAATCCAAAATTTTCTGATAGTTTGAAGAAATGTTCTGCTTTGAAGATTTAATTTCTCAGCATTGTCATCTTCGATAAAAGGCGATGAATTATAGTTACACCAAAATTTGGTGACTCTAGGAAAACAGCAAGTTGATTGCATTGTTTTCAGGTACAGTTCTCAGGAAATCGTTTGATGCCATCGAAATATTTTGGTGTTGCATTTGATGGAATCATTTCTGTACTTTTCGCCCAACAGGAATACCGTACTCCTCGCTGAAATCCTCCGCTTTCCTTTCCGACTTTCTGTCTCTCGATTTTTGCGTAAATCTGTCGTAATTCTCTCGATGAAATACAATATTTCATAGATAGAATTGAGCCAAATCATCTTCAAGCTATCCTCATTTTCCAGGTACTTCAACAATTTCTTTACTGTAGTTGGTAAATAAATGTTGAATTGAAATGTTGTTACGAAAGTTTTCCAAGGTCTAATAGCTTGACTCAGATAGCCTCAAGTACTATCTAATTACAAGATGAACAGAAATACTGATAGTTTATGGAAAAAAAAAAATGAGTAACCCATGAAGTAATCCCATTGTCAAAGCACTTATTTTTCGATTTCAAATTCAGTTTAAAAAGAATTGAACTGTAAAGTGGTAAAAGTTTTTAAACTTTATAAATTGCGAAGGAAACTTATGTACAAATGCTGAGAGTTTTATCTATAAAAGCTCAATAAGCTGGCTTTTGGTCTAATAGCTTAACTCAGATAGCCTAAAGTACTATCTAATTACAGTAACACAAAACAAAAAGCTTCATGAATTTGAGACATCAAAAAGAAAAGATTGATTTCATTTTGTTAAACTTGAAATGCTACAAAAAGTCGAATGGAATCTTGACTTAAAGAGATGACTCCAAGAATTTCTTCTCATGGATCTCAAGGCAATTTTTGGCTATTCTATGTCAAGGAGTGAAAAATCGGGAAAGGATAGAGCTCCTCACTAGGCTCTTTTTTGGGTGTGGGACCCTCCCCCTCTTTTCAAAGCCATAGAGCCCTTCACTTCTCTCAAAAAAAAGCAAGAGATCTCAATTGAAGGGATCAAATTCTTTCTTCACTATGTCAGTATTCATTTTATTATTAAGAGAGGATCTGTTTTTGTTTATTTTTATCATTGTTATCATTTTTTAAGCTAGTATCTATTTATGCAATAGTCACAAGTTTAATTTTCTACATTATATTCGATTCAGATTCAGAGCCATCTTATACTTAAAATTATCTACAAAAGCTTTAAACTCTTTCAAAATACTTTACAATAACATATGCTTAATTTTTCGCGATCTTGAAGATTCCAATAACTTACAAATCATTTTTTTAATATCTTCTTTACAAAAATCGATTTCTTTCATGTTTTGAGGCGTTTTTCCTCTAATTTCACACATGTGTTTTGCTTATTTTATGACCTTACCAACAAATTGTTCGCGAAAAACCAAAGAAATGTTAGTTTTAAGGCTTTAATGACGTTTCTAATGACTTATTTTCTAAATAAGTTTTAGTCTCAAATGTCAAAGATTTTCCTTTATGAGAAAATATTGGAAAAGCCATAAATCTCGACGGATTTTTCTCTCTAGTCACTTTTTAAGAAGAATTAAGTCTTTCTACTATTTTCTTTAAGGTTTGAACAACAAAATTAAATAGTTAATAAAACAAAGGTACGATTTGAACATTTTTGAACATAGAACAGGATGAATTAGACAATTATAATCATTGTTTGCAACTTTTTTTCTCTATAACTTAAAGTTAACTTTGTAATTTCTTATCTGAATGACTTATTCTGCTATTTCACGTGTGAAAATTTCTATTTTAAAGTCATGAAACTATTTTTTCTATATAATTTTCACAAAATACTTTAGAGAGAAGATGGAGATGCTTACTCCGACCTTCAATGAGCCATCATCTCGACGGAGTTCTCGAAGAGGAAGTGATTTATTCTCTGAGAAAGGTGGGGCAAATTTCTTTCGCATAAGGTTATAGATTTACTAAACTCAATAGAAATACTAGTTTTTTTATTTTAATCTCTAAATCTTGTAGCTTTTATAAGATAAATGATTAGTTTCCAAGTTGTTCTTGTCCTTGTCCCTGTCCCTGTCCTTGTCCTTGTCCCTGTCCTTGTCCTTGTCCTTGTCCTTGTCCTTGTCCTTGTCCTTGTCCTTGTCCCTGTCCCTGTCCTTGTCCTTGTCCATATTCTTGTCCTTGTCCTTCTCCATATCCTTGTCCCTGTTCTTCTCCTTCTCCTTGTCCTTGTCCTTGTCCCTGTCCCTGTCCTTGTCCAAGCTCCAAGTCACAAAATCTCGAGCTATGCCATTACTTGCCTTTTTCTATGAATTACTACCGTTCAAGTCTGAATTCTGCTCAATTATATGAAAAAGAACTCCTTTGAACTTTGAATTTCTTCAACTTTGACTCTATTTTGAGGAAATGAGAGTGATTCTGTTAATGGAAATCATCTCGTAAGCATTCAGGGAAAAGAATTCCTGATTTCATGTCTATTTCCGGATTCATCCACTCCATTCCATCTCTACAAAATCCAATATTTCAAGTTTATATCAAAAATTTGAGTTCTAACGTTTAAAACTCAAATCCCAACTCAAAAACAACTTGAAAACCCGGGAATTGACACGCTTTTGAGTTTATTTCTCTTCAAATTTTGCTCCAGTTTTGTTTTTGACAACTTTTCTGAGCTACTCAAACAATTCTTATAGTAAAAACATGTTTTTAAACTTATTTTCTTATTTTCTTATACAAAAATTGATATTTTATATATATTTTTCCTCTTTTTGGATCTCTTAGCCACCACTTGAGGCTAAAATTTGACGGTTTTGAATGACACCCTTTTTCGGAAATATTTCACACTGAAATCAACTAGACAAATTGAAACAATTAACTGCAAATTTTACGACTAACAAAAAGGAGTTTTCGTTTTTCTTTGTGACTTGCATTGGTCACAAATTTTTGCTAGGGTGTCCCCGAATGCATTTGCAATTAGCGATGTGGGTTTTCCTTGGGTTTCCCCCATCAAGAAATGATCAGAAAACGAATTTCAGTTCAATTTTATGCATTAAAATTGAAAATATTCTCGGATTTTATTGAATTTGAGAAGAAAATGAGAAAGAAAACTGTAAAATGATTGATTTGATTGATTGATTGATTGATCATTGCATTAAGCATTGATTGATTCTTGATTCAGCTAAGGAAAATCCAGATCCAAATCGCTTTGGTTTAGTTTTGGAATCTCTTATTGAATCAAAGCTTTGCTGATCTATTGAAAACTGGTGAGATTACGGTAGTTTTATAAAATAAATGTCTTTTAAAAGCGCAAGAAATGTTTATAGAAGCTAGTTTGAACAAAAACGAAACCTTATTACCAGATTAAAGCAAAGTTTTTTTGATAGATTGATAAAATTGATAGATCTCTGCAAATTCCAGATAGCTTTGCTCAGCTTTGCTCAGCTTTGCTCAGCTTTGCTCAGCTTTGCTCAGCTTTGCTTAGCTTTGCTTAGCTTTGCTTAGCTTTGCTTAGCTTTGCTTAGCTTTGCCAAAAACCAAAAGTGATTGTGAAATGGTGAGAAAGAAATTTATTGTTTCTGTCAGCTGTTGAGGGGAACACATCCCATTCGATGAACCCGTCAAACAGGAAAAAAAGGAAGAAAATGGGAAAATCTTTGGATTTCTCGAGTTTCATTCCTCACATTTGGATCTAGCACCTCAATAAATAAATGTTATTATTATTAAATAAATGACAACTTTTGTTCTATAACTTTTTACAGTCATTTTCAAGTTTTCCCTCTTCATCGATGTACATTTTGGTTAGAATGAATGTAAACGCATTGTTTCTTGGCACATTATATTCTATTTCATACATCTAGATAGGTCACACTGAGTGCACCAGCTAGAAATCGTTTTCATTTTGAGCACAAAGTACTTCTCAATCCTTTTTCATTGTTTTGCTCTTTTCGAAAATGAGATTTCGTTGGAAAACATTAGTGTACTCGAAATGTGAAGAGAATTATTCAAAAGCTTTTCCCATTTCTTATTTGAAGCTCTACGAAATGAATCTTTTCATTTTATAATCAACAAATTAAAAAAACAAAACAAAAAGTAAGTAAAGATCTTTAAATTCAAAAGGTTTATTTTATTACTGATTTATTACTTTATTACTGGTTTATTACTGGTTTATTACTGGTTTATTACTATTTTATTACTGGTTTATTACTGATTTTTGAGATATTTTTAAAAATTCATATAATCTTTGATCAAATTCTTAAGTTTTCTTGTTTTAATGCTTTTCAGATTTACCCGGATTATTACTGGTTTATTAATTTATTACTGGTTTAAAAGAGAAATTCGCTTTTACTTGCCATATTTTCCTTTGAAAGATGCCCAAGTTCAATTTTCAAATCCTCTGCCATCTTACTTAGGCCACTTCAATGATCGAATTGAAAGTTCAATGAATGAATAGAGACACTCAAGTGGATAATATTCAGTCTTGACGCAAAAAAGAACTGACAAGAGTTGAGAGATTTCAAATTGAATTTGCGGGGGGGGTGAGTCGAGTTTTTTCTTTTCTTTCTGGATCCTTTCTCCCAAAAATTCCCAAGGGAATCCAACAAGGTGTGTGATTTTTCGCTTTTAAAACACCAAATAGAGAAATTGAACACCGGAAATAAGAGAGAAATATGGAATTTATGTTTTTGCATTCACGCTCACTAAAACCTTGTTTTTGTTTATTCGAAATGGAACCAGTTAGAGGTTAGTTCAACTTGAAGTCCGGAAAAGATGTTGAGGAGAAATGAGAGTCCTGTTTTTCAATGAATAAGAAGGGGAAATTTCGTTGAGACTTTATGGCTTAATTGATCTAAACTTAAAGCTCTATTACTAATAATGGAAATCTCAAAAAGCTTCTGTTAACCAAGATCTCTGAATCTTTGAATTGAAGCTTTCAAAATCTCCATTCTGACTTCTCAAAAACAATGAAAATCCATAAATCTTGTAGAAAAGTTGGGAGTAAAAGAAAAAAAAGACAAATCAGACGGTTTCAGATTGAAATCGAATCGGAAACAGATGTTGTTTTTTTTGAATCAGATTTGAAAGGGAAAAAGGGGATGTCTGTCACGCAACTTCTCCTCTTTATCCTAAACAATCACTTCTCCATTTCATTCCAAATTCCACCCTCACAATTTGTTCACTTATTTGAATCGTAGAAGACGCAGTCATGATTCTAGGCAAGTTTTTTTGATTTTTACAAAAAGGTACATCTAGGTCTAGGAATGGAGCTTTGTTAAGACTTAATGACTAAATTATAGTTACCGTAAATACTGTAATAGTACCCCACCCTCATAATGACGGTGCGGAGCGTTGCGTAGTCTAGCTTTGAACGAGTTTTTCTCGACACTGGTTTATGCTACAATGCGCGCTTAGATATCAAAAAATAGCCCTGAATTTCAGCTATTTTTTGATACCTAAGCGCGCATTGTAGCATAAACCAGTGTCGAGAAAAACGCGTTCAAAGCTAGACTACGCAACGCTCCGCACCGTCACTATGGGGGTGGGGTACTATTACAGTATTTACGGTAGTTATTGTAGCCTTGCAAACTTTAACATTTCTAAGCATTATAAGCTAAAGTTAAACTATTATTAAAGCTAATTTATTAGGTTTAAGAGAAAGTACAGTGAAAGTATTCTGAAAGTATGAAAGTATAACAAGACAATTCTTGCATATTAATGCCAAAGAGAGAGATCCCATTTTTTCTCATTTATGAGATAAAATTCTGTACTAGTTCGAAGATTACATTATTTTAAAGTTGATCATTCTTGTGCCAAATCCTTTTTTTTCTCTCGCAACTTCTTGTTGTGACTTTTTCAGACCGCTTGCATTTCAAATTCAGACTCATACTCATAAAAAGAACACAAAAAACTTCTCGTTATTCTGTTTTTGTTTATAAAACCCCTCACGAAATCCCATTACCTTTATCTTTCGATCTTAAAAGAGACCTTTTAAGACTTTTGATTTATTGCTTGACCGAGTCTATTAAAAATATAGCTTTGCAGAAAATCTTAGCATTCTTTTTCGGTTTTGAAATGGTTAAGAAGTTTTAGTGTTAGTGACTAATCTTATAAATTCTGCAAAATTCAATATGTCAACTGACATGTTTTTATGATGTAAGAATGGATAAATAACTAGGTCGACTGCAATTTTAGTGCATTTTCTTATTTCTTTATTTCTTTTGGAAGGGCCCATAACCGGAGAAGGGGAATGGATAGAGAAAGGGATCTAGATCAGGCATTCCACACAAAGGTTCCCTCCGAGGAATTGAAATGCTAAACACTTCTTTTTTTCTTGGTTTTCTCATCCTTTGAGAATCGATTGGTTAAAGCTCTTTAAATCAAATAGATACTCTCAAAAAGTCTTAGATTTCACTAATAGATTCGTAGAGTTTTGTTGTGCTTAATAGTGACTGTTGCAGTTTTTAAAGACTGTTTTTACTAGATACCGTCATTTCTCTAATAGTAGTGCACCCTGATCGTCGTCTAAATTACTCGAAATCTCAAAAACCGCTTATCAGAACCTATCGATGTGGGGAAATGGAAAATGAAAATGTAGCTGACGATGAGATCTAATGGGGATTTGAGTGTTGAGCTTCTGGAAAACTTAGAAACCATAAAATAGGCATCAACTCGGTTCGGTGCGCGGTGCACTACTATTAGAGAAAATACGGTAACCGAAGATGTGTGGAAAATGGGGATTGGCTTGAGAAAGGTTAGCTTAACCGATCATTTCACACGTCTCTGAAAATTGAAATGCTAAACATCCTAAGTTTTTGAGCTTCTTTCTTCTTAATCTTTAAAATCTTTAATTCATTTCTTTATATACTAGTTTTTCTTTAACCTAGTCTAAAGAAGTTGAGGATTGTGCATCTTAGAGGCGGTTATTTTTGAAGTTTATGCAATGTTAAACTGCAATCTTTTACATTTCATACAGCTTTTCATTCATAACTCAACATTTACAATATCAGCTTTAAACTGTTCTTTAACTGTTAGATCTGTTTCTTTTATTTATACTCAACTTTTTTCTCTCAAAGTTTCCTTTCCTTTTCCTTTTCCTTTTATGGCTTTTCCCAACTTGTACCACGATATATCACAATCATAAATCTGTGGTAGTTTCAAGAAAATCGGGAATGATGTAAAGTCTGAATTATTGACTTTTATAAACCTTACTTACCTAGCATATTGTCATGATAAATCTAAAGCTTTTCATAAATCAACATTTCCAATATCGATTCTATGATCAAAGTCTTCATTATCGTTTCGCTTCCAGAGTCAATAAGCGCAAAAAAAAATGCGGGATCTTCTTTCAAAAGTGATCGATCAAAACTAACCAGAAAAAGGACAAAGTGATGATGAATTGAGTCAAGAATCTCTTTCATTTTCAATCTTTTTCCCGGTCATTGGTCTTTCTCCCCTTTTCTCAATTCGAATTTTCTTTTCATTCTTTCATTCCATGGGAATCTCAACTCATTTCAATTAATTCTAATCTAAGTTCAGAAATAAGTATTCAGCAAAAATCTTCTATTTAGGATTTCCTATGGATGAGCGGATAGTGATAAATGTGGGAGGACATCGGCATGAAACCTATGCTGCAACATTAAAGAAAATCCCTGCTACAAGATTATCTAGGTATTAATTTCATAACTAAATGAAATCTCTTTAAAAAATACGAATTACAGTAAATTTTCATCTTGCCAAAAGTTCAGATTAACCCCTTCACTTGCCAATTATGATGCCTTATTGAATGAATATTTTTTCGATCGACATCCGGGTGTTTTTGCTCAAGTAGTTTTTATATTTCTTTAAAAATTCTATTCTATTCAGATTCTAAACTATTATCGAACGGGGAAAATGCACTATCCGACCGACGTTTGCGGGCCATTATTTGAAGAAGAGTTACACTATTGGGGTTTAGATGCATCGGATACTGAGCCATGCTGTTGGATGCAGTTACTACACGCTAAGTGAGTTAGATAGTTTAAGCCTTAAAAGTTAGATAGTTTAAGCCTTAAAAGCTAGATAGTTTAATCCTTTAAAGCTAGATAGTTTAAGCCTTAAATACAAATAGTTTAAGCCTTACAAGCTAGATATAAATCACAGTGCTATATCGATTAAAAACAACCTTTTTTATCTAGTTTATCGCTATCGAAAAATTCAAAAAACAAAAGGAATTTCAATTTGATAGCTAGTTGTAATGAATTTAGAGACACCCAAGAAACGCTGGCCGTTCTCGATCGAATGGATGTTGATCGAGAAGATGATCCACAGTTGCGGGAAATGGATACTATGAAGAAATTTGGTTGGGAAGAGGATTTTTATCAAGTCAGTGTTCTTGATGAGCTTGTAAAAATTTGAGAAAGCTTTGTAGGATGGCTTTTAAACTTATTGTAAGTTCTATGTCACTTGAAGGGTATTGTAAAGCGACCAATATCCTCATCTCTTGGTCAAAAACTTGAGCTCTTGAAAGCTAGCTGAGTATTTGGTTTTAAACTTTGTAAAAGTTTAGTATCGTTGATTTTATTGACAAGAGTAAGATCAAAACTGTAAGACTTTTTAATCACTTTTACATCAAATTTATTTGATAGTGATGTTAATTTGTGAGAACTAGATTTAAGGGATCATAGATTTAATAACTCTTTTCAGGGTAAACGAAGCAAATGGATGACGATAAAGCCAAGGATGTGGGCTTTATTCGACGAGCCTTATTCATCTCAATATGCAAAGGTAGTTAAAAGCTTTTTTTCTTTCAAAGAAATCTTTCAATTTAGATTGTTGCGGGTATTTCGGTTGCTTTCATTGTTGTGAGCATTGTTTCATTTTGTCTTAAAACTCATCAAAGTTTTCGAATACCCGTTTTACATGGAAGAGCCTCGAATAATACGTTGAGAAGTTTTGGGATTGTGAGGCAAAGCACTGAGCCTCACAGTGCTTTTGGACAGGTTTCTTTTCTAAATGATGATAGTAAACAACGGTACTTGAATGACTATCTTTTTAAATTTAAACTACTCATTAGATCATAGTTTAGTAAGATTAAAATTACGATAGTTTTCTAGCTTTCTTAGTTTTTCTATACCTTTTAGAATCCAAAGAAACACAGTCTATTTGCAAGCTTTCTTTTCTATTCTATTTTTAAGATCGAATTCATTTGCAACATCTGGTTCACGATGGAGCTGGCAATTCGCTTCGTTTTTTGCCCAAGCAAAATCGGTTTCTTTCGTTCGCCGATAAATGCCATCGATTTGGTGAGTGGAAACTAGTGGATTGTTGAGGAAATTATAAAACCCATTAAACTATTAAAGCCTTTAAAACTTTAAAACCCAAGATTTCAGGTTGCTACCCTTTCCTTCTACATTGATGCAATGTTGATTCGTTTGGTTGAAGATGCTCCTAAAGATGTGGTCGAATTTTTGAGCATGATTCGAATTTTTCGACTCTTCAAACTCACCACAGCATCATCGAGGATTGCAAATTCTCATTCACACTTTCCGAGCATCTGCCAAAGAGTTAATCCTATTAGTGAGTTGATTCTTTGAGATTTTTGATCAAAGATTTAGGTTTTTTTCTTGATTTTGGGTATTGTTATCTTTGCGGCTTTGGTTTATTATGCCGAGAAAACGGAGGCAAATCCGGACAATCAATTCTTGTCAATACCGCTTGGACTTTGGTGGGCAATCTGTACAATGACAACGGTAAGTTCAAGTATTCACAGAATCTGTGTCAGATTTCAAAAGTACTTTCATTTTCTAGTATTTTTTGCTTGATAATAGGAACACACTTAGAAACAACTGGTAAAAACTCAATTTGGTTAGCTTGTGATATCTGTAATAGAGACTAAATGACCCAGAAAGAGTATTTCTGAGTAGTGATTTTAATGTTTTAACGATTTAAAACGAATTTAAAACAATTCCAGGTCGGATATGGCGATATGACCCCACACACGGCTTTTGGTCGACTCGTCGGCTCTCTATGTGCAGTGATGGGCGTTTTAACGATTGCATTACCGGTTCCTGTAAGTAATTTAATGATAACTTGAATATATTGAATAAATTTGAATATAAACCCTTCTAGGTGATTGTTTCCAACTTTGCCATGTTCTATTCACATACACAGGCTCGGGAAAAGCTGCCGAAGAAACGAAGAAGAGTTCTGCCGGCTGAGCAGGTTTGTAAGCAGTTTGAAGATCAATAGAAATGAATCAGCAATGAGAACATCGATACGCTAAAATAAGATTTCAGATTCGATTACAAGTCCGAAGACACGCACAAGTCTTGGACATGCAACCGATGTGCAATCCGAGACAGCGGAGGAATGCTTTGCTAGCTGATGGTCAGTTTTTAGATTACAAAATTGGTATCAAATTTTTTGAATCTTAGAATCTGAGAAGCAACAAGACGAAGAGGAGAAATTACTCCCACCAAAGATCGAAGAACCGCTTACGCATGGGTGTTGTCACTCCAACGGGACAACACCGAAAAGTTGTGAGTTTAAAAGTTTGCTTTAAAGGTTTAAACTAAAAGAGAACTAAGAAAGGTATTACAAGAAAGATATTGTAAGAAAGATATACCGTAAATACTGTAATAGTACCCCACCCCCATAGTGACGGTGCGGAGTGTTGCGTAGTCTAGCTTTGAACGAGTTTTTCTCGACACTGGTTTAAGCTACAATGCTCGTTTAAATATCAAGAAATAGCCCTGAATTTCAGCTATTTTTTGATACCTAAGCGCGCATTTTTTGAAAGTACGTGTGCTTTGAAAAAAATGAAATACTAAAAAACCTTTTGCGACTACGCGACTTTACGAGGGTGGTGGGGTACTATTACAGTATTTACGGTAAGTATATCTAAGATCTAAGATTAATACATATCAAGTTATAAAGGCAAATAACTTGATAAACGTTAAACCAAACGAAACAAGCGTCTAATTCACCAGCCATAACTCTTGAATATTTGAAATTTGAGAAGCTGCATTTGTTAATTCATACGCGTTCAACTCAAATATTTCTAGTGAGTTTTTAGCTAGAAGAAGTCCATCAAAGGTGAAAGTGAACATCACCGAGACGATGAGTGTCCAAGCAACCACTTGAATCTCCACAAGAATATTAACATTTCCGATTTCATCAGCTCAATACCCTTTTCCCAATGATTTATCTGTGATTTCTTTGAAGATTTTATTGAAATTCTCTGTACATACTTTTCATTATATTGTACAAAAGTATTGAGAATTAAGATTTATAAAAGTTTATTTAAAGAAAGTACAAGTACAAAGAAAGAAAGTACAAGTAGTTTATTTAAAGAAAGTACAAGAAAGTGTAATGAGAATCTTTGGTGAGTTGAGGATTGAAAATTGCTTTAAAAAAAACAAAAACTGATTAAAATCGATAGAAAAATTTCTTGGATAAATATTTGGGTAATGTTGGTGAGTCAAAGAAGTCGGCTCTTTCATCAGCTTGTGGCTTGATTTTGGTCATTGATTGTTGAGTTTCTTTCTTTTCTTCTTTTAGATAAAGTGAGAGAGCTTGATCGAATTCTTTTTCAGAAAAACAGGGCTCAATCTGAAATTAAATGATCTATCAATGAAAGGCAAGATTTTTGTGGATTGCTAAAAGCTCTGTCGATTGCTTAAACTCTAGCTTTATAGTTAGCTAAATACCTGAAAGGGATAGCCTCTTTTTGTAATCTCTTTTAGCTAATCACTTCACCAACTTCAAGTTCAGCTTTGCACTCAATTCCATCACAAATTTTGCTTCTTTTCCTCATTCCCGTTTGTAAATCACATTCACTCCACGGCGACCAAGAGTCTCTTTTTGTTATATCAAATAAATTTTGATTCTAAAAAAAAAGATTTCGATTTATATAAAAGATTAAAATAAAATAATTCATTAAAATTCACTTTATCTTCCAAAAGATTGTTGAATGGGATTGAAGAAGGATTGGGTTTTGTGTTTAGCTCAACGAGTGACTTCTTTTTGTCGAATTCTGATGGTAAAACGTAAGCATTCAACAATTGCACCTAAATTTTTTATTATATAAGAATTTGAAAATTTAGAACTTGATTCTTATTGATGCCCCCCTCAACCTCTTGCACATCCATTGGACTCAAGCTTTTCTAGAATTCTATTCATAACTTAAACCGTTTTGGGGCAAGCTTCAGAGCTTGTTTTAAAGCTTTCAATTCTAACATGCAAATTCCTGATCATTTCCGAGTCATGAAGTCGCAACGAGGCTCGTCCCTCGTGCAGAAAAATTGGTGTTTTAAAGGAGCATTTCGGAACTTCAACATAATCAACCTAAACTTTGGCATAATTTCAAAACAATAAGTTACCAAATAACTAACTAAAATAATTTTTAAATGCATTGTACAAGGTTTTTGAATTCTTTGAACTATTATAATCTATTTTACTAACCAAGATCAAAGCTAAAAGATGCATGTACAAATATTTCAAAAAAACAAACCTTTAGCAACAATTCGATAGCAAAAAACTGTGGCCGTGTCGTTTTCGTATGAAAATTGAGAATGCAATTTGATGCTGGGAAATCGCTGTAGTGAATGATTGAGCGACAGGTGAAACCGCGTTCTCTCTGAACATTTTTTGGTAAATAACAAGGCTAATTTTTTACATATGCAGTTAAACAATGAAGGATGCATTCTTGTTGGCTTGCGGCAGTGAGAATATCCGATGCATGACCGACAAGAATATGTTGAGGAATCCGTTGTGAAGCTTCGTCGCAATTTGGAGAAAGAACGACAGCTAGAAAGGTTTTTCTCTTTAAAAAAACTTGATTTTCTTACGTGAAATGCAAATCTTTTCCATGTAAAGCATTTGATTGTTTGGAATATAATTAAGATATCCATTTGGATTAAGAGCATCTGGATAGAAAGAGCAACGTTTCGTTGTCAAATCGAAGTGAGCTGATCGGCAAAGAAGAGGAAGGCGAGTGCCGTCTAGGTACTGGAAAAAGTTTGAATTATGTTCAATTACCTCTTCTTGAATTGATCTGACAAGAAATCAAAATTTACAGTTGTTTTAAAAGCAATAGTAAAGTGGAAGACTTGTGCACTTAACAAATCGACTCAAGAAATGCCTTGTTAGATCGTCTAGTTGATTGATATCAACCACTTTGACTAATTCAAGTACTAGTCGAGAATCGCAATTTCTGCTCTTCTAGCTTGGACTTGGTTCAAATGATAACCCTCAGCTTTTCAGCTTTCAGGACAATGTCGGGGGCCGCGCGAACGCAACCCCTCACGCAAAAATTTCGCTGTTGGCAAGACCCTTCTCGGGACCGCCACACAGGTCAGCCTTCCCCAAAGTGCAATGGAAAAGCCTCACCGTGATGGTCATGCCTTCATGATCGCACGAACCACACCAGCCAAGTAAGTTTAAGCGGATGCTCTTAGCGCCTTTTTGCCCCGGCGCCCTTTGCCAGATTGAATGCGTTTACGCGAGCGCATAAAGAACACATGATAAAGGACTAGAGACAAGATTTCTTACCGAACTTGTTCTACAAACGTGAATACAAGCTTCCGGTGAGTCAACCACAAAGCCCAGAGTAGATTGAGCATCAATCTGAATGGTAAAAGTGGAATAAATGTTTAGTTTCCCAAAAAAAACAACCAAAAGACTAGAAATATTAGATCCTTGTAAATCTATTTTTAAAAGAAGTTTACCTGAACTCCATTTATAATCTGTACATGTGGCACTTCATCATTTGGACAATCCGGAATTAATGGCAAAACTTCAATCGTTCCCGCGAATGGCACATGAGAATCAGTAGAAATCAATGTTAAATCAGGTTTTTGGTCTTCTAATTTTGCGATTTCTTCCTCTTTCAGATCTTTGTATTTCTCTCGAGTGTTTACAGGATTGGATTGCTAAAAAAACAAAGGAATAATCATAGACTTTTTAGCTTGTTAAACTTTTCCTTACAATTTTATTTTTCTCTGTTTGATCTCTCGATTTGGCTTGAAGTGTTGGAGTGAGAGGAATGCCGAAAGCTCGTAGACAAGTGATGTTCACCGAGTAATGAGTGACACCAATTGATGGAACTACCATTGGATAACATTTCGATTCTTTTCCTCTAAAATTTTCAAATCTAAAAGTTCTAGATCTTCTCTCTGAAACATTCTAGAATTTGAAAAAACTTTCTAATCTATTTCCATTTTAAACTCACAATTCTCTTTTTTTCATTTTAATGTGTTGTCCAGTGAAAGTCGGTACAGAGCGGACGAGTCTACGTCGATCTAAAAATTGATTTGCTTGGATTAGTCAAATTTATTACATTTCGTAATATCTTTTGCTGAAATGGGCATATCAAGGGGTGAGGGTTCATCGAAGAGATCACATTGATTACGATATGCATCATATTGAGCACTTCGACATTGAGGCGTCAATTGGCCGCACAGTTCACCGCACTAGATTTGTGCATTGCTTATTCACTTATAAAGATGAGACATCAGCAAATGGTGGACTTGTTTATCAAGTGATAAGCTCAGTCAATGAATAACGTATGTGGATGGCTACTGTGTGAATTGCAGTTACTTTTCCTTAGCTTTAGATTATTAGGAGCATCTTTTAGAAAACTACTAAGCTAAAGCTGATCGTAATAGAATTTCAGTAAGTCAAATAGGCTGAGACTGACAAGAAGAGCTAGATTATACTTCCAAAATGAACTAGCAGCTCACTCTATCTCTCATTCTTCTTTCAATAAAGTTACCAAAAGATTGATTGAATAAAATCTAGAGTCAAGACTACAGTAGTCAGAAATTGTTAAATTTTAGAAAACATTTAGAGAACTACTCTCAACTTTACCTCTCCTTCCGTGATTCCCGTTCTTCTTTCGATCGGCTTCACGCATTCGAGTTGAATATTTCGATGTGCAACGAAACAATCTATATCTTTTCTAAATCTTACAACCAATAACATTTCTTACCTTTAAAGATATCTTTACAAGAACAAAAGCTGCTTAGAGTTACAAAAATAAGAAGCAATATTTGTCTCATTCAAAAACAAGTAATAGTATTGTGTAAAGAGTTTTTAGGCAAAAGTTTTGTGGTCACTTTTCGAGGTTTGGATACAGGTATCTATGGGGAATTGTGGGTTAAGCCTGCGGGGATTTTTCGAGTGAATGAAATGACCGCATCGAAAGCTCTGTAGAGAGATTTTGGCTTACTCGATCACATTTTTGAAAAGAGGATAGCAATAGGAGAGCCTTGTAAAGCTCTTGCCTCCGATACTTGCAAATCCCTGAAGGAAATTTGATTTGGTTACATAACGGGATTGTAAATCAACTTTTCCATTTGGTAATGGTAGAAAATATTTAGTTGAAACACAAGTTTTCAACAAGAAAAGAAGCTAACACTTTATTTTATCTTCTTAAATTCAATAAAGTTAAACAAATCAATTGATTGATTGATCTTTTAAAGTTCTCTCTCAATTCTCAAGCTTTATTCGTTTCATAATTTACAACCAAAAAGCTTATTAATGAAATATAAAAAGATAAATCTATCTAACAACAAATCCCATCCTTTCTTCGTTTATCAAATCGTGCCTGAACTCTTTAGGAACAATCAATCAAGTTGCTGAAAGAAGTCGACCTTGAAAAAGAGATCTATTTTCAATCTAGCCCATATTTGTCAAATGCACTAGTGAAATCGATTTTCAGCAAAGAAAATGATTCCACTTTTTTCTAGTGAAGAAATGAGAGAACGGAAAGAACTCCTCTCCCTTATCTGCCCTCCACCCTCACACCACAAGAAAGAAATCGAGAAGCAAGTTCCTTTCCGCAGAAAATAAACGAAAACGAATCGGATTTTAATCCGTCTTTTGCTTTTTTCTTGGCTCGTCAAGTCGAAAACGGAAATCGGGTCCATGATTGCGTTTTTCTCCCACAGAGACAAACGATTTTCGCACTTTGAGCCGTGAGAGTTTTTGAAAAAGAAGAAATTAAGGTTTTTTTTTGATCGAAGATCAAATGAAATTTGAAGTTTTTTAAGAAAAACTTGTTATTTTTCTTTGAAATTTGATTTAAGGCTCAAAAAAGATTAGGAGGTTTTGAAGTTGTGGTATAGAGTCGAATTGGGGTTACGTCAGTCAGTCATGTCAGTCAGGTTATGTCAGTCAATGTGCGTAGGAGTACAAAGTACACATAGAGTAACAGATAAGTCTTGAACAGTAGTGGGAAGCTATCACGAAAATTAGTGGGAAGCTACCCCCAATTTTAGCACTCGATCAAAATGTTGCACAAGTTCAAAGATTTTTTCGTAAACCCAAATGTCCAAACGAGTGAATGGGCCTTTTTGCACGAATGATTTCTATTGTGGGTGCTAGTGTGGCAGACTGTAGTCAGGGGAGTCTTTGAAATAAATAAATGAATGAATGTGGAGGAGGAGAGCGTAAAAGACCGTCTTTCAAAGAGAAGAAAGGCAAATGTTTACTTGACTTTGACCAATTCTTTCCTTGGTCAAAGGAAAATTTTGTAGAAAAGGATGGAATTGTGAAATGAGCGATCAAAAGAATGGCTAAATTCTTGGTTGCAAACAATTACAAAGTCTAAAAGCTTGGTTCTTCAAGTTTGGAAGCAAGTTTGGTAGATAGTTATAAAGGATTTTGTCAAAAGTCTGAAAACATCTGGATTCTGAAGAAAAACAAGGTCCAGATCCGGACCAATCCTATCGTTTTGAAGTCTTGTGAAGTATAAACTACCAGTTTCTCTCCCTGAAACTGTTTTATCTTTACCTTTAGCCTCATATCTACATAAATGCTGTGTGCTTAAAAAATGCATTGCCCCAGAAAGTGTCCATTTATCAGAACACTGTATGGAACACTGTACTACACAAAATATGGGATCCATGCAAAATCAAGTACTTTAAACACCAACAAATCGCATGTGTTATCAAGAACTTTTTACACCGAATTTACCTGTTAATCTGCTCTTTGGTTTCTCATAAATGAAACTCTTCCTTTATGGTGACAAATTTTTTTTAGATCTATTGCTAGAGTTTCTCAAAAACCCAACACCTTGTCCACTTGCCGAGTGAAGAGACCAATAAGGGAATGCAAACACTCCCACACTTTTCATCAAAGTTCAAAAGTGCGCGGAATTTGTTCAAATGTGTCAAATCGTTCAAATCGAATGTGAGAAAATGCGTTTGATTCGCTAATTAATAATCCATTTTTCTATTTTCCTAAACAGGATCGAAAAGCTTGATCTTTTAAACATTAACCAAGGCTACAAGCCATTCAGTCATCATGCTTCATCTTAAAAAAGACAGTTTTTTTCAATGCTAACGTCCAAATGAAATGAGAATTTGAGGATTTTTATGTAAATTTCACTATAGGGATTATTTAGGTAACGGATATTGTAGAGAATACCCAAATATTGTACCCTTACAGTACCAGTAAGCACTTTGACATATTGATATCTTGTATTAACCTCAACAATAGGCTCACACTTTGCAATTATAGTCGGAAAGCCCAAAGTGATCCCCAGAAATAACAAGAATTGCTCTTTCCAAAAAAGGGAAGAAAAGTTTTGATCGAAAAATTAGAATTGCCTACTTGTGGATGGAAATCTAATTGGCTGGGTCTTCCCTTTCCCTTTCCTCTTTTCCTTGCTCTCTCCTTTCCCTTTTCCCTTTTCCTTTGCTCTCTCCTTTCACTCATTACCCTCACAAATACTCTCTTTTATCCTCGTTTTTCAAGAATTCACCTAATTTCCGCCAGTCATCTCTCTCTCTCTTTTCTTCTTTCTCAACAAAAACGCTTAACAATTTCCCCCCTAGAGCGATGAGAATTTCCGCTGATTAGCCGAGAAAATGAATGAGGTGTTGAGGGGGAAAACAATGTGAAAATGTTGATGAGCTTTTTTACGACAAAAATTTCATATTTTAAATCTTATAATTCTTTCATTTTTTTTAACAAAAAGCACAAGATTTCTTTTAAAATTGGTTTTTAAAGATTTCAGCTCATTTTGTTTGTTTGTTTATTTGTTTGTTATTTGTTTTGTTAAGCTTTTAGTCAAATACTGTTCTAGTATTGTAAAATTCTTTGTTTAAAGCTTAAAGCTTAGTTCAAATCAAAGCTTTATGTTAGTTCTGTTTTTCAAGATGTTTTTGAAATCGGTTTAGGGTAACTTGACGATTTTGCTTTGTCTTGGTTCCAATTTGTTTCATTTCAACACTTGTGATGACTACAATTCCACACTACAATCTTTCCCGGGCTCATTTCATAGCTGATCTCCCTCCAAACATTCAAAAGAGAGTCTGTTTGTGTTGGCCGTCTCTCACGTTTACCGCGTTTCGCTCAGACAGCCTTGTTCTCTCACCTCTCCTCATCCATTGATCTCTCACTCACCCGTCAGCACCCCTGTTCCCTCTTGCACTCTCATCCATCGGTCCACCACTCATTTCCTATGGGAGACGTTACAACAAGAGACTGAGAGAGTCTTTATCTTTTCCCTTCTCCGTCTCTGCGTTCAACCGGCCGCCGCCCGCTCGTCCCCCATCTACCCCAAAATCGCCCCAGCGCCCCGTCAGCCCCCCTCGGTCTCGTATCTCTTCAAAAGCTCTTTCTCTCATTAATCTTTACGCTATTTCCCCAAGTGTCATCACCCCTAAGCCTCTACATTCTCCAGCCTCAAACCTTCACCCTCACTTCCCCTCCATCTCCAGTATTTTCTCGAACTCAACCATCTCCTTTTCCTTCCATATTTTCTTGAAAGTTAGCACCCCTGTGTCTCTCCTCTCTCCCCATATCAACCAGTCAATAGACGATGTCTTTCTGTGTCTCCATCGCCCATTGGAGTCTCTCCTCTGAATGTCAGCCCCCCTGCACCCTCCCGATCTCTTCCCCTCCCCCCTTCCGAATCAGCCTTTCCCCCTTGCCCCTTTCCACTCACACATTTCTATCTTCTTTTTCACCCATACCACACCCGGCTCTCCTTCGTTTACCCCGTCACCGGCGCCCACAAAGATTGTCATTATTTTTTTTCTTTTTTCGATTTAAATCGATAAACAAAGCCAGCTTTTACTTGAAATTCTTGATCTTTACAATCCAGATTTCCTCGATAGCGCTGATTTTATCGACATTCGATATTGGGGAAAAGGGTGACGAGGCTGTGTGCAAAGAGAGGTGTTTCCCCGAGACGGAATACCCTAGTCGCTAGAAGAACGGGGTGTATCTTTCTGCTTCATCTCTCTCTCTCTCTCTTTTCTCTCTTTTATTTCTTTTGTCATGTGTTCATGTTTACTGAAATCTCGATCTTAACCTTTTCTTAAAAATCACATCGAAACGCTCCTTTGATCATCGCACGTCACCATATCTCACCTCTCATTTCACCCCGAGATCTCCGCACAGAAATTTTTCTATTTTTTCACACTAGTCTCTCTTGCAGATCTGACTATTTTTATGAAATTGCGGGAAATTTCTTCCTAGATGGAATCTCTATAACCCGCTTTTGGAAATCCCTGGGAATCTCTATGTAACACTGTCGATGATTTATCGAATTGTTTACCAATGATAGGTGATTTTAATGATTGATTTTCTTCTTTAAAAGTTGAAAATCAAAAAAAGCTAGTTTAGCACAAATCAAATATGATTGCAGGGGAGATTCCATAGTATTTCAAGTGACATTAATTGATTAACCCATTTTGATTAGACGTTCAAAATCTATTGAGCAACTAGGCAACGAATCTGATTAAAACTACAATCATTTTTTTTGGTTAACTTTAAAGCCGTCTCCAATAGAACCACATTGGCTAAGTTCCAATGTGATCACAGATTGTCTCTCTCTCTCTCTTTTCCCTTTTCTAGACGTTTCTCCCTCAGTTGTCCACGAAAACTCAGAGTATTTGAAGGAAAAATTGGAGAGAGGGGAAGGGGGATGACCCCAAGAGGGAAAGAGAGGGAAAGAGGGGGGAAGAGAGGGGAAAAGAGGGAAACAAAGAGACAGTGGCCATGTTGAAAAGGGAAAAGACAGGGAAAGACTCGAAGAGAGATATCGATTCAACCTCTTTGCCCATTCTTTTCCTTTTTTGCTCAGATGGGAAACACCTTTTCCCAGCTACATTTCACCTGTTTTCCACTATTTTTTCAAATTCCCGTTCCTATTAAGTTCTTGAATTCATAGATAATAAAAATCTAGCAGTAACATCTTTGAAAATCTAATACTCATGATTTTCTAGCCGATAACAAACTCAAAATTTGCTTCTAAGATTTGGATTTTTGATTAGAATCCTCTCTTAAACTAAGAACATTGATCTTTTTCTTAATTTTCTTTAGAATTTCCTCTTTTTTCAAATCTTCCTCGGAAAAGTACTTGTCAAGAAGAAAAAAAGAGGCGAGTCACTAATGAAATCAGGCCAACCACGAATCGACGACATTTTTCTCCTCTTTCTCATCTCCGTTTTTCTTTTTCTCACTTTATTTCTGCACTCATTTTGAAATCAATCTTAATCTTTTTTCTCCTTAAAGACTTTATTTAATTTCAATTTGCTTAAGCAACTAAAACCATTGAGACTTAATAAATCATGTCAACATTTTTTGGATTTAGACTAAAATAGACAAAGTCTATAGACCCAGTTTCTTTCATTTCGCCTTGCAAGATTTAGGAAAAGTCACAAAAAAACACAATAGACGATGCAAAATGAAATTGAATCGTGCAAAGTTTAGGGAAAAAGGTGGAAAGGGAATAGATGGGAAAGGAGGGGATACTTGACCTCGGTTTCGGTGCATGAAAACATTCAGGAAGCATTGAGAGGGAAACATTGCTGGGATCAGAGTAGACATCGAGGTTGGGAGGCATTTCAAAGTCTCATTTGATTTGGGAGTTTGGTGAAAGCATTGGAAAAGTGAAGACTCTTCTAGCTAAGCTTTTTTATATCTTGAAGTTGAGATTTGACATTGTTTTCTCTAATAATAATTAGATAATAATCTAGATTTCGCATTTCCTTTCTCCATTTCTAAAACTCGAATGTTAAAATGCAAACCTTTAATTATTTACATTTTCATTTGAGTTTTTAATTCTATTCTCGGGACTTTATAGCTCAAAAAAGCTTCTCAATTTATTTCCTTTTTATCTTAATAAATTTCTATTTAATCTAACGATTAACAACTACCGTAAAACTTCTAATAGATGAACACCACAAAGATATGCGGCAAAAACGAGAGTTTTCTTTCATATAACGAGTATTTACTCAAGAGGATCAAAATCGCAGCGATCGATTCCGGCGATTCATAGTTTTTGCGCAGCCGTTTTCAATTATTTTATAACCGGGAGGGGGTATTAGAGATTTTACCCTAACTGTACTTATTAGTCAAAGGCTAATTGCAAAATAGAAACAAGAAAATAACTTTTTGAAAAGCTAAATGTAAACTTACGTGGGTTTAAAAGTACTAAAAAAAGCCTAAAAGCTTGATGTGATCTTCAGAAATTTCTTCTTTATAGAAAATCACAAAACCCAGAACCAAAGTTTGTGCCATCGAATGTTTACCAAGTTCGAGATTTGTGAGACGATGAGATGACTGGCTGTGTTGTGCTTGTTTCTTTCTTTTATCCATCCATTTCCCATTCAACCGGGCTTTCAGCCAATTGATTGCCTCTTTTCAGCTTTTTCCTTTCATTTTCCAAACTAGCTGAATCTAGACGGGATTTCTTTGAGATTTGATGATTTTTTTTTTCGTTTCCGATTGGATACAATGTAAATTTTCTTTTGATTCTTTGATAAAAACATAAAATTTACTTGTATTTACCTTTTAAATCCATTTTTCGATTATACGATTGATTAACACATCGTTTTTTTTTCCTTTTACACTCAATTTCTTAAAAATCTCAAGAATTTCATCGAATTTTTCTAAATGTTTTCACTAATTTTCAATAACAATTCCCTCACTGATTTCAGAAATGATTCATGCAATTTCAATTCTCTTTTCTGTTTTGTTTTTTTTCATAAACGAGACCTGAATACCAATGAACCCAAAGATCTTTTTCCTCTTTATAAATTCAAAGAAAATTTCTTCTTTTTTGTCTGAATGAAGAGAAAAAAGGGAAACCCGATTTTGGAGGTGTTGAAGAAGGGCGGGGGGAGGGTTCGATCATAATTCCATAGCAACAGAGGGTGTAGGAGTGGTGAAAGTCGAGGGAAATCGGGAGAGAAAGGCCCATCTATTGGCCCCGATAAAAATGAGCAACAAAAAAAAGGGTGGTGAGCCTCTTGATTTCTTTTCCGCAATAAAAAATTTGTCTAGTGAGATTTTGAAGAGATAAAAAACTTGAAGGCTTTGAAAATTGAGGAAAGAAAACTGTTGATTAAGATTTAGAATCAGATAGAAGGATTTTTGAATTATCGGTGTAGTGAAAGTGCAGGAATGAGAGTTTAGAGTTTAGGGAATTCTTTAAAAGCATAGAAAACTGATGATCTGCTTATTCCTTTGAATACTTCTTACCTAATCTGAATGTTTATCACTTCTTAGTTGACTACTTTCACTATAAGATATTCAGAAATTCGTAAATCATCAAAAGAATTCGTTGACTAGCTTATGATCTTTTCTGGTATTGTCTATCATTCTTCTTTCAGAGTTCTTATAGTCAAAAGGATTTGAAAATCAACTAGTAAACAAGTCGAAAAGTAGTCGACACTTGAATACAAATCATCCCAAACATATCCTAGATTATTTTCTGTTCTATGCCTAAGATCTATGCTCTTTAGAATTACATTTATCCAAATAAATTCCTATTTTGGTTATGTTAACTCGATTTTTGGCCAAGTTGCAAAGCCTTTTCTCATCGGAGGAAAAGAATTAGTGAATTGAGAAATCTTTATGAAATCCTCAAGGATTTTCCCCTCAAAAATGAATGCTCTGAACTTGTAGCTTAAAATTGTAATACTTCTTCATCAAAATCCACTGATCCCTTCTCAGAAATCATCAAAAATCGAGAAATTTTTCTTTTCTATTTGATCCCTTTCGAATTACATAAAATTTTTTTGATTTTATCGATTATCTTATCAATCTTTTGATATTTCAGGAAACGGAATTTCTGATTGATACGATTGGAGTACGGATAGGGGGCCCTAAATGGCCTTTGTGTCGGGTGGGGGACAATCCTCATCCAATCAGCCACAACAACAAATCCCATCAACCAATCAATCACAGCACTCATTTCAAGCTTTCCCCTCGCAAGCCGCCATTCTACAACAGCAATTGCAGGTGGGCTTTCTTGAAAAGAAATCAAGCCAATTGTAAGCGCAGTTTAAAGGGTTATAAGTTAAAGATATGACTAGGATTCTACAAGCAGGTAAGGCTAGGGTTAGGTCAAATGCTAGGTAGATCCTGTCTAGCCTGCAGACCTGGAGTCAAGCCTGAACCTAGCTCATGGCTTGTTCTAGCTTACAAGCTCTAATGTTGGAACATCAGGTATGCCAGGTAAAGAGTATTTTTAGTTAGTCTAATTGCTACAGAAGCCTAACCTAGTTTGTAGCACATAGCTTACTTAAATATTTAAACTTACTATAGTAAGACTTAAAATTACATTATCCCAAAGCTCAATGTAAACTTCTTATTGAATTTTCTTTGAATTTTCATATCTTTTCAACCAAGTTTCGATTTTTTTTTTGTTTTTTAAAGAATTAATCTTTCCAGAAAGTTTTCTTTTGTAAAATTTGCTCTCCCTTTCCACCCCGCTGATTACTCAGATTTTTACAAACAACTAGAGAAATTGTAGTCTTTCCTGACATCAGGCAATCGTTTTCTATCAAATTGCACTAATAGAACTACTCAGATTTGTTTTTTGATACGGACCAATACGGGTTTTCTTTGGTCCAAATTCGGGGCTTCCAGGTGTTTTCTAGGGTTTCTTGCAAAAGAGAAAGGGGTTATTTCTGCAGAAAAATGCAATTTTGAGAATAGATTGTTGAATATATGGGTTTAGGAAGGAAAATGGGTCATAAACTATAAAAATTGACACTTTCTGTATTTAGAAATACCAAGTAGTTCTTGTCTGGAGTTAAAAATCCCCCAATTCTTCATATAAAATCTTTTTTCAAATGTTCAAAACTAGCTTGAGCTATCTAGATCAAGAATTTTAAAAAATACCTACTCTTTGAAGTTCTAAATCTTCAAGTTGTGATCCTTTTTTCGTTATCCTTAATCAAGTTAATCTTTCGCAAATTATAACCCTTCCACATGACTTCATTTCTTCAACTTTTCCTCTTTCTAATGGATGAATTCAGTCTAATGAATGGACTTATCTCGTGACTCAATTACTGCAAAAATGACGAGCAAAATGTTTTCTCATTGGCAACATGAAAGGAATTGGGTTGGGGGCAATTGATCGTACGGGGAAAGGGAATAAGCACAAAAGATTGAGAGAGCAAGTAATAGAGGAAAGGACGGGGAGGGCAAAAAGGGAAAAAAAGCACTCTGGACTTTGAAGGGGAATTGGGGTAGAAGAAAAAAGAAAAGGTTTTCTTTTTTTTGGAAAAGTGGAAGAACATGTGACCGGGCGTGAAAGAGAGGACCTGAAATGGGACTCGTTCTCTGCTCCCTTTCCTTTTTCTCACCTTATCCAGGATTTTTCTTGACCTTCTCTTATCTTTTCAGTCTATTTGGGTTCTCTGTCAAGCTGTCGTTGAGTTTATCTTTTGAATTCTCTTGAACTCCCGCTCTCTTCAACTCTTTCATTTCTTTCTTCCATTCTTTTTCCTTTCCAATCCATCAAAAATCAACTTCTCTAATAATAAAGCTTTCTCTTTGACTTCTCTTTCTTCCACTATTTCTACTCCATCTTTTTCTCTTTCACTATTCATTCTTTGTCAATATTCAACTCTTTTCTTTCTTTTCCCAAGATTGGTTTGATTTTTTGCTCTCTACCAATCTTTTTCTCCTTCCAGTTTCATTCTTGGTTTCTCTATCAAACTCTTTCCTTGCTCTATTTCCCTTTTTCTCAGCTTCATTTTCCTTTTCTTCTTTCTCCTGAATCCCCTTTCCCAGATCAATACCCCCTTTCCCTCCAGACTCAAAGATGACGTTTCATCACCCACAACCAGCAAAAAGTCAAAGCGATAGAGTTTTCCCTTTTTCTCTATCAGCAGCTGTTCTCCTCAATGAAGAACAGCGAAAGAAATTTCGAGATAAACACAAAGAGAATGATGGAGAGACTCGATTAGAGACATGTGCATAGGGCATGTCTCTTTCTTTTTTTTCTCCCAACATCAAAGCCACGGTGTTTGCACATCTCTAGTGAGAGTTCGAAATAATCGATCTCTCCCGGTCAGCTTTCTCTTTTTGAGCTCCATTTCGGCAAAAAAACTTCCAATTTCGGAGCATAACTTTTCGATTTTTGACGTAAAAATGAAAATGAAAACACTGAATTTATGCGAAGTGGTATTTCTTTTCAAAATTTGGTTAATTAGACCTTTCAAAAGCAATTTGATTAAGCTTTTCATTTGAAATCACAAATTTTCCAAGAAAATCCCTACTTCCTTGAGCTACTTTTTAATTGAATTCTCAAAAAATTGAAAACAGATTCCCATCAACTTTAGAAAAAAACACTCTTAATCTATCCAATTTTTGTAGAATCGTGACTTTTCCCCAATAAAGTTGTTTTCGATGTGAAATCCCTGAAGATTTCTTCCTTTCCCCCTCCTCATTTCTCACAATCCATCTATTTTGGTAAAGAAAAATTAAAGCAGGATTTGAGGGAATACGGGATAACAAGAATCAGAGCATTGTGTTTTAGGAATCACTCGTACAACAGCAACAACAGCAACAAGGAGCCGCTGCTCAGCAGAATCCAATGGTGCAACAGTTGCTGGCTCAAGTGCTGCTCGCACAGCAGCAAAATGCTCAACACCAACCAGCGCCACCGCCACCACCGCAACAGCAATCGAATCAGCAATATTTGCTAGGATTGTTACAGGTAGAACTAGAGTAGTTCACTAATGAATTCTTCAAATTATACTTGTGATTGCTTAGTTTAAGTGCAGAACTTGTAACAAAAAAGAATTACGAGAAATCAATAGTCAATCAAATTCTTATGCAATAGTAATTTGGTGAGTCAGACTAGAGATTGCCTACTTTCGGAAAACTTGTGAAAAGGCCATTAGTCTCAATATAAGGCTTCTTTCACTGTCCTGTAACGCATGCTGGTGATGTAGTGGATAAGAGCCTTGTTTCCGAATCAAGCTATCCGAAACAAGCTATCAACTGCTTCCTCGGGTTCGATCCCTTTTTTTGTTTTGATCTTTTGATGTTTAATCACTCGAATTGGCTATATTTTAAGTATTATAATATTATTGATAACAAACAAATAAGGAAAAAAAGCTTATGAAGTCGTTTTAGAACCAATTGACTATGCAACTCCTTCAACAGCAACAGCAGCAAGTGCAACAGCAACAACAGCAACAGCAGCAACAACATCAACAACAGCAGCAACAGCAACAAGCGCTTGCTCAAGCCCAGGCCCAAGTTCAAGTCGCTCAGCCTCAGCCAACACAAATTGCTCAGCCTCAACCACAGAATGCAGTCAATCCACTACTTTACTATCAAGTGAGAGAAGTTTAAGAGAAGAATTTTGATAAGATATCTTGATAAGACTTTCGTGATTAGATCCTGAATCTCGAGCAAGCATAATGATGACTTTTTGACTTATTACAACTCAGATGGCTGCTCAGCAACTCCTCGGTGGCCAATCTCAACAAACTGCATCCGCTTCTCAACCAGTCACCCAAACAACTCAATCGATGCTTTTGCAGCAAAATCCGTCAACTTCAGAATTGCCACAATCTCATGATCACTTCCAGAGAGCTCAATCATCGGCAGCTACCGCTTTTCAGCCAGGTTGGTCAATTAAAGATCAATTAAAAGCAATCAAAACCCGAACAATTTCCCATTCATATCTTCACAAAACTTGTCTCCATTTTTAAAATTGTTTTCCCATCATTGACGATTCCATTTTGTTTTTATCGGAAATTCGGAAATCCCTTTTCTGCCATTATCTGACTCATCTTTTCAAGCGATTCGCAAAAAAAAATCAATTGCCTATGTTTTTTGCCCGGAAAGAATGCGCGAATGTTTATAAAGAGACAAATGGAATGTTTTTTCTGGGAAATAGCTATTTTTGCTTCGGAAAATTTCGGAAAATCAAAAACCAATAGGAAAAATGATAGCTAAAATTATAAAGAAAGTAGAATAGAATGGGTAGAATTTGGCTTTGCTTAGATCTATTTTTGATTGTTTGATTCATTCTTTCATTTATCTTTAAGCCTCAATCTACAGCTTCAATAACAGTCTTGAAATTTTAAAAGTTTTTATTTTCTTTCCCAAAGTCCCCAACAGCGGAACGTGATTTTTTGAATGTTTACACGAAAGAATAGAGTTGTCTAGTGGCCTCCTTTTTCTCTTTTCTGAGATTTTTGAGAACTGAGAACAGTTCAACGACTTCTCATTGTTGACGTAACCGAAAATCCACTCGTTTTAGTGTTTGTACTTTCTTAGAACAACATAGGAGTGAAGCTATAGAACATTTTGTAATGTTTTCTCTTTAAAAACTCAAAAAGTATGAAAGGGATTTGGTTTTGATTTAATTATAAGTAGTTATTTATAAGTTATTTGACTTCATTCCCTTTTCAAATACTTTCAAAAGTGTATTATTAAATTAATAGTTGGCTAAATTGTTGATCTAAATCATAGCTTAACTATTATGACTCGTCTGAGGATTCAGTCTAGTTTTAAAGCTCTAAAACAACTGCCTTGTTCCAGTAAAGTGAAAAATGATTTATAGTTGCTATTTAATGACTCTAAGAACAATTGTGAACAGCTCAAAACTAACTTTTAACAAGCCAATGCCAATGCTAACGCAGAGATCTGTTGCACCATTGGATTCTGCTGAGCAGCGGCTCCTTGTTGCTGTTGTTGCTGTTGTACGAGTGATTCCTAAAACACAATGCTCTGATTCTTGTTATCCCGTATTCCCTCTAATCCTGCTCTAATTTTCCTCACTAGACTCGGCCTGTTTGTAAGTCTGATCGACTTTTTTCACTCCTTTTCCATCCACTGTCTTCGTGTTTTCACTTCAATTTTCGCACGCATTCAATTCGCGTGTTTATCCCTAGTTCAAATATCTTCTCAAAGAGTGAAGCCTTCTAATTTGAGAGAACTTTGGAGTTACAAACACTGTAAACAATGAAAATACGGATTCAAATTTAATCTAAATTTTAAAAATCATCAAGTACAACTTGTATGGAACTTGATAAAGCTATCTAGCTATAATTTACTTCCAGAATTTGCTTTGTATCCTTGATCTTTCCCCATTTGAGCTCAAGCAGAAAGTCTTTGATTTTTGATTTCTTACTGGTGATTTCAGAATACCGAAAATAGATTAAAGATGTTAATTGGGGGGTAAAATTTGAAATTTTGCAAATTCTTTCGTAGAAATCACGATTAGAATTTGAAAGGAACAAAAGGAAAGGGATTGATGGAAATTGAAGGAGATATTGAAAGAGATCCGATGGAAAGCTGCAAAGGAAAAAGGAACGAGAGAAATTAAAAGAGAATCAGCAAAGAACATGTGGCTTCCACGTGTTCGTTGAGAAAATTTCAATAGAGAATCCAGGGGAAAAACCGGGGCAATTGGTTGAGGAATCGGGTGAGATTGGTTTTAAGAAAGATAGGAAAGTTTCTGACTAATCGGAATAAAGTTCAATTAATCTGCAAAGATAAATAAACAAATAGATAATTAAAATTTGACTTCTTTAACATGATCAAACTTCTGTAACGCAAAAAACTTGACTTTCAACAATAAATCTTTTGACACTACTTGTTCCTTTGATCAACAAGCTTTGAGATTTTCTGTTAATGTCAAGAAAGTTAGACCAAAGCAAATCGGTTAGAAAATTTACTTTATAATAGAAAAAAACATGGCAAGTGTGCTTCATGGACATGGACATTCTTCTAAAAGTTGTATAAAGCTATTAAACCTCAAGACTATTTCCATTGCTTTTAAATATATCAATTCAATAGCTTTACATTGAACTCTAGACAAAAAAACTATGAATTAGCTAAACCAAGATCTTTTAGTTCCTCAAACTTCATCAATGAATGGGCCGATCCCAGCGAGAATTGCAGAGAATTACGTCGATCAGCCAGTCTACTCAAATCATCGTTCACAGCTTAAAGAAGAGAAACCACAGATTTCTGAGCTCTCCGTTCAGGAGAGAATATCACGGTAAAGAATTGAAAAGTACAAAGAAAACCCTTTTCAGATTAATAAGCGACAATGAGGCGATCATTCAACAGCCACAAGTCATGATAAAGCGAAGACCATATCATCGATCGACTCTTGGCTCACAATCAAGTATTGAAACCGATCCACAGAGTGGAGTTGGTGAGTGTGTTTATTTGAATTTTCATGTAAGCTTTATCGTAAACATTGACTCATTTGTAGGCTCTAATCGGACTTCACCTGGTAGCAATGGTTTGGCGTTAGTTCGAGAGCACAAGATGCCAACAACGAGAAGTCAATCTCTTTATGAGCCGATTCACGGTATCAAAGCGTTTGGTGGTGGAGGATCGCTGACTTCTGGACAACCGATTACCCGAATTGATAAACCAGGTATCGATTTACAGAAACAGTCAAGTTTTCTACTTCTTAATCCAAAACTTTACTAAGTTTACTTGCTGTTTCTACAGTGTACATTTAGGCACATCATCTCATCAATGTACGTATTGTATGGTGCAATTTAACAATGCTCAAGCAGCTTCTCTTCACGAATTGACATGTAGTAAAAGATCCGATTTGCAAAGACCTCCTCCTGCTTCGACAGCTCCAAAACTTGAAGAAGTAAGCTTTTTCAAATCCTTAATACTCTTTGGATCGCAAAAGCATTGATGAATTTTAGATGAGAAACTCTGATTCACCGATTGTCATCGATAATCGCCAACATCCACTGAAGAGACGACTTTTAGGCGCTGTATCTGAATCGCCGAACAAAATCCCGAAAGCAGTAAGTGAACGAAAGAAGAAGAAGAAGATAAAATTGGTATTTAGGAAATGTCAAGCCCGGCTCCGCACGAGGAAATGCTCACAATGCCGATTGCTCCCGAGATTCGAAGACCTGTCCCTGGAATTTCTTCTGGACTATCGAGACGAGCCACTGTTGCCTCGTTATCTGTTGAAACTGTGGCCAATTCCACTATCCCTTTACAATCTCTGCAAAGCTATCAGGCTGCTGCTACAAGCAATCTTCAGACTTTGCAAGCTGCTCAAGCGCAAGCTCTACAAGTTCAACAACAACTCATCCAACAGCAACAACAGATCCAACAGGCGCAAGCTCAAGCACAGGCTCAAGCTCAAAAAGAAGCAGCTATCCAACAACTTGTGGCTCAAGCCAATCAGCAGAACAGTTTACAATTGTTGACACATCTACAGCAACAACAGCTACAAGGACAAACCAATGCTGTTCAAACGATTATTCAATCATTGATCAATAGTGGAAATCCATTAGGCCCGCATTTAGCTCTGCAATTGGCTCAACAAGCCGAAGCTGCTCGTCAACAACAACAACAAACCCAGCTGCAATTGTTGCAAAATCCATCACAACAAATGCTGCAACAGTTAGGACAACAATCTGCTCAATCAACTGCTCGGGTCAATCAACAGGCATTGTTGCAAGCATTTGCTGAAGCAAAGCTATCCGATCGACAAGAGGCCGGCAGCTCAACACAATCAGCTTTCACTCCCCGAAATCTCGAGGTGAAAACAGTGCCGCCACAAGTCCCAAGAGCTACTCAATTGGTTGGATCAATTGAAGTGATCAAGGCTCAGGTACAAAGAATTGATAAGATCTTAGCATTCTTAAAGAATTTTCAGTTGGAAGCTCCAAGTGTACCATTGATTGGAGATGTGAACAAGCCTTACACTCTTGTGTTGAGTGCAGCGGATGCAAGCAAAGTGGCAGAGAGTTCAGAGGCTAAGGTAAGGAACTAATCTAGTTAATTCTTTTTTAAATCTAAATTACAGAAAACAAATCATCAACGAGCCATTGCATCTGATACATATTGTTGTTTGAATACATTGTTGCCATCATCGCGCGAAGCGATTGCAAAAGAAAGTGCTTACTCGGATCAATGGAAAAATGTAAGCTCACAGTTTTAGTTCTTTCATATAAAAATCTTCTAGAAAACGAATTTCTCAAAGAAAATCGTAGCTTAGTTCTATTCTAGTTCTTCGAGGTTTAACGATTCCTCAAATTTCTCTTTCAGAGTCGAGCCACCGATATCGAGAAAGCGTTGAACAAGCTCTACTTGAGCACATGTCAAATGACACCTGGTCTAGGTATCAAGGAGTATTATCGATTCACTTCTGCTAATCGTGAAGGTGGTCAACTCCGAGTCACTCACTCATCTTTTTGGGAGATCTCTACAAAGGTATTTTGCTTGACAAATTAGTTAACCTGATTTTTGCTTGGCTTTTCCCGCTAGCTTTTTTTAGAATTAGTTCTTATCCTGGAAAGAATGTTTGAAAGAATGGCTACTAGAACTAATAATAGTTATACAATAACAGAAACTATTTAAGCAGACATTTCAAACTACTTTTAAAACTTTGTAGAAAGGATTTAACTGGATTTAACTAAAAAGTAATCTTTAAAATGTATCGCAATATTTTCTAAGAATAGAATAGTGGCCATTCTTTATTTTCTCCTTAAAAGTTTACCCTAACTTGTCAGAGGTGAGAAGAGGAAAGTGTCAGGGAAAGGGGTGTGTTGTAGTGGCCGAAGTTCGCCTTGGTCGAGTCGGATGAGCCGGATCCGCTGAACTTCGTACTGCCGTTGCCCATTCAACCGCAACTCTCGCTCATTCACCCTCACCAATCCCCCGCAACCGCTAAATGTATGGGTTTTAAAAAAACAGCACAGCATGGCCTCTCTTCTTGTCGTGATTTTTTTTAAGCCCGAGAACATCCCTTTCCCTTGACCTGACTGGGAATTCAATGTACTTTGGTGGTAGGTTCATTCCCACGGTCAATACTCTCGCATCTATTCATTACAAATCCACCGCTTTGCTCTGTCCGTGTTTTGTGTGGTGGTCATTCTCTCAAAGCCACACTTTGCAATACACTTTCTCTAGCTTTTTTTTGCATGAAATGATTTGAGGAATTGAATCGATAACTACTAAAAACTGTACTTTTAGCCTAACATTAGTATCATTTATTCTTTAGTTGCGTCTTCGACAGAGTCAATCGGTGGCTCTACTCGCCGCCATGAGCTTGCAAGGACCGACGAACGGACTCTACGAATACGGTGCCAAGAGGCCCAGTCTTGAACAAGTAAGGAGTGCGAAAATGAAGGAAATAACAAGAAAAAAAACAGCTTTTCATGTCTACTAACAGCCAACACAAAGATTTCGTTGTTTGAACTTTTGATCCAGTTCGATTGATCCATAAAATGATCCAGTTCGAGTTCAAGGGCTAAAACCAGTTATCCAGATAGACTCATCTAGGTTATCTTCTTGTTAAAACCAGTTTAAAACCAGTTCTAAACATTATTTGTTAATAGATTCACCAAATCTAAAGCTTAAAACTATTTATTAGTAAAACTTGTTCAATTTTTCAAAACAAACTTTGATCAGAAGGTTTGATTGAAGAGAAACTATCCGTCAAAGTTTTCAGATCAAAATTTGATCACTTACTATTAGTACTTGATAGATTTGATATCTAAATATTATACTGACAATGATAAATATTTAGCAATGTGCTTACAATCTCCATTTCCAGCAAGCGATGGCCTCAATCGTGCCGGAAATGGTTATCGGCTACAAGCCACAACTTCCCATCACCACACAAATCTCACCAATAGTTCAACAAGCAACACAAATCAAAATTGAAAACAAATTTCAACAAGAGAGACAAGAGAGACAAGAGAGAATTTCACCACAACAAGATGAAGTTGAAGTGATCCATATTGAAAAACCAATCACATCAGCGGCATCAAGGTAGATTTTGATGAGATTTTAGCGGAAATAGCTACCGTAAATACTGTAATAGTACTCCACCCCCCTCGTACAGTCGCGTAGTCGCAAAAGTTTTTTAGTATTTCATTTTTTTCAAAGCACCCGTACTTTCAAAAAATGCGTCTTTGGTATCAAAAAATAGCTGAAATTCAGGGCTATTTTTTGATACCAAAGATAATGACGGTGCGGAGTGTTGCGTAGTCTAGCTTTGAACGCGTTTTTCTCGACACTGGTTTAAGCTACAATGCTCGTTTAAATATCAAGAAATAGCCCTGAATTTCAGCTATTTTTTGATACCTAAGCGCGCATTGTAGCATAAACCAGTGTCGAGATAAACTCGTTCAAAGCTAGACTACGCAACACTCCACACCGTCATTATGGGGGTGGGGTACTATTACAGTATTTACGGTAGGTAATTAAAAGATCAATTTTAGTTATTCAATTCTTATTTTAGCTTCCCAGCTCCACTACCTTTGAAAAGTAAAGAGAATAAAGAAAATGCACCAATTGAGTCAAGCAAATCAACACGAGAGAGTCGAGTCTCAAGAAAGGATTCGGGGAAATTAGAGAAGAAGGAGACGGTGATTGGTTGGTTTTAATGTTTAATTCTTAAAATGTATTCTGGTAGTCTGATAGTCTGGCTAAAGCTTGAAATTGTCCTTTATGCAATCGAAAACTTATATTTAGCATTAAATTTTTCTCATTCAGGCGCTCATCGAACTGACGAGGTCTACGTTTACGTGAGAGGGAGAGGCCGAGGCAGGTATATTTGTGATCGTTGCGGGATTCGCTGCAAGAAGCCGAGTATGCTCAAAAAGCATATCAAGTTCGTATTGTTTTATATTATGAAAATCAACTTTCATTGTATCTTTTTTGATATTTGGCCTTTTAGATCTCACACCGACGTTCGACCATATCAATGTAAACAGTGCAATTTCTCGTTTAAGACCAAGGGAAATCTCACAAAACACATCGCCTCTAAGAGTCACCGAAAGAAAATTGGTGAAATACCAGGTAAGATCAATTTTCTAGTTTAATTTTTAACTAGTTCTTGTTCAAAAGAAAGTTTAAAAGCAATTTGTATGGAAACTTATCAGAATAAAACTATTAGATTTATCACTTATTGGATTTATCGAACTAAAACTATCAGAAAAATAAGAATAAAACCATTAAGGACGTGTCATTGAAAGCGATGAAGAGAGTGATCGTTTGGAGATTGCTGATGAGGATGAAGATATGGAGGATAAAATGGAATTTGAAGATATGGATCATAAAGAGTGAGAAAATGAGAGCTAAGCTTTAAGAAAGCAAATTTCTAGAAGCTCCGATGATTCTGATGAAGAGGATTACACAAATATGGCCGAATCAATGCCATATCGGAAATTTGGTTTCGGACAGGAAAACATTTTGGAGGAACGAGCCACGCATACACCGCCATCAAGATGGGTGTTGGTTGAAGAGAAAACGACCAGGAAATGGCCTGAGCCCGATGTTCAGTGAGTTCTTGAGATTACTAAAGGATTAAAGTAAAGTAAAGCACTAGTTATTGAAGCTACTTTCAGGCGAAATTGCTCATCAGCTCCTCCTGCTGCAGCCGCTTTTCAGACTCCGCCAATCCCTCCCATTACACTTAAAGAAGAAGGTTTGAGTTCTTATTTGATAAAATTTTTGATTTATATATGTTTAGCTTTGATTTTAACTACTCCAACTGTCACATCAGTACTCTTCCATCAAAATCCGACCACTCAATTGATTGGATCAAACACATCAAACTTTCTATCACCATTCCCCGCCACAATGAGCTCAGAAACTCCTGTTGGAACAGCTCTTCTTTCCGGAGATTCCTCACTCTATGGACAATTTCTTTCAAAAGAGGTAAACCGCTTACAAGTTTTTGAAATCCTTAACATATCTTAGGAACATCCTTGCACTCAATGTGGAAAGATTTTTCGTAAACAAGCTGAGTTAACCCTTCACCAGCATACTCACAATATTGAGCGGCAAACAGCGAAGAATCGAGTTTTTCAAGTAAGCATTGAAAATTGAGCTGAAAGATTAAACCTTTCAGTGTCCCGAATGTCGTCAACCCTTTCGCTCAAAGCCACTCTTGAGTCGACATATGGAGACAGCACACGGGATTCAGTTATCACTTGATGCTGAGCCTCTTGCTCTTGGAGATACCAGTGTTCATTCTGTTCTATCAAACACTCCACCAGCAAATCCAAGGTTTTTCAAATTTTTCATCATTTAATTATCTTAATTTCAGATCATTTCTCTGTTCTGATTGTGGAATTGGTTTTCGAAAGCATGGAATTCTCGCAAAACACTTGAGAAGTAAAACTCATGTGGTTAAATTGGAAGGACTTGGCCGTTTACCAGTAGACAGTTTGAATTTGATTATGAAGAAAGACAGTGGAGCTTGTCTCAATGATATCGATACAACGGACTGTGAGAGAGCTCGTGCAAGTTTAACTGGTAAATAGCATCAGTTTTAGTCATTTCATAAACAAATTTCAGCAATTGTTGAGGCAATTCGAGCCGAATTTGCCACCTCCGATCCTCCGACCAATCAGCCTTCAAGTTTGACACAAACGAATTTCGTTTTACCGCTCATTACAACTCCTTGCGATTCGCAACTCACTCAACCTGTAACTGCTATGACTTCTTCTCCTCAAGCGAATACTGTCACTTCAACTGCTACTTTTTCGTCAGCAACTCCGATTCCAGTCAGCCAAAATCTATTGAATACCGCTGCTGTGATTGCTGGATTGGCTTCTCCAAGAAGACCGAGTGTCTCTCATCACAATGGATCTCCAAGAAGAAAAAAGTAAGTTTATAAAAGGGGCTGGTGGTCTGAATCAATCTGTAATCTTTCAATTTTCAGAGAAGAATCCCCATCGATGAGACCTCGTGGTGACTCGTTCAGTACAATGTCCTCACTTGAGCCTCAACATCGACGAAGAGCCGAGACTTTTGGAGCAATTTCTATGAGAGATCTCTATTCGAGAACAATTTCTGCGAATGTCTGGGTGCCACCAAAAGCTGATTCATTGGAACGACCAAGAGTGCCGGATGCTTGGAGTAAAGCAAGCACTCCTGGAGATTGCTCAACTGAACCAGGTGAATGATTTGGAGGAGTAATAGTAGCTGGATGGACTATTTCTTTATAAAAGTCTATAAGCTTTAAGCTTGAATTTGAAAGTAAGCTATTGACAATTATCCAACAAAACCACTAGGTTAGATTAGTGATAACAAAGCTTTTCTCTAGGCTCATCTCGATCAGATGATATGGACTCAATGCGCTCTTCATCCTCAACACCTGTGCATCGAATCTCAAACGGTCATATTCCTTCTCCATTAATGGGTCCAGGAAAGTGTGCTCTTTGTGATATCACCTTTGAGACACATGTCGAGTTGCAGGTTTTATCAAATATCAAGTGATTATATTAATGAAAGTCTTAGGTTCATATGCATGCTGATCACATCTCGATGCGTGATGGAAAGGATTTTCGATGTCCGAAGAAACATTGTGATAAGGTGTACCCAAGTCGAGACAGTCTTCGCCAACACATTCAGACTCATTACCAACGGGGATTAGTGTTATTGGCTCCAGGTTTGTGCAGGTTTAGAAAAGTGTAAAGAATGTTTTTTTAGTGATTCCAATTGAGAATCCAGAAGCTCCTGGAAGGGCATCACCATTAACTGACACAGAAAGCAGCTGTCCTCCAAGTCCCGCCGATGGAATGAGAGACGAAAGATCGAACTCGATCTCAGCTACAACAGTGAGTGAATTATCTGCTTAAAGAAGCACAGATCAAGCTAAGCTTTGAAAATTCTTAGAAACTTGAAAACTTTCAGCTCCCGATTCCTCAAATCCCTCAACCAGCTCCTCCACCCGCACAACTCAACTCACTCCCATGTGTCGTTTGCGGGGATCGTTTCGTTGACTCAATGACTTTACAAGAACATTGGTTGAGTCATGTCGCTAAACGGCCACATATCTGCTCGGTTTGCGATGCTGGATTCACAACACTCGACGCACTCAACTCGCATAAAGTCTCGCACTTCAGCAATGGAAATACAAATGTTTGTATTTTTTAGCAATTTTGTTAAAAAGAAAGTAAATGGTTAAACCATAGTTTGCAAGCTTTGTTGAGAGTAATCTTAAGACTTAATTGCAAGTTAGGCTTTATTCGGTAATCCAAGATGATTGAATATCTTAGTATTTTCAGACTTATGTTTAGAGATCTGCAAATTATTCCAAAGCTTAAGATAAATATTAAAATGTTTAAAGTATAAAGTTTTTAACTCAAAAGATATAAGAGACGTGCAGAAGTAGCTGAAGAAAAGACGTTCTAGAAAGAAGAAAGGATCTTTCGTCAATTCCCTTTAATTAAACTAATACTTATTATCTTTATTGGCTTATTGCATTTGATTAAACTAATTCTAAAGATAAACTGGACTTAGGATTTCAATTTCGTTACAGTTACAATATTAAATTTTTCAGGGGATTGAAAAAATGGACACTACTCCATTGTGAGCACTTTTCTCTTCTTCAACTTTCTTTCCATCAAAAAAAACTTGTCAATAACTCTGAAATCTGTGATTTATTTGCAAATAACAATATTTTAATCTTACAAAATTTAAATTTAATTTAATTCTTTAAAGATTTTTTTGTTTTTGTTTCATTACTCGACCATCTACTCGAAATACGTGTTCTCTTCTTTGTTTTTTTAAATAAATAACTGATTAAGTAAGGTTTAAAGACTTTAATTAGCTGAATATTTGTTAGTTTTGTGTTTTTTTGCATTTTCCCCTCTCTTGAAATGCTCCCAAATGCGGGTTTTCTCCCCTCACACATAAAAATCACTCAAATACGAAAAACTCACAAAATTTTTGACTAAAAATTTATTTTTATATTGTTTTTTGTATTATTTTCTTCAGAATTTAGACCCTATTTTGTTTAATAAATTCCCTTTTTTTCCTTGTAGAACTGGTAGCTGTTAGACATCGATGCCGACAATTTTCCCCTCGTTTTTCGTTTGAAAATTTCCTCTGAGATTTATCTGTTTTTTTTTTCTTCTTTGTTTTTCTCATTGCACAGCTCAAAATAAATTATATATTTTAGTTTTATTAAAAGAATGACTCATTCATTCATTTAAACACTTACTATACGAAATACAAGAAGTTTATTTTCAAAATCAACCGTTTCTTTGAATTTTGTCGTGAATGTTTGCAAAAAAAAAAGATTTAATCAATCTGAAAAGAAAGCTTTACAACTATCACATTCTGGGTTTTCTATATAGCAAAATTTCACATATATTTGAAGTAAAGGGAGTAATTTGCAGAAGATAAACAAATCCTGCAATACTTGAAACTCTTTGAAAAAGCTTATAATGGGCTTTTGAATGAGAATGCGAACAGAAATTGTTGACCATTTTGATTTCTTCGAAGAAATACGAGAAATGAGAATGACTCTTTTCATCGTCAATCTGTTTCATTTGATATTCCGCAAAGTAAGGCACATAAAAATTGATCATTTCTTCAAGTTGTTGCTGAAAATTCTCATTTTCAAAGCGTTTATAAATTTGTATCGCCAAAGAAGCTTGACTTTTACTCTCCTGTTCACAAGCTAGAAAATCTTCTAAGTCATACCATTCCTCTTCAAAAAGAAATGGTTGAATATCTAAATGGGAATGAAGAGAAAATTTCGTTTCTTGTGCAAAAACATTCCAAAAATGATGTTTCTGACCGTGCCAGGCGATCATTTTACAAGATTTTAAATTTGATCGACTCAGAATTTCTCTCCAAATCGGTTCCTCTTCTTCTCTATAATCGTCACTTTTTGGAGAAGAGACGATTAAAATGCAAATTTCTTTAATGGAAATTTCGAGGCTTTCAAAAAGTGTCTGATGAAATCTTAAGCATCCTTCTACTTCTAGATTCGTAATTTTTACGACTTTATGTAAAAACTCGAGGAAATCGTTAGAAGATCGAAGCCAAGTCGCTAAACATAATGTTGCTAAACCATCATGTTGTCGGAAAATGAATTTCGGACAATTTTTAGCTATAGCCAATTTGTACATTAGAATCGTTGGAATTTTTAGACCAAATAGTGAATTTTTCGAAAACAAAGTGATGATAGGGCAGGATATTGATGGTTTCGTCTCGTCGTATCCAAAAGACCACTCAATTCGCTCAATTTGCTCAAATACTCCATTCCAAAGTACAAATGCTCTGAGTTTTCTGTTGACTTTTAGAAGTTTACAATGATTTTGTACATCGATCAGTTTTAAGGTTAATTCAATAAGTAGATCGGGTAAAAAGCTGAATGGGAATCGATCTGGCATTGAAATTGTTGTAAAGCCGGTAAAGTTTTGTTGTAAAGCCAAGATTTACAGGTGAATCAATAGGGAAACGAAAAATATCTTATCGCAAAGGTGACGCATAGATTTTCTTTTCACTAGCCGTTTTTTTCCATATTGGATGTTTAGAAGTGAGTGAAAAGGCTATTCTGTGAGCTTTAACTTTTAAAAAATGAGTTTATGCATTATTTGCTAAAAGTCTAACAGGCCAAGTCAGAAAAAAAAAGATGAAACTTGGCGTTTTAGCTTTTTTGAATAAGCCTGTGGGTATTATGTGTGTGTCAGCTCCGAGCCAAACTGATATTTGAGTTACTATTGTTATTATGGAATGATTTGTCTATTCTTATGCAAATGTGTTCTCCCCTGTGCTTATCCATTTTATTGCCGAGAAGGGGCGGTCCTTGGGATTGCCTAGGAGGACAAGGGAGACTCTCATTTGGAGTCCCCCCTTCCCCTTACAATCATTTGTAATCTATTCATCTTATTGTATTACTGTAAATAAAGATACATATCTTCCGGGTCTATGCAACTGCAGTACAGGTCGGTCATTTCACAGGGACTCCCCTCTAATACGTTGGAGGAGTTGAGTTGGGTTGTCGGGGTGTTAGAGATGGCGGGATATCAAAAAGGGATCCACTCTCTTTAACTTAACCCAAATTCTAGTCCACATCCGTTTATACCTAGGAATGTATATGTGCAAAAAAAAAAATCAATAACAACCACCCAAAAAGTTTGAAAACTTTTCAAAATTCATTTATTTTTGTGTTATTTATGCAATTCTTTTTACATTTTAGCTTTTATTAATTATTTGAACTTATTTTTGATTGAAAACAAACTAGCTAAACTGTTTTTCAGTCACCAATTTAAAGGATGGATCACAAAAACAAGAGGATTATAATTCGTTCGTTCGCCACGAAGAGCAAATCAATTAATCGGTATTCTGAACTTTTACTACCGTTGTTCTAAAAGCAATTTTTTCTAGCCCAGTTTAGGCAGACAAGACTAGGTATGACAGATCAGAAGCCACAGACAAGAGGCAGACAAGACAGATCAGAAGCCAGGTCAGCTATTAACTGGTCTGCTTTTGCTGCAGCTTGCACTCAAAAGTCAGAAGTCAGTCATGCACCTGACTTCTCATTTAACCTTGCCTGCTTCCATGAAATCTCAGATCCGATCCTAGTTTCTTTAACTTTAAGCTAATATGTTTGCAAAAGATAAAAGAACGATAAAAATTCGAAAGTTTAGAAGTAGTTTTGGCTAAGTTCAGCATTAGGTTCGCTCCACAAAGTCACAAAAGTATTTCTTCGCGACAACGATTTGCCCAGGCACTTTTTCCATCGATGGTATTTTGTCGGTTGACAGCTGAAAAGCTTCTTTGTGAAATTTTGTTCAAAAATTGTTTATCTTACCGTGAATCTTTGCAAAATGTTCGCAATAAAGAGATAGAGTTCCATTCTCGCCAATCCTTCCCCAATACATTGTCTCTTTCCAATTCCAAATGGGATGAATTCTTCGATTTTGCGTAGACTTCCATCGGAATTCAGAAAACGATCGGGATTGAATTTGTAAGGCTCAGGAAAGATCTAAAGTTTTCAGACTTATTTGCTTCGTTTACACATTTATTCTGATGCAAAAAGCCTATGCTTTAGCTGGAATCTTCCAATACGGTTCCAATACGGTTCTAATACGGGTTCCAATAAGGTTTCGATTTTGATCTAATACGGTTCCAATACGGTTCCAATACGGTTCCAATACGGTTCCAATACGGTTCCAATATGGAGATGGAAACAAAGCAGTAGCCAGACCAGAGTCAAGCTAAATCCTTGATGAAACTGGACCTAGATTTGCATAGTTGTTGCTCTAATTACCTTTTGTCAAATGTAATTCAAATCTATCACAGCTATTATTATGGTAAGCGCTGAACTGTTGGTGAAACTGGACTAATATTTGATGTTTCTAACTAGATTCTTGTAATTTAAATCATAAAAACTATATAATTTCAATCAACTATACTTTTTAAAGAAACCTTTTCATCGTAAAGAACACTAGAGACTTGTGGAAGGACAACGGTTCTAGCTGGGATCCTTTGCCCACAAATCGTCGCATCTTTTGTCGTTTGACGGATAAGATTTTGAACCAAAATGTTACCGAATCGTTGGATTTCCTGAAAGAAAGATTTTAGTTTTGAACAATCTGATTGACTTACACAAATCACCGCATTTAGATAGGGTAATGAGCTCTTGTCAGCCATTGTGATATTTCTATGCGGACCAATCACTCGATCAAGCTCTTTATGCACTTTTTCTTGAACTTCAGGGAAATTCAAGAAGTAACAAATTGCCCAAGTTAAAGTGTTCGATGTGGTTTCCATTCCTAGAAGAAAAAGTCTGTAAAGGTCTTGATGAAGTTAAGAATTTGAATGATACAAATGATTCAAATGTCTCACCAGCTCCCCACATATCATAGATCAAGTTTCGGAGTTGGAGATCACTGAAAAACTGATCTAAAGAAACTGAGCTTTTCAAGTAAACCAGTAAAATTCTTCAGTTGCTCCACCCTTTCTAGCTTCTCGTTCTTTAAGGTAAGCTTCAACAAAGTCGCTTGATGTCTAGAAAAATCAATATAGACATTAAGTTTATTAAAATCTATAAGCTATTCTCTTCAAAACTCACTTCACTCTCCAAATCAACAACTTTTCTTCTCTCCTCGATTTGCCTTTGAATGAATTCAACCATTTGCTCATTTCTTTTTAAAATTCGATAATATTCACCTAAATTTGATAATTGATTTGTTAAATTTGAAATCAAATTTATTACTCACTATTGAGAATTGGAATTTTCCTCATGAATGGCACTATCACACAGACCAAAAAACGGGCATTCGAGCCAGCTTTCAGCATTTCTCGAAGTGCTCCTTTAACGAGTTCAAACTCGTGTTGATGTTCCTAAATTTAAAAGAAAACGTTATTGTTTTGAAGATTATTTTGTAAAAAAATATTCTAAACAAATGACAAATTGCTTTCCTTAAACCCATTCGAAACCGCAGCGTTTTTTTCTTTTTTTTCGTCTGCGGACCAAGCCCTTTTTTGACATTTTTGACTCCGAAGCAGTTTATCCAGATGGTTGGAAAGGTTTAAGAGAGTCTCCTACACCATTTATTTTTGATGAAGAACGATTTGGATTTGACATGTGCAAAAACCAATTAATTGAATGAAAATAGCTCAATTAGCGCTGCAGTGAATAATCGCTGCAGCGGTCCGTTCCTGAGTTTTTGCTGCAACGATTATTCGCTGCAGAAGTTTCGAATGGGTTAAAGCCCTACAATTCTTACCTCATCAAATCTGTACCCAAAAAGAACACTATTGATCACTGATCCGATAGCGATATCAAACTCTTGCTAAAATATATTCTCTTCTACTTTACTAGAAACATTTCCAACTTGTACATAAACATTTCTTTTCAGTTTTCCCAGTTTCACAATCAAAAAGTCCACTTCAACCATGATCTAAAAGATTTTAAAGTTAAAGAAATCAAATTTCAAACTTAAACCCTTTCCTCCATAAGATTTCTACCCATTCCAAAATCTCTCATCGTATGAAGGGTAAATCTAAAAAAGTTTACAAGTTTTGAAAGCAGTTAGAAAGTCATTCTAACCTCCTTTGATCTCTCCATAAATCCCCGCTAGCCGCTGTCATTCCGTAGTTTCCCCCTTGGAAAGCTTTTCTCATGAAGAAGAATCCTCTTACTCACCCCGAAGAATCACATTAAACTCCTCCATGAAACTTCTATCCACATAATTGTCTCCATCTTTAATCACTGACTCTTTCATCGCCTCATACTCACAAATAGCCACCACCGGCATTTCACCTGAACTTATAAACAACTAGAATTAGAATTGATAAGCTTAAATTCAATCTTTATTTCAAAATTGATAACTTTACTAGCTAGTAGATAAACTTAACCATACTTACTAGTTAGTTGTCATAAGTTTACTGCTACATTGAGCTGTGAAAGCAACTACTCACTCATCCAATAGGTGAACACTGGTCCATGGCTTAGGCTTAGGCTTCGGCTTAGCCTGAGCCTAAGCCTGAGCCTGAGCCTAAGCCTAAGCCTAAGCAACTACTCACTCATCCAATAGGTGAACACTGGTCCATAGTCTTTTCTCCATTTTCGAAAAGTCTCATATCCGGGTGGATAAAGAAAAATTTGAAGCATATTACCGACTAATGGAAGCGGTATAGGACCTAAAATAATAGTTTAACGAAAAAAAAACTTTAGTAAATAAACCAGGTGGATATTTTCTTCGTTTCCAATAGAATTGTTGAAAGATTAATAGAAAAATTAGTGTAATAAAGATTAATAATAACATTTTTTAAAGTGGAAAGATCAATTGAAAGTGGATTTCTTATTCTTTTGCCTGTTTGACAATGTGTTTTGGGGGAATCAATGGGTAAATAGCGCTTTTTTTCTCTCTCTCTCTCTTTTACTTTTTCTATGGAAAAGGGATTTGAGTTGGAGAAATGATCGTTTTACTTTGAAAACTTTGAATAAAAATTTATTAGATATTCAAGCCTTAATTGATAGATGTCTATTGGCTTCTATTGGGCATGTTGACCGCTTTTGTTTTTATGTTTTTATGTTTTTATGTTTTTATTGCTTTTTTGACGTTCAAATGGACAAATCAGCTTTTGTAGCTAGAGAAAGCTATCAAGTTTTTCGATTCCCTTGCAATTAGTCCTACTTGCAACACTATGATCTGTATATGAATCAAGAAAAAAAAGCGCAACGCAGCACGCGCCTTCTCCCTTTCCTTGATTCCTTTTCCCCTGTCAAAATCCTGTGATCTCTTCAATTTCTCCTATCCTTTTTCCCTTCAAAAATCTCTTTTCTCTTCATTCCTTCTGTTTGCTCACTTATTGTACAGTTGTGTGTGCCAAAAGAGCTCATGTACTTTGTAGCCTCTCGTCCAGTATGTCGAAAATCTGAATCTCAAAATTTTCCCACCTCATTATTGACACTCAATTTTTTTTTTTTTTTTGAAAAAAATGACATTCCGATTTGAGAACGCCTTTTCGATTTTTGGATCAATTCAAAAACGAGCCTATCCATTGTTTTTTGACAGCCGCCAAAAGGCAATCTGTTTTTAGCTGATTGATTGTTTTGATTGATTGAAAAAAATGGATCTATTAACAATTTAACGCTATGAGTTTTGTAAAATTAAGGATTTTTTCATCTTTCCAATCCTTCTCTTTAGCTTTTTTGTTTTCTTGGCTCATAAAATGGAAGATGAGCCAAACGGGTGAAGTGCTCAGAGATTGCGAGCATTCAGCGGACGGCGTTTGCTCAAGGTAAATCGCTAAAATATTTCAAACTTTTATTTTGAAATGAAACGCAAAAAAGTTATTTCAAAAAATATCCCCTATTTTGCAGATGTGTTCTCCGTCGTTCATTCCAATTGGGTGCATGGAAATCCTCTTGTTCTTCGCCTTCTCCTCCACCCATTCTTTCATCTATTTCTTCCATTCATCCGATTGGATCACCGGAAGACGAGGAGAGAACACCAGTCGTTCAGCCAGCACTTCCCTTTCCTTATCCAACGAGTTCTGATGTAAGTTCAAAAACATTCGAGCAGATTCACATATTCTCAAGGAGTATTCTCAATTCTACACCCTAAAGCAAGTGATTGATAGCCTAACAAACAAAAGATTCTTGGTAACAGCTGGGAAAAACTTAACCTCTTGAATTGTCTCTAAACTTATCGATCTTGAAACTTCTTACAGTCTAAGTTGTGCTTTTTTGTTTGATTCTTACAAAAATTTGGTTGCTAAAAGGATTGCCTGTTGTTTACCAGTTCAAAATATGTAAATCAAGACTTTGGAGTCATTTCCCCAGAAGAAAAACATTGTTTACTGATGCACAATGCTTTTTTCCTGTAAGAGATCGATTGAGGAAGTGGAATTGAAGTCACTGAAAACTTCATACTCTCTTTGGCCCATTAATTTATAGAAAAAATATAGAAATACACCTTTTCTTCTGCACCAAATTGCTTCTTCAAGGAAAATGCTGAATTAACTGCACCAAAATAGGTGCGTTTGGAAAAAAACTTGTTGTTCTGCGTACAAAGATCACCAAGAAAAACAAGCTAAAATTCATAATTAGTGAAATATTTTTCAAAAGCACCTTTCTCTTTTCATTCTTCATCTTTTCTCTTTTCTCTTTCCAAAGTCATGTCTGTGTGTCTCTAAAATTTCATAGAATTTTCCATTTGTTCTCTTTTCTTCTTCTTCCCTTTTTCTTCCACTTTTCCATCAGTTTGCTCATGAGGGTTCAAGTTTCTTTATTCTTTCCTTTTTTTTTTCACCTACCCCTTTTTCAACCTCGCACGAAAATGGAATCTGATAATAAATTCTATTTTTCTTATCTATATCTTTTAGATATCATTTTCTATTCAAATTTCCCAATGTTGAAATCTTTGAACAAAATCTAAGCAATCAAAATAAGCAAAAGCGCAAAACAAAAGAAGCAATCTAAGCAATTTCTTAGTATTTCCTTGTAATTCAAGTGCCTGAACTACTGAAAATCCATAAATCTTCTTCTGGTTTCAAATTTTAGATAAAGTTTTACTTGTGAACGTACATAACTGTTAACAAGATGCTGCTAACTCTAGGCCAAGCGTGTACTTTGTACTCGGACAAAACCCACACTTGCTGGTATGCTTATTACGCCAATTTTCCCTTTAGAATCATAGAGGATTCATCAAAAATGACTATATCAGAAAATTCTTGGAAAGTACTATACTGAGGACGACTTTTATTGTCTCATTCTTTGACGTAGTCAAGTCATTTTTTAATATCAACTGAATTTGCTCAACACTGAGTCTCAGTTATCCATTTAAAGCTACAGTACTGGACAATGAAATATGATATTTGAAAAAAAGATCGTCACTTTCGCGCGTCTGTAACTCCCTTGTCTTTGAGTTTAAACTATTAGTGTTCTACATTTTCTGAAAGCTCTTTTCAACGGCTACACAATGGTAATATTAATATTTAGAAATACGGTAAAGACAAGGGAGTTACAGACGCGCAAAAGTGACGATCGTTTTTCAAATATCATATTTCATTGTCCAGTAGTGTAGTTTTGTTTTCCATCATAGAAAGGGTTACGGTATTATCCACGTTTTAGCGCGCAGAAAGTTGTCAAAGGTGACAATAGTCTCAGTTATCCATTTAAAGCTAAATGTTACGACAAAAATGTCAATATATTGAAGTTTTCTGCCTTAAAAGTTTGTCAATACATCAACGTTTTTGTTTTTCTTTTCAAAAATAACAAAAAACCCGGCATTTGAATTGAAATGAATCGATTCCAAAAGGGAAAAATTTGAAAATTTACAAAATTTCTAAATGAATTCATTTTCTATTGAAATTTAAATGTTTTTAAAGATTTAAAAATTCAATTTTCTTTCATAAATCCTCTGTGAATTCGATAAATGACTCGCGATTTTCCCAGTCGATAAGCGCTGCTCTCACTTTCGATTGTTTCCAACTATTCATTTGCAAATGCTTGTTCCGAATTTGAAAACTCAAATAAAAATTTGATTTTATCATTGTTTAAACAATTTTTTGATCAGAAAAACATTTTCTCTCAACTTTTATCAATTGCTCATTTCCCCGACAAGAAATGAGCCATTGTTCTATGAAAATTGATCACTTGCAATCAAAAGCTTTCAAGTTTTTTTTAAGGTTAAATTTGTATTAATTTTTTAAAATTCCATTTGTTTTGAATCTAAATGTTGATCATTTTTTTCAGCTAGAAGAGCCAATGTCAAAGATTTCACTTATTGGCTATGAGTCAATGAGTGTTGAATCAAGGAGATTGAGGTAAGGAAAATGAAGAATTTGTTAAGAGTTTCTTCAACAATATAATGAAAACCTTTTAGTTATTCGAAAAGCAACGATTTGAATGGGATTGGGATGATTGAGAGTACGAAGAAGGTTTCGACAATCGTTTCCCCGACAAATCATCCCGTCGATACAGTGGGTTTTTATGAAAAAAGGATGAACATCGCTAAAGTCGCATTTCGAACATAGCCTTGTTCTCTGAGTTTTTCATTTTAAAAAGGAAAAACAACTAAACATGCTGAACATGGGAAATGTAGTTGATTTTATAAAGTAAACAAATTGAACTACATCTTTTATAATATATATAATATAATATATATAATTATAATAATAGCTATAATATATATGTCGTAGCCGTTTACGAAATTCAGCCTTTAACGAATGAGGGTATTTCCGGGCATTCAATCAAAAAGTCACCCACATAAAAAATGTTCATAATACATATATTTTATAATAAATTTTGGAAATTAGCTCATTTGGTTCAGTAGAAAATTTTTTTTGAGCCCCCAAAGTTTAGGTTCAAAAATGCCCTAAAATGGCTATAAAAAATTTTCTACTCAGCCAAAAAACTTGCCTAATAGCTCATTTTGTAGCCAATTTAATGTAGTTTCCTAAAGTAAAGCCATCTAAAACAATTTTTCGTTGAAAGTAGGAGAAAGAGGGCGAGGAACAAATTCAGGGCAATTCTCAAATGTGAAAACAGCGACCGAGTTCAACTGAAGTCGTTCCTCGCCCTCTTTCTCCTAGCTTTGAAAAACAAATGTTCAATGTAGCTTTACTTTAAGAATCTACATCAAATTGGCTACAAAATGAGCTATTAGGCAAGTTTTTTGGCTGAATAGAAAATTTTTTATAGCCATTTTAGGGCATTTTTGAACTTAAACTTTGGGGGCTCAAAAAAAATTTTCTACTGAACCAAATGAGCTAATTTCCAAAATTTATTATAAAATATATGTATTATGAACATTTTTTATGTGGGTGACTTTTTGATTGAATGCCCGGAAATACCCTCATTCGTTAGCGGCTGAATTTCGTAAACGGCTACGACATATATAATTATAATAATAGCTGAAAAAGTGTTTTCAAAGTGACAAAAGTAATACTATAAAGGTTTTTAATTATAACCAAAAACAGTCTATTCTTGCAAAAAAAGTTCTGAATGATTGAAGGCTGGTTAAAAGAATAGGTTGTTGAGCTATTAGTTTTCAAATCCAGAACGTCATCGAGGTGATCCATATGGACAAACAAGATCCATGCATCCCCTCCTCTTCACCCTTTCACTCTCCCTTCCCTTCATCTAATCGATTTTCTGTTTTGATTGAATAAAAAAGACCATTCTAAACAAATCAATCAATTCCCAAACATTTTGAAATGATTACTAGAAATTTTTTATCTTATTGGATTCCTTGCATAAATCCAAACGAGGAAAAAGTTGTTGATGGTTCTAATGAGCTGGTGAGTCAAGGCTTAGTGATGGCTTAGTGCATATTTAAGACCAAAGCTTTCATGAAATCTAAAATTTGAATATATTTACTTAAAAATTGTAACTTTTTTTTTCCAGCTATCACCAGAAATTACTCCATCGGGATCGGCTTGGCTTCGCCGTTTGTTCGATTCTCCACTCTGCAACACATCATTTTGCCTTCACTACCTTAGTAAGCGACCCACTGATGTTTCGACGTTAAAATTCTTGGGTAAATTTAAACGTTCTTCTTAACTAATAAACTTAATTTAACGTTCTTAACTAAAGGTTAAAATTTAGGTGAAAAACTAAGCTCATTCCCGGTGAAAGAAGTCGACTTTTATATTCCGCAACTTATCAATCTTTACATCAACAATGGAGATGTGGCTGAGGCGATTAATGCGTATATTATGAAACGGTGAGCGTTAAAGTTCAAAAATTTAAATTGTTGTCTATTTCAAATAGCAGATCATCAAATCGGATCTACCGTAAATACTGTAATAGTACCCCACCCCCCTCGTACAGTCGCGTAGTCGCAAAAGTTTTTTAGTATTTCATTTTTTTCAAAGCGCCCCTACTTTCAAAAAATGCGTCTTTGGTATCAAAAAATAGCTGAAATTCAGGGCTATTTTTTGATACCTAAGCGCGCATTGTAGCATAAACCAGTGTCGAGAAAAACTCGTTCAAAGCTAGACTACACAACACTCCGCACCGTCATTATGGGGGTGGGGTACTATTACAGTATTTAAGGTAAGCATTAATTCGAGTGATAAAATTGCTAAAATAATCACTCAAAACTTTCGTTTCTTTATATCAAGCTAGCTAAAGAATGAAATATAAAAATCAATGTTCTTCAGAATATTCTTATCTATCAATTTTTTGTTAACAAACTGATTCTTGCTAAGTTTGGGCTCAAGAATAAAAAAACGACTTTCTGGCGCATTTGTGAAGCACTTTCAAATTGAAAACTTAAAAAACCAATAGAATTTTGGTTAATTCATAAAATTAACGGATATTGAAAACAAAAAGGCCTTTGTTTTCAATCTAAATTATCAAAGTCATAACATTTTTAATAAAAATAGATTAAGTGATTAATGAAATCCCCTCCTTCAATCTCATTCTTCCCACTCCCCCTCATCTACAAATCTTTCAATTGTGCTCCCATCGCAAATGAATCTCCATCCTAATCCAATGAAGGATTTCCTTTCCCTTCTCTGAAATCCGATTATCTCTGCCGAATCGACGAATTCTCACGATTCTATCCCTTTTTTTCCAAAGGTTTCTCAAAAATTCAAGGGAATTCTCAAATGGCTTCTGAATTCAAAGTGGTCGAAAAGACTCCAATTTAGCCGTTTCAGCTAATTTTAGCTGCACCCATCCATTCTTGGTCTCTTAAATTGAACAAAGAAAGAGCTCTTTGTCCTGACAATGAGTCTATAAATTGACTCGTTTACTTGGTTAAAATTGTTTTTGAGTTAAACATTCTTTACATGAGAAAATCTCTTGAAATTGATACGATTTAGAATTGATATGTTGATTAAAAACTTTGCCTAATGCAAAATAAACAACTAACGTCAATCGAGCTTTTCAATCTTGCAACATTGGCTTTCTTTTCCGAATGATCAAAAAAATTGGTCTCTTTGCATTCTTTGTTCAGTCGAACACTCAATTGCTTCTTGGATTTCCAGTAAATAATCTCCGCTAAGGAAAAACCTTTAGCCACCAAAGATTATTTGACTGAGTTCGTTATAACATTCAAATGGTATTATAGCTTAGTGCTAACTATGAATATTTTAAATTTTTTCTAGCTATAAGCATCTTGCTAACATTTTGTGATACTATTCGGCTTTCTCTCTTGTTAACCGTGGCTAGGAAGAGCTCTTAATGATCAACAAATTGCTTTCAGTTTATTTTTACTTGATAAGACTTATAAATATTTGTTTCTCACGAAAATATCTAAGAATAAGATGAATTGTGGATGTGTTTCCTCTCTCTCAAGACATTTCTCTCAATGACGTTTGATTGCCGAGACGCTTCTTTCTCTCTAAAAAGGAGATGCTGTCACGTAAGGGTTGGCCCTCATTTCTCCCAAAAAAATCACTATGTTCCCCTCAAGGAATGCTTTGAATAGAATCTATTTTTAAGCATGTGCCCAATTTTTTTCAAAATCATTCATCAATTCGATTTTTCTGAACTGATAAAATGTTAGCTAAAGTGCTTTAAAATAAGATGAATATTTGAAATTAGTATTTAATAAGCTTTTGGGTTAATACGTTAATACGATTCAGGGATGAAATTCCAAAATTTGATTCATCTTTCCTATTTAAACTCACTTTGGGCTTCCTCTAGGTTCGGAATTGATAAAAATACTGTTTTTAATTTTAAAATTCAATCTTTTCTTGCTTTTTCTGATTGATTCGAATCTGCCAACTTTTTTTTGATTTCATTACTCAAGTTTATTGGCTACAGATTAGTTACTCAACAGATTAACCTAATCTGTAGCCAATAAACTTGAGGATTTGAAAATGAGTTTTTTAAACTTGGAGATTAAAAAATGTTCTTTATTAAAATCAAATTTAATTTATTATTTAATTATTTATTTCCAGGTGTGAAGAAAGCGGTCAAGTGGCTCTTTTGTGTTGTTGGTTATTGGAAGCTTTTGGCGGTGAACAGCTTAAGTACGAAGAGAAGAGGCACGGAGAGAAATTGAGGTCGGTTATTTCATTTAATAATTTAAAAATATAGCGGTACATGTGGGGTTGGGCTGGGCACTATATTTGTTCCAAAACCTACTTTTTCTGGCGGGTTTTTTGCGTAGATTACGAATTTCATAGTGGGAGCTTGAGAAAATGCGTTTAGACCGACTTTTAGAGACTTAAAGTCGACGTCTCACTGTATTTCACTGTAATGTTCCTATAAGAAGGGCTCAAAAGGAGCTTAATGATCCTTTTCCTGTCCAAAAAAACCTTTTCTGAAATAATTTAGAGTCCTACGTGCAATTCTAACCAAATTCGAGTAGAAAGTTTGAAAAATTTTAGCGAAATTTTCATTTTTGCTTTTTAAGAGCTAATTTTGCTGTTTTCATGTTCTGGACACTCAATTAACCCAAAGAAAGTGTTTTTGGATGTTGAAAAAAATCCTCCGAGGCCTTGGATGAGCTTTCCTCAAATAAACCCCGCAGTGAAGTACACTGTAGAAGCGGCGACTTCGGATCCCCGAAAGTCCATCTAAAACGCATTTTTCCAAGCTCTCACTATGAAATTCGTGATCTACGCAAAAAAAAACCGCCAGAAAAAGTAGGTTTTGGAAAAACCTACTTTAGAAAAAACTTGAAAAAAAAGTACCTGTTTACATATTATTTTGATTTCATTTTATTTTGATTTATTTTAGGCAGTGGATTCTGAGTATTCTCCATCGAGCGAAAGATCCGAAGACGTTGAGCCATTCGAGGAGTTTGAGCACTTCATTATGTATGGTTTAGCTAAAGAACTTTTAAATCTTAAATTTTGATATGTTTAATTTAGTACTAGCACGAATATAGCTTGGCGAATATATTGATATAATAGTAATTTCCCCATGGTCGATAGGATTTTCCAATTTGTCTTCTCAAAGGTTCTTAATGAAACCGTTTATACGTTAACTACTTAAATACGCGAAATCTTTAATTATAGTCTTATGGTAATTATTTTATTAATCTATTCTATTCAGTAAGTCCCGACAGTTTGGTTTTATCGCTAAAACGAAGTGAGACAACGATGGGCCCATTTCGACAATCGATTTTGACAAGAGCTTTCGATGATGGCTGTGATTGCTTTGAGATCGATCCGACACGAGAATTCTGTATTTGTGAGGTAACAGATAATTATAGAAATATTTTATATATTCAATTTTCTAGAACCTGAGTATGCGCGGCGAAAAGGAGTTTATCAACTCGATGATTCGAATCGGGAACACGTTGAAAGATCTGACAACGAAAGAAGAAAAGGTACAAAGGAGAAGCGTAAAACTTTCCAAATTCAAATTTTAGTCACGAAGATTGATATCGGAGTTGGTGGTGATCAATAACAATCTCCCGGCTAGAGTTTGGCTTCCATTATATTGGGATCAGCATATCGTTCTTCGAATACCACCCACGAGTGGCTGTGTGCTGAATAGTAAAGATAAGGTGAGTTTCTGGAATAATTTCTTCAATAAAATAACCTTTTCTGTACTTCTTTGACCAAAATTTTACCCTTTGAACTTAAAAGTTCCCACGTTTAAGACTATCTAATGATGCTATTGTGTTTTGCATTGCATCTACAAGTATATCAATCCATTTTAGGCTCCATACTGTATCTATGTTGAAGTTCTTCTATGTGAATCGGTTCGAAAGATGAAAGTGCCTACGAGAATGAGTGACGCCGAAGCGGAACTTTATCAGAAACTTGCTCGAAATCACAGCACTGGCAATCTAGACTCAATGATTTCCACTCCACCAACTGTTAGACCACCAGTAAGTTAATGAAATAGACGTTAAATCAATTGTTTTCTAGATTGATGATAAAGTGATCTCTTGTGAGATGGCATCGGATACTTTGTCGCAAAAATCGATGGATATGGATAGTTGTAATTCGGAGGAGAGAATATCAGCGGCTGAGATTTCGAATCGTTTGAAAAGATTGATGAAAAAGCCAAAGAGACAGGTGAGAGGAAAATCATCACTAATAAAGTACTTAATCTAATGTATTTGCATATTTATTAGTGATAATTTTCATTAATCATTAATCAAGATTTTTAGATGCGACACACAGCAGAAGATCCGTCAGCATTCGCGATGTCAGAGCCATGGGAAGAGAAAAGAGAAAGGTTTGAGTTGAATTCAAGCTCTAATCTATCAAATCTTTGTAAATTTAAACTCAATTTACAGTCAAGAACATTCAGACTACGAATTGCAAGCCCATATGGTCGATTAACAGGTTGGGAATTGTTGCCAGTGATCGTTAAATCGGGTGATGATCTCCGACAAGAAATGCTCGCCTATCAGCTTTTACAGACATTAAAAGTTGGTTTTAAACTGCAGAGTTTCTGCCAGAGTACTGTATTCAAGTCATTTTTTAATATTCTAGGTGATTTGGGAAGAAGAAAAGGTGCCTGTTTGGATTCGACCCTACAAGATCTGTGTCTTGTCCCAGGATGCGGGGCTAATCGAACCGATTGTTGATGCTTGCTCGTTACATCAGGTATTAGAAATTTACAATTTCTACTAAAATAATGTAATTTGAATAAAATGAATTTAATTTTTTACTTTCAGATTAAGCGCAATCAACAAATGAGCAACACTGAAGAGGGAAAACTCCAGCCCCCATCGTTGAAACAACACTTTTTAGAGCATTTTGGCAAAGAGGATTCGGATAATTTTATCAAGTTAGTGTAAAAATTAGCTATTTTTAAAAAAAATATCCTAACAAATTCATTAAAAAAACTTTCAGAGCTCAGCAAAAATTCGTCGAAAGCTGTGCCGCCTATAGTTTGGCTTGCTATTTCTTGCAAGTAAAGGACCGGTGGGTTTTTGAATGGCTAGTGATCTATATATTAAGATATCTAAATTTTAGACATAACGGGAATATCTTGATTGATTCGGATGGTCATTTGATTCATATCGATTTCGGTTTTATTCTCAGTGCTTCACCGAAAAATCTTGGATTCGAATCGTCTCCATTTAAGGTACTTTTTAAAAACAGCTAAATATTTACCTATTTTGTAAATAGCTAAATATTTACCTATTTTTTTTTTAGTTAACATCCGAGTACACTGAAGTGATGGGCGGATTGTCGTCAAGCATGTACCATTACTATCGAGCTCTCATGTTACAAGGGCTCATTGCTGCAAGAAAACATCACGAACGAATCATGAATATTGCTGAGATTATGGCACAATGTAAGGATTTGTTTTGTTTTTGAAACAAAAATGATTATAACTTTTTCAAAGACACTTCGAGAATATTCATTTATAAATTGTAATTTAAAGACTCACCAAGTTTTGCACAAAAATAATGATAAGAAGTGGAGACTGATAGTAGGAATAATAGTAGAAATAATAGAAATAGTAGGAATAATAGTAGAAAATAATGGTTAGTTTTAAACATTAAAGTGATGTTGAAAAGTTAAAAATATCAAGCTTTTAGTAACCAATTTCAGCCGGATCCCCATTGCCGTGTTTCCGAGCCGGAGAGGCGACAATCGTCGCGATGAGACAACGATTTCATATGGGATCTACCGAGAAGCAATTGCAGGTAGGGATAAAGATTTTTGGCAAAAATGCTGCTTCTCTTCGACACTTCTTATAGTACGCTTCTACTAGAGAAAATTGGTTAAACTTGAATGGCTATAGATTCAAAACCGACTAATTAGAATACAAGGTTTCATTAAGTGTTAGAAAAAAGCTCTTGAACTTACGCTACTACCAAACCAATGATAAATTTCATCCATAAACTTTCGTAAGTTGAATGAATATCACCTTGACATCGTGAACACTTTAAACCCTAAACATCTCTGTTCAGGCCGAGGTCGACAAGATGATCGAGCAGAGTCGAGACGCTTTGACCACCCGTCTCTACGACAGTTTTCAATATTGGTCAAATAGTATCTTTTAGTATTTGCACAAATCTTTTTTCTTTTTGTTTATCGTTTATCTAAAGAGTGCTCCTCAAAACGGGTCTCATTTTTCAAAGACATGTGATAAAAATATTTGAACAAAACGGCATTCAATCTTCCCTTTTAAAATCCTTTAGAGATTTGCATTTTTTTTTTGTAGAAATTTTAGCGTTTCATATTTTTATTTCTTGTGTCTTCAAAATGTGATATTTCTCAAGAATCTATTGTATATCAAAAAAATCAATAAATCGGGTTTTTTTTGAAAGCATAACAGCCCTTTGAATCAGACAAGGAGAACTCTGTCTTTCTTTTTTACAGTTCAGTCTAGCGTCAATCAAAGAATTATCGCTTTATCCATCGATTCTTTGACAATTTCAAAGTGACCAGTGACAATTCGTGCAATTTGTCTCAATTCCTGGATGAAGATCGTTTTGTGGGCATCATTAGAAGTCGAGCATTTAACGAGTGTCCAATTTTTTCATTGATTAAGAAAAAGTTTTCTTATAAAGCATTTAGAGGCTTAAATGCACATGTGATAACGATTAATCGATTGGAATGGGATGATTTCAAGAAAACATTGAGATCACTTGTCAATCAAGGTTTTCCAAACCTGTGTCAGTGTCCGTTACTGGCCATTTCAGCTGGCAAAGTGTTAATCAAAAATTTCTCAAAGCGAGAAGAACGGCTAAAGTTTTTGCAGAGTTTTTAGCAAAATATTTTGTTAAAAATGGAGTGGAGAGGATTCACGAGAGGTACTTGTATTTAAGAATTAGCTTTTCCAAATCTTTTCCTATTCTCTAAAGCGTCAAATTATTTGAAGCGAATTCGCCAAAACAAGCTGCGGTCGATGCGAAAGATGGGCAAACAGCTGAAAATTAGCCCTCGAAGAATTGCCCATCTTTCGCATCGACCGCAGCTTGTTTTGGCGAATTCGAAAGCGAATTTCGTTGATGTTCGTAGGTGTTACGGCAGTTGGTGGTCGACCACTTCGAGGGCGATCCTTGTTGTTCTTGATCTCCTTGTAGCGTTTAATTGCTTTGTTGACGGTGCTTTTTTGATATTTCGTGATTTTTACAATCTCCGGGCTATTTTTTCCGCCTCGGTATAATCCGAGAATCACATCGCGTCGTTTTTTGGCGTTTCATTCTTACGAATTTTCTCCTAAAAAGAAATTTTTTGTAACAAATCACCTTAGCTATACTCGAAAAAAGGAAAAAAAGTATACGAGACTCAAAAAAAAGCGTGAGCTAAATTTTCTGCAATGTTTTCATAGCGGCTCCGAACTTTTGCCGCACCCTGTATGTCTCAAAAATATGTCCTTCAACTAACAAAAAAAAACAAATTTGTCGAAGCGATTTCAAAAATTCTTTTATTTTCGAATTTAACACCCTTTTCTGCGTCGAATAGCTATTCAAATGTAAAAATCGTATAGAAAACGATTTTTTTTTGCCTTATTTCGCGCGGATGTGCCCTTTAATGACAACAGGTGCTTTTCCCCAAAGATAGGTAATCTGACAGGTGTTACAGTTTATTTAAAGATTTTTTAAAATCCGATGAAAAAAGTACCTTCAGCTGCAAACAGCTTCATTAGTGTGTGTGTGTTTGTTTTTTCTAAAAAGTGGATAATTTGGAAAGCTGCCGTAGAAAGGATATAATCTGAAGGAAAGTTTACGATATTTCAAATTATCCACTTTTTAGTGAGCGATTACAAGGAGCACACATCTTTTCTATGACCTATTTTCCACAGATCTGACGAGGAAAGGGTTTCGGTGTCGATCGAGGAAAGCTCATTTCTCGAAAAGCATTTTGCGATCAAGACAAAGGTCAACTTTCCAGTTGTTTCGTATCTGATAACTTGGATTGTGGGTACAAAGAGCTCAATTTTCTCCGGTGAAATGTTCCTTTGACTCACAAGAACTATGTGATGAAGATGGGCCCATTAGGGAATCCAAACGGCTTTTATCAAACCTTTTCCTATTCTCTAAAGCGACAAATTATTTGCGCCATGTATCATTTGCGTTAAATTTGCGCTTTTCAACACACTTTCCTACCAACTCTGATCGTTTATTTTTATTTTTTATACTACTTTTTTTCGTCGACGATGCTCGCTATTTTGCCGCCTTCACCGGATTTGAAAATGGCATAAAATCGATAGAGAGAGTAAAAAGCCCAATCAGTGGCACACAAATGATTGTTTTTGAGCTGTATATGTGTATTTAAACTTGTTTTGTAATTGAAAGCAGTAAGAATTAAGATTGTGAAGCAGAAAACTGAAAAAAAAGTTGCTTAGAAGGTGGGAAAAAGTGATTTGCTACAGTGATTTTGATAAGCGTAAATTTGGCGCAAATCGTATACGACGCAAAAAGTTTTGGCGCAAATGAAACGTGGCGCAAATGAAATTGGTGCAAAAAAATGAGGCCTTTTTTGCTAGCACCTCGAGAGAGCTGTTTTCTGCTTTGTATTGTACAATTCTAAAATGGTTTCCATCTGTACTGTACTTGAGAAGTCAACAAAAGTGATTCATTTTAGCAAGGATCCGTGAGAGTTTTATCGACTAGAACTCTGCAAAAGTTGCGAGTTCAATCATTATCTAAATTATAACTTTATGTTCTTTATTTTTGAATACGATTTTACTCTCTTTAAACTTATTGAATGACATTGCATTTCCGCTTTTTGTTAATTCTTAATAAAGGCTGCTGTGATAACACATCAATGTTCAATAAAAAAAACACAATATTGTAAAAAAAAAACTTAGCGATTACTTGCACAAACAAGTTATTAATAGATCTCTCATCGATTCTTAAAGTTTGTATTCCAGTAATTATTCAATTTATTGACTAAAGAAAACAGGTGATTGACCCAAAAATAGAAATAGGTAATTGTGCAGGGAGCTTTGTCGAGGCATTTCCCATTCAGGTAAACACTTTTACAAAAAGGCAATGCTTTTTGATCAACACTTTCTGTTACTGTTTTTTACTCTTTAGCCGTAAAATAGAAGAGGTTTGTAATATTGTTAAAGCTAGGAATTAAGGTTTCATCCATTTCATCATTGTAAAAAGATCTACCATCAGAATATCTTGTTTACCTAGCAACACATGTTTCCATGGAACAGTTTTTACAATTGTTCTTGTATTTCTCTATGACAGTTATCGGACTTACTTCTTCAACCACGGTGGTCAAAACACTCGTCGTAAAATAGAAGATCGGCTTTCTGTCTTGTTCATTCTTGAAGATTACGGTTTTCCACTCGACGTTTAAACGTCTCAAATTCTTGCAAGAATCCGTGAAAGTCTCTATTGTATTGAATGTGAGTTTGAAGTCAGCAAAAGTCATTATCCTATCCTTATTAAAACGATAGCTTTCTGTTGAAAGCAAAAAATCTATTTTGAATCAAATAATACCTTAATCGTGATTAAACTAAAAACATGTCTTGTTTGTTCTAAGAACTGTATACAACATTGGATAAAGTTTTTTTATAAAGAAATTTTTGACGACTGAAAACCAAAAACTGTTTGGGAATTCGCCTCTTTGCAAAAAAGTTATTACACTTTGAAATTTACTAAACTGGATGTTACAAGACTTTTGTGCATGACTGTAACACTCATTCAAAAAGGCTCGGCTTTTAAGTTGATTTTCCATCATCTATTAAGGCATGAAATCAAATACAGTGGTCCACAAAAGTAATGCCCCATTGCCATTCAAAAGTATTTTTTGCAAAATTCCTCCTGAAAACATGTATTTAAAATATATATTTTTTTTCTTTTAAAATACTTTAGAAATTCTAGTTGTTAAATAACTGGATTTTTTTTTTGATTGAGATCCTTCCAATCAAAAGATCGAGATGGAAGAGTGCAATTACCCCTAAAATTAGCTCCACAAAAGTAATGCGACTCAAAGAAGTAATAAAAGCAAAAGAAGGCCCAACCAAGAATTGATTTAAAAAAATTGTGTTAATTCTCTTTACAAATGGGGCATTACTTTTGTGGAGCTAATTTTCAAGTAGCTTATTGTTTTTGTTTTGTACTTTAATTTGTATGTAATGTATACGGATAAATCTTATATTCTTGAAAAGTCGAGTCTTATAGGTAGATAAAAATACCCTACTCTTTTTCTGAAATGTCGATTTTGCAAGATTTCCTTACAAAACATACTGTTGGATGGCAATGGGGCATTACTTTTGTGGACCACTGTATATTAGAAAAGAAATCGTTTAGTTGAAAGAAACACTCGTCGGTGAATGTGTCAAAAAAAAGAACGTGTTTCTGGTAAACAAAAGGCTCATGGTCACATTGAGGAGACGGGAAGACAGAGGAATGACAGAGTGAAGAAAAGAGAGACTGTTGGACTGACTGACGAGAACTGAGCCTTGGGGAGGGTCTTAGGCTGGATTGGTGAAGGGGGGAGCTGGGGGGAAAGAGACAGGTCCCTAGGCCTAGACCTGAACCCCCTTCTGTTTGCCAGAAGAGTCCCACATTTCTTTTTCCTCTCTCTCTCTCTCTCTTCGTTTACTTTTATTCGCCTGTTCACTTTTTTTTTAATAGATCAATGATTTGAGTCAGTTTGTTCGCTATGATTTTTAATACTCAATTTTTGTGCTTAACTTGTATTTCGGATTGATTCTCTCGTGTCAACTCTCGCAAAATTTACATTCAAAATAACTAACTCTATGTTTATACTAACGTTTTCTTACAATTAAGCTTATAAATAGCAAAATCAGTACAAGATTTAGATAAACTTTATCTTTAGTTCAAATCTTCTGTACTTTCAATAAATTGATGTTCTTTATTTGTCTCTTGTTTAGTTCTTTTTTTTAGTTTAAGATCAAAGATTCAAAGATTTTTGAATCTCAAAAGCAAGTTACCAAGATCTTTTTTGATATAAACAAGCTCAATGAAACTCTCCAGGGAATTCCGTAATCTAACGTGGAGAAGAAGGGTAATCAGATTCGATTCAACGTTTTTCCCTCCTCCTCTTTTTCACCTTCATTTCTCCCTTTTCTTATTCAATCGGCCATATCCCAAGGGTAAGCAGGGAATTTCCCCAAAACTTACTCCTTTTCCCATTTTAGACATTTTATATAAAAATTTGACATTTGAATTGGCTTTTGAGACGTCCATTGGGACATTTTCTTGACGTTTTTATGATGGAGAAGCAATTCGACTTCTTTTTGAAGAGCTTTTCTAAACTTAGGACTTAAACTTTTTACATTATGTGCTTAATTTTTATGATTCTTATCAAAATAGAAACTGTCTTGAATTCGAATTTATTGACATTTTTGTGTTTCCCATTTCAAAATGGGGTCATTTGAGGGTCATTGAAACTAAAACGTTTCTCTTTTGATACTCTTGAGTACCTGTTAGAGTTTAGTAGTGCGTATCGATTGCGATTGAGTTTAGTAAGTGGCTAAATTACATCTTATTTTAGTGTCTTAACAAAAAGTATAATTGATTTTAGCTTCAACTTCTGTTCTTACAGGTTTGAAAAAACCTCTAACTTGTTTTTCTTTTTTTTACAGATTTTTCCCTGTTCCCTTTCAAAACAAATGATTACCTATGCTTTTTGAATCAATTAAATGCATATTGATTTAGAATGAATTGAGCCAATGATTCAATTTGAAAGGAATCAATCGAGCCAATGATTGAATTTGAGAGAAATCAATCGAGCCAATTTGAAAGGAATCAATCGAGCCAATTATTCAATTTGAGAGAAATCAATCGAGCCAATTATTCAATTTGAGAGGAATCAATCGAGCCAATTATTCAATTTGAGAGAAATCAATCGAGCCAATGATTGAGTTTGAGAGGAATCTGATTGATTCCTCTCAAATTCAATCATTGGCTCCATTTACTTTACAAACAAATAGATCTTTAATCGAAGCAATCCATAAATCATTTAAGAGTTTTATTAATCAAAAACTAGGGTTATAAATCTTTAGATTATTATAAGTTATCTGAATCTTATCTAATTTTTCCAAATTCACAGGGTCATTCCTTCTCTTTTTACTATTCTCTACCCGATTATTTCCTCATTTCAAAATTTTCTTATAACGCTTGGCTTTATCTAATAAACAAATGATAAATCATTTAAAGAATTCCTAAATTCAAATACTTATTGCTTTAATTGATCAATTGCAATGTACAGACTGATTTCCCTTTCCTCCTCCATTCAATTCTTTGCCCTACCCGCTTAATTGGATGCCTTCATCCCCATCCCCTCTCGATTGCAAATTTATTCGTCCTTCTCTTCCACATCCAAAATTCCATTCCTTAGAAGTCTTGGCTTTATTTTAAAAATTTTTCAATGTTTGAAAACTTTCAAACAAAGCCTCTTCCTCGTCGTCTTTGTGTTCGTTTTGCATTTCTAAACACTGAAAAAGTTTGGTTTTTTAAAAAGCTTGGCATTTGAAGGCATTCTATGCTTCTAAATATATTTGAAAATTTGAAAATTTCGAGAAATCTGAATACCCCAAGGAATCGGCTAATAAATGGCATTTCAACGCCTTGTTTTCTGAAAGATTTCGTAGATTTTGAAGCTATTGAACTAACAACAGAGGTGAGAAATGTTCACAAATAAATGATTCAGTTGAATATTTTTATTTCTCTTTTTCTTTTTTGGGTTTCCGACACCAATAGATAGGGAAGAGACGGGGACTTGTTTTGAGGGAAAAGAAATTGATCGCTTTCAGCTCCAAAAAAGAAATTCGATTTTAAATGTTTCAATTTTAAATGAAATTTTGATTAAATTTGATTTGATTTTTCAAGTTCTAAGCAAGTCGAGAGGAGATGGGGATGAAGGCATCCAATTAAGTGGGTAGGGCAAAGAATTGAATGGAGGAGGAAAGGGAAATCAGTCTGTACATTGCATTTGATCAATTAAAGCAATAAGTATTAGAATTTAGGAATGCCTTAAATTAGGAACGGAATCTTGATCTCTCTGCTTTTCTTTGTCAGTTTCTTTTACCGCTTGGTCTAACTTTTTAAATCAAATTTTCTAATTAATTTCACTTTCTAAATCTATTTGTTTAACTGCCAGATGAGCTTTTTCTATGCCCCACTCGTCTGTTGTGCAAAAATTGATTACTCTCCACTCTTCCAAGCACAAATTTTATTGACCGTCTTCCAATTTGCTTTCTCGATTTGATTATTCCGTTTCTATTTGTTTATCGGAACTGAAATTTAGAGGAATCTGTCTTCACTGTCTTCAATTGTCCTCTAGAGTTTGTCAATTAGAATTTTATCACCAAACCAGCTAACATTGTAAAGATATTATTAGAGATTAATTGGTAGTCCTTTAAAAAGTTCTGTTGTTGGCTTTTTGCTTTTTGAAATAATCCTTTAGAAAATAGGTCATTGTTTTTTGGTCTCCTTCCCACATCAAGTATTTCCCGTTTTCTAAACTGAATTCAAACAATAATCCAACAATATTGTAGCCAATCTATCGGCTGGTCGATCGGCTGAGGGAAAGCCGAGCAAAATCGGCTCTTCAATCGACAGAAAAGAGAAGGGGAAACCCTCTTTTCAATACATGAAAAGTCATTCCTATTCATTTCTCTTTTGCCTTCTCTATTCACTATGGTGTGAGTAGGCAAAGCTAATAGGAAATATCATTTTTGGCTTGTTCTTTAGCTGTACTTTTCTATTTAGAAACTCACTCAAAAATATTTTTCTCATCTTGTTTTCTCGAAATTCTCTTACAAAAATGCCTCATTTTGAAACTTTCAAAGAATCATTATATTTTGAAAACATTTCTTTCGATGTGAAACTAAACATTGAAAAATCAACTTTAATAAATTAAGAAATTATTTATTTTCCCTAAATTTCCAACAAACTTCATCATCACTGTTGACTCAGCTTGTTTGAAATGGAAAATTTGATTTAAAAAATATTTGATGACCCCAAAAATGTCTAAAAAATGATATTCTTGAAAAATTCTTGAAAAGTTCTTGAATTTCAAGTCCAGTTCTGTGTTGTCATTTTGTAATTCGCAAATTGATGATTCACATTTTCGTGCAGCTGACCTTTTAGTGCTTTAACTTTCAATTGATTTGTTTGATTCATTGTTGCTTCAATTTGATCTTCATGAAGTTTCAAAAGTTTTCAGAAAATGGTGACAACTCTTCCCGAATCTGTGTCAATGTCATTTTTCTCGTCGGGTTGCGAATCTCCATTAGCGACTCGTTTTCCAATTTCTGTCTCAAATCTCTATGAATTTACAGGTAAATTAAATAAAAAATGTAATGAGAAAAGCATCAAGATATTTGCTTTTGCTGGAAAATGGAGAGAAAAACTTGCACAACAGAAAACTCAACAGAAAAGTAAAGTAGATTGGATATTTCTGAAAGTAGTAATCGTTTGTATCTCATTAGACTTAGAGAAGGGGGTTGTGGCAGGTGGGAGAATGTTAGAGAGTTGAAGAGGTTCTAGAAGGAGGAGAGTTCCGAGGGGGTAGAGCTGTTGTTCTGAATGGGAGGGAAGGGGTGGCCGAGAGTCTTCCCATAGTAGGCGCTCATCGATCCACCCCTTGTCGAGTGACAGACCGGAGGATTGAGAGAAGAAAGAAAAGAAAAATGGAAGGAGAAATCGGAGAGTCTCTTCCTTTTCGTTCTTTCCCTTCTTTTTCCTCTCCTCTACCTAACACTCACCGGTCAACCCGCCTCGTTTCTGCCTCTTTCCCTTTTGCGCACCCCCGGCAACCATTTTTGGCAATCGACTTTTGAAAGAGCCTAGTTTTAGGCATTTAATTTGTTTTTTGATTCTTATTTGAAATTGTGATTGAGATCTTTATGAAGAATTATCCTAAAATTGATTTGCAAAGTTTGATTGAACTTTGGAAATTTTTGGGGAAAAGTTTGTTGCTGGCTACAGTTATAAAATCGTTACCCGATTGAATATGAACAAAATTTTGCTGGTATTTGATTTGGTATTCATTTCATTCAAGTCATTTTCACCATTAATTTCGGTACTTGTGCCGTTTTTCCAAGAGTTTTACCGAACAAGTGAATCAAGTTTGCGGTATTTGATCGATAGCTAAACTTTAGACTCAATCCTTTCGATCTTGACTTCGTTGAAATGAACTTAAATGAATATTTTCAAAGTACTTTTTTTTTTGCTTTCTAGTGGAAAAGATTCCCTTCCCGAATAAAATCTGTCTGATTATTCTTGGCATTCATTCCGCATTCAAAGCAGTCCTTTTCCCCTTCCTTTCCGGGGTCTCAGGTCATTTTCTATCAGATTTTCCTATCAGGTATCAAATATGACAAAAAAAATCTCTACATTACTTTCATTCAAACGTTTGCTGAAGGAATTTTTGAAAGTTTTTGATAGAGGGAAAAGTTGATGAAGGAGTATACGAGAATATGGGATTAAAACTATGATTTTACATATTTTTCTATATCCATAGTAGGTCAGCTCAAAACCAGTAGGAAAAATCGAGATGTGTAAGCATTTTTCACGCGAACACTTCCCGAAGGAATGCCTCGAAGATTGAAATTGAGCTGGGGAGAAGATGGGTGTTGGAATGAGAAATGGAGGAGTGAAAAGAAGGGGAAAGATGGATCGGCAATGGATGAGAGGGGAATGGGTTTGGAAATGAAACCACTTCCGATGCATCGTTGGAATTCAATCCATACTACCAGATAGGTTTGGGACTTGGCAATTTAGCGACTTTCTCTGATTAGTTTGGCTAGTTTATGAGGCTTCAAGTTTGGGCAATTTAGACAGAGATTCATTTCCAAGCTTTTCGACTTGTTAGGGTTTATAAAATCTTACATTTTGTACGATTGTACTAGTCGATTGTACAGCTTTTAACTACTTTATAAATTTGAGCCCTTTTGATTGAAAGTAGTCTATTGACTGCTCAACACTTTCCCCCTTTCTCCTTTTGTTTTCCAAACCGCCAACCAATTCACTTTCCCCAGCGAATGCTGAAAATCTAAGCCAATTTACGGAGTCACTCTAGAAATCTGCCTAGTTCTTTCTATAAATTGGAGAATTTTCTTTTATTGTAAACAATATGAAAATTTTCAGATGATGTCCTAATCGAAAGTTTTGATAAGGAGTGCACGATGAGCGAATCTCGACCCCTTCCACAACTTAATGGAATCAACAGAATGACGAGTGTCGAAGCATCAACGGCACGGCATTTCGATGATTGCTCGGTTTTTGAAAATGTGAGTTAATAAAAGTTGAAAACTAATTTGTTAAGCTTGAGCTTAAGGGTCGATTTTATAAAGCTTTATTATAAGAATATATTATATTAATACAATTTAGATGCAATACCTCGGGTGCTCGATGATCGAAAATCCCTCCGATGAGGCAGAGATGATGAAAATCGTGAGTCTATTGGATGAAAAAGCAGACACCGCCGTGCAAGTGTCACTCTCTGTGCCGAGAAGCGTCACTGGAACTGTGAGGTAAGCTCGTTTATACTTTCAAATAGTAAAACAATTTGATAACATTCTAAAGAAAGCTTTAAAAGCAGGAATTAAACCCAGTTAGACGAGACCTAGAACAATTTTTTTAAACTTGCCTATGCTAATGTTACAAAAACGGTAATCATTCTAGATTATGTGACCCAAGTGGCTCTGAACTTGGCTCATTCCCAGTGGCCCGGATCCGTTTCTGTGTCCGAGGACGGTTGGACAGTTCACAACGGAATTGCTTTGCTCTTTCATTCACTCATCACAATCCTGGATCTCCCGATGCATCACATCAATGTCACGTCTTTCGATCATCACAACCTGATACAGTAAGCTCAACGTTACACTTTGAAGTTTTAAGGCCAATTTTGTCATTCAACTTTTCAAGAACTTGCAAATTCCAGGCCGGTAGAGCTCTCTATTGTTTCTCGCAAGCTTTCACAAATAAAGAAACGGGTGATTCGACGCCTGGTGATGGCTCGACAACTGAATTCAAATTTGAGGCTTATTTGGAACTACGGGTAAGAGGAAATAAAGTTCTTTGAAAAGAAATAAATGCCAATTTCAGGAAGAGGACTTGATTGGCAAAGAGACGCAATTCGTTCTCTGTCCCCAACAGAGCAATACATTCAAATTGAGAAGAGATCGCACAAAGAAGTTGATTGTTCATTTGAGACAGGTGGAGGAACAATAAAATTAGTTGTTAAAAGATATCAACTAAATTTTTCATAGTGTCTAATTGTACAATTTAGATGAGCGGTCGTCCTCTTACAATCTCAAAATGTTTCGGGATGTTGCTGGCGGCTGGGCGAAACTTGAGACACTCAGATATGCAGGTAGAAAGTCGTAGATTAAAAAGATATTGAATAGATTTGATAAACTTCAATTGTATCCAATTAAACGAATGATTTGAATGAATGCTATCTTAATACAACAGAACAAAATTTATCTACTTAGGAACAACCTATTTCATTCTAAAGTAGTACACTTATTATCTGTCTGATATTGGGTAAAATTGGAAATATTGTTTTCCAGCTCTTGGATATGGAGAGTATGGCACCGTCTCCACACGATCCATCTGTCTATATGGTTACCGCCATTTGGGATCCAAAAATGCACAATTTTGAAGTCTTGAACACGGAGACACCAAGAGGTAAGAAAAAACGCTGAATTTATTTTCGATTCAAAACTACTAATGAGCCAAAAAAAAAGTTTAGGCATTAGCCTTTGTTGTCGCAGAAAGACTGGTACTTTCTTTTGCTTTCATTTTGATTACTTCTTAACTTTATGAAAGCTTTTAGATACTCGTGTCTTCATGACCGTTGCAGTGGATGTGATTGTGGCGGAAGTGAGCGAACCGGTGCGATTCTCACTTGAGTGCAAAGCCCGAGTACATCATCAATACGAGCGTTTTTGTCGAACCGCACGAATTCCCGTCTCCGAGACATACTATCTTAGTTTGCAAGTGAGTTGACGAAATTTACAGTACTTGTTGATTGAGTTTTAGCTATAAGTTATTCATAAGTTATAGCTAAAAACTAAACTATAACTATAAGTTATTCAGTCAAAAACGTACAGCTAAAACGTTGTTTAAACTAAACCCTTTCAAAATTGAAACTAACACAAAAACTTTCCCGAATTCTACTTTCCGAATTCTATTTTCCCATCTCATACAAATATTTTTTAATCATTTTTGAAAAGAAAAAAAAATGCTTAAAGCAACAGAGCCAATATTATGTCTCGTGTCTCAAACTGTCATATCATGAATCGGTTTTTGGAGGGGAGATGCTGGGGAAAAGGGAGAGATTGGAGAGATGGCAGAGAGAATCGACCACAACACACCGAATATATGCCCATTTTTGTTCATCTTTGCTGAATTTTGTTCAGTTTTATTCAAACTATGGGTTTCATGAAGATACTCTCGAGAAAGAAGGTAATTAGAAGCTTGTACAAAGTGTTAAAGTTGACTATGGGGAAACTGTACAAAACTCTTGATCTGGATAAGCCCTGGTGCAAATCTTTCCCTCCAAATTGCCCTTCAGACCTATTTTTCTTGCGTTTTCTGGTTCAAGTCACGGGTTCCCTTATCAAAAAGCCCTTTCTGTTTTTCACATCAAATTTTGGAATAGACGTTTTTTCAATTACTATAAACACATTTACAAATTCTATCTGTAAATTTCGTATTCATGCGAGACTTGATCATCTTTCCAATCGTAAGTCTAATCAAAGCTACTCCATTAGATTTTTCACTGTTCAGGAAAAAGCGTCCGTTCACATTTTTTCAAGAAAAAAGGTGGGCTTTTTGAGGTTCTTTCAAAAAAGCACAAATTGATGGGTTTTTGATGGGATTCAAAAAAATGGCATTGATTGGGGAAATGGTGAATCAGAAAACTATTTGAGCAAAAGCGGAATTCTAAGCGACACTTGGATTTCTCATGAAAAACTGCCGTAATCCAGCAATTTTTTTAATGTAAATTTTTGTTAAATGCAACTTGATTTAAACGATTTGTCGGATAAAGCGTATAAATCAAATCAAGTGCTTTTGTCAGTGGCTTTCAAAAAGTTCCTCTCAACGACTTGAAAACATTGCTCATCGCCGCAAAGCTCATAAATTATCCGAAGAAAATCTCCCTCAAGGGTTAGACTACTTCGAGAAAATGTGGAGTCAACGCAGACGAGAGTAAACCCAATAGAAATGGAAGTGAGGGAGAACAAACGAAAAGTCGTTCCCCTTCTCACCCCTTTCCCTTAACAGCAGTTCCACATCCATCTATTCACCCTTTTCTCACTGCGGCTCTCTCGGCCTTTCATCCCCGCTTTCCCCTATCTCTCTCCATCACGGCTGACCCTTTCCCCCTTTTTTCTTGCAAACTATAGCCCAAAAGAACCCTGTGCCTGAGCAGCGTGGCTCCCGATTAGACGCACACCCACACAAATTTATTTGTTTTCCATAAATAAATAGCACTAATCAGTTGCAGTTGCCCAAAATTGATTTAAAAAATTCTTTTTTTTTTGCAAAAAGGCTAAAAATGATTCACTCCTTTGTAACAATTTTACTTTTGCTCTTTCACGCTAATTGTTTATATTAAGAAATCGACGGAGAACACATCGAGCACGTTGGTCTTTGTGCAAATCGAATCTGAGACAGATCGAGCGAGGGCAAAGAGTAAACTCGGACGATCGCCATCGAAAATGCCTGCGCAATTGCTGCAACCGGCCGGTGACGATGAATCGGGTAAATTTTTCAAAATTGCATCTTATACCAAAGCCGTTTTGCTTCTAAAACTTTACTTTTAAGGGGTCTAAAGTTTTTGATTTTGCTTTCAAATGGCCAGCTTTTGAAACAGCTATAATTTATCTGTCTTTAGATAGCGATGAACCGTTGCTTTCCGGATCGGGCGATGTGAATCGAGTCGTTTCCGAGGATGTTTTGGCTGAATGGCAAGAATGCATCACTCAATGGAAAGCCGACGAGTCTGGGTTAGTATTTTTTAAGTTTTTACCCACGCAAAAGCTTTGTATTTTCTGAAAATCAATCGTGATGGAGCTTCTTGCAAAAAGATTAAAAAGATTGTTCGCAAAAATCATTAATCATTTTGTTCTTTTAGCGTCAGCAAGTAATTTACAAGAAAACCAAAAAATTTCTAAATTTTTAAAATTTAGAGATCGACCCGAGAAATTGACGGCCCTTCTCGCAAATGGAGTGCCCGATTTGGTGAGAGGAGAAGTCTGGCAGCTTTTTGCGAAAGTACACATGGATCCAGAGCTATTGAAGACCTATCATTTACTGCTTGTTAAGGTTGTGATAAAGTTGCGAAAAACTATTATACTTTTTTCTAGGAATGTTCAGCCGAACAAGTGATTATGAGAGATATTCACCGAACTTTTCCAGCTCATGAAAGATTTAAAGTTTGTTTTTAAAAGATCATGTTAATTTTTTATTTTTAGGCTTCTGGAGGCGAAGGTCAAGAGGCGTTATACAAAATCAGCAAGGCTTATGCACTTTACGATGAAGAGGTGTCATACTGTCAAGGGCTTTCATTTCTGGCCGCAAGTCTTCTTCTACATGTGCGTTTTAAAATCTAAATTAGAATAGAATGAATTTTTTTAAAATGATCATCGACTGGTTTCAGATGCCCGAGGAGCAAGCGTTTTGCACATTGGTGAAAATCATGTTCGACTATCAACTACGTGATTTATTCAAACTCGGTTTCGACTCTCTTCATTTACGATTTCATCAGCTCAATCGTTTGATAAAGGATTATGAACCGGAGGTTTGTGTTTGAGTTGGAAGCTTAATACATCAAATTGCTTGTAAAAACTTTATAACTTAATTGTAATTTAATTCCTATTTTAGTTGGCGGCACATTTGGAGGCTATCGGTGTTGAGACGCACATGTATGCAAGTCAATGGTTCCTTACCCTTTTCACAGCCAAGTTTCCTCTGCAGATGGTTTTCTTCATTGTCGATCTGTTCTTGGCCGAGGTAGGCATAATTTATTGTGCGAACAATAATATACGAGTTAGTAGGTTGTTGATTATAAGCACGTTTTTAAAATTTCTGTTTGATAACCAAACGTTTAGGGCATGAACACGATCTTCCACATTTCCTTGGCACTCCTGAAGGATGCCAAACAGGATCTACTTCAGCTGGATTTCGAGGGTGCACTGAAGTATTTCCGAGTCACTTTGCCTCGACGCTATCGCACTGAACAAAATGCTAAAAAGCTCATCCAGCAAGCTGTCAGTCTAAAGGTGGTGCTTTTGTGAATTTGCTTACCTAACCATTATATTTAGATCAGCCATAAACGCCTATCAAAGTATGAAAAGGAATACATAGCGATTAAAGAAGAAGAACTTGAACGAGAGGATCCAATTAAAAGGCTAATGGTAAAATTAATATGGAATTTTGATTCTAATTGGCACATTTTAGAGAGAAAACAAGAAGCACTGTGAAACAATTCTACGGCTTGAGCGAGAAAACGATGATTTGGCGCACGAACTGGTCACAAGCAAGATCGAGCTGAGAAAAAAGCTGGACTTGGTGGAAGATCAGGTTTGTATCCCTTTTATTTTGCACACTAGCATACTAAAAATAATTTTTAATTGCTGAGTTTACGCATTCTAATGAACTTTTTTAGTTGGAAACATCAAGTAACGCGGTGGAGAGGTTAACTCGTCAAAATGGCGATCTCGTTGAAGAAAACAAGCACATGCATGAGGAATACGAGCAGGTTAATTAATAGTTTAAACTCTCAGAAAATTAAAATTTAGATAAAAGAAATGTGTCGACGAGAAGTGGAACGACTAGAAGAAGAGGCAGCTAGGACGAAGAAACTCTTACAGGTCAGTTTTGCTTTCAAATTCTTGAAAATGTTTCAAATTCAGGAATACAAGGAGCTCTACACAAAACTCGATCGGCAACACGACAAACAAAAGCAAGAGTTTGCAGAGGAAAAGAAAGCAATAGTTGTAAGTTTTTCTTTAAAATGGTTGATTTAATATCTAATATTTTGCTTATAAATGCAAAGACAACCCTTTAGGCTCGGATATCTCAATGCGATGTGTGTTGGCCAAGTGTCGAGCAATGGGAGAAAAATCGAAGCCCTGTGCGGACACCAAACGGAGATGCAGCTGGTAAAAATAGTTATGAACTATTTTTGGAATCTCATATCCTAGGTGCTCTAGAGCTTTTGTCGAAATTGGAGGAGAGTGAAGCGCATGTGAGAGCCGTCGAACTAGAGTTGGCACAGACAAAGCTTGCCCTCGTTGAAGCCCAATGTCGGAATCAAGATCTCAGCCATCAGATGACTACATCTCTCCATTCTGAAGCCACTGACACTGGGAGGAAGTCAGTTTTCTTTTTCTGGATATGCAATCATGAGTAAAACTTTTAGATGGTTCAAAAAAACGATCACTTCATTGAAGGAAGTCGGCACTCAACTGAAAGGACATGAGCGGTCGAACAGCAATGTATCAAACAGTGATCGGCTATAATATTTATTGTTTTTGCATATTTCGTTTTGTGGAGTCTTTCCTTGTGCATATTCCCAACATTTAAACGGGTCGAATTTAGAAGAATCACGTGTAGAAATAAATTATTTCTAGAGCTTCCAACCAACAACAAATCAAAACTACATTTTGCCACGAGACCCGATGCTATACTTTGTGCTGTATGGTGTGCGATACTTCATATGGACAAGTTTAATCAGCTTCAACCATTCAAGTTTTGTCCCTAGAGCCCAGATATCTTGTTGCTAAATTCTACATTCGTACAATTTATCACGTTATAACCACCATAAATAACAATCACATGATCACAAATAAATTATCCTAGAACAACAAAAACCCATATTTCCGTGCAAAAAAAGTCAAACAGGTAATAGAAGGAAAGTAGAAAGGCACAAAATGTCCATATACAGCAAAAACCCTTGAGATTGCAAGATTGAATGAGAAAAATAGAGAAGGCCTACATGAGACAAATTCTGTCGTTTAGAGTTCGACGTGATCCATATCCACATCAGATAGATCGATGTCTTCGAGTTGAGGAAGCTCTCCATCTTTTCCGTCCCAGGCATCGCGTTTCTCGATCTTTGGCAATCCGTCTCCTTTCATCGATGTTGTCTGACCCTTTCCGTAGCTCAAATCACGCAAAAACTCGTGAATTCCGTCCTAAAAGAAAAAGTTACCGTACAAATTGTATTGACTTCACAAAAATACCTTGCTGAACGATCCTCTGAGTGTAGCAAGCTTTCCCTTTCGTGGGTTGACTGCAGTCATTGCTGGGTATCCAAAACCTCCAACTCCGAAAGCTTCTTCAAGCGCTGGCTGAGATCCAGCCTCAGTCCATACCCATCTAAACATAAAGATAGAGCTGAAGTCGCGTTAAAAACTACCCCCAAGCGTTCTTCTTGAACTTCTCGGCAAGTTGCTTCAATGTGTCGATGTAGTCGTTGCGGCACTTCGATTGGCAGTCGAGAATGTGAGGAAGGAAGGCGAAGATGCAGAGTTGTTTGTCCTTGCAAGCCTCATCGACAACAGATTGCGAATTGCCCTCCTTCAACTCTGGTGGTGGAAGATTCTCGGAGTGCTAAAAATCAAAAAGTTAATCTTTTGCGTAAATCCAATTGAAAAAATTATAATCAACCAATTATGTATTATCATAACTTTAAAAAGATCCAACCTTAGCAAGAGCCCAGTTGACGATGTCCGAAGTTGTGCGACCACCGTCATACTCGGCGGCATCACCAGCATCACTTCCAGGAGCGAAGTACTTAATTGTAGGGAAGCCACGGATTGAGAATTTACCGGCTGCGACGGTGTGAACGGTGGCATCGAGGGCTCCGAGTTTAACCTTAACCAATTATAAAATTAATCCGCTCGTGATAATTTTACCTTTCCCTTGAGTTCAGAAGCAGCGGCCTTCCAGTGGGGCTCGAGATTTTTGCAGTGGCCGCACCATGGAGCGAAGAATTCGACGAGCCACACATCCTTGGAGTTTAAGACGAGCTAAATTCAAAATATGAAGAAAAACTGATAAACAAAGTTCACCTTTTCAAAGTTGGCATCAGTCAACTCGACGACTTCGTTTCCTCCACCCGATCCGCCAGATCCACCACGAGAGCCAGAGCTCGATCCACTTGATCCTCCTTTTCCTCCGAGACGTTCACGAACGGCCTTCTGTGTTTCGGCAAGAGCGGCGTCGACGAACGCTTGAGCAGTACGTTGCCCTGAAAGTAAAATGCTTATAATTGCAAGTTTAAGCAAGTCCATAATTTATTTATAGTTTGACTCATTGTTGCTCTGATGTGAAGGTTTGCTTTCAAAAAGTTAGATTTCGGGATCATTCACTAAGACGTATCGACATGATATTTTCATGCTAAGGCCTTACATTAAAGTCAGTATAGTTTCAAAAACAATGACCGTTTTATCGTTTCCTGTTCTAAATCTTTGTTTCAATAATACAGCCTCTCAAGCAAAACCAAATGAGTGCGCGCTTATTTGCTCAAGACGCGACAGGTAGAGTGACCGGCCGTACCAAGCGGCACTTCCTTTCGACCAATGCAAACAGTACTCTACCTGTTTGTCATTGACTAGGTATTTTGATCTTAAGAACAAAATCGATTACCATTGAAATCCGTAGGCTTGTTCTTGTTGGCTCCGAAGATCTTGATTGTGGGGAATCCTTGAACGTTGTATGGGCCACCAACCGATTGATGAGCCGTCATATCAACAGCGCCAATCTAAAGTACAAATTGAATTTATCTTGCAAAGCAAAACTCCACCTTAACAATGCCCTTCAAGGCGGTAGCAGCTTTCTTGTATTCAGGCACCAAGTTCTTGCAGTGGCCGCACCTAAAGCAAAAATTAAGTTAGAAACAAAATAAATGACATACCATGGAGCATAAAACTCGACAATCCAAATCTCATCGCTGTTAATGACGAGGTTCTTGAAGTTGGCCTCCGTCAGCTCGACAACATCATCTTTCTTCGTGTAGAGGGCGCTCGCCGATCCGATTGCTAAAATTTAAAACAATTAAATGTCAAGAAAAGAAATGCTTTACCTAAAAGGAGCCACAGAAATCGCATCCTTATTGAGGTGTTGATCAACCTTTCAAATGACCGAGAGTTGGATGTCCAGCCGCGAGAATGCAGTTGACCGCCACGCCCCTAAAGCAACGAACAGTTCAGTGATTGGGTGGCGTAGTATTGGCAAAACGCCAGTAAAAGATAAAGTCTCAACATGAAATTAGGCGAGAAAAAGAAAAAAGCACAACCGAACGAACTTTAAGCTATGTAATTCAATTTTCTACGCACTTTATAAGTTTAGGATGTGAGTGAGGTGTGTTAGAATGGAAGAAAATGAAAAGATTTTGATTGAAGAAAGATATGTGGTACTAATAAAGTTGGGGATGGTACTTTTTTTTGCTTCTGGGGTAACTTTTTGCGTAGAATCCGAAAATCGTCATCCCAAAATCCGATTGTTGCGTTTTTGCTAAGAAAATGAAACTTTTTTTCGGGAAAATTTGCAAATTCATTTTCCTTGCTTCTGGGTTTTAATACAGCGTGACTTAAGTGGGTGGGGCTTGAAAGATCAAATTAAACCTGATTGAACCTGAGTTCTATAAAGCTGAAGAACAAGCACGGCATCAACACACGCAGCAACGATCTATGCAGATTACCTCGATGAGTTTCAATGGCGCCAGCAGTTCCGTGATGCCCCGTTTCACGACTTCTGATCACAAATATAACAGTTGTACCCTTGCGAATAAGGACGAAAACCTAAAACCCCAACCCAACGGCCTTCTTTAGGGCCACAAATCAGTTGCTTTAATAATGTACCAAAAAAAAATAATGCTCAGAATCAAAGAAAATGAATTTGCAAATTTTCCCGAAAAAAAGTTGCATTTTCTTAGCAAAAACGCAACAATCGGTTATGGGATGGCGATTTTCGGATTCTACGCAAAAAGTTACCCCAGAAATAAAAAAAGTGCCCCTCTCCCCCAGCTTGGTTATCACCCCCTTGTTAAATTTTTAATAGGGATTATTAAATATTTGGCGGTCTTTTGATTCATTTAATTAAGGCTTTAATTATCCTAATTAAATTTTAATAGAGGTGTTAAAAATAAACAACCCCTTTAAGGACGTTCAGCTTTTGCTTTTTGCATCCGTAAACTTTAAGTTTTAAGCCATTCGACCTTTTCCCGTTTTTCGGTTAAATGGTGCTTAAAATTTGAATATTTGTCCGTGGTTTGCATTTAAAGGTCGTTTAAATCTAGACCGAAGAATGCTCAATATTCATTTGCATCTTTTCGACTTTCTGGATCATGGAATCAACAAAGGAGGGGTGAGTTGCACTGTTTTTGTGCTTTTTGATATTTTTGATATAAAGTTGTTCCTATTTTTCTTGAAAACTTTGGACTCTTGAGAAAAATTATGAAATTCTGCACTCATTTCACTGCATTTTTGGTTTTATTTGCACTTTGCTTAACTCTAAAAGAAAATATATCATTTTTTGAGCATAAATTAATTTAGTTTGACATTATAAAAGCTTAATTTCAAGTAGCATTTTTAGCTTACTAATGTTTGTTTCTTTTCAGAAGTGATCTCCGTTTCATCGAGCCCCAAACGGTGGTCCACTACACAAGAGATGGTGTATTGAGTGCAAGAAATGCCGCCAATCAAGATGACAGCAACGACAACAAGGATAGCTCGAATCTTTCTACTGGGTACGCCAACTTTTCTGTGCAACACTGACTTTGTTTTTAGTGTTTCTGGCTACTCTCCTCGTCAACTTGGTGCCAATCTCTCATCAATTGCCTCTTCTCATCCTTCGTCAAATGGTCGCAGTTTGTCCAATGTTGAGCCACGTGCCGCCGTTTCTTCAGAAAACACCGCTAAAATTCAAAAATTGCATTCGGCTATTCACCATTTGTAAGTGCTTTTTGATTGGTTTTAAAATTGGAGTGGGATGATCGATTTTCTGCTCGAAATCTTGACTTTGTTTTGAAAAGTAGTTGTTGGATGGCAATTTGACGAATAATAACCAACCTAAACCTTTAGTACAGGATATTCCCTATTCTTCAATGATCTTTTTTCAGGGATCTCGCTCGAACGCCCCACCCGTGTAATCGTATACGTGCCATGGCTGGCAGTGATTTGGGAAATCAATCAATCAACGAGAGGGAAATCGAGAGTTTGGATGTGAACCAATTTCCTTTTTCTTCCACTTCGTCGTCTCCATCATACTCTCGACCAACTGCCTCATTGCCTGCACATTCTTCGGAAAAGGTTAAATTAAATGAATTTTTTGGTAGAGATAACTTGGAAGCTTGTTGATGAACTAAATGTAGTTTTCTTTTAGTCATCGTGTCCGCTCTAAAACGCCATCCGCATCTCGTGCACGTTCTTCGGGCATGGTATAATCTTTGAATTTTGCCGTACATTTCTCTTTTTGACCAATGACCAATATGTTTATTTAGAAATCTTCATCTCACCACTCGAAACCAATGTTATCTCGTAGTCGTTTGCCCAATCACGGACGACCATCTCGGCGTGAACGATCGACTCGTCAATCAAACGAATTGGGTAGGAGGATTCGACGCGGAAAAGAAGAGGCAAAAGTGCAGAAAGAAAAGGTTGGGATTTTTGAAGTGATTTGTTTAGAAAATTCCTTTGTTTAGGAGGAAGCGAACTTTGTGTTCAACGTGCGCAAGCGTGTTTTGGTGGATTGGTTGCAGAGTCTCTACGATCAACCTGATGATGCGATCATTGCAATTCGTGTGAAGAAGGATCAATTGGTGAGAGTTTAATTGAGAGATCAGCTAGCTTGTTAATCATAAGGTAACGTTGATAATTATTATATTTTTTAGCGTACCCTCAGTGAGCACGAAGCCTCAAAAGAGCGTCGTCGTCAAAGACGCCAGGGGGAATAACTTCTTCATTCAAGAGCATGAAAAGGATAATTAAGCAACACAATTCTGCCGCCACACTCATTTCTCGTTTCTTTATCCGGTCTCCCTCTCACTCATTTTCAATCGTACTTGGTCTTTGCCTCTTGCTTGTGATCGTGTGTAATCGATTTTTTGGGCTCATCAGTGGATCAATAAAAATTTGAAAGGACGGGGGTCAATTTTTTTCTCACAAATATAGTTGGGCTATTTTACTAGTCAATCATGCAACCACGTGGAGCTTTAGAGCAGTGCTAAACTGGCCTCTACTAGATTTCGGGAATTTTAACAGTGTTTTATGGGGCTATCAATACTTTTCTCCAGCACTGTATATTTTCGGTGACATCAATTCATCAACTCATTAATTTTTCGGGTTTTCATTGTGACACCAATTTACCGAACAATAGCATATTAGCTTGGGATTAGCACGGTCAAACAAGGTTCGGTCTTTTTTTGATGTTACCAACGCCCTTTCAAAGAATTCCAAGCTTTGGTTTTAGTTACATTTTCAGGCCGAATTTACGATAAAATCATGTTTTTAGCCCAAGTTGCGCTATTACCTACAACCGATTTGTATATTTTAGCATGCCAAAGTGCTTTCTAATTAAAAAAAGTTAAGAAATCTTTAAAAATGGAGGAAGAATTTAAAGAAAACCGCGCAGCCACGACATATAACGGCAATTGTGAAGTTACAATCTCCTCCTCATTAACGCGCTGTTTCGGGTCCCCATCTTGTTGATAAAGCCAGGCAACTCCCATATTTGCTTGTGCGTGAGGTAGGGAATTTCAAACGAAAAATAGAAAAAGAAGTCATAATTTTTTGGATTATTATGTGCTTCACTAAAACTATAGACTACGTGCCGCTTCCAGGTGACGGTTTATCTCAATATTGCTCCGGGTATTCTGGAAAACCCAAAGGCTATAGGTAGACCAGTCTAGGTCAAAGTTGGATTGAAATTTTTTGATCAAAGGAGCAGGTTTATCCACAGAAAATTCTTTCTTTTACCACTGAATTCAGACTTTTCTTTTAATCTCGTTAATCTCTTGAGAAAATTAACCCAGTAAATCCCATTAGACAAAGCTACCGTATTCTCCTTTTTGGGATGTGGTGGATTCCGGAAAATCCCCGAGATTATACAATGGGAGAGCTTGCTCTTCGCTGCTTCTCATTTTCTAAACTCAATTATGGGAAAGGCTTTTGACTAGAAAACATCTTTTTTCAGTAAAACAAAGATGGTCAAATAATCTGGAAGTTCAAAGTTTGGGTACGGTAATTTAAAAATACTAATACTTTTGGAAAATTGAGAATTGTTCCCAAATTAAGCAACTCCAAGCTTCTTCCATTCACAAAGTACCAAGTGATTTACTATTGACCCATCTTTCAGCCAACCCCTTTTCATTTTCTCCTCTTCGTCTCGTATTCGGGTTTCCCCTTGCATTTCTTGGTAGTCCCAGCTCCTCTTTTGGGACAATTGTTGTGATTTGTGTGAATGGTGGGAGCAAAATATTTATCTCTTTTCAAAATTCAGATATTCAGCCAATTTATTTAATAAACACCGGTGCTTTTGAATAGAGAAAAGGAAAATTTTGAGAAGACAAAAGGAGAATCGCAGATTTGAGGTCATATGTGCACATTTTGATATTTGTTGAGACGAGAAGGCGAAGGAATTTAAAAATGTAAACTAGCGAGAAAACGAAAAAAACCTAGCAAAGTCATTTGTGCATAGTGAGATCATTCGAGGCTTTGGTAGCAGGAAATTAATTTGAAAATTGATATATTGTAATCACTTTTGCGATAAGTTGAGAGCTTCCTCAAGATTCAGAGACACGGGGATTGGGATCGGAAAGTCGAATTGATTGGGGATTAATTGAGAGGCCAAAACTTGAGTGGGCAGAGCGAATTGTGAGAGAACATCATCGGTCAACCGCTCATCGTTTGTTGGGGTCATGTAGCCACGAGAAGCGAGATCGACTCGGTATGGAGATCGGGTGGTGGCTGAAAATGAATGTATTTAGTTAGGCAGTTAGAGAAGAGTTAACAAATTCACAACTTGGACCAGTTATTTATATTAATACTGTGGAATCCAACTCTGCGTTCCTCAGTGGATTTTTGAGATTACGGTAATTACAGCATTATTGTAACTACCGTAACTACTATGTTCAAAGCTTTAGACTCAAAGCATTCTCTTTTGCAAAAGGTAACTTTGAAGCCTGTTACTTGCTGCTTTCACAAGCCTTTTCCCCAGCCACAGCAAAGATTGATCACTTCCAGGTTTCCCCAACTTGCCCAACTCAATTTACACCCCAATTCAACCTCTTCTCAATTGAATTCTCCATTCCCAAATTGCGACAATCAACTCATCCCTTTCATTGACAAAAGTGTCACCTATTCCCCATCTCAGTCCACTCAAAAGGGTCAGATCCTCACTATGTTTTGTCTTTCTTACACGATCTCAATTCCCCCATCTCCGAACTGGCAGATGGCTGTGTAACTAATTGTGACTCGAAGGAGAACTGTCCCCTTTCCCCCCAGAAATAGCTGTCATAACACTCGCACATAAACCCAGACAATTGACTTGTCCAGAAAGATGTGCTCATATTTTCTCCCCTAGAAGATTGCTGTAGAGACTTTGGAGCAACCTCTCCAAATGTCCCAAGAGACCCAAACCGAAAGCAATTTTAATAGGGAAAAGTGGCTCCACTTTTGGACTCCCAAACCAATCAGTGGGGTTCGGAATGAAAGAATGACTGACTGGCTGAGAAGAGACTTACGGGTTTCAACGATTTCCGCAGCACCCGGATGATGGGTTTCTCTGTGACGGCGTCGGTCGACTTTTCGCTAAAAATGGAATTTGCATTGATCAAAGTTTATAGTATCAATTTGTTCACAAAGCTAACTCTTAATTTAGTGATTGGTAAGACATTGTTTTAAAGTAGTTCTATTTAAATGGCTTTCAAATGAAACCTGGAAAGTTCGACCACAAATATCACAGGCGAATGGCTTGAATCCTGTATGTTTTCGAGTGTGAGTGATGAGATTGCTCGATTGGGAGAAAGCCTTTCCACAAACTGTGCACTTATGCGGTTTCTCACCTGAAAACATTTCATTGGAAAGGATTTGATTCATCTAATTGTGAGTAGAAGAACAAAATTTCAATACTGCGAAAGTTTTCTGACTTTACTCATAATGAATCTTTATAATCCTTGAAGAAATCCAATGAAATCCAATGAATTTGTACTCAAACCCTAGGCTTTCCGAAATCCTGATTAAATTCCTTGAAAGAAATCCTTTGACATGTCCCTGATGAAGGGAAAGGGACAAGGTGGATGCCAATCTCGTTCTCCGGGATTCACTCTCCGATCTCCCATCACTCCCCCAACAACCAATCTTCCCCTTTTTGCTCCGGATTTAATTTGTTTTCGTATGTCAAATAATCGCGCAATTCGTTGAAGATTCAAGTAAAAAGAGAAATGGTAAATCAGCTCTCTTTTCTTTCTCACAGATTCGCGTGTCCTTTCAAATGATTTTTTAATGCACGTCCATGATTTGACACATGGCAACTTTCAAAGAAGTCATCATTTCTCAAAGGGTTTGGGAAATTAATCAAGAGATTCTTGAATTGGGGAGATTTCTTGGACATATTTCTGAGAGATTTCAGCAGTCAACCCTGAAATGTCAAAGGTGAAAGTGAAATTCTATTAAACTAACAAAATAAAATAGTATCATTGAATCAAAACTTGAGTTATTATAGTTCTGTTACAATTATTACAGTAACCAAAGTCCAAATCTCGTAGTCAGTGCGGTAGATTACAGTACTCTTCTAGTTAGTCAGTCAGTTCTTTTATTCCTGTATACTGTAGGTACTCAAGGTGTACAGTATCTTTCAATTTCTAGACTTCGGTATATTATTTCATGCGAACATTCAACTAACCGTGATTCAGGCACTTTGTACCGGTATTTGTTAGTTGATAAAATTTATGAGTCTTTGAAAATGGAGAATTTATTGGGGGGCTATAAATAGGCATAAATTGCAGTCAATGAAGGAGTTTGGGGAGTGGAAAGAAGCGCGTGTTTTGCTGATTTCCAATCATTTCCCCTGATTTTGCCTCCGTCGAGATCAATCATCTTTCCAAATCGTAAAGATAACTCCAGGCAAATGGGGAATTTGAGATTTCATTTGATTTGAGAATGAGAGAATCAAATTAATAGTGCAGATTTGGGGCACAATATAGCAGTGTTCTTTTTCTTACAAAAACCCTTTCTGATGCATTGAATTATTAATTTTTTAAAGCAATATCAAGTTTCTATAAGAAAATTAGAGAATTCATTGAACTAGAAAGATCTTTTTACGAGCAAAAAGTACAAGAAAAGGCTTATTTTCTGCTTTAAAGCTGACCTGTATGAATGTAAGTGTGCTTCTTCATATCACTCTTTTGATGAAACCTCTTCCCACAGTACTCACAAGGATAGGGTCTTGTATCTAAAGCTAAACTTATTCTAAGTGCTAAGTAGTTTATCAAGTTATCGTTCTTTCAAGTCTCACCTGAATGAATCAAAAGATGTGTGGATAGAGTGGAGGATCGTTTAAATGTTTTTCCGCACTGATTGCATTCGAAATTGCTTCTCGACAGAGTGCATCGAAGAGTGTTGCTGAAATCATTTATATCATTGTCATTTAAAAATTTGAAATCATAAGCTCATGAAATTTGATCTCAATCAGTTTTACCTCAAGAGCTTGAATGGAAGAAAATACTTTCGAGCACTTTAGGCATGGATGTAAAGTAGCTGACGTTGTGGAAGGAGAGGGAGCCTCTGGAGTTTCCTAAAGAGAATTCATTTAGTACTAAAATCGGTACAGCTCTAATCTGAAACGCAGAAACTTTAGGTACAACTCGTAGATTACCCTTATTTCTCTTTAAATTACCTCTCTCGGTGAATCGAAAGCATTGTGTTCGCTTGGAGGGGTGAGTTTGTGAAGATTCGCAAGTTTGAGGGCATTTTGTCGGATGAGCGCTGGCGAGAAGTGGGGAAGACCGGGAAAGAATGGGGGAAGTCCGGGTAGAAATCCCGGTCCGCTGAGATACGGTAGCCGAGGTGGAGAGAACACTAAACACTTTTTGATTACAATTGATTGATTAATGGTGATTGATTGATCAAGGGTGATTGATTGATTACAATGCATTCCTTGCAATTTAGACTGTTTTAACGGCATTCAGTTGTACAGTGGACCGGGAAAATTCTTCTGACTTTAGAGGAAACTGTCTTGAACTTTTTGATTGGTTAATTTGCTGACAAAAAGCTTTCAATAGCTTACAAGCTTTGGTTTATTCCGAAACTTTCGATTATCATTGCTGTAATGACGAAGAGCATGACTAGAGAAGAGGATTGCGAGATGAAAGCATTCCCGGACATTTCCCTCACCCCTTCATCCCCTTCTCATCTCCTCCGATTCACTCATTCAGAGACTTCACTCGATTGACAGATTTCCCTATCTCATGCCAACCCGCTTTTCATAAAGGATCTCTCTAGGAAAAGCTCGATTCCGACTCCCGGACTCATCCATCAAAAGCGCATTGAATGTGCGATGAGTTGTCTCCCTCATCAACCTCAATGCTGAGGGTGATGTTAAAGCTTTGAGGGGATAGGGATATGATTAAGGGCTGGAAAGTTGCAAAGAAGTTACAAGTTCTATACAAAATCCGAGCAGCTTCATAAATCAGAAAGGACAGCTCAGGCAATTGAATAGAAGTGTTTTGAAAGCTAACCACGAAGTCATAACAAACAATCAGATCCCAAAGTATCTATAGAGCTATGTTTTAAACTTTAAACAAGCAAAAAAACTCACTTTGTTGCATGAGGAGAAAGTTCTTCTGTGCCGCGACAGCTGCCATCATTTTCTGAAAGATATTGTCCGCTGGATCGGGCTCGCTCACTGGAGATGGAGCTTCTGAAATCTTAAATCAAAAAGATAAACTTATTAGGAATTACCAGATTTCGTTTCCCCAAGAATACTCGAGACGGAGAACATTGTCTGCAGTGGACTAGACTCTTTGAGACTCAAGCTCATCTGAAAATTGGGCCATGATTTGGTAGGAGAGTTGGTTTTGAGTTTCAAATCTGCCGAAAGCAAAGTGCGGATGGAATTTAATCTCGTTGTGATTGGAAGTGGAGAAAAAGGGAAACATTTTCGAAGTTCAAAAACGACTGGTTACGTAAGGGGGAAGAGTTTGAAGCTTTAGTCAATGTAGAAGGTGGTTATTGCCTAGAGGGGGAGGTTAAAGATTTGTTGGCTTCATACCTAATTGAATTTCAAAGGTAAACAATAAAACATTGCAAGTAATGCGTACAAGAAAGGTAGCTAAGTGCTACAGCAATTCAAAAGACTTTCAACGATCTACTAGTTAGTTTTTTTCTAATAATATCAAATTTAAAGAGTTCAAATAAGGGTTGAAACTTCTGTAAGCATGTTTGAGTGAACAGTGTTATAACATCTCAAAATCAAATCCTAATTATAAGAAAAGCAGAATGACGAGTAACATGGAAACTACCAGAAATCCCAGCAGCTTTGTCAAATAAAAGACTGAAACTCTGTGAAAAGTAGAATGTTAAGAAACGAATTTTCCAAACCCTAAATCGGATGTTAAGAACTAGAAATTAGACAATGATATCATAAAATATGAGCTAGTACCATGGCTCAAACCCTGACATGACTTCAGGTATGATTTCAAGAAAGGATCCGCTTGTAGGACCCTAGTGAAGGGGACATTGGGTGCGTTGATTGGTCATAAGGAGAGCCCGCCCCTTCTCGACTCGAGTAGGGGACGATGACGGGGACGATGAAGGAGAAAGGCTATAGAGGCCCTCATCCCCCCTAGAACTCAGAAAACATTGGCAATTCAGTGCCAATTTCCTTCTTCGAAACTTTGGTTTTGTTAGAGAACAAGATTGGAAATCCCTTGATGATTGCTTGTTTTCTGGAGAGCTCCAGTGCTGATTACAAAAGGTTTAAACGAAAAGATTCAACATTTTCGCTTCAATTCGAATTCTAAGCTTTAAGAAGTGTCTACAAAATGACAACTTCAGTACTACCAAGTAGTATAAAAGGTTGAATAACTTGAAAAAATACCCCATTCCTCATTGATGAGATTACAATGATGAGATTACAATGATGAGATCTGCTATGCTGAGATTTTCTCTGGAGGCTCAGGTTCAGTTGTGAAATCACTTCAAAAATCGCAAAATCAGACCCCTCGGCTCCTTTGTGATAACAGAAAGCGGAGATTCATTTTCTTTTCATCAAAGCCTTCTCATTTGAGAGTTGTAAATTTTGCGAGTTGTAAACCATATTTACAAGCTGCTTCCCGAGCAAACGGATCTGTGTAGTCAGACTTTGGACTTTATTTTGGAGAGAAATTAGCCAAAATAGAAGATGAAAGAATTTTCAGTAAAGATTTTGATGTTATCAAAGTTTGGGATTTTGTTGTAAAAGATTTGTTGCTTTTAGATAGCTCAGAATTGGGAAAACCTTCTTTGAAAGTGATTTTTGGTGTTGAGAATGGTAGGTTAAGTAAGAAATATAAATCTGGAATAGTCTAAATACTCTCAAATGAATTTAGAAATTAAAAATATAAGTGTCAAAGATGAAACTTGTTTATTTTCATGATTGAATCTTCAAACAATTGCCAAGCTTTTCTCATTTTACCATACCAATACACTACCCTATTTCCCCCCATTCATTACCATATCTAAATTGGCGTGAACAGAGTGACTCTCCTTTAAATCGAAATTCGAAGAAGCCACATGATTATGCGGTTTTGGTAATCATTGCAAAACGAGACTCAATGTGATGTGTCTCTTTCCCTTCACCCACATTTCAAGAACCGAGGTCATTGGAATGCATTGGATCCATCCCTGAAAGAAAGCTTTCCATCCATCTCATCCTTTTTAGGGTTTCTTTCTTATCCTCTATTCTTCGCTAATTTGTCATTATCCAAGGGATTACTCGCTTGAAAATACCACTGTTGAAATGAAAAGTCTGGGGGATTTTAGTGGATAAAAGCTTTAGAGATGAAGTCTTGTAGGGGAAAGTATAGCGGCTTTTGTAGCTACAGCTTTTGTAGCTACAGCTTTTGTAAGCTTTGACACTTCTTCAAAAGTTGAAAGCCCATTGACCATACCTATTATTACTTTCCCCTCTTCCACAAAATATTTCCCTTTGTATATCCCATGGGAGACTGGGAACTCAACTCTCCGCCACTTTCTCGGGATTCCATTTCAAGTGATTACCGAGTCAGGATTCAATTTCCCTGCTTCTTCTCTTTGCATGAGGATGAGCCTCACACCTTTCGAGGCAAATATGATTGTCAATTCTCGTCTCTCACTTCTTCCATTGCGTGGGAAAATGAAGCAAAGAAGTGTGAGGAGATCTGATGACATTGACAAAGCCAGATATGGAAAGGGAAATGCTTTTGATACGAGGAAATGGGTAGGGTAAAGCTTTGTAGGTTGTTGATAGTAGAAAGGTTCATAATAAGTCGATCGTTTATTTATTGTCATTTGGATGTCATCAAAGCTAGTTAACTATTTATCTGTTTAAATCTTATACAACTTAAGTACAATATTTTATGATAAGGCTGTTCTGAGGCCAATGTTGTCAAGTCAGACAATGCAAATTCTAATTATAAGACACAGGATCAGGTTTGGTTAAGGTGCTGGCTTGGCCTGTGCTAGTTCACAGGCCTGTTCTGACCGGTGACGCTCAATAAAAGGGTTATAAATTCGAGTATAATCTCCATTGTTGGTATCTCAAAATTTGTGGCTCAAATGCCATCAACTTTGCCATTAGGTGATATTTTCAATTGACCGACTGGCAGCAGTACAGCGAAATAATAACAAAATGTTTGCCATCTCCTCCTTGATATCATTTCAGGTGCACTCCAGTGATTGCCCCTTGAGGTGTGCAGCTGTGTCTCCATCCATCTATACCCAGGGAAATTCTATCCGTCAACCACTTCGGGCTATTATCACGGGCATTCTCTCTTCCCCTCCACACAAACATTGGCCGATTGAGCGAAAAGAGAATCAAGCCCCGTAATTACTATAATTGAGTTTTCGGAATCGAAACTGGGGTTGTGGAAATTCTCTGTGGAATCTCTTATGATAGGACAAAAATAGTTTTTCGTTTTTCGTGTTTCATTTCATTTGCGGGGACTTCATCATGCTCGGCGCGGGCTCATAAAATTTTACGCTCAATCTGCCAGTGGGGTTTTCTTCGAAGAAAGCATCGGATTCTTACCGTATCTTTCGTCGACATAAACTAGCTATAAACTTATAAGGATTTCGATATATTTCGATTAATAGGACGATTAATAGGACAAAATTCACAAATTCAAATTCGGGTTGTGGCTTGCGAATTTTGATCTACTTGATCTACTTATCAATAGATTAAGCTAGTGATTCTTACCTAGCTTAATCTTTACTAGCAATCAGAAGTCACGAATTGAATGGTAGTGAGTGGATTATATTGTCGATAAGATCTAAAACCTACAAGTTTATCGAGATTGTGACTTCCTTGCCTTTGCCTATCCTTCTAGTCAAATCTTTTCAAGTATCTTGTCTAACCCCATTGCTCTAACAATTGATTCAATAGGCGGTGAGTAGTCTGTAATCAGATCTTGTCCAACATTGAGTTATTCAAAGATCCGCACACTCAAAAGAGGTACCCAATGAGTGAATTGGGCGATTTTGCATCAGGTGGCGGTGTCTTTCCCTTTCCTTTTTTGGTGGATCCCGCTGTGTGTAGGGATTGTCAATGAATACGGTATTTGATCTTTCTCTCTTTCTCTTTCATTGCCCCTTCTTGACCGATGCAAATTGACTCCTTCTGGGAATTATCCTCAACCCCAATAATTATCTCTATGTAAGATGACTCAAATCAAATGTGTTCCACGGTCAATCGGATAGCTCAAAAAAGCGACACTGTCTAATTGTATTGCAGTTTGTTGAATAATCAGAATATTGAACCGGTTATTTGTTTGATTTGAAAGATTTGTTTGTAAGGTTTTCACTCAAATTGCAGTCTCCAGAGAATCAAAATTCCAGAGATTTTCGAAAACTTTGGGTTTGGGTGTGAATGGGATCCATAAGTCAAAAATGAGAATGTGTCCGAGATTATGGGTGAGAAAAGGATGCAAATCGCTGAGAACGAGTCCATTGGGAAATCTTGTATCTTGCTGGATGCTGAACGATCTTCAAGAGAATGAAATATTCTAATAAACACAATGGTACAGACGTTTACCGTTTTACCGTATTTAGACTTGTCTTTAAGTAAGTTTTACGTGCTTTTAATCAATATAAATTACTTTGATAGTATTGCATACATTACTATAGTACTTTACTTTTACTTTGATAGTACTTGTCTAACCCCATCGCTACTTTGATAGTATTGCAATTGAGCTATGGTTTTTTGAATTGAAATACTTAAATTTAGATTCTTGACATGCAATTCAGAGCATAGAGTCACTTTTCAGTTAAAGGAATGGCAAGAGCTCAAAGATCCTGTCAAGTCTTATAATATGTTAGAAAAAGTGAAAGGGAAAGAGCTTACTGTGAAAGAGAAAGAGTAAGTTTACACTTTACTAAGTTTACTATAGTTCTACTATAGTACAGTAAGTTTCCTATAGCTTTACTATATCTTTCTTATAGTACAGAGTCTACTATGGTTTTACAGCTCTTGCAATAGTAACAGAAACAAGAGTAACTATCTACATGATTTTGAATTCAATCCAACAAATCAATCTCTCAACTCTCGATTCAAATTCAACAGTTAACTGGTTTGGAGGGGAATTGTGTATGACAATGGGGGTGAAAGGAGTCACATTTGTCACTCCTCTTCCCCATTTCTTCATTGATTTGCATTTTTGGCTCCGATTATGCACAATTACACTCATTTTACTCTCTTTCTTTGTCTTTTCTCAATGATCCATCAATGAATCTTGACAAAAATGATTTCTCCATCAAACAAAGAGCATTAAAAAGCCTATGCGATTTTAGAAATTGTTTTTGAAACGTATTGTATTTATTAATTCGATAAAACCAAGGTATTTTGAGATCTTTGGCAGCAAAATGAGCACCTTAACACTAATCACAAAGAAGTTAGATAGAATATAAAGTACTGGACAATGAAATATGATATTTGAAAAAACGATCGTCACTTTCGCGCGTCTGTAACTCCCTTGTCTTTGAGTTTAAACTATTAGTGTTATACATTCTCTGAAAGCTCTTTTCAATGGCTACACAATGGCAATATTAATATTTAGAAATACGGTAAAGACAAGGGGGTTACAGACGCGCGCGAAAGTGACGATCGTTTTTTCAAATATCATATTTCATTGTCCAGTAGTGTATTATATGTTCATTAAAAATAAGAACTTAAAACTATTAAACTGAATAAACAAAGAGAAAATCCTTGTAAATACCCGTTATTTCGTCCTTTTCGACTTTGTTTCGAGCGTGGCCCGAGTCCTTTTTGATTTAACCATTCTTTGCATGTTTTTGGAATCTCTTTAAGACCAGATGAACTACTCATCATCTCGATTAAGGCACTGAAAGTCTATTTTAAGTTGATTGCCTTTATCATTGTTTTCTTTAATACTTACTGTGAAGTTATGTGAGTGAGACGAATGAGAAATTTCCCCGCGTTTATCCCACAATAATCGTAGTTCTGCGATACGAAGCACTTGTCATAATCGTGAGAAGTTCTTAAGTTTAACAAAAATGAAAAACAAAGTTTAGAGACAGCACAAGAGGTGACTCACCGACAAAGAGCCTCCATTCCATTTCCCATATTATGCCATCCTCCCTCCATTAGATTCAACACTTCAAGATGGAGTTGTTGAGATTGTTCCCCGCATTTCTCCCACATCTCTCTGCCTACTTCTGACCAACAAGGGAGAACGATATTTCGAAAATCTGTAAAGAAGATTAGAAAAGCTAGAGATGTCAAAAAAACTGATAGAATTGGGCTAAAGATTTGAGTCATTTCTGGTAATGATCATTCAATGCTATTGGGTTGGTCAATTGAAAACTCCCGGACTTTAAACTAAAATTTATTCAACATAAAACCATCAATTCATTCCAAATAATTTCCATTATTATTGACGACTTCTGCCCATTTTACAGGCAATTTGCGGATTCCTCTTTCGTAGTAGGATTTTGGTTTGTGAGTGAGACAAGTGTGAGACTCAAAAATGGATGTCCCAGTTTGAGCACTTTCTTCAAAAGAAACCCATTTTGGTGTCAATAGAAAAGTTGTAGAGAATCAAGAATTAGGCTTATAGCCAAATTTCCAAAAAGATACACTTAGTAGTTTCGCTTAAAATGCAAGTTTTGGGAAAATTCGTAAATTTGGCATTTCTTAAAAACCAGTTTTTGAATCGTTCTGAAAATTTGGATATAAGCTTGATTTTTGATTCTCTACAACTTTTTCATTGACACCAAAATGGGTTTCTTTTGAAGAAAGTGCTCAAAATGTCACACATGACAATAGCCGACAGTTTTCAATTCCCATAAACCCAATATCTTTCAACTCGTCTCCTTTTAAAACCTGATTCTGTTTTGAACTCTTCACAGATCAAATCCCAAGATTTTTGTCCATTAATGAGAATTTCTTTTGCTGGTCCATCATTACAAGCTTTCAGACAATGGAGATAGATCTCGTTTAATCTGAAAAAGCTTTCAATTTGCTTTAGAATTCTGCAATAACCTGCAAATATTCGCAATTCTCTTCTCAATGCTTCCTTTCATTGGATCAGCTAGAAGAACTGATTGCAATGGGGTCACCATATCAAGTGACCATTCAGCTGATGTGTCTGACATCTCTTCTTGCATCACGTTCATCTATAATTTACAGCTAGCCATTAGCAAATCAATCAATAACGCTTACATAATTATCCTTGCATCTCAAGAAACACGGTTGATTCGTCGCCGAGATTTGTTTGAAAAAGAAAAGAAAGAAAAATAATCGTAAAATCATTGAACTAAACTTTAATTCAATCAAAAAATATATAAAAATAAAGTGTTAGAATTCTTTTTGAATGGGTGAATGTTAAAAGGAGCGCGAGAAGAAGACGATGAGTTATCGTTTGTTCGTTCACAAAGAGACAAAGAGGATAAAGAAAGGAAAGTCAAAGAAATTGAATCTCATGGAGAAGTCCCTTGGGTGAAATTAGCATATGTCCTGTCAGAAAGAAGAGATTTTTGGGGGAAATATTGAGGCTTTTATGATATTTTATGGGTTTCATTTGTATTCTACAAACATAGTAGGACTTGATTACATCAACACTACAACTTGATTACATCTACTCGATAATGATTTCTTTAGTCTAAAGACAGAAAAATTGTAACTGTTTATCAAGTAGAGTTTCAGGTTATAAATTATAAATAACTTGAAACTCTATTTGATGAACAGTTCCAGTTTTTCTGTCTTTAGACTAGATAAATCATTATTGAGTAGATGTAATCAAGTTATTTATCATCAAAAATCAAAGCTAGGTTCTTGAGTTGACTTGTTAAAATTCCTAGTTAAAATTACTATTTAAAGTATCCCAGTAATGAGAGCTCTACTGTTAACTGAAGACTACACTATACAAATACAAATCCATAAGTATTTTAAAGCTACTTATTAGGGTGGTACAAATAAAACCAGCGCTCACATATCTTTCCAAAAATAAATAGATTTCAGGTCTCAACCAATAAGTGTTGTATACTATTCGAAAGCTGTGAATCTCCTCAACGTCTTCAATAATCAATCGAATTCAAAATCTTTTTGCATTAGTTTGTTGAGGAGTTTCACAGCTTTCTAATAGTATGCAACACTTCTTGGCTGAGGCTTGCAATCCTTTTTATTTTTGGAAAGATATTTGAGCGCTGCTTTTATTCGTATCACCCTAATACTTTTAGATAGTAATCCCACAAAGAATCACAAAAAAAAAGTGTGAAAGCTGGATCTTGAAATGGACTTTCAGGTGGTTTTCTAAACTTTTAACAAATAATTTTATCGAAAAACATTCAAAAAGACTAAGAACATTCGCAATTTTGCATAGAAGACTTGGGGGGAATTGTGTGTCAGCGTGTGTATTCAAATTGCGGTCTCTTTCACTAAAAAGAATTGCTTTTTTTTTTGCGACCAAGTCAAAATTCAATTGAGTTTTTTTTTTCAAAAAGAAAGAGAGACAGAAGGTATATGATCGGGGAAAACGTAGGGGAACGACGGGGAAAAGTAACGAGATTTCGCGATGAATGAAAGGTGTGAGGGTGGGTTTTGTTCAGGTAAAGTGTTCAGTTCAGGTCCTCATAAAGTGTACACTGAAAATATGTTAGAATACGTTTTGAAATAAAGATTTCATTGAAGACATCAGCTAAATATTGAACTAATCTGGGTGTTCAATAAGTGTTGCTTTCCTTTTCTGTCCAAAATGATTCAATAAGTTCACTGAAGCGTGAGCAATCAAAGAGAGATTGTCCAGTTCGATGCCGTTGTATTGAAATAAAGAACGCTAGGAAAATATAAGCTATAAGTGGGCTTGCGAGAAAGTTTATAGACTGATCTTTTCTGTAGTTTTAAGTTTAATTTGCTGTTCTGACATCTAACCAATAGAAAACCTAGTTTCAATAAGAAAATTAGAGACAACTGAATAAACTTAAATGATTATTTTCTAGTATTTATAATATTCTATTGAACTTTACTGTTAGCCACATTTTCTAGAAAGTTCTTTCTTCTTTAAAGGGGTACTTTGGAAAGTCAGTGTTAAGGAGAGTCAGTGTTAAGGAGAGTCAGTGTTAAGGAGAGTCAGTGTTAAGGAGAGTCAGTGTTAAGGAGAGTCAGTGTTAAGGAGAGTCAGTGTTAAGGAAAGTCAGTGTTAAATTTACGACCTGTTTTTCACGTCTTTTTAAGTCTGATTTTGAACTTTTTAAAAATTATTCTTTTAGAATGTAATGTTTTCTATTAAAAAACAAAAAAAATATTTAAGATAGCTGTAAGATTTGAGAAAATACATGCAAAAGAAAAGAACACAAGTGCTAAAATGCAATTGAACGGAACGTTTATATACTTTACGCCCAAATATTCACATTTTAGGGTGAGGTGGAAAGGAAAAATTGCGTTTTTCTTCATTTATTGATTGCAAACCTTGTTTTTCATATAGAAAATTGTAGAAAAGACTAAAACGCATCGAATAATGAGCGCAATTATTGAAAGACAGCTTTTTAGACAGGAGTACCGCTTTAAAGTTTCTTAAAAGTTCTTTGATGTTGCTACAACATGATAAAACTTTAAATAAAAAGGAAATGGAAAGAAATGGAAATGGAAAAATGGAAGAAATGGAAATGGAAAGAAAACTGAAGAATTATTTTAGAATAACTCATGTAAAGAAGTATCAATGATCAATGTTTTGCAATAAAGAAAAGCTAAAAAGTTCAACTCTTTTAGGATTTCAAGTTGGGCAATTCGTTTTCATGGTTTCTCTCACTGGATCCATCGAAAAATTTTCCAATTAGCTGGTGGTTGGGATGTGTCTTTACCCTCCCCAAAAAACCCTAATCGAATCTCTGTGTGTTTTTGGAAAACTTTTGTTGTGGGCTTTTTTTTGTGGCCTTAATGGAGATGTCAATCTGTGAAGAAGAGTTATTTTCGAATTTTAAACTCAAATTTTTTGAGCTAAATCTTTATTTTCAATTCAATATTTATTACAATCTTTATACAAAAGCTAGATCGATGTTTTTTTGCTAAATCCCGTACCATTTCGGACTTGAATCGATTACTTTTAAAATCCCGCTTTCTGGAGGTAAAAATAGAGATGGTCCGGTGAATAAAATTGGATAAGAGATCGGGTTTGGAGCGCCAACTTTATGAATCTAAAGAACTTGAATAGAAATTCAGTATTAATGGAAATTCTACCCATCGAAGCCATGTGGAAAGCTCTTGATGCAATTCTTTAGTTGACCAACATTTTTTCAGATCTTTATCCCAACATCTAAAGCTATTACAAAGCTTTAAAAGGATATTAAAAGCTTAAATTATGTAACGAATGAAAAGTTGAACTTGACTAACTTTTTCATGATTGATTTTAGAACTTCATTGCATCCATTTAACGGTGGACGTTGATTGAGCGAAGTGATGCTGATGATCATCTCCTCAGAAAACTCTTCAAAAGGTTTTCTGAACGAGTTTTGATAGTACAAAAACGCGGATAAAACTAGCCTTCTATGCATAAGTTGCCAGAGGATTATGGCAGCACTGTAAACGTCGTCTTTTGGTTCAGAGTGTCGATTGCCTCGCTGAAAGTTCAAGTTACCTCATTTCTAAAGCTTAAATCTGAAAGTATATATTAGAACTTAAATGCTATTTACTTTCTAGAGCCAAATAAAGCCAAATCTAGGCTTTCTAGAGCCAATCCAGAATATTGAACAGAATATTGAATCACTTAGATTGCCAAAGAGTTACTGTGGTTAAAAATTTAAACTTACGACAATAGCTTTTGTAAGATTTTTAAGACTAAGCTGTGTCTTACATCTTACAAAATTTGAGATTATGGCTCTAGAAAGCCAATAGCCAATAGCAATAGCTCTAGAAAGCCAATAGCATTTAAATTCTAACGGAAATGCTTGTAGGAAAGCTTGTTTTCTATGTAGAATTGCTAGAACAAGAATTTATGAAAAGCTAGCTTGTTCTTTTCTTTGAATTTCTTTTGTTACCCTCTTTCAATATAGTTTTTATTGTTTAGTTACTAAAAAGTAAACTTCATTTGAAATTTTAACTTAAATTTTTGTATTGTCATTTTAAAACCCGAAAGTTTAAGCATTTTTTTTAGCTAAAACTCAAGCTTGAAGCAATTCCATTAGAAATTAAATGCTATTGGCTTTCTAGAACAACAATGATTCAATAGTATTTAAAAAAACGAAGGCTAACTCTTTAATGCATACAGAGTTTCAATTTGATCACTCACATAAGGTGCCCGATATCGTTGTGTCGATAGAAATGTGCTTGGAGTGAAATCCGATTGTCTAGTGCTTCCCATATCGGCCAATTTCGCGCGCAAGAAGTTCTCAGCCATCAGAATACTTAAACTCTAATATAATTTTGTTAATCTTTAAACGAACTTTGCTGGCTTTAAATCATTGTGAACAAAGGCTTTGTGATGCATGAATTCTAGAGCATTAACGATTTGTTCCATCCACAAAATGATATGTCGTTGATCATAGATTAGATGAGTATTTTGAGTGCCATGCCATCGGCCCATAATCGCTAAATTAACTCAAAAAGTCGATTATTCACTTGTAAGACTTTTCACTGACGATTTTCATTGTATTTATGATTTTGTTTATAAAATAAATTGAAATCAACATACTCGAACAACATTTTGGGCCATGCCATCGGCTAATAATCGCTAAACTAACTTTAAAAGTCTATTATCGTCTATTATCGTCTATTATTCACTTGTAAAACTTTTCACTGACGATTTTCATTGTATTTATAAAAGCACCTCGTTCCATTGATCCCTCGGGATGAAACTCGAACACTAATCCTTTCATTTCTTCATTGTCATTTGATTTTAGAATTCCAAGTAACTAAATTACAATTAGAAATGCTTATGAAAAGAATTGTTTATAAAAAAAAGTTGAAATGAACATACTCGAACAACATTTTCATGTGAAACAGCTCGCAATCGTTCTGCTTCTTTCATCAACTGACTCTTCGCATTTTTATCTCCAATTTTCAACTCTTTCACAGCCATTCTTTCACTTAAAGACTAGACTTTTAAATGAATGGCTAAAGGTTCAGCTATATCAACTACACTCACTAATTGCTTGTTGTGTAGAGATAAACTTTCGCACAGCCACCCTCGCCGATTTGAAGTGTACTCTCAATAAAGTCGGATTCTCGAAATTCCCTCATTGAAGGCAAAACTGTTAATATCTAAAAAAAATCGCTATTTTCTCATAAAAATTCGAAAAGAAACCTTTTTCTCAACATTTGATGTACTCACAACATCATCGGTAAAATCGTAGATCATTTCAGAACAGAAAAACTGTTTTGCCGAAGTGGTATCAATTCCTTTTATCTAGCTATCAAAAAAATAGGCAAATAGAACAAAATTTAGGGTTTAGCTGTGATGTTTTTGAAGAAATAAGCTTATCAAACACTTCCTTCCGGTTTTTGGTCTTCCAAAATAAGGCTTAGGACACGTGCTGGGTTTGATAAGTACAAATCGATTCATCTCAACAAGAGACATTAAGATCTTTGCGAAATCTCATTAAAATGGGTAGAGTGTGTTCATTTATGTTTTTTTAAAAAGATATTCTTTTAAAACGCTACCGTAATCCCACCAGCTTTCATTCAATTCAGCGAATTTTGTATCATTCGATGAGAAATCACAGAGCTCAGTGAGTGATACAAAAATTTGAGTGATCATATTAGTTGTTTACGGTAGGTTTCTGTTAAGAAATTCTACAAATAGACAAACTAACTAGTTTTTTTTGTTTCATTAATGTTTATGCTTTTGTACAGGGTGGCGCACAATTACCCGCATTCAAATTCACATTTTAAACTCGAAAATAAAATCCCTAATCGGAATTCATTGTTTTCTAGTAAAAATACGCTAGATTTTGGAAATAATAAGTAAAAATGAATAAATGAAACTGGTTTTCTTTGATTTTGAACCATTGAAACTAGTTACAAAAACCAGAAAGTCGTGATTTCGCCGCAGGAAACGCATGTCACAACTTTGCAACGCTCTAGCAAAAGTTTAGAAACTTTTCTGATCAAATCCAGAAAACACATTGCAGGGGAAATATTCAATTTGATAATAAAAAAGAATTAAGTCGATTGATTGACTCTTCTCTAAGCTGGAGAATCTGAACTGAGTGTGGGTCATTGTGCGCAGAATGTCAGACTTGCATTTCGTAAGTTTTAAGTGCAAAACCCCAAGTGGGAACGAGTTTTTAAAGGAAACCGATTTTCTTGTAAATGGAATCCCGACAAGCGATAAACACGCAAAAAAACGATTAGCTTTTATTACGAAGAAGATGAAGAAGAAGATTCGGCAATTTTTTCAATTGCTGGCTATGAAATGACTCAATGACCAGGCATTGAGGAAATTCTTGAATCAAATTTGACTCTAATAAGTGTTATTGTGGTCCTATAGACGTGGAAATGTTAAAAATCTTTGTTTATTATTTTGATGTATGTCGATGTCGATGTCAAAAAAGTTGTAGACGAAGATAAGAAATTACTTGGGGCTTGGCTGATCTATCTAGTTCTGATATGACCTACCCTGGCTTCAGATGTTTTATGGTTTTAGGGATGTTTTAACCGAACTCTTGGACCTGTAAGCTAGGCGCTTACATCCTTATTAGGAAATCAAAACACAAAACTAGTCACAAATTGAGGCAAATTTATATCTTTACTTATTCTTGATTCAAAAATAGCTTATTTCACACGAATCGTCAAACTAAACTTCAAAAAAAGTTTTTCCTTCTTTAGTTTTTAAATAATCTTCTGGATTATACTTTTTTTTCTTCATTTTACAACCAATTCCTGAGCTATTCTTGTAATAAAATACAATTTTAAAGAAAACTTTTGACTATTTAAAACTATTTACATCACTTAATGTAAAGTTATGTACGATAAATTTATAAACAATAACAAAATGAACATTTTTACAACAATAATTAAGTCTCCGATATGAAAAAGTGATCACAATTCGAGTATAGATACATTTTTTTTCATTTTATAACCAACTCCTGAGCTATTCTTGTGATAAAATACAATTTTAAAATACAATTAATAAAATACAATACATCTTTGTGAATCTCAATATTCCTTGCTTGAAGAAGAAGTTCATAGAAATTGTTCTCAATTTTCTTTTCCCACCCAAGTCTTGATGTTATTGAGAGCGATCGAGGCTAATTCTTGAATCTCTCCAGTTGCATTCTCATCATCACTCAAATCTTCGAGAATCTGCACACCGCCTTCACACTCCAACAGTTGACAATACCTTTTAATGATAACTTTAATAGTTTATACATTGTTGGCTATTATACTTTGTTTTATTTCTAATAGTTAGCCGTTAATATCTTCTATCAACTTTTACGTACTTTGTGACGTCTTTGTGACGTCTTTGAAACAAGATAATCCCAGCAAAATGTAAGATTTAGTGCCCTAGGGTTACAGTATTTTTAGTGACTCACTTTTTTGGGTAAGTAGTTGTAAGATGAGCGATACCCCAAACAGCCCAATGACGACTCCCGAAAGCATTCGTTTCAGAAAGCAATCTGGAAGAAAAAAATCGTCATTGAAAAGGTAGAAATCCTTTTCTTAAAACTTAATACTTACTTAAGCAATGGTTGGAATGTGTCATAGTTTATGAATCGACGAGCCTCAAGCTTCCAGGCCCACGTTGCCTAAAAGTTGCTGAACTATTGAAATTCTTGATGATTACCTTGACAATGTTCTCCATGACTCGTTGTCGACAAATCAATACTTGATTCCATGGGAGTGCTTTATCAGCTGCGAGATGAGCGAGAACACCGGCACTATTGTAAGAAATCTCCATCGAAAGATCACCGACACTCAGCAGTTCACTGAAATCTCTTGTTCATTGATTGAAAATCTGGAGATGTCAATACTTGGGTTCATTTTAAAGCATTTTAATCGTTTAATAAAGTAATAGACTTGTAAACCATTTGTTATTCTTAAAGCCGATTGTTTGTAAGTCTTTTGAGACTAAACAAGTTTAATTGATCTAGAAAATAAATGAAAAGAGAAACCAGAAGATCGTGAGCAGCTCATCTTTCATCAATTGACAACGAAGCATCTCAACTTCAGCCAAATTTCCAATAACACCCATCATGTTGTAAACGATTTCTTGTTTTTCATAAAACTTTTGATAACAGTCCTCGAAAAGAGATAAGCCGGATTCACGCAAAAACTTCTCACAGTTCATTGGAGTGTTATCTGAAATAGAGATTTAGACACTGAGATTTCAGGAAAACTAAAAAACCTCTTCTTTCAAGCTTTTAATACCTGTAATAGTCCAAAGAAAACTCCAAGCGGTTTCCATCAAATAGTCACCGTCACCAGTTTCAATTTTTCCTCCAATGAGCAAAAGGACAAGCTGGAAAATTGGACTTGTTGTTTAGTGAGAAAGAAAAAACAAGCTTGAGCTAACACTTTCCCAACCTCAATAACTCCCAGTGATCCGATGAGCACTTTTTGATTCTCATTCGAATGAGAAGCCATTGTATTCAAGCGAAAAACCATAGTCTTCTGGATGGTTTTATCCGGGAGATGCTTTTGAAGAATGCTTGTGAACAAGAAAGCCAAGCGACTAAAGAAAATAGTTAATTTTTTTGCGTTTCTTTCTATTTCTTTTACATCTTAACTTTAAATAAACCCGTTTAACTAAACTAATAATGCAAAATATTAGATTGTCAACTAAATAATTGAACTTTTTCACTAACTTTTCACTAAAACTTGGTTTTACAAATGAAGTACGGTTTGCATCATTCAAAAAAAGTCCTTTTTTTTCAATCTTGGCAACTTTTATACCTCAAAAAAAGTTCAAAATCTCTCAAAAGCAATTTTGTTGAGAAAAGATATCTCTTTCAAATAAAAACTAGATCTCATTTAGTTCAGCAATCATTTTTAAAACCCCACTTTTTCCAAAAAGCTCGGTTATTTCAACCCGATAGAATCTCAAATTGTTAATAATTGTTTTGATATGATTCATTTCTTATTTTTCCACTAGGTCTAGTAGACAATACTATTTTTTAACACGTTCTGAGTGAAGCGACAAACTTATAGTCATCGACATCTTGTGGGATATCGAAATAGGCGAGTGAGTCACAGTAGAGTTTTGTCAGCTCACGATCATCAAGGTGGATTTCCATTCCTGAAGTTAAAAAACATACATTGATCAAAAGTAGGACTATTCGTTTAAGTTACTCCAGTTAAGAGGTCTAAGCTTGGTTCTAAACTCATAGCTAGCCCACGTAAGTTACAGTCATTGAACGACATCAAAAGTAGAACTATTCGGTTAAGTTACTCCAGTTAAGAGGTCTAAGCTTGGTTCTAAACTCATAGCCAGTTCATGTAAGTTACAGTCATTGAAATTAGTGTGTTATTTAGATATCGAATACTGTACTTGAAACACCAATTTTGCTTACCTTTGAGAAGAACACTCAAAATCTCATTTCTCATCTCTTTGCACGTTGCGATTCTTTGCAGAATGTGGCACAAGGTGTTTAAAGCAGCTAAAATCTTGCGTTTGATTTGAATAAGGTATTCAATTCAGTTATGCTTATAGGTTCAAAAACTACCTCCTTGAAGAACTTTGTCGTGAATGTGTTTCTTCATCATCGCGACAACGAGACGAAGAGATTCAAGATGTTCTTCCTAAATCAATTGTGAATTGAAAGCTGATTACAATCCGTTTAAACAGAATGATTTTTGATTTAGCAACTTTTAGGTTTAATCTTGAAGCTTTTGAGTAAAAAGACAAGAAACCTGCTTTAGCATGATGCCTCTTTCAGTCTCCATCCCAACCAAAACATCTGAAAAATGTGAAAGTTTTAAGGAATCTTTTAAGTAAAGTTATTTAATTGATAAGGTACAAATTAGAGATAAATTTTAGAGATAAATGTTTAGATATTATTGACTAACCAGCACAACAATCATATCCTTGACGGTTGAGATGGGAAAAGAGCTCGATCTTTTGACGAATTCGATCATATCTTAATTCAAATATAGCATATAAGGTTAATTATTTAACCTACAAATTATAGTTCATTTTATCTTCAGATTATCTTTTGTGATAGCTAACTCACTGGTCTTCTGAACGGTACAGCTCTTCGACCTCCACGCGGAATCCCAAGCGGCGAACGATTGAGAACACAAGCTTTCGAAGCTGAATGTAAAGAAAAGTGAAAAGATCGATCCAATGCTTGTATTAAAAATGATTTAAACCAAAAAAACTCTAAGTTTTTATGATTTTAAAACTCAATTTCAGATGACGAACCTGCTTGTAAATTCGTCGACAAACGATCTTCACTGATAGCTTGAATCTTCCGAATTTTGTTGGTTTCTAAAAAGTTTCGATCATTTCAAGCTTCTTTAGTTTAGATTCTTTAAACAAAATGAAACTAAACTTGCATTTCGTTTTAAAAACAGATAAACAAATAACTTTAAAAGATTTGATAAAGAAATAACTTTAAAAGAACCCTCACCCGTGCATAGGAGATTATATCATCATCCATTTCGTTAAATAAAAGATTTCGCTAAATGATTGAGTGGAAAAGAAATGAATGAAACGACAAAACAATCAGCTTTTCTGTTAAAAGAGTCAAATTCTCAGCAAATTTTGCTAATGGCAATTTTAGAAATTGTATAGGCAATTCGTATCGACAAAGTGATTTTAATTGTCCACAAAAAGCTATCCACAATTCAATATTTATTGTTAATTTTACGGTAAGCCATTTGAAATTAAATTTGCTCTCTTTTTTGATGGAACATGGAACAACGAGCGACGATACACTTGGTTGGGTGCAGTGCAAGACATGAACGGAGCTTGGACTTGGCTTGATGGGACAGCGTTCGACTATCAACGCTTCGACTCTCTAACACCGACAAGTAGCTTTTATCAAATATTTTGATCTTGCAAATAAAGAGAGGCTACAAGGTAAAAATTCCAGAAGGTTGTGTTGTTTTGGACACGTCGACACATTGGTGGAGGAAACACAGCTTGCGATGATCCGGGATCGGGTGGAGGAGCCTATTTCTGTGGGCATATGGTGACGACTAAACACACGACTCAACAGCCAGACACGACCAAATCACCGCCAAACCTGAACTGTTTACCAGGTAAACAATTCAAGACATTAAAATACCATAAATTTTTTAAAAGTTGATCAACAGCCACTATATAATTGCCAAAAAGATTGGGTCTACTCGGCAGAAACGGGATTTTCTTATAAAGTGAGTGAACTGGAAAGGGGGAAATTTTAGTTTTAATCAAATAGAATGAAATTTAATGCAGATTCTCTTTGATGGTTGGGTGCAGTGCAAGACATGAACGAAGCTTGGTCTTGGCTTGACCAAAGTGATTTTAATTGTCCACAAAAAGCTGTTCACAATTCAATATTTATTGTTAATTTTAAAAAAATACGACTTTTCAATCAGCTTATTACAATAAATAGTTGAAAAACAAAAAGAAAAGTTAAAAAGAAGTTTAATCGTATACTCGAATTGCACAAATCTTTGTCACAGCACCAGAAGCTCACTTTTTCCTCTTTTCCATTCGCGTTTTTAAATTTCTCAGTGTTATGGCCGTTTTTCTGAAAATTACTGAAAAATTAGCTGTAAAATGAATGCTTTACTATTCATTATTACCAAGAAAAAGCTTTTAAAGCAACCCTTGGAAAAAGAACAAAAATCTTGAGAACAAAGAGACTTTTCAACTGTAAAACCGACTTTGCATTGTGGTTTCCCATCACATCCACATCCCCACAACGTTAAGTGTTCATTGTTTTTCTGAAATTTCATTTGATCATCGAATAAAGATTTATAGAATAAAGATCTTGGTAATAATGAATAGTCAAGCATTCATTTTACAGCTATAGGGATTTTTAATCACTTTTTTTTCGATAGTATTAGGTTGATGCAAAAGTCTTTTTCATTTTTTTTCGTACTTCTTTTGAGAAATAACAAAGTCATCAATTAAAATATGGTTTGCTCTAAATGAAAAGTGTTTATTGTTCAATTTCCCATCTTTTTAAGTCAATTTGGGTTCACTTTCAAGCAAATTCGAGAGTGAAAACGGGTTTTTCATAAAAATCTATAAAAACCTCTATAAAGAAATTGGCTGAATAAATTTCTCTGAAAATCTGAAAAAATATTGAACTTTTTGTGCTCTATCTTTTATTTATTAACATCAAGATTGGTTTCCTTAGCTAAAGCGTCTAAAATGCATCATCGAGCCGTCGCCTTTTTTGACTACCCGACTCCAGGCTCTCAAAAAAAATCTAGACATAAGACATTTTAAACTCGTTTTAATGTCATTTTGCAGAAAAATAATTGGCCTTTCGAATGCAATAAACCGTTGTTCAATTGGTGCATTTGTTACTTTTTAACGTAAGTACGAAAAAAATGAAAAAGACTTTTGCATCAACCTAATATTTGTACATTTGTATTCTAAATGAAAGACATTATTCTTATTGTTGATTAGAGTTGTTCCTTCTCAGTCAACTCTTGAACAAAATAATAATCAAAATTCCACCTTTCCCGATCCTTTTATACAATAATTACAATTTGAGCAATCGATTGGGAATTCCTAAAAGTTCTTTCATATAAAAAAAAAAGCCATAACTTTTACTTTTCCCGAGTGGGAGTTCCCTTTTCCATTTAAAACTTCATAATAACATGTGATTCCAAATGAAATTGTGACAAATGTTAAAAGGAAAATGATTGAGTGAAGCATTTAGAATAATTGGGATTTGAAAAAAATCAAAATCTAGAGTTTTTTCTTGTGTTCATCCCTATATCAAAGAAATTTGATGCCCATAAACACTAAGAATTGCTTTTTTTGAACAAAGAAGAGAAGAGAAAAAGATAAAATTGAACATTTTGATCACGTTGATGATTTTGTTAGGGTTGAGAATACAATGGAAATGAAAGATTCGATGAATCATCACCCACGCTTCAAGTATTTATTTTGTGAGTGGGCTATCTTTTTGACAAGACTTGCTTTTGATCATTTCTATCTTTTTCTAGTGTTGCGTATCGATTGTATCTTTACAATCTTTGCAAGATCTAAAGAATTGCAAACCATTCTTGTATAATTCTTTCAAACATTGCGGATTGCGGTGTGAGCGAGAGCTGCGGACAACAATGCTATCCACAATATTGGAACAATGCTCGAGAATGCTAGAGATGACAATGCTAGAGACAACAATGAAAATGCTAAAGAATTGTAAACAATCCTTTTATTTTTTATTAGGGATTGATGAATTCTCTGATCCTTGCAAGCTTTTACTCTTAATGTTTTGCGAAAAACCGACTGAAATTCAGAAAACACTAAAATCATAATATAAACAATATTTGTGTTGATTTTATATCAATTCTATTCTATTCATTCTACGAATTTAACATGTTTGTTTCAAGTTTGGTCAATTTGGGCAAAATTCCAGGTCAATCTGGACAAAATCGTCTCAAGTTTGGTTATTTCTCAGGTCATTTCATTGTGAAAAGCAAAACCCAAAGCCCGTTCGCTATTCTCTAAATTCAGAACATCGAAAAACTTTTTGCTAAGCCAATCCATCCAGGTGTAGAATTTGTAGACTGTTTAGAAAGATTCGATGAAATGAGGGTTGAGAATACAAAGGAAATGAAAGATTCGATCAATCATCACCCACGCATCAAGTATTTATTTTGTGAGTGGGGGCTTTTTTTTGACAAGACTTGCTTTTGATCATTTCTATCTTTTTCTAGTGTTGGGGGTATTGATTGTATCTTTAAACTCTAAATTAAACAAATTTCAATCGAAAAAACATCGAAATACACTTCTTAATTTCCATCTCAGCAAAGCGTTCTTATTTTTGTGCAAAACGCTTGTAGGCTAGTAAATCTAGGAATTTGACGATTTGATACGTTTTATCCTTTCTATAATCCCCAAAAGCCTCACTTTTCTCGATTTGAAGCAAAGAAAATTACAAATGAAAAACTAATAAAAACTAAAGAAATTTGATTACAGTTTTTCTCTCAAATAATGCTCATTCTAAAGGGTAGTTATTTTAGAAAATTATTGTAATTAAACAGCCCGTTTTGGTAGTATTGATTGAGCCTTTGAAATCCTTATCGATTAATACTAAAATTGAGCTGGTTAAGTCAAAATTAGCTGTTCGATTTTCTGAAATAGATGCCTTTAGTAATGGACATTATTTGAGAGGACATACTCTAAATTTGATTCATTAGCAAGAGAGGAAGGTAAGCTTATGAGAGACTACTTCATTTAACAAGTCTTTTACTATGATTCGTGCCGAAAAACTCACCACAATCACCACGATCCATTCATTGACGTCGTTGTTGATATGGGAAGGCAGCTGGTTTCATTGATGACTGATCTCATTCCTGATCAGATTCCATGAGCCCAATGGAAAACGTCTATTGCTATTGCAATAGACGATTGCAATCCAATCTATTGCATTCTGTTCATAATAGAACTCTTATTTTCTCTTTTCTCTTTTCTTGTTTCTAATAGAACTCGTCTGCCGTTATCGTCTTATTTCTGTTTGGCATTTCTCCCAAAGAGTCAACGATAATTTACAGATGAAACCGGTTATTAGCTCAAAAATTTTGTTCAATAGAAAGAAAGAAAACAAAAGTTTTATATAAAAATACTTTTGGATCGTTTCCAACAACAAAATCTGTAAAAAGGGCGATTCTCTTGTTGAAAATGAGGTTTTTTTTCTCAAAAATTTCTCTCTCAACTCAAGAAACACCAAATCCGAGCGATTTTATGTAATTATTGTTTTTCTTTCCACTTTTAGTTATGCGATTTTGTACTAAAAAAGGGGAAAGAGTTCAGGAAAACATTTCAATTTTGAACACAATTTCTCATAACTTAGAAAACAGGCTTAGTTCAACAAGGAAATTTAATTGAAACGTTTATTTTTGAGTGCTAATATTTCGAATTCGATTTCTTTTTTTGACAAAAAGAGATCTGTCTGATGAGATTCCCTCTTCCTTCAGCGATTCTTTTGTCTTTCGGAGAAAAATCGCATTGATAATGCTAAAATATAGGGAATCAATGAAAATCGATGAAAATCGATGAAAATCAATGAAAATCGATGAAAATCGATGAAAATCAATGAAAATCGATGAAAATTACCTTGATCCAAGCATAAATATAATGATTTCAATAGTGATCGTGAATGTGCTAATCGTTGACATTAGATCTTCCCCAAAAAACAAGCCTAACACAGTGATCAACGAATTGGAGATGAGTTGATCGAAGTATGTGTAGAGAGAGTTGAGCAGCATCTGGATCAGCTGTCAGTCTGTCTCATTTTCAAAATTCTATTGGATAGAGCTCTCCTTCATAAACAAACTGTCGTAATTTGAAAAAAAAACATCGTTAAAAGATTCCTTTATGAATATTCTATGCAACTCTTATCATTAAAATGCTAAAGGTTTAGTTTCAGCCGTTTTCTTTGACTAGAGTATGTTCATTCTGTAATTTCATTCTAAAAAAACCCCCATTTCTCAACAAATTTCATTTATTCAGCTAAAGAAAGACAAGTAAATTGAAATTAATTTGTTGAGGAGCTTTTTAGAATAAGATTACTTTAAGAGAAACATACTCTATTCTTGATCAAGAAATAAAAGAAAACAAAATGCACCCACTTGCCACATCAACAATCGCTCCGCTCGACTCACTTTCCCGTTCTTCTTCAACTGAATTTCTTATTTTAGCAATTTGAAATCTATTTAATCACTGACTTTCTTCAATTTTCGTCTTGTTTCGAGATCGAGTGCAAATCCGATAATATAAGGTGTCCAATGAGCGGCTGTGAATAGTAAATCGTTCGAAAAATTCCATGAAAGCAAGAGATCGACAAAAAATTCAGTGCCAACTCGAAAAAGCACTGGAATGGCCACTTGAAATGATGGCCATTTCAACGTATAGCAAAAATAGAAACCATCAAATGAAACGGCAAGGAAACGACTGAATTTCATTTGAAATTTTATCATGTTTTTATATAAAACTTTATTGAAATCATCAATTGATAGTATTGACTGATATCTTGCAGATCGTATTTGTTTCCCATTTTGTACAAATACCATGCCCAATCGGAAAACCATGATGGAAAGCTGAAAGTTTATTGTAAAGAGTTTAGAGTTGTTTGAACAAAAGAAGGCCATTGGCTTAAGAAATTCCAGTTAGAGGAAAGAATCGGCAATAAAAGTCTTGTCGAGATGAGTGAATCTCGTCCAAAATATGTTAGAAAGTGCCATCCACCAGCGAGAAATTTGTCTTTATATGTGAGAAAAGCCAAAGTTCCACTTAGTTTCTCTCACTTGATCGGTGTTTTCTTCACAAAAAGTGCTCCACTCATTAAAAGAGTCGAAATAAACTTGAATATGTGCTCGAAAACGGCCAAGACTCTAGAAAATTCGTTGATCAATTCGATTAAACATTTGAATAAACCGAATCGGCAAGGTGAGGCGATCGTTTTTGCCTGCGTTAAAAGCCGCCACCGTGATTGCGATGTAGCTTGGGAAAGAAAGCTGAAAAATGAGACAAACATTTGGACAAACTATCACTAAAATTATCTAACCTTTAAGCTTTTTTGAAAACCTTTTTTCAATCACAATTTTATCGTTCAGTTATTAAACTAAAAAAGAAACTCATTGTGCTTTCCAAAGTTCTTAAATTTTCCCCCAAAGTTCATTAATGAATACCGCATTGAGTGTATAGCATTCGATGTCATAAATTTGCAAAGAGAGCTCCTCACTGATATCCAATGTGTCATTCATGGAAACAAGTGACCATTTTTGGAGTTGAGCTTGATTCACAAGAAGGAAAATAACTGAAGATGATTGTTTGTTTTAAGCAAGTTTCCTTACTCATTAGGGTGAAGAAGATTGAGATGAGACGAAAGATTTCCCATGAATATTTGTGCTTTTTGTGAAACGACATTTTGGTTGCGATTGTTGAAATAGGTGGTGGTAGAGATGAAGATGAGGAAAAACTGAATCCAACCCTATCCCCTTGCACCCATTTTCATCTAAACTCAATTAGAGACTCGAAAGCTGTAAACAAATAAGCGATGACTTTTAAAATAACCAAAAAAAACAATGAAAATAGAACGCAATGTTTGGTGACATTTTGAAAAAGATTTAAAGAAAGAAATTCAAAGAGAAAACCTCCTATTTTTAGTAGAGCTTTTAAAAACATGTGATTTCATTTGTTCGTTTAGAAAATGAAAATGGGAAATTTTGTTTTATGAGCAACAATTAGCTAGAGAAATGTTGGCTTGAGGGTACTTTGATGAATGTTTTTGTAAGTTTGTGTTTCGATGGTTTCTTCCTCATTTTAATCTGGTTCTCTGAGTTTTTCTTTGATTAATTTTCATCGTAAATTTTAGCTCAAGAATCGAACTCTAAACAATGTCTAATGACACAGTAAACCCTTTATTTAGTCTTTTCGTTATTTTCAAATCAACCACTGTGACAATTTGGATAGTTTTGATCTGCTTGATTAAAGCCGCCGAGGCTGTACCATTGATAATGCATTCGTAGCAAAAAAAATCATGCAATCAATCAAGAACTTCAACAAACACACCAGAGCATTGCCTGGGGAGAACAGCTTTTTCTCATTTGCTCCTTGTAGCCAAGGTCGACGTACAGTTGAAACTCTTTTTAAACTGTACATTCCTTTTCTTCCTTTTCCTTTTCACTGAAATAAGCAAGCTGAAAGCCAGCTGAAAGCTTTATTAAGTACACCGATCAAAGACTAGTTCTGATTTATCACTCAAGATAAGAAACATGATAGAAAAGGAAGACTGATCAGACACAAACGAAATTCAACAATGCGTTCAACCTTTCTTCTTATAGCTCTAATTTGTCTTTTTACTGTGAATGGCCAAAATTGTCCCTTCAGCTACAACTACCAAGGGGATTTCGATCTTTGTTTAAGTCGAGAGCGCTATTCGGGTGAGTTGAGTTAAAAGTGTGAAAACGAAACCATGTAGATGTTTGATCTAGTGCTCATAATCTTTTTCTTTCTTTGTATTACTCTGTTACACTCAGATGAATCTAGCTTAGATCATCACTTTCACTTTAAGAAGTTCTTTTAAGAAGAAGAAAACACGAAAGAATGATGGGGGAAGTATGTTCAAATACTAACAAAGGTTTAAAGCTAAGGTGTACAATTGATCTGATATCATTACTGTTCATGAGTATTCTGTAAAAATAAAGTAAATTCAAAATATAAAATGCTTGTTTAGAATCGTGGAACATGGCTGCATGGGATTGCTCAAACGATGGTGGTAATCTTCTCTCGATTCACAATGCTTTTCAGAATGGACTTCTTGGGGCAATGATTCACAGTAAGCCATTTGAAATTAAATTTTGCTCTCTTTTTCGATGGAACATGGAACAACGAGCGACGATACACTTGGTTGGGTGCAGTGCAAGACATGAACGGAGCTTGGACTTGGCTTGATGGGACAGCGTTCGACTATCAACGCTTCGACTCTCTAACACCGACAAGTAGCTTTTATCAAATATTTTGATCTTGCAAATAAAGAGAGGCTAAAAGGTAAAAATTCCAGATGGTTGTGTTGTTTTGGACACGTCGACACATTGGTGGAGAAACACTGCTTGCGATGATCCGGGATCGGGTGGAGGAGCCTATTTCTGTGGGCATATGGTGACCACTAAACACACGACTCAACAGCCAGACACGACCAAATCACCGCCAAACCTGAACTGTTTACCAGGTAAACAATTCAAGACATTAAAATACCATAAATTTTTTAAAAGTTGATCAACAGCCACTATATAATTGCCAAAAAGATTGGGTCTACTCGGCAGAAACGGGATTTTCTTATAAAGTGAGTGAACTGGAAAGGGGGAAATTTTAGTTTTAATCAAATAGAATGAAATTTAATGCAGATTCTCTTTGATCGTCGATTTCTCGAAGGTGAGGCTGAGTGTGTGCGCGAGGGTGGACATTTGGCATCGATACATAGCAATGTCGAGAACGATTTTGTTACAAGTCCTTTCAAATATCACATTTAAGATAAACGCCTTTTCAGATCTTTGCTGTCCGACACGCTGTAAATATTTTGCTCACGATGGTGGGCAATCATTGTATTTGGTTGGAGGATATAGTGTGAGCTTTTTCAATTTGAAAATGCTGTGAGCAGAGCTGTGAGCAGAGCTGTGAGCAGAGCTGTGAGCAGAGCTGTGAGCAGAGCTGTGAGCAGAGCTGTGAGCAGAGCTGTGAGCTTAATTACAAGCTCTCAACTTCAAACTGTAGTTCTGTTAAACCAGTCTCAAGTGCATTCACTTCTTTCCACTCTCTTTTTTCATCATTTCTGTTAAAGGATTCAAATGAAACGTGGTGGTGGACGGATGGGACAACTTTTGATTATCAACGCGGTGGCTGTGACTTTCATATCATTAGTGGATCAGAGCAGCTTCTTTATGTAAGAAAGTTTTAGTTTTTATTTAGTTTTATCCACTAAAATCTATCTTTATTGAATTTTTTTTATATAAAAAGAATAGCAAGTAGCCATTTTTCAGATTTCTCAGTTGGTTCTGTAAATAATATAAAAATTAGATACGAAACGGAGTCGGCTCGATTGATGAGTGCTCAACTTATTGTCCAGAAATGGGATTATGGTTGATGAGACATCGACAATCAGATCCAAGCACGCCGTATCTCGTTTGCAAGAGATGAGTAAATAAAGCTTTTGTGATCTCTCATCGATTTGAAGACAAAAAAAAGGACAACACATCATTATTCTCAAAGCTCTTTGAAAACTGATCATTGAGCACATTTGGAGTCACAAAGTATAGCTTTGAGATAAGAAATGAAATGACGAAAGGTGACAAAGATTGAAAAATTGTAAATCTTTTGATCTTTAATAACTTTTTCTTTAAAACTAGTGCCTTTAGTGTAAAGTTTGATGTTATTTTATTCATTAAGATTCATCTTTAAAGTCTTATAAGTCTGTATAGTTACTAAAAAGTAAACTTCATTTGAAATTTTAACTTAAATTTTAGTATTGTCATTTTAAAACCCGAAAGTTTAAGCATTTTTTTAGCTAAAACTCAAGCTTGAAGCAATTCCATTAGAAATTAAATGCTATTGGCTTTCTAGAGCCACGATCTCAACAACAATCATTCAATAGTATAGATTCAATCAACAATGATTCAATAGTTAAAGATTTATTAAAGGATCTAGTAATTTTTTGAGCTTCATTAATAGTGCAAATAGGGAAAGGATTACGATAGAAATAGAATGAATCTCTTACCGTAAATACTGTAATGGTACCCCACCCCCATAATGACGGTGTGGAGTGTTGTGTAGTCTAGCTTTGAACGAGTGTTTCTCGACACTGGTTTATACTACAATGCGCGTTTAGATATCAAAAAATAGCCCTGAATTTCAACTATTTTTTGATACGAAAGACGCATTTTTGAAAGTACGGGCGCTTTGAAAAAAATGAAATACTAAAAAACTTTTGCGACTACGCGATTGTACGAGGGGGATGGGGTACTATTACAGTATTTACGGTAGGTATTTTTAAGATATTCAATCTGTTTATAATGTAATCCTTTTTCTAGCACTATTAATCAAAAGAAGCTTACTGAATCAATAAACTATATTCTTCTTCTTTCACTCTGGCTGACACGTGTATTTCTTCAAGACTGGATCCGTCTTCTTCACGAATCCCGGACAACAAGTGGGCGCAGGGAATGGGCAAAGAGCATCAGTGCATTTCACATTTTGATTTGATACTCCACTGGAAAATCACTTAAAATCTCAATACTTCTATCATTTCTTACTCGCATTCACAACGAGCAGGCGTGCACTGTCGTGATTGACTCTTTGTTCCACACATTCCACAAGTACTTGAGCAAGATGTCACATCCGACCAAGAGCTCCAGGTGCCTGTGCAAACTGTGGTTGTCGCTTTTGTTGTGGCTTTGGTCGTCGTTTTTGTCGTTGTTTTTGTCGTTGTTTTTGTCGTCGTTTTTGTAGTCGTCGCTTTCGTTGTTGTGGTTTGTGGGGTACGAACTAGGACTAAAAAAAGCGATATTCTCATATGTATTTGTGTGCAAAGCCTTTGCGAACCTTCACAAGCAAAGATTCCCTTTGATGGAGACCACGTGCCGTCAGCCCCACACGTGTACACGTCACTGCTAGTGATTGTTACTCCTGGATTTCCATAATGATCTCCAGAAGGGCTCTAAAAGAATATTAAAAGAAAAACGATATGGAAGAATCGTTGATCAATCAAACACTCATTAACTAGTGAAGAAAATAGTAAAACCATTGTCAAATATAAGAAAATTTAGATCTCAAAAAGCTACCACAGCCGGTGACCCATCATCGAGACGAGTCGTGCTGTAAATCCACTCCTGACCAGTACATTTCACCGTCACTGTCTAAATAAGAAAAAGCTTTTGAACTTTTTGTTGTTTATCAGTTTGTAGGATTTCATAACTTTGAGAAAAAGAGTCGGATCAAACAGAGTTTCACTTTATTTACTCTTTAATTGAATTTTCTAAAGATCTCTGCAATATCGTAAAAATAGAGGAATTTAGCGATGTCCTTCTCCGCTCTAATCTGAATTTAATTGACTGATTTGACTAAATCAACATACAAAAACTCTTGAGGACCTAATTAAGAAGATTTCTTTGACTTGCAAAACAAATTTTATGTAGAGCGAGAATAAGAACAACTGTATTCTCAATTGAAAAAGATATCTAGCTGAAGCTGACCTTGCATCCTGCATCATTGGTGTCATACGTGAAAACGGGGGTGTCGTAGAAAATCGATGTGCCACACTCGGTGGCACTCGCGAGAATGCACGTGCCAGCCGCCGTGGCCGCCCCACAAGACGAGCAACTTGTGTGTGATGGGTGAACGAAGAGGAGAAAAGAGAGGAGAAACAATAACAACATCTTGTTAAGCAAAAACGAATTCGAATAGCTCAAAATGATTCCTCTTTTTGTGGGCACATTTATAGGAAGGGACGATCCCATAAGCTGACTTTCATTTCATTTCATTTCGTTCTTTGACCATCGTTGATCTGTGGCTCCAAAAAGTTTATTGCCTGAATATTTCAAAAAGCTTTTGTGTTCTAAAAAAAGAATATTAATTTTATTAGGTCAAAAGCGAGTACAAAAAGTGTTCGATCGGGTTTCGTGTCTGGTGCGTGGGCGCGTGGGCGCAAATTTGTTTCCATTTTTTCAAAACTTTTCAAACTTTCGTATTATTTCTCAATTTCTTTCTTTCTAACGAAAGAAATAGGGGAATATTTCTCAAATCTACGCGTTCATCGGTGCTGTTGGAGGAGATGAAGTGGCTCAGGCTCAGGCTGTTGGAGGAGATGAAGTTTCACAAATTTCATAAATCGTAAAGTTTCTATAAGTTTTGCACAACTCTGAGTTTTGAGATTTGTCTGTTTAACGGTAACGGTGATGATAAATTAGTAAAAGTTTAGATAGATATTCAAACATGTTACTGTTTCTAATTGTAAAGAATTTTATCGTTGGATGAATGACTTTCATGGTCGACTGATTAGGATCTTCGTGGTCAACTGATTAGGATCTCATGGTCGACTGATTAGGACCTAAATGGTCGACTGATTAGGGCCTACATGGTCGACTGATTAGGACCTTCGTGGTCGACTGATTAGGATCTCTTGGTCAACTGATTAGGACCTTCGTGGTCAACTGATTAGGACCTTCGTGGTCAACTGATTAGAACCTTCATGGTCGACTTGTCTCCTAGCCGGGAGGTCAAGAGTTCAATCCCAACATCTAGATTATTTCATTTTTTCATGTAGATGGGTTTTTTAACAATATTTGGGTTAGGGGTTTATGTTGAGTTTGATTTATAGGAATATTGTGTCCTTTGTGTGTCTATTCATGTGAAATAAATGTATTTTTAAACACTCAAAGAGAGAAATGATTCAAGAAGTAATTGGGAAACTAAATTTCCTCAATTTGGTCGATGAAATGAAGACAAATATCATATAGATTTTGCATTAAATTGTTCAAATTGTTTCAAACAAGCCATGTACAGCAATCATCAACTAGCGCCTTTAAATATATTTATTGTGTTTACTGTTGTAACTGGTTACATTTTATTGAAAGAAAAAGAAATAGTTTATTCTGTCGATTCTTCGACATTCTCTCCTTCACTGTGAACTCTCCGTGAGTGATATCGGCGAACGATTCGAATGATTGTCGAAACGCTGGAAGCTGCTACAAGCACCGCTCCACCCACATAGAAACACACGTCATAAGATCGAGTCACATCAAAAGCTAGTCCTAAAAGTTTTTTATTAAAGGTAATTTTATGGTTCCAGCAACTTAACATCACAAATTTTGAACTTTTGACTTATGAAGCTCCCGTTTAGCCCTTTAAACAATACAGCTTTGTAGCTACATGTAGCTTTGTAGCATACAGCTGTAGCTGTATAGTCTTGAATGATCAAGCAAGAAGATTCTTCATCAAGATTTCATAGTTAAAGTTCAAACCTGCAAACGGTGTCCCCAAAAGACATGCCACTCCTCTCGAGACAGCTAGAAGACCAAAGGAGCTTGTCAATCGCTCGATGCCTAACAGATCAGCCAACACGATTGACGATAAACAGATGTAAGCAGCTGGAAAAAAAACTTGTTTTTAAAGCTAAAGTTGATTCACTTACAAATGATGAATCCAAACAGGGCACCGTAAACTAATAGCATTGAATAGGTGTGACAGAATGGAGCGGCCAGGCAGAGGAGACCGCAAATGAACTGAGAAAAGGTGACGATGGTCAGAGAGGAAACGAACTGACGATCGGCCAGCCATCCGGAGAGGATTCGACCTGAATTGGGGAAATGGAATAGATTCGAATTCAGAGAAAAACTATCATTGTTTCAATATGTCTCAAAGTTTTTAGAATTAAACTTTTAAAAACTATAAATCCCAAATAAACAGCGAGTTTTTCTTTAGATGAAGACTAAGCAACGATTCTTTAGATGAAGACTAAGCAACGATTCTTTAGATGAAGACTAAGCAACGATTCTTTAGATGAAGACTAAGCAACGATTCTTTAGATGAAGACTAAGCAACGATTCTTTAGATGAAGACTAAGCAACGATTCTTTAAAGCCATAATTACTGCATAACATCAACCAATGCTTCAATTTCTATTGTTCATTTAAATCTATGTTTATATTTCCAAAAAAAAGAACACTAAAACAAACTCACCAACAGTGTTCGTCACTCCAATCAATGGCACAAAATAGATGGTATCCTTTTCAGGGATTCCTTTTGAGATCGCCAAATCTTTAAGGAAAACAAAAGGAGTGAAATAAGCGAGACTGGCAAGGAGATTCGAAAGGCACAAGAGAAGCATGATCGGGTTCTAAAACAAATTTGAAACTTTCATTGTAGAAAGTCCACCTTTAACAGCTCGAAATCGATGATGTCTCCGAGAAAAGATGGGCACAACTTGCATTTGCTGTAACTAACGTTTAGAGATCATTTTTCTAAGCACTAACCGTTTTTCTTCTTCATCAACCAAAGGAGTTTCTTCAATGATCGTTTTTGGGATCGTGGTGATCGAGGCTCGATAGGAGAGGCCACCACCTAGATGCTAGTCTTAGCCAGAGCTGTTCTTAGATCAAAATTTAGATTAAACCAAGTCTAAAGTCAAGAAAAGTTTGGCTTTTTGAAACAACTCTGGTTTTAGCTCTTAGAATAGAGTAAATCATTGGAAACAAATCTTTTTTAAGGTGCTTCAACAAATGTTCATTTTAGAAACTTTAAACAATAAGATGTTTGTAATGGAATGGAATGTAATGAATGTAATTGAATGGAATGGAATGTAATGAATGTCTTAATGTATTCAAAAGCAATGGGTACCCTCTTTCCTGTATCGATTGAGCCTTTTGATCGATCCCGAGTACATGATGTCCTGTCGATTCAATGGCTTTGCGATTTCCTCGGCTTCATGGGGCTAAATATGTTAAAAAGCAATTGAAACATTTGAAAATCATTTGAAAAAATCCAAAAATGATATTCATATCAGAATTTATTCCGAAAATCATAAAACTCACAGTCAAATTGATTCTCAACTCCCGAATACTCTTCGCCAAATCACCTTTTGGTTGAGTGAGCTCTTCATTGACCCTGGAATGAGAAATTACCTGTCAACGGTTGTTCAAAAATAACTAAACTATAAAAAACGTTTGCATTCAGTTTCTTTTTTACCCAGTGAGCGTCAGTTTGCGTTGTCTCACCGTGGTTCGGCGTGCTTTTTGACCGGCCTAAAATCGAGTCTAGCAAATTTTTGCCTAAGCAGTTTACCCAAGATTTCGCGAATCCCTTATCTCCTCCATCTTCACAATGAGACAACTCGTTTCTCACACGAGACAATGGATTGTTTGTTTTTTGTTTTCGATCAGCGATCGCTTTGGCCTAAAGTGTTTTCTCAATAAGAATCTAAATTGTTAGTTTTGACTGTTGTTTCTGTCGATAACTGATATCAGACTCCAATAAACATTACCTAATATTAGATACTGATTTGGAAGCTGACTATCGCTCTAGGCCTGATTCAAAATTAGGTAAAGTGCACTGTTAATGTTAATCTTAACTCAGATTATTCACTTGAACAGTTGTTTTTAGGAAGTTTTAGCAATTCATTGAAATGTTCTGCTAAACTCTCAACAAAATACACTTCAGCTTGATCACCATTTAATATTTTCTTACCCATGATTGTGCAAATGACATCTCCTCATTCTCATCACATTGAGACAGAGCACCGGCGCTCGACCGTCGTCCAGCATCGCTGGGCATCTTTTGGCGATTTGCCTAGAGCTTAACGTTGACTGATCTTAACGAAAATAGACAATTGAAAACTGATAACGGTTCCAATACGGCTCCACTACGGTTCCAATACGTTCCTTTTTGGTTCCAATACGGTTCCAATATGGTTCCAATATAGTTCCATTATGGCTCCAATATGGTTCCAATATGGTTCCAATATGGTTCCATTATGGTTCCAATATGGTTCCAATATGGTTCCAATATGGTTCCAAGATGGTTCCACTACGGTTCCGATACGGTTCCAATACGGCTCTTTTTAGATCCAATACGGTTCCAATACGGTTCCATTACCCATGATTTAGCAAACGACATCTCATCATCTTCATCGCATTGTGATAACTCATTTCTTATCCTTCCCATCGGCATGTCGTTACTCGATTTAGCCTGTGCATAAAGTTTTGATCATCATGCTGAATTCATCGATTTACCCATGATTCAGCGAAAACACTCTCATCATCTTCACAGTGTGACAATGCGTCTTTCATCTTTTCAATCGCTTTAGCTTCGTGCTCTTTCTCAGGCTCCTAAAAAAACTATTTAAATGGTATTGTAATCAAATATGTTTAGGAGAGTTCAAAGAATCAGAAAAGAGAAAAAAAAGCGATCAGAAAACATGTTGAAACACTTTTTATGATTACCTCTTTGACTTTCACTGAGTCTTTTTTGCTCAACGCAGGTGGAGTCAATTTTCTGTACAACAGTCCAGAGATAATGCACAAAGAGATCAAGCCAGCCAGCACAAAGTCAGCTCCTTTCCAGGCTAGGTCTGAAAGTTAATAAATGCGGTTTAGAGTGTTCTGATTTAGATGGAAAAATCTTGAGAAAAAAATACTGTGATCCTTCAAGAGAGGACTTTTCAAAATGAGAATTGATCAAATTCTAGCTATCCGTTTACTCTAGCTCACAAATAATGCTCGTTCTAAAAGGCGGCTGCATTTCAGAAAATTACCGTTATCGAACAGCCCGTTTTGGCTTAATCAGCTCAATTTTGATAGCCTCGTAAATCCCTATTGATTAAGACCAAAATTGAGTCAAAACTGGCTTTTCGATTACGGTAATTTTCTGAAATAAGTGCTTTTTTGTGCACACTCTACTCTTTTTTTTGCCAAACGGTAGAGTTAGACCCACTCTGTATAGCGAATCGAGCAACAAAGGGCATCAACATTGTCCCAACCCCGGACCCAGCTACGGCGATTCCTGTGGCTATGGCTCTAAATTCGATTGGGATTGTTGAAACCTAAGACTTTTATGTTATAAGCTCACAGGGCTAGAGTCTATGATCACCTTTTACTTTCGAAATATTGTCCAACAGAAACAATGGCTGGTAGATAGATCATTCCAAAGCCGATTCCTCCCAAGACTCCATAAATTGAGACAAAAACGATCAGATTTGGCGAAAATGTGGCCAAAATGAAGGCACATCCAGCGATGATTGATCCAATGATCACCGTTTTTCGAGCGCCCAGCTTATTGCACATTGCTCCAACGAATGGTCCTTTAATGCTTTTTGGTATTCTAGTCAATACTTTTCGTATTCTATTGTAAGAATATTCTATCATAACCAGTATTCTATCTTTCTATCGTGTATTCTATCGTGTGAATCAATCCGTTTATGTTCTTCAAAAACTCATGGGAACAAGTCACAAGTTTAGTCACAACTTAGTCAATTTGGCAAGTCAAGTTAGTCACAAGTTAGTCGAACAGTCAATTTGGGGAAATAGCCAAATAGTTCTGGTTGAATTTTTCTCTTATGCACATAGTTAACTAACCAACGAGCAAGTAGACACCGATAAGAAGTGAGCCGATCAGAGCTGTCAGAGCATTGGATCCCTGAAAGTTATTGCATTTGGAATTGATAAAAGTTTGATGTTTCGCTTTTTATTCAAATAAACTCAAATGTTCACTTTAAATTCCGCTTGATAACTCGGCTTGAACTCGGTGAAGCAAGTACAAATGCCGTCAATGATGAGATTCGAGCAAAAAGCCGCTAACACGATCACCCAACCATAGCCACCGTCTGGAGGGACTGGGAGGAGCTGCTTGGCTACATCGACAGCTGAAATGAGGATGTTGAAATAATGGTTTCCAAACAACTATATTGTTATAACTAAAATACATTTAAATCTTAAAAATATGACATTTTTGGTTAACTGTTGTTGTTTTGAATCGAAAATAAGGTGTCGTAACCGATTATGAATTTCAGCCGATTATAAATGAGTGAAACTAGGCGTGGAACTAGTTTAAGTAAAATAAAGTGATTGTCAAGTTTAAAGATATGTTTCTAAAACTTGAAAAAGAATAGCTTCTTTCTTTAGAATTCTTTCTAGAATTGTATATGTCATAGCCCATCATGAATTTCAGCCGATTATGAATGAGTGGGTCTAGGAGCGTCCAATCATCAAGTGTTTGGTATCATTCAACGCAGAATTATCAATAATTATGTTAAATTTTTTTAATTAGAAAGATTGGATAAAAAGAAAAAAATTTATGGAGCTTCAAACTTTTCTCTCAAGCAAATAGTTTTTTCGATCTAATTTTTTTTCTTTTTATCCAATCTTTCTAATTTAAAAAATTTAACATAATTATCGATAATTCTGCGTTGAATGATACCAAACACTTAATGGTTGGACGCCCCTAGCCCCACTCATTCATAATCTGCTACGGGGGTCCCGCCAATTTTGAATGAAACGTTGTATCGCCCGGAATTTTTGAACCTAAACTCACAAATTTGATACCAATCGACACAGAATTTAATTCGCTACAAAATGATATAAGATTGTCCTTATACATTAAAGGGGTTGGCCTACTAGAAAGGTTTGCCAAAAAATTTCATTCATAATCGGCTACGAAAAAAGGCTTTTGATTTGGAACAGAGCAGAGAATAACAAAAAAAAGTCCTCAAATTTCATATCTATACTAAAAAAAAACTAAAATTTAAGGAAAATTCTTTTTTTGGAAACCCTCTGCTAGTTTCTTGACTGGTTTTTAAATAGGTTTAAACTTAAAATACTTTTGAAATAAATTCAAATAAAAAAAACGAAACTACTAACGATTTGTCGTCAAATCCAACGAGATTTTCCCCATCTTTTGAGTTGTCAGAAGATTATTTTCGCAACAACTGAAAATATTCGAAATTAAAAAAAAGAGCTCAATAATAGTGAATGATGAAAACAAAGTCAACGAAATCCGTTTCAAATTGATCAGTCGATTTGCAAAAGGATATCCCTTAAAGGGAAATAAATCTTTTTTTTCCAACAATCAACGAAGAGAAAGAGGAAATGATCTGTCAAAAAAGATTTGTCTCTCTCTCTTTTTCATTGTCTTGACTGCTCTTTTCTTTTAATGATCTCGATCTTTCAATACAGATATAAGATGCGTAACAAGAGGATCAAACGGAAGAGGGGAAGCGGCCGATCCCCGGAAAGTGGAACGATCGATTCTCAGGCACCGACTCCTGCGAAAACCCGATGGATCAACCCGGAAATTCGCTCGACGTTACTGTGGTCAAATGACTGGTGGCGATGGCTGCGAAAAGTGGGGCGAAATTGGAGTAAAAAAACCCCAAATCCCATACAAAATATCGGAAACAAACAAATGGAACGGCCCCGTTTTCGTTCTTCAGGACGGTGCAAGCTCCCACAATTCAGAAATTCAGATCCAATTTCCATTAGGTTTCTTTTCAAACCCAATAATCGGATCCCTACTCATCCAAAAACTGTTTGTTTTCTTCTTCCATTAAGAAGTGTCTCTAAAAGCTTAACACTAACTAGCCAGTATGTTTCCTTTCCGTTTCCAACGAAGATCAACGATGGCATATCAACAGGTGTCTTTAAAGCCCATCCGTCCCATATCCATTATTGATCACTCCTGTTCCATATAAAACAGTTTATCAATAAATAAATTTCTTTTTTTTGTAAACTTACTCTGTTTCACAGCATAACCACAAACATTTACATTTGGACTTTGGAATGAGCAGGGACAGTTGGCCTGGGGATTTTCGGGCTAGACGTCAATAGGTGCCCAACGGAAATTGACGTCTTGAGCCCTTCAAAATCAACCTCTTTCAAAAATTTCATGACTATGACATTTTCACCCAAATATAGCTGGATCATTTTACTGATTAAGCAATAAGCACCGAAGATTCAGAGACTAGAAACCATTGAATTGGATATCAATCAGATCTTTCTTGTTCATTTAATGCTAGTTTACCATAAACTGAAACTCTGTCATTTTCACTGAAATATAGCTGGATCATTTTACTGATTAATTTTGAAAATTTGACTATTTCGAGAGTTGGAATGGCTGAATTGGATATCAATCAGATCTTTCTTGTACATTTAATGCTAATTTACCATAAACTAAACCCCGGAATTTTCAGTGAAATATAGCTGGATCATTTTCTTGATCAATTTCGAATATTTAATGATTCCGAGACTTGGAATGGCTGAATTGGATATCAATCAGATCTTTCTTGTTCATTTAATGCTATTTTACCATAAACTGAAACTCTGTCATTTTTCGTCAAATATAGCTGGATCATTTTACTGATTAAGCAATAAGCACCGAAGATTCAGAGACTAGAAACCATTGAATTGGATATCAATCAGATTTTTCTTGTTCATTTAATGCTATTTTACCATAAATTGAGACTCTGTCATTCTCACTGAAATATAGCTGGATCATTTTACTGATCAATTTTGAATATTTAATGATTCCGAGACTTGGAATGACTGAACTGGATATCAATCAGATCTTTTCTTTGTTCATTTAATGCTAGTTTACCATAAACTGAGACTCTCATTTTTCGTCAAATATAGCTGGATCGTTTTACTGATCAATTTCGAATATTTAATGATTCCGAGACTTGGAATGGCTGAACTGGATATCAATCAGATCTTTCTTGTTCATCTAATGCTAGTTTACTATAAACTGAAACTCTGTCATTTTTCGTCGAATATAGCTGGATCATTTTACTGAATAATTTTGAAAATTTGACAATTTCCAGAGTTGGAATGGCTGAATTGGATATCAATCAGATTTTCTTGTTCATTTAATGCTATTTTACCATAAATTGAGACTCTGTCATTTTTCGTCAAATATAGCTGGATCATTTTACTGAATAATTTTGAAAATTTGACAATTTCCAGAGTTAGAATGGCTGAATTGGATGTCAATCAGATCTTTCTTGTTCATTTAATGCTATTTTACCATAAATTGAGACTCTGTAATTTTCACTGAAATATAGCTGGATCGTTTTACTGATTAAGCAAGAAGCACCGAAGATTCAGAGACTAGAAACAACTGAATTGGATATCAATCAGATCTTTCTTGATCATTTAATGCTAGTTTACCGAAGGTATTATTCCTGTGTACTTTTGTTTGTATCTTGTTTTAGCGCTGGCCGAAAAGCCCAAATCTACAGTATGCTACACTTCGCTTATTCGACGAGTTGAATTTGTTTATCGAGATCATGGAAATTGCGTTGGCCAAAGGACTCCCTTATGGACAACATTACAAACAAAAACCCTTCCGCAAATGTTTTGAAAATAGACGATAATTAGCGGTTTTGAATCGACCAAATCCCGTTTTGAATCATTTGGTTCACATTTTTACAGTTGTTGTGATACATAGGTTAAAGTTTTTGTTTACTAATATTTTATTATCGTTTTTTTTGTTAAGCGCTTGGAGAAATGCTTTTTTAAAGTCGAAAAAAGCTAATTTGCACGACCATAGATTTGAAAGTTAACAATTTATCAAAATAATCTAATTTTTGTCAATCAAGTACAAAATCAGCTAATTCTTGTAAGTAGTTCAAGTCTTTTTGAAAAAAAAGTTCATTTGGCACAAATGATCCGCGGCGCAAGGGATTTTGGCGCAAAAAACACGGAGCCTTTGCTAGCAGTTCTAAAATTTGAATGTTTGTCCTTAGTTTGCATACGTTTTCCCGTGATTTGCATTTAAAGGTCATTTAAATCTAGACCGAAGGATGCTCAATATGCATCTGCATCTTCTCGTCTTTCTGCAACGTCCGGATGGAATCGACCACGAAGGGGTGAGTGTTTGTGCTTTTTGATATTGTTATCCTTAAAAGCTGTTCTTGTTTCTTGAGAAAAAATTATTAAATTTTCACTTATTCCACTGCATTTTTTGGTTTTTTTGGCACTTTGCTTAACTCTAAAAGAAAATATATCAATTTTTAAGCATAAATTAATTTAGTTTCACATTGTAAAAGCTTAAGTACAAGTAGAATTTTAAGCTTGCTAATGTTTTTTCTTTTCAGGAGTGATCTCCTGTTTCTTCCAATTAATTCATCTATTCTTAAACTTTTACTTTTTTCTTGTAGAAGTTCCTCCTCCAGCGCTCAAAGTGCCATTCGCTTTCCTGAAGAGACTGAGGCGTCGGATCAATCAATGCGTGGGCGCGGCGGACCGAGGCTCCAAACGGCAACGAAAACCACTAATGCTTTACTTCGAACAAGTGAGTTTTGAGTAGATTATAAGAAATTTTAATTGGATTATGTTTAAGTTTTGTCTTTTAGAGCGCAATGTTGCAAGAAAAAGGGTGACCTCGCTGCCGACATCCACGAGTCCTGCCACTTTGACATCTCCATCATACTCTCGATCAACTGTCTCATCCCGTGCACGTTCTTCGGAAAAGGTTAAATTAAATGAATTGTTTGATATAGATAACTAATAAGCCATATGTATTGTTTTCTTTTAGAAGTCATCGTCTCATCGCTCTAAAACGCCATTCGCATCTCGTGCACGCTCTTCGGGCATGGTATAATCTTTGAACTTTGCCGTATATTGCTCTTCTTGGCCAATTTAGAAATCCTCATCTCATCGATTCAAAGTGCCTGCCTCATCTCAGCACCCTAAAACGCCATTCGCATCTCGTGCACGTTCTTCGGACAAGGTATAATCTTTTAACTTCTCGTCCATTTCTCTTTTGGATCAATGACCAATATGTTTATTTAGAAATCTTCATCTCACCACTCGAAACCAATGTTATCTCGTAGTCGTTTGCCTTATCACGAGCGACCATCTCGGCGTCAACGATCGACTCGTCAATCAATTGAATTGACTAGCAGGATTCAACGCGGAAAAGAAGAGGCAAAAGCGCAGAAAGAAAAGGTTGGGATTTTTGAAGTGATTTGTTTAGAAAATTCCTTTGTTTAGGAGGAAGCGATCTTTGTGTTCAACGTGCGCAAGCGTGTTTTGGTGGATTGGTTGCAGAGTCTCTACGATCAACCTGATGATGCGATCATTGCAATTCGTGTGAATAAAGATCAGTTGGTGAGAGTTTAATTCAGAGATCAACTAGCTTGTTAATCATAAGATAAAGTGGATAATTATTATATTTTTCAGCGTACCCTCAGTGAGCACGAAGCCTCAAAAGAGCGTCGTCGTCAGAGGCGCCAGGGGGAATAACTTCTTCATTCAAGCGCATGGCAAGGATAATTAATCAACACAATTATACTGCCACATTAATTCCTCATTTTTTTATTCGGTGTCCCTCTCACTCATTTTCAATCGTACTTGGTCTTTGCCTCTTGCTTGTGACCGTGTCTAATCTATTTTTGGGCTCATCAGTGGATCAATAAAAATTTGAAAGGACGGGGGTCAATTTTTCTTCACAAATATATCAGCTTGGCAAATATGAAAGGTTATTTTTTACAAAAAATATTGCCCTGTCGTTACGAAGAACATTCGCTGTCTAGGATTTTTCTCAATAATATGTCAAAATGTGCTCATGTTTTTTTGCAAAAACTTTTTTGTTTTGAACAATATTTGTATTGTTTCAGCTTGGCAAAGATGGATAACCAAAAATTTAAAATCAGGACCGCCATTTTCTTTGAATTCAAGTTAAACAAGAAAGCTACGGAATGCCATCAGAACATTTGTACTATTTTTGGAGAAGCTGCTCTTACTTACAAACAATTTTGTGTTTGGTACGATCACTTCAAAACGGGAAATGAGTCATTGGAGGATGCACCACATGGAAAGCCGCCGATTACTTTGGACGATCAGCGGTTACTGAACGAGGTCGACTTGGATCCATCGCAAAAGTGTAGAAAATTAGCAGAAAAGTTTGGATGCACTCATGTTCCCATTTGCACGTTCTTGGGAAATCATATCGAAGCGGGAAATGGCTCCCCCACGACCTCACTGATGCCCACAAAGTCACACGAGTCAGCTTGAGACACATTTTGCGAGCAGCCGCAGAATACAATTTTCTTTATCGAATCGCTCCACGGTGAACATGTAGAGACAGGTGACACCCTCGTTGATTTCTTTTTTGAAATAACATCTGTGATTGTAGGGTCTGTTCAGATCAGACAGAAAACCATTGGGACAACTCCTTTCCAAATCCTGATGTGTCTTGATGAATCCACATCCAAAATCTTTGTATTTACGGAAAAAGAAATCTTGAAGTAATCCAGCTTCCAGCGAGCTCTCGTCGCAAAATTTCGGATCGGATTCCGGGAAATCTTTAGTCAAACTTTCGAGATGTCTTTCAATTTGTAAGTGATACTTTCGAAATATCTCTTCTGGATCCCAAGCATCTTTGAATTGATACAACGAATGGACAACGAGTGCCGGTTTTTCATGTCCGCTTTCGATTGCAAAGATAATGTAATTTTTAAGAAAATGGTCGAAATCCGGACTATAATGGTCGTTGATGAGAATGAGTTCAGCATTTGATTCCATTATAGCAATGCAAGCTGCCGGTCCAAACCAGTTTACTGAAGAAATCACTCGACAATCGGAAATTCCGAATCTCTCAAAGAGCTCCTCCATATAATTTTCTGTCTCTTTTTCAGGATCTGTTTCAATGAAAGTGCAAAAGTTGAGCACACAGATATTGGAAACTTTGAAGTGATACTTTTTCAAAAAATGTTTTGCCATTTCCAAGCTAATTCCCAGGTTTAGATAAAGATTTTCCACATTTTTAACCCCAGTGAGGAACGTGTTCCCCTTCAAAAGTTCCTCGAATTTCCAAAATGTGATCTCTGGAGTGACCTCGTCAACCAATTTTAGTTTCAAATTTCGACAATAGCGAATATTTCGGAAAAGCAAAAACGGGGATTTCGTGAAAATCGGTTTCATTTCAGCTACCCAAAGAGTTTCATCGAAAATTGTGAACGGAGTTTTGTAGATTCTTTCGATTGCCCCGAAGCTCACTCGAGAAATAATTGTAAGTTGGATAACTGGAAAATTGCAAATGATAGAATCCCGACGAAGTTCCCAGTCGTTGAAAATGAACCCGATTTCGTGGACTTTAGTAAATGGCCCGTTAGACGACACAAAGTGTCGCAACCCTTTGTTGATTTTCAAAAATTTCAGCGTTTGGACGATGTCTAGACATTGCCAGATTTGATTTTTCAGTTTTGAAGAAAGATTTGAATATGGGAAGCGAGTTCTTTTCATTTTCAATCAATAAATGAAGGAGAAACGTCAAAGTGCCTAACGCTTATCTTTTGAAAATGAAAAGGAAAGACTTTTGTCAAGAATTTGAGAAATGGATACGTATACATGTTTTGAGACAAATCATGATCACACAGCATCAAGAATACAATAAGTTCCAGTCGGCTATCTTGTAAAACTACCGTAATCAGACTCCCAGTTTCCTTCAGCTCAAATTTTGGGGAAGCACTTAGCTAATGATCACGAAATTGGGTTAATCGAGCAAACTGAACTGACTACGGTAGTTTTATATGTGTCGTAGCCGATTATGAATGAGTGGGTCTAGGAGCTTCCAACTATCAAGTATTTAGTATCATTCAACGCAGAATCATTAATAATTATGTTAAATTTTTTAAATTAGAAAGAGTGGATAAAAAGAAAAAAATTATGGGGCTTCAAAATTTTCTCTTGAACAAAACAGTTTTTTTGCTCTAATTTTTTTCCTTTTATCAAATCTTGCTAATTTAAAAAATGTAACATAATTATCAAAGATTCTGCGTTGAATGATACTAAATACTTGATGGTTGGACGCTCCTAGACCCACTCATTCATAATCGACTATGGGGGTTCCGCCAATTTTGAAAGAAACGTTGTAGCGTCCGGAATTTTTAACCTAAACTCATAAATTTGGTACCAATCGACGCAGAATTTAATTCGCTACAGGATGATATAATATTGTCCTCATACATTAAAGGGTTGCTCCACCAGAAAGATTTGCCAAAAAATTTCATTCATAATCAGCTACGACATATATATCTTTTAGCCGAGAGGGGTACACTTTAACACTGATTGTCAATTTTTTTGTTTTTGTGAGTAAAGAAAATCGCAACAACTCTAAGAACTTTATTGAAATTACTCAAACCAAATGTGGATTCGGAACATATTTGGCCAAAAGTTGTAAGACACAGGTATCCTTGTTGAATTGCTCGATAGTGAACATATAAAGGCAAGTAATTTCGTCAGATATTACTTTCTTGAAAAAGATCTTGTGCTTATATGGTTTGTTCAAATCAGCAAAATATCCTTTTGGATACTTTTCTTCTAAAGTATAGATTGTTTTGATGAAACCGCAATTGAAATCTTTGTACTTTGGAAAGAAGCAATTTTCCAGAGCAAAGGCAGCTGGAGAAGTGTTCTCATCACAGAACATTGTCTCACTTTCCGGAGCTCCTAACTGCAAAATTTTAAATTGGTCAAGTATTTTGTTGTAATATTCCAATAAAACATCCTCTGAACATTTCCCAAACAAATGGTAAATCGAATGAATTAAAAGAGCCGGTTTCTTGAAAGAACTTGGAATTCCATAAAGAATATGCCATGCAAAAAGGTCATCAAATCTTTCAATTGAATAAGCATTGATTAGAATCAATTCTGGTTTCCATTCTGTCAGGAAATCGGTGAAGATCGGATTCGCACCAAACCAGTTCATTGATGAAACAACTGGGGAATTGAAGATGCCAAATCTCTCAAAAAGCTCTCTCCAGGCTGATTTTGTCACTGAATCATTAGCTCCAATTGTAGATGAAAAGTTCAGAATCGAGATGTTCGCAACTTTAAGACGAATATTAGAGAAAAGAGTCATTATGGTCTCCAAAGAGACACACAAATCTAGATAAAGATTTGATATGTGATGAAGATTCGAGAAGAATTTGGCTTTACCAAAAACTTCTTTGAAAGTTGAGATGGAAATGTCAGAGCTGATCTCTTGATTTAAACTCACTGTAAAAGTTCTTGCTGAGGTGATATTTTTGAAGAGATCGAAGGGATTTCTGGCAATAATTGGACAGAGATCCACCATCAATCGACCATTGAAAAGGTTGAATTGCGTTTTTCGGCCATTTTTACCAATGATTAGATACAAATACGGGACCTGGCAATCGATTTCAGCAAATTTTGACTTCAAGATGTCATAAAGGAAAACGATTTCGTCGACTTTTGTGAAGGATCCATTGATCAGAACGTATTTTCTCAGCTCGTGATTGCTTTCCAATAGATTTAGTGTATCATCTGTATTCAAATGTTTGATAATACAAGTTTTTAGCTTTTGTGGGAATAAAGCAAATGGTAAAGAACGAAACATTTTTGAATTGAAAACAAAATTTAGTGATGTGGCGAATAAATTGAGAGCGCTTATCATTTTCGTAAGGAAAACTCGCATTTTTGAGCCGAAAACAATTCACAAATCAATTCTTTTTCAAGAATGCCTCGGTTATTTTCATTTCCATTATTAAATCATGATTTAAAACACTTGTCAGTCTTCATTTGGACTTCACTTGTCACTTGTCAGCAAAATCATATTTTTCCTTGGTTGTAATGAAAAATCTTCACGGAACTCAATTCAAACTATTCGTTGGTTGATGATTGCCCAATAGCTGGATATAGCTATATTCTTGAGAAAATGCACGAGTTTATGGTAATTTTATGGTAATTTAGCATTAAATGAGCAAGAAAGATCTAATTGATATCCAATTCAGCCATTCCAAGTCTCGGAATCATTAAATATTCGCAATTGATCAGTAAAATGATCTAGCTATATTTCAGTGAAAATGACAGAGTCTCAGTTTATGGTAAACGAGCATTAAATGAACAAGAAAAATCTGATTGATATCCAATTCAGCCATTTCAACCCTCGAAATAGTCAAATTTTCAAAATTAATCAGTAAAATGATCCAGCTATATTTGGTTGAAAATGACAGAGTCTCAGTTTATGGTAAACTAGCATTAAATGAGCAAGAAAGATCTGATTGATATCCAATTCAGCCATTCCAAGTCTCAGAATCATTAAATATTCGAAATTGATCAGTAAAATGATCCAGCTATATTTGAGTGAAAATGACAGAGTCTCAGTTTATGGTAAACTAGCATTAAATGAACAAGAAAAATCTGATTGATATCCAATTCAGCCATTCCAACTCTCGAAATAGTCAAATTTTTGAAAATTAATCAGTAAAATGATCCAGCTATATTTGACGAAAAATGAGAGTCTCAGTTTATGGTAAACTAGCATTAAATGAACAAGAAAGATCGGATTGATATCTCTTTAATTTCTTGTTGAGAGTCAGAGTTTTGAGGATTTAATGATGAAAATTGAGAGAACAAATTAATGTGAGTCGTTAGAAGTTAAGATAGAACTTTTCACTAATGCAACTTTTCTCAAATAAGGCGTTGTCTAAAACGAGTAAATTTTTGGATTATCTTAATAATGCCTCTAGTTTTATTCAATATACGGAATTATAACAACGGAAGTATTCAAATTGTTGACCGTTACAGTTGATGAAATTGATGAAAACAAATACGACGAGTTTCGCTATATTCATAGAGCAACTCTTTCTATTTGAGGGACATTGGTGATTCTGAGAACAGCACTTTTGGTTGTTGAAGGGACGACAGAGGCTCTGTTTGTCTTCGGTGCTTCTTGCTTCATCAGTAAAATGATTCAGCTATATTTCAGTGAAAATGACAGAGTTTCAGTTTATGGTAAACTAGCATTAAATGAACAAGAAAGATCTGATTGATATCCAGTTCAGGCATTCCAAGTCTCGGAATCATTAAATATTCGAAATTGATCAGTAAAATGATCCAGCTATATTTCAGTGAAAATGACAGAATCTCTTTTTATGGTAAACTAGCATTAAATGAACAAGAAAGATTTGATTGATATCCAATTCAACCATTCCAACTCTCGAAAACATCAAATTTGCAAAATTAATCAGTAAAGTGAAATGATTCTTGAGAAAATGGCGGAGTTTCAGTTTACGGTAATCAGCATTAAATGAACAAAAAAAGATCTGATTGATATCCAATTTAGCTGTTTCTAGTTTCTGAATCTTGGCAGCTTCAAAATGAATCGGTAAAATGATCCAGCTATATTTCAGTGAAAATGACAAAGTCTCAATTTATGGTAAACTAGCATTAAATGAACAAGAAAGATTTGATTGATATCCAATTCAATTGTTTCTAGTCTCTGAATCTTCGGTGCTTCTTGCCTAAATAGTAAAATGATCCAGCTATATTTGAGTGAAAACGACAGAGTCTCCCTTTATGGTAAACTCGCATTAAATGAGCCAGAAAGATTTGATTGATATCCATTTCAACCATTCCAACTCTCGAAAACATCAAATTTTCAAAATTAATCAGTAAAATGATTCAGCTATATTTGGGTGAAAATGGCGGAGTTTCAGTTTATGGTAAACTAGCATTAAATGAACAAGAAAGATTTGATTGATATCCAATTCAGCCATTCCAACTCTCGAAATAGTCAAATTTTCAAAATTGATCAGTAAAATGATCCAGCTATATTCTTGAGAAAATGGCGGAGTTCCAGTTTATGGGAAACTAGAATTAAATGAACAAAAAAAAGATCTGATTGATATCTCTTTAATTTCTTGATGAGAGTCAGAGTTTTTATTCAATCTACGGAATTATAACAACGAAAGTATTCAAATTGTTGACCGTTACAGTTGATGAAATTGATGAAAACAAATACGACGAGTTTCGCTATATTCATAGAACAACTCTTTCTATTTGAGGGACATTGGTGATTCTGAGAACAGCACTTTTGGTTGTTGAAGGGACGACAGAGCTCTGTTTGTGGGTGATTTTTTTTGGCTTGTTTACAGGTTGGTAATCAGGGCTGGACGGATTATATTGCCCAATCGCCCAGCTCTATCGACTAATGAATAGGTTGGAGTAACACTACTTTCAGTGGGGTAGTACTGGACGGATTTTTGGTCATGAGATCCAGCATTCACCTTTTGCGGGCACCAAAAACAACTCCCATATCAGAAGCTTGCTTGGAAAAGTTTAAGCGCGCAATTCGTGATGAATTTGGAAGAAACGATGATCCACAACTGCGAGTAAATTAGCAGTAAATTAAATAATCCATTTTAAGCATTTTACTTTTAGAAATGCAATATGCAAGCGAGTTTTCACAATCTTGTAAACTTGTAAAGAAAATTTTGAGGCGGACACTTACTCGGAAGATGTGGCTGATTAGGAGGCATTGCAATTAGTTTATTTGGGTATGATTCGAGAGATTGATGAGGAGAATTTGCAGGTAATGAAATGCGAATGGTTTACATGAATGCATTTGCTAAAAGGCACATATTTTAGGAAACTATCGTGATCTACTGCTGGTTTACATTTGATTTTTTTATCATTCGTCATAAGGCATCATAAGGCTCACAATTGTCAGTCAATGATGGCAAAACTCGGCCGATTATGGTAGTTTCTCTAAAATAGGTGCCTTTTAGAAAACGAATCTAAGCTGGTCTGATAATTTTATTTGTTTAATCTGGTAGTAAAACCCTATCCAGATTTAAACATCACCCATCAGAAGCTCTTCTATTATACGATGGCTGCTCTAAAGTGAAAAATGTTTTCATTTCAAAAATCATCTTTCTTTTTAGCTGTGAGCCAATATCAACTCTGTTCAAAAGTCAGAAAATGAGTTTATTTGAACCATTTTAAAACGTGTTGAAAGTTACCATAATATTTCCTCTAGTTTCGATCATTCGGAGAGCTGGATTGTCGGAAACCTTTCAACAAGCTTTTCAATGTAATCCAATGTCTCAACTCAATCAATACAATCATCAAAACAAGGCCAATCAACACAATCATTATGATGAGGCGACAAGATATAAAAAGTCAACTACAGCATGAATAAACATTCCCAAGCCGACTTTGACTCCTTAATGAGCTCTTACAAGGTCTTGGATCACTTACCGTAGCTCTCAGCCTAAACAAGCAACCAATTTAAATATCCGATTACCTTATACTTTAGGCCATAAATACTTATCTAACTTTATTCCTTCAAAATGCGACCAAAGAATTTTCTGTTCTCTTTGCCGAATGAGGTGCGAAATTTGGTGCTCGGCAAAGTCAAATCACTCAATATTCAGCTAAATTTTCTTCGAATAAACAAAAATTTTCGAGATTATTCATTAAGAAATGGACCTTTACCGAAATTGGTTGAAGGATTAGAAATCGAGTATTCGGTTAATCGAGCCGATTCGGAGGAGGGGTTTGTTTTGGTGACCTTTTCCGACGCTCAAGTCAGTTTTATCGTGGAAAACGATTGTTTGAGACTCGAAAACTCTTATTTTAACCAAATTTACACTGATTCCCCGTGGCAATTTTTTGAGCGAATTAGGTTTTGTAAAAAACTAAAAGTAGAGATTGGAGATGGTTCTTTTAATAGCTTTAAACAAATGAAACACTTATGTGCACTGACAGGAGTTCTCGCTGGAATTGAAAGCGTTGAAAATTTGCATATCAATGCGCCGACTAGATTTCTCCAGCATTTCATACAATATTTTGAGATGAATGTGCATCAAAATTTCATCCTAATGGTCAAAGATTATAAAGATTTCGATGATGAACGACCGAATTTGAAAATTTTATGGAATTCTTTTCATTTTGACGATTTGCAAATCTATTGCGCACTTTTTCAGCCAATTAAAGAAATCTGGGAAAACTTGGGAATGTCAAATATTGAAATGATCCTAAATCATGTTAATTCGTGGCCGAAATTCTCATCAACTTGTAAGCTTTTGCTGGAAAATGGAGTGCCAACAAAATTCCCTAATTCTTCAGCTGTTGTTTATTTCGAATATTTTGATCCAAATAATCAATACAATTATTTTGAGTCTTTAGAATATATGATTGCTTCTGTTATTGGAGTTGAACGAATTGATTCGAATTCTGAAGATGCTTATGCTATCACCCAATTCTTTCGAACAGATTTTCATCAATTATATGACTCAGCCTACATTCAGGATTCTCATTATTCACGAGTTGTTTTAAAAAATGAGGACTATTTCAAAAGACAAGAGTATTTTAAGAAAGAAATCGATGATCGAAAATATTGCGTTTTTATGGCGATTTACGATAGAAAACCCGGTAAAACACCGGAAACTGAGTACGACTATGAAACGAGTGGTCCGTATGGAAATAATCATATCTGGCTCTTTGTGAAAACTTTTTCGAAAGCTTAAGAAAGATGACTGTTTGTTATGCTTTTCATTTAATGCTTAAATTATCTTTCGCTTGACTCAATTTTTCTTCAGGGTTGATAAAAAAAGCCAAACGCCAAGGCGAGCCAAGCCAATGGCTTTCAATCAGCTCACAATCTTACCGTTGGATTTGACTTAAAATCTTGACTTTAGCTAGGCTTTTCCTGGAATTGAGCAATAAAAAAATAGTTGGCTGGAAGTTTTACACTTTTGTCAACCCTGATCTTCATTCTTTAAACCAAAATTTTCATAAGGAGATCCGTGACAAAATTTTCCGTCATTTTTATTACTTTCTTGGTTAATTCTCGTGTGACGGTTATTATTGCGATTAATTTTTTATGTGATGTGCTGGCTGTTTGATTTTACGATATATAATAACTTTTAACCCAAGGACTGGATTCATACATTTACCATCAAATCACTGAACCTCATATAGGTAGATACTTCAACAATTACACCAAAAACAACAAAAACACGACAACCGGATCAGGCAATTTCAACACAAGCAAACTCTCAAAATGACTCAAATGATGACCAAAATTCTGATGATGTCACAAAGATCGATTTTGACGACGCAAAAATGCTCTCGAAATTTACAAGCGCCCATCTAAAAAGAGATAATCAGTTTAGTCTGACTAATCGGACGCCCTGTCAAAAAGCAAAAAAGGAAATGTGATAAGAAAATGACTGAATCTGGTCAAGAATTTGAATCAATTGAAAAGTTTTTGGTAAACTCGAAATTTTTCTAAACATGCTCAAGCAGTTGCTCGTCGCTTTCGCACTTTTCAGCGTTGCTTTGACTATTAATTGTTATTATGATTGGTCATCTGGAAAGGGAGAGTCACACACTGGAAATGTAAGTTTCACCGAAAAGACTTCAATGATGCAAATTTTCATTTCATTGCTATCATTCTGTCAAATAAAAACTTCAGAAGATGAACCGCCCTTGTCCCGGCTGCGACTACTGCCTCAAGTTTAAAACCAAGGTTTGTCACAACCTGTAAACTCAAATAATATTTTGCTTTTCCAGGAGAAAAGTAACACTGCTGTTTATTGGGATTGTGGATGTTCACAATATAATGGAATCTCTGGTGCTGATTGTCTGGTTAGTGAAAGAATTTTGGACTCTCAAAGAAGACACTTCAAAACTTTGAATGCTAAAAAGAAAGTTCAAATAAACTACATAATCCGGAAGGAATCAAGTGTCAAGAAGTTGCTCAAGTCAGCTTGCATTCTTCTCTTAGTTCTGTAGGAAAAAGTAGCCAAGTTTAAGGCAAAAAAAATCTTCCCAGAAATTTGGGCATAGTGAGGCCGAGAGAACGGAGGACGGATCGCTGACCGCTGGAATCTGGGGGTTTTCGGGATCGGGAAATCGATTAGAGCTATTCCTTTTATTGAGTGTTCTCTTTGAAACAATATTAGAAGTTAGCAATACTATTATCTCTGATATTAAGTAAAGTTATAAATCTTCAAAGTGCTACTCATTAAAACCGGCCAGAACCTAAGTCCGGGGTTTTCCCTGACCTTACCATGACCTCAGGCTTGACCCGACCTAGTCCTAGCCAGTCAGAGATCAGGCCAAGATCTTGCCCCAATCCTGACTCAGTCCTAACAAAAAACTGCTACCTACAGTGCCGCTCAAAGGTAATGCCCCCCTGGTCCCGTTTTTCCAAGGAATCGCTGATCAATAAAGTGTATGCTTTCAATTTGTAGTTATCCTAATAGTGTTTATTATGCACGACGATGCGTACAAATTTTTAATTTTATCGCAAAAGTCTCATGGTGGTGACCCATATGGTGGTGGTGGCCCATATGGTGGTGGTGACCACCATAGTCACCACTCAGAAATTTCTCGTATTGAGAGCTATGAAATGGTGAAAATCATAGAAAAACCGGCAAAATTTCCCGATCTCAAAAAAAAATCATTTTTGCACCATACCTACCACCATGAGCCACCGGAAATATTTTTAAAATTTGACCCGAAGTGGATTTTTTTTGGATACCCTGTATAGTTCGGTTTTCCTAGACTAGCTATATTATTTCATTTTTAGCGGTCTGGGTCCCAGAAGGAAACGGTCTACATTGACGGTGACAAAGTGACGGCAAGCGCTTTTTGCTGTACTGGAGATTTCTGCAACTCGGCAACGCACAACGGATTCACGATCGCATTTTTGACAGCACTATCTGTTGTGTATTTTGTAAATCGTTCTTGAACTGGTGGTAAAGCCATATTCTCCGATTTTGAGTTTCATCATTGTTTCATTGTATGCATTGAGCTTCAATAAAGGCTTTGTTTAACTATTCAATTGTCAAGGCTTAATATTATAAATTCCCTTTTTAAATCAATTTGAGAGCACAACAAAAATCTAATCTGACTTCAAAATTTCCTGACAGAAAACAGAAAAACCAAGAAAAGGTGAGTGATAAGCAAGCTGAGCGAACTCTCTTTCATGGCTGAATCGATTAACGAAAGGAAAACACTACCGTAAAGTTTATTGAGTGAATTTGTTTCATAATTTCGAAATCACTATGAATAAAAGTATACTCATCCTCTTTTTCATTATCCCCATTGCCCTTTGCATTCAATGTTATGTTGATTCGCGATCGGATAATGGAGAAGCGCATACAAATATTGTGAGTTAACTCGTTTGTGTGTCAAAAAATCAAAATTTACGGTCAATCAAGTCAGGCCGGCCAACTTTTTGAACATGTTATATAGAATACCTAACAAGGGAAGTCCTTCAGGTCGGCATCTGGGATTGAGCTGAGATCAAATGGATCTTATAGAATCTTATAGATCTTATAGAATCGACCATGCTGATCACGAATATCTATATAACTTCTGCCCTGGTTCGCCCAAACGCAAGATATTTGACACGGAAGTTCTAGCACTTATCTTATAAAGTCCCTCACGCATTGGAAGATAGTACGGCTGTGATCTAGTGGATAAACCTCTTGTGTCAGGCGAGACCTCTGGTTTTTTTTGCCTCTGGTTCGAATCCTTTTGCTGCAAAGCTTTTTGCTTTTTTTGTTTTTTTCTGTTGTTTTTTTTGCTAGGAGTCTAATAATATATGCGTTTTTTAGATGGAGATAAATGTGCATGAAGTTGTTGGCCATCTCATGTATCGATTTCAATTAGAGGAAGAACTGCGGCTGATGAATCGAAGCGAGGTAAAACTGTTATCAAAGTTGTGTAATCTTTTGTCTGAAACTAATGAGAAAATCGAAATAGTCACTGATGTAGAATGTAATTTTGAGGACAATGAACAGGATTTTTCTAATATTGATGACTTTTTCTTGCCTTCATTAGCTCTTTTACCTGAACATATCCAATTCGGTGAGATTGCGAAAAGTCGAGATGATATTCAAGCTTTGATTGATTTCAAAAATAATGGGAACAGGAAGTTTACTACAATTTAACAGAATCTCCGAAGGGTACGAAACAGGCATCACACGAACTTTTAAAAATTAATATTTATATCAGTTTTATGTTTATTCTTTGAATAAATTTGTTTTTTTCTTCTTCAAATCGAAATGTTTGTGTCTTATTTATTTCCCGATGGTAATTTTGTTTTACCATTAGTAACTTTAAAAAAATGGCAAAAAAGCAAAAAGCTTTGCAGCAAAAGGATTCGGACCAGAAGCAAAAAATCAAGGGTCTCGCCTTACACAAGACGTTTATCCACTAGATCACAGCCTCACTTTCTTCCAAGGACTTTATAAGGTAAGTGCTAAATATCTTACGTTTGGGCGAACGAGGGCAACGTTATATAGATATTCGTGATCAGCATGGTCGATTCTATAAGATCCATTTGGTCTCAGCTCAATTCCAGATGCCGACCTGAAGGACTTCCCTTGTAAGTGTTGTTCCACTCACATAAAGTTGATCGTTATTCGATCTTAGCATGAGTTTGGCTTGGTCGGAAAGTCAGTTCCAGGAGCAGTTCAATCCGATGTTGATATTTTGAGCCAGCTGGATCAGAGATAAAAATTAACGCTTAATATTAAGATTTTCAGTTTAGTTAGTTGATTAATCTTTTTCAATGCTATAAATCTCATCAAATATTCTTTTAGAGTAACTCGATTAACTGTGATGGATGCGATTTTTGTTTAAAAACTATTGTTAAGGTAAAATTGAGTAGCCAAACCTTTTTATAACCTATTTAGGACAAAAATGTTCACAATGTAAATTGGGGTTGCGGGTGTGAAAATAGAAATCTCATGGGTTACGCGTGTACGGTGGGTTTTTGTGGAAATAAAAAAGGAAATACTAAATCCATTTTTAACGCATTTAAACATATTTGTAAACTATTGCGTGTTTAGGAACCGGGAAAGGAGAACGATCAATCACATAACGCTAATGGGGAGTCAATGCGAATGATTGCCTATTGTTGTGAGAAAGATCTCTGTAATTCAAGCATTTACCTTTTCACGGCACCAACTTTACTATTTTACATCATAACTTTGTTTTCATATTAATTTCAATAAAATTCAGTGAATTGCAAGAGGCTACAAGTCTACAAGTCAAGAGCTAAATTATGTGAACTCTAGAATTGCTCTGATTAAACTTTAAAATATTTGTAAACTATTGCGTGTTTAGGAACCGGGAAAGGAGAACGATCAATCACATAAATTCTAATCAATTGTATGAATCATTTTCCAAAATATCTAAAGATTCATACACCGATTTTTATCATTATTTTCTCTAATACCTTGTTTCATTTAAAATTCTCTTTTAAAACTTTACAAATCCGCAGTGATATGAGACTTACACTCACGATTCGTGCATTTTTGGCTTTTCCACGTCTCCTGATAGGGTCTTTGTTCATATTTTCATTAAACATTATTCAACAAAATCGTTTTGAAAGCGTTCAAAAGTCCATTTCTAAAATGCTTTGCCGAATGATGCTTTTCTCGTTGTGTTTTGCAATTGCCTACGCGGCGCTGACGTGCTACGACGATATGGTCTTTAAGAAGGGACAACAAAAGCACAGTGGGGATGTAGGTGTTGGGAAATCGATCTTAATCTCAATTGAATCAGGCGGTTAAGGATACTCATCGGAGTACTTGATGTCCTAGATCAGGCTAGAGTCAGGGTTGCTTCAAAATAAAATCATAGTTGATTTTAAAAACCTAGAAACAACAGTGGTTAGAAGCTGAACAAGCTTGACTGGCTGATCCGAATGACATTTTTTTCAGGAAAAACCAGTTGCATGTTCGGAGGATTGTCGATTTTGCCTTAAATGGTCGGGCGAGGTATTGTGATCAAGCTAAATCCACGTTTACAAAGTTTTAGTATGACAATAATGCAACAGTGGCTTGGAATTGTGGATGTGGACAGTGGATGGTCAATTGTGATGTGAGTCTAGACTTGAAAAATTAGATCAGCTTAGCAATATAATCGTTGTAGTAAAGCTAACAATAAGATTCAAGTTATGACTTTTCAAACAATAAATGCTCAAAATTAAGAGCAAAATCAAAAGCTTTAATCTTTAGTTTAACACCACAATTGTTTAGAAAAAAGGCAAAGGAACGAAGAAAGTGCAAGACGGTAAAAAGGAGAGGAAGATCAAGTATTGGTGTTGTGAAGGAGATCGCTGTAATTCGGCTCGCCACGATTTCACTCTTGGACTTGCCTCATTAGCTCTTGTTTTCTATTGGACAAATGCTTGATTGAGTCAAGATTTGCATTGTTTTTCATGTATTGCCGTTTATCTAATAAATTTGATTCTTGCAAGAAAAAGTAACGCCATTTCCAAAGTACACCAAAAAAAGCATTTTGGTCGATTTTTACCTGATCAATCAATACTTTTTTCTTGTTCTTTCCACACAATTTTTTTTTGTTGTAAGCCACTATCTACAGGTTTTAAAGGCTTTTTGATTCTTAATGCTAGAGACAGAAAATAACGGCCCTTGTAGTTTTCGAGTGATTGTGGATTGAATTCAACAAAAGATTGTCTATTTTCTAATGCTCCGCCAAATTCTCATCTTCTCTTTATTGATCGTTGTTGGAGTGCATTCGATTCAATGTTTTAAAGATAAATTGGAAGGGAAAGGGAAGAAACACACAACGGATGTGAGAGTGTTCGAGATTTGGTGGTATTAGTCGGTTATATTTCACAAATCAGTACATTTTGTGGGAATCTAACTGATAAAACCAATATATATTACTGTTAAATGAAGTCTACCCATATCTCTTAGTTAGTTTATACTTAACTGTTTTTTTCAGAAAAGCAATAAAACTTGCAGTTGCAGCTTTTGCTTCAAGGGAACCGGCAAGGTACGTCTGAAATGAAGATGTTCGCAGAAAATCACTTTTCAGGTTGATGACAAGGATTATACAGTTTGGGGATGTGGATGTGATAATGGATTCATCGATTGCAAGGTGAGTTTTGTTAGCGATTTGCTATTTTTTAATAACCCAACGAGATTCGATAAAATTTTGCTCTTTTAGACAAACTAGTCCTGAGGAAAAAGGGTCATCAGGAAAGTACCCGGCTTTCAATTCTTCAATTCTAACATTTTCAATCGCCCAATTCAGCCTAATATTTTAGAAAATAGGCAAAGACCACGTGCAAATGAAAAGAGATGAGAACGATAAAGAAAACGATGTGAATTTTTGGTGTTGTGCTTTGGATTGGTGCAATTCTGCTCAAGGCCATCGACTATTTGATATTTTTGTGCCCTTTTTCATCATGTACTTACTAAGCTTTTGAAATGTTATTCTTTTGTTCAACTCAATAAAGTCTTATAATTGTGTAAAACACAAGTCTAATTTGTAAAATTTGACTCCAAAATCCTCCAATTTCCAATGTTATCAAGCCTTTTTCTAAACAGATTAAGAATTTTTGCACTTAAAAAGCACAAAAAACTAGCATTAAATGAGCAAGAAAGATCTAATTGATATCCAATTCAGTTGTTTCTAGTCTCTGAATCTTCGGTGCTTCTTGCTTAATCAGTAAAATGATCCAGCTATATTTGGGTGAAAATGACAGAGTTTCAGTTTATGGTAAACTAGCATTAAATGAACAAGAAATATCTGATTGATATCCAATTCAGTTGTTTCTAGTCTCTGAATCTTTGCAGCCTCTTGCTTGATCCGTAAAATCATCCAGCTATATTCGAGAGAAAATGAGAGAGTCTCAGTTTATGGTAAACGAGCATTAAATGAGCCAGAAAGATCTGATTGCTATCCAATTCAGTTGTTTCTAGTCTCGAAATCAGCAAATTTTCAAAATTGACCAGTAAAATGATCCAGCTATATTTGGGTGAAAATGACAGAGTCTCAGTTTATGGTAAATTAGCATTAAATGTACAAGAAAGATCTGATTGATATCTCTTCATTGATTGATTCATTTTCTGATTCTTTTTCATTGTAAGCACTACATTGGCTGTTAAATGTTACAAAGATTGGCAAACGGGGAATGAACTCGATCATTCGAGAAAGGTTAAATTTAGCAATAAACTCAATAATCAAAATTTAAATTAGCTCAAATCGGTAATCAATAAATGTTCCAATACTTTTTATCTAGGTTAGAGCAAATTTCGTTTTGGTTTTCATCGTTTTTGACTGTTTTAACCTTTAGGCATGGTTCGAAAAGAAATGCACCGTCCGAGAGAAACAGATCCTCTTACTCTTCACCTAAACATTGTCTCAATCTTTTCAGGAAACATCGATCAATTGTGAATGCGAATTCTGTCTGAAAACCCTACAAATGATAGCTATCAAAAAGCTATTTTCATTACTAAAGCAGTCTTAGTGGGGCAAGGACCCTCCCTCAAGGAGACTGTGGATGCTTGGATAGCGATGGGGAACCGCTGTGCACGGTCAATTTTTGCGATGAAAGAAAATTGTAAACGGTTGATTTTAGAAAACGGACCAGCGGACAGATTCATGGATACTTGATCAAAGTGGTTCCAAAACCGAAAATTGGTGTTGCAAAGGGGTTCTTTGCAATCTAAGTCATGTTAGATCGTTGAGATTAGTTCTGATCTCTAGTATTTTCATGGTCTGTATGAGAATTGTTTATAAACCTTTTTGAATGCAAGATAGTTGAATGACAGAAAGTGAGAAAATCGATAAAACTTGCCAACTTTTCTGACTATCGATGCAGACGCTCTAGAGTGCACTCTAGCCGTAATCTATTCTAGCTTTTCAGACCTTAAGTCAAATCTTTGAAGTTTTAAATTATCTGTCTCACAATTAGTCAAGTAATACTAGTTTTGCGACTACTATGCGGATTATCTGGGCTACGGTAACTGTACGGTAACCGGGACGCTTTAGATCTGTCTTTCAATTAGTTAAGTAAGCCAGCGAACCAGCGTTCGGGAAAGTTTACAAGCTCAATATTCAATGATTTACATTTACGTTTTCGAAAGTTTATTTGTCGCAAAGTTCTTGGGATTTGACTCATCTCAATAACATCAACAACAATGCTGATATTTTACTCGCTAAACTTGATCGATAACTTGAACCAATACCTTGAAACTCCGTGACATACCTTTGAAAAGACTCTTCGAAACTGGCGATAGGTGTTTTAAGCAGGATTATCATTTTCTGTTCTCGAAAGAAACAACGAAAAGACATGATTATGAAAGAGTGAAACGGTGAGAATAAAATGTTTGTGTGAACTTTGTCACTTTTGAAAGTTTTTAAAAGATGTTTCAACTTATCGCTCTCCTCGGTCTCCTTACGATCGTTGGAGCGCTAGAGAAACACGTGATGTCCACCAATTTCCTCCAATGTTACAAGGATTCCAATGCTAATCATCTCGATAATTATTACCATTATCACGACAAAGCGCATACCGGATATGTAAGTTTTAGATTTTTAATTAAAAGATTGAATTAGTATTTAAAAATGACCAGCACAAAGCAACAATGCAACTGTAAAAAGACGTAGAATCTTATTTTCTTAACTAATCCATTTTTTGATCAACTAACTTAAACTTAACTTAACTAATCAACTAACTAAAACGTGTCAACTTTGGGAAGCTACTGTAATTTTGCTTCTATTGTTAGCTTTCGGCATCTTTTATGGACCTCACAGAATCAGAGCAAGAGTAGATTGGATTGGATTGATTGATTATTAGAAACAGAGATCGGTTGTTTAAAGTTTGACACGTTTTAGGAAAAGCATTGGTCGCTAGGACATGTGCCGGGTAAAAGATATGATTGACTACAATGCAAGGAGTGATCTCCTTGCACGGTGGGGTACTGTAGGAGGGGCAATAGAAAATTTGTGATAATAACAACTTTCTGTCTAATGGAAAACTTTAGGAAAGAGTCGACGATTGTCCCAATTGCGATTTCTGCCAGAAAGTTACGACAAAGGTAAAGGTTTCATTTACGATTCATCTTTATCGATTGTAGCTTAATGATGTATGGAGCACGTCATGGGGTTGTGGATGTGGGTCGAGGAATCCGCTTTACAATTGCAGGGTTGGAGTTCATGACAACTCTATTCTTCATCTATTCACATAAAAGTATTTCAGTCCGAGGGCAGAACCCACAGTCATGACAATCGTTACGAAACTGATTACAGTGAAGACATCTGGTGTTGCAGCGGTGATTTGTGCAATTCGAGCTCAACCACAGCCTTGCTTCTCTCATCGATTCTCACTCTTGTCGTAGCATGGCAATAGCTTGTGCAATATCAAACCAGTTTAATTCTTTGCTTTGATTCTTGTATTAGGTTGGAAAGAAAGTTCTCTGAAAAAGTTTAACTTGAATTTCTTAAAAACGAAGTTGCACCATTATCTACACCCGATTTGTATATTTTCGATGCCAAAGTGCTTTCTGATTAAAAAAGATAATAAATCTTTAAAAATGGAATTTAAAGGAAACCGCGCAATAACGGCATACAACGAGGACAAAAACACTGTTAAAATTCCCCAAAACGAAATTCCCGAAATTTAGCAGAGCCCAGTTTAGCACTGCTCTAAATCTCCACGTGGTTGCATGATTGACTAGCAAAATAGCCCAACTATATTTGTGAGAAAAAAATTGACCCCCGTCCTTTCAAATTTTTATTAACCCACTGATGAGCCCAAAAAATAGTTCACACACGATCACAAGCAAGAGGCAAAGACCAAGTACGATTGAAAATGAGTGAGAGGGAGACTGAGTAAAAAAACGAGGAATTAATGTAGCAGTATATTGTTTTTGTCGTGTTTTTGTTGTTTTTGGTGTAATCGTTGAAGTATCTACCTATATGAGGTTCAGTTATTGGATGGTAAATGTATGAATCCAGCCCTTGGGTTAAAAGTTATTATATATCGTAAAATCAAATAGCCAGCACATCACATAAAAAATTAATCGCAATAATAACCGTCACACGAGAATTAACCAAGAAAGTAATAAAAATGACGAAAAATTTTGGTTGGAAGAATGAAGATCAGCTTTGACAAGCCAAACTATTTTTTTCTTGCTCAATTTCAGTCAAAGGCAATTGGCTTGACTAACCTTTGCTTCTGGCTTTTTTTATCAACCCTGAAGAAAAATTGAGTCAAGCGAAAGATAATTTAAGCATTAAATGAAAAGCATAACAAACAGTCATCTTTCTTAAGCTTTCGAAAAAGTTTTCACAAAGAGCCAGATATGATTATTTCCATACGGACCACTCGTTTCATAGTCGTACTCAGTTTCCGGAGTTTTACCGGGTTTTCTATCGTAAATCGCCAAAAAAACGCAATATTTTCGATCATCGATTTCTTTCTTAAAATACTCTTGCCTTTTGAAATAGTTCTCCTTTTTTAAAACAACTCGTGAATAATGAGAATCCAGAATGTAGGCTGAGTCATATAATTGATGAAAATCCGTTCGAAAGAATTGGGTGATAGCATAAGCATCTTCAGAATTCGAATCAATTCGTTCAACTCCAATAACAGAAGCAATCATATATTCTAAAGACTCAAAATAATTGTATTGATTATTTGGATCAAAATATTCGAAATAAACAACAGCTGAAGAATCAGGGAATTTTGTTGGCACTCCATTTTCCAGCAAAAGCTTACAAGTTGATGAGAATTTCGGCCAAGAATTAACATGATTTAGGATCATTTCAATATTTGACATTCCCAAGTTTTCCCAGATTTCTTTAATTGGCTGAAAAAGTGCACAATAGATTTGCAAATCGTCAAAATGAAAAGAATTCCATAAAATTTTCAAATTCGGTTGTTCATTATCATCGAAATCTTTATAATCTTTGATCATTAGGATGAAATTTTGATGCACATTCATCCCAAAATATTGTATGAAATGCCGGAGAAATCTCGTCGGCGCATTGATATGCAAATTTTCAACGCTTTGAATTGCAGCGAGGACTCCTGTTAGGGCACATAAGTGTTTCATTTGTTTAAAGCTATTAAAAGAGCCGTCTCCAATCTCTACTTTTAGTTTTTTACAAAACCTAATTCGCTCAAAAAATTGCCACGGAGAATGAGTGTAAATTTCGTTAACAAACGAATTTTCGAGTCTCAAACAATCGTTTTCCACGAAAAAACCGACTTCAGCGTCGGAAAAGGTCACCAAAACAAACCCCTCCTCCGAATCGGCTCGATTAACCGAATACTCGATTTCTAATCCTTCAACTAATTTCGGTAAAGGTCCATTTCTTAATGAATAATCTCGAAAATTTTTGTTTATTCGTAGAAAATTTAGCTGAATATTGAGTGATTTGACTTTGCCGAGCACCAAATTTCGCACCTCATTCGGCAAAGAGAACAGAAAATTCTTGGGTCGCATTTTGAAGGAATAAAGTTAGATAAGTATTTATGGCCTAAAGTATAAGGTAATCGGATATTTAAATTGGTTGCTTGTTTAGGCTGAGAGCTACGGTAAGTGATCCAAGACCTTGTAAGAGCTCATTAAGGAGTCAAAGTCGGTTTGGGAATGTTTATTCATGATTACATGAACCCTATGCAGTTGAGACATTGGATTACATTGAAAAGCTTGTTGAAAGGTTTCCGACAATCCAGCTCTCCGAATGATCGAAACTAGAGGAAATATTATGGTAACTTTCAACACGCTTTAAAATGGTTCAAATAAACTCATTTTCTGAATTTTGAACAGAGTTGATATTGGCTCACAGCTAAAAAGAAAGATGATTTTTGAACCGAAAACATTTTTCACTTTAGAGCAGCCATCGCATAGTAGAAGAGCTGCTGGTGGGTGATGTTTAAATCTGGATAGGGTTTTACTACCAGATTAAACAAATAAAATTATCAGACTAGCTTAGATTCGTTTTCTAAAAGGCACCTATTTTAGAAAAACTACCATAATCGGCAGAGTTTTGCCATCATTGACTGACAATTGTGAGCCTTATGATGCCTTATGACGAATGATAAAAAAATCAAATGTAAACCAGCAGTAGATCACGATAGTTTCCTAAACTAGGTGCCTTTTAGCAAGTGCATTCATGTAAACCATTCGCATTTCATTACCTCACTGAAATATAGTTGGACCCCCATCAATCTCTCGAATCATACCCAAATAAACTAATTGCAATGCCTCCTAATCAGCCAGCCACATCTTCCGAGTAAAAGTCCGCCTCAAAATTTTCTTTAAACGTTTACAAGATTGTGAAAACTCGCTTGCATATTGCATTTCTAAAAGTAAATTGCTTAAAATGGATTATTTAATTTACTGCTGATTTACCCGCAGTTGTGGATCATCGTTTCTTCCAAATTCATCACGAATTGCGCGCTTAACCTTTTCCAAGCAAGCCCCTGATATGGGAGTTGTTTTTGGTGCCCGTAAAAAGTGAATGCTGGATCTCATGACCAAAACTCCGTCCAGTACTACTCCACTGAAAGTAGTGTTACTCCAATCTATTCATTAGTCGATAGAGCTGGGCTATTGGGCAATATAAGCCGTCCAGCCCGTTCAAAAATTTACACGTTTTGCACGTTTTAGACAACGCCTTATTTGAGAAAAGTTGCATTGGTGAAAATTTCTATCTTTAATTCTAACGGCTCACATTAATTTGCTCTCTGAATTTTCATCATCGAATCCTCAAAACTCTGACTCTCATCAAGAAATTAAAGAGATATCAATCAGATCTTTCTTGTTCATTTAATGCTAGTTTACCATAAATTGAGACTCTGTCATTTTCACTGAAATATAGCTGGATCATTTGACTGATCAATTTCGAATATTTAATGATTCCGAGACTTGGAATGCCTGAACTGGATATCAATCAGATCTTTCTTGTTCATTTAATGCAAGTTTACCATAAATTGAGACTCCGACATTTTTCGCCAAATATAGCTGGATCGTTTTACTGAATAATTTTGAAAATTTGACAATTTCCAGAGCTGGAATGGCTGAATTGGATATCAATCAGATCTTTCTTGTTCATTGAATGCTAGTTTGCCATAAACTGAAACTCTGTCATTTTCACTAAAATAGAGCTGGATCGTTTTACTGATTAAGCAAGAAGCACCGAAGCTTCAGAGACTAGAAACAACTGAATTGGATATCAATTAGATCTTTCTTGCTCATTGAATGCCAAATTACCATAAAATTACCATAAACTCTGTCATTTTCTCAAGAATATAGCTGATCCAGCTATATTCTTGAGCTATCATTTTTTTGAACATTTGATGTTGTCACCATGAAAGTTACCAATGAGGTGATTTTCAGCTACGATCGGGCAATCATCAACCAACGAATAGTTTGAATTGAGTTCCGCGAAGATTTTTCATTACAACCATGGAAAAATATTATTTTGCAATCAAAATGTTTTTATTTCAAAGCATCACATAGAAAAACAGAAGCGCCGACTCTTGCAAAGGACCCATTGAGCAGAATGAGTTTTCTCAACTCTTCATTGATTCTCATTTTCCGTATCCAAATGAAGACTGACAAGTGTTTTAAATCATGATTTAATAATGGAAATGAAAATAATCGAGGCATTCTTGAAAAAGAATTGGTTTGTGAATTGTTTTCGGCCCAAAAATGCGAGTTTTCCTTACGAAAATGATAAGCGCTCTCAATTTATTCGCCACATCACTAAATTTTGTTTTCAATTCAAAAATGTTTCGTTCTTTACCATTTGCTTTATTCCCACAAAAGCTAAAAACTTGTATTATCAAACATTTGAATACAGATGATACACTAAATCTATTGGAAAGCAATCACGAGCTGAGAAAATACGTTCTGATCAATGGATCCTTCACAAAAGTCGACGAAATCGTTTTCCTTTATGACATCTTGAAGTCAAAATTTGCTGAAATCGATTGCCAAGTTCCGTATTTGTATCTAATCATTGGTAAAAATGGCCGAAAAACGCAATTCAACCTTTTCAATGGTCGATTGATGGTGGATCTCTGTCCAATTATTGCCAGAAATCCCTTCGATCTCTTCAAAAATATCATCTCAGCAAGAACTTTTACAGTGAGTTTAAATCAAGAGATCAGCTCTGACATTTCCATCTCAACTTTCAGAGAAGTTTTTGGTAAAGCCAAATTCTTCTCGAATCTTCATCACATATCAAATCTTTATCTAGATTTGTGTGTCTCTTTGGAGGCCATAATGACTCTTTTCTCTAACATTCGTCTTAAAGTTGCGAACATCTCGATTCTGAACTTTTCATCTACAATTGGAGCTAATGATTCAGTGACAAAATCAGCCTGGAGCGAGCTTTTTGAGAGATTTGGCATCTTCAATTCCCCAGTTGTTTCATCAATGAACTGGTTTGGTGCGAATCCGATCTTCACCGATTTCCTGACAGAATGGAAACCAGAATTGATTCTAATCAATGCTTATTCAATTGAAAGATTTGATGACCTTTTTGCATGGCATATTCTTTATGGAATTCCAAGTTCTTTCAAGAAACCGGCTCTTTTAATTCATTCGATTTACCATTTGTTTGGGAAATGTTCAGAGGATGTTTTATTGGAATATTACAACAAAATACTTGACCAATTTAAAATTTTGCAGTTAGGAGCTCCAGAAAGTGAGACAATGTTCTGTGATGAGAACACTTCTCCAGCTGCCTTTGCTCTGGAAAATTGCTTCTTTCCAAAGTACAAAGATTTCAATTGCGGTTTCATCAAAACAATCTATACTTTAGAAGAAAAGTATCCAAAAGGATATTTTGCTGATTTGAACAAACCATATAAGCACAAGATCATTTTCAAGAAAGAAATATCTGACGAAACTACTTGTCTTTATATGTTCACTATCGAGCAATTCAACAAGGATACCTGCGTCTTACAACTTTTGGCCAAAAATGTTCCGAATCCACATTGGCTTTGGTTTGAGTACTTTCAATAAAGTTCTTAGGTTGTTGCGATTTTCTTTACTCACAAAAAAACAGCAAAAATATTTTACAATTCACAAGAAATTTGTATGTTTGCTTTAACAATAGAAGCTTTAATTGACAATCAGTGTTAAAGTGTGCCCCTCTCAGCTAAAAGATACATATAAAACTACCGTAGTCAGTTTAGTTTGCTCTATTAACCCAATTTCGCGTTCATTAGCTAAGTGCTTCCCCAAAGATTGAGCTGAAGTAAACTGGCAGTCTGCTTACGGTAGTTTTACAAGATAGCCGACTGGAACTTATTGTATTCTTGATGCTGTGTAGTTATGATTTGTCTCAAAACATGTATACGTATCCATTTCTCAAATACTTGACAAAAGTCTTTCCTTTTCTTTTTCAAAAGATAAGCGTTAGGCACTTTGACGTTTCTCCTTCATTTATTGATTGAAAATGAAAAGAACTCGCTTCCCATATTCAAATCTTTTTTCAAAACTGAAAAATCAAATCTGGCAATGTCTAGACATCGTTCAAACGCTGAAATTTTTGAAAATCAACAAAGAGCTGCGACACTTTGTGATGTCTAACGGACCATTTACCAAAGTTCACGAAATCGAGTTCATTTTCAACGACTGGGAACTTCGTCGGGATTCTATCATTTGCAATTTTCCAGTTATCCAACTTACAATTATTTCTAGAGTGAGCTTCGGGGCAATCGAAAGAATCTACAAAACTCCGTTCACAATTTTCGATGAAACTCTTTGGGTAGCTGAAATGAAACCGATTTTCACGAAATCCCCGTTTTTGCTTTTCCGAAATATTCGCTATTGTCGAAATTTGAAACTAAAATTGGTTGACGAGGTGACTCCAGAGATCACATTTTGGAAATTCGAGGAACTTTTGAAGGGGAACACGTTCCTCACTGGAGTTAAAAGAGTGGAAAATCTTTATCTAAACCTGGGAATTAGCTTGGAAATGGCCAAACATTTTTTGAAAAAGTATCACTTCAAAGTTTCCAATATCTGTGTTCTCAACTTTTGCACTTTCATTGAAACAGATCCTGAAAAAGAGACAGAAAATTATATGGAGGAGCTCTTTGAGAGATTCGGAATTTCGGATTGTCGAGTGATTTCTTCAGTGAACTGGTTTGGACCGGCAGCTTGCATTGCTGTGATGGAATCAAATGCTGAACTCATTTTCATCAACGACCATTATAGTCCACATTTCGACCATTTTCTGCAAAATTACATTATCTTTGAAATCGAAAGCGGACATGAAAAACCGGCACTCGTTGTCCATTCATTGTATCAATTCAAAAATGCTTGGGATCCAGAAGAAATATTTCGAAAGTATCACTTACAAATTGAAAGACATTTCGAAAGATTGACTTCAAGAAAAAGAAAATCAAGAAATTTCCCGGAATACAATCCGAAATTTTGCGACGAGAGCTCGCTGGAAGCTGGATTACTTCAAGATTTCTTTTTCCGTAAATACAAAGATTTTGGATGTGGATTCATCAAGACGCATCAGGATTTGGAAAGGAGTTGTCCCAATGGTTTTCTGTCTGATCTGAACAGACCCTACAATCACATATGTTATTTCAAAAAAGAAATCAACGAGGGTGTCACCTGTCTCTACATGTTCACCGTGGAGCGATTCGATAAAGAAAATTGTATTCTGCGGCTGCTCGCAAAATGTGTCTCAAGCTCGTTTCAGGTTTTGATTTGAGCGTCGAATAAATGTTTTATGTAAGAGAAAGGAATGAAGCACAAAAAAAACTTTAACGACGCTTACCATTGATTGGTAGCCTTATGCCACCACTTTTAGTCTTTTAGTCAGGCAAGTTTTTAAACTTTGCCTTAACTTAAGAAATTTAATATTGTTGCTCAGATTTTATTGAAATACTTCTTATGGTAGTAAATGAAATGGGAAAGCCTTAATGTAAACAAAGTTCCCTCACTGATTTTTGCAATTGCTGCATTTAGTCAAGAGTAACTAAAATACCAAGTTACGGGCAAATCACCCCAGCCGGGTTTTTTTCGCCCATTTTACATAATACCTGTCAATATAAAAATATAAAAACATACAGGGTGCGTCATAATTATTGCAACAAGATACTCAAGGCGTTGCACACCAAGAAGTTTCACTGGAAGAAGATTTTTAAACAGAAATAGCCTTATTTAACAGTAAAAAAAATAAGGAAACAAGAGATCATTCGATATGACCGCCTTTTGCCTTGATAACAGCCCTTAATCGGTTCGGATATGCCTCCACTGCGGCCCGAATGTCATCTTGAGGAGTCGCCTTCCATCCTTTGGTCAAAGACTTCTTCAAGGTCAAAGAGCAGACATTAGCCTCTAAGATTGCCCAAATGGAAAAGTCCATCACATTGAGATCCGGTGAGCTTGGAGGCCATTCATCCTTGGTGATCACTGAGGGAAAGTTGGCCACACACCAGGTTTACGCCGATTTGCCTGATAAAGTCAAAAAGGAAATTAGTTCAAAGACAGTACAACGTCGTTTACGCGGATTTGGATTGTTTGGTCGACGTCCTGCTCATAGGCCGCTGATCTCTGCAAAGAATTACAAGTTTCGGGTCAAATTCACAGAAGAGCATCGATATTGGACGGCTCAACAATGGTCTATTTGTCTCTTTTCGGACGAAAGTAAGTTCGAATTGTTTGAATTTGATGGCATTCAATATGTTCGTCGTCATATCAACAAAAGGTTCAGTAAAGGACACGTAATTCCGACTTTGAAGCATGACGGTGGTAATGATCTTGTATGGAGCGGCTTTTCAGCTTGCGGAATGATCCCATTAAAATGCACTGATGGAATTGTAGACAAACGTGCTTGCTTGGACGTTTTATCGAAACATAAGCCTCCCTCCAGTTGAATGCCCTCCCGTTGATGCCTTCCAACTTTCTTTTTCAACAGGACAAACATACTTCGCGGCTTATAAAGGACTGGTTTCAGCAGGAAGGAATTATTTTATGGAATGGCCGAGCCAGAATTCTGATCTAAAACCATATTGAACATCTATAGGAAGTTCTGGAGAGAGCCTGTCAGGCGTTCAAAGCCATAATCTTAATGAAAAATTCGAGCTTTTGGCTAAGAAATTCTTACCTCATTATTTAGAGTTGTTTTTAAAAGTTTCCAAATTTATGTCCTCTGGGTTTATAGATAAATGCATTAAAAATAATAGTTTTCAAAAAGTTCAGCAGTTCTGTCTATGGATTATTACGTGTTTTTTAGGTCTACATATTTTCGCTAGTAAACATACCGAATCAGATTTTACTAAGAATTTTTTTTGGAAAAAACAATTATGTCCGCTACTGTAAATAAAGTAACGCATAATAAGAAAATTCTCTAAAGAATCAAAACAGTCAAATATTTTTGCTTAAAACGGATGAAATGTGGCTAGATAAAAGGGATTTTTGCGCAAAAGGTTCAACCATGCTTGCCTTAGGCGCAAATCGCAATCGCAAACTGCAAGAACACCAGCAGAAACATTAAAAACAAGCAGTTTGGGGGGGGGTAGATATTAAAAAGACCTAAGAAATTCCATATTTCCATTCAATAAACGACTTGTGTGGGCAAATTAAATGGTTTTTTCTGCGTTTTAGATATTAATAACCGTGCACTAGGTGGATTGAATGAAAAAAGTGTAAAAAAAATAAGCAAAACCATAAAAACCAGACAAAGTTCGAAAGTCTAGAAAAAAATTTGAATCTCGTGCTAGTTTTGCTATGGCGCTGTTTTGAGTCGCGCTGTTCTGGTCGCGCTGTTTTGACTACCCGCCTTAATTACATAGAATATACTTTTATTAGTCCTTTTATAGAATCGATAGGATTTTTGTGAACTTTCTTTTCTTTTTTCTTTTCAAAAACTAATTATCTTCTTTCTTTCGCCCTCCAAAAGATAACACTGACACGACACATTTTTGCGTAGGAAAGCCGAAATTTCTCGATTGATCGATTGTTTCGTCTTTTTTGTGACTGATTCAATTCATTCTTCATATTTATTCACTAAATTTTCACAAAAATCTCCCAATGCATCATTTCCACTTTCTCAATCTGCCACAAGAGCTGAGAAATAGCGTTTTCAACTACGTTGATCTCTTCGAATCGATCAAATTTCTGAAGATCAACAGATTTCTAAGAAATTATATTTTATTCAAAGGACCATTCTCGAAAAATCTCCAAGAATTGAAGATTACGACTGAAGTGATCAAATTCGAGAACACGAACAATTTCGAATTTTGGATCCCAGGTTTCACGTTAAAACTTACAACCACTGATTACGAAGAAATCAGTTTCATTTTCACTGAAAGTTTGCTCACCGTCGAACATCAGAAAAAGCCATTTTACACGGAGAAACCATTCATTCTATTCAATTCGATTACTGCTTGTAAATCAATTCATATCGATTTGCAAAATGATGAGGAATGTGAGACAAAAATCACTGAACATTTCTTGCAGAACTTGTTCAAAACGAACTTTTTACCCAAATTGGAGTCGATCTTCAATCTCAAATTTGAATCATTTATCAGTGAAAAAGCTCTAAAAATCTTCTTAACTAATTTCTCGAAAAAAGTTTTGAAAATTAGCATCTTTGACTTCATCGATCTCTCGGAGATTGATGAGGATTGCTTTGAGAAATTTCTGGTAACAACTCAAATTTCGAAAGTTCCATTAGTTTTCCTGACATCTAATCGAGGGATGATTTTGCCGATAGTTTCTCCAGAAATCGTAATTCATTACACGGATGAGGACTATTTTGTGAGAGTTATTGAGGAATATCTGGACGAGGGAGTGCTATGCAAAAACTCGGATGTGGCCACTGTTGTTTTCACAAACGAGCGAATCCCCAGTCACTTCTCAATGTCCGAATTTTTCAATTGGGTAATTGAAAGTGCAATGGATTACGCGACGGAAAATGATTTCGTTTTTGAAATTGTTGAGGAAGATTCCGAGGAAGTCAAACCGTTTTTGGACTTTTTCATGACGAAATTCGAGAGTTTCGGCGGTGAATTCATTCAGGGATTCCCGTATATCGCGGAAAATGCGAAATTTGATGATTTTTCTTCTTTGAAAAGAGCTTATGACTATAAATTAGTGTTTAAGAAAGAGGATTCGAACGGGAAATCGATGTATTATATGATGAGTCTGGAGGAACTCGATGAACGACATTGTACCATGCAATTGTTAATGAAACGATTTTGAAAGCAAATACTTGTTGTTATAGCAATAAACTTTTTGTATGCAAAGCGTGTTTTTGACTATTCTAGACTTATTAGAAATTATTGAGCAGGATTGGTAAGAAAGATTGTAATGGATTTTGTTTGCAGCAAGAAAGTCTTTTTTCCTGTTGAAAACAAAAAAAGTACAATATTTCCCACCTCGAAATGATTATTAGAGTAAAGATGAAGTTTATTTACTTTTTTTTTGTTGAATGTACACTACATCTGTACATCTGTACACTGACTATGAACGGATTGTACTCTACTTAACAAATAAGTTACATAATTTTAAGTTTTAACAAGAAAAATATAAAACTAGTGTTTGGCCAGCTATCATAAACAGATACAAAAATTGATTTCACTTCATTATTGCAACAAGTCTACAGCCAATAAAACCATTTATGAAGCTAACATTTTTCTGAGACTTGCCACAGTGAAACCCCAAGAACTCTAACATCCTACGTGACTATCGTTTTAAGAGTCGTTCCTCTGAAGTATTTTCAAAATATTATAAGATTCGGCATATCCTAAAACGTCCGAATCACCGCATAGTTGTCTCTCCCGGGCGGGTTTTTCGGGGCAAATCACCCTTACAAATTGCACAAATTTGATATTCACCGGTTATACAGAAATTGTATCAGAATAGAGTTATTATGTAACAAGATGAGATACCTTTCTGATTGTTCATTTAAAACAAAAGATTTCAGTCCTACGGATAATCACTTTTTTCTCTGACAAAATTGGTGGGAAGGATATTGGATCAGAAGCTAGGTCCTGTATAATGCCTCTAGTTTATTATTTATTATGTAAACACCACGCATTTTAGTCTGGCTGTGGTGAAATGACCTGCGTGAATGAATTTCAAGCTGAACTCTTCAAAAAAGAATACGAAACTCTCGAAAAAATAAGTCATCAAAGTATCGTCGCTTTTATTGGAGTGACAAAAACGGAAACCTTTTGGGATTTTACAGGAATATTGCCAAAGAGGATCACTTATGAGTGGTGAGTTCAATAGTGAAGGATCAAGAAAAAACCTCTACCTCTGTACTATTACATAATTACAGTATTTCAACGGATTAGATTTTAACATGCCAAAGTGCTTTCTAATTAAAAAGAAATCTTTAAAAATGGAGGAAAAATTTAAAGAAAACCACACAAAAACACTACTATTAAAATTCCTGAAATTTAGTAGTTTCGTTTCCCAGTTTAGCACTGCTCTAAATCTCCACATGGTTGCATGATTAGCCACTAAAACAGCCCAACTATATTTGTGAGAAAACATTGACCCCCGTCCTTTCAAATTTTTATTGATCCACTGATGAGTCCAAAAAATCGATTACACACGATCACAAGCAAGAAGCAAATCCCAAGTACGATTGAAAATGAGTGAGAGGGACACCGAATAAAGAAACGAGAAATTAATGTGGCAGTAGAATTGTGTTGCTTAATTATCCTTTCCATGCGCCTGAATGAAGAAGTTATTCCCCCTGGCGTCTCTGACGACGACGCTCTTTTAAGGCTTCGTGCTCACTGAGGGTACGCTGAAAAATATAATAATTATCCACTTTATCTTATGATTAACAAGCTAGTTGATCTCTGAATTAAACTCTCACCAACTGATCCTTATTCACACGAATTGCAATGATCGCATCATCAGGTTGATCGTAGAGACTCTGCAACCAATCCACCAAAACACGCTTGCGCACGTTGAACACAAAGATAGCTTCCTCCTAAACAAAGGAATTTTCTAAACAAATCACTTCAAAAATCCCAACCTTTTCTTTCTGCGCTTTTGCCTCTTCTTTTCCGCGTTGAATCCTCCTAGCCAATTCGATTGATTGACGAGTCGATCGTTGACGCCGAGATGGTCGCTCGTGATAGGGCAAACGACTACGAGATAACATTGGTTTCGAGTGGTGAGATGGAGATTTCTAAATAAACATATTGGTCATTGATCCAAAAGAGAAATGGACTACAAGTTCAAAGATTATACCTTGCCCGAAGAACGTGCACGAGATGAGGCTAGCGATTTAGGGTGCTGAGATGAGGCAGGCACTTTGGATCGATGAGATGAGGATTTCTAAATTGGCCAAGAAGAGCAATATACGGCAAAGTTCAAAGATTATACCATGGCCGAAGAACGTGCACGAGATGCGAATGGAGTTTTAGAGCGATGAGACGATGACTTCTAAAAGAAAACAATACATATAGCTTATTAACAAGTTTCCAAGTTATCTCTATCAAAAAATTCATTAAATTTAACCTTTTCCGAAGAATATGCACATGATGACGCAGTTGAACGAGAGTATGATGGAGAGCTATTCGATCGCGAAGTTTTCCTTTTCCTTGCAACATTGCGTCCTAAAAACAAAAACTAATATAATCCAATCAAATTTCGGTACTTTGGTGGTTGGGAGAGCCACCTATGTCTTCGATTTTTCGACTTTTTCTAGGGTAATCGAGGGCGTGAGTACGAATTTCCCATTTTTAACACAAATTTGCTTTTAAAAAACTGACTTGTGATCTCAAAAGGTCTAGTCATAGTTTGGGACTAGTCAGAGTTGGGGGTGAACTTAGGCAGGCTTGGGGTGGGGGTGGGTGCTGCAAGCTTTCTAGAGATAGCTCAAACAAATTCCCAACTATTTCCCGAAGAGCTTGCAGCATCCACCGTCCACCCGGGCCTTCTTAAGTGCACCACCAACTATGTGCGATTACGGCTAAACGCTCACAAAGCGAAATGTAGACACGCAAATTAGCATACGAGATCGCTAAAAAGCATCGATTTTACATTACTTACGAGATCGAAAAAGTCGGTTTTTTAAAAGCAAATCTATGTTAAAAATAGAAAATCGTACTCAGCGCCTTCGCTTAAACTAGAAAAAGTCGAAAACCCGAAGATATAGGCGGCTCCTCCCGACCTCCAAAGGACCCAAATGTCTTATAATCTACTCAAAACTCACTTCTTCGAAGCAAAGCATCAATCGTTTTCGTTGCCGTTTGGAGCCTCGGTCCGCCGCGCCCACGCATTGATTGATCCGACGTCTCAGTCTCTTCAGGAAAGCGAATGGCACTTTGAGCGCTGGAGGAGGAACTTCTACAAGAAAAAAGTAAGTTTAAGAATAGATGAATTAATTGGAAGAAACAGGAGATCACTCCTGAAAAGAAAAAACATTAGCAAGCTTAAAATTCTACTTGTACTTAAGCTTTTACAATGTGAAACTAAATTAATTTATGCTTAAAAATTTATATATTTTCTTTTAGAGTTAAGCAAAGTGCAAATAAAACCAAAAATGCAGTGAAAATTTAATAATTTTTCTCAAGGAATAAGAACAAATAAGAACAACTTTTAAGGCTAACAATATCAAAACGCGCAAACACTCACCCCTTCGTTGTCGATTCCATCCGGACGTTGCAAAAAGACGAGAAGATGCAAATAAATATTGAGCATCCTTCGGTCTAGATTTAAATGACCTTTAAATGCAAATCACGGGAAAACGTATGCAAACTAAGGACAAACTTTCAAATTTTAGAACTGCTAGCAAAGGCGCCGTGTTTTTTGCGCCAAAATCCCTTGCGCCGCGGATCATTTGTGCCAAGTGAACTTTTTTCTCAAAAAGACTTGAACCACTTACAAGAATTAGCTGATTTTGTACTTGATTGACAAAAATTAGATTATTTTGATAAATTGTTAGTTTCAAATCCATGGTCGTGCAAATTAGCTTTTTTCGACTTTAAAAAAGCATTTCTCCAAGCGCTTGACAAAAAGAACGTATGTATCACAAGAATTGTAAAATGTGAACCAAATGATTCAAAACGGGATTTGGTCGATTCAAAACCGCTAATTATCGTCTATTTTCAAAACATTTGCGGAAGGTTTTTTGTTTGTAATGTTGTCCATAAGGGAGTCCTTTGGCCAACGCAATTTCCATGATCTCGATAAACAAATTCAACTCGTCGAAGAAGCGAAGTGTAGCACACTGTAGATTTGGGCTTTTCGGCCAGTGCTAAAACAAGATACAAACAAAAGTACACAGGAATAATACCTTCGGTAAACTAGCATTAAATGATCAAGAAAGATCTGATTGATCTCCAATTCAGTTGTTTCTAGTCTCTGAATCTTCGGTGCTTCTTGCTTAATCAGTAAAACGATCAAGCTATATTTCAGTGAAAATGACAGAGTCTCAATTTATGGTAAAATAGCATAATGACAAGAAGACGATGACACCAATTCAGCCATTCCAACTCTCGAAATAGTCAAATTTTTGGAAAATTAATCAGTAAAATGATCGAGCTATATTTGCGTGGAAGGGTCGAGTCTCAATTTATGGTAAACTAGCATTAAATGAGCAGGAAAGATATGATTGATATCCAGTTTAGGCATTCCAAGTCTCGGAATCATTAAATATTCGAAATTGATCAGTAAAATGATCCAGCTATATTTCAGTGAAAATGTCGTAGTCTCAATTTATGGTAAACTAGCATAAATGGACAAGAAAGACTGATGAATCCAATTCAGCCATTCCAACCTCGAAATAGTCAAATTTGGAAAATTATTCAGAAAATGACCAGCTATATTTGACGAAAAATGCAGAGTCTCAATTTATGGTAAACTAGCATAAGAACAAGAAGTCTGTGATACCAATTCAGCCTTTGAAGCTCGAAACAACAAATTCAAAATTGATCAGAATGCCAGCTATATTTCAGGTCGGTCTCAATTTATGGTAAACTAGCATTAAATGAACAAGAAAGATCTGATTGATATCCAATTCAGCCATTCCAACTCTCGAAATAGTCAAATTTTTGAAAATTAATCAGTAAAATGATCCAGCTATATTTGCGTGGAAGTGTCGTAGTCTCAATTTATGGTAAACTAGCATTAAATGAGCAGGAAAGATATGATTGATATTTCTTTAATTTCTTGATGAGAGTCAGAGTTTTGAGGATTTAATGATGAAAATTCAAAGAGCAAATTAATGTGAGTCGTTCGAATTAAAGATAGAAATTTTCACCAATGCAACTTTTCTCAAATAAGGCGTTGTCTAAAACGTGTAAATTTTTGAACTAAGTCGGAAAAATCGGAAAAAGTGAAAAAATAGGGTATTCTGGCTAAGTATTCTTGCATTCTGAGATGAGTTTTGAGCGAATTTATTGACTAAACTTAAAAACTTTTCAAAGTTACAATTAGGACTTTTGAACTGACCAATTTTCGAATATAAATACCGCCTTCTAAGAGCCAAAATTTGTGCTATCTCTATCTGGTTATTGCGCGCGCCCGGGGATCCAACGATCGTGAGTTCGGTCCCGCCCACAGTCATACTTCCTCAGCTGACTTTTTGAGCTGATTTTGAGCTTCCAGTTCCTCTTTTTGGAGAACCTTTTGAACAAAAAATTCCAGGCAGTCCTCGCGTTAATTGTTTGGATCGGAGGACTGATTCTCGGATCATTCAAACTTCTACATTCAATTCTTAATTACAGAAATAGATATCGATCACGGGTTGCCTGAAGAATTTCGACTCAAGCTATTGAAATACACCTCATATTTAACTTTTCGTAATTATCGTTCATTTTCTATTGCGAAGCTCGTCGATTTTAAATAAAACAATAAATCACTTCTTTTACAGTGAATTATAAATTCAGCCATTCTTATCCAATAGCTTAACGATGAATTAATCATTAATTAAATTATCATTTACTTTCTATTGGAAAACGACTGTCTTATTTTTTCGGAGATGAAGTCTTTCTATTCACCCAACCTTTGTTTTCCAACGAAATTCTTCGAATAAATCTATTAGTCCTTAGTTTATAGTTAGAGTAAACGAGATTCTTTTCAATTCTTTTTATAACAGATCAATCCTTTTGGGATTTCAATAGAGATTTCAATAGATTTCAATCTTTTGGGATTTCAATTTCAATAACTATTAAATAACTGGAGGCTTTCTTTAATAAAGCAACTTTTTTATTTCTCTCTAAGCAAAATTTTCCTATTATTTTTCACCTGTTTGAGGGGAAAAGGGGAGAAAAGACAGCTAAAAAAAATCAATTTCACCCAGCCAACAAGGGAGGACCTCCGCACTTTCGCCTGTTTGCACAAAAGGTGGAAAGATAGCTAGAATTTCCGAAAACTTTTTGTCTAAAACACTTTAAGCATCTTACTTTACAATATATTTGAAGATTTAGTATTTATTTTCTAAAGATATACAGTACTGGACAATGAAATATGATATTTGAAAAAAGATGGTCACTTTCACGCGTCTGTAACTCCCTTGTCTTTGAGTTTAAACTATTAGTGTTATACATTTTCTGAAAGCTCTTTTCAAGGGCTACACAATGGTAATATTAATATTTCCAAATACGGTAAAGACAAGGGAGTTACAGACGCGCGAAAGTGACGATCGTTTTTCAAATATCATATTTCATTGTCCAGTAGTGTATACTAGTTTTTATATTGTGGCCATTCGAATCTGATTCTTCTATTCTAATTGAGCTTCTTTGACGCAAAAATTCGACTTCTTTACTATATTTATACTACTTTTTTTTCAGTTAAAGAGGCTTTTAAGGCAATTCTTGTTAGGCAAACAATAAGAAAACTTTTTTAGGAAGCTCTTTTATCGTCATAATTTTTATTTCCCAAACGAGGAAAACATTATTACGTCATTTATTCACAAATCTGATCAGCTACGAGTTATAGTGTAAAACTTGTCTTTTAGAGAAAGTATTGGAATATTCTAGTCTATACTTTTAACCACAGTCTATACTTTTAACCACCAACTGTACTTTACTCTAATATGGTTTCAATATGGTTCCAATATGGTTCCAATATGTTCCTTCCAAGAATAAGGTTCCAATAGGGTTCCAATATAGGTTTTCGGCCACATTTTTTTGGTGAATTATACCATTTTCGAGAGTATTCTGGTGAAGTCCCCCATGTTTAACATATATTTATCCTGAACTGAACTTTACTCTGAACACTTTTAATCTCTTCCCGAGAGAACTTTTGGTTAATCATATTAATATTATATTTTACAGGGTATTCAAGTGGATTCCCGGCAAATATATCAAGATTTTCTCCCTAAAATGCCGTTCAACTTCTCTGTCCTTCCGCATCTCTTGAAAGCTTCGATTCTCGATTGGTTACATGATAACGAAGCCTTCATTTTGCTGCAAGTAAGTAAACGGACGAGATCTCTAATCTTTAAAAGAGGATTATTCCCGAAATATATCGAAGAGATCAATATCGGATCCTACGAGCATCTATTATCTGAGGATAACTGGTTACCCATCGGCCATATTTCTCTTTTATTACGTGGTTATTCCCTAAAAACCCTTAAAGACTCTGTTTCTCTATGGCCTATTGCTAAACTCGATTTCGTTCCTCCAAAAATTTTCGATGAAAACGAGAAACCGTTGAAATGGCATAAGAAAAATGGGATTTTTCGGAGTAAAATCTACTTTTTAGATGAGAATCTTCTCTGGAAACAATTGAATAGAATAAAGTTTTGTAAAAAAGTCCACTTTGGTCTTTGGGGAAGGAAAGATTTATATCCGAAAGTTATCAGAAAAAGAATAAATAATAATCAATTTTTCTCGAATCTTATTGCTACCAAAGCTTTTTTGATCAGTTCTCAAATAGCTTTTGGGAGAAGGATTTTCGAGAATTTCCGTCCGCATTCTATTGACGAATTCTGGTTCTTTGGATGTCATCAAGAGACGACAGAAAAGGAGATAACTCAATATCATTTAGAAATTCTACAAAAAACCCCTTTTTGTAACTGTTCGACGGTTTATATGGACTCAACATTGGTTGATTTTAAAATCACAAGAAAAATTGACGCTGAACATGTTGGGATTCAAATCTCGGACTTTGATCATTTAACAACTACCCTGAAAGAATATCTGAAGAATGGACCAACTAGTAATGAGAAAACCTCTGTTCAAATCCGAACTTCAACAAATTTCGATCGAGATTTGGAGGAATTAGATAAGGATTTGATAAAAATCATTCAAGAATCAGGAACAGAAGAACTTGATTTGAAAAATTTCACCGAAAATCACCCGGATTTCGAGGTTTCTATCGAAAAGTTGGCCTATTTGACGAAGTTTACTCATGAGTACGAGACTTTCCAATCAATACATTTCACTCAGCCAACCGGATATGACTTCGATCGAGAGATCCATCCATTACAGAAGACTCCCAGGAGGATTTTTCTTCAAAAAACTCGGAATTTTGAATGGATTTTAACCCTTTGGGTGGAAAATTTGAGTAATTTTGCTAGTCCATCATATAGTGCCTCGTTGATTTGGATCCCAAAGCCAAAATAAGAAAAAATTGTCTCGGTTTTCTTTGTTTCACTTTCGTTCTTGAAATAAATCGACTTCTCTCGCCTTTTAATAAATGCGGAAAACTTCTACAAACTATAGAGATACAGTAAAATTTGTAATAAAATTCGTTTACAATTTTGCCTTTACACTAAATACATTGATAAAAATAGCACAAGCATCTCTTGAAAGCATATAGTACTCCAACAAAATAAAGCAGAATTTTGGCCGTCAAAAAAATAAATATTTCATCAAAGTTTTGGCAAAACTTCTTAGAGTTACTTGTTTATGTCTGTCTTTGGGGTTTCTTTTCTCTACATATTTGGTTCCTTTTCTTTACAGATTTGGTTCCTTCTCTTCAAAGATTTAGTTTCCTTTCTCCAAAGATTTGGCTCCTTTTCTCCAAAGATTTGGTCCTTTTTCTCTACATATTTGGTTCCTTTTCTTTACAGATTTGGTTCCTTCTCTTCAGAGATTTAGTTTCCTTTCTCCAAAGATTTGGTTCAGCTTTCTGTCATAACTTTTTGTTTGGTTATTTCTCCTATGAACAAGATCTCTGTTTTTATCATAGACCGCTTGTCGATGAACGGAGGTTCAAATTGGAAAAGTGAGCAGGTTTTTCAATTTTCTTCTAAACATTTCCAGAAAATATCTACTTTTTAAAGTTCTAGATACATTAAACAGCTGAGAAATGACTTTGATCAAGACTTCTATGAAGACAAGTTAAAGAAAACGATTGATGAAATCTACTCAGTAGATCAATAGTTCAGTCTCAATAAACTTTTCATGACACTCAAAAACGAATAATTTATTTAATTGTAATATTCTATTCACTTCGATAATAGCTTCTCAGCATTTTTGTGTAGAAAGAGTCGGGATTGGCAAGTAGCCGTTCAGCTTGATCGAATTCAACGATTTCACCGTGAGAAAAAACCATCACTCTGAAATTATACGTAAAAATGATTTTGAACTTTCCACTTGATGTCAAATTAAACTTGAACTTGAACTTTAATGTCAAATTAAAACCCTATTATTCTAATCTTTATTCTAATTGATTTCTTTTAACAAACTTGTCATAGTCGGAAACGGTTTCCAGTCGATGAGCAATCGTTAGCACTGATGAATCGGCAAAATTTCGACGAATCACTTCTTGAATGAGACGATCCGTGTTCGGATCACAGGAAGCAGTAGCCTATTAAGTTTTTGGAAATAGAAACTTCACAAGCTATGCATTTTGACTTCAATATCAGATTATATCTCTATCTTGAGTGAGATTGATAACCCAGTGCACAAAACAATTAACAGCTTTACCCTTAATCTGATCAACAATCCCCTTACCTCATCCAAAATCAAAATCTTCGCTTTCCTTAGCAAAGCTCTTCCCAAAAAGATAAACTGCCGTTGTCCCATACTAAGATGACTCTTTCCTCTTTTCTCGAATCTCAATCCCAGCCTCATATTATTCCCTTCTTCTTCAATCTTGTATTCAAGCTTTTCTGCACTTTCAGCAAAACATTTTTTCAGCTGACATTTCTGAAAAACTTTCTTGTTCAATATTTTACTCGATTCAAACCTCTAAAGCTTCCCAAATCTTTTCGTCATCAAATTTCTTGAAAGGATCCAGATTGAAACGGATTGTTCCAGAAAAAAACATTGGGTCCTAATATACAAAACTATTGAAATTTAAATACAGCTTACTTGTGGTATGATTGTCAGCTTTTTCCTGATATCATGAAGTCCAAGTGTTGAGATATCAATATCGTCGATCAGAATTCTACCAGCAGCGCTTTCAAAGATTCGATACAATGATAGAGAAAGGGAACTCTTGCCTGAATATGCAGAAACATGATTGGTGTATTTTGTGGCCAATCTGGCATCGTCTTATACTTTTGTCAGCACTTGATTTTAATTTTTAGCCACCAACCTGACCCAGTTCTCCCGATGACCGCAATCTTTTCTCCCGGTTTTACTGAAACATTCACATTCTTCAGACTCAAGGAGAGATTAGGTCTAAAAATTTATTGACGTTTTCATTAAACAAGAACAAGTATACCGATATTTGGCTGAGTAATCACTCCAAATTATTCCTCCATTTTGTGGCCAATTCCTTGGCGGTTCAAAATCGTTCTTCCATGGTTTCTAGAAAAATTGTATGTAGAAATAGTGTAGAATTTTACCTCTGAAGGCAACTTTGTATATTCGTAGATCCTCTCAATCGAAACAGCTTCTGTTTCCAAGTGCCCGAAAGCTTTAATACCCAAGTATAATCGTTCAGTTATCTGAAAATCTTTCAAAAAATGTCTGAATGAGTAAAAAAATCAGCTCAAAAATTCTATATCCTTTTTTTAGAAGTTTTACCAACCGCCATTGCTGAAGTGATACATAAGCCAAGCAATGCTGGCGATATAGCACTAGCTCTTGACATGAATATTCCAAACAAGACCACTAGGAAGATTGTAGAATTTGAAAGGAGCTCCAGTCTGAATAGAAATGTTTACTCCATAAAGTTTGGGCAATGCGTTAGATGAAGGTGAGCTATCTAGCCTAGTAGCTTTGAACTTTGATATAATCATAGGATTGAGCAAATTCTGTAACAAGTTCCTAACCTGATCTCCAGCCAACGACTTGACCCGAAGGAGGCAAAATTACAAATAGTAACTCCGTCAACAAAACGGGAAAACTCTGCGATTTCACTGTTTACCTAAAATCGTTTATTTTATGTGTTTTGAAAATTTTTAAACCATTTTGAAGACGCGAATACTTGTAACACCTTGAATTGTCTCACGGAACTTTGCGATCAGAAAAGATCTTTGAAGTGAGCTGAGTCGATTCAGTTGACGAGCACCTCGTAGATAGAACCTCTGAATTAATGTTTAAGAAGTGAAAAATAAGATTTTGTTACCAGATACAAAAAGTTGAGCAGAAAGAATGGTGCAATGAGGACTAATAACGGTGGAATGGCAAGACAGATACGGATGGCGTTTGAGATAACCTAAAGTCATTGATTTTTTAAAGTTTAAAGTTCTCAACTCAGGTCGAAGGTTATTGTTTTATTTCCAAGACCAATAACTTACATCAGCAACTCTTTGAAGAATCTCTGATAAAGATTTGGGTGATTTGCTATCGATAGAATCCAAGTCCTAGATGAGCGTTGTGGTTGGCTGATTGGTCAACCGAATCGCAGCACGGGATTTCGAATCTAAAAATTAAAATCAAGTGCTGACAAAAGTATAAGACGATGCCATATTGGCCACAAAATACACCAATCATATTCACCAATTTCTGCATATTCAGGCAAGAGTTCCCTTTCTCTATCATTGTATCGAATCTTTGAAAGCGCTGCTGGTAGAATTCTGATTGACGATATTGATATCTCAACACTTGGACTTCGTGATATAAGGAAAAAGCTGAGATCATACCACAGTCGATTTCTTTTTGGTTCCTATTTGGTTCCTATTCTGGTTCCTATTGGTTCTTAATGGTCCTTATTTGGTTCCTTTTTGGTTAATATTCTGGTTCCTATTGGTTCCTATTGATTCCTATTGGTTCATTTTTGATTCCTATTTGGTTTCTATTGTTTCCTATTGGTTCCTATTTGGTTGCTATTTCGTTCCTAATGGTTCCTACTCGGTTCATATTTGGTTCCTATTGGTTCCTATTTGGTTCCTATTTGGTTCCTATTTGGTTCCTATTTTGAAAAAAAAGTTAATAACCAATTTAGACTTGTTTATCGGCTAGCATGATCGGGCAATTCTGTGAGTTGCACGTCCTCCTCATTGAATTGAATATCGGTGTTGTCATTTGTTTGTTGGGTTCCATGAAGCGGCTGCCTTGTGAATTTGCATAGAATTGCGTGTTGAAGTCGAACTCCGAGTCCAAAATACAATACTTTAGTTAAACGTTCAAAAAAGTTTATTACCTGTGAGATGCGAGGAATATTATCAGCTTCACATCAATAAAAAGTCGACAAAAGCCGTAAGTCGTGAACAAGCCCGTAATCCGTATTTTTGTACGTCAATTTATCTTGCCAATGTTGGTTCAAATTTATTCCGATTGAAACTAAGAAAACACAAAGACAATTCAGGCAGCATAGTCACTTTTGACAAGTCAAATTTAATTCAAAGAATACAGACGAACGAATACTGGGAACAAAATCTGCAAAAGTCGACTAACGCCTATTAAAAAGCAAGTATACTATGTCAGTCTAAATTAACACAAAAATATACAACGAACGACCAAAAGAGATTAGGCAGAAAGAACACACTAAGATAGACAGCAATACATGCAAATATTAAAATTCAGATTTGCGATGATTGAGACTTCGCTCTGAGAGAGCTGACTCCGCTTGACCATGCCGCCTGTCCGCTGGCGCTTGAAACTTCCGATTTGGTGATCACATTCGTTTTTGTCATCAATCGTTCGATCATTCCCTCGGCGTATTTGAGACGCGATCGCAAATCACCATCGAATCCATGTCTTAAATTGAAGATTTTCAGGTCTCAAAGAGTCATCCGTACTTTTCAAGAAACTCCAATTTGAAAGTGCCCAGCTTCTTCTCGCGATCAATAAGTTTAGCGGCGCCAAGATGAGGGCATAGGATGAGCTTGATGTGATCGTTGAAGAAATTGATCTGTAGCGTGCCATTTGTGAGGTGCAAAACGATCGCTGATCCAGTGCGGAACCAACTGCAAAGACATGGGAGACGAGCCAGCTCATTACCTTCCTAAAGTAGAACATTATACGAGAAAAGTGTTTCAAACTTTACCTTTGGTGCAAATTTCTCTCCAGCTTTGAGGAGATGTTGGTTCATGTAGTCGCGGAAGAATTGAGTAGAGTCGTTTTCTTCTCCAAGTGTTTCATTCGCTCCAAGTCCTTGTTCATCATGAAGTATTCCTCGTAGTTGTCCCGTTCAACGTATTGCAAGTTGAGACCAGCAGCATCGAGTACCAAACGTGAATTGTCGTTGTGGAGAACGCCAACCTGAAAATAATAAGCGTAAATGATTAAAATATACAAATCCACCGAGTTGTCATATAGCTGGTATCCGATGCCATATACTTATCGGAGTAGTCCACCCATTTGCTGACCCAAAAGACGGGCATACACTCCTGTGCTTCAGCCAAATCCTCTATCGGAGCATTGTTGCTAAATAAAAGATACTAAATGCAAGTAATAAAAAAAATAAAGTATTCCACCCTTGAGCACGATCCTTGATTCTCTATGTAAGTTCTCTAAAACATTTCTTTAAAAATGGAGAAAAACTTTAAAACCGACCTCATCTTTTACAATATATTCAGCAAATTGCTCAGCCGACAGGTTAAGGTAGATAACGACAACCTAAAGTGAACGAAATGTGATGAAAGTAAAGCAAATAAAAATCGAGTCCGTGTAGTCAATTCTTTTGGTTTCCAATTGAATCGTTGTTCAGCATCGCGAACTTTCAACTCCGAGCATTTCTTTCAACAAGTTGATTTTGATCCAAGCTAACTAGTTATAAAAAAGTTCAAGTGCAGTTCAATAAGGATTTAAAACAATGATTTATTAACAAACACTAAATAAACGTTAACATTTTTCTCAGCCAATTCTTAAGAGATAAGCATCATTTGTGACGAGACACTGAAAATTAAAAAACATTATTTTTTCTAGTTGATATATTTTTATAACATTACAGCTATTATTTACAGGAAATTAGATAACTGAACATACGGAGATTTCATTTTATGTCATTGCTTTCAATTTTATACTATAGACAAAATATAGCGTTGCAAAAATACTAATATGATGATAAGAAAATCAATTCAATAAATTAAACGTTAAAAAACTCACCTCAAGAAACGGGAACATAACCTCGGGCGCGAAGAGCGTCCGTAAATTGGAAGTAAAGAGTAGCATCTTCAAACGTAATGTACAGGTCGACGTCATAAGCATCCTGATGAGGTGCTTGCTGCAGAGGTTGTCCCTTAAAACAAGACACATGAGTTCAAATGCAAAAAAAGAACAACCTGAAGAATGACGCCGTAAATGAGAAGCCGCTGATTTTTGCCAGGTGGAAGCCGGCCGCGCCTCCATGTGAATTCCCAGGCTCGATTGGGAGGTGGATGAGCGAAACGATAGAATTCTCCACCAACAGCGAGCTCAATATATTGCTGAGTAACGTCCATCCTTGTGTAATCCTCCAACAGACTGAATCGGGGGCGTGGGTTCATTTGGTCAACAGAACTAAAAAGCAATAATTATTCTATATTATATGAAAGATAAAGCGAAATTTTGATAAATTCGTGCAAATTAACAAATGTATTCAATTTTGAAAAATCCATTCATGCAAACTTTCATTCAAGGTGAACTGGTAATACAACTAACATGCTCTCATCCAATTCATCGCCTTCAAAATCCTCGAATGATTCCTCTTCATCTTCAGAATTCGATTGTATTTCTGCTGATGCATCGGAAGTTGGCACAATCAACTAAAAACTTCTAAATTAATCAGCTCTTGTATTCAATTTTTTAACGAAATAGCTAATTTCAAAACCAATGAGTTAAAGATTAAAGACTAAGAATCAAGCTTGATTCCAATAAAAACGAAAATCAAACCTGTTGATAGCCTGCAATGTTTCCCAGTTTTAGTAGAAAATCGGCAAATCTCATCATGTCGATGAATCCAGCACATAAATCAACAATATGAAGTGCACTCCACGTGCCATCAGTTTCATACTAGAAGTAAATAAATAAATACCGATTACTAATATTTCATATAACATAATTGAAAAGTGAAGGCGAGAAGCCGTTTTATAAAGACTTCCGTTATATTATAATCAATCTTTATATGAAGTTTAGCTTTAACATAAATGTAAAACTATCGAACCTGGAGTAACATTTCGGGCAGAGTGACCTGGATATTTCCAAGCGCTTTCACCGAAAATTTGCGAAGATCCAAATCGTCTGGGTAAACAAAACGAAAAGATTTCGTTTGATACACCAGTTCCAAATAGTTCGGCTCCACTTGAAATGAATCGAGATCCTTGAAGAAACAAAGTTGAGCTTGCATCTTGACACGACTGAAAAAGAAAAGTTAAAAATGAAAAGTACTCCACGAAAACCAATGATAAGCAACCTGACTGAAATTTGAAAGATAAGAAAAGAGCAATCAGTAAATATATGGCAGAAAAGTTGGCTACAGGACAAAAACAATCAACAAGGTGGGCATAAATGCCGGTTTTTAGCCAAATTTTGATAAAATCTTTGGTTTTTCTAAAGTTGGTGATGATCTTTAGTTCATAAGCAACAATAATCAAAGCTTTACATCTAAAAGGAGAAAAATCGACTCAAAAGATTTCAACAGTCGCTGTTTTTAAGCAAAAACGTCTCGTAGACCCAAAATAGCCAATTTGTCATCAAAACAATGCTTAAAACTAGTAAGATGTGCGTCTAAAAAATATAAAAGTCTATTCTAACAGGGAACAACTCAAAAAGCTCAAAATATGGCAGAAAAGATCACCAATCACTTTCGGGGAGAAGAGAAGAATGATTTCCTAAAAGCAAAATTTTCTTTTTATACCATCAATTGGTACCGTAGCCCACGGAGTTGCGTTTTAGAATTAGAATTTGGGTGTTTCGCTCAATATTTTTTCAACTCTAATCCATGGTTTCATTGAAGTTTTCAAAAAATTTTTAACTTTGGTCAATTGACAAAAGAAAAGTGATGGCTTGGTCACTAAAATTTCAGCAAGAAACCATTTTTACTAATCGTAACTTAGCATGAAATGCATGATCTGATGACTGTTCGACTCGATTTCACCGATCTAATGGCTTGTTGAAGTTCGAGAAATCATTCATCGAACGAATTATTTCCCGACAAATCCCCCCAAACCCCCAACAAAAGATGATCGACTTTGACAAGGGATGACAAACCTCGGCAAACGGTGGCAAGATAGCGGAAAATGATCTGTGCTATCACAGACCGTTATAGTAAAGGCTGTGGTATCACAGGCCGATTTCCAGAGTTTGCCAAGAGTTTGTCGAGGTCTCGTTTATTTTGAATTTTTTATGCTTAGAAAAGGAGATTTCATTGGAAATTAGAATCTTACTTTCACCGTGAAGAGACGCGTTGTCCATGTCAAGGAACCAAGAGGAACGCTCGTTCGCGACTTCAGACACTTGCACATGGAAATGGTAACAATACACTTCTTTTTTCTAAATAAATTTATCTAATTTAGGAGCGACCTGGAAAGAACACGATCCGCGTTCGAAAATGGTTTGGAAATCGCAAAGAGCTCGCTGCCATCCGCACTGTCTACTCGCACATTCAAAACATGATCAAGGGAGTCACCAAGGGTTATCGTTACAAGATGCGTTCCGTCTGTGCTCACTTCCCAATCAACATAGCTCTTCAAGAAAAGGACGACTTATCGAGGCATCGGACTTCCATGATATAAATGTTCATAATGGCAAGCAGGTTCATAATGGAGAGCAATTTTTTGTTCTACCTTCCGAACTTGCTGAAAATATAGCAGCGGATTCGCTAGCGATCGTCATTAATGAATATAGTTTGATAGTATACCGCTCAACATTCAAGAATTAAAAATTGAACAACTTTAATAGTGACCGTTACTATTTGCTCGTTTAGTTGCTCCTAAGGTGAATGTGAATAAAGAGCTGAGTTCATGACTTATTAGACGCCATCGAGAGGGGACAACAGCCCATGGATCGATCAAATAACGAGCTCTACTTTTTCAATCAGCTGTCATTCCACTAAACGCCTTTTTTGAGGTGAACTCTTCCGGGAGCGGGTTACTGATAAACCTTGAAATGTCATACATTTCTCCGAATGGTTCGGTTCGGTCACTGGAATATGCCTAAAAAGGAGTCATTTCCTCGGAAGTTATCAAGAGTTATCAAGAGATGGAGAAAAGAAAGAAAAATTTACTTTTGATCTCAAAATACCTTTTGCAGAAAAACGGTTTTGGCTACTTTTTCTTTAACAATCTACCTGAACATCAACTTCTACTACTTCCACAACAATATCTACAACATATATTAGATTAATAATTAATGATTCCAGTGTTTCAGAACTACCTCCACAACTACTTCAGCGTATTTTTTTTGCTTAAACTTTGAGATTGGTCTTTTAGAACTACTTCTACGACAACTACTAATATAACATCCACCACGACGACAAAAACTACGGTAGGTCAAATCAATAGTCATTTTACTTGAAGCCACTTTATAAACAACAACCATTGCTACACCAGTAAGTTTGGTTAAACTACAGCGGTTGGCCTTTCAGTGATCTCTTCGACCACAGTTTCACTAGTCGTTTCAGCTTCAAGATTCAAGAAAAATATTTTTGTCTTAAGTGTGTTTTTCGTGAATTTCAGAGCATTTACAATTGAGCTGAAGTAGTTTTTAAAAAATTTCAAAAAAGTTTTATGTTCCTCCAGATTGAACCTCGAAATCGCAAAATTTCCGGGAGAGAGATTTTGATCTGATGACTTTTCTCGGGTCGGGTAGGCTCTAACCTTCATTTCCAAATCACCCATAGTCCTCGAAATATCGAGAAAATTTCGAATAAACACGAAAAAAGAAACGAGGAAATCTTGTTGAACGTTGAGGTTTTTGAATTCGTTGTGGACTAACTTGGAAAGTCCAAAACAGTTAATTCTTCGTGTTGTCAGTAATCTGAATTGGGCAACTAATTGCCGGCAATTTGTGGCAAAATCTTTGCTCCTTTGATTGCCGTATAAATCAAATGTTGGGCTTTGAAAATGGGATTTTGAGAATGGAAAGGGAAATGGTACTCTTTCGAGATACCTACGATTTCCTCATTACCAAGAATGAAGACTTATTTCGACAAAAATTTTAAAGCAATGAATAAGTCGACAAGAGATCGAGCTGAGCCCAAAGACAACGAGAATCGCAATAACCAGATAATCAGATATCTGATACACATCTAGGTTATCAGGCTATGTAGATGAACCAGCTATAACTTGTTTTTTATCTTTTTTCACAATTCTATTGACCAAGCCATTATATTCAGTTGTTGACAGTTTGTGTGTGTGTTTTTTCATCAGAAAATTTGTCGATTTTTCAAAAACATGCACGGATACCGGTGGAAAGAGCCTTTTTGCATTTCCCCGTTCCAGTTCCACCTCAACTTGCCAGTGATCAATGTAGTAGGAAGAGCAAATTCATATGCTCACAAAAAGCGTTGTGTTTTCATGAGAATAGATTTTTATCCAGGAATCTTTGGTTCCACTTTCGGCAAAAACAGCTCTACTTGCAAGGAGCGTAGCCACAACCGTTTCCACTGGTAGCCTGAAAATGAGATATCAGCGTTTAGTTGGAGGAGTGAAAAGATGATGAGAGATTAGCTGAGGATTTTTGGTGATAATCTCCAAAGATTTTGCAAAAGCCAAATCAGTAAAAAACGAGAAAACACCGACCACTTGAACTTCGCAAACGGCGGCGCACATGATAGCGTTGACGGAGACGTCATTCCATTTCTGCTCAAGACTGTTGCTGACGCTGGCCACGAACATCTGAAATACTCTTTGACTCGACGAGGACCTCATTGCCAGTGTTTGAAAAGCCGCCTATCCTCAAAAAGCTCACCGCCGTGTAGACCTCCGACTGAGTGTTCGGCTCACCACTCTGCCAATTTCTATAAGTTTTCGTTTCAAAGTTTGTCAACAACGTCAAATTCACCGATATGGAGTGCTTGCTCCATTCACCCAGCCGACTCCGTCGCCAATATTCTCATCGTTGAGGCCGATCCACAAATGCTAGAATTTTTCTTGAGCACCAAAAAGGATGAACTTGATATTACAAGGTGATCAAAAAGTTCCCGCACACTTGTACTCAAAAAGTTCCCGCACACTCAAATTCATTTTCTAAATGAAAGCTAAAATAAAATTTACCGTATGTTATAGTATTTTGAAGCTGAAATTCTGATGAACATTTCTATAAGTATATGACTCCGATCAGAAATTTCCAGACATGCACTGCATTTGAGGCAAACCACCCATGAGACAAACACAGTTTCTAATGTTTTCGAATAACAAGTTTTTGAAGACTATTTTACGTTTTTATTTTGATGAGAGATTTTGATTCTTTTAAAATAACAATTGAACTGTTATTTAAAACAAAAGTGTAAATTTAAAAAGGGTTTTTGAATGATTTTTCAATTGGAAACAGGTTCAAATAGGTTAGCGCAATGACAGTTTGCCTCCAGCTCACTACAATGCTTCTTTGGAGAGCTAGGTGACTTCGATCAGTATGGTTTAGGTGTAGAACCGCTCCCCAGGATTTAAGCTTCAAAATACTATATAGTAAGTCCAATTTCGATCTAGGTTTTAGCTGAGAAATAGAGCTACTTTTGTAAAGTATGCCGGAACTTTTTGATCATCCTGTATATTTATAAAAGGATGAGCAGTTAGTTTCTGTTGACTTGCCCCGTTGTACGGATTAGAGCCTCGGACCTTGGCGCACTTCTTTTTCGTATTCGCACTGATCATACCTGGAATTTGTTGTCTTCATTGTTAGCTGTCAATTTTTGAGAAAATCCTACCAAAGATTGCTTTGTTCTCAGCAGCACAACGAATCGTAGCCAAATCAGCGTTGGCATGCACTTTTCGGCAAGCCGTTCGCGCATCATCACGATCGCCCGTCACCTCGATCACCTGAACACATTAGAAGAGTGTATTCAATATGGATGATTTTACTTTAACCAATTGGATTTCTATTTCTTTTTTCGATTTTCTGTTAATAATTTAGTGCAAACAATTCAGAAAGAAAAAAAGAGAGCGATTTCAAACAAACCTTGTAGCACGATCCGCCCACATCGGTGAATCCGGGCACTTTCGAGCACGTGTCGGCTACGATTGGATCCTAAATGTGGAGAATTGAAAACCCTTTGTTTGGCAAAAAGTTGGCTCACACGGCAATAGGATTTTGAAATTAAATGGATAGAATCGCTATGTATGACTTCATTCAGTCGGTTCAATAATTTGTCAATTTTTCTTTTCTGGCCTTTTAACTACTAAAAGCTTACATTGTGTGGAACACACGGTGGTGGAATGAGCGGTTGAGGGCATTGTTGGATACCGCACGATTGACCGGTGCTTCGCTAGAAGATGAAATGAGCTCAACAATATTACGCATGGATATTACCACGATCACTTCACACATAGCGGCGCACGTTGTCGAATCGGCCTGATCGTTCCATTTACCGAGCGGCGAATTGGCTCCCTCGGAAACGATGAGCATCTACAAATTTATTGTTTGAGAGTATTTTTGATCTAATGGTTGGAGTGTTGAGTCTGTCTTCAACAAAAGGATTCTTTAAGTAGAAGGAGACTTGCCGTTCCTGCTGGCTCTCGATCTCCACCGTTTGGCTCTCCAGCATTCCAATTTCTAAACACACACAATTTGAATACATCATTAGATCTAACAAATCTTCATAACTCGAATTCTTCTTTTGGAAACTTTTCTCAATTAATACATCTGGATCATCCGTCAGATTCAGATTCGATGCCGTGATCTATCCAAACCTGTACGTGGGAAGAGTAGCGCCGTTTAGCCATTTGTTCATCCGCAATCCGATCAAGAGTTGCTGAAATAGGCTTTCCTCTAGCTCCACCGCAAAACTCTCACGTTATTCCAAATGTTCGAAGAGAATTTCGTGCATTTGTCCTTGAAGGCGGTGGTCGCCGATTCTGATTCACTGATTGCTGATCTCCCAAAAAGAACTCACTCAAAACGCCCTCATTCTCGGCATCGCAACGAATCGTCGCCAAATCGGCAGCCGGATGCAATTTCTTGCAGGCGGCTCTCGCGGCATCCATTGTGGTGCCGATAAAGATTGGCTGAATTTAAGAGAATTTAAAGAGTACAATTTATCGAAAGCTGCAGAAAGCTGCTAGAATTACTTAGCCTTTTTGCAATCTTCAAATATTAATCTATCTGTTATGAAGAGATAGACAAATTGATTGACACCAGAGGCTAGGAGGCAGCAATTCTAGATTTCATACGAGGCCCAGAATGACAAACTGCATAGCAAGATCCGCCAATGTCGGTGAAGCCGGCGACATCAGCGCATGAATCCCAGAGAATTGGATCCTAGATCGATTTTATGATGATGGCTTAATAGATCACTCACATTATGCGTTCCACATGGAGTGCCCAATTGGCTGCACGGCTGGGCGTTGCAACTTTGACCACTCGATTTCTAAAAGAACCATCATCAAGATCAAATTCAAAGAATGAATTTAGACAAAAGTCAGCTTAGATGAACAAAAACGATGAAATCTTGGCGTTTTTTTTATTCAAAACACCCACCACAATCACTTCACAAACGGCGGCACATTGTGGTGTGGCAATTCCAGCGTCATTCCATTTGCCGGCCGGGAGAGTTGGGCCCTGATTCGCGATGAACAGCTAGAACCATCACATTCTTTCTTGTAAACCTGACATTGAGATCTTACCGTGGTCACAGCTTCGGGAGTGTTATGATCTTGATCATTTCCGTTCGGCTCGCCCGAGTTCCAATTTCTGGAAAAGCATTAGTGCCTCATCATCTTCAGCCTATTTTCCACCTGTAGGAGAAATTCGCTCCACTCAGCCACTTGTCCTTCGAGAATCCGATCACGAGTTGCTGGAATTGAATGCATAACACAAACGAGTAAATCAGCATACATTTCCGTAAATATTGTCGCTGAATTTGGTGCATTTGTCTTTGAGTGGCGCTTGAGCGAGATCTGAATGAGGGACTAGCGTTTCATTAATCTAACAAGACCCACCCCAGATTCCTTGATTCTCGGCATCGCAACGAATGGTGGCCAAATCAGCGTCAGGATGCAATTTCTTGCAGGCGGCTCGATGCGCATCGAGAGTGCCGCCGACAAAAACCGTCTGAAGAAAGAAAGAGCTGAGATATGCAGCCAGAGGGATTAAAATTGATTTTTGTAAAATGATGGTGCAATTGCGTCAAAAGGGCTTGAGCTGCTAACGTTGTTGCTTGTTTGCCTTAACTAAGACAATGGATTTCTTAGCTTCAGCTTCAGTCAGTTACCATCTTTGTTTATCTGTCGATCATCCCTTTTTGCAACTGGTCAACTTTTAACCAAGACCAATAAATCGATGAAGGGAACTATCTCTCTTTTCTATACCTACATTTTCTTATTTTTGGTTCTTGAGAATGAAAGTTTCTCTACCGCATAGCATGATCCGCCGACATTTTTGAAACCCTTGATGTCAGCACACGAATTGTACTTTGGTAGACCCTAAACGATTTGGTTCTTGAAGAAGCTTTCCAGCTAACCGGACAACTTTGAGCTTGAGCTTGGAAGACAAGGAAAGCTAAATAATATGTTTTCGCCTTTTCCAAAAGATTTCACCAACCTGATATCAATAAGCCGAGCATCTCCACGTTGGCCATCGTTGTGGAACTGCGGAGTGGCGATTCACTCGCCCATTTTCTCTTTTATATCGGCAAGAAGTGCTGGTTTTTTTACCGTTGTTTACGAGAACGAGATGAAAAGCCGGAAGTCAATGGAAATAATTTCTGGAAAAGTCATGTATCAGCAATCAACTGAACTTTTCAGGTTTTCAAGATAATTCACGAGAATTTTTTCAGCATTGAATTTCCTTTATTCATCTTTAACAAACAACAAAATGACAGTGAAATCAAACATACTCGTTGAAGAATCGACCTTTATTCAATCCTATTCAATAAGATCTTTGTTCTCGCTTGCAACCTCGCGTGGGCAAACGATGCTGCACTTAATCCTATCTACAACATCTTTCAACTTGCCTGTCTTTAGTAGGAATAAATATTGCAAGTTGAAATCTGGAATTTTTAGAAATCGTCGAACTTCCAACAAAAACCCCTGAATTTTGGGGAAATTCTTTTTATGCGGAAGGATTTGCATATACCTATTGTACCTATTATGAATAAATGAAGGAGTCTTGGTGTGGCTCTTATTTTTGGCGGACTTCAAGTCAAAATGGCAACTCATTGAATGAGGAATTCTTCCAAGGAATGAGCGCAAATATTCCCGAATCTACGCGCGCTCCCTCGCAACTGGCGTTCACCGGAAATGCATAGAGGAAATTGTGAGCGGTTTCGATGTGCTTTTGAGATTGAGATTAAATGGTGGAGGCAATAAATTTTTAAAATCCAATTCTTTTGTCCCTTATAAAGCTGCGAGTACAACGAGATAGATTCAGACTTTTCTTGAAGAGTCTGAATTGAATCTATTTGAAGACTTTTGCTTTTCATTAGCTTTTCTCATTTAAACAAATGACATCTTTTATCCAAATATTCTCCATAAAAAGTGGGGAATCAGAAAACGAGAAAAGAAACTTGAAAATTCAATATGGTAATTCGTTAAATGAGAGATTGAGCGTTGTTGAGTGGTTTCAATCAATCGGAAGTATTTGGCGATCAAATGGATATAGAAACTCTTAGACTGCTCTGACGAGGAGTTATCTTGAAAAGAGAGGGCAAAAATGCCCACTTTTTCTTCGGATATCTTTTGTCTAAAGAAAGCGGTTCGATTAAATCCGAACATCGGGCAATCGGGGGCAATAAACGACCAAAACTTTCCGGAATGCAACATCTCCTCGTCGTTTTTGACAAATTCAATCAATGCTTTTGCCTCAATCGATTTCTCGTCGATTCTTTCAATTCTATTTTTTATCAAATTTTCTTCGATGAATTTGGAAAAGATTTGTCCTTTCTTGGAATTGAAAAACAGTGGTTCCAAATTTTCGTTTCTCGAGTTCAATGTGCTAGAAATGATCAAAAATGGTCATTCATGCCGACTCGGAAACCCCTGATTGAATATCTTTTCCAGAGCTTTTTTTAATTCGCATCAATTCAAATTTGTATTCGACATCGAGATGGCTTTCGTTTTCGATAAAGCCTTGTAGCGAAAGTGGTCGGAATACGCGACAATTGCTCGACAATTGTTGAAAACCGGTCGATCCATCACCGTCTCAAAATAGGTGTCCAAATTGGGAGATTGTTGTTGATAAATGTTGAAATCACTACGATCAACGACATTAATTTTGAAATTCTCAAAAATACTTTTAGTCAACAAAAAAGTCTTGGTTTTGAGCTCTAAATTGGAGACGAATTCGAGTTTTGGGAGAAATTCTTTTAGATCGATACATTTTTGCATATTTTCCTTGAAAATTTCGCTTTCACAAAGAATCTTTAAAGTTTTGCAGCGATTGATTCGCCGGAAAAGAGCCCAAAAAGTCCTATCGAAAAACTTTCTTTCAATCATCAAAGAATTTCGCCTATGAAAGCTGTTTCTGTGAGCTCTAGTATCTAATAGTTTAAAAGAACTTGCGAACTTAAACCCTAAACTTTTTGTTTTTTGTTTGTGAGAAACTTAAAAATTCTTTTCCCCACATGATTTTTGGCACCAAACACATTTCAATTCGCTAAATGTTTAATTCTCAAGGTTTCGAAACGATTCTCGAAGTCATTATTGTTGAGATTTTTGCCGTTTTCTCGTTTTTCGTCCGGGAATCCCGTAGCATAATAGCATAGGATAAACTGAAAAACTGGTAGCTCGTTGAAAATTAAAAATGTTAATGCTCACCTTGAGAGCCAATTGCATACGAGCATGACAGTGGTGCCGCCGAGAAATTTTGCAAACGATGAGGGCAGGAGTCTGTTCGAGAACTTGAACCCCAGAGAACCGATCATTGTGAGGGCATTCGTGGCCATCTACAGAAACAATTGTCGAAAGATTGCTGATTCGTTACAAAAATGAAACCCTCAAGTTATTTGACATTTTTGTAAAACTATTGCACTAAAGCCCTGCACATAGCCTTAGATGTCTTAGATCTTGTCTTAGATTGTCTTAGATCCCAAAAGGCAAACGCAGGCACAGTCTAGTAGCTGTTAGAAATGGCAGCTCAGGTTAACTTTTTCATGTCGTTTTTTGATGATTTGGCATCTTTCCGGAAAGAACAAGAGTGATAGTAGGACTGTAACTGGCCTTGTCTTTTACAGCCAACACCCAAGAAACGGTCTTTTTACCTGTAGCGCTAATCGGTATTCCCTTTGCAATTGTCGCTGATTTTTGTGGTTGTTCTGTCGTTGGTCTTTGATAAAGGCTCTCCAGCGACGTCGCATCAGAAAAAAAACAAGAAGATCGAGCACAACGGTGACTGGTTGGTAAAAGATGGCAGAGGCTCCCTAAAGAAATCTTTCCTTGTAACTAGTAATCTTGTAATATTCCCAACTTGTAAAGTTAATTAACAACGTTTCATTTATGGTAAAGGGCTTTAAAACTGGTTTTGGCTCAACCTCTAAGTCAGATGTAGTCGTAGATACAAAGCTAGTACTGGAAATTGTCATTTGGTACTTTCCCAGTATGTTTTTCTGGGAATCAAAGTTTCCTAGAAAGAATTTTTGGCAAGAACAAGTTCGTGGGAAAATGGAAAGTTTATCGGGTTCACCGATTTTGATAAAATTTACCAAGTTGCAAGTCGGTGGAACTAGGTGAACTTGGTCTAGGTTGACCTCGATCAACATTAAGCTCCTGGAAATCTAGAGAAAGCCTCAGGCACGATACCACTTTGAAATAGACCATATTCCAATAAGGATATTCAAATTTGGCCAGCTTATACTGCATTGGTGACTTGCTTTTACTTTTTGGAAACATTTCTTATAGTTAACCCGTACCACAGTGTAGAACATGACCGGGAAATCACATCGCGAATCGACTCGAAAATGGAGTATGCTCGACAGAAAAATGAAGCCACAATTGGCCAAAATTTGACTTTGAAAGTAAAAGAAGGCCACTCACGTCTAAACGATGAAATAAAATTGAGTAGAGAATAAACAATTAACACAAAGTATTGCAAATGGTTGAGTCGCTCGAAAGGGAAAAAGAAGCGTCCCTCAAAAGCGAGAGCGAAAAAACGATTGACACCGAGGAGTACCTGCAAGTTGGTAGTGATGGCCTAGCAAACTAAAATTTTCTAGCTTTTTGTGACTCTTTTTACCCTCGCATTGTAGGCGCTTGCCGTCACAGCATAGGCGACACTTCCCAAGAGGTTCTCGATAACAGGAAACGATTCGTTGAAGTGCCTGGATGCTTCCAATTTAGTGGTTTACCAGGCACCGTTAGTTTAGAGACTAGATTTTGCTGCTTGGTTCAAAAATTGCAGTTTAAATGGCTTTTGCATTAGCTCAGTTTTCTGTTCTTTTTCCAAAAATTGGTTCGAACTGGAATCGGCCTGGCCTCAAAATGAGCTCCGCCCACCAAATTCCACTTGGCACCCCCCAAATCAGATACACGAAACTCATCGAAAAGAGACTGAACACATCGATGAGGATGTAATGCCGAACAATGCCTAAAGAAATTTCAAGCTTAAAGTATAAATAATTACCAGTTAAGAACAGATTCCGATAGACGACGATCATTGCGACGAGACCGAAAATAGTGCCAAGGGTGGAGACCTTTAAAGGAATTCGTTTTATTCAAGTTTAAGTTTCATTCAAGCAGCCGCAATGAAGCTTTAAAGGTTTTGGCTAATATAAAACACATCTCAGAATTGTGGTTCCCATTTTTGGGTCATAATTCTGAATGTTCCTCTCACGATTAGTTTAGTAATTGTTGATTTTAAATTTTACACCATTTATCGTAGGCTATACGTCTATCGTCTATCTAGTCTAACGTAGTAATCTAAATATAAACCCAACTTACCAGTCCCATGATAAGAATCTCGAGAAAATTATCGGAAAAAGAAACAAACTGCTGGGGTAAAGTTGCATTTGGAGAGCTCATCAGAAAATAAATTTTTGGAAAAAGAGCAAAAATGAGTTCGAAGATAGTTAACGTGGTTTGTAGCCATGGGAAAATGTCTGTTATTTTTGACTACACAAAGGAGTTCGTTTCGAGGAATTTCTGTTCTCTGTTTCTCTGAAAGTTAACAAAGTACCCTTGTTGTTGTGTTTACCGTAAATCTAAAAAAAAAACCAAAAACTAATACTTTTACAATTCCTTTTGAACACTTAAGTTTGTCACCTGCCAAAAGATGTCATTTCGAAATTTTCACATTTATTTTACCGATTCCGCAAAGGAAAACAGCTAGCTGATATAGGTGTGTGAGAAAAACATTTCGACAATTTTTGCAAAGTATAAAATGAAAAAGTTTCCAAAAAAAACAATAAAAGACGGCTGGCGAGGAATTAACAAAGCAAAGAATTGATACCGATTCTTGAAAAATGTATGCCAAAATAGAATCTGCTATTAGTTTTAGAACAATTTCAGTTTTAGAACAAAACTAATTTTTCTGTGACAAACAAGTGTCACTCTTAATCTAGTACATTAATAGATAAATGTTGATCCCACCCACCTGTAATAGAAAGACAACATTGAAATATCGCTGCATTTCGAGGGTTTTCTTTAAACCTCTAAATGTTGGTAAAATTTTCAAAGAGACTCTTTGTCGAAAATCTTATATTAAATAGCAGATGATTGATACATCGCAAAGACTCGACCCACCACTTCCGGATCATCAACGCATTTCCCATTGAAGTAGAGCTCATAGCAAAAGACCCAATCGAGAAAAAGAGAAAAAGTTCTTCCACGAAAAACAAAGCAAGAGAGAGAGAAAATGAGCAAAGAAAATGCTTTGTGAAGAGTTCTTGTAGATTAGACGCAACTTGGCAAAACCCAACTTCTCTTGGTGATCGGAAATGCCCACTCGAACAAAATAAGACACCAAAAAGAATGAATAATCAAAAACTCGGCATCTCAAAGTAAATTATTAGCCCACAAGAAAACTATGATAAAAACTGACAGATATATCACCGGTTTTTTTTGAGTGACATTTTTTATTAAATAAGCTAAAAAAGTGATTTCAACAGAACAATGACTTTTTGCAGCCTCTACTCAATAGTATTTCATTATGAGAACAAGTAGCAAAGCGAGCGATTCAAAAAAAGGCTAAAATGTCAGTCTGATTCAGGGTCAGCTATGGGCACGTCAGCTCAAAACAACTCAAAGCAAGGCAAACAACTTGGCTGAAAAAAAGCATCTCGATTTGGCCTGAAATTTGAGAGCTTTGTTGTTTTTTTTGTTTTTTTTTGCCTAACCTTTGAGAATAAGAAGTACACAGAAGTTGAAGCTTTTTTGAAAGATCTATTCGATAGATTAACACTAAAAAGCAAGAACAAATCATCAAATGATTTGTTTGAAAGATAAGAAATTAATCTGCTTTAAACGCCATTCTCAGTGAACAAAAGACGAAAATTCAGTCATTCCAATTCTCAAATTTTTTGGCTTTTCAACTATGTTTCCCAAAACAAAAATCTTTCAAAAAGTTTGCTTAAAAAAACAATTTTTTTTTTACAAAGTTTAAAAACTGTCTAAAACCTTGCAAAGTTATCTTTTCAGATGAAAGATCAACTTTTTATTGTATTCACTTGCTTTTTTGTGTGCAACTACACACAAAATGTAACGATAAAAACGCCGATGGGCACCGTGACTGTGAGAATGTTTTGTGTCTTGAAAATTCAAAAAGCTTTATGCTATGTATAAGTTTGAAAAAATTATTAGGTATCCAAGTTTCTGAGTGACAAAAACATCCATGAAACTGTTTTTTAAACTAAAATTGAACTTGAAATTTTCCCCAACGAGAAGTTTTTTTTAGTTTCCGAAAGTTTTAGGAACCACGATATCTAGATGAAACTAATAAAACTAAAGTTTCTAATTGCAGGGATTCCGAGTTGACTTGGGAAACGATAAGTTGATCTACGGGAAAGCCGACATTTTTCTGGGAATCCCATTTGCTGAGCCACCACTTGGCAATCTGCGCTTTCAGGTTCTGTTTAGGGTTTTTTATCAAAAATTTCTTCTTTCCCAGAAACCACAACCGCTAATTAGCTATCCGAATGGACACGTAGATGCTACTCAATACAAGTAGTAGAGGCTCACAAAACGATCACTGACAATAAAGTTGTAGACCAGCCTGCACACAACCACTCGATCCTTTTTGGTGTCGGATACAGAGCGAGGATTGTCTGTATTTGAATGTCTTCACTCCAAATGTGAGTCTCCAAAAAATGAACTTTTTCCAGAACTCAGTCAGGTCAGATCCAATCTGTGACCTGAAAGCCTATTGAATATTGAAATATCAGAAGAAGCACCTTTTCAGGCAACAACAACAGATAGATACCCGGTTATGGTGTGGATTCACGGTGGTGGCCTTCAAGCTGGTTGTGGCAATCAGTGGACTTACTTGGTCAGGCATCAAATATTAAATTAGCTTGAAAGCTTGAAAGTCTATTAATAAAACTGTTTTATAAAGATTTGTAAGGCCAAAGTTTTCCAGGGAGCCACAAGAAACCTCGTGTCTCGTGGTGTAGTCGTTGTCGTCATCCAATATCGCTTGGGTGTGCCCGGCTTCTTCACCACAAACACTGCGGATTTTCCTCCAAATCGTGGTCTTTTAGACCAGGTGTGACTTGGGTTTTCATTTCAATTCATTTATTACATTCGTACAGTTGGAAACCTTGAAATGGGTCCAACGAAACATTGCCTTTTTTGGAGGAGACGCGAATTTGGTGACAATCTTCGGTCAATCTTCCGGTGGATCGTCCGTGAACGCTCACTTATACTCACCGCTGAGCAAGGGTACTTTTTTGAGTATTTTTGAGTGTCTAATGTCTAATTTTGTTACTTTGATGATGTGAAATAACTAAGTAGCTATTGGCTTTTGAGGAAAAAAAAAATTATGTACTTACCTACCAGATTTCTATAGCTTCTCAGCTTGACAACAAAAAGATTTGCCCTATCCAAACAAGAATTTTCTGTTCTTGACAAAGAAATGATTATTCAAGGACTCTTTCACCGGGCGATCATGGAATCCGGAGCCCTCTACCTGCACACCGACAGTCAAGCTGCATACAGTACCGCCAGCGAAAACGTTGCGGAAAAGGTGCATTGCATTGCACATTACAACAAGAGCATTGCACATTACAAATTTGGCCTTTTTTTTTGTAAAAAATTTGTTTAATAATACCCTTTGGGCTTAATTTCTAGCTTTGCAACAGCTCACTCACCGAGAACTTGCCGCAACTGAAATCGTGCATGAACGCTCTCTCCCCATCGGAATGGCTTTCCGTGGATCAAGTTTGAATTGAACCTTTAGCATTTGTTAAAATCCAATTCAGTTAACTGGTGCTTGGCCGATGACTTGGGATGGCGCGTTCTTGTCGAAGGACTCGAAAAGTGAAGACGTGGCGCTGATTATCGGGAATATGCGAGACGAATTGCCACTTACTGCCCTCAATTAAAAGCAAAATCTAGAATTTCTTTAGTTTCTTTCCTTTTGCCTTCTGGAAACTATTCGTTCGATGACATCAACGAGTCATTGGTGAAACAGTTTTTTGAAAGCATCAACACTCCTCCACTTTATGGGGGCGACAGAGAAGCAGTCTGGAAAGTGATTGAGAATGTTTGTAAAAGTTTCATTTGCCTTTTTAAAGCTGAACTTAGGGATATGTTCCACGGGGAACCAATGTTAACGATTCGGCGGCCTGGTGGATGATTGGAACAAAGGTTCGAATGGAAAAGAAAAGTTAGGAAACCAAAAAGCCTTCACCTTCTGAATTTTGCAAAAAGAGCATTTTCCAGATTTTATCAGCAAACTCAGGCGGTCAATACATAGCAAAAGAGGTGCACAAGCAGTTGGTCGCTGGGAACTCCAAAGTTTATCTGTACGAGCAGGCCTATGTCTCGGAGGCTTTTGATTCCCCGGGAGAGGCGGAGATCGTCAAAAGGCTGAATGGATACCGACGTGAGCTTTGTGTACAGTTTACTGACGGTTTTTGATTTTAGCGGTGCCTCATAGTGCAGAGGTCTTCTATCTTTGGTTTGGCTGGGCCGATTCACGATTTGACATCATTTACGATAAGGGAAAGGTGACAAGGAATCAACTGTAGTACAGTGGTTTTCTTTAGACAACCAAATTCGATCTTCAACTAGCCGACACTCTTGGCACTTGGTGGACGAACTTTGCTAAATTTGGGTCGGTTTTGACTCAAATTAATTTGGATCCTAATCGAGCTAGGGTGTTAATTTAGAAACTTTAGGCAACCGACTCAGGACAATTTGTGGAAAACGATGACTTTAAAACCGGAATCGGAATTTTTACGCATTGATAGCCCAGAAAATGGTGGAATGACAATGGTTTCAGGATACCTCGATCGAGATTTTCGCGTTTTTCAACAAGTAAGGGCTAGGGCTTTTCGTTAAGATTTCAGCGTTGAAAAGTCTCTTTCTTTCAAGTAGTTTTCACACTATCCTTTTCTTTTTGAAAATCCTTGACAGCTAAAACTTTTCAATTAAAAAAGCGGAGATTTTCAGCAATTGCGCCATTACGATGAGCCAACGGACTCCAAAGGAAAGACGACACCTTTCTTCTACTTCACATACTTTACAATTTTCTGTAGAATTTACCTTGAAAACTAACAAGATTTCTGGTATCGAACATATTCAGCTACACTTTCATATTGTCTGTTGTAGGTTTCAAAAAGTTTTGGATTCGATTAGCTTTTAATTTATGAGTGATTTTAACACAAAGAACTACCCAAGCTTAACCAGCTTATTTGCACTGGTTTAAACTGAATCATTGTAAGTTTGAGCATTAAATTTTTCAAAGTTAAAAAATATTTTTCTTTCAAAACGAAAATGATCTGCTCACTGTAATCAGGATTGATAAAGCAAAATTATTCAAGCAACGAATTCTCGTGTACTATGAGAAACACATTGCGCGAAATTTTCTCAAGTTTTTTAATAAAATCGAGCGCTGCAAAAAGGTTATTGTAGCAGAAGAGGACTGGATTTTTCAAACGGAAGCCCAGTCTAGCATCAAGTGAACTTTCGAAATGTCAGCAAAAATTTTGGAGAGTTTCTGTCAAAAGTACGTACCTTAACCGCACTTGAACTTGCTGGGAATGCTTATGATTTGATATCGTTTTTGGAAATATTCTCCCACGATTCATTTTCGAGTTTAGAGCAAAATCTTGTTTCGATTCTCTTGCATTTTATGGTAAAGAGAAATCATTGCCTTTAAGAAACAAAAGCTCATGTGAGATTATCACATGTTTCAGTCGTTTCAGTCGTACTCAAGAAAATGGAAATTGCGATGGGCTTTGTAGAGTCTCTTTGTGCATAAATGCTGAGATTTTGTGATTATTTGTTGTTAGTTATGCTTGACTTTATAGAAATTGCTAGATCTTTTATGAAGGATGGAGTTCTGAAAAGACCGCGCACAGTTTATATGCATTTGATAGAAGAAGAACGAGAGAATGCAAGAGGAGCTTGGGATGATGTTTTGAAAATATTAAAAGAACATATGAAACCTATTAATAGAGATAGCTGTCAAGTTTCGTTGGCGTTAAAAAATTTTGAGAATTGGAGTCAAAAATCGAAAAGTGTGAGAGACACAGAGGAGAAAGAAATTTTGTAAAAACATTGAAGAAAGCTGAGCCAGTCATGGATACGTTCAACATTCTTGATGTTGAATCTTTTGTGAAAAGAATTTCCGATGAAGAGGATTTATTTTGTATTCTTGCATTTTTCTATCCAGACAAACAAAACGAGGACTACGAGGTGCCATTTTTATTGTGCTATTTGTTGAAATTCATCGAACTTTGGGCTTCACATTTACCGCTAAATACTTAGTTTGATTTCTTGAAAGATCTCAATCGAAGGAATATTCTTTTTTTCCTATCATATTTTGTGCAGAAATTTCCTTTCTGATTTCTTGTTACTTTTAAATTCACAGTCTTTTCCATTAGAATTTCTTTGTTTCCATGTCTATGTTGTCTAGAAAAGATTTTTTCGGATAGATAATCACTTTCCATATTTCTCTAATCACTGAGCCACTTTTGCTAGATTTTATTATTAAATAAAAGCTCTTTATAACGATATCTTCTAATTTCTTTCATATGTTTTTATTAAAGTAAAGCGTCTGCTAAAACGTGTCAACTTTCGAAAAATACCATCGTTGTCACTTTTGTAGCTCTTTCCTAATTCTCTTGTAAGCCTTACAAAAACAATTCAAAAATAGATGGATTGGAGATAAACCGAGACAGGATTACGGTAGTTCCCTAAAGTTGACACAGTATAGAAAACACGTTGCTTAAGAAGAATCAGCTCTAGTTTTCATTGTTCTCAAATGCAATCTCTTAACATTTTAGCAATTATCTTAATAAGAAGTTCCAAGAAAAATTTATTACATAAACTTGGCAAAAAATCATAAAAATTGAGTTCAAAGGAGTTTATTTTTATCCGATTTAACGAGAAACCAAAAATGCAAATGTGGGAAATGGCCACTTGTTGAATAAAGCCCAGTCATAAAAGCAAAATGACAAGTTGAAGAAGTGAAAAATGATGGTTTTGCGTTTTTGAGTGGTTTCGGGATGCGATGATTTTGCTCGGAAAATTCCCAGAAATCATTGAATTCGTGCAAAATTTTGTTTGATAATAGATCTTCTTGCATTTGCGCGATTCCTGTGCGACGAATGATTTCAATGACTTCTCTGGAGCCCTGTAATTTGATTGTTTTTTTGGCTAAAGTGTTTCCTAAGGTGTGTTTGAGAAAATACTCCAGCTTTAAGAGCAAAATACAGCTAATAGATCATTTCTTGAAAAAGTTGATTGAATTACGGTAACTTTTATGTGGTCAGCTTTTCGAAATTCCTTGTAATTCTTGGCTTAATTAGGGTTTCTCTGAAAAAACTGTTGTGAAAAAGTTACCATCCTTTGACTTTGAGTCAAACGGATTAGCTTTTCCTAACCGTAATTTTTAGAAAGAAAAACAAGACCTTACCTGCAATTCTTGTGTCGCTGCACGGCCACGAATCAACTTTTTATGAAAAATAATAGCATTTGATTGTTGGGCCATTGTTGGAATGCCTTTAATCAAAAATAAATGCACACTATTCAAAAATTCATCCCAATTCTTTGTGTGCTGGGAAATGGTTTGAATTTTTGTAAAGACCAATATTTCCCAGATAAATTGAATGGGTAAAAGACTTATTGAAACAGCCATGCAATTCTTCAGATCAATTGGTAATAGAATTTCCAATATTTGACTTTTTTTGCAAAGTGTGGCCTCGATTTTGGATTGTCAAGGTATTCATAACTTCAGGTTTGAGATTGAAAATCGAATTTTCCCAAACCGCACTGTCATTCCAAAGGATAAGCTCAAAATTAGAAACGGTGCGAATCGCAGGAAGACTAAAAGATTTCAGCTTTTTGTCACTCCAACAATTTATCGTCAAATTTTTTGAGAATTTGATTGTTTTGAAAAATAACTTTTGAGCCTTTTCATTAATTAAATATTCATTGCAATTGGGTGGGTCAAACTTGATTGTTAAAATTTTCGATTGATAACGAGGGACAAAAGTAATCTCCGAATTGTCAAGAGTGATTTCTTGTATTCGTTGCACCAGTGAAGCCTTTTGGAGTAAAAGATTTCGTAGCTCTTTGTTGACTCGCAACAAAGTCCATTGAATATTGAAACAGTAAACATTTTGGAGAGTCGAGTATTTAAGTTCATAAGGTAATTTTGAAAATAGAAATGGAATTGGCATTTTGAAAAGTACAAGTTGAGTTTTGGTTAGGGGAAAGGCTTTGTGACTCGCACTTTATCTATTTGAGTACGGTGAATGAGACAGAGAATAACGGTTTTATGGTTCTACGGTTTAGTTGCCCATCTTATTGGTGTAGAAAGACATTCAAGGTGAAGACTAGCAGATGTTGAATTGAAACAGAAGCTTTTTATCACTTTGCGTTAAACATTTGACCAAAATAGTAGCTTTCAACTTTTCTCTGTAAGATTAAGTCGATTTAGGACTTTGATATTTTCTATTTTTAAAGCTTCGACTATCATTTTGCGTTTAAAAAAGCTTAGACATAGAAATTTGATCCAATCATTAAGAAAATTAGGAAAATTAAGCTAGGCTTTAACAAAACTTTAAAATTAAGATCATAAACTATTCAAAAAATGGCTCAACTGCTGGGTAACTTGTAAAGACAACAATAACAATAGTATTCTATAATAACTACATAAAGCAAAGTTCTTTCTATTTCTCGAAGTGCTTCACGTAGAACCACAAATGTTTGTCTCCATGCAATCCATTTCCCAGTCCATCTCGTTCATCATAGGCCAGCATCGAAATAGAATAGCGATTCTCAGAGATTTTTCTCCTGAAAAATGCTTGCTCCTTGAAAGTTGAGGTTTTACTCAAAATCACTTGATTGTACATTCCTGTGAGATAAGTTTTTCTGTAACTTTCATGAAGAGTTTCAGTAAAGAATTGATAAAGTTGTTGAGCTTCGTCATCTTTTTCAATGATTTCATTTGAGTTCAGAAGGATTCCTGTCAAAAACGAGTACGGATTCGTTTCAAAGGGACTTTGTGCGTTAGCTGAGCAAAGCTGGAAATAGTATTCAAAATGAATTCCGAGAGCTGGAGTTGAAAAATTGCTTGGCAGTGACTCACTGGAGACATTGGAAACGATTCTCTTGAAGTACTCCCATTCCCTCGTTTCATTCAAAACCACCTGAACATTCGATTCCACAAGTTTTTCCCAAACAAAGTCCAATGTCTGATGGTAAGCGAAGTAGATTTTCAGAGTAGAAATATTGAAGTAATTCAAGAATTGAGGAATCATTGCATCGAGTTCATCCTCTTCTTTCTCTTCCTTCCTTGTGATTGATGGAAGAGCTTTCCAGTAACTCGTTTCCCCAATAGTTGACACCCAATTGTCCGTAATTTCAATGATTGACAAAAATTGGCAGCACTCAAGTGCTTCCTTGGTTGACAAGAAACGGAAATTTCCGACTCCTCGAAGATTTCTGACGACATAGGAAATGAAAAGAAGTAAGTCCAAAGCGTCAGCTTTATCCAGAATTCTTGCCAAGTCAAGTTCTAAGTTTTTGCAGTATCGAATCTGATTGAAAAGTGACCAGGGAGCCGTTGTTTGAATCTTTCGATCAATTTCCATAAAGTTCATGGTTGTTTTGAAGATTTGACTCGATTGGCTCATTGTTTTCACTGAAGCAATCCCATTTAATTGATCAAATGAATAAATAGATGAATGTGGTGGATAACTGAGGTATAAATCTTGGACTTTCTTTGGGAACGGTCCTTTTTTCAGAGAATCGCTTCTGGATTCTTTGTTGAGCTTTAACAATTTTGATCGATCTTGCAGGTCATCGATTCGTTCAAGAATCTGGGATCTCAATTCGAATGGCAAAGTTGAGAAGAGAAAAGTTTGCATTTGAATAGAAATAGGGAATGAATGGAATTGAAAATGAGGGTTTATCGTTTTTCAGCGTAAATTTGGATTTCTCGGCAATTATTGGGTGGGGGTTACGGTAATTGGTCCGCGAAAGAGACTGCCTTAAAGTGACTTTCCGGCTACAGGGAAACTCTTATCTGTTAATTGCAATAATTTTAAGAAAATACTTTGAAGCAAAATGGTTAGTTGTAAGCATCACTGACTATGAGTGAAAAGTTATTGAAGTGTGAAATAGTGAAACGTTTGTAAAAAGCAAACAAATTGTCCCAAGGATTTGAGCATTTCCAATCCCATTCACTGTCTACTCAAATGCGAATTTTTCTCTTCTCAACTTTACCATTCGAATTGTGATTCCCAATTCTTGAACGAATTGACAACCTGCAGCCATAGTGACGCCTTATTTTGCTCATTTTGCTGAATCTTTATCACTAATTTCAATAGATTTATTTCAAATCTTCACACATTCACATAAACATAAAAGTTATGATTGATTGATGTCATTTTGTTCTTTTTTTGACAAAGGAAAATAAATTACAAGCTTTGAAAATTTTGAAGAAATAGGAGATAAAGAAAATGAACAGAATGTGGTATCACAAGAGGCCGAGACTTTGAAAATGCTCGAGACAATGTTGGAAGCAAGCCAAGAATGCTCTTTTTGCTCTTGCAAATGCACTTCTTCTGGTGCATTGCAGGTGCACCAAATGGCTTTATTTTGCTAGAGCACAAAGTGCAAAGCATTGACATGCTTTGGGAAATGAAAAGTGTAAAGAAAAAATGGATAAATGGCATGTTTGAATAGCTATAAATACATGGAAGAACGAAATTTCTAACGTAAAACTTGAAAGATTTATTACTCTAAGTCGGTTTTGGAGCAATATTTGAGAGTTTTCTATTGGAAGGTGGTAGAATCCAGGCGTATTTTCGAGTCAAACAAACACACTTTCTGGCAAATCAGAACCTTTAATTTTTAAGCGAAACTCAAGTTTCTATTGTGAAAAGGAAATAAACCAAAAAAAGCTAGTTTTCCAGAAGATATGCGTGTGCTTGAAAACCGCACAAAGCACGGTTGGATTCTACCAGTTTCAGTAATAAAAGCAAATTCTTTAAGGAGCACTCGGGTTTTTTTTCTTTCGCAATTCTATTATTGATGCATTGGACGAAGATTTTTGAAGAAATGATACGATTTGTGCAGACACAACCAAGGGGAAATGTTTGGGTTATTGTAATATTGTAATAAGGTTGTTTAAATAAGAATTGACTTTTAAAAAAAGCAGTACTTGGCTGGAGTCTATCAGAAATTTGAACACACTAACGATAATGGAACCCACTTGAATTTGCCCTAATTTATGGGCAGATTAAGCTGGAAATTGTATACTGGGGGTTTTCAGAGTCGGGGAATTCGAATCCATTGTTAGTTAATGGCTTGGTAGTGACCATAGTGAGCTCATAACTGAAAATCCAAGACGGATTCGTATTTATTAACCTCGAAAGCCTCCAAGTACAAATTTTTGTGTTGTTCCTGCGCTAAAATCGTTTTGATCTAGACCAAAATATCGAAAAATGGCATTGTCGCAGGTGTGTTAAAACAAGGAAAGTGACAGAGCGGGGCTTGGATTGATGGTCTTTCTAGATCTTGGGTATAAAAATATTGTTCAATAAGATAGTTATAAATTTTAGATCATAGAAAGACCATGCAATCAACCGGCATATCGAGGAAGGCGATTGGAGGAAAATAGGAAGAATGGGAAAGTAGGAAGAATGGGAGAGTAGGACGAGTTGGCGAGCACGAAACGGGAAGTACATCAAAGTCTGAAAAAAAGGCAATATATAAAGAAATAGTTATCTCTGTTCCTTTGTGTATTTTCAAACGATATAATCTCTAAATCTAGCTTCAGTCTATCATCCAATTTTGTGATTGAATGCAGTCAGTTTACCCTATCGATTTTGTCGTACTTGTGACTATTATGCCACCAATTTGCCTATAAGGGGAAAAGCTGGCATATAAGTAAGCAAATTCTGCGATTGTTCATTGTTGAATGTTAAATGTAAGTATTAGATGCACCAAAGATCTAGCGGGCAAAAGTCAAAGTACCGTTTTATCGATCATCAAGTTTTTACCTTACTTGGCTTAGTCGTTTGTAATCATTTCAGTATTAAATATTGCTTTGTTATTTTCAAATTTCTTCACTCACTTCAATAGATATCAATGTCGATTAGCAATTGCACTCTTTCCTCTCTCCAGGAGCCGCCGATCCTCCCGTTGTTGGCCTGACCACTTGTTTTGGCTGGACACCCGTATCAGCTGCATTCAGATCCAAGCTAAAATTGATTTTTAAAGAAATTTTTGGATTTTCAAAAGCTGTATCTTTTTGCTTACCTTCCGTCTTGAATATTCTGATAGATTTTCCGGGCCGTTTCCAAGAAGGCGTCTTCAACATTCTCTCCGCTAAAACAGAAGATTGGGATGTCAAAATATTTTTTAGAACCTAGCAAATGATGAATAAACTTTGAATTCAGTTATCAACTTACGTTTTTGCTGAGCATTCCAAGAAAGTGAGTCCATTTTCATCAGCGAAAGCCTTGGCCTCTTCATAAGGAACGTCTCTTTGCGCCTCGAGATCAGATTTGTTTCCAATGAGGAAGATCACCTAAACAAGACAGATTATATCAATTCAGATGAACAATCGCAATTCATTCAACAAGACAGATTATGTCAATGGATAACTCGTAGTATGTAGATTTTATATTTTTCAATTTTTCCTACCCCAGAAATTACTTACAGTGTTGTTTAGTATAAAAACTGAAAATCATCAATCACTTATGAAATAAAAGCTTTTGGAAGAGCCATAGACTTTTAATGTGCTTTCTTTTTGATATTTGTAAACGCACAGTGTTCGGATTGGTGAGATTTCGCGCATCGGTTAGCCAACTCGAGAGATGATTGTATGTGGATCGTCTCGTCACATCATAAACCATCAATGCACCAGCAGCTCCTCGATAATACGATCGAGTGACGGCTCGAAACCTAAAGCATTACTTGGTTAATATGACTAGAAAAAGTATGAAAAATCTTTATTGTAACACTTCGATAGCTTTAGCTCTAAAGTCTCTTTGATTCATTCTTTGATTTGTTTAGATCCACAGATTTTTACGGGAGCTATTGAGAGTCGATAAATTCCTGTTTCAAAATCAATGAAATGTATACAATACAAGACTTGGTCTAGACTTAGAATTGAATTCTTTATCTTAAGTTGTACTCACCTTTCTTGTCCAGCTGTGTCCCAGATTTGTAGCTTGATCTTCTGTCCGCTCACCTCGATTATCCGTGTTCCAAATTCGACACCAATTGTGTGCGGGCAGTCGGCCATGACTAAAAAAAATGAAGATTTTAGATATGCTTACAATTCACGAAATTCCCCTTCACTCACATTTCTTCTCGGTGAACTGATGGAGTAGGCAGGATTTGCCGACACCCATGTCCCCAATAATAATATATTTGAAAATATAGCTGTAGTTGTACGGTCCAGCCGACATTCTAAAACGAAAAAAGTGTTTGAGTTCATAAAAATCTGCAATTAAATCTCTTTTGAATCAATTCGTTTTGCTCATTTTGCGTCAAAACTTCAAAAAGTGACTCATTCACGTGACACAGTCGACGAATGGAATCACTTTTGATCAAAACAATTGATCGTTTTTGATCAACGAGAGAGAGGAAAAGGAAACAATTGAAATTTCGAGAAAATAGACAAAGCTTTTAAAAAAAATGGAGAAAATGATTTCACTGATGGAATTGAAAATAGAAAATTCTCACTCATTCATTCAGTATTTATTCAAAAATTCAAGAGATTAAATATCAATTTTAAAGTAAAAACTGGAAAAGTTCAAAAAATTTCTGGTTTTCGTTGTTTTGGATAAGATTTAACTCTTTGGGAATCGAGAATTTTGAACTCCTGGGAAAGCTAACAAAAACACGATTACTAAGTTAAAATTGAAGACGGTCAAAAGTATAAATAGTTGTATTATAAGAGTTGGCAACTTTAGGAAAAGCAAAAATGAAATTGCATTGTTAACGGAAAAATGATTGTTTGGGAAAAAGATTGAAAATGCCGATAAAAGCCTTGTTTTGGTTGGACTTTGGACTTCAAAGAAAAAAAGGAAGAAAACACCCTATTTTCAACTTAAAACTTGGCAAGAATCGATAAAACGAGATGCTTAAAAGGGGAAATTGGTTAGACATGTGCCTTTGAGTGGTTTGTTGGGATGGAGGGGGATCGATATTTGTGGACTGAAAGGTGTGATGCGCCTCTCTCGCGTTTGCGAAATAAACTCGTATCGCCTAGTCGCTCTTTTTTCATTTTTTGCTCGATTTCTTTGAAATGGAACCGATTTATTGCTTCTTCAATCATTTGCACAAAAATAGCAGCATTTCGGAACCAGTTTTGAGTAAATCACAGTTAGAAGCATAGCAATTTCCTAAATTTCTTAAACCTACTTTAAAGTGACGAAAAGATCTGGTTGATTGGCTTCAAAAAAATGATTGATTGAATGAATTGATTGAATATCTTGCTGTTTAAAATTAAAATTAATCCATAAATTTAAAGTTGTCATACTTAAAAAGTTAAAATGAAACAATTCAAGCCTGACTTGCATAAAACTTGCAAAAAAAGATTGAAACTGAATTTTCCAAAATGAATCCTAGTCTGTCCGTAATGAAAACAAAAACATTGCCGGCTATCGACTGATTGATTATGTAAACAAAGTCTAAACATTCGTTTTATCAATGACAGTTGAAAATTTGTGGCAAATGCTGACTCTTGGCACTCTTGGCATGACAAATTACTCAATGCTTTGCATAACAAAAACGAACAACAAGCTAAAAGTTAAATGCAGGTAGTATAAAGTCACAGAAGTCAACTTGTTCAATATTTTAGATAAAGTAAACTATGGATAAATGACTTCAAAGAAAGCAAAGCTAGGATTTCGCAAGGAAACTATGCGGCAAAGACATTCTTCGGATTCTTTTACATAAAAGAATTTGGGGTCATAAATTATTGAGTTATTTAGCAGAAAACAGTTGGAAGGAAAGCAGAGGTGACGCGTCCACGAAAAAATTGGGGAAAAGAGTGAGAGATCGATGATAGGGAGGGGGATGGGGAAATGAGAAAAAGGAAATGAGAGAAGGGAAAAGAGAGCTCTCCTCTTGAATGTCTACCCTCTGGGTGACTATCGATTGGAGGGGAGTTAAAGGAAACAGAGAAAGAGCCGCCTTTTTTCTCGCAAACTGCCCCTGGCTAGTCCCCCAACGGAAATTGTCGAGAGACTGAAGTGTTTGAAGAGATTTAGAGAAAAGCCTTTCTGACTTGTCCATTCTATTCTCTGCCCCTTTCCCCTAGGCGTTTTTTTCATTGAATCAATGGTTGGCACGATTTTTGGATGGTTTGGAAGGGCTAAGTTTTCGGAAATCTTGAAGTGAATGAATGTTATAGGCTTTTAATTTCATCGAACTAGAGAAGGAATTAAGTTTCTTGGCCTGTTCCATGTATTTTAAGAAGAACAACTGGTTAACTAAAACTATAAATGGTTACACTATGGAAATTTTGGCTCAGTCAGGAAAATTCAAAATCTCAGGGGTGAGATTTTGAATTTTCCCTTACACATTGGACATTTTGAATCTTCTAAACCCTTTTAATTTCTTAAACATGAGACTAGGCTTAAAAAAATCATAGTTAAAAACCAAACTAAAGCTAAAAATTTTGAAATCTTGACATCAAAAATATAATTCTGTTTTAAATTTGAGATAAATTTCAGTTTCAAATTGGTTTCCTGGCAATACAAACATTTTATTCTGCTAAAAGTGAGTGAACTTGGCAAGAGTGAATTTTGTAGAGCAAGTGAAGCAATGAGAGGATACATTTACAAGGCTGTTTCAAGAAAATCACAATTTCGATTTAGTGGTCAATGCTTTGAATTGATCTCCTGTGTAGAGTCGGGGTGCCGGATTTGGGATCCATTTAGTGCCATCTTTCGTGAAAGTCTCCCTCATCTTGTTATGCGGGAAATCACCGGCCTCATGAATGTCGAGAACGGGAGCCACACAGGCGTCTTTGCCTACAATTTGTGATCTTAATGATCTAATCCAAGAATTTGACTGTTCTTGGCATACTGTCAGACCTTCCTATCAAATATGAGACTACGCTCGAATCGATTCCTCGACCTCAAAAACCTTCGAGCACAAAATTTCCAGCTCAATATCTTCTTTTTGTATCATCTACAAAGTGAAAGGAAAATCGATAATCAATAAGCCCAAATCTTTGCCACCAATTTTTGCTTTAATTTGGCTATATTTTTGCTACAAAATTCTACATCCCGTTAAGGCGTTGTGTTACTTAAACAGCAGCCATATTGAGTGAACAGCACAATTCGACTTCAGAGTTTTGTCTTCAGGTAAATGCTCTGAAACTTTATGGGATCTCACGAAAGATCACTCAATTTTTAAACGACTATAGAACAGGCAATGAAATTTATAAAGGAATAACTAAAAGTGAGCTTTGTCTTAAGTTTTTATTCAGAATTTGAACGATCCACTTACCCTTGAATATCTCTGTCCATTCGTCTCTTGTTTTCCCCTTGAATATTCTCTCCAACTCTTTGACCACCTCTTGTGGTTTTTCGTACACATCACCGACTGTTAATTCTGTATCCAACACTAAATTTTGATACTGAAAACCTTAAATTTAAAGCTCGAACCATCAAAGAGAATCTGATTGAAGCGCGGCTCTAGTGAACCAACTGACATGAATTTTCCGTCTTTTGTTTCATAGCTCCTGGAAAAGGGATTAACAATGAAAGAAATCTTTCTAAAACCTGTAAATTGGACAATCTCCAGAGAATGAAGCGTATGGTTGATTCCATAGCATGTCAACATCTTTGTACATTGTGATGAAAGTGCCTAGATAGGCGAGTCCCTCAGTCATTGAAGCGTCAATGATACAGCCTTTACCACCTGGAAATGACAGGTAGTTAAATGAATTCTAGTATGTTGAGGCTTAGGGTTTAATTAATGAAAAATTCTTTAAATTCAGTGAAATGAACAATTTTGTACTTTCAATATTGCAACCAGATTTTGAATTATTGTAGGAAAATACGGGACTAATTGATTTTAAGCTATCTGCATTTCATTTTTGTTTACACAATATAACAAACGATCAGTTAAACAATTAAAATACCATTGTTAGCTCGATTCAACAAAGCAGCCACGATCCCAAAAGCTGCTGTCAGTCCACCGCCAGCGAAATCAGCCAACAAATTTGCCGGTGGCCAAGGCGGATTTCTGTTATGACCAGCAATCGTTGGCAAAAGTCCTGAAATGAAAATACGAATTTATTACTTCAATTAATTACCTGTAATTGCTGTATAGTTGATATCATGACCGGCTTCTTGAGACATTGCACCCACTTGACCGTAGCCAGTCAATCGACAAACGACTAGACCCTTGTTCTCCTGAAGATTTAAGATGACTTTTTATTCAAAGTCTTTAGGTCTCACCTTCAACAATTCAACTGGATCTAGTCCCAACTTCTCGAGAACTCCCGGTCGATAAGGATCAAGAATTACATCGGTTTTTAAACATTGTTTTCTGATTTCCATGAGATCTTCTTTCGATTTGAGATTGGCATGGATAAATTTCTTTCCACGCCCTAATCGTTGCTCAACATCACCGCCTCCTTTCTGAAAATGAATAAAATTTGGTTTACTTTTAAATCTTATTGTTGTTATCATATTTAAAAGTTTTATTCCATAGGTTTGAGGCTTTTGAGGTACTTTGTGCTTTCAAAAGTTTAAGCATACGTTACTGGGGCACTCATTTCTTGAATTTACCGTTACCAATAAATGCCCCGAGAAAAATGCCCCGGAAATTAGTGTTTTCACTTTGAACAAATTTAAATCATGGATTAAATTGATTTTCAATTCATAAAGCTAAGAAATGAACTTACCTTTTCAATTACAGTAACCTCAGCGCCGAAATCCGATAGAATCAACCCACAATGGGGCACTGGAGCCAGTCCGCCAAATTCGAGAACTTTCACACCTAAAAGCAATAGATTTCTTAAAGAGTTATTAACAGAATACTCACCAATCAATGGTTTTATTGTTGTAGCCATCAATCTTCTTGAATGAAAAATCGCCCTTTTGGCTGTGGAGATGAGAGAAATTGGAGCCAATTCTGCGGAATTTCCGCCCACAAAGTGGGTTTTTTTTGAACAGCTTTTTTTTCTGTACTGATACTGACTATTTTAGTGGCGTTATCAAACAACAAACTACGATAGAATTCGAGAGAAAAGATCAAAATGGGAAAAGAGAGAAAGAGAGACAACTGTTTGATTGAGTGGAGAGCAATTGAGGGAAAGGGAATCAGATCAAAGGATAGACTTGATATGGAAATCATCAAAAGCTTTCTAAAAAACATATTTAGAAATACCGTAACCCGATTTAAATCAAAATCACATCAGCCAAGTGGTCAAGTCTCATTAATTGATTTATATTTTTAAAAAAGTTGGTAGGCTTATTTTCTATAGCTAGTAAAGGAGTCAAAATAGTTCTTGAATCTAGAAATTGAAACGTTTCCTTAGACAGCCCAGAAAGAAGACTCTTCTTGTTTCTATTTTTTCGATGATTTGACCCTAAAAATGCTTTCCTTGAAGAACTTTTACTTTTTGGCTAATTGGGTTTTTGAAAGAAGTGTTGTCAGAGCATTTGAAATAATATTTAGAAGATCCAAACATAAATCAAATGTTTTAAAAGCTTTGTCCTTCTAAAAAACTTGAAACTTTTCAGCATCTTACGCAAATTGCAATTACCTTTATGAAAGTTATGCATGTTTAAAATTTAACTCAATTCACAATTCACTTATGAAAGTTCTACTCACAATTCTCTCACTTATCCACTCCATGAAAACTTGTGATGTTGAAGTTGGTAAATGTTGTGTGTAAAAGGAGGATCGGTTTGAAGTTTGGGGGTAGGGGGGAGTCATTGTTTGTTTGTTTGTGAAGAGAGCCTCGAGGAAATGCGAGAGGTAAACGTTTGTACAAACCCCACAAAGCACTACATCAATGAAAAGAGAAAGGAGTAGAAATGAATAGAGAAATGAATTATTGAGTGAAACATTGAGAAGAGCTCGAGTATCACTACTGGACACCAACATTCGTCTACAAGCTCAAGATTTTTTTAATATTTTTGTTTTAGCTTTTGGGTATAAACAATAATATTTTGCCTTGCTAGGAAGCTTGGAAAATTCTTTTGTCTACTACTTTGTTCTACGTTTGTGAGTTCAAGCGCTCGTCTCTCGGGGATCCAAATGAAACAAATGTTTGGGTGATTCAAGAAATTTAGGAGTTACAAAAACTGAATAAAATGTTAACTGTTTTATATTTGAAAATTTTAAATCTAATCAAGAAGTTTATAGATTCATTTTAATACTTCAAACTACTCTACAAGTTTTCACAGATATTCCGTGATTGTGTAGCTATGAAAGAGGCTTTTGAAAGCTTCACTACCTTTTCCATAAGTATTCTAAACTTCAAAGTATTGTACTAGTATAAAGATACCTTAGCAATCTGGACTAAAGTATTTGGAAAGATGAGAACTGGACTTGTAGAGAGAGAGAAGTAGACTTGCTATTACTGCCGTCTGCTAGGTTGGCCTTTTTTTTTTCCCCGGGGGGCCCCCTTTTTTGGGGGGGGGTCCCTAAAGTCTATCCAGCACCTGGAGGCGTCAAAAACAGTAAAAAAGAACACGTCTTGCTAACCTTAGCTTTAACTATATGCCAATAGAACACAGAAATGTTTAATTTGAAATGTAATTAACCATTTCAACCATGATCAACATTGAAATGCGTAGTCTAGTTTCTCTTTACAAAACGAGGACCTCTATGGGAAACGAGAAAGGGTTTTGTGCAAACAAGAAATTCCCTTCGCATTCGAGAATTGTTCGCCACTTTTTTTCCTTTTTATTCTCAATTTTTATTTGCAAAACACGCATTTTAACATTATCATTTCATTTTGCAATAGAGTTGTTGCTAGATAACAAACCAGACTTCAGATTCCATTTCACTCGTCGATGCGAAGAAATTTCCTATTAATTCTCATTTTGATCGGTTTCTTCTTAATTTTCTATCGTTTGCTTGAACAGTCGGATGTTCCAGAAGAAAAGCTAAAAACATACACGGCAGAGCCTGCAATTCATAGAGGTACAAGTTCTTCGTAAATTAAAACCTAGATCTTTAGGTCCTTACATTCCAAAGGTTTTAATCTATGCTGCTACTCCATTCTTTCGTGGACCAGTCACCGATGAGCACTTCTTGAGCGCTTGTACTTCTACCAGGGTAAGTGAGTGGCAATATAATTACTAGAGATAGAAGGCATGGGTTCAGCTCAAGTTCTCAGCCCAGTCTAGTCAATCCACTGGACTGCACTGGGACTAGGCTCCGTTACATCCCTAATTGACACTACTGACACTAATATTGCTTACTTTAGCAATAGCTACAATAAGATGCAATGGGCATACCTTTTTGAGTTCAGGATCTCATAAGAAATCTTTTAATTTTTCCCTTTTTCTACTCCTACAGCTTTCGCCTTCATTCTCCAAATGCTATTCCTGATCTGTAGTATCAGAATCTTTCCAGGGTCAATGTCATATCACAAGCGATTCAGCCGAATTCGTCAATGCTTCAGCTGTCGTTTTTCACAATCCCGATTTCGACAATCAGCATTTAAGCTATCCATTTAATGGGACAAGAAATGATGAGATTCCATATGTTTGGTGGAGTCTCGAGAGTCCAACAAATGGCTTATTTGTGGCGCCACCAAGTGAGTTGTTTCAGAAATTATTTGAAATATTGCAAGTAGTTTGTTTTTAAACAAAGTTGCTTTCAGATTTTGTCAACTGGACAATGTACTTCACCCGGAATTCCGATATTTGGTATCCTTATGGTCATTTTCATCGGCTGAGCTCTAAAATGAAGGGTTAGCAGCTTTTTTTTGATCATAATTAGTCCAAAATTAAGTAATTATATAAAAATAAAGCTTTTAGTTGATTATGAGCCAATTTGGGGACAGAAAAGCGATGAAAAGATGGCACTGTGGATTGGGTCGAATTGCCAGACGGTCAACAAAAGAGCGCCATTGATGGAGGCTTTGCGAACAGTTGGATTAAAGGTATTCTAGAAATATGAGTGAAAAACATACGTCACACTTAGACACGAATATTTTATCATAACTTTTAGCTAGAGATTTTCGGGGCTTGTGGCAAGCGAACACCGAAAGATTGTGATGGAGTGCTGAAGCAGAATTTCGATTGTATACACGAAATAGTCAAGTGAGACAAGGCTGAATTGGCATGGCCATTGTTTCTCGTGGAGAAAGATAGTTGAAATATAGAGTCTTTGTTCATTCAATGACAGTTAAAAACAATTTAACCATAACAAAAACATAGCTTTTTTTAGAGAATACAAATTCTATATGGCGATCGAGAACTCATATTGCGAAGACTATGTGACCGAGAAATTCTTCGCTACGGTCATGAAAAGAGACTCGATTCCAATTGTGGCCCGGCGATCGATTTACACCGATTTACAGGTGAAATCTTGAAAAGAAAATATTTATATAAGTTTTACCTTTAGATTCCTGCTTCTTCATATATTGCAATTGACGATTTCGCAAATTTGAAAGAGTTTGTTAAATATCTCGAGGTTGTCGGGTCAAACAAGACAATGTATTTGGAGTTTTTTAAATGGAAAGAACGATATCAGTTGGTTTTACAGTACATTGCTGATTTGTAAGAGAATTTCATCTGTAACCTCAATTTTTATATCTATAGCCTGTACATAAGGTGTCAAAACTTGATATTTGTCAACTTTATGATCATTGTTAGGTACGAGCAAATTGAAAGCAAAAGCAAATTGAAACGGATAAGACATAGATTTGCATGAATAGCGTTGTAAGTTTTCTATGTTTTCTATGTTTTCATTTTTGAACCAATTTAAGTTCATTTTCAGGAACTTATCAAGATGAAGCTGTGCTTAAAATAAAAATCCTTTATTTCCAGAGTGGTGCCAGAGATGAACGATGGAACTGGCTTCTGTGCTTTGTGCCGCCGTCTCCTCCAAGGCCATTACCGTCGTCAAACCTATGAAAATCTTATGGAATGGCAATTCACGACAAAAACTTGCAATAACTCGTACTTGAAATCCTATTTTGATGTCAGTCCAAAGGGACAAATTATCATCCCAAAGGAGTGATTTTTTTGAGCAAAAGAACTTACTTAACAACTGAGATACAATTGTAACGGGTAACTTTTTGTAATCGGGTGCTAAAAGTTCAGTTTGTGATTGGTTTGTAATAAAGGTTTCAATTATTGTTTGGTTCAAGCTTTACTCTAAATTGATGCAATTGATAAAGCTTTAACTAAGCTTAAAAAGCAGGTTGAACATCTTAAGCAGTCAGTTTAGTACCATCTAGAGCCAGCTCGATACCTAGAGCTATTAAATAGTTGGTACTAAACTGACTGCTTAAGATGTTCAACCTACTTTTTATTTCAGTCTCACTAGACATAGCAAAGCTTTTTTCATTCCAAATCACTGTCAAACTCAGATTAAACCAAGATGTTACCACATTTTTTTCATTTTTACATCTCGAGTTTTCTATCTATCAAAAGCCTTACATATTGTGGACACTCCAAGTTTAGTTTAGATCTGAACTGTTTGGTTTGAGAGCAACCAAACAGTTCAGATCTCATTTGAGCGTGTTCATCCGCGTTGGGAACTGTTGGCAGTAGCAAAATGGCAAACCCCACTTTTTAATATTGCTGAATTTGCATAGAAAACCTTGGGACAGAAGTTGAACGGAAAGTGGAATTCGAGTCACGCCAAAATCGTCGGATCAAGGATAAATGAAAAATTTTAACTGTAATATTTTTAGTTTAAATTTTTAAGGTTAGCACCATGTAATTATCGTAATTGATTTCAGTGAATGCAAACATTCTCTCTAAACGCAAACAAAACAATATGAAACAACATGAAGTCTCAAAGATCATAAAGAAATTTGGCCAACAATGCTTTCTACACAGACAAAGTTCCACAAAACAAAAAGGAAAACAATTTCTTAACAAGAATTTGACGAATCGTAGCAACTCCAGGCGTCAAAGTTTGTCTGAAAAATAAAATAAAGGATCAATCGAGAAGTTTTTTTTACATTTATTTCATCTTTGAGTTTTAGTTACTATTCAAGAAAATCTTTTTTTTGCTTGCAAATATTAAGTAAAACCACCTGATTGAATTGCCATGTTTGAGAGGCCGAACAAGTGAATGGCGTATATCCCGGAGTTGAGTCAGTCGAGTTCATTCCAAGCTGAATTTGATCGATCTATTACTGGCTTCAATCCTCTAGTCCTCTATTACTGGCTTCAGACTAAAGACTAGAGGCTTTGATCCTCTAGTCTTTAGAGACAAGTAGCTCTTGTGTACTTTTATATGAAAACAATCTTGATTGAACTCTCAAGCCTCACCGTAAATAGGCAAGTATTCCACTGGGAGACTGGTACCGTTGCCGAAGAAGTCGCATAGACATCAAAGTGAGTCTAAATGAAAAGATTTCTTTGGTTGCAGACCCAAAACCTTACGCTACTGAACTGATCGGCATAACAATACCAGTTGGCGATCAGACAGTTGGTTGTCGTATCGATTCTAAACGGTAACATGTAGTTTTTTCCTTCCAGGCTTCGGCCTTACGAATATCCAAAAGACATTGTTCCCAGTGTGCTCTTTTTCCCGACTGTTATGCTGTTTGTCAACGTGGCCAAATTTTGCGTGCACATTTGACAAGCTAAAGTTTCAGGATGTTTTTTACAGGTTTCGAGCTTAAAGCTATTGAATGATTTTGACCATCTTTTACTCTTGGTACTCACGTATTTGGGGGTCGATGACCAATGGAGTCGTCGTAGTAGGGATTGTGGTCGTTGTGGTTTTAGCACATTCTACAAAAATGTGAACAATAGATAGGTAAATAGCAAAAGTTACTTTTTGGATTAGGACAATCAGTTGTTGTAGTAGTGGTAGTTTTGGTAGTTGTAGTAGTCGTCGTCGTTGTTGTAGTTGTGGTGGTTGTCATAGTTGTAGTTGTTGTTGTTGTAGTGGTGGTTGTAGTAGTTGTAGTAGTCGTCGTCGTCGTTGTTGTTGTTGTTGTCGTCGTCGTCGTTGTTGTTGTCGTTGTTGTAGTTGTAGTTGTAGTTGTTGTGGTGGTTGTAGTAGTTGTAGTAGTCGTCGTCGTCGTCGTTGTTGTTGTTGTTGTCGTTGTCGTTGTTGTCGTCGTTGTCGTCGTAGTTGTTGTGGTGGTTGTAGTAGTTGTAGTAGTCGTGTCGTTGTTGTTGTTGTTGTAGTGGTCGTAGTTGTCGTTGTAGTGGTGGTTGTCGTCGTTGTCGTTGTAGTTGTAGTTGTTGTTGTTGTAGTGGTCGTAGTAGTCGTGGCTGTTGTTGTGGTCGTGGTCGTTGTAGTGGTTGTCGTTGTTGTAGTGGTAGTTGTTGAAGTTGTTGTAGTCAAAGTCGTTGTTGTTGTAGTTGTGGTCGTTGTAGTGGTAGTTGCTGTTGTCGTAGTAGTTGTAGTAGTGCTGTCAGTTGTAGTTTCTTCTGTTGTTATGCTAGCAACAGTTGTAGTGAAAAGCTTGGTTGTAGAAAGCATTGCTGTGGTCGTTGTTACTGGCTCCGTTGTGGTGGCGTCGGTTGTAGTTGTTGGTTTATCAGTTGTTGTCAAATCTGGGATAGTTGTCGTTGACTCGGTTGTAGTCGTAAGCTTGACTGTTGTTGTAGAATCAGTTGTTAGTTCAGTGGTAGTTGTAGAATCAGTTGTTAGTTCAGTGGTAGTTGTAGAATCAGTTGTTAGTTCAGTGGTAGTTGTAGAATCAGTTGTTAGTTCAGTGGTAGTTGTAGAATCAAGAGTTTTTGTGGCTGTCGTTGATACCTCAGTGCTCGTTGTAAAAGTAGTTGTAGTCAATTCAGCTGTTGTAGTGGATTCCGCAGTTGTTGATGTTAAATGAGTTGTCGAGGCTGTTGTAGTTGAAGTTAGAGAGCTTGTAGTTGTCAAATAAACTGTTGTCGTTATAGGTAGGTTTGTTGATGTTGTTGCTGCCACTGTTGTTGACAGGGTTCCTGTAGTTGTTAAGCTTGGTGTAATGGTCAATTTAGTTGTAGCTTCTTGGCTTGTCGTAGTTCCACTTGGTGTTGTAGTTATAGCTTCAGTTGTTGTTGTCAAATCACCCGCTGTTGTTGTTTGTGCTTGTGTTGTTGTTAACGATTCAGTCGTGCTCAAAATACTTGTGCTTTCAGTGGTATCTGCAGTGGCTGTCGTTGTACCCATGGAACTTTTTACGGTAGTAGTTTCTTCTGATGTCGTAGTTTGAGAAATTGTATTACCGGCAGTAGTTGAGGCTATTTCAGTAGACGATGTTGCAGTAATTGATTTTTCTGTTGTCGGTTGGAAGGTTGTGTTTTCTGTTGCTGTGGTATCGGTGGAGATTGTTGAAAACTCGGGTGATGCCGTTGAACCAATTGTAGTAGACATCAAAGTAGAACTCCCACTAGTCACAGTTTCTGTGCTTATTGCTTCGGATGTCATTTTGGTAGTAGTTTTAGATTCAGTCGTTGTTGGGTTTTCTGTAGTCTCAGCTGCCGTAGTTGACTTATCAGAGCTGGTGGCTTCTGTTGTTGACGCCAAAGAAGTCGCTATTGTGGTCACGGTTTCAGTTTCTGCCGTCTCCGTTGAAAAACTACTAGTGGCTGTTGAGCTTGTACTAGAGTCAGTGCTTGAGACTTCATTTGTTGTTGTGCTAGTTTCACTAACAGTGGTTTCACTATTTTCGATAGTTGACATCTCAGCTGTGCTTGAAGCACTAAAACTTGTCGTAGAAGACTTTTCACTAGCTCCGTCAGTCGTTTCGACAGTAGTTCCCGCTGTTTCACCTGTTGTAGGACTTTCTGTCGATAAACTATTAGCAGTTGTTTGAATTGTTGTACTTGAAAGAGTGATACTTATTGTAGGAGACGTTTCAGTAGAACTAGCGCCGCCAGTTGTCACTTCTACTGTAGTTCCCTCCGTACCATCTGTGCTCGCGGTTGTTTCTATTGTAGTTGTAGGAATTTCAGTGGGTAAATTATTAGTAGTAGTTGGATTTGTGTTAACATTAGTGGTCGGAGTTCCACCTTCGGTTGTAGAAGTCTCTCCAGTGGTAGACGTTTCACTTGTGCTACGCGCAATAAAAGCAGTTGTGGAGGCTTCACTACTTGAAGAAGCTCCAGTTGATCCAGTTTCAGCGGTGCCTGGTTCAGTTGTTCCGCCAGTAACCTCACTTGTTCCTGTTGTAGTTTTAGATGTCTTCGTTGAGAGTCCACCGATGGTTGTTGAAGTTAAAGAATCATTGCTCCTCGGGGTTTCATTTGTTGTGGCAGTCATTGTTGTGGTCTTTAGATTGATTGTACCCGCTTCAGTAGTACTTGTGTCTCCGTTAGTTGGGAGAAGTTGTTGTTGTTCCACTTGTATTACCCTCTGTAGTGCGACCATCTGTAGATGTTGTTGTGGTTGTTGATGTAGTAGTTTTTGCGATGGGACTAATAGTACTGCCGGTTGTAATGAAGCTTATGGGTTTTGTCGACTTCGTAGTAGTGATTGGGGCTGTAGTTGTTGTTGTTGCATTGGTACTGATCGTAGTTGATGTAGGTGGTGTTTTTGTAGAGATTGTAGTTGTTGCCGTAGTTGTTGTTGGTATTATTTCAATCGTTGTGGTCGTAACGGTGTTGGGTATTGTTGTAGTAGTAGTTGAAGTTGGAGTTGTCTGAAACCTACTAAGTTTAGAATTCTAAATTTTTATTTACCTCATTTTGAGTCTGATTACATAACCCGTACAGAGGGAGTGAGTTTGTTAGGTCAACCGGAACTATTGACGGCAAATAGGAGTACACATAACATCGTCCTCTCGCTTGTGGCTCAAATGTGAACGCCTAAATTTTTGGATATACGTTTAACATGTGTTAGGAAAGTTTTTTAAATTTCCAAATTTTAATTTAAAAACCTACTACACACTGTTGCAATCCATAATTCAATCGGCAACTCTCATAGCAAGAGTCGATATACGTCAAGTAGCCAACAAATTTCCCTTGTGGCACCGCTTGGTCATCAAAGTTCTCAGTCAAAAGTTGGTAACCATTTGGGCATGCTAAAGTTATTACTTGTGTTAGCCTTGTTGTCAAGTTTAAATTCAATCACGAACTAACTTCCAGTTGTAGAGGTTGTAGTGGATATAATTGTGGGTAGAGTTGTGGTTGAAGCCCTAAAAGGTTTACATAGAATTTACATTGTCATTGTCTTTCTCTAGTCACAGTTTAAGTCTTTTACATGGTAGTGGTAGTAGTAGGAGAAGTTGTACTCGTAGTTGTAGTAGTTGTAGTTGTGCTTGTAGTCTTTGTAGTTATAGTTGTTGAAGTTGTAGTTGTGGTAGTTGTTGCCTAGATGTACAGGATACAAAATACCATCAAAAATGTAATACTGTAGTTGTGGTGGTAGTTGTGCTTGTTGTTGTAGTTGAGGTGATGATTGTAGTCGTTGTTGTAGTATCCGTCGTACTCGTAGTGGTCGTTGTGGAAGACGTTGTACTCGGAGTAGATGTACTTGAGCTCCATCTAGAATTTTGCAAAGTACAAACAGCCTTTTTGGAATGAAGAGTCTCGCTGGGACTTGTAGTCCACTGGCATCAAACTTCGAGATTTCGAGGGCCAGCATGCTATTAATAAAAACTTTAAGAGTAAAAGTCATGCTAGTTTTTAAGACAACGTAAGTTTATCGCGATTTGCTAACTTGTTTCAACAATGCTATTCTATAAGCTACTTGGTGATTTATAACAATTTTGTGTCGTTGTTCACTCACCCGGAGGTGTTCGGAGTGCAAAAGGAGTAAACGGTTGTGTTGCTCAGTTGAGACCCGACATTCACACAAGCCTCCACTTGCCATTCACGTCGAAACACCGTACAATTGCCTCGACCCCCAGCGGGATCTGGAGTAAATGCAAATCTAAATCCAGTGATTTTTTAAAAAATATTACCATACTCACCCCGAGCATTTACCAAGACTTTCATAATCCCAGGTGCATAATTGGGAGCAATCGAGAGCCGTGTAGAAAAAGCCACCGAATCTCCCGTATGCGCTCGAAATATCCGCGTTCACAACCACAATTGCATAGTTTGGCACATCGGATGATGAACTCACAAGAGAGCAGGCGAAAAAAAATTCTCGTTTAGAAGTAAAAAGTTGTACACCTACCATTAGAGTTTGTGGTCATAATTGGTGTTGTTGTCGTTGATTGCTTTGGAGAAGTGTTGGTCGTGGATCTGAAAATCCTTTTTACTGTACTCTCTTATCAATAATCTTTGTATTATTAGCAATCTAAAAGTTTTTATACCCTGAGATTGTTGTCGCGCTTGTTGCCGTTGTTGTAGAAAAGAATGGAGCAGAGGGAATAGTCGATCTACAAATCAATAAAATAATTTGATGATAAACAAAACTGGGATACAAAACAGTCAAATCACTTTTTAGCATATCATTTAGAACTTTGACGCCTACAATTAGCTTATAAAAAAACAAACATGATCGTAGTTAAACCATCACTCGAAGGAGAACATTTTCGATAAATTGTTGCGTTGCCTTGATCCAAACTCCCGCTCACATCAAACTAAACTTCTACATTACCTAATTTTCTTAAATTTTAATTTCAAACAGCTTTTAAGTTTCTAAACTAAAGGCATAACATTCAAACATTCTGTTCACCTGATGTTCATATTGATAGATGTAGCATAAGCCTCTCCTTTTGCCCGGAAAAAACGCATAACCAAGACAAGGTAGTAGACCATAATTGTAGATACACAACTGACAGCAATCGCCAGCCTCCAGAAAATAACCCCCAAATTTCCCAATGGAAGCGTTAACGTTGCTGGCGATCACTTCACAGCCGGAAATCCCTCTCGTTAAAGGACAAGAAGAGAGAATGAGCGCTTTTGAACCAACTAGAAAGGGAACTTTTTACATGTTCGTTTCCACGTACGCTTATCAAATGTTTTCAAAATTAGTATACAGTGCGTTTCAAATTCTTAAACGCACCCTCTAAAATAGCGAATTTTGCATTTTGACCACCTCTACAACTATTAATCTTTTTTCTATTAGAAAGAGCATGTCCTAAAACCTAAATAACACGAAAAATAAGCATACTGTAAAAAACAAAAATTTTCAAAATAGAAACTTTTTGCTAAATCAACCGTTTCAAATTCTTAAACGCATCCGCCTTTGCTGTTGTTATTTGAAATTTTTCGTTTTGTTGTGCATATTTTTTTATTAAATTTATAATTTTTGTTAATTTCCAAATAAATGGCACACGGAAAGCTGCTCACGGATTATGAGAAAGGTCAGATTGATGCCCGTTTGAGGATTGGCGTCTCAATAAGGAAAATCGCAAAAAATTTGGGCCGATCCGACTCTGCCGTGCGAAATTATGTAAAGTCCGAGTTCGTTTCTGCACCAAAGAAGAAGCCAGGACCAAAACCAAAGCTTACACCGCGAGCTAGACGCCATATTGTGAACAACATCCACCGAAAAACGATCAATGAAGTGAAAACGCAACGGAAAATCAACTCTTCGAAGTCGACAATTTGGCGAGCCATCAAGGAAAAACGCACATATCGATCGACAATTATTGAACATCCAACCGATCGTGAAGCTTTTGCACAAGAAAGCCCGATTGGCCTTCGCCAAGACTCATATGAATCAGAATTGGTCTATGGCTGGAAAGCCGCTTATGTTTTATTATTTTTTTGCGTCTAGGTGATCTTTTCCTATGAGAAGAAATGGAATTTGGATGGCCCCGATGGCGTTGGCTACTATTGGAGGGATCTTCGACGTGATCCGATGGTGTTTGGAACTCGAAACTTCGGCGGTGGTTCTGTGAGGGTTTGGGCAGCCTTTTGTGCTGATGGAACGGTCGCTCTGAAGATGGTTTCAAATCGGATGACTAGATAGATATCTTGAACAATTGCTTGTTGCCGTTTTCGCTCCTAAATCAAGTCGTTCCCGATTTGTTTCAATACGACAACGCGTCAGCTCATCGAGCCGGAGATACCCGAGACTGGCTGAACAGCAACAACATTGCAACTTTGGACTGACCCGCTCAGTCTCCTGACCTCAATCCGATAGAAAATTTATGGGGAATGCTTGTCCGAGCTGTCTACAAGAATCATCGTCAGTTTCAAGACGTTTCCACACGTAAAGCAGCAATTTTTTTCGGCCTAGAGCGATCTCGACGTCTCTGCTCTTCAAAACCTCATCAATTCAATGCCAGACCGGATTTTTCAAGTAATTAATCGTTCTGATGCGTGTACAGATCATTAGTTTTGATTTTTTACCTTTGTTTTTTAATTGGTGTTGATAAATAAAAATATTTTCATAGTGCGTTTAAGAATTTGAAACGGTTAGCAAAAAGTTTCTATTTTGAAAATTTTTGTTTTTTACAGCATGCTTATTTTTCGTGTTATTTAGGTTTTAAGACATACTCTTTCTAATAGAAAAAAGATTAATAGTTGTAGAGGTGGTCAAAATGCAAAATTCGCTATTTTAGAGGGTGCGTTTAAGAATTTGAAACGCACTGTAGTAACTAGAGATCAATGCACATATAGTTTGGTAAGAGTAACTGATTTGGGATCTCAATGATTTGCTAGTTCGGTAGCGTTGGTTGTTTACTGTCTGTCAGCATTTCAAAACATCACAATAGCGTTGCTTTTTATTATAAAATTCTGATTACAAATTTTGTTCAGGAAAACGATTTTCCATCAATTCACGAGGGTTCTAGTAGACATAGGATTATTTGAATATCTTTAAACTTTCTGCTCAATGATAAACTTCACTGTTAACAAGAAAACTAAAAATATCCAGAAATCGATTCCATGGCTAGGCTCTTAATCTAGTAAATAAAAATCAAGCCTTACCATTTGATTGTGCCCGAGTGCCCAAGTTTCTGATGAGAAGCAAAAGCCCCAGGCGCAGGAGCCAATCCATCGATTGACAAGCCTTCGGCCCTATGCATGCAATTGTTAAGCGTACGGTATTTTAGTCAAAATTCAAAAAATGACATAAAACTTGAATTGAGTAAGAAACCAAAATGGAAAAGTTGGAAAAACAAACGACGCCACTCGAAGAGGCGCTTTCACGCCCCGATCTATGTACTTCTCGCCTCTTTTTCGAGCATTCTGGTCAGTAACTTGCCCAAATAATTGTTACAAACGGACAAAACAAACGGGAAAACAAGTGGATTATCGAAAAAAATCCAAAATTTAACAAACATTTAACAAGATATTTAACAAACAATCGAAAAAAATCCTCTTGATTTCCTCGTTGGAAATATTGAATCGGGATTGAATTTTGTAAATTTGAGAGGCTCTAATTGGTCGAATCGATGTGTGAAATAGGAAAAAGAGGCGAGAAGTACACAGATCGAGAAATACACTCTTCGTTTGGCGTCGTTTGTTTTTCCAACTTTTCCATTTTGGTTTCTTACTCAATTCTAGTTTTATGTCATTTTTTGAATTTTGACTAAAATACCGTACGCTTAACAATTGCACGCGTAGAGCCGAAGGCTTGTCAATCGATGGATTGGCTCCTGCGCCTGGGGCTTTTGTTTCTCGTCAGAAACTTGGGCACTCGGGCACAATCAAATGGTAAGGCTTGATTTTTATTTACTCTTTAAGATTTAGAGCCTGGACATTGAATCGGTTTCTGGATATTTTTAATTTTCCTGTTAAAACGATGAAGTTTATCATTCAGCAGAAAGGAGAAATTTTAAGGATATTCAGAAGCTGATACCATGTTCTTGCATCTCTTTTACGTATACTTTTCGGATTGAATCGTATCAATTCGGATCTGATCTGATTCGATCCGAGAATGCGACTTCGGATCGGGTCAGATCAATCGGATCGGGTCGGATCAATTCCAACCCGATCCAAGATACTATCCAACTCTCATATAGCGTAGCAAATTGTCGAGGAAGTGACCGATTCGCCTTTGACCTTGCCTTTTATAAGGCAGTTTTAGATTCAAGCAAACGGCAGCTTTACCACTCTTTAAGAAGTGGCTTTGTGCGTTTATGGTAGCACGATTTGCTATACTATATGAGAGTTGGATAATATCTTGGATCGAATTGAATTTGATCCTATCCAATCCGAAAAGTCTCATTCTCGGATCGGATCCAAAAACCATGTTTAGTTGAAATGCCAACTAGTAATTTTCAATCGAGCAAAATGATGAACATCTGATATGTAGAAGCGCTTAAGGTAAGCAAACGGCTGAGCTCTTAAAATTGCATTTAGCATTACTCGTGAGATTGTTTCATTTTCCATGATGTTGACCTTCTGCCGGAAGATGATAGAAATTTCTACATGAATGATTTCTACAGAAATTTCTAGTGTCGCAATTGACAATTTTAAGTACAAGTTTGCTTTCGGATTCAGAAGTTTCTATAGAAACCCTACTGAAAGTTTCAGAGCACCATACAAAAACACTTTTGGCGGAGTTGTAGCACTCAATCAGAGGCATATGAAACAATTGAATGGATTCTCAAACGATTATTGGGGTTTAGAGAAAAGAGGACGATGATATGGTAAAAAGGTTGACCGAAAAAGATAAGCTTATTAGATGATTTAGGTTGTCTCATGTTGGAATGAAAATTTCGCTGGTGCTCTGTACTGGTGCTCTGCGAAACAGTGTGAAACAATTGTGCTGGCTCTGTGAAACAATTATTTAAATAAAACAAATGTTTGTGCATAAAAAGGTTTTCAAAGTGTACATAGTGTTTTTAGGTCAATGAACTGTGGAAAACACACGCAAACTAAAAGTACTTCTGTAAAAATCTAAAAAACATAGTCCAAGTCCAATTTCATCCTTTTTTTTGCCTTGTTTCGATGATTTTAAAATCCCAAAAGCGAGTTTTATGCCACAACAAAACTTTTTGAGTGCTTTTCAAGAGCTGTCTTTTGACCTTGACTTTTTGCCAGGCACTTTTTGCTTTTATTTTTTTTGTTTTTGAAACAGTTTTTGTTGCGTTGACCCAAATTTTAGATACAATCTCGGAAAGTTTTTTTTTTGCCGTTTGCAAAAAGTCTTAGCAACTTTTATGAGAACTGGCAATATTTACAAGCGTCACATTTACAAGTGACATTTCGTAATTGTGATTTGAGACGCCTTTCCCTTTTGTATGCAAATGATTTTTCTGACGAGCCAACCTCCGAAAAAGCGTTTGATTGCCATGATTTTAACTATTCTATTATTAGTTTTTATTTCTTACAAATTCAGGTATTTTAACATTAGATGTAAATAAAAAGTCAATTTCGCTTAAGTTTTCAGAAAATAAATCTCCAAGTCGTCTTTTCAAAAACTTTTTACGGAAGCATTGAAAATGTAAAGGACGAAAAGCTGTTGGCTGGCCGAATGCAAGGTCTTCATAATGGAAATCAATTAGGAAATCGAGTGTACGAAATTCTGGGGTTGGCTGCAATTGCAAAGAAATTAGGCAGGTGGGAAAAGTTTGAGAAATCTTTTGAAAAAACAAATTGACCAGGAAACCGACTTTCCTCCTTGCAAGTGATCCTTTCAATGAACCCGTCATTAAACAACTTTGGCTCACTTTACTATATTTCCCAAGGATATTGGATGGCTTTTATCTAGAACGTGAAAAGATTGACGCTAGCGTAAGTTAAAGAAATGTTTTACCATTTCTGTCATTTTGAGATTGCGTTTCTACCTCTCGTGAAATTGAAAGGCGATGTCTCTACATATTTCAACTTATCATTATTGGAGGATCTGAAAAGTGAAAGGATTATTGTGATGGAAACAGGATTATTACAAGTGATTACTCTAATTATAATCTACTATATATAAAAGAGCTAAGACGTCTGTCCGTTTGTGCGCGCTACTCCTCCGCGCCCAGTGGGGCGTTTCAAAGGATTTATAGAGAGCTTGGCTTAGAATTTCATGTAGATGTGCAACATGTTTTTAAACTTTTAAAAAACCAAAAGTACCGACGCGGGCGGAAGTCGAACCCGGGTCGTGTGGGCTAGAGGGCTAGAGGCTAGAGGGCTAGAGGCCCGTGTGGGCTAGAGGCCCGTGTGGGCTAGAGGCCCGTGTGGGCTAGAGGCCCGTGTGGGCTAGAGGCCCGTGTGGGCTAGAGGCCCGTGTGGGCTAGAGGCCCGTGTGGGCTAGAGGCCCGTGTGGGCTAGAGGCCCGTGTGGGCTAGAGGCCCGTGTGGGCTAGAGGCCCGTGTGGGCTAGAGGCAAGTGCGCTCGCACTGAGCTAGCTACTAGAGCATGGCCAAGTGGTTAACCCGCGCGTCTCTCAAACGAACGGAAGAGGGAGGTCACGGGTTTGCCAATTCTTTTGCTTTTTGCTGAAAAGCAGCAGCGAAGCTTCTGGTATTCTAATAAAAGAAAATCAAGAAGTAAACAACTAATCATTAGAGATTAATGCAAAGAAGTGCCAAGTTACTTCTTACAAGTCCATTCCCAGAACTTTGATTATCTGAATGATTTGGGATGGTCTGATGTTGTGCATCGTTTGAGCTTTTCAAAAGCAACAATTGAGGCCGCCAACTTTCTCGTTCCTGACAATTTCACAAAAAAAGATAAAAGGTTTGTAAAGGAAATGAAACGAGTATTGTGCAGATTTTGTATTCATCTCCGAAGAAATGATTTTGGCGAATTGGCTTTGCAGAAATTGCAGAATTGCAGATTTTGTATTCATCTTCGAAGAAATGATTTTGGCGAATTGGCTACAAACTTTTCATTTGTAATTGATGCACTAAATTTGATAATCAAAAATGGTAAGTCACAAATTGAAAATCACAAATCACAAAACAAAATAATCGACTTTCTAGCAAATGCTAGAAATCAAGCTTTAATTTAAATTTAAAGTTTTAGTTACAAATTTGGGCATCACAATTTTTAGCGATGATCCGATTTATATTGAGAAAATGATCAAAACAGAAAGATACGCAAGTATGGTTAATTAATTAATAAAATGACAATAATGCTTTCAGAGTTTTCCCTTATCACATGGTTACCCAGAAGCGATCATCCCATTCATCTTGTTTGGGCCTTTTTTTCAAATTATTGCACTCATATCCTGATTACGAGTTTATTTCATACAACAAGTATCAAATGAATACGAATTTTACAGATATTCAATCCACTTTCGGTTTTTTTGGCGCTTATTTAGCTCCAAAAAACGTAACCGTCTACTTTAATACACGACTCGGATGGAAACATTCTGTACCTACTCCCGATTCGTGGATCGCAATTAATTTATAGTTCTTAAATTCTTCATTCAATAGAACCAATAAATTTTCAATTAAATGTATTGAATCTACTTGAAACTGAATCACTGAAAACTGCATGTTCAGCGGCAAGTTATTTGGATACTTTTCCGTTATACATTCGCAAAAATAACCCCCTGATCATTTAATAATCAAAAATCGATCAATTAAATCAAAATCAAAAATAAATAATTAAAAAAATAAAAATCAACATAAGATGCATGAGAAATTTGTTGCAACACCCATTCTTAGAAACCGTCCTTTTCCCCTTTTTGTCGGACCATGAATTCAGAAAGGTATCTCCATAGGAAACGATGCTTCTTGTTTCTCCATTTGGCAGATCCCCATAAACCCTCGATTGCCTGCGTGTGAATGGCAGAGTCATCTGGATTCAGAAAGTTGTACTTCTGTTTGCAAGATGTAGCGTTGTTGAAAGAACGAGATAGCATCGGCCTCAGTAATCAGTAAGCGAAACATGAATTCACCGCGCCATCAGGAAATAGCAAAAGAAGGAATTTTCTGTGGTTCTTCTGGTTCATTTTCATGGAAGTATGCAAATTTGGCGGAATGCAAATGTATAACGGAAATGATCGGGGGTTTATTTTTGATGATGTTTAACGGAAAAGAACCGTTATTCGTTTTTGAAATAAAAAGCTGGTCGTTTGTTATTTCAAAATGAGGATCAAATAATTTGAGTGCTTTATGAGGATTCGATTTCAAGACGGATTTTATTTTATTGTCTCTCCAAAATCTCAAATCAGTGTATAGTGGCTTTCTTCAGTAGGCACAGCGTACAACCAATCATCGAGATCTTTCAAAGCCGAATAACATATTCGACCCGTTGGTTTCAAACAATCTTCTCCAGGAATTTCGCTTTTTGCTCTAAACTTTTTAATTCCCATTTTTGGCCACTTATCGTTAGTTGTAAATTACAGTGTACCCAAGTTTGAAAACTAGGGTATACTGTAGCCAAGTTATCTAGTTGTTCATTGATCACAACAATATGAGTATAACCTTTCCATGCAATCATCAATAACGGGCTGAGTCTGCTGGGCTCTATATGGTGGTTCATTATCTCCAAAAATCTCTTTCAACGTTGTACGTAAAGCAGTGATTTGATGAGGCTAAACATCCCAATAAGATTTGTAAAATAATATCAAAAGCCTCAAACAGGTGCATTCCCGGGAAAAGATTTGTTTTATCAGTCAAATTCACGAAATCGGTTCGCATGTGAAGAAGAAATAAATCATCTGTTGAGATCTGAAAGTGTGCTTTTTTGAGGCAGAATTCCTTTTTCGGACCTCTAAGCTTTTCCATTGACCAAAGAATTTCTTCACCGAATGAATCCAAGGTACTCGCACGGTTTCGGTTTTCATAATATACTAAACAGAAATACAAATGAGGCCCATAATATGAACATCTAAACCTTTCCGTCTCTTTTCATAGGATATGCAATCGAACGCTTCAAAAAGTCTAAACTCGAGAATTGGCGATAGTTCCAGAGTCTAGGTGTCAATCCACCATCAAATCCAAGAGCAATGTGCTTCAGTTGAAAGGAGCCTGAGAAGCGTCAGGTCATACGTGAACAGGTTCTTTTGAATTGGACAGAGTCGTCAATCCTAACATTACCAAATCTAAGATCTACTTACCAACATTTCCATAATCAAGCCTTTTCACTGCATTCACCAAAGATTCATTTGGACGACCAAAATATGGAATATAACTTAATGATTTTTAACTAATTTTACCTGACATGCACTATTTCATCGATATCAGTCATCATCGTGTATTTTGCATCCGACCAAACACCGCACATGAATGTTTGCAAATGTTGGGCTGCATTGAAAATGCGATTATTTGGATTGAATTCTTTAGTAAATGGCATGAGTGGAAATGGGCGGATTTCGAGAAAACCCTGAAATTTGCTTATTGAAAATTCCATTATTATGTTAGACGATTGAATTTGTTCAAGAAAATACTAATCTGCCGAGTTTACTTCTTTCTCATAGTAATCTAGGAGTTGTTTAGTTGTTGAAGACATCGAATGAACGTATAGCAAAACCTTCCGAACATTTAGAGCTCTCCATTTCTCTAGACTCAAAAATACTCTTGGCCAATCATTGTACCTAAGATTGAAAGTACAATATATACCCTAGTTATTACCAATGAAGTGTTTCGATAATGCAAACATTGACGTCATCTAGATATCTTGTGGGCAACCGATGTAATTTTACTTGGGCAAACTTTTCACCGTGAATGATCCGGATCTGAAACAGCCTTATTATATTGAGTTGGTGAGTTGAAAACTGCCGGACTTTAAGCTAAAATTTGTTCAACATAAAACCATAAATTAATTCCAAATAATTTCCATTATTATTGACGACTTCTGCCCATTTTACAGGCAATTTGCGGATTCCTCTTTCGTAGTAGGATTTTGGTTTGTGTGTGAGACAAGTGTGAGACTCAAAAATGGAGGACTGAAGATGTCCCAGTCCGGTTCCCGTTGAGCACTTTCTTCAAAAGAAACCCATTTTGGTGTTAATAGGAAAGTTGTTTTTTGAATTTTGAATGATTTTGATCTGGATACTTTGAATGGATTATTTTTAAAGTCTGTTTAAAAGTTAACAACCTTGCTAGAGCTAGAGCAAAGCTTTTTAAATTTGGCGTCTCTTTATCAATGTGTGTACACTCAATCACCTCATCAGGAACAGATCCTCGATACACTATTGTTGACATTTCCATTTCTTGAACAAGACATCGACCACCAGCCCAACCCTTGCAACCAGCCACTGAAATACAAAACTGATTTTGAGTTGAAGAAAAGAAACACAATGTGATTATATCTGCCAGACTTGTGTCAGAAATTGTTATTTTAAACTCAAATCAGGTCTCGGCACCAATCCTTGGCTTTAGCTTGTCGCTTGAGTGAAAACCGAGCCAATTTTACCCCTTGAAATAACCCCATTTCAACTCACTTCCAATAACCTCAGCCCATTCTAACGGCAAAATGGTCTTCTCATCCAAAACAACAAAAATCTCTTCCTTGTCCAATGTACTACAAACAGCATTTCCAATGAAACGAATCCTTCCCCCCAGAGGGTCTCTGAAACAATTTGACATTTTTTAGGCAAAAATTTCTTTACCTTGTATCATAAAAAGCATAGTAGACAAATATTTCCTTTCCTTTCAAAGATCCTGATGGCAATTGAAATCTTTGCAAGTTCAACGGCTCAAAAATCTCCTCATTATCGGAATAATTGTAAGCCATCGATTTTGGAATAACATTGCGCAAAAGAGCTAAACATACCTTAATTGATAATTGTATAAAAAAAGGACTCAAACTTTTTCCTCTCAACTTTTCCTCCCCTTTTTCCTCCAAATTTAGTGATCCGTTCTCAAAAGTGATTCGGTTTTCAGGCAAAATATTGCGATTCAGCTTGATCAACAAAGCTAATAAAAGATAAACAGAAATAAGGAAAATTGAATAGAAAAATAGAATTACTCTCATTTTCATGTTCCGTTTTTAAAAATAATAATTGTCTAGGTAAAAGGCTGGACTGAGAGGCTTTTTTTTTTGCAGTGTCGAGAGATCTCAATCTCAATGACCTCAATCGGGAGCTCAATAGGTATGGGTTCTTGTTGGTTTTTGCAAAAAACTTGCATCTAAAATGCTAATTTGGTATGTTTTGCTCTAATAATTTGCAATATTTGCGATATACTGGGTAATTAGCTTTGTGAGAATACAATACGTAAGAATCAAAACACTTCACAAACACTTTGAAAACAGATCACCAAATTTGTATTTTCTTAAGCGATCATCACTGAAAGAAAATACTATCAAACCACTCTACCTCTAGCTCTTTCCAGTCTTGACAATAGCTGGCCATTTTCGTAAACTATGTTGTTTTTGAGTCTTGATAGGAAAAATAAGAACAGAATACCATAAAGAACAAATATCAGATTATCCTGTTGAGATTTGCGCATTTTTTAGCCTATAAAGGTGGATTTTTTCTGCCCGCTCTAAACGATAACAGAACAATTTATTATAAAAAATACTGAGCAATCGATAAGAATGAGATTCTAATCAAATCGGTATATAATGACTCCCTTCGGTTGGCACAGCAAAAAGCCAATCGTCGAGATCTTTCAGCACATCGAAGCATCCATTTCCTGTTGTTTTGAGGCAATCTTCTCCCGGGGTATCAGACAGTGCACTAGGAAAATTGTTTGAATTTGCATTCTATATTTTTGAATCTTGTTTATTGAATTGATTATTGTAATTCTGATTCCTAACCTTTTCATGCACTCATGAAGTATCGGATCAGTGAGTGACGGTCTAAAAGATGGCTCTTCATCTCCGAAAATCTCTCGTAATGTTATTGATAGTTCTGTTGTGTTCAAATTCTAAATTTTTTCATTAAAATCACAACTTTCAAATAAACCTGAAATATTTGATCTTCAGGGAAGAGATTCTGTTTCTTTTTGATATCATTGTAGCTATTTCTGAGGTGGAGTAAAAGGATGTCATCAGTGGAAATCTGGAAAAGCCGTTGAAATATACAATTGTTCATTTGTAACTCATAAAAATACCTGTACATCATTTGACTTTCCAAAGTATTTCTTCATTCCATGAATCCAAGGCACCCGAGCTTTCCCCGTTTTCATAATGTACTAAATGAAAGATTAAGAAAAATGAAAAATGACCTACTTTTCCATTCACATCTACTTTATAGGGAATAGCGCTTTTCAAGAAATCGAATTTCAGAAATTCTCGGAAATTCCATGGATTCGGGATCATTCCATGTAGAAATCCGAGGGCATTGTGTTTTAAAGTAAACGAACCTGAATGATTTAGCCTTAAAAGTTCTTTTGAAAACAAATCTTTTTATTTTATCTAGATTTTATAATTAAATTATTCACAGAGCAGACTCAACGCAGGTTCGGAATATTCACTGACCCAGGTCTTCCTCATCCATTCTCTCCACCACTTTCAATAAAGTTTCGCTGACGTTCCTAATGTTAAAACCAATTTTCAGCACTCTTTTGAAATTATTTACCTCACATACAAGATTTCATCAATATCATTCATTGCCGTATATTTTGTATCAGACCAAACACTACACATAAATGTCACCAAATGTTGAGCTGTGTAAAAGATGTGATTGTTTGGATCGAATTCGTTTGTGAATGGCATCATTGGATATGGTCGGATCTCTAATAAACCCTAAAATAAAAATATTTTGGAAATTTTATTAAACAACACCTTTTGGTACTTTTGTATTATCTGGGGGGATGGCAATGGCAAAATAGACGTTTTATGGTTACAGAAAACGCGCTTTTGACATTAGAATTCACATTAGTTCAATAAAGAGCAAAAAATGAAATTCAATATATAAGCGCCTGAGATGAAAACAATTTGTCCCACTTCACTTCAAAATTAAATTCTCGAAAACCAGCGCTTTTTGGAAAAGGATGCAATCGTCTACTTTGTCAACAATGGATTGATTCAAGTGCCGAACTGTTTGAGAAGTGATCGAATATCGCTTGAATCTTGAGGAGCGGTTCAATATCATTGGGGATGCAATCAATGTGTCTACATGGGACTTCCAGGCTCCATTCGTGCCATTTGGATGAACAATCAATTTGAGGATTCAAGTTCGTCACGATTCTCAAGTTCATTCATCTGTGGGCAAACGGAAATTCGATAATCAAATTTTGTGAGGAAGAATTAGAGATGGTTTCACAAACTATTGTTGTTTGGAACTTTTGTTTGCCTGAAGCTCTGTGAACCAAACTCAAACTCATGCAATTGGAGGCTCCGTCTGTACTGTTGACGAATCACTCTTCGCAAATCGGAAATATCATGTCGAGTGAATGGTCGATGAGAAGTGATGTTTTGGCAGAGTGTGCAGGAAATTAAATAAAAAGTTTTGTGTGCTCGTTCCCGACCGATCAGCTGCTACTTTGATTCCAACTATCGAGAACATTGCTCCTGGAACTCGGATCATTTCTGATTGATGGCCTTTGTATCGAATTCTTGCTTCCCACCCCGACTATCAACCACACAACAAACTTGGTCGATCCCGTCGATCCAACCATCCACACACAAAATTTTAAGAGTATTGGGCATCCATTCAAAGAAGTAAACCGTCACCGCCACGGAACCCATCGAACAATGCTTGATAGCTACATGGCTGAGGGAATCTGGCAGATGAACTTTGCTGATCGTCTAGTTTTTGCCGCCATTCTCGAAGACATCAAAAATTTCTGACTCACCGGAACTCCCAAAGGATCCCTTCCATATTTGTAAATGCTTGAATAAACTTGTTAAATCGATTACAATAAACAACACTGAAAGACAGAAAATGATGCAAACTGTATGAAATGAAAGAATGCAGTTCAGATGAAAAAGTAAAAGCTATAAGCAAACAAAAAGCAAAATCAAATAAAATCAAGTGGAAAATGAACGGAAAATATCCCCTAGCTAATTTTTTCTGAGATTCCCCCCCCCCAGATAACACAAAAGTACCCACCTTTTTGATATAGTAATCCAAAACCCTTTTTGTGTCTTGTGACATGGAATGAACGTGAAGTAGAACTTTTCGAACCTTGTTGACTCTCCATTTCTCAAGAATCAAGAACACTCTTGGCCAGTCATTGTACCTGAAATCACTTGCTCCCTTAACTTTGACTATTGAAAGGCATTCAAATCATTCAACCAACCAAAATAATGGTCCCACGATACAAACATTGATGTCATATTCGTAACTACGAGGCAAACGATGTAATTTCACAATGGCCCAAGAAGAGCCGTGAATGATTTTGATCTGAATACTTTGAGTGGATAATTTTTAAAGTTTTTCTAAAAGTCACCAAAGTGCAAAGCTTTGCAATGCTAGAGCAAGGCTTTTTAATTTTGGGGTCTCTTTGCCAATGTGCAAGTAAACTAAATCACCTCATCAGGAACTAATCCTCGATACACTATTGTTGACATTTCCATTTCTTGAACAAGACAACGACCACCAGCCCAACCCTTGCAGCCAGCCACTGAACCACAAAACTGGTTTTGAGTTGAAGAAAAGAAACACAATGTAATTGTATCTGTTGTGACAAAAATTGCTTTTTTTTTAACTCCGATCAGGTCCAGATCCCGACACCAATTCTGGACTTTAGTTTACTTAGCTTGACTGAAAACTCAGCCAACTTTCCCGCCTTGAAATAACCCCATTTTCAACTCACTTCCAATAACCTCAGCCCATTCTAACGGCAAAATGGTTTCCTCATCCAATGCAACAAAAATCTCCTCCTTGTCCAATGTACTACAAACAGCATTTGCAATGAAACGAATCCTTCCCCCCAGAGGGTCTCTAAAACACTTTGATTTTTTAAGAAAAATTTCTTACCTGGTATCATAAAAAGCATAGTAGACAAATATTTCCTTTCCTTTCAAAGATCCTGATGGCAATTGAAATCTTTGCAAGTTCAACGGCTCAAAAATCTCCTCATTATCGGAATAATTGTAAGCCATCGATTTTGGAATAACATTGTGCAAAAGTGCTAAAAAAATACCTTAATTGATGATCGTATAAAGCAAAAACTCAAACTTTTTCCTCCAAACAAATTTAGTGATCCGTTCTCAAAAGTGAGTCGGTTCTCAAGTGAAATATTCAGCTTGATCAACAAAACTAATAAAAGATAAACAGAAATAAGGAAGATGGAGTAGAAAAATAGAAGTACTCTTTTGTTCATGTTCAATTTTTAAAAATAATGATTGTTTAGGCCGTTTGTTGAAATTTGTTGAAATTTGTGCATTTTGGGTTTTTTTTGAAGCGCCGAGAGATCTCAATCTCAATGACCTCAATCCCGATTCAGCTCAATAGGTATGGGTTTTTATCGGTTTTTCCCGGAAAACTTGCAAATTTTCGATGTTGTAGGCTAATTTGGTATGTTTCTCTCTAATAATTTGCAATATTTCGATATACTGACCAGTTAGTTTTGTGAGAATACAATAATTAAGCGATCATCACTGAAAGAAAATACTATCAAACCCCTCCACCTCTAGCTCTTTCCAGTCTTGACAATAGCGGGCCATTTTCGTAAACAATATTGTTTTTGAGCCTTGATAGGAAAAATAAGAACAGAATACCATAAAGAACAAATATCAGATTATTCTGTTGAGATTTGCGCAGTTTTAAGAATAAAGAATGAAAATATCATGGAATTTTATCAGATCTTAAATCAAGTATTCGGGCAGTTTCTTTAATGATTTAATAAAATAGAGTCATCAAAAGAGCATAATCTTTTGATTGCTTTTCAATCTACAATGCATATTGACCTAAATCATGCATTTTCTTTAAAAAGAAGTTCTCTACTAAAGGATAATTCAGAGACGAATTAACTCACATCCGTCCCACGCAGACTCTCGTGTCTTTTTCCCAAGTGGGCAATACTTCAACTATTGCTAAAACATTATCCAAATTTGTCAAAAGAATAATATACGATTCAATTCAGTTGGTAGTATTTAAATCTTCTCATAGAAAGGCCACGGGAAAAGGCTGAAACTGACCGTAAGGAGCAATGACATCGAAAAGAGTAACTGTATTCGAAGGTCACTGAAAACTTAATTATCTAATTGTTTGTTTAAGAACAAGACAAGAAAATCGATTATTTTACTGATCATTTAAATATATTGAATCAAGATTAGGGTTTTTACAAAAATCTGTCAGCTACATTTTCTTGGCTTTCGTTAAAATGATTATCGAATCGGTGGAAGAGGCCACAAGACATTGAACTATTTAAATGAGTCCATGTTTGGATACAAATTCTTCCGCGCTCCATCCATACATTGCCATGGCCAATGGAGCCGCGAGACTAAAAGTCTACATCTAAAAGCCAAAGCTAAATATCGTTGCAAAAATTGAAAGCTCTGAGCCAAGGTGCAAAGCTTTGTTTGTGGTTTTAGATTATTCGCTAAATTCGCTTTTTAGAAAAGTGGATACTCTGTTAGTACTAACTTTAGCAGAATCGAACAAACATATCAAGCAGCCAAATTGAACGTAGTGCTAGATGGAAGGCTGTTTCACGAATGTGGCTTTTCAAAACAACAAAACAAGTACCGGATTTAGACTTTCAGAAAGTGAATTACTTGAGAAGGACACACTCAGTACAAGATTTGAGGTTGCGATTAGGTTAATCGCAACCTGGATCTAGGGTTTCTTTTCAACATTTTCCGTTGAATCCATATTGCGCTTGCTAGCTTGCTTGCTAAATTGACAATTTATTCAGAACATGTCAAAGTTATGTATTCATAAACGACATCTATTCTCTTTTTTCACTTTAGCTATTTTCATTTCCGTTTTGGTTTATTGTTATGCAAAGTTGAGTTCAAAAAGTATGCATCGATTTTTGAGGAAAACTAAAATGCTGAAATTTAATCTAATGAAAGGTTTGTGAAAGTTTGGAAAATGGTACCAAAGCACAAAATAAGTTATATTTTATTGAGAAAAAAAAGCGTTTAGAATCAATTGAAACTCAAAAATATTCTAATAATCAGGACATTTTTGAGCGGCTGAACTTGCAAAGATTTCAACTACCACCAGGATCTTTAAAAGGAAATGAAATCTTTGTCTACTATGCTTTTTATGATACAAGGTGAGGCAATTTTTCTTAAAAAAACTAGTTCATAGAGATTACAGTATGCTAAGATGACTCTGACTCTTTCTAGAGATCCGCTTGGACCAAGGATTCGATTCTTAGCAAACGCAGCTTGTAGTTTTTTAAAAATGGATGAGATTTTTGTTTATCTGGATAATGGAACGGCTCTCCCACTGGAATGGGCTGAATCTATTCAAAGTGAGTCTGGGTTTTTGATGTCGCAACCAGTAGAACAGCTTTACCATTGAGCCATCTATCAAAATTTTTTCAGTGCCAGGATGTAAGGGTTGGAATGATCAGCATTGCTTTATGAATGAAATGGAAATGTCGACAATTGTTTATAGAGGACATGTGCCGGAGAAAGTTGGTCACTTTTTAAACAAATTCGAAAAAATATCCTATAAAAAGGCTGTTTCAGATCCGGATCATTCACAGTGAAAAGTTTGCTCAAGTAAAATTGCATCGGTTGCCCACAAAATATCTAGATGACGTCAATGTTTGTACTCTCAAAACACTTCATTGGTAAGAATTAGAGTATAGATTGTACTTTCAATCTTAGGTACAACGATTGGCCAAGAGTATTTTTGAGTCTAGAGAAATGGAGAGCTCTAAATGTTCGGAAGGTTTTGCTATACGTTCATTCGATGTCTTCAACAACTAAACAACTCCTAGATTACTATGAGAAAGAAGTAAACTCGGCAGATTAGTATTTTCTTGAACAAATTCAATCGTCTAACATAATAATGGAATTTTCAATAAGCAAATTTCAGGGTTTTCTCGAAATCCGCCCATTTCCACTCATGCCATTTACGAAAGAATTCAATCCAAATAATCGCATTTTCAATGCAGCCCAGCATTTACAAACATTCATGTGCGGTGTTTGGTCGGATGCAAAATACACGATGATGACTGATATCGATGAAATAGTGCATGTCAGGTAAAATTAGTTAAAAATCATTAAGTTATATTCCATATTTTGGTCGTCCAAATGAATCTTTGGTGAATGCAGTGAAAAGGCTTGATTATGGAAATGTTGGTAAGTAGATCTTAGATTTGGTAATGTTAGGATTGACGGCTCTGTCCAATTCAAAAGAACCTGTTCACGTATGACCTGACGCTTCGCAGGCTCCTTTCAACTGAAGCACATTGCTCTTGGATTTGATGGTGGATTGACACCTAGACTCTGGAACTATCGTCAATTCTCGAGTTTAGACTTTTTGAAGCGTTCGATTGCATATCCTATGAAAAGAGACGGAAAGGTTTAGATGTTCATATTATGGGCCTCATTTGTACTTCTGTTTAGTATATTATGAAAACCGAAACCGTGCGAGTACCTTGGATTCATTCGGTGAAGAAATTCTTTGGTCAATGGAAAAGCTTAGAGGTCCGAAAAAGGAATTCTGCCTCAAAAAAGCACACTTTCAGATCTCAACAGATGATTTATTTCTTCTTCACATGCGAACCGATTTCGTGAATTTGACTGATAAAACAAATCTTTTCCCGGGAATGCACCTGTTCGAGGCTTTTTGATATTATTTGACAAAAGTCTTATTGGTAATGTTTAGCCTCATCAAATCACTGCTTTACGTACAACGTTGAAAGAGATTTTTGGAGATAATGAACCACCATACAGAGCCCAGCAGACTCAGCCGGTTATTGATGATTGCATGGAAAGGTTATACTCATATTGTTCTTATCAATGAACCACTAGATAACTTGGCTACAGTATACCCTAGTTTTCAAACTTGGGTACACTGTAAGTTACAACTAGCAATAAGTGGCCAAAAATGGGAATTAAAAAGTTTAGAGCAAAAAGCGAAATTCCTGGAGAAGATTGTTTGAAACCAACGGGTCGAATATGTTATTCGGCTTTGAAAGATCTCGATGATTGGTTGTACGCTGTGCCTACTGAAGAAAGCCACTATACACTGATTTGATCATGAAAATAAATATTTATCAAAATATCAAATATAAGTAACAAATTTGTGCGAACTTGCCAATTTAGTCTTTTATTTGAAGTGACCAGCAGATTTTGAAGTTTGGTCAGTTATTTTGCAGATTTGACTTAATTATTAGATTGGCAACTTGAAAGTTGATACACTTTTTCGTATTTTCCATAAAACATATTTAATTGAATTAGATTTCTTTAAATAAAAGTTACATGCTATCTAATTTAAGACATGCTTAAGCAAATTTGGGTAACTTTTGAAACAAATTTGACCAGAAATTCAAGGTTTTTCGAAAATTCTTTAAACAGACATATAACTAAAGCAATTAGACAAATCGAGCTAAGAAGTCGGTTACATGCCTAACTTTTCAGGCTCTATCTTTTTTTCTATTAACATCAAAATAGGTTTCTGTTAAAGAAAGTGCTCAAATCGCTTCATCGGGTGTTCATCATTTTTGGTTCCTCAACTTCTTGTCCCCTAGAAACCTAAAAAGCCGAAGCTTTTCTAAATCTGTCAAAAGCCTGTTTTAGAGAATAAATAGCCTTTTTTATTGGTAAAAACTGTAGATTAATTGGCGCACTAGTTATTTCTAAAAAGTGCAATAAATAAGTGTACCAACTTTCAAGTTGCCAATCTAATACGGTTGATAAAGAAATCAGGCATATTTTTCTCATTCGTTTTTAAACAAAATTTGAGCAAATGAAAAGAAGCTGAAAAGTAGAATCAAATTTAAAATGGAAATCCCATTGTTGTTCGCATTGATAACTCTAGTAGTTCTAACTGAAGTTCCTAGCGGTTCCCAGTGTGAAAGCTTTCATCGAAGCCGATCACCAAGCATCGAGCAAACCAGCCGAGGACGCCGAACGAGCGGATCCCAGTGGCCAGGCTCACACCGAGATCGGTCAAAGGAAAACCACTGAGGACGCAACCGTTGCGGAACCCAGTGGAAAGGGAAAAATCATCGAAGCGAGCCCTCAAACCAACCCACTGAAAGGTCGAAAGCCTCGAAAACGCGGCAAAAAACGTCGAGCAGCCCAAGCTCTTACCGTAACAACTCAATCGGTCCACTCAATTCAATTCAAAGCGAGCCGCCGCACACCCACCCGTCACTTCTAGACGATGTAGGCAGTATTTAAAGGAAAGGTCACTCGGACGACCAACAAAATTATAGGGGTTCTCGACGAAGTCAAGAATCGAGATGAAACATTGATGAATCTCTGACCGGGAGATCTCACTACTTTAAGATATTTGTAAGTGTAATTTGATTCTAAAGATGTAAAGTGATGACTAACAGGATACAACTACTTTATAACACCAAATATAAATAAATGACAAGAGATCAGGATGGGTCCTTTTCAAGACTTCGAGGTGAAGCCTCTGTTCCCTCTCTCCGTCTCGCTTTCCGGGTTGGGGAATCGATTGACGGTTTTAATGTTAATCGGTTTCTTTTAATTTTTCTTTTGACAATGCCAAGAGCACAGCAACGAGTACAAGTTTACATTCGATCACAATCGGATAAAATTTAAGAGAAAGCAAAATTCAGTCAGCTATCAAGTACTGAAGTGTAAGAAAGAAAACGTTCATCTACACTAGGACAGCCTTCTCTTTTATTTTGCAAAAGTATTCAGTTTTTGTTCAATCGTCATTATTTATTGGTGTATTTTATGCCAGTTTACATAAAAAGATATAATAAAAAGGATTCATATCAGTTACGTGAGTCAATGAAGTGACGAGGAAAATGTCCGGTCGCTGAAAATGATCTCTGATCGGAGAAGAACTCTGATGTCTCCACAAAGGGGATTCCCCTTATCAAAAAGCGTAACAAAGCCATGAAATTTACAAGTCATTGACTGATTTGAAAAGAATTATGATTACATTGAGCTCCGGGAATGATAACGGGAATGCTTTTTAACCCCTGATGAGGATTTAAGACAGATTTCGTTGGGGAAGCAATCATTTATTCGCAAAGAATGGCTTCACTTATAACTCAATTTTTATTAGCTTTTTGTTATTTTTCGGTAATTTATGCTTATAATTGCCCACATGGAAGTGAACAAGTACCCGGCGAAGACAAGTGTTTCCTGACCGTCAGAAAGCGTTCGTTTTTTTTTGCATTATTCACACTGTTCCCTAATTCGTAAGGCCTTTTTTTGTTTCTCCATAATCCAAAAATAGCAATAAATTACTATGATAAATAATCAATAAAGATCATTTTGGCAGAAGTTTCAAATATATTTCAGTTAACACCTACACGAACGTGGTCAGCTATTGTCAGTCAAAGAATGGGATTCCGGTGAAAATCGCGAATGTCTACGAGAATTCGTATGCCTTTGTCATGACTGGAGGTTTGTTACCAAAAGAAGACTCCAAAACAAAAGATGCTTCTAGAAATGGACACAGTTCCGGTGTACATTGGAGTGCATCTTAACGAGAGCACCAACCAATGGACCTATTCGGATGGGACACCGTTGATCTATCAGAACTGGGCGACCGGTCGGTTTCACATCCAATTTTTTTCGGAATAGTATTAATTTTTACATTTCCATACTTGTTAGTGCAAATCTTTTGTTCCTATGTTTTAAAAATTTGCATAGTGAGCAACGAGGCACGAGTTTAAATGGAAATCTACACATGTAGCATTGAAATTTCGATTTCAAATTATGTACAAGTACATTTGTGCCATTTATGTGCTCATTTTTGTGATCATTTCAGGCCAACCATCTAGTGGCAACAGTTGTGCCTATCTTGACCCACAAAGCGGCAAATGGGGAAGCGTTGACTGTTCAGTGGCAATGGCCTCGATTTGTTCGATTGATGGTGAGTAGAGATTGTAGATATTATACATGTCCTCAATAGGCACTATGAAAACAACCACAACCACCAAACGTCCGACCACGACAGCTTACTCTGGTAATAGCTTTCGAGAAAAATGCTTTAATGAGACCCGTTGTAGGCCCTTGTCTCGATGAACGTTGGACCTATTGGAATGTGACCGGATACTGCTACTATTTGGAGGTAGCTGACGTTTGACTTTACATTAACACTAGCCTCAATGCCAAAAGCAAAGCCTTATTTCGGCCTAGAGCGTTGATTCAATGATCACCCTGATCTAGATTTTATTTTAAGGGCGTTGGTCTTGGGGACACAATCCTTGGCGAACGATGGGAGTTGTACTCTTGGCTGAATGCCGAGTACGATTGTCGATTGATGGGCTCAAAATCGGGATCGCATTTGGTCTCAATTCACTCAAAAGAGGAAGAGGATTACGTTTATCGTTTGTTCTATTCATTCTAATCAAAACAAAGGGTTTTTAGGAAAAAAATTTATAATTGATTTCAGAGTTGGTTGCCTCAAATATGACCGAGTGGCCAAGCCAATACGCCTGGGGTAGCCCGTGCTTCTATCAACCGGCTTGGATCGGATATTATGGGAATGGCTTGATGGGGAATGGGAATTGGACTGATGGGACACCCGTTGACTACCTCAGCTCAACGCTCATCAATGAGACGGCTCCCTGGAAAGTCGGTTTTCTCTACAGTTGATCGTTGATACAGTTGAACGCCCTAAGTTTAACTTAAATTTGAATTGAACACATAAAATGATCATCTACAGATCTCGAATGACCCCTCATGCAACGAGGTACGCATGTGGTTGAGGGGCAACGCGTATTTGGGTTCAGCCGAGGCGGCTCGCTACGTCTGCAAGTCGCCCTCAATCTACAGTAGTTTCAAGACAAAGTTTTTAATGACTAAAGTTTTTAGATATGCCGACCACCACCCCGGTTCCCTCAACACCGGTCCCCACTCGTTCCCTTGGTAGGCTTTAAAAGCTAATCCTTTTACTGATCCCTTTTCCGATCATCCCTGTTATGATGGATCGTCGTATTCGAATTTGACTGGCTATTGCTATTACGCTCAGGTTCATGAAATGTTCTGAAATTGTTTTATTTTATTACTTAAGCCTTTCACTAAAGAAGATGATCTAAATTGGGATTGGTACGATTGGTGGACAGCTGAGGAAAAGTGTCAGAGTTATTCCGATGGAGGACATCTTGCATCGATTCACTCAAAAAACGAAGAGGATTTCATTTATCGTGAGTAGGGGGTGATTGGACATGAATAATGATATTTCGTGATTTCAACAAAGCTTTTCTATCACTCGACACTCAGAAAAGTTATTAAGCTAAAAATTTTTGCATAAGAAAGTCTCTGGTATCTAAAATGTCTTATGAATATTCCTTTAACCCTTTCAAATCCTAATGACGATGCTTCCAGAAATGCTTTCCTCAAGTACGAACTCATCGACAGTGGATCTCTTTGACACTTGGATCGGTTATTTTGGAAATGGGACGGTTCGGACGGGTAATTGGACTGATGGCACTCCGGTCGACTACATTGGTCAATTCAAACGTGATTGGTCTCCAGCCCGACCCAATCAAGTTTATGCTTGGAAGGTAGTTTTATTTTTTTTGCTTATCGATGAACTTTAAATACAGATTTCAAATGATGTCTCGTGTGCGTGTAGTCCGCGCTGGTGGCTGAACGACCCGGATCAAGAGAACAATCGATTCGTCTGCAAGTACCCATCATATAACGGTGTCTCGAATGAAAAATATCATCGAAAAGTAGTCAATGTGAAATGAGTTGTCTAGCTTTTGTCTTCAATTTTCTCTGTATATCTCATTATTGATTCAATAAAAAGTTTTTGAATTTGTCAATGAGCTACAGATCAAACAGCCTGTACTTTGTCTTTAATTGTTCAGCTATTAGAAAGAAAGACTTAGCGAGCAAAAAAATATGAGTTCGATTGAAGTGCGTGATTGCTTCCTCAATTGTCGGTATTTGTTGTTAGGGCTCTTAAGTACCGGTCGTTAAACAAGCCTATTATTGGCGTCTGAACTAAAATTTCCCAGGTCTAGTTGGCACCGCTTGGCGTGTTCTCTTGACAACTTTCCTAGCTTTCATTGGACAAATTTTAAAGAGTTCTCGAAGTTTCCACGAACTTGGGTAACCTAATAACGAATAGGTAATGTACCAAGAAATTGTAGCCGCCTTTTTCTCATCAACTCAAAAAGAATCTTTGAACAATTTTGAACAAAAAGTTTCGTCTCTTTGACATCATAAACCATAATAAAAAAGTCCTCAAAATGAAGCTTCAAATGAAGCTTTTTCAAAGCGGAAACAACTTTTTCTAGGGTAATCGGTTATGGTGAACAAAATAAAAATGGTCCCAGACTAATCTGGAGACTTTTGATTTTTTGGTTTCATTTGGTGGTCACAAATATTATTGAACAACATAGTCTGTAACACTCCATAGTGGGACACGAGTTCCTCTTTATCTCAAGTCTTGTTTGTGTTTTGCTCCTGACATTCACTTTCAGAAATTTTCGGTTGACCACTCGGAAAGTACATCATAAAAGACAAAATATATGATTAGTAAAGCACGCTCAGCAGAGCGGTTCATTGTGTCTCCTCTTCACTGTTTCACATGTTTATTGTAGCTTCGTCAGCCTGGGACACCTGAATTGTCAACAGAATATTTTGATGATCCTTAGGGCCGTTTTTGCCGATTCTCGTGATTTCCCCCGTTTCCCCATTTTGATCATTCATAGAAAAACTGAGCTTTTCGAATTGCAATTTGAAAGCTTGATGATACTGGGCCCAGAATTCTTGTAAACTTTAGCCGGTTTTGCTTTCAGGCCCGAGACAAAATTGGATGCTCAGTTTGTTGTTTTGCTAACGGCGAAGGTACTGGCTCTTGCAACAACTCACCGTTTTGCACTTGTGTTAAGTAATGAATTAATGAAAGGAAATCCTTGCCATTTAAAATAAATATTACTCATGCAGCTAACACTGAACAAAAATGCAAGACAGAGTTTATTTATTTCTTCTATTCACGAAATTTCATTTTTGGATCAAAACGGATCAGATCTTGGCTGTCACAAGATCACTGTAACATTAGTAGAAGTATGCGTTAAAGAGTCTGAAGTGCAAGTTTACGTTTGAAGTACACACGGTTATAAAAAAAATTTAAAAAATACATTGGCACACATTCTTTCGCACAATCAAGTTTGCAATATTTATTCAAGTTTGCAATATTTATTTACAATAAATTATACAGTAATATACAATGATTCAGACTTGAAAACGCTCGTGTTTCCCTCGATCTTCACCTCAGACAACGTAGCAATCGAAGGCGAAGTTCGTCTAAAGTGAAACGTTTACGGCTTACTTATCAGACCTCTAAAACCAAAGAACTAACAAGTCAATTTTCGATTTCGCAACTTTAAACTTCTAAAAGGTACCCTCAATTTGTGTGTAGCTGCCCATCCAAAGCTATTAGCCGTTTAGGGTAGGGGCACTATTTAGCACTATAAATTTGGGGCACTATTTAGAGAAGTTGAGTCGAGAATCGTGTCCCAGGCAGCTCTAATAGAGGTTTTACACAGACCTCTCCATCGAAACTCCACTGTCCATTGCTATTGCAAACAAATGGCCGATAGTTGACGCGAGTGGTGGTGTCGTTGTAACCGGCCTATGAAAGAATTTCATTCAGTTTTTAGTTCAACCACCTTCAACTTGGCTCTATTTTGTGTAGATTTAAAGAGAGTAGTGGTGGACTTATTTTACAATTTGAAGTTTATATGCTAATTAGTTTGACTTGCATGCAAATCGAAAAAAGCGCACTGACAAGGCAGCAATGTTCACTTAAAAATTGCTATTGTTTCATTGCTAGTTGTCGAACTGATTGGCCATGATGTTTTTATGTCTCTTTTTCATATTCTTCTTCTTACCGGACTTGCTGTCACATAGCTGTAGTGAAGGTCCATGTAGTCAACTCCTTTGTACAACTCGAAAGCGGCCTGAAAAGTGATTGAGGTGGCTGCCTTCAAATTTTTTCGAATGGTCTCCGGCAAGAAGCACCTACATTCACTCCATCGACCCGACAAAACCAATCGGCCGCCAAACAGTTGTTATTCGTTGGATCATTTCTGAACAAAACATCGGTTAGTGATGAGATGCTCAATTTGAGAGTTCACCTATAACGGAATGAGTACGTTCCCCACACCCATCCATCGTAGTTGTCCTTGTAGGAGCTCACATTGTATGCACACCGTTGACAAGCTGAACCGAGTAGTTCTTTAAGAAGAGACTCTTGTAAATCTACATCTTCAATCAAAACTCAAGGCTTCAACCTTAACAATTGAAAGAATTCAACTACCAGGCAGTGGTGTTGTTGTGGCCTTCGTTGTCGTCGTTGTGGCTATTGTGTTTGCATAGCAATCGTATTTGAAGGTTGCCTAGACATGTTTGTTCAGAAAATTTCTGCAACTTTTTGTTTTTTTCTTGAATCAGCCTCACCTCTCCATCGAAGCTCCACTGCCCGTTGTTGTTGCACACAAATGGTCGGTAATTGGCTTGTGATGTGGTGTCGTTGAAGCCGGCCTGTAAAAGAATTGATTTCAGTCATTTGTTTAATTTTCTGTTTCAACTATTTAGCAAACTTTTCTGATGTTCTCTTTGTATTGGGGCGTCATTCTCTCAAAAATTTCACAAGAAGTCAAAGCACACTAACCGGATTCACATTCTCGTTGTAGCCGTAGTGTTTGGAGGTGTAGTTGACGCCTTTGTACAACTCGAATTTTGCCTGAAAAAGTTGTGTGAAATTTCGCTTAGATTCAAGTCAATTTTATTCAGTTTTCGACTCACTTTTGTGTATGGAGCGGGGATTTGACAAAACCAATCGGCCACCAAACAGTTGTTCTGTGTTACATCGTTTCTAGCGATTAACGATTAAGACGACATTTATAGACAATAACCTATATCCAAAAGTCGCCGTTCCATGTGTCCACGCGGTCGTTGGATATTCTTCATTGTATTCGGGCAAGTTTCTGGCACATTGTTGACAAGCTGAAGTGACTTTTGGGTCAACTTAACTAACGGTTCTGATGTTTCGAGGTTGATGGACTAATGGACAAATTTAACTTAACAAATGGATTAAGGAAAAATTTCTCAATTATTCACGTTTTAGAAACAAGGATGAAAACGAGTACCCGGTTTTGGTGTAGTTGTTGTCGTTGTTCCCAAACTGTACGTGGCACCGGCGTACGGGATTTGACTCGTCGTCACGTTGGATTGGACTGAAGCCGAGACTGAAAGAAAGTAGTTGCAACTCTTTAAAATCATCAATCACCAACCATATCTGTAGGTGAAAGTGAAGTTGTTGAGACTGTAGCGATTGTTGAGGAGCACCGGCATGATATGACCCTCAGAGATCACCTTCTCGCCCACATCCTCTTTGCAACAGAAGCTAAAGCAGATTTGAAGTCTTTTTTTAATCTTTAAAAGCATTCCGCAGTTCTACCGTCTTCTCTCCCAATCTTTCAATCGAGCACTCACCGAATTCCCGTGTAGCGATGATCGGTGATCACCTTCGCTTCAAGACTCATATACTCGCACCCACTAGAGCATTGAGCGTTCGTCATCCTCGTGATCATCAACTCGATCTTGTTCCCAACGGGTGCCTAGAGACAAATTTGTTTTCAAGAAATGAACATTTTCCTAGACTCTGATCAAGAAGTTGCATGTCTCCCAGAAGTCTCCCACACCATTCTCCGAAGCGCCAACCGCCTGAATTTGTGTTTGGAGAGTCGTCGTTGCTGTCAGCTCAGTTCCACAACCAGGTGGCTGAAATGGGAAATGGATGGGTCTACCGATCTTCACAGACTGACCCTAATTGAGCAAGTGGCACCACCCCATCCACTTGGGCAAATGCACGTATTGCAGTCTCTCGGGTTTCTGAAGCCTCCATTCACACAATTGGCCCCCGATGTGCATTTCTCTGAAAAATATGTACCGTCAAGCTTAACTGGTTAGCGGATAAATGGGTTTCATGAAGTAGCGTACGTTTGCACTGATAATGCTCGTTCATCATCGAGATGTCGTAGAAGGCGATCTGCCTTGAACCCATCGCGTACTGATATTCATCGATCTGCAAATTTGGAGGTCATGGGGTCATTGGCGGACAACGGCTAAATGCCCACCTTTGCATACATGGTCCTCGTCGTTGTATCCTCAAGGTAATCCCAGATGAAATCCGTATCTTTGTACTGCATGATGCTTCCGTACTCGAAAGGCAGCCCGTAGTTGTAGTTGGTTTCGTTTGTTTGCTAGAATTAAGGCCAGATTAGTTAGGGCATCAACCACTCTGTAAGCTCATCTTTTGTATGTTTGTAAAAAGTTCTCTAGGGTAAATGATGCAGCTGAATCAATTAGTTTAGTTTTAAAGCGGTTCTAGCAAAAGCACAAGATAAAAACAGGTGAACAAAGGTTGAATGGGATCATATAGATAAAAGCCCTAACTGATTGAGGTCTACCGCCATGTTTTCAATGGAGCTTTTGTGCTTTAGCGAACCTCGTTGAAATTTGAGACATGACTGGTGTTCACATTATTCTTGTACACTGTCACAGAGTCCTTCACATCGTAGCGGCTCATCTCGTGGAAGAAACCGAGCGCGTGCGCAATCTCGTGCACACAGTTGCGGAACTGAAAATGAAGATGAACTTAAGTCAAAAGTTATTTCTTTAGTAACGGGATGGTAAAAATTATCGAAAGGTAGATTATGCCATTCAAAAGTGTCATGTCATTAAAAAACAAAGTGACATGGGTCATTCAGAAGAAGACAAGAGTCATGAGAAGTTTATGGTACATACATTGCCGCAACTGTCGGCGAGTTTAATGATTTGCTCTCCACCGATCATCCCAACACTCGACGAACAACCAGTGTCCTTTCGGAAGCGGACACGGTTTCTGAAATTTGAAAGCTCTTCATTTTTCTTTTAACAAACGGTGCATTTGCATCTTCCACAAAGTTGATGCACGTCATACTTTTCCAGAAATCGATGCCAATCTGGGCGAATTTTTTTGTCTTTTCAGGTAGATTCGCGTCGAAGACGTAGTAGAACGTCCCAGATGTCCACAGCTTCCCCGGTAGCTTGATCGGGTGTTGGGCCTAAAGGTAAATGAGCTAACAATCACAAAACTCCGGTAAGACCTCACTAACGAACTTTTGAAAGGATTTTGTAAAAACGTTTTACTCTCGAGGTTTACCCTTTATGATTTGTAATTGAAGTTCACCTGTATTCGAATTACGATTTCAAAACCCACCTGTCTTTTCACTCTATCGTCTGCGTCGTCCAGGAACTCGCCGAGCAATGCATCGACTTGATCACTATAAAAGAGCTCTTTGTGCAAAATTATATAAAGGTTTTAAGAAAACAATTGTTTCTTTTGTGTTTTGTAAAGAATCGCATGTCGAATTTTATTTTCAAGAACTCACTCGCTGAGCATCATGTCTCCGCCGTACAACGAGCCAGCCACGCCAGCTGCGATGTTGATCTGAAAGTGAGATAGAAAAGTGATTTCAAAAATTGTTATAATCGATTTAAAGAAATTATATTGAATCAACTCAGAACCGAGATGTGAGTTTCAAACAAAAATCTAAATGAAGACAAATATGTGCTACGTCAGAATCCGATCAGGATGATTGTAATCGGATCCGGACGTCCTGATCCGATTTGGACGTCCTAATCCGATCACGATCATTCTTTAGCAAAATACCCCCTCTAACTCAAAATACAACTGTTGGAACTCAAAAAACTAGGGTTGTAACTCAAAACATCGCCCTAGTAACTAAAAATACAAGGGTTGTAACTTTTTTAAGCCTTTTTTATAAAGATCATATCCCCGATCATAATCCCATATCGTGATCAGATCCGGACGCCTGATCGGATTCGAACGTAACATATGCAAAATGAATAAACCTCTTGGATGTCCTTTTCGGCATTTGGGGGCAGTGGCGATCGGGCGCGTGGTTTGAAGTTCTAAATGATCGTTTTTTATGCGAAAAGTTTACATAATAACTTCAAAACGGTGAGATTAAATCATAAATTTTCGTATTTTCGTTCAAGCTTCAAAGAGATGAGACCTTGATCTTCTCGGTGATGATGGCCTTTTCTTGGGCGGTCTGCGCCACACCCTTCATTGCCTCGTTGGCTCGATCCAACGCCAGCATGAAACGGTCGACGTTTGTTTTGTTGCCGAATGACTGAATGAATGGATTTACATTTGTCAATTAGTGTGATCAACTGGAATGTTTAAATTAGTGAATCTTTACGATACCTGCTTGAAGCGATAGATTTGCTCTTCATTCCATCTGCCCCAATTGTGTTTGGGGAACAATTTCTTGATCCAATCGAATCCCCTCGACTCGACACAACCAACAACAGCAAGAAACAGGAGGATATAGATGGCTTTCATCTAGATTGAAAATTTAGACTACCTTTAGATAAAAGAGACACCTGACTTTCTAGCTTTCTTGTTTGCAAGCCGAGCGGCTTTCTATGGTTATTTAGAAGTGCTTTTCTCATCCCTTTTGGGCTATTTAGCAATAGATGCTAGCTAAAGAAAAATGCCTAACCAGTATTAGTTACTGTGAATTTTTAACAAAGAAAAGTAGGATTTTAACTAAACAAGAAACTTTCGGAAAACAGATGTCTTGGCACTAAGCTATAATACAAAAAACGAGATTGGATAACCTCCGAGCTGGAGCTGTGACTTCGAGTCGCGTCCAACGATCCTTATAAACATTTTTGCACAGACGACTAGACCTTTACTAAAGCTCTATTTTCAAGCGCAGTCACATTCACATAGTGGGCTTTGAGTAGACAATGACTAGCTAAATGTACAGTTTTTTAATTTCAAAAAAGTTGTGACAAAAAGTGATCATGTGGGGAGATCAAATGTCCAATTTCGAACAACAATCACAAAGGATAGTTCTGCAAAAGACTACAAAAACGATTTGAGGACAATGAACAGCCACGGCTATACGTTTAGACTAAACCTCAAACTGTACAACTCTAGTCCTTTTGTTGTCACTTTGAAAAATGGCACGTTTAAAATTTTTTTTATTAAAATTGGACTTTAGTGCCAAGTTGTGACGCCGGACTAGACGAGTCGTCAAATCGGGAAGTGTACTTGTCAAATACAGAATTTGCCTTTTATCAAACCCTTTTGAGTGGTGTGTATATATTGTGTGATTCTGATGAAACGTATTCCCAAAAACAAAGCATAAAAAATTTTATTACTCAAAGACGTTCGACGAGTCACGCTCACATCACTAAATTCTCCAAAAACAGGATCAAATTACATTAGCTGGAGCGTCAGTTGGATCGATGAATGGGGCGCTCTGAAAAAAAACACCGAGTCATTTGTGGAATTTATGCAAACTTATTTTAACTTCAATTTATGTGAGTTTATTCCTTATCCCTAAACCGGTACATCTGACTATTTTTGACCAAACTCTATGCCTTCTCAACCCCTCCCCAGTACCTCGATGTCTCGGTGTCCATAAGAACTATCGATTTAGAGTGAAGAAATAAAATCTTTGTTACATTCTAACCAAGATTTTGTCTCTTTACTTCAAATCGATAGCTCAGAAGTCGAAATAGGGCGTGATTCTCTAAACGTATAGGTCATTTCGATCGTGTTGCTATTTTCGACCGGCTTCCCATGCAAATTTCCAATTTTGATGCAGTATGTGATCAAAAAAGTGACAATCTTGCCGTTCGACGTACCGTTTGTGCCTCTTCACTCGAGCTGCTCTTCGCATGGTGGTGGTCGTGGCCTCGATGAGGCCCGTGTGGGTGGGCAAATGCAGGGAAGTGACGGGGTGTCTTAAGACTTGTTTGGATTAAATACATTAATTCAATTAAAATATTTCGATTACCTCAATGACACCTTGGTGTCCAGGGTATGGGTATGGATATGGATATGGGTAGGGGTAAGGGTAAGGGTAGGGATAGCCCAACACAGGCACCACCACCATCAGGGCAAAAAGCACGAGGCTCAGAGAATGCATATTTGAAGAGTTTGCTGGATGCACATAATTTCGAGAGTGTTTATGTACCGTTTTCATTTCCCATAAACCTAATGGTCAGCTCATAAAGATCATAGTATTTTATGGCTTCATTTACAAATGGCGAGTCAATGCCATAGAATTATGACTTTTTGAGCACATCAACATCAACAAAATGAAGTCTTTTCAATGTTAAAGATGAATGTTTGTTATAAATAAGAAGCTATCTATCCCTGCCCCATCACCTCCATCAAGTTCTCCCTCAATGATCTCTCCATCGATGTCCCGATTGACAGCGAAAAGAAACTCTCGCATTTCCCCAATGTTTATCACAAATAAAATTTACATTTGTGATCTCTCTGAACTTTTTGGCATCTGTTAAATGAAATTGATGAGGGGACTAAAAAGATTCAGCCATTTGAACTTTTGAAACTAACTTCAAAAGCTACTCAACACCGTATTCTATCTGCTTCTATCAGTGTAAGGAGACTGTAAGTAGAATACTAGGATGTGTCGCAGAGGCTTCACCATGGACACTTGGTGATCTAGCTGGTGGCTTTCTGTGTTTATATTCATGATGAGCCTGTTCTTGAATACGAGAAAATTTAATTTCTATAAAAAGTCTCTGTAGAAATTTGCACCAGATTATCCCTTTTTTTGTTATTTGATTTGTTTCTTTGACTCACTCCACTCATCACAATCCACATCAACGAAGAGATACACCAAAATAGCTCAAAGCCGATCTCAAATGGATAGACTTTATCGTCGGGATCCGATTCTCGTTCGTTCATCAAATTTGTCCCAACACTGTACAACACATGCTATTACTGAAAATAATTTTTTAAGTTTTTAGAACTTCAAGTTCCAAGAAACAATTTCTAATTAACGCTCTGCTTTTTACACCGATTCAATTATAAATTCAAGCCAAAACCTGTCATAATGGTGCCACAGATCAGCACTTCAACCGCTTCAAAATTTCAAATGCAGCGAGATTTCTTCTCTTCAAACATTGTAACAAATAAAGCTAGTAAACGCTTTTTGTCTGCAAGTGAAAGACTTAAGTGCAAACTTTTGTAGTTAACGAAAGATTTTCGTAGTTGGGGTGAGCAGAAAAGAGATTCAAAAGATCTCTGGGATTCGACGCAATTTCGGATTCAAGGAGAAGAGCAATTGTGACGAAGTGTGAGCTTAAATTCTCTTCAAACGTTTTTTGACACTAAAAAGTTGGCTTTACATATTTAAAGGAGTTGACGACACAAAGGTGGATATCATTTTAATTGATCATTGTAATTATTCCGTGGCTATCCTGAATTGTCAAACATTTAAAGAGTTTTAGAAATCAATCCTTAAATGGAATTTTGTTTGACTCAAACAATGCCAAATCGAGTTTTATATGGTGCTAAGTTTAGCTGTCCAATTATAGAACCATCGGTATTGAGACAAAGAGTGATACTGGCTCAATGATTCAAGAAAAAAAAAAGATTTATTCAGTTAATTTCGCTGGATAAATAAGTTTAGGAATCTAGATGCCTTCTTGCCAATCCAATCGGAGCTCTCTTCCCAAAAAGAGCATAATCATAAAAATAAGCAGCTTTCAAATAGGACAACGTTTTCGAATTCGATAAAATGGCCCGTCTCCACCCATTGTACTTTCGATGGGAATTCAGATTGACTTGGCTGTCTTTGCGCACAATTCGCCGGAGAGCCTAAATTTGTTTTCAGTTTAAGCATTCTTTGAGCATGCTTTCAATAGTAAAATAAGCCTAAGAGTGAATAACTTGTAAAAGTAATCGAACAGCATCGAGCTCAGCTTAAAAGACTACAGGTGAACCCTACGTACGGCATCAAATTCAACTTTAAAAGGTACACAAGCTGGTCTAGGTTTTATTTCAGAAGTCCGACTTAAGTTCATACCTATCCCTAGTCAGTACTAAAGTTTAAAATAGATGAAAGTGTTAGGAATTCTAATGACAATTACAATCCCTTACTCTCTGCCAAATCCATCGAGGAATGTCCGTTGATCGGAAGACCCTGACAAGTCGTTTCTTCATCAAACCCCGATTATTTGTGTACTCGATGACTTTATCCGTTTTGTGATGTTTTGAGATATCGCAGTACCTGTAAAACACAAATCTTTTTATAGTGAATTTAAAATGTGAGCCATGCAAATCGGCAAACCAATTAGCATGGGAATATTCATTTGGATTGTCTCATAAGCTGAAAAATAAGAATTTTTCTAGCTTTCAACGCAAACCCGATTGAGTTTGGGTCAAAGTTGGGTCATAAATCGAATCGTAAACGGCTTGTAGTGCCGGCTTGTAAACAGTAGCCACATACCAAGATTGTGGACTGATATGATGTCTCAAACGTGGCTGATCCCTTGCGCCGAGTGGAAAATTCCCATCCTTCAATATTCGATAGACACCACGGGCAAACGTGTGCACATTTTTGCCGGCCTCCCCACACAAATGCTCTCGTCTAAGCGATTTTTAAAGTTGTTGAATCTTTTCTTAAGCACATATAATATTATCATAGAAAGAAAACACAAATTAGCCATTCCCACTCAAATTAGAGATGAAATTGCTTTTCAAAAATTCCCCTGCTCACTCACTCGCACATGTGTGCATATATGGAAAGGAAACGATCGACGGGATCTCTCCAGATGAAGAATCTCTCCTTGTCCCTCCATCCAGTGAATGGAACCATCGCTGACGTGGCCATCATTTCACGTCGTTGCTCCGGGAAGCAAATGCTAAAATTGGTGATTTTTAAAATACCGTACTGTTTTTTCTAGTAGTTCGGATATCAAGGTATCAAACTTCAGAGAAAAAAGCTTTTGGTAAAACTGTGAGTAAAGAAATCGACTTCTTTGTTTGAAGTGTGTCCTACTTTCCGAAGCCTGTATTGAGTCGTCGATCCCTGAAGGCAGTGATTCGACCGTCTCTCTTCAACAAAGCAATTTCGCAATGGATCTATAAATTTCAGTATCTCGTTCATCAGCGACTTCTAGTTTTATAGAGTTTGACTAAATTCAGTTTTAGTGGCTTCACGAAGAGCCACAATTCCTCACATTTGCCATCATTTGGGTCATCGTCTTTGCCGGCCCCAAATAGAGAAGATTTCCAAATTTCTAAATATAGTGACTAATTTGTTAGACTTGAAAAATAAAGAATGTCGAAATTAAAATTAGAAAATTTTTCATGGAAACCCACATAGCTAGCACAGGCACCAGCATTTCCTTGAGGTGGTACTGGCTGGAGGGATCTTGATCCGTGAAAGAGACCAAGTATTAGGGTAATGATTAAAAGGAACATTGAAAATGGATAGAAGAGGAGAAGATTGACAGGAACAGGACGACTTTTCTTGGCAAAGAAAGAGAAAACCGGTGAAAGGAATCTTTGGGCTGGATCGGTTTATACCCGGCTCACAAAGCAAGTTTTTTTTTTCTTGATTCAGGTTGAATTTTTGCTTTTTGAAATTTTTGCCAAAATGTTTTGTGCCAGTGTGTAGCCCTTTCTGTGATCTTCATTTTGGTAAGGAGATTGTCTAAAAAGTGAAGTGAACAATGGGTAAAATTGTGGTCAAAAACCCTGTGGTTCCAAGCAAGTAATAATCAATTTAAAAGATTATTGGCACTTGGTTGCGGTGCGGTGTCGGAGATCGGAGATAATTTTTTGCAATAAGGAAAAATGTGTTCCGTGGGGTTTGTGCTTGGAAATTGCTTAAGTTAAATGAAAGAAACAAGTCACTATTTTTTTCTTCTGTCTCTCCCAGAAACAAAGTTTACAATAATAATAATACAATAAAAGCAGAGAGAACACATTTGAGACATTTTTAATTCAGACGATTGGAAAATGGTTATCTCACTAAAAAGGATTTTTTTGATGCTTGATTCAATGTTTAACGATTCATCATGCATAATCAAAAGATCACAGGAAATAAATCGAAACGTTTTATTGGTTTCATCTTTTCTTGCAAACGACATACGGTGTGGTGTAATCCGAGTACCGAAATCGCATCAACCAGAGCCCCGATTGAGGACAATACGTTGAGCACTCGTCGATCGAGCCGACACAAAATTCAAGCGACTTATTTTGTTCCTCATTGATTTTATGATAAATGAGACAAATATTTAGGTGAAGTGGTTTTCAGATTTCGTCTCAAAATAAAAGGGCAACTGGGAGATCGTATCGCTGATCGAATAAGTGACACCCAAAAAAGTTGTTTCTTTCAAAAAACACACATAATAAAGATTGAAAGGAATTGGCAAAAAAAAAGTATTACACCGGAGAGGGATTGAATCCTCGACCTTTTGCTTTCCGGGTAATTGCTCTAGTCACTGTCTAAGTTCTGTAAAACGTATTTGTAGAGTTTTAGATTAGAGCAAAAGCTTCCGAAACATTTTCTCCAGTTTGGTTGTTTTTTTTCTGTATTCAGTAACATTTTGCTTTATAAGAAATGGAATGAGTTCTTTAGAAAAGTTCTCCTCTCGTCGCGTCTCGAAACTCGTAGGATCACATCTGAAAACTCGACAAAATCTTGGAAGTTTAGGTTTTTACAACTTCTGTCTTCATGCAAATTACAGAATAATTAACATCAGATGCAAATTCTATGAAATGCAAAACTCACCGAGCTTGTTCTCGAGAAGAGCCAGATATTGCCCAAAGACAGTCTTCATTTGATGAGCGTGGATCAGAACCAGCTTTTGCCCCTTCACATTCCCATGTTCAATGGAGCGAAAAATAATGTTCCCATCTTTGCAATCAATGCCACAAAAGCATGTGACATCATTTGCCCCTTCTCGATGTACACGCTCAAGGATTAACTCGGTGCCGAACATGAAAAAGACCAACGCCTCAGTGCCGACACAATAGGTGAGTTGTTAAACAATAGCTTTTCCTTCTTTCAGAACGCTTTCCCGCTCGGGATCATAGAGACAATAGGAGTTAATTAAGAAGCGAAAAGCTTCTTGAAAAACCGAGAATATTGGCTGGCACATAGGAGTTATAGGAGTTTCAGGGGGGGAGGGCGGTGAAGGCTTAAGTATCCCTGGCACCTTCTCCTCCCCCCCCCCCCACCACTGGCTACGGGCATGAATGTGGAATTGTAAGCACATAGGACTTGCTAAACTTCTTCTTAAGCTGTAGATTCAAAAACAGTTAGCATAAATCGAAATGTTGTAGGGTGGTCGGTGAAGCTGATGAGCACGGCGGAAACACGATGCACCCACATGGTGTTGATGGCCGAGGTGGCAATGGTGGCTGGGGAACACAACGTGGCGGCGATTGAGGGAATCGCGGGAAAGCCTTCGGCACCGGGGGTCATGACGGGGATGGAGGTGATGGTGGTAATTGGATGGGAGTGGGTTGCGCTGAGAGCTGGATTGGTGGAAACGGGGGCCACGGAGGAAACGGCGGCCATGGTGGAAACAGCGGAAATGGAGGCAATGGGGGCCACGGCTGATTCGTATATCTTGTATTTCCAAACAAAATTCCTAATAAAACGTTTGCTTATTGTTTTTTTATGGAGAATAGTCGTTTAAGCGACTCGTAAATCTCTTAATTTGGAGTTGTTGTTGCTGTTCTATCGTACTTCTATCGTTTTCTATTCTGCACTAACTTTGGCTGATTAGCAAGCCTAGTGAAAACGTTCGATTTATTTAAATTAAGAAAATATATTTAATGAATCAATTTGCATTTCGGAGTCGTTTCTGGATAGAAGTTTCGTGCATTGGGGATCGATTTTGTAAGCGGAACTCTTCAAAACCTGAAAATTAAAATAAAGTATCACCTGTATTTTCACCTGTATTAAAAAATAGCATTGTCTTAGCTCACAAAAATCGATCGTCAACGGCAAGAGTAGTTTCAGAGTCAGATATTGTTTGTTGTACCATTTGCAATCATCTCTAGGACGATCGCAAGCAGTTTGATAAGAAAAATTTCAAAATATTCAGCTAATACTTCAAAAATTGGGGTAAACGAATGATGCTAAATTGATCCGTTCAAAAATTGATCGCCAAATGAGTATGCCGATTTGAAAGTGTTCGAGGAGTCTATGAAAATACAGGTGATACTTTGTTTTATTCTTCAGGTGTTGAAGAATTCGGTTTACAAAACCGATTTGAGTGCACGAAATCCAGGAACGGCTGCGAAATGTAAAGATTTATGATTCAGAAATATTTTCTGAATTTAAATAGTTCGAACGTTTCAATCGGGCTTGCTAATCAATGAAAGTTAGTGGAGAATAGAAAATGAGTTACGATAGAAGTACAAAGAAGACTGATGTTAGAAAATTCAGCTTTTCTGTCATATCTATTTGGCAAAAATTTGCCCATAGATGATTAACATCGGTTTGTTGATTAAACAATGCCAATGCCAATGCCGATTTTGAATGCCGATCTCAATTTGTATCCCACTACAGCTATTCCAGTACTAAGAATAGAAAATTTTAAATAATAAACAAGATTTGGAAATCCTTTTCACTCAAAAGTCAAGTTTACCAAGAGATCTTTCCTGTTTGTTTATGACATTCCAAATAGTGAAGATGGAAATCCAAGTGTTGACAACGGAACCTAGGTTTTGATTGATTAATGTGAAAGTTTTGAAAAAGAAATCTCTTTGATGCGGGAACCAATAAATCAAAAAAGTATTGGAAAAATGATTTAGCTGTAATTTTTATCCGTTACACTGGCGTTCCACTGGTCTGTCTATTTCGGATCAACTCCTAGCCTTGAGCAAAAAAGAAACTTATAGTGTTGATCAAGATTTTGAAAAATTTTTGGGTTGGGCATTCAATTTTTATAAAAGGCACTTCAGGCTTTTAAATGTTAAAAAATTTTAAAAAAAAAGAGTTTGATTGGATCACAAGAAAATCAAGAGACAAAACGCTGAAGATCAGATCACATTGTTCTCTCAGTTTAGCTGCTTATTTAACCAATCAGGATTGATAGACTCCATAAAATGAATAGCTCCAATCGACGATTCCCCGTCCCCAAAAACCCTGGGATACAAATTTACGGCTCAATATCTTATTTTTGTATTATCTACAAAGCAAAAGGAAAAAAATTCTATATATTAGGCTATCCAAAAAGTTTTTTTTTTGTTTTGTGCAAGCCGCTTTTGTTTCACCCAATCTAACAATTTCTCCTGACATTTATACTTATCGTAAATCCTCTATTCTTCGGTGCCCATTTTTCGGATCGCCAAAAAAATCACATAAGGGGGTACCATATTGTTGAAAAAAATTATTTTTGCTTAAATCACTCTAACTCGGTTCCTTTTGGTCTAAAACATACGAAAAACACATTTAAAACAAAAAGCTACGTTTTTTTGGTTATTGTTAGCTTTCAGAATATATATGTCAAAAGAAATTGTTAGATTGAGTGGATCAAAAACGGCTTGCACAAAACACACAAAAACATTTGGGACAATGTAACAAAAGGGTCTTTGGCCGTCGCTATGCCCAAATTCTTGGGATCAACTTTTTGCCTTTAATTTGCCGCTATTTTTTTACGGTTTCCTTTTCGAGTGAAATGGGAAACAAACGGTTTCCCAGTCAACTACCACATAAAACATCCTTTAATATGATCAAAAATAAATGAAAACAACAATCTACCAGGAAGGAACTGCTTTACTTTCTCCATGTTCATTGATGTGCACAGACTTTTCAGATCTCAATCTTTTTCTCTCTAATATATCGGAACATTTCAAGTTTAAGAGAAAAATATTGAGGAGGCGAAAGAAAAACGAAAAAGATCGTCACATCTTTTGCTTTTCCAGTGGTTTGTGTGGAGTCTATGAAAAGAAAAAAAGGAGGGGACGGTGGTCAAAAAGGGGAGGATCATGGGAATCTTCTCTCATTTTGCGAGATTAAATCGAATGCTTTTTGGATGGGGTTGCCTGGCTTCGTCTATCGTTGCTTTCCTCAGAACGGAACCTATGTGGCAAGTTTTTTAGAGGTTTTTGACAGTTACTAGTTTTGTAAGGTGAAAAGCGTATGCCGGGTCCTATATTTCAAACTCTAATATGCCTATACGGAATCTAGTATCAGCCAAGTACTACAAACTTTGCAAAATTAGCATTACAAGATCAAGATCCGGCTTTAATTGGGATTAGAGCCGATCTTGTACTGGTCTCAATGTTCTCAATTACTGCATGCCCTTTTTGACCTTGCCTGGCCTAGCTTAGTCTGACTTTTTAAAGACCCTGAACCCACCAGAAGCCAGGCCTAAGCCTTGTTCCTTGTCCTAATATGTTCCTAGCCTGGTTCCAACTCTAGTTTCCAGTTGCAACATCCCGATTCCCATGCAATTCCACCTTTTTTACATAACCTTTCTAGAGCAATGGCTCCAGATTCGACGGATTTGAAGGTGTTGCCTGTCCTGAGCTCTACTACTTATCAATATTTCCCTATATCACATTTATAGTCTTATTTTCTATACAAATTCTTCTATTCTTAAAGACTAGGCGAAAACACGAGGAAAAGTTTCGAATACCCTTTTGGACGTGGATCAAATTGGTAGATTTTTGATATCTTTTTTTCCAGATTCAATCCCATTTCCAGCTTCTTTTTGTCGGTTTAATTTCTTTGCACATAGCCGAGATTGTCTATTATCGTGAATTGGATACGTTTTTGGAACGAGCACTTCGAATCATTTCGATTGTAGCAATTGTAAAACACAAACGCTACCGATTCAGTTCAAATTATATCATTTAGTTATTTGCGATATCTTCTTTGCTTTTTGGCGCAACTCGACGGCATAATTTTATTGTGGCTCTTTTCTCGATCATCATATTAATTTTTGATTCAGCCTTTGTCTACTACAGGGTTTGTGCCTTAAAATACAAGATTTTTCAAGCCAAGGTCTAGATTTCAACATTTGAGAGTCTTTTCTTCAAGGATTTCATTCGTCTCTTCCTTTGGTTTGGCTTGAATTATCTGCAATCGGTCGACCATGAGAGGCCAAAAGAGGTGGGAATCTAATAAATTTAATGAAGTAAAATAGATTTAAATTGAGAGTTTTTCAAAAGTTTAAAATTAATCGATTCTGAGCATTGAAAGCTGTTTCCAATGGAAAAAGCAAAGCTTAGTTGAAAAGTTGAATAGAGTTGATTCATGATTCATGAAACGAGACAAGATTGAGATTTCTCAAATAAAAAGCTCAACATTTTTCAATCTCTAGGAAGCTTCGTCATTCGACCGAGCTGGATGCTTTTCCATATGCACATTTTCGTGGCTCTCAAAGCTCATGTCAAGAGGATTTAAAATGGTTGGTGTTCTAGAATTTTATTTCAAATTGTCTCAATTTTGATTTGATGATTAAATAAACTTATACTAAGCTATTAATTAGATGATTTTTACAAATAAAATAGAGGTTTCAGGCTGTAATCTGAACTGAAAATCAGAACCCACCTTCTCAGTTGCACTTAATCAATTTTTTTAGTTTAATAACAAAGCATCATTCATCTAAAATCAATTATTAATTGAAAGTTTTATAGCCACTTGAAATGGTTGATCTCCACAATCTCCCGCAAAAGGAAACATCGGAGACTTTACGGGAAAAATGGAATGACGCCTGGAAAGATGAACAAATGAGTAAGACAAATATTTTCGTAGAACTTCTAACCCGTTCAGAACATCCCCAAAAAATTTCTCTGACACGTGCTCTATTCTGTGGATTGAGTACAGAGCCTCTATTTGTTCTCCTCCTCAAATCCATCACTCAACTCATCCAATTCTTTATTGTACCACATTTATTGAAGTGAGTGTTTGAACGATAATTTAAAACCTTGATTTCAGATGGCTGTTGGGAAGCCTTTCTGAAAAAGAGATCCCACTTTCATTTCCTCTTCTTTGTGCCATTGGACTCTTCATCAATTTGGAAGCAATTTCATTGTTGACTGGGTTCTTTATGTTCTTGATTAATCGATATCAACTGCATATTCAAACGATGTTTCTGAATGCTTGCTACGAAAAGGCAAGTTGAAAAGGCGAAAAAGGTTTCTGTTAATAACCAGAAATCGAGGAAATATTTTTGTTTTTACTCCTCAATTTGTAAGACAATGAATTCTGATTGAAGCTGTTTAATATCAACTTTAAGAAATCTCAGTTATCATTCAAGGTGCCACATTCACTGAATGGAGATAGCAGGACAAAGTTCTATTTGCATGAGTGTTTGAGAAAAGAACGAAAAGGCTAATTGAGCCATTCTCGTGATAATTTTCTATTACTCATCATTGAACCAGTCAATAAAGTGTTTTCTGTAGAATAGGACTGACTCAACATGAACTCAATTGTCTTAAACCGTTGAATAGTTTCCCCATTCAGTTGCTCCGTCTCTCCCCAATTGCCCGCTCCAAATACAGCGTCGGTTTAATGGTGAATCTGATGTCAATCGATATCGATAAAGTCGCCGACTTCTTCCCGGCATCTATCGATTTGATCTCAATGCCGTTAAAGGTTTTCTGTGAAAAATTTTTAAACTCAACTTATTTAGATAATCTTCGGCACGGCGATGTTAACAATATTGTTGGGTACACCTGGGTTAAGCGTTTTGGTGATCGTTTGTTTGATCATTGTGTTCAATGTTTTTGTGACAAAGTTGATCAAAAAGTATCAGCAACAACAGATGAAAATTAAGGATGAGAGGACAAAAATGTGCAATGAAGTGAAAAATAAAGAGGTTTTTTTGTAAATTCTACTGTTTAGGTTTTTCATGGAATAAAGCTTATTAAGCTGTACGCATGGGAGGAGGCTTTTGAAGAGCGGATTGGTGAATTGCGAGCACAAGAGGTTGACCAAGAGGTTGACCATAAATGACCAAAAAGGAAAATTTTAGGTAACAATGATTAAACGGGTCAATATCATTTCTCAGATCAATTTGGCTGTGATTGAAGCCTCGATTTTCATAGTGGGTAGACTTTGACGGCAATCATTAAGGAATTCAGATGATTCTCGTTGTGTTTGGGCTATGCATTTGGACACTAGAAGAGGGACATGATTTGTTGAGGCCAGAGGTTTGTTCAGCAGTTGAAAGTTGATGCTAGATTTGGACTTTTCTAGATTGTATTTGTTGCGATCTCGATTCTTCAACAACTCAAAACACCAATGAGAAAAATTGCCAAAACAGTCACTTTCCTAGTTCAGGTACGATAGTTTTTAATCAACGAGTCTCTCTTGCAATCTTTTATGCAATCTGCATTTTAAAGGCTAGACAAAACTGTAGTAATTCAGATTGTCATCTTTGGGTTGTAATCTTTCAAACAAAAGCCGATAAATTCTTACTTAATCAACTTGAGTCAAATTCAGGCTCAAGTCTCTCTCAAACGCCTTAAAGACTTTTTACTTGAAGATGAAATTGAGGACAAGGATTATGATTCAAAACGAAGAAAGTCGACAGCTCTCTCCATTAAAGACGTTTGGAAAATTTTTAGTTTTAAACGGAAAATTTGGGGATTTAGGGAGAGTTCACTTGGATGACTTCTTTGGAAAATCCATCGCTCTCATCGATCAATTTGAAAATCAAGAAAGGGACCTCGATTGGAATTGTTGGTGAAGTTGGATCCGGGAAGAGCAGTTTGCTGACAACTTTTCTTGGTAATCTTTAACTTCAAATTTTATAGTTTTTCGTTGGTGTTTAGGTGAAATCCATCAAATGAATGGAAAGATGAAAGGCAATGGAATAATCTCCTATGTCCCACAACAACCTTGGATCATCAGCACAACAATTAGAAAGAATATCATTTTGGAAAAGGTTTAAAGTTTAAGTATTTTGATAAAGGGTGCAATTTAGCAATTCAATCGACAACGCTACGAGATGGTGATCAGTGCCACTGAGCTTAAAGACGATTTTGAGAAGATGAAATTTGGGGATCTAACAGAACTGGGAGAGAATGTAAGTGGAATATTATAATCAAAGATCTTGAAGATTTTTTAAACTTAAAATGTTAAATTTCAATAGCCAAATAAACAATCATATCGAATTCTAGGGTGTCACTCTTTCCGGTGGTCAAAAAGCTCGAGTTGGTCTTGCCAGAGCGCTCTACCAGGTAGGTAAAAATATCCAACAATAAAAACTTTTTCAATTTCAGGATGGAGACATTTTCCTATTCGATGATATCTTTTCCGCTGTTGATGTTCAAGTTGGAAAGAAAATTTTCGATAAATGTCTATCTTCAACGGGAATTCTTGAAGGAAAGACAAGAGTCTTGGTCACTCATGGTTTCTTTTTGTCTATACAGAAAAAAAAACAAAATCTCTCAGGTATCAAGTATGCAAAGGAGTGTGATCAGATCATTTTGATGAACAATGGACAAATTCGAAAGATTGGGATATACTCGGAATTGGTTGATCATTAAAATTTTAGGTTTAAAAGAGGATTTAGGAAAATGATGAAGTTTTCAAAAAACTACTTCACCAGAGCTCAGATAGTTCAACAAATGGATTTTCCAATAAAAATTCCGAAAGTGGGTTTAAATAATTGATTAACTATATTATAATTTCAGACGACGAAGACGAAGATGAGATTATTCCAAAGAAAGAATCAGTGATAAAAGGAGAAGATTTTGGGAGAATAATTCAAAAAGAGAACGCTGAAACTGGAAGGGTTGATACCATTATAAAATGATTCTAAAAAGCAAATTTTAGGTGAAAAACAAAATCTATTTGTCCTATTTCCGTTTGATGCCACTTCTCTTGATCATTTTCCTGATCTATGGTCAGATATTCAGCACCGGATTCAGTGTTTGGCGGGCGTTGTGGTTGGCTGATTGGTCAACCGAATCGCAACACGGAATTTCGAAGGATGACACAAAATTTCGATTCTTTGGCTTCACTTTTCTGGGAGCATTGGAGGGTGAGTCTTTAACGTAATTTGCAATAGAATACAAGGTTCACTTACCTGTTTTAACGGTACTCTGATCGTGAGATCTTGACGGTATATTTACCAAGACTGGGACCAGTACGATTAAATATACAAGTGATGCTTAAACAATTGTTGTGACATTTAAAGGATAGCTAAATTTGCAGTTTTCTTCTTGACCTTCTCATTCATCAGTCTGATTATCGGTTGTCAAAAGGTTTCTCTCAAAATTCACTATCCATTTCTCCATGCTGTCCTTCGATCCCCGATGGCTTTCTTTGACACAACGCCAATTGGACGAATATTGAATAGATTCTCAAAAGTATTTGATTTTTCATTTGTTATTTTAATGCTCATTTAGGACTTGGATTCTATTGATAACAAATCACCCAAATCCTTATCAGAGATTCTTCAAAGAGTTGCTGATGTAAGTTATTGGTCTTGGAAATAAAACAATAATGTTCGACCTGAGTTGAGAACTTTAAAATTTAAAAAAATCAATGACTTTAGGTTGTCTCAAACGCCATCCGTATCTGTCTTGCCATTCCACCGTTATTAGTCCTCATTGCACCATTCTTTCTGCTCAACTTTTTGTATCTGGTAACAAAATCCTATTTTTCACTTCTTAAACATTAGTTCAGAGATTCTATCTACGAGGTGCTCGTCAATTGAATCGCCTCAGCTCACTTCAAAGATCTTTACTGATCGCAAAGTTCCGTGAGACAATTCAAGGTGTTACAAGTATTCGCGTCTTCAAAATGGTTTGAAAATTTTCAAAACTCATAAAATAAACGATTTTAGGTAAACAGTGAAATCGCAGAGTTTTCCCGTTTTGTTGACGGAGTTACTATTTGTAATTTTGCCTCCTTCGGGTCAAGTCGTTGGCTGGAGATCAGGTTAGGAACTTGTTACAGAATTTGCTCAATCTTATGATTATATCAACATTCAAAGCTACTAGGCTAGCTAGCTCACCTTCACCTAACGCATTGCTCAAACTTTGTAGAGTAAACATTTCTATTCAGACTGGAACTCCTTTCAAATTCTACAATCTTCCTAGTGGCCTTGTTTGGAATATTGATGTCAAGAGCTAGTGCTATATCGCCAGCATTGCTTGGCTTATGTATCACTTCAGCAATGGCGGTTGGTAAAACTTTCTAAAAAAAGGATATAAAGTTTTTGAGCTGAATTTTTTAGTCATTCAGACATTTGTTGAAAGATTTCCAGATAACTGAACGATTATACTTGGGTATTAAAGCTTTCGGGCACTTGGAAACAGAAGCAGTTTCGATTGAGAGGATCTACGAATATACAAAGTTGCCTTCAGAGGTAAAATTCTACACTATTTCTTTATACAATTTTTGCCAGAAACCATGGAAGAACGATTTTGAGCCGCCAAGAAATTGGCCACAAAATGGAGGAATAATTTGGAGTGATTACTCAGCCAAATATCGGTATACTTGTTCTTGTTTAATGAAAACGGCAATAAATTTTTAGACCTAATCTCTCTTTGAGTCTGAAGAATGTGAATGTTTCAGTAAAACCAGGAGAAAAGATTGCGGTCATCGGGAGAACTGGGTCAGGTTGGTGGCTAAAAATTAAAATCAAGTGCTGACAAAAGTATAAGACGATGCCAGATTGGCCACAAAATACACCAATCATGTTTCTGCATATTCAGGCAAGAGTTCCCTTTCTCTATCATTGTATCGAATCTTTGAAAGCGCTGCTGGTAGAATTCTGATTGACGATATTGATATCTCAACACTTGGACTTCATGATATCAGGAAAAAGCTGACAATCATACCACAAGTAGGGTGTATTGAAATTTCAATAGTTTTCTATTTGAGGACCCAATCCTTTTTTCTGGTACAATCCGTTTCAATCTGGATCCTTTCAAGAAATTTGATGACGAAAAGATTTGGGAAGCTTTAGAGGTTTGAATCGAGTAAAATATTGAACAAGAAAGTTTTTCAGAAATGTCAGCTGAAAAAATGTTTTGCTGAAAGTGCAGAAAAGCTTGAATACAAGATTGAAGAAGGAGGGAATAATATGAGGTTCGGATTGAGGTGCGAGAAAAGAGAAAAGAGGAAAGAGTCATTTTAGTATGGGACAACGACAATTGATCTGTTTGGGAAGAGCTTTGCTAAGGAAAACGAAGATTTTGATCTTGGATGAGGTAAGGGGATTGTTGATCAGATTAAGGGTAAAGCTGTTGATTGTTTTGTGCACTGGGTTATTAATCTTAATCAAGATAGAGATATAATCTGTTAAAAATGCATAGCTTGTAAAGTTTCTATTTCCAAAAACTTAATAGGCTACTGCTTCCTGTGATCCGAACACGGATCGTCTCATTCAAGAAGTGATTCGTCGAAATTTTGCCGATTCATCAGTGCTGACGATTGCTCATCGATTGGAAACCGTTTCCGACTATGATAAGTTTGTTGAAAGAAATCCATTCGAATAAATATTAGAATACTAGGGTTTTAATTTGATATTAAATGACTGGAAAGTTCATTTCTACGTATAATTTCAGAGTGATGGTTTTTTCTCACGGTGAAATCGTTGAATTCGATCAAGCTGAACGGCTACTTGCCAATCCCGACTCTTTCTACACAAAAATGCTGAGAAGCTATTATCGAAGTGAATAGAATATTAGAATTAAATAAATTATTCGTTTTTGAGTGTCATGAAAAGTTTATTGAGACTGAACTATTGATCTACTGAGTAGATTTCATCAATCGTTTTCTTTAACTTGTTTTCATAGAAGTCTTGATCAAAGTCATTTCTCAGCTGTTTAATGTATCTAGAACTTTAAAAAGTCGATATTTTCTGGAAAAGTCTAGAAGAAAATTGAAAAACCTGCTCACTTTTCCAATTTGTATTTCCGTTCATCGACAAGCGGTCTATGATAAAAACAGAGATCTTGTTCATAGGAGAAATAGCCAAATAAGAAGTTATGACAGAAAGATCTCTAAAGAATTTCTTGAAAATTTGATTTTATAACTTATTTCTTAAAGTTTAATCTTTAAAGTTTTTAGTTTTTTTACCTTAAAATCCAAACGATGAAGGTCAAAAGTGTTTTTGACTAGCCGAACGATAAATTGTCGATTTTGTTCATCAGCTGGAATGAAACCAGACGATTCGGATTTCATAAATCTGAAAATTATCTAAAATTTACAAACACCAACAAAATAAACAAATATTCATAAACATGAAGGTTTAGAAAGGATGTGTTTAACTTAAGAGTACAAAGAACACTGGAAACAAGGCACTGCAAATCCTCTATTAGAGCGGCACCCTCTAATAGAGCGGTACCGCTCCAGTGTAATTTGTCCTCTCTAGAAATTTTTTCAAACATGGATTTTTTATTGTTTTTTTTTATGTTTTATTCCATAGATATAGGCTTATATTTTATAAGTATCAATGGGAGTAAAATTGAAAAAGTAGATTTTGAAAAAATCAAAATTTTTCCGAAAAAAAATGACATTTTTTGGGATCGACCTCGGATAGGGTCCGGGACCGAATTTGGTTTTCATTTAAATTGTGTTTTTCGGATGTTCTGGCGCAAGTGCTACTATTTAAAATAGTTTTTAACAAAAAAAATATTTTTTGAACCATGTGTTCCCCCCTTACCAATTTTTTGAGATCGAAAAATAGAGGATTTACGGTATGGATAATATAAACACTCTTTCTAGTGCACTGAATTAAAATGAGTTGAGTGCGCCAGAGATGGTGTAGATGGTGTATTTACATTTCGAAGCACAAAGCACACCTGTACACTTTGTGAAATCTCGCACTTGCCCACGTTTTCCACTGGTTTCTTCTAGCAGTGATCCGAATTTTCCTTTCACAGACATCTTGCAAGCCATTGAGCAAATCAATCAAGTAGATCTGAATTGAATGATTGTACAAAAGAAAAATAATACAACTTCTTTTGTGACTGGATCTTCGTAAAGGGAAAGCGAGTTGATCGTGAACTCCAAACCAGTCGCGTTTACTTCATAGCTTTCATTCCAATGGACAACATCGACCGCTTCAAACATGATAGATCTTAGAAAAAGGTTTATTTAAAAAAAGGCTTATTACTGTCTATCCAAAATACAGTCGACTCTCGATTTAACGATCCTAAAACGTGCCCCAAATTTTTTGCGTAGCTGCCTTGAACGACCAACGATTGCGTTTGGCTGGGCAGCTACGCAGAAACCAAGGATGTGTTTTAGAATTTGAAAATCGTTGTAATAAGAGTCGTTAAATCTTGACTTTGACTGTATTTCAAAAGAATCTTAGAGTAAACCAAACTAATAGTAAGTCAAAAGTCCAAAACACCCACCCATTTTCTTCATCTCCTCCATTCCCAATTTGTAAATTGACACTTTGTGAACTCGATTTGTGGCAATTATCTCTAAAGTGCAACTTTTTCAGCCAATCTCATGAAACTACCTCCCATAGCGTCCATTGCACAAATGTTGAAGGAATTTCATGTCACAAGTTACTCGTCCATCGATATCACGCGGGAATTTGCTTAAAACTAAACCAATTTATGACACCTTTAGATTTCTAGGTTAATATTAAGATCAAAAACCTTAAAGTTTTGCGATTTTAATAGGTGGTTTTGATTTTTACTCGTTTACAGTAACAAATCATACCCAAATCCCGAACCGCACCCCCTTGAATGATAAAGAAACAACCATTCAAATCCATAAACGCTTTCATTTCTTCTATCTACAAATGAATTTACTTTTAATCTTTTAATCTTTTCATTTCATTGACCGTATCATTCAATCCTCGAACTTGGTGTATTTTCACAAAATTCCATGCATTTGTTAATTTCTCTCCACGATAAACTTTGGCTTTTGGGTAGATTCGCCATGGATTCCAAATATGAGTTAATGTTTTCGGTAAATTGATTTCCGTTTTGTTAACCTAAAGATGTTTTGAGATTAAGACAAAACATTATCTTTGGGTTAAAATTGGACAAAGTTTACTTGATACCTCTGTTAGTTGTCCACAGAGTTTATCACACTTTATAATAGCAATATTAAATATTAAAAAGCCAATAGGCATCCACAATTGAGACATTTCAAATAAAAATGTCCCAACTGCATTTGGATATCTTGATTCTCTATTTTTATCAATTGCCCGAGTCGTTTCTCGCATTGAAAGTGCATTCACAAAAAAAATACTTTCATTTCTTTGACAAGTGTTCGTTTTTCATTTGTTATCGATTGTAGATTTCTAAAATCAAAACAAGGTTTATTTCTTTCGATTATACATTTCTTCAATAGCTCTTTTCAATTTCGTTTGAAAGAACTCAAGATCAAGGTCGGATTTCAAAGCGGAGATGTATCTGAAAAATTCGGATTAGAATCTATTTACAAAAAAAGTTTTTACTTTTGCATTTTGTTTATTTTTGCATTGGTGAGTTGAGGGTGAATGCATAAGTCTTCAGGCAATAAATATTGGCCGTCAAGATAGTGATGACAGAAGAAACGCTGAAAATGTATATGTGGATTGGCAAGTGATTTTTAGCTATAGCTTTAGCTATAAGTTATAACTGAATCAGATTGCTTGAACTCTTAAACTAGCTTTCAAAACCTTGAAATCGTGTCTTTGCGTCTCCCAGGTCTTCATGATTGATTGAATGATAAAATCGAAAGTTTCCCGATCTGCTGTCACAAAGCCAGCTGCTTGAGCTTTCATGAATCTATGTATTGATGATCTTTGAAATATCCAAATCAAATAATCCAAGCCTCAAAGATATTTGATTTCAAAAGTAATTTAATTAAGAACTTAAAGCGGTTTGGGGTACAATATGTTTCATTCATTCTATGATAGAAATTATATTTTATAACCAGCCACGAAACTTACTATAATAAATACTACTATAATAAAAGTTACTATAATAAAAGCATACTATAATAAAAGTTTGTTTTTTAGTAAACAAAAATCATTTGTGTGCTTTAACTCTAAAAAACCTGTAAAGTTTTCTCCGCTTAAAAGTTGCCCAAGCACCCCAATCCCTTTGATCCACGGGAATCCGAATTTTCCGCTCACATAAATCTTGAAGAGCAGAACCAACAATGTCAAGCAAATACACCTAAAGCTTTGAATTTGAAATTCTTCAAATTTTCAACCTACATACCTTGTCCGAGTCACTGTAAAGACCTAAAGAGTTTATCGTGTACTCTAATCCAGTCCCATTTTGTCCATAAGTATAACTCCAAGCAATCGCATCAACTCCGTTAAGATATAGTCCCCTATAAATGCATTTGACTAATCAAAAGATGAACATACTTTGCGTCGGTGTTTTCTATAGGTGGTATTTCCAAAACTTTAGCATCAGGGAGGATTACACGACATTGTTTACTAAAATTTTTTTAAACTTTACAAGTAGAGATGTTTCAAAGAGTTATGGGCCTGGTAAAATCCAGGCCAAAGCCCTGAACAGATCTGATTGATCTGACTTTTAACCAGAAATATAGCCATTTTTAGCAAAACAAAGATGACTCGCTAAACTATTAAAAGCCAAACTAGCTGATACTTTTACCATCTAAAAAGTTGTGATTCAATTTTAAAGTTTTACTAGCTTTTAAGTTTGCTTTTACAGAATTTAGAAAGAATTTAGATCAATTTAGACCCTTTAAGATAACTTTAAGAGATCTTTTCTTTAAGAGAATTGATTTAAATTGGAACCTAATATCTTACCGGCAAATGGGTAAAGTAGTTAACATTTTAACAGGATTTCCAACCAAATATCTTCTTTGTATCATCTACAAAGCAAGATACCGTATTCTCTCTAAAAGTAGTGCACCCCGCCGAGTTTATGACTATTTTACGGTTTTTAAGTTTTCACAAAAGCTCAACACTCAAATCCCCCACAAGATCTCATCATCAGCTACATTTTCCGACCACACATCGATAGGTTCTGATAAGCACTTTTCGAGATTTCGAGCAATTTAGGGAACGCTTAGGGTGCACTACTATTAGAGAGAATACAGTAGTTTTACATATTTTAATATTTCATTCGAAAGATTCACGGTTCATAGCGAGCGTCACATATCTCTTTCAGTCGAGGGATTTCACATGTGACTACTCCATCAAGATCATTCGGAAATTGTCCCAACACTAAAAATGGATATTTTCATTTAAAGAATATGGCACAAAGTTATAAATTCTAGCAATAATCAAACCCAGATCCCGAGCTGGACCTCCGAATGGAAAAAAGGTGCACTGGTTTAAGTGGAAGTAGTTCAGTAAACCATCAATCTGGAAACTTTTACTAGCAAATAAAACTCTACAAACCGTTTCATTTAATCCTTTTATTTGATGAGTTTTGATGTGCTTCCAAGCTTTGGTTAATTCATTTCCCGTGTAGACTTTGGCTTTTGGAAAATTCTCCCACGGAATCCAGCGTTGTCCATTTTCAAAGGGCAAATTGATAGTATTCTTGTCGATCTATAATACTCAAATTAGCAGTTGATTTAAGGTCAAATCTTCAATATCATTGTTGAACAAAAATAACCTCCTGCAATTGACCACAAAGATTTTTTAACTCAAAAGCTCTTGTGCTTGAAAAGCAAAAATACAGCCAAAAAATCAGTGAAATCATTTTTTCAGGTTGGTTTTTCAATGACTAGGTTATAAGCAGGCATTTTTTTCTTTCCTAGATTTGAGAGAAATACGGATAAAATATTGCTCACTTGTTTTCTGAAAAACCTTTTTCACTCAAATACACAAACGGAAAAGACGGTTAAAAGATGGTTTGATATTGAGTACGAATTGAGAGCATGATCACACAAGTTTTAGACTAGATTTGATTCGATTTTTTTTTTGATATAAAAGATAGGAAATTTTTATGAACTTTAAAGCAATTCAATCAATAGAACCAATTTTGCGACTGATTGTGTAATGTAAATATTCTTGAATTAAGCTTATGAAGCTGTACGCATGGGAGGAGGCTTTTGAAGAGCGGATTGGTGAATTGCGAGCACAAGAGGTTTTAAGGCAATAAATGAACAAAAAGGAGAATTTTAGGTAACAATGATTAAACGGGTCAACGTCATTTCTCAGATCAATTTGGCTGTGATTGAAGCCTCGATTTTCATAGTGGGTAGACTTTGACGGCAATCATTAAGGAGTTCAGATGATTCTCGTTGTGTTTGAAAAATTTTTAAACTCAACTTATTTAGATAATCTTCGGCACGGCGATGTTAACAATATTGTTGGGTACACCTGGGTTAAGCGTTTTGGTGATCGTTTGTTTGATCATTGTGTTCAATGTTTTTGTGACAAAGTTGATCAAAAAGTATCAGCAACAACAGATGAAAATTAAGGATGAGAGGACAAAAATGTGCAATGAAGTGAAAAATAAAGAGTTTTTTTGTAAATTCTACTGTTTAGGTTTTTCATGGAATAAAGCTTATTAAGCTGTACGCATGGGAGGAGGCTTTTGAAGAGCGGATTGGTGAATTGCGAGCACAAGAGGTTGACCAAGAGGTTGACCATAAATGACCAAAAAGGAGAATTTTAGGTAACAATGATTAAACGGGTCAACATCATTTCTCAGATCAATTTGGCTGTGATTGAAGCCTCGATTTTCATAGTGGGTAGACTTTGACGGCAATCATTAAGGAGTTCAGATGATTCTCGTTGTGTTTGGGCTATGCATTTGGACACTAGAAGAGGGACATGATTTGTTGAGGCCAGAGGTTTGTTCAGCAGTTGAAAGTTGATGTTAGATTTGGACTTTTCTAGATTGTATTTGTTGCGATCTCGATTCTTCAACAACTCAAAACACCAATGAGAAAAATTGCCAAAACAGTCACTTTCCTAGTTCAGGTACGATAGTTTTTGATCAACGAGCCTCTCTTGCATTTTATACAATCTGCATTTTAAAGGCTAGACAAATTAAGACATTTCCATGAACTTTAAAGCAATTCAATCAACAGAACCAATTTTGCGACTGATTGTGAAATGTGAATATTCTTGAATTGTTGGAGTCGATTGGTTGGTTAATTCCAATGAAAAGCAAAAGATCAAGAATTGCTTTTAGCAATTTCTCCCAATCCTACTGAAAGTATTGATAAATGAAAAAAGGAGGCATAGTTTATAGACTTGTTTGGGGAATTTCCCTTGTTTTCGGATTGATCTCTGTTCAACGAGGAAAAACAGTTTTGTTTTTGAAATAAGCTGATTAAATTTCTTCTACAAACGTGTAGATCGGGTAAGTACGATTTGGGAAAAATAGGGAGAACAAAAGCTCTTAAGCTTATCATCGGAAAGATTTTTGTAACATGTTTAAAGTTACTGTAAAGTTTCAATGTAAGTCCTAGTAGAGATAGCTGTAAGGTCACAGTATAATTTTCGTGTATACAGTGATTTAAGATATGAGTGCTGAAACAGGGCTGGAAAGCTGCGATTTGATCCAAACTGAAAGCTCTCAGTTAGGTAGATTCAATACATAAATAGCTCCAAACGATTGCACAACCCCGAAAATCCTCGGGTACAAATTTCCAGCTCTCTATCTTTTTTTAGACTATCTTCAATGCAAAAAAACTCCCTATGTAAATGCTCATGGTGCCGAATAATCGCTCTCAATCTGGCATACCCTTTATAGAAGCCTCCCTTGTGGAATCTATAAAAAGTAAGGATCGGTGAGCGACTGAACTGCTTTCTGAGCGTTACTATGCTCAAAACAAGGTTGAAATTGACCCAAAAAGAGTTCAAATTAAAGCCAAAAATTAACAAATAGACAGCCAACATTTTTTAGTTCACCATCCCAATGAACTAACAAACAAGCCAGTCTGTTTTTTTTTCTCGGATTAATCAGTGACCTATCAGACAAAAGAGAGCTGTTCGGTAAAAGCGAAGAGTTTGTTTTTGTGTTATGTTCTCTGAAATGAACGATCTCCTTTCCTTTATTCCTGGATCTCTTGTTTTGCTTTGCAGAGTATAAATGGGAAGTGAAACTTCAGTAAAGTATACACAGTTTCGTTTTCTATTCAAAATTTGAATCTTCTATTTGTTTCTTAGTTTAGATCAATTGCGAGCTTTGTTTAATCTGTTTCTTGTCTTAGAATTTTCAAAAATTCATTAAAATTGAAAATTTTTGAAGTTACGATTACGTTTGACACTGCGTTTGACACGTTTGATAAGCTTTTCAATAGTATTTGCTTGTTTTGTATTCAATTTAAAAAGTTGAGTGTTTAATATTAGAATTCACTTATGGATAAACAGTCTTGAATCGATCGATATTTCAAGAATTACAGGGTGCGTCATAATTATTGCAACAATAGTTCAAAGACCGTTTTCCAAACAGCTTTCTTATTTTTTTTTGCCCCCTTTTTTGTTGTGTTGCGTTCTATCTTCTTTATTCTTGCCTAATTGCCTCCCGCTCACACGAAGAAGACGGTTCAGGACTGGTGTGTGGCCAACTTTCCCTCAGTGATCACCAAGGATGAATGGCCTCCAAGCTCACCGGATCTCAATGTGATGGACTTTTCCATTTGGGCAATCTTAGAGGCTAATGTCTGCTCTTTGACCTTGAAGAAGTCTTTGACCAAAGGATGGAAGGCGACTCCTCGAGATGACATTCGGGCCGCAGTGGAGGCATATCCGAACCGATTAAGGGCTGTTATCAAGGCAAAAGGCGGTCATATCGAATGATCTCTTGTTTCCTTATTTTTTTACTGTTAAATAAAGCTATTTCTGTTTAAAAATCTTCTTCCAGTGAAACTTCTTGGGGTGCAATGCCTTGAGTATCTTGTTGCAATAATTATGACGCACCCTGTAAATAACCGAATTGCTTAATTCTCACAGAAACTGCTTTTAAAAATTAGCCCCCTAAAGTGAAAGAAACTTGACTTGTTTACTTGTTTACGATTTCTATTTCTATTAATCACTTCACTCAATTTTCTATTCACTTTTCAGATTAACGATCAAACAACTTTCTCTAAACCCTAAAATGAAAGAAAGAAATTGTATCGACGACTTTTTGGTGATGGGAAGACATGGATTGCTTACAGCTATTCTAATTGAGGTTCGCAATGCCAATTAATGATCACATTGATCACATTGATCACATTGATCACATTGATCACAATAATCACATTGATCACATTGATCACATTGAAATTTAGTTCATCATGTTCATCGAGTGCGGAAATGTGTTGTTCATGGTTTTTGCTGGTCTGTCAAAGCAAAGAAAAATTAGCAAATCAAAAGTTCAGGTGCTAATGTACGAATAGATTGTGGTGAAAGTATAACTCCTAACTTGATGTGTATCGACTTTGAACAAGGAAATTGTTCAAATGCTAGCATCACTTGGGAATTCTATTCGATTAATGCAGAGGTATTTTTCTATTTACTGACAATTTGGTTAATTGATTAAACAAAGCACAGAATTGATTAATTGGCTAATTGATTAAACAAAGCCCTGACTATGAGTCAAGTTCAATCCGTAAACTAAACTCTAGGGACGGTAGAATTTTGTTGACAAAACTTTTTGAGACAACAGAGTATTCAAAGGTTCAATTGAACACTCTGGTGTCTCTGTCTCAAGAAACCACAAGTTGTAAGCTATGAAGAAGCTGATAATGGAGCTGATTTATAATTGATTTACACGTTTATAAAATGACTGAATTGATTGATTTACAAAATGGGAAACGTAGAAAGTTTTCACGTGTACCAAAAACGAATAAATAAGTCATATTAATAAATTCAATTCTCATCTTAATATCAAGAAGTTAACTTTTCCAAACACAAAATTTTCAGTGGTCTCTTTTCTGTAGTAAAAGTGTTCTCGTCAAAGACTCGATTTCTTATCAGGTAAACTCTTGTTTTATCACTTTCAAGATGAAAATCTTCAGATGATTGGTCTCTTGATTGGTGCAATTCTTTGGGGACGAGTTTCTGACATTTACGGGAGAAGAATTGTAAGCAGAAGCAAAACCATTTCATTAAATCACTTTAGACTATGCTCATTTGCCTAAATTTCTGTGGCGTTTTCGGTATTGCATCCGCTTTTGCCCCTGATTTGACAACTTTTACAATCTTGAGAATTTTCGTTTCCTTCTTCGCGGTTGGAGCCGGGATGTGAGTTAACAGCTTTCGAAACATTGTCAAGATATCTAATAAAATTTTTAATTTCTCATTTAGAGTCGTTGCCTCATTCTTTGGCGAGTTCTTCCCATCAAAGCATCGCCTCTGGCTCGCGTTTGTTCTCAGCTGGTCACCAAATCTCGTTCTTGTCGCTGGTTTAGGTTTGGTACCACAACAAATATTAGTCATAAATCAAAGCTGGGTAGATTTTGCTAAATCTAGATTTATTCGGAATCTTTTATTTGCTTAGTTTTTGTTCTGGGATACAAGCCGGTTTATAGTAAAAAAAGAGTTTACAGATATCAAGTATGAATTAGTATCAAATCAAAATTCATCCCTTTGAGAATTACCCTCCAATTTTCTAAATGATCAACTCTGTAGCATTTTTGAGAATTCGAAGAATCATAGATTAACTACAATAAACTTTATTTTCTATAAGTGTTTAGCTTACCTACTGAGCACATGGCGAAATCTGGCTTTTGTCATCAACATTCTCAACTTCCCCGCTGCTCTCCTTATGTGGTAAGTATTCCAAGCACGAAAAAGTCAACTTTTCAAAACAGGTTCATGTGTGAGACACCACACTATTTGATTCAAAGTGGGAATCTCAAAGAAGCTATTCGATCATTTGAAAGATTCCATAGAGTAAGACAAAAGTAATCTATTCGATTACCATATTTATAGATCAATGGAAGCAAAATCGTTGAGAACGATTTGGCGAAAATTATTCACAAAGAAACGGTTTGTTGATTTAATGTGGATTTCTTATTGAAATTTTAGGGAACTGAGTCTAAACCGTGCTCCTTTTTACACCTCTTCTCTACTCCGCGCCTCGTTTTGTACACAATAGCAATCTGTTACAGCTCGTAAGTGATAACAATATTATTTTCAAAGATTTCTTTTAGCTTTGATGTTGGTTTGATGAGCTATTCACTGTTATTCAACTTCGAGAAAATCTCGGGATCTCTTTATGAAAAGACTTTGATGATCGGTGGTCTTCGGTTGATGTTCGATTTGCTTTCTGCGGCAGCTGATTATAAATTTGAGTGGCTTGGCCGTAAGGTCAGTTTTACATTTGAATTTGGATGTAATTTATGTTCACACACGGAAACACAAGCGTCCTCAATTATTTGATGTGTACTTTTTGTTCAATAGATGTAAAGAAAACTCTTCACTTTTTTCCAACAAAAGGAAAGAATTGGTGCACTAGTAATGTTAGGTTTCCATTTTTGTTTACAATCTGTACAAGTCTAAATCTTGTTCATTCAATGTTTACTTCAGACAGTCCATAAAATCGTCTGTTTGGCAACAATGGTTGTGCTCTTTCCATTGATGTTCAGTGATTACTTTGCGATTCCTGAATGGATTGTTGAATATCTTTTCTTGATTGTTGCTTCAATGATTGTTCAACTTTACGCAATTGTGGAGATCATTTGCAATGAGGTTTGAAAAAGAGAAATGATTGAAAAACAATAAGTACTGCAATAAAGCCATCAACAAAAAAATAGCCAAGGTAAGTTTCTTCTCAAAATTACATAAAACGATTTAAAATTATCTAGGCTTTAAGTTAAAATGCGAACTAAAACGTTTCAATTCATAAAATTTCAGATTTTCCCCACTCCACTTCGGAACACTTCTTACGCTTTGAGTCAATTCATCGAAGCTTTTGCCTCAATTCTTGGTCCACAGATTTTTGTTTGGGTAAGTGAATGAGATAAAGTTTTAAAATATAGTTTTATAGAGCAATAACACAACATTCTTCCCAATCATTCTCATGTTGATTTGTTTATTCACCGACCTTCTCTTTTTTCATTACACTGTCCCGGAAACGAGGGGTAAACCGTTAGCCAATCGAATGCCCGAAGAACATCAATGTTTCAGAATATTCAGAAGCGAAGAGTGAGTTGATTTTGAAAATAACAAGAACAAATTGATATCAGAAAACGAGAATCCTCTTGCATTTCTGAAAATGGAAGCATTTACTCGACGACTTCTTCAAGAAAAGCTTTAATGTTCGTGTGATTTTTGATAAGTATAGGTGTTTAATAAATTTATTCTCAAATTAGAATCAAGAAAGTACAAGAAAAGTACAAGAATGTACATGAAAGTACAAGAAAATCTAATACATTTCAATACATTTAGTGCTGATGAAACACTAACAATGACAAAAGAGATATAAAAAGCGGACCAATTTAGAGTTATTTAATCTTACAATCATTAATCTTGTAAACAATCGCTTCTAAAGAAAAGTAATGCCACAATCCTTATTTCCAAGATCTTTCCAAGATATTTCTCTTTATAAGTAGAATGTTTTCTATTTTGTCTTTTACGAATGACTCTCACGTGTAAAGAAAATTGGGAAAAATGGCTATTGATTACTCTCACAAAAAGTGCTTCATGATTTTCGAATTCCCCAAAATTCCTGAAAAGCTTCAAAACTCTATTCTTAACTCATTGGGAGTTAGAGAGAAATTCAAATTATTGTTGGTGAATAAAGAATTGAGGAATTTTGTTCTCACAAATGGTCCTTTATCAAAGATGATCAAGGATTTCGAGTTTAAAGTTTTCGATTTTGAATTTCAAGATATGGATGCTGCAAATGGTTTGTGATAAACTTAAAAAAGAGAAAATTTTTTATCGATTTCATAAACTTTTCTTATCAAAGCAATAAGCTTCAAGAAAATTTCAAGATCTTCAGTTACTAATATTGGTCTTTGTGTCTGTTCTTTTTTATAAACTACTATAATTTTCTCATTTTGCTTTATCCAATCTATCTACTCTTAGTATCTTTAGGTATACATTATGAACTCTCAAAGAACCAAAAATCAAATATAGATAAGTGGATAAAAGTGGTAGTAAGATAAATAGTAAGCAAGTTATTTTCAAAGTTTTCGACTTTAAATATGAAGAAATGAATGCTGCAAATGGTTTGTGATAAACTTTAAAAAGAGAAGAAAACTTTTTATCGATTTCATAAACTTTTCTTATCAAAGCAATAAGCCTCAAGGAAATTTCAAGATCTTCAGTTACTTATATTGGTGTTTTTGTCTCTTCTCTTTTGTAAACTACTATAATTTTGCTTTTACTTTATCCAATCTATCTACTTTTGATATATTTAGATATACGTTGTGAACTCTCACAGAATCAGAAATCAAATATAGATAAGTAGATAAAAGTAGTGGTAAGGCGTAGTTTCAAAAAAAAAGGCACTCTTTAAAAAGCAGACACTCTAAATGTTTTACAGTACTGTAATATTATCTGATAATATATTTCTCTAGCTAAAAAGATTCAATATCTTAACGCCTGTTGCCTTTATGAAACGTAAAAATTTCAGGGTCAATTTTGATTGACGTGTTTTTACAAACGAATGACGCTGTGATAGCCACGTATTTCATTGTCGATACCTATGTTTTTATGAAACCGAAGAACGACTTCATTGCAAAAAGCGCTTGGAGAATCTTTAATCAAATCGAGTTTTGTCAAAATTTGAGAGTCACCCTTGATGTGAATCATCAAGAAATCATGAAAGCGATCTTTCAGTCAAAATTTCTCCCAAATCTCTATCATTTGTCGAATTTCCAAATGAAATCAACGATTAAGCTGGCTGAGCTGATGTTTGACAATTTTAGACCAAAGATCTCAAACAAATGCATACTCGGGTTCAAAGGTGAAAACAAATTCCCAGCTAATTTTTTCAGAAGTGGATTTATGAAGGAAAACTCGAATAAATGCAAAATTCTTGTGTACGAAAAAACACCTGAAATTTCACGAGTAACTGGAGAGTTTCTCAACTTTGGCAATTCGAATCCGAGTGATTTTGAGGCTCAAGGATATCGAGTGCCGAGGAGTAATTTGTGAAAATTTTAATCCTTTTTCTTATGTGCTTGTTATTTTTCGTTTTTTGTTAAATCGTCCTCTTTCACTTTTCAATAAATTCTTTTTTTTGCATCTATCTAACAATTGTAAGTTACATTCGGATTCGGTTTTTGTTTTTGACTTCTTGGAAAATTTAAACTCTGAACTAATTTTTCTCAGGATCAAATGGCACGATTCTCTTGAATACTTGCAAAGCTCAATTTTTATATATATGCTTTATTCATGGGGCGAATAGAAGCGAATCAGATAATCATAACTGCATATAACATATTGCTACAATACTCTCACCGAAAAAAGAGAGAAAACTAAAGATAGTACAGTAAGAGTACAGTTAGGAAACAATTTTTGAAGATTCTATTGGTAAAAATTGATTTCGTATAATTATTTAATGCTTTTCTCCAATTGAAAAAAGCAGATTTGATAAGGAAAATGATTTTGTTTTTAGAGGTGATCAAAAAAATTCAGAAGCACTTTATACAGATTTAGAATTCACTTTATACACTTTATACAGATTTAGAATTGATTCAAAAGGCCCGCTTGGAGCTCTCAAATTTTTGAATGAAAACTCAAGTGAAACAAAACTATTTTTTTCTGGAAATTTTTTGTTAGTGACTTACAATCAAAAGAATGCGATAAACTTGAATGTAAATCGGGAAAAATGGAAAACAATTTTCGAGAAAGATTTTCCTGAAGAACGGGTTTGTGTGTACATGTTGGCATTAGAGGAGTTGGAAGGACTCGAGTTTCCATATCGTCATTCAGCTACTGATTAAGTACATAAAAACAGCTACCATTGGCCTCTAAGCGTCAGTAACGGAACCATTTCTCAATTTTGATTTGGATTTCCTACGAACTCAACCAGTTATGGTTTGATAACTTGTATCAAAGCTGCGGGCATTCAAATCAAAGCTGCGGAACTCAAACCACTCCTGCAATTTTTGTATTAAAAGTATTTCATGTTCTTCACTATTTTGAAATGAAGTTTGCAAATTAGCCTAATCAGGAGAAAACAAAACATTGTGGTTTGACATGCTTTATTTATGGATTTTTTTATTTTACAGAATGAAGAGCGGATGATTTGAAGAGATACTAAGAATATTTTAAATAAAGTATTCCTTTTCCATTCAATCAAAGCAAAAACAACAATTCCTACTCAAGCAAACACTTTTTGGCGTTTTCGAAAGCTTTGTGCTCTTGGAGTGGCCGGCTGCCATAACTTCTCGACTTTAATCCCCGGGGCTTAGGTTTCGGGGCCAAATGAGCGGCTCAATAAGAATGTGAAACGCATTGAAACTATAGAATTTTATTGTCCATTCCAGATTTTAAATATTTTAAAAAACCTTATTATTCTTTGGGTTTTGAACTTGCAGGTTTCCAAGCGACGGTGAATTTTTAAACTCTTCCTTGTAAAGTTTGTCGTTTGCTGAAATTGGACGGTAGAACTTAAATGAATTTTAAAACAGAAAAAAATCGATCATCGAATTTTTCCCAGCACTTTTTAAAAGTAACAAAGTATTCTTGAGCAAACCCTGAAAGCCACAAAATCGAAGTCCATTCCAACATAGCACATGAAGAGACTCACTCTGTCAACATTGCCCTTTCTTCCTCTCTTTCCCCTCATCCAACTGTCCATGGCACCTCTTTTCTCCGTTTTTTTCTCGGTTCCAATCGAATCGACTGTAAATCGACACCCCAATCGACTGTTTCAAGCGTTTTTTTTTGTTCTTTTTATGCCAGTTGGACCCAAAGAAGAACTTGATGAGGGTAATGAGAAATAGATTTTAGGGTTTGGAGTTTACATACTAAATCTTTTACAAATCTCTATTCAATAACAATAAAACTTTCCTCTCTAATGTGATAACCTGCACAATAAGGAAAAAAAATTTCACAAACCCGATGGGAAGTGTAAGACTTTAATTAACCATTCACAAAGTTTCAGAATCCAATTCGGCATTAGAGGAAAGTAATGAGAAATATATTTTACGGTTTAGAGTTTACATGCTAAATCTTTTACAAATCTCTATTCAATAACAATAAAACTTTCCTCTCTAATGACGAATTGGATTCTGAAACTTTGTGAATGGTTAATTAAAGTCTTACACTTCCCATCGGGTTTGTGAAATTTGCTTTCCTTATTGTGCAGGTTATCACAACTTGACTCCTACAACTTGTAGTTATGACATGTTTGATGTCAATCATTTTCCAGCTAGCTGAAAACGTCATCCACCTTGTAGTCAAGCCCAACAAACCAACATTTTTTAGAAAAAAACTTAAAACAGGTGCTAAATCTGTCCCTCAAATCCAATGGCATTTCATTGGACTTCCTCTTCTTTTCTTCAAAGAACCCATTTGAATGCCTTCTTGCTCTCCTTTGTCGATCGGTAATTGGCGGTAGTCTCTCCTCTTTTCTACTCTTTTTCAAGGTTTCTCCCTTCATCGTCCCAAAAGCAATCACACAGCCGCAATTATTAATGTCTATATATGAAAAGACTCCAGTTTTGCTTCAAACCCTTCAATGGTTTTCCCTTCTTCAAGCTTGTTCCCCATTGAAGAGCCTAGCGGACTCCTCCAACTATCGTAATTGTCGTTGTGTGGTTTGGCAAAATACGTTTGAGCAAAAGGATTTCTTCTTCAATAACAGAGGTTTTAAATTTAGTTTCAAAGCGCTTAGATTTTTGAGAGGAAGTTATTTTCGCAAAAAGATTGCAAATTTCAGCACTTCCACTTTGCCGTCATAATTTTCAAAGTCATTTTTGAGAGTTTATTTTAAAAAGTGTTATTTTTTGACTAAAGACTGACCCTTTAGGATTTAAAGAAAAAAGAAAATTAAAGACTACACCTACTATCGGATTTAAAGAAAATCCGATAATAGGTGTAGTAATATGATTTTTGATGAAGTTTTATGTAGAAATTAAAAAGAAATTTACTTAATTATCTTGAAAATTCGTACTTCTCTGTATCCCTCTCAATTGTGCTAAGTTACTCAAGCTTAATGCAAATTTCAATCCAAATTAAACTATTCAAAGTAACAGGGAATCTTTTTGAGACACAAGTTTACCCACTAAAAGAATCGGTTCCACTTTTTCAAGTTGCTGAACTTTTTTAACAACTGAAGACTCTAAACTCAGTCCATTTGATATGATTTTAAGTTTACAATTGTCAACTCAAGCCCTGTCAAAAAAACATTTGAGTTGTTCATCATTTTCCCAAACTTTCAATCGAATAACCAAATCTGACTCCTTCTTTTATCTTCTTTTGAAGAAGTTGTCAAAACAGCCTCTAAAAGAATTGAGGAATAGAAATTCATTGTGGTTTTCTCTTTTAGAAACGATCCAAAGAGGGCAAATCCCTAAGGATCACCCGACAAAGCGAATATGTAACATTTGAGGGGATTCCCTCTAAGAAAAGGCAAAGAAAAAGACAGACAAGGGATTGACTTGTCTTCTCAAATGGAAATCCACCCCTCACACATGCACACACAAAAAGGTTAGACATCGCTCTGACCTTTGATGAGTCCTTTTTAGATTCAGGTTTTTGCATTCATCTATCGCTACTGTAGGTTGATTTTTTTTTTCATTCAAAAGTTAAAAGCTATTGGATTTTTGAATAAAAAATAACCTACACTAACATTTAAAAGCGGCGGCTGAAAGTTGTTCGAGCTTACACTTGTTCAAATTTTTCAACCGAATAGTTTGCATATATGAAATCAAAACCCTTTTATTCCATTTGTTTTTCAAATAATCAGACTTTAAAACTGGTTAGATGATTCATTTTCCTGGACTCTTCTGTGTATGCTTTAAAACTTTTTGCATATTGGCTAGAATTCACCTCAAAACATTGGAACACTGGGAGACACATTTGGAAATCGTTTCTTTTTCTCTTAACGACGGAGATCCATTGTTTCAATCTGGAGCTGCTAGCGGGTGCCTGGGTGTCCATTGTTCCCGTGGCTTTTCACGCCTATTCTCTCTATATTTCATTTGGCTCATTATTTTTGCCGGAAGAATGATTTGATTCTTCGATTTCATATTAAATAGATTTTGGACAAACTTAAAACCCTCGTGCTAAAGTTTTATGATATTTGACTTAACTAGTTGATCTGTCTTGGGCATTCAAATTATGAGTAGATAAGTTTTTCTGTTAAAAACTTTAGATCTAGATTACTTTTGAGGTTTTTACAAGCCAATCTTATGGGAAGGTAATATTTTGAACTCTTTGAGTGCACCTACAGCCGATTAATGCATGGGAAATGAGGGCCGATTTCAAGAGCTAGCTCAAAAATTCAACTGTTCGTAAATTTGGGGTTAGGTCCACTTGACGCTAGTGCCGGGAAAGGAAACTTGGCATAACCTTTGCTTCGGTGAGATTTTGTTTTAAGCTTATGAAAGTTCTTGCAGTTACCTACTTTAGTTCAAAATTCAAAACAGTTCATTTTGGCTTGTTTTCAACCCCAAAGCAGTCGCTTAGAAAGTGTAGAAATATTTATTGTTATTGTTATATTGTTGTTATTGTTGTTGTTGTTGTTGTTGTTGTTGCTGTTGTTGTTTTTATTATATTGTTGTTGTTATTGTTTTTCATTGTTTTTCAAACCCTATTGCTTATTCACTTTAAGACTTTGAACAACAAAATTACTGTCAAATTAAAGCGTAAGACACCTTGCTGAGTTGAAATACATGTCAGCGTCGCTCATTGGTAAAGAGTTCACCCAGTAAGCTTACACGTTTGAATCCCAGGGCCGACAATGTTCTCATTCCCACTGCAATACCAATATTCCCAACTCTAGCGTGTACAACTTTATTCAGCAAATTCAAGATACCAGTTTAAGTTATCAAACATTGATTCAAACAATCCAATCCAATTCAAAAGCTTTTCCGCAACTTTACTTTCATAGGAAGTATTGATCTTCTCATGGTTTCACCTGTTCGTACACTTTTTTGTGTGAGATTCATAATTGGACTTTATATCCTCTCACTTCCTATAAACTTTCTATTTTTTAGCGTTGAATCATAGACAAATACTAGTTCCCTGTTTACGTGTATTTCTATTGGATGGGTGTGAGGGGATCTCTCTAAATCGAGGTGCCAATTATCTGTCCAGTATTACAGAGTGTCAGTGATTGTCATAGCGGCATCGCCTCTCCTCCTTTTCCCAATCCAAATTTTCCGCCCATTCCCATAATCGATTTCATACGCACTATTTACGAATTAAATAAAAAAGGCTCGATTTGGTTTTTCTCGGTTTTGTGATGAATGTTGTGGGTACAGTTTTGTGGTTCTGTTTAGATCCAATACGGTTCCAATACGGTTCTTTTTCGATAGTGAGGTAACACTGAGTGTTCCCTTGTTTCTGAATCCATTCCCTTTAGCTAATAGTCAATCTAAAAAGCATTTATTTTGATAAACTACCGTAATCAAGCTGTCAGCTTACGCATTAAGCTTAATTTTGTTTGACTGATTTCTCATGGAATGATATCAAAACTGAGCTAAGTGAATTAAATTGGCTTTTTAATAAGCTTTGATTACGGCAAAATATGTGTCTTTTAGAAGGAATTCACTCTAACCCTAAAGCCACTTTAAAAGTCTTGAAATAGAATAGCCAATTGTTTTTATATTTTTCAAATCCTACACTCACAGCCAAAAATTTTCAAACTTTAAACCTAATGAATTGTTAGCTAAAAGCTAAAAGGCTTTGAATTAACTGACTTTTTTAAAACTTTGTTATTTCAGTCAGCTTTTTATTATCCGACCATAACCAAGCTTTCTTTAGTTTAACCTGACCGAGTCTTGGATTCAACCAATCTTTGACCAATCTTTGACCAAACCAGGGTCAAGTTAAGCATTATAACCCTGGCTTGATCCTCGACTAGCCCATTTCAAAGATCTGATTTCTCATTGAAACCAATTTTCACATTATTTTTCCTCACTTCCGGTCACTTGTTTATCGTTTTCCTTAACTCTTACAAAGTCACACATTGTTTTCTTTTTAAGTATTTCTTTTGATCAACAGCCGCGTTTTTTTCCTCTCGTTAGGTGCCACTGACGAAAATGTTTCACTCTGTCCATCTCTATGGGTTTCTCAAGGTGAGGTTTTTCGAATAAGAGTGCCAGGACACATAGGGGCCAAGTGGATATTTTCAGCTGGCAATGCGGGAGTGTCTCCTCTTGTGCTTTTCCCTTGAGATCTTCTCTTTTTCTTCTTTATCCATCCCACCTGTCCAGTTGTTGATCTCATTGGAGCCAGTTTTCCCCCTCTTCTTTCACATTCTATCACCCCCGGAGATTATTTTGTGTAAAAATATCTTGATAAGCCTTGATTTCTTAGTTGGCCTTTTATTTTATGAGTGATCAACGATTCCATGAGACTTTTATTCTAGTCAATGACCAACTCTTTGACATTTATTCCCAAAATTAAATCTCAAAACTTGAAGCTTTGACTCGTGACTTGCTGAACTTCAACTTCTAATATTTATCAATAAAAGAGAGTTTCTTCATCTCTAAATTTCTCCAGTATACTTCATAACCATCCCTTTCTTCGATTGTCTCCAAGATTGAGGCCAATTTCAAACAAAAGACCACTCAAAATGACCTCGTTCAACTGTAATAGGCGCATAAGAATAGCCACTTTGTGCGAATCGAAAGTCTTATGCAACGAAGATCTTCTCGAATTCAACGCCAAAATTCGCAAAGAATGGGGCGAGTGAATCGGTTGAATAGAGTGCTCAATTCTGGCTCGGAAGTCTTTTCGAATGGGTGAGACAGAGAGGTGGCCATAGAGAAGGCAATGGAGGGGAGGGGAGGGAAGGATCTCCCTGTGAGCCTCACACATTCCTAACGAGCCGCCTTTATTCTCCCCTGGCAGTCCACCCCCTTCTCCTTCATGGCCTAGCCAAGGACCTTTTGAAATTCGTTTCTCTTTCAGGATCACTGTGAATCGTTTCGCCGAAATCTTTGTCTAATTTTATGATTTGAAAATAGATCTTTGATTGGTAACGGCCGATGATTTAGACAGTAGATAGCATTTTATATGGTAATTGTGGATCTGTTCGGTTCAGCTCACTATCAAGATAACATATATTGGAGACTTTGTCATGAATATTTGATAAAAAGTCGAATCTGGCTGGTTCTACGGTACTTTCTTCTTTGTTGTTTCATTGAACTTTTAAGCTTTTAAGCACGATTTCTCAGGCGTTTATTTCCACCTTTAAATGCAAATTACGTATGGTAACGATTGTTAGCTTTAGGTCAATCTAACTTTTTGGTTTAAACCAGTTCCACTTTTTCATTCTTCTGAGAATTGAACTCTAAACCCGGATCCTAATGTAGTCCAAATCCGCGAACAAGTTCTAGCCTTACATTAGCATTAGAAAAATGATAAAAAAGTGGGAAAACTAGAAATTTTAATGTCTTGTAAGACTGCTCTTTTGCTCCTTTTTCCTTTCTCCCACAAATGGGCTGAGAGTCCATTAGTCGATCTTGAAAAAATCGTCGAGAAGCACCCTGGGAGAAGCAGGAAAAAGTTGCACCGTTATGGAAAGGAATAGGAGGGACGAGTTCAAGGGTTATTTATTTGAAAAAGTTCTTGCTTCTTTTCATTGTTATCCTGTCATATTTGCTCACATTTCGCATGGTCAGCTGGTTTTTCTATATTTATAAAGGATTGAGCTTACTGTAGCTATGATAACATTTAGGATGCTGAATTATTTTATTCTTAACACTAATATCTGAAAGCCAGCTGCTAGTATAACTCCTATTCTTTTCCCCCAATCAATAAACCCATCAAGTCCTGTAAAAGAGGTGATTCTCTAAAAATAAGTAAGTGAATGGCTTGGATGACTACTGAAGTCAGCCATCAGACTTTAGCACTTCACTTTATCCTCTCTATTCTACAGTAAAGATGTATTATATTAACTAGAGCTCGAAGGTTTCCTTCTCCTGATCACTTCATTCAATTCCCCCAAAAACCAAAGACATTGTTGGATTTCATTTGAAAAGCCCTCAAAATGGACCCCTTCCCCTTCGTAACCATGTTACCGATTCGGACAAAGGAGAAAAAGAAGGGCTAGGGTCGATTGAAGTCTCATCTCACTTCAATTCCTTTTCTCTTTTTGTTACCAAGCGATTGACTTACAATCAAATCTCGGTTCAATCAAGTGCGGAATTGTCAACGAAAAGAGTACTGTAGCATGACTAGTTGAAGGTAAAAGTAAAGTAAAGTCTGAAGTTTTGATGAACTTGTGCAAATCCAAATCTTTGATTAATACTTATTTGCCTATATTCCGTTTTGAAACCTCATTAAAATCTGGAGCTGGAGCGTTTATGAAAAATCTTGAAAGGTTGCAAGTTTTCAGGCAAAGAAAAGAATTAATTGATTCAAAAAATTTTACGAAGAAACTCTATTACTAGAACAAAATAAGATCCAAAAGTCTAAGAAAAGCTTTCCAAAGATTTTATTGACCGAAACCTAGATTTTTTGCTCTCGTTTGTTCTCGTGTACTCCACATAGTTTTTGCCTTCCGCAATTCTTTTGTAGCACTTTTTTTTCCCTTCACCTCCTCGGTCGTCAATGGGAAGAAGAGTTCAAACAGGTACTTCTCAACAATTGTCCTCAGTTCACTCCTTGAGCTTTTTCTAACGTAAATCTCTATCATTTAAACACGGAACGCAAATTATTACTCTTTATAACAAGCAAAATGTTTTAATTATTGGTTTGGGTATAAAGCTCAGGTATTTTGCTTAACTTCAATTGATGAACAACATTGTTTGATGAACAACAACAAAAGTCTTGATTTGTTGACTTGTTATACCATAGAGTTTGATTCAAGGTGTAGCTTTAAAAATGAATAGTTCAAAGATAAACTTCAGGAATTCTAGATGCAGGCTTCTAAATCAGAATTACGTACTCGAGCTCTGACGTTCACAAACATGTGTAAGACCTTTGATTTCTAAAAATAATGTCTTTCAATGTTATTCCAATCCCCGTAATCATCTCAAACTAAATTTCTCCAATCTTTCCATCATATTCACGGATGCTCTCAAAAAGTCTATCTAGGCACAGAAAAATCCTGCTTTTTCCGTGTGCACTTTGTCCTTTCTCAAGTTTTCTCAAGCACTTCCCAATCTCGAAATGAAATGTCTCATCGTTTTTGTGCGAAGACAAAATTGCACTTGAATATCTTTAGCTTTCAAACAAAATGAACAAGAATATCTTAATGATTTGCATAACTTTTTGGGATTTAAAGCAAGATAGATTTAAATGGTAAATTTTCAGCTAAATAGTAATATATTATACTTAAATTAGTTCAGCTTTTGAATCTTTGAAGCTCTAATTGTTTAATACAAGAACAAAGAACTTAAAGCTTTCTCTCACTAGCCAATAAAACAGAAAGTTAATGGTTGTGCTTATGAGTTGTCTTCTATTCATTTTCCCCTCTTCCCAATTCCTCTTTTTCATCCAATCACTTTTTGAGTGCTTCAGTCTGTTTGCTTTTCTTTCTTCCTTTCTTCCTTTCTTCCTTTCTTACCTTTCTTTTCTTCCGCTCGTTCCGCATTTAGTCGTGCGCCTCTCCGAAGAACACACCCCAAGGGCAATCCTTTTCTCTTCTCTGTAAACGGCCATCCACAAAAGAACCATGCACTCTGGACACAAGTTTCATCTTTCCTTCCTTGTATTCGTCACGTCTATTCCTAAATTTCTTGAAGCCGGTTTAACTTTGATTAAATACAAATACAAATGTTTAAGTTATAATAGCTATAGTAGCTCGAAGAGCTTACTTCAATAACTTCTCAGCCAGACTTAGCCAAATCTAACAATAAGTTTGCCAGTCAAACTTAGTGATTCAATCAAGACACCTAGCATTGAACCATAAAGTCGCTCATTCTTCAATGAAACCAAATATAATCATTGCTTCAAATTGTCAATTTTTGTGCTAACAATTATCCTCTGTCACCTCTATCGAACATTGATTTTTTTTTTCACTCCCAACCCTTCCAAATGGGGTTACAATTTCCCACTGTGTCACTCAAAAAAGCAAGCATGACGGCAAGTTTCCTTTTTTCTGCCGAGACTCAATTGCCGTACCGCTATTGAGAGAGTGAGTGAGTTTCAAAGAAGTTCTTGAGGGTACATTCAAATATGACGCAAATGGCAGGTCGGGTTGTAAAAAGAAGAAAAGAGTTTCTTTTCAACACTTGCAAACCATTGCAAATTTTCTTTATTTCAAAATAAACAGGCTTAAACTAGATTAAGTTTTTAGCTTAACCTATCTTGAACTAGAACTAGACCTAGGTTCATTTTCTAGCCAAAATTTTCTAGTACGACACTTCAAAACTTGGTGATATAAAACAACTCCTGAAGTTGAAATTTTGTATAAAATGGCGTTGATACAGTAATTTTTGCGTAGTAGATTCTTTAGCTTACAAAATGACCTAAAAATCATTTACCACTTTGCACTCTGAATCTTGAACCGAACCTTTCCTTTCCCCATCTCTCCCAACACTTTCCCAGTCTCCAGTCTCAGCCTTATTCCCATTCCCCTTTGAGCATAATTTACCCAAGCCAGCTCCAGTCCTTTCCTTTTCCCATTTCACCTGTCCTCGACCCCGTCACCTTTCCGGAATAGCTAGCTGATTTTTTTCTCGATTAGCTTTCCTGTTTTCAAAAGCTTTCAACCATTTCCATTTCTATAACTAATCCAGAGATTTTGTCAAAAGATTGTAAGTGTTCTTCATCGAGTTTTTCATAAAGAAAATATTTAAAAGGATTTGGAGAAGAAAGGGTGGAAGGGAGGGTGGTGGAAGCTGTTGGAGAGGCTCGGGGCGGCTCTCAAGTGGCCGCTTTGTATCTAAACCAAAAGGGATGAGGGAATCTTCTCCCTTAAATGCTTTAATTCAAAACTTTATAAGGTACTTGTCTGGTTTTTTTCTTCGAAATTCAAAACTGGCGTAAATAGTTTAAACTAGTGCGTTCCTTTTCTACGACCGTAATCAATAACCAGTTTCCATTTAAGTAACTTAATTTTGGCATCGGTTAATGTGAAATCACAAGGTTCAATAAGTAATACTAAAATTGGGCTATTGGGATTAAAATAGCTTGCTGAAATAGGTGTTTTTTAGCAAACAAAGAACCAACTCCGGAATGGATTCTTGTTCTAAAACAAGGACAGCTTGATCATGCAAAGAATTGATCTGCGAGATGCAACCGGCTTGAAATCCTATTGTAATCCTTTGCAAACTTCTTTTTTCCTTAAAATTTCTCACATTGTTGTGATCAACGTCTAGAGATACTGGGAAAAACTTGAGCAGCTATTTCCGCTTTTCTCTTTTGTGGAAAAAGAAAAAACCCAAAATTGATGATCTAGTGTGATTGCTGCGAAATCAATGCCTAGGCTGGCTGATTTGGGGGAATGGAAAGGGGACTGTTTATCTCTTGCTTGTGTGTCTTTTCCTCTTTCCCCCAAATTCCCTTCATCATCATCCCCTTTCTTTCCAATTTCATCCTCAACCAACCACTTTCCTCTTCTCCTCCTCATCCATTCAGATTTCGCTTTTTTCGATAAATCTTTTGGCTCATCTTTTTGGATCAAAGAAAGTTTTGATTTTCTGAGGGTTCATTTGATCCTTTTTATTTTTATCAGATGATCTGACAAGCTTTGCTTATAATATAAGCTTATAATAATTGGCTATTCATTTGTCAAGCTATTTATTGATTAAAATAATGAGTCTTTAAGCTAAAATCTAGCTAATAGGTTGAATTTTTTAATTTTCCAAAAGAGTTCTCAAAGCGTTAGTCTGTTAGACTAAATAAGGCTACTACCTTTAACAATTTTCACTGATTAAAGCATAAGAATTTCTATTGTATAACCTATCTCTTTCACAGAAGTTTACAAGCTCCTAAAGCTTTATGAATGTTTTATGATCTGATGACCCTTCTCTTCCTGATCACCCTTGCAACTTTACCCAAAATAGTCCCATCTCTTATTTCCAAGATCGCCCAGCTTTTCCTGGGTCTATTGAACGTCTGTGTTGGGTCTTTTCATAGACTGACCAGTCCTCTTCCCTTTCTTCTTCTATTTGTCTCCTTGCTGTTCCGAAATGTCGTCCCTTTTGTGTGAGTTCGATTTTTCTTCGACGCGAGAGTCCAGATGTGAGTCAAAAATGGGTTCAAGATCGTCGCCTTTCGATTTCTTTCTTTTCTGGCAATCCGACACCCAGAGGTCCTTATTTGGGAATTTGAATCAATATTGATTCACAAAGTGGATTGGTTGTGAATTGTTCTAAATAAGTTGCCAATGGGTGAATCTAGTTTTGTGACCTAGTTCAAAGATTCACACTTTGTCCACTTCAAGTTTTTCGGATTGCAAAGCTGTCCTAAAAATTGACCAATTCATTGTTTGCATAAGGATATTTTTGCTCTCAATTCCCCGCCTCAAGCAAGGTGCTCGAAATCGTTATGTAAACGAAAACGAGATGAATTCATCGTGTTTTTGATTTGAGAGCCAAAAATTTAAATATTCTAGTTCAGCTACAGTTTCCTGAATCTTTAAATGTACAAAATTCACCCGTTAAACCTATGTATTGACATTCTCCACAGTCAAAAATTACATTAGAACAAATCCAGCTTGTTCAATCGAGTTTTGGCAAACTATCTTTATCTTGTAGTTAGCCAAACTCTTCACACTTTTTACTTTAACCTCTCCATTTTCATTTATAACACAAATCTCACTCGATCTCGCTTGAGCTCTAATTGATACGCAAGAGTTGACCTGCACGCCGATCTCCTCTCCCCTATCAGCTTCCCCAATCGGGTACTCAAAAAAAAACAAGTTCTTTTATCACTTCTTCTATCACTTCTTTTGCCAGTTTTTCCGTAAATCGACCAGCAATTTTTTTCGAGAACGGTAGATTTTTGGGATTTTTCCTTCGATTGACCACTGAAAGGACTATCAGATTGATGTAAACTTTGTGAAATTGTGTTTTTCTACATGATAAGACTATTAAAAGCAATGACTATTGCTAGGCAATTGGCTCAAAGCTGGTGGATGATTTAAAGCATTCAGTTCAAGTTCAAAAGCTATTGCTTAATTTATCTACTCAAGAGAAAATCGATTATTTGGAAATCGGTCTCAATATTTTCCAAGTGAAAGGGATTTTCCCTCAAAAGCGATCGGTTGCCTCGTCTTGCGTCGATCTGATTTATTGCCACTGGGCGAGTTTCTAGGGAGGCCAAGAGGTGGGGAATCTGGGCACTCCTCCACTCCTCTACCCCCTCCCATCCACCAGATACGTGTCCTCCTCTAGTAGCCTGTTGAACAGCCGCTCCCCATCCCCACCATCATTTTGTGGGCTTTTCTGCTCCTTCTTTTATTTCTATCTTTTCCGGCTCCTTGGTCGCCCCTTCCGATCCTTTAACTCCATTTGCACATCCTCCTTTTTGTTACTATTTCTTACAACTGACCACTGAGCGTTTTTTTTTTAAATAGTTGATCAGATTGATTTTTGATTAGACCTTAGTACTACACGGATTACAGATTTTGAACTTTAGAATAAGCCTAGATAACTTACTCTAAAAGACAGCAAAGTGGATAAAACTAATCTTGAACTGTGCAAACTCAGTGCTAGAATATGAGCTAGTTTTGTGAAACAACCTAATAATAGTAATTAGTTTGATCTTTCGCTTGTTTGAACCTCTTCTCCATTATAACTTTCATACAAACTCCTCTCAAATGCTCAAATCTCTCAAATCGGTCAAATGCTATCACTTATCGATCTTCTCCCAAAAATTTCTCTCAAAAAAACTCACTAGGTACTAATCAAGATTTTTGGCAGCTCCAGAGAATTAGAAACTAGTTTGACCTTGGCAATAGAGAAAATACTCGCCAACAGAGTGCTTAGTTTTGGGGGAAAATGAACGAGAGCAGCAGCATAGAGGGAAAGTGAATTGAGACAATTGGTGGATGGAAGGAAAACACGAGTCTTTCATCAGTTTTGTTCATTTATCCAACTTTGTTTCTCTCATTTGTGCGTTCAACACTCTCAAATGACCTCGATTGTCACAGGAGAGCTTTTGAGACTCATTTTGATGATCAGCTGATTTTTTTTGCTTTGATATTATTGATTTTTGCATTCTTTTGTTCATTGTACCAAAAGCTTTGAATTTAGCGTAAAATAGAAGGCTGATTTTACAATTTTTATTGATATATAAGCCTTAAGTAAATCAGTGCGTAGAATTTGACTAAAAAGACTTTGAAAACAATATTGAAGTAAAGAACCTGAAGTTCTGAAGCTCTAGAGTTCTGTCAATGCTGAAGAATGCTTTCTTTTACCAATTCATCTCTAGGTTTACTGATGCTTCTAACCAAGTTCATCTCTTTTTCGATAAAATTAAAATACTTGCCTAAACATCAATCAATTGTAATTGTAATTGTACCAAATCTGTCGCCAAATCCAATCGATTTCCCGTCTTCAACCCTCCCCAAGGAACCAGTCATCTGCTTGAGTGTTGGCAGACACACACACGGAAGTACCACGGATTGGGGCGTGAAGACGTGGACCGTCTCTTCCAAGGAAATGCCATCGCTTTGTTTTTGCGAGAGAAGTCCTGGCAGTCTCTTCGAATTCTCGACAGGACCCACTCTTCCTCACTTCTTTCCCTCCTCTCTGCCCCACCCCACTTTCCCGCAGTCATTTCTGTGCCTCTTTTTTTCCCCGGTTCCCCGGCAAGCCTTCCTTTCCACCTTCCACTCATTTGTTGACTCTGCAATATGTGCTCGCGCACCCACTCCCCGCCGTTGCGCAAGAAGCCCTCCATAAACATGCACCACTCTCATTCACCGCAATTAACTATCAAATTATTGTTTTAAGAGCTGGGATTTGGTGTTGAATCCTTGTATGAATAATTTTTGCAATTTAAACATTGATAACTTTTCAAAGCTGGTTTCTTTTGAGAATTGAGGTAATCTTTTTTTCTATCCTTGTTCAAAACCATCTTTAAAATTGAATTCTCTTCAAATCTCTTTCCATTGTACCATTGCTTAATTTTATCGCTTACCATTTAACAAAAAAATTTCCCTCTTGGCAATCACATCCATTAATTGAACTCATTTCTTTTCTCCTTCTCAAAGATTTCCCATCTGGTGCCTAATGGCAATTGTTGGTCATAAACGGCACAGCCTCTTTTTCTAAAAACTTTCATTTCTCAATGTGTTCTTTTCAAATATTTCATCAAATCAAATTTCAGATCGAAAGCCGATTTCCCAGGGCGGCTCACATCCCTTCCTTTCTAGTCTCATCTGGTGTGCCGTGTGTTGCCGTGTCTTTCATCCTCCACATCTTCCATCAATCTCATCAATCTCTTCCTCGTGTGTGCTTCTCTTCTCTCCATTTTCCCTGCGTGTCTTCGCTTTCACTACTTCGTCATCCGTTTATTAGGTGGGTTTTTTAAAAAATACGAATATCCAGTAATGTACAGGAAAGTTAGGGAAATTGTTGAAATTGCTGACTCTCAAAACTTGAACACAAAAACGTATTTCTTCAATTAATCGCCTTGAAATACGAATTCATAGGATAAGTGAGAATTAGCAATAAAAAACGGCAATTTCATTTAGTACCCAGCTATCTAATCGATTTTTTTTCAGTGCCTAGTCGATCAAAATGTTGCCGGCCTCAATGTACAGCCAACTCGGCGGCGCCGATCCAATCGTTCAAGCAGCTGCTGCTGCACTCGCCTCATCAGCCGCCAATAACGAAATCATTGGTGAGAGAACTTTATCAATAAACCTTCAAAAAATACTGTTATATCCAATTTTTTGGAAAAAGTTTTAACAATTTAAGAAATTGTTTCCGATTCAGGTTCTGGTTCTAAAGACACCACAATGACCAAGATTTTCGTCGGTGGATTGCCATATCACACAAGTGACAAAACTCTTCACGACTATTTTGAGCAGTTCGGTGAGATCGAGGAAGCCGTGGTGATCACTGATAGACAAACACAGAAGAGTCGAGGATATGGATTTGTGACAATGAAAGTGGGTTGCGGATTGGAATAGGAGAAGTGGCTTTGGCTAGGCAACAGACTCTTTCTAACAAAAAAAATTATCTAGCTTAACAACTTCATAATTTTGTAGAGTTCGTGCTGAAAGAGATGAATTGAAAGTATCTTTGCAGGATCGTCCCTCAGCCGAACGTGCCTGCAAGGATCCAAATCCGATCATCGATGGCCGCAAAGCCAATGTGAATCTCGCCTATCTTGGAGCCAAACCCCGAGGAAACATTGCTCTAGCAGGTACCGTCATTTCCATTAACTTTTTTGGGAGCACCTTGTCGAGATTAGTGCTGTGATCGAATTTTTTGATTTTCTTTTGAAGTAAAATTTTCAACTTACTGACTGTGTGGAGAATTTTTGAGGAAAGCCCCTAAAAAATTCTCGACAAAGTGTGTCAAAACTCTGTCCATCGCGTGCCTTGACACACCAACCCTTGAAATTTTTTTTGAAGAGCGGAAACGACTGAATTTTTTTGGCTTGCTAACGATTTTCACAGCTATAGTTTGATTAAGAATTTTCATTTGATTTGACGAGAGATAGTTGAAATTCTGGAGAAGAAAAAAAAAATTCTGGTGCGGTGTGGGCATGGCGTGTGATGGGGTGTTTTGATTTCAGCTTTGACTCAACCGGGATTGGCTCAATTGACACCGGGACTGCAGGCGGCTCATCTACAAGCACAGCTCTCCTCACTTCTCCCAGGAGCTCGACTCGGGTTCGTACTCAAGAATTTTTTCTTTTGTTTTAAAAAATTTATCATGGTTTTAAGGGCAAGTTGTGAAATATTGAAACATCGGATAACTGAAAACTATCTAAAATTCTCTAGTCTTTAGAAGAAATTTTGCAGTAAAGTTATTGCATTGCATAAAATTAACACTTCTGTATTCATTACATAGAAATTTCCGATTAGAAACTAGAATTTCAAGGATTAAGCTAAATATACAGTACTGGACAATGAAATATCATATCTGAAAAACGATCGTCACTTTCACGCGTCTGTAACTCCCTTGTCTTTGAGTTTAAACTATTAGTGTTATACATTTTCTGAAAGCTCTTTTCAAGGGCTACACAATGGTAATATTAATATTTAGAAATACGGTAAAGACAAGGGAGTTACAGACGCGCAAAAGTGACGATCTTTTTTCAACTATGATATTTCATTGTCCAGTAGTGTAGCTAAATAGGATCAATTTCAGTTACCCGGTGTTCTCAACGATTTTACCGTTTGAGAGTTCAATTAGCTAGTAGTATTCATTCGGGTTTTGAGTTTCTTTAAACAATCTCCAAAAAGGTTTAGTGTGAGTAGGGTTTTTAGTTTTTTACTAAGGAATGCAAACTGAAAACATTTTGACTCCAATACAAAATTGAAGCCAGTTGGTAAATAGGAGACAATGATTTCAAAAAAGACTTCTAAAAATGGGTAATTTGAAAGACTACTGTCCTCATCCAGATTAGGTTATGATAGTTTTCCTAGAAAAGGCATTCCTCGTGAGGAAAACGTTCTAATAAGTTAGAGAGTTAGAAATAATGATTTTCATAAATTTCTCTAAAGCTAGACTAAGATGTGTGCCGTGCCAAGTTAAGCTCTCAAAGAAATTTGCATAGAGCGGGGTCTAGTCTAGCCAATGATTGCATGTGTGTAGTGGGGGTCAAATAAGAAATGCCGTTTGACTGAAGAGATTCAAAAACTAATAAAAGAGAAGATTTTTGCACACTCAAACCGGCTCGATGAATTCCTCATCTTTTTTTTGATCGGCTAGCCAATAACAATTTGAATTTGAGTGAACAGAATGACCGTTTTTTCGCCTCTTTTTCTTTTTTTGATTCGATTTTTGTATGGAGATTCTTTTTAGAGAGCGATTGAAAAGGGGAAAGTCCTCGAAAATGATTGTTTGTTAATTTTGATTGAAAGAAAGCACGAGTAATACATGTTTTTTGATCTTATCGGTATTGTTATGAGAAGTGCTCTGGATCAGTCACTTTTCAATTCATTAGAATCAACTAAACGACAATGATTCTTAAGCTCAATCAAAGCTTTGAATGTTAGAGATTTAGAAGTTGGCTTTTAGCATAAAACTTTGGATTGATTTAGTTGAAGAATTTCTCTTAATGAGCTTAATGATGATCCTGAGCATTTCAACCCAGCAGACTATGTAAAAATAGAAGATTCAATCAAAACTGGTGTTTCTCTCAAATGATGTGTTTTCTAAAACGTGTTAACTTTTGAGAGCTACCGTAAGCTTGGTTTGTCCCATTTGCCTTGGCTCAGCTCTGTGATTCACAAAAGATTGGAAACTGTAGGCAGATTCGGTAGTTCTCGAAAGTTGAGACGTCTTAGGCAACGCTTTGTTTGAAAGAAACACCGATTCATAAGCGCTCAAAAAGAAAGCACGCTCCGTTGCTCAGAGCATGGGTAGAAATAAAGCAAAGAAATGCTTTTCTTACAAAGAAAATCATTTGTTTTCTCAAATAAATTACAAAACGTGAGCGTGATGGGTTTTGTTTTTTTGAAGAGATGGACTGAATATGGCCGGCTCGGTGATGGCACAGCAACAAGCCGAAGTGGTTGCGAAGATGCAAGCAGCAGCGAAAGAGCAAGCTGGGCAGACCGGGCAGACACAAGCTGCGGGTGGAGCGATGCAGAGGGAGAGGACACTCTACCGAATCGCCCCGTATGCCATCCCAATAAGGCAACAGTACGTTTTAGAGTCAATGCTTGCGCATGTTTTTGAGTGTTTCTAAAGAAAAGCTATCCCTTCTCTCACATTCACCGACACTCATTTTTGTTTTTTCTCTTTCTTGGTATGGTGTGTGCACTCGGGGATTTTGTGAACAAATTGAGATTAGAGCTGTCAAAACTTAATCAAAATATTCGATTAAAGTTTTAATAAGGAAACATTTCTGCATAATAGTAAGCAATCTAATGGATAAGTGTACCGAAATCTACTAGAATAGGGGCAAAAATCTGCCTACTTAAACTTTTGAATCTCTAATTTGAAAGATAAAGTACAGTGTTTCAGAATAGAAGTGTTTAGCTAGCAAGTTTGAATACTTTAAAGTTATATTAAAGATATTCAGTCTTTCTGTTTGAGTTCTTTTCATTATGGCATACTCTAGTTGACTAGGAGCCTAAGACCATGCAGTACCCAGCAGACACTAAACTTATAAATTCTCCCTTGGAAGCAGTAGTTTATAAGTTACTTTAGCGAGCCGTTTCAACTTTGAGTATTTTAGTTAGTTTTGGTTTGGAGGGATGTGGAATTTCTAGCAAAAATACAGCCAAATTTGGGAATTAATCCCAGGAATTTGGGCATAGTGACGGCCAAAACGACAAACTTTCCTTTTGCTTTGTAGATATTATAAAAAGAAGATATTCAGCTGTAAATTTGTACTCGGGGTTTTCCGGGGAATCGATAAGAGCTATTAGAGCGATTGTTGAGTCTACCAATCTTTTCTCGGGTTTTATTTTTGTTATAATACGAAACTGATCTTATAGTCATGACTTGAAATAAATAGCATATAAATCTTAATTAATGTTCACAAAATCCTTCCCAACTTTGCCGGTAGTGTGGCACTTTTCTATTAAAGCATGTCCTCTTTTTGTTGAATGAACATCTAACCCATCTGTGTGAGAAGATTTGAAGTGGCTTCAGAATGACTCCCCAAAAAAAAGCTAATCAAAAAGCACACACAACCAGGCTGTTCACCTTTTGATCGTGGTGATCTAGTGGGGAAACGGGAAAGTGAAAAAAAGATAAATATTCTCAATTTCCAGGATTCCCCAAGCGATGTTCTATCCACAGACGGCGCTCTTGAATCCAGCTCTGCTCAACGCGGCTCAATTGCAACAGGCAGCTGCCGCTCAACAAGGATTGGTCGATTACGCAGCTTTGGCCGCTGCAATGGGGCAACAAAGTGCTATGGCTGGTGTTGGATCTGGAGGAAGTTAGTTGGTTTAAAAGTAATCGTGAACTAGTCCCCAACTAGAGTTCAATTTAAAAGTTGGTAAAGCTTTTGCAAAGTCAGTCAGTTGAACCTTTAGAGCTATTGCTAAATTTTGTTAAAATGAAAACCCTCTGCTGACGAGTTAAACAAGCTATATTCCGATAGACAAAGCATTTTCTAAAAGTTATTTTCTAGCACTTATTAGAAAACGATTTCAATCAAAATGACCTAAAAACTAATCCTGTCGAAATTTGACTGACTACAAGCAATCAAAAACCGCAAAGTAGCCATAACCTTTAAAAAAGTAATCTTTATTAGTGTATGATTCTTCCGCTTCAGCAACGGCAAGCGGTTTGGAGCAATATGGATATCCATACAATGTCCTTCAAGGTGGTTTCCCTCTCCAGACTCAACTCTCAAAGGACCATTAGATCCAAAAAAAAACTAAGAAACTTTTCTAAAACTTTGATGTTTCCATAAAATTCTCAATTTTGAACTCCATCTCTTCGATTCCCTCCCCATCTCTGTCTGTTGATATGGATATGCATCATTTTCTCGCTGATTCTTCCAAAAATCATATTTGTTTCAAATTTTTATTCTCACCCTATTGAGATTCTATTGGCTGAGTAGTGTTTTTAAGTAAAAAAAATTCGATTTTCAAAAACTTTTCATAGAAAATTTCGTTTCCCCGCCCAGCCTTTGCCCAAATTTTACCAGTGCCATTTTTTTTGAAAGAAATGTCCCGATAAAATTTACGATTTTTATTCAAATTAGTCTGATTAGTGTTAGAAAAATTTGATTCTCGCAAATTAGTCTTTTTTCGTTTCCATTTTTCGCTAATTTTATGATTCTTTTTGTGTGGTTCAAATTTTGAGACGATTTTTGTCACAACGATGCAAAAAAAAACACCGATTTGTCTTCTTGAAATATTTCTTTCTTTTTTCTGAAAATTGTAAATATAAAATTGATGATGATCAAGTGAATTTAAATAAATATTCAAATAAATACATGGTGGAATAGTTGAAATGAAAATACGGTAAAATGATAGAACTGACAACGAGATTAGAGATTAACTATAACAGTACATCACATGACAGTACATCAGAAGATCTAAAACTAAAGTTTACAAAGAAATTCATGGTATAACACAAAAGTAACAAAACTAAGAAGATTCATGAATATTTTTGCGTTCGAAAGTGGTCTGAACGATTGAATGCGTTTCCCGATAAGCAAAAATTGTATAACCTTCAAATTCTGTTGGAATTATGACTTCTAATAGTCAAAACTTGTCGCCATTTAAAAGTTAAACAATGAAAAACCTAATAGTGTTCGATTGTACCATATAAAACTTTCAAGCCTTTCAACTTTAACCCTCCTCAGTCATCGCTTCCTCCTAATTCATAAGAAACTTGTCTCCAAAATTCCATATTCCAGTTCCAGTTTCCTTATTTGCACGCAAAGACTCAACAATTCTTGGCACCCAACAAATCCGGGTGTTTGACCTATGAAAGTGAGAAGAAAGTCAAGTTGACAACGCCGAAACAAGTATCCAATGTTTGATTTTATAATATAGACGCAAGGAGATCATTGTCGACTTTTCGACTCAATAAGGTGACCTTTTTGTGACACCTTGCACACACAAGAAAGTCTTTTTTTATGAAAGGTTAGGGGTGGATTGACACAGGTTTTTGTAGGCAAAGAAAAGAAAAGACAAGAGAGAGCCCTGATTGACACTAGTTCTTCTACTACTTCTTGCTTCCTGAAAAACTGGTGAATGAACCACTCAGCGAGAGATAGTAAGACCGTGGTAAGCTTGTGATCAAGTTTGAGATCAAATTGAATAGAGAGCCGTGTCCAACATCTTTTTTGAGTGTAATCCAGTAATCCAGTTACTTTAAGATAAACAGTTCAGAAAGTGGACTTCTTTGTATCCTAAAAGGTGGGTCCGAATTCACTAGGTGGTCGATTTTTATGTTATCACAAGCCGATGAGAGCCACCTCACTTATCAGCGGCTGAACGTTGGTTTATCACCCAACGCCTTCTACGCAGTCCAACGTTGGTGTGTTTCCATGAAAACAAAATTTGAAAACGTGAGCGAAGAGTCTCCCAAGAGTCGACCCCTAGTCTTCACACTCGTGGCGGCTTTAGAGATAAGTCCGCTAACCACTTGGCCATGCCGTTCTGTCATTAGCCTTCGAGGCGGGCGAGCTAATAACTGCTCGCGCCGCGGGGAGGCCTTCGATTATGACTTGTTAGAATTTCTAAGAGCACGATTTTAGAGAAATGGCCGAGCCAAAGGTGCCAAAACAAAAAAGTTTTGTATTTTGGTGTAGTTTCTGGTGTTGAGGGTCATTTCCTCCAGGTTCAACAAAAGTGTAACGGAGATTTTATTTTTTTATTGATATTTATTGATAAAGAATCCAATCTTAATTTTGTGATTAAATCTAATATTGTCAGTGTTAAACAAGCTTGTAATCTAGTTGTAAGTAGTGTTCCTTGTGAGTAAAGAGTTTTCTAGAACAAATAATTTTTAACGGCTACCGTCTTTCCTTCAGAATTTGTCTGGTTGACTTAATTCTGATCTTCGATTAGAAATTACATCGTTAATTGAATGAGATTAAATGAAAAGGAGAAATATCTAAAAGTTTAGATAATGTATTGAATGAATAAATGGCTTGTACCCTTTTAAATTTCCAGGAAATTTTCAAAGGATGAAGACTTTGAAAAATCTATGCAAAAGTTTGATCCCTGATCTCAATCAGACGTGACGATTTGAATAATCTGCCAATGAGTGGCCCATCTCGAGTGTGGCAATCTCTAGAGAGGCCCTTTGACCGCAAACCACTCAACAAACGCTTCCATAGGTGACGCTTCCATTGAAGTCTGAAGAGAATGGTCAAAGAAATTTAGCTTAAACCGAAAAGAGACCGGGAAGTGGATCTAGTTATCGATATCTCCTAATGAAGAGAGTGTTGACAGTGGGCATTTCTCTCGATCATCGGTATCTCTGTGCCCTCTTTTCCCTTCTCATCACCGGGTCTCAGTATAAAACGTGTGCGCATGCGCGCCGCCTTTTTACGTTGAATGGTTGAAAAGCCGTGAAGAAGCCACACATCTATCTCGCCGGCCCAATTGAGTGCTTCTTGTCACATTCATTCCCCTTCACTCAACTCAAATTCCGGCGCCCTTTCAATCTGCCACGGAACTAGGACTTTGCAACATAATCAGTCATCTATCTTCCTAAAGATACTGAAAAGTTGTAAGCTCTTGCCTTTTTACAGTAACCACAGTATCAGCATCAAAGATTCACAGTAGATTATCAACTTTATCGGCTATACTGTAAACTTGGTATACTGTAGTAAGACAAGAACCGAATTTTTAACTCTTTCTACTTCATTTTCTCATAGAATTTCTAAACTCCTACTCTGATTAGTCTTTTTTCAAACTTTCAAGCTCCCGTAACTCATTCGTTTTCTTACGGTTTCTGAATTTAAATCTATTGCTTGATAATTTGACTAAATTCTTAAACTAGATTCAAGGTTTTGAATTTATCTTTGGGTTTTCTAACATTTTACTTAACTTAAACTCTTGTTCATGCTCAAAAGCCAATATTTAGCCAACCCCTCCAAGATGGTCCTCCGGTGGTCCGCTTTCTATCTCCTAGTCGGAGCTGTTATTTCTGTAAATGAAAGCCAAAAATGTTTACAAAAACCAATTTTCAGCAAGAATATCCGTTGTACTTGCGGCCTTCATATCCAATGGCTTATCCCGGTGCGTATCCCGGTGCGTATCCCGGTGCGTATCCGAGTGCCTCTGTAGTTGGAAGATTGAGTTGTATGGACACGTGTATGCCCTCTTGCTTGCCCACTTGTCTACGAGCACAGGTTTAAGAAACTGAATCGTTTCTTAATCCTTTTAAATTTCAGGAAATTGCTGTAACTGGAGTTGTAGCGTCAGCACCGATTGCAGCTCCAGTTCCAGCCGTTCCTCTTCCAGCCTCTCCAGCTCCCATTCAAACAATTCTTCCACAATCAGCCGTTCCTTTGTCTCCCGTAGCTGCTCAGGTACTTCAACAACTTATGACTAGGATTTATTCTCCTTTCATGCAACCATTTCTATCACAGGTTCCTTATCAATTGCCTGGCCAATACTTTGTGCCCGTTGCACCTCCACCACCTACACCAGTCGTCTATGCACCCACCTGCCTTCCACTCTGTCAGCCGGCTTGTCTCCCGGCTTGCACAGAGTCCACCACCACTCCAGCACCCACAGCACCCACCGTTGCACCAACTTACGCACCAACCACTCAGACTACTACCACAACCACTACAACCACTACCACTACTTTTACAACCACCACTACCACCACCACAACAACAACAACCACTACCACTTTCCCGATTACTGTAACCATCCCCTATGAAACCCCAACCACTCAACAATGTATCCCCCAATGTATGCCCCAATGCCAACCTCAGTGCATTCAATTCACACAGGCTCCCACTCAATGTGTTCCCTCTTGTATGCCCCAATGCCAACCCCAATGCACCAATCCGACCACCTATCCGACCACCTATGCCCCAACTCAACCACAATGTGTTCCACAATGTATGCCAATGTGTCAACCACAGTGCATTCAAGTGACTGATTTGCCCACTCCACCCCCGGAGACTTACCAAACGGCTCCGCCACTTCCTCCTAGTACCTATGCCCCGATCACTTATGCCCCTCAAAATCCCCCCTGCAATTCTCCATCTTGCAATTCTATTACCTCATCCGAGACTTTCCCCTCAAATGCTATCATTATCCGTGTCACTTGTCAATCTCTGCCATGCCCTTGTCCGGCTGGCTTCGTGCGCTGTGCCACGAATCGTTGCTGTAACAAGAAGAAACTTCGATTTTTGCAATAAGTTTAATTGTTGGATGGGTGAAATGTCAAAGTTAGAAACACGTCAATAGCTTTTCTGACTTAACTTCTTTCTTTCAATGTTAAGACAGTGAGTTTTCCATTGTACACTTACTGACGTTTTTCCAACATTGACATGAAATCCATTAAGCGTTAACTTATCCTCAGTTCTTCGTTTTGTTTCCCAAAAAAATTTCTTGAATTCCTTGAATTTATGGGTCGTTGTGTGTTGATGAGTTTTTCTTTGTGTTCGAGCAAATAAATTTATTCAAGTATTTTTAAAAAAAAAAATTAAGGCAATTTGTAAATCAAAAAATGTAAATAGCACTGAATGGGAAAGGCAACTTGAGGCGCGCGAAATTTCCATCGAAAAAAAACAGACAAACTTCAATGCAAAAATCGTTTTTTATTAAGTATTATTTTTTAGCTGAAATTGCGACAAAATATGCTAGAAACACCCGAATTATATGGCTTAGATTGGTGAAGAAAAAAAATGGATTATGAAGGATTTTTTTGATGAAAAATAGATTATGCTAAGATATTGTACAGAAATTTGTGGAAAAATTATGCTCTCTCTCATTGGCAGTGTGGGTTGTTTGGTTGGGGATTGATTGGAACAAAGAAACTTTTAAAGTTGATAATTAGATATTGAAATAAATTTATAAGAATGATTAAGAAAGAGAAATTTACAGAAAATAGGAAAATAATGAAGTTAAACGGCGTTTTTAGTCCCTGGACTCATCGAGCGTCGCCTGAAAGTGAGGGTTTTAATAATAAAAACTAAATCGGTACTCAATCGTTTTCTGGATTGTTTCGTAGTCTAGTGTAATCTAGTAAATGCTTCTAATTCCTTTTTATAATCTATTTGCAATTTAGAAATTTGAAATTGACTCTTTACCTTGACTCTTCGGCATCTCGATCCTTCAATGACTCAGAAATTCGTTTCTTCAACTCAACTGGGAAACGATCGTAACACCGTTTACAGGCTGGCTTCATATCGAATTCATAGAATTTGGTCCTGAAATAAGATTATTGGGTTTTGATTGTTGTTTTTGTAGAGTTCGTTCAGTACTTCTACTCACTTTTGATCCATTTTCTTGTCGCAGAACGAGCACCCGAAGCACTTGATGCACCAGCATTTTTGAAGAGCCTAGAAATGAAAGTATAGCCTTGTTTTTGGCCAAGTCTGCTAATCAATCACTAGACTCTAGTAAAGTTTCATTTCAACTACGTCATCTTGATCTCCAAACTTTTCGCAACAAATGTTGCGATCATATCCAATTGCAATGGGTCATCAGATGGGAATGATTCTCTCTCCCCAATCTTTCCCTCTCTTCTCCATTGTGTTTTTTACCCCAACACGCACCGGTGGCCCTTTCTTCTTCGAAAAAGACCATTGCAAAAAGAAATATAAGAAGTGATGCAGTTGAATAGAAGTGAAGACCAGACAAAGCTTTTTTTTTCTTTGTTGAAACGCGTCTCATGAGCTGTTAAACAGTCGCCTAACTGGCTTTGGTATGCAGCAATAGAAAAGGAGGTTATGAAAGGACAAGAATTTCAAGGGATAGGGAAAGGGGTTCTTGATCTAGTTATAAAGGGGTTATAAGCTAGCTTTAGATTTGTTCGTAGTTTAAATTTAACAATTTGGTTCAATATAACTTTAAAGTTGAGCTATCTGTATAAATATTTGTAACAAACTTTTGAAAATACAAATTCTACTCACCTGGAACACCTCACCACCACAAGGATCACCGCATTTGAAACAAATGTTGCCAAATTGCTAAAAGAAATAGTTTATTAGAGATTTCTATGTTCTAACAAACTTTGTGATAAACTTATTAGAGATTCTATTTTCTAACAAACCTTATGATAATGTGCTTCACAAAAGGCAAGGCCCCGTCGTTCGTAATGTCGATGACCGAGGAAAGGTTTCTCGCAAACCGAGCAAACAAAGTGCTAAAGAAAATTCTTAATTACTAGTTTTGTAACTTGTAAACAATACACTTTTTTTAGACTTTCAAACAGAAACCTAATTATTTGATTCACAATGGATTTTAAACTCTAATTTTATGTTAACGTTAATCTAATTTTATGTTAACTCTAATTACTTGTCTATGTTAACGTTAATCATTTATTTTGACCTTTTCTCAAAAACTTACTTCAACATGCCAATGTTTTCCGAGTGCTGTAACCACTCTTTCTTCAACCGGTCGATGACAAGCTCCACAAATAGGAATTCCCATTGTATCGTGACACCGAAGACAGTACAATTCACCGCCGACTTCTCGTGAATCCGTTGTCAGTTCAATACTAAAAGAAATTTAAACAATACGACTAATTCTTGAAAAAATCCTAAAACAACTAACTTGCAGCGTTTACATTTGAAATGATATGGATGATAAGTGTCGCCACGGAACTTGATGTGTTGTCCATCTTCAATCATTGCGTGGCATCTAAAATTTCAATTTTACGTTACTTTTGATATTATATTATAAAAATTGAAACTTTTAAACCCACTTGTGACAAACATATCGCCCAGCTCCGGCCGCTTTCTCTCTTTCATTGCACTCTCGACATAAAGCTCTGGAAAAGATTTGCTTTGCTTACAATTTTTACAAGAATTTCTAAGCCCAACCGAACGTTTAGTTCTAAATTTCTATTTTTACAAAAGAAATTTCTAGTTTATACCTTCCAGCGTTTCTTAAAAATCCGATATCAGCCAACATTTTATCGCAAAGTTCACAACGGAAACATTCGGGATGCCATGAGGCATTCATCGCTTTGATCACTCTACCCACAATGAATTCGTCTGAAAGTTATTGGCAATTGCTTTTTGAAAAGTTAAAATTTATCTTCCAGTATGCAAATCATATTAGAAAGAGCTTGTTTAGTGCTTTACAACGATCAACGATTCATCAATCGATGACAATTCTCAACTCCTAATCAGTTTCATTTTAGTTTATCAATTGAGAATTTTAAAATATTATATTTATTGTTTAGCTTGAGAAATTGTTAAGATAAGTCTTTTGATTCAATACTTTTCCGTTTAACAATAACTCACTGCACTTTCCACAGCAGGGGGCGTAAAGTACGTGAAAATCGTGTTCGCAATACTTTCTACCCTCAAATTCGAAATAAATTCCATCAGGAAACGGTTGGAAACATTGAGCACACCTGAAATTTGAATTGTGACATTGAAAATAAGTTTAGTTATCTTATGAGTGTTACTTACACAAAGCAATCACTGTGCCAGACTTGACCGGACGAGTTCACCACTTGATCGTTGACACCAAAGCCTTCGCTGCATCTAAAAACAAATGGTTTTCTGAGATATTAATCTTACTGTTTGCCTTGTGATTTATTTTCTAATAAGCTTAATCTTAAAAATATTCATTATTGAAATTTTCAATTGACCTATTGCAAAACAAATTCTCGAATCCATGAGCCAACTGAGCGATATCACCGTTATTCCCATTCACCGCCGAGCTGTCCAACGCCCCGGGCGCCATCTAGATAATAAAAAATTATTTAAAGTTATCATTCAATAAAACAGAGTTTTTTAAAAAACCCTATCATGGGGAATCAATTAGAAAAAATGTAAGGAAAGTTAGTTTTCCGTAAAACGAGTTTCAAAGTTGGCACTGATTTTTGTTGTGAAATCAAAACTTGTATTCTAACAAGGCTAAAAATATAACTAGCTAGTCCTTTTTAACAATCGATAAACTCTCAAAAATAATTGGGCGACATGACATTTTAAATTCAGCCCTTTTCTCGTTATTCCCTTTTTCGGGCGCTCGTCGCATGCGAGATGCTTTGACTGGCAAATGCATGACTCAAATGGTAGAAGGGAAAAAGAAAAGAAAGGCCTAGTTTTGATATGTACTAGATTAGTTGGAAATAAGAAATGAATAGAAAAATAAATAAATAAAGTGCAATTTACTATTCAATTCAAGAGGAGATCGAAAAGAATAGTTGAAAATAAAGTTTAGAAAAGTTTAAGCGCTTGGAATTTAAACAAATCTGTCTTGAAACCCGAAAAATGAATGAGAGCTGATTATTAGAGTTAAACAAATGAGCAAGGTAGATAAAAATAGCAACTTTTGAACTTTAGCCTTAGATTTATAACAATAGCAAAACCAAAAACTTTACTGACCTTTTGGCCAAACTATTTTTAACCCAAACCAAACATTTCTATCAATATTTATCAAAGCAAAAAGAAGGCAAAGAATGCAAAAATCTCTTGGTCATTCACCGACCATTACACCGTCAAAGATCATCGTCGCCTCTCTTTCTCTTTCTCGATTTCTTTGCCGTTTTCTCCCTTCCAATCAGGCACTGGGGATATTTGGGGGAATTGAGGAAGGGAAACGAGTGAATGCAAGCCAATTTCTCCCTTGAGGCTCTATTTCTTCTCTTTTACCAGGGTATACAACCGATTCAAATGTCTTTTTGATTGTCCCCTGCCCCTCCCCCACCACCAGGCACACTTCTAGAATTTGTTGGTAGCTAATTCGGAGTTGTTACTCAGAAAAGAAGATAATAAGCAGAGAAAAGCTACAGGGAAATTTTCGAGCAATTTTCTTATACTTCTTTCTGCCCTAATAATGGGATCTTTCTAACCAAAATCTACAAAACCAATAAGTTATTTAGCAATGACAAAGGCACTGTCTGGTTAAAGATATGTATTGTAAGTCTCAGTTTCTTTTTCATTAAGTAGAGAACAGGGAAGTTCCAACTAGGCCCTAGAACCTAATTCAGTCTAGGGCTGACCGTGAGTCCGACCTTGACTTTGCCTGGCTGGGAAGTCAGGTCAATCCAAAGTCTTGACTTGGCCTTACCGGGCCAAAGTAACGCCAGAGCAAGGCCCGAAGAAATTGCTTCTGAAACATTCTGGTAAAACAAATCACAAGCAAAGTATTCAAGACTATTAGGAGTCCTGTAAGGAATCACAAAACTGACTGCATACTGTAAGTTCATCAAAGATTTACTTTTCAATATCTTTAAAATCGATAAGCAATCAGATCTTATGTTTTAACAAGACATACGAGATCCAAACGGATTAAGACGTCCAAATATGGGAGTGGGTGCTCAAAGGGGGTCACAGGTTCTCAAACAAATCCTTCTGCTTTCCTTTTCCTTTTCCTCATCTTACCTCTCTCATTTGCATTAGAGCGAGTGAATACAACTGATCGAGAAGAAAAGGAAAAGAATGGAATGGGGAAAAGAACAAATGACCCGCTTTCGAATGTTTAGAAATAACATCATCGTAAACTGTTTACAATCGATGTTCAACGGTTTTGGGAAATGCTTTGAAGTCAGTATTGCTTTCGAAAGAGAAAGATCCTTTGAAAAAATTAGTAAGAATGGCCTGTTCAAATCCAAACCAGTTCCAAATAAACTTTCAAATCTTACAAACGGTTAAACAAGTTTTTGTTTTTGTTGTTTAAAACAACAAAAACAACAAGGTTGTTACCAAAATAAAAACAGCGGTTTTTAGTTTTTTTCTAATTAAACTAAATCATTCAAATCTTTAGTAACAATTTTTTATAAAACCAAATAAAATTAAGTGAATAGCTTGCCAGTTCTTTAAAAAATGTAACCAATGAAATCCGATTGTTGTCGCTTTAAAAGCCATCCACAATCATCACATTTCAAAATTTGTAAACCTCAACAATAACTAGAAACTATATCATAAATAGATACAAACAAGAGGAGTTTTGTGCAAAAATTTGAGAAAGAGGAAAAGAAGAAGAAGGAGACGCAGTTTTGGGTGGCAGAGCGTCTTGGTGGCACAGGTGTTACACTCGTTGCGGGGGCCAATCGGGAGGAGGAAAAGAGGGGGAAATGGGAAGGAGACTGAATGGAATGAGGGGAAAGATCAGGAGAAAGGCAAAGGAAGAGAAGGAGAAGAATCTCACAACGATTTGGGTTTTTGACTTTTGGAGGAGATCAATCCAACTTTTAGTGGTGGTCCAAGGCAAACTCGGCTAGTTTCCCACTACTCTTTTAGACAATCAAACCTTAACGAACATAAATCCTTGTAATTCTTGAATTCAAAGGTAATTTTTTATTAGAAACAAGCTGGTCAAGCTAATTGTCGAAAAATTTGTCAAAATTAGACTCTAACTATGATTTTGACCTATTCTTGGTTAAATTCAGACGGAAATGGATGATGACAAGTGTCCAATCCGACAAACAAACGAATCTAAAAAGATTTAAAGCATGATATATTCAAAGTTTTCTTAATATACTAAATGTAAGTTGATAAAAATGTTAACAGTAATGCATCACCAGTTGGCATGAATCCAAATGAGACGCGCGACGTTGAAAAAGGGGGAAGCGTTGCGGGTGGATGATGGTTGATGTGAATGGGAGAGAGGAGAAAGATATGGAAGAAGAGATGGATGATGAAGGAAAGGGAAAAGCAATGGAAAAGAGAACAGAGAACAACGCATTGCAGTGGTTAGGTTTCTCGTTAAATATTGCAGAAGCTTGGATCAGCCATCAGCAACCATTAATGCTATCTACCCAGTTTTAGATCGGCTTTACAAGTATAATTTGTACAGGCTTAATTAACATTTACCAATTACTATGTTAATCTAATATATTGTAGGGAAACAAGAGACTTTCCAGAGGACAAAAGGCCAAACTGCTAATTGAAAGTCAAAACTTGTAAGCAAATGACATTGTGAGCCGAAGACATAATTTCTGTTCGTATTTTTCATTGTGTTGAAAACATTTAAAGTTTATTTTTATTAGCAAAACAACATTAGTTTGAACAACAGTTTGAAAGATCAACTTCACTTCAATACTTTGGTGTTTCATTGCAAAGTTCTCACCAAAAAACTCGGTGATTAGCAAAATTTGGAATTTTTGATCGTTTCTCAGTAAGTGATCAAAAGCAATCTTAAAAAATCATATTGACATTTTCAAACTTAAAACAATTCTCGGCCACCGAGGTCAGCCGGGCTCCAAAAATTTTTACAGCATAAGCCCATTTTCTCGGATTTACTTTAACCAAAAATGGTGAAATTTTTGAGGAAAGACAATCCAACCGGCCAGTTTTTCGGTGTTTCGATTTTGAAGTAGTCAAAAATTGACTGGATTTCGTGAGCGTTCCACCGAATTACAATTGAACAAGAATCTGATTTTGATTCAAAGTTAACAAATCCTCTTTTGATCAAAATATAATAGCCATTTATTTCCAAGTTTGAAGTAATTCTTGATGCAAAACTTTGATTCCATAAAGTTATTAAAACTGTTCAAGCTGAAATTCTGAAATACTTGTCAAATAGCGTACATTATCGTAACAGGAAAACGGGAAGAATAGTTAAAGTTCTACATGGAATTGATGTATCGATCAACTTAAAATCATAACATTGTTCAAATTTTTGATCATCGATTCGAATGATAAGCTTTTCTTGTAAGAAAATTATCAAATGGTCATCGTTTTTGAACAATTCTACCTTCAAAATATCGTTTTCCAAATCAATCTGAACAACCAATTTGTCGATTTTCTTTGGGATTAGTCCAGCGAGAAGTTCTTGATTTCTCAGTGATTTTGTGAGTTTCAGAAATTTTTCAGTGGGATTTGGAGTATCATTTCGCTTTCATCACATTCAAACTTTACTTCACCATGTCCGGCACCAGAAAAATTGAAAAAAAGGGTTTTGATCTTCGTTGGGAAGAATCCATTTAGTAAATAATAATTTCGATGTGATCGTTGAGTTTTCATTAGTTTCGGTGAAACACTCGCAGATACTGATCTCAAAATTGACGTTTTTAGCTCATCTGGAAGAGTGGTGAGGGGAAAATGTTGCATTTTGAAATCTAATGGAGATTAAAATAAGATTAAAAGTAAGTAAGTGATCTCAGTTTTCACGATTTCACGATTCCCATAGAGTTGTGAAAAGTGACAAAAGAAAGAGAGAAGGCACTCGAAAAGGGGAGATTTCGAGATAGGAAAAACAAATATTGATTGATGAAAGGCTTTTTCGAAAAAACTCTTAGACTTTTTTCCTATTTTTATGCCATTTCCAATTCGATTTTTGCCGCAAGAACTTAAAAGTTTAATTCTTGACAATGTCGAGATTATTGCCTATCTAAATTTATCTCAATCAAACAAAGAATTTCAATATTATATTCGGCATAAAACTTTTCCGCAAAAGATTCAGAAAATTGCCTTGAGTTACGACAATTTTGATGTTAATGATGAGGATTTTACTCAAATTGGATTCGAATTGGAAATCTCGACAAGGTTAGAGAAATCTTCTTGGAATCAAATCAAACCCGATTCGCTTAATTGGAGAGCTTTTTGGGGTCTAATAAACCAAATTTCTTCGTGCAAATCGATTCAAATTGAGGCATATTGTCAGTATGGTATCAAATCAGAGCAATGTTTCGAATTGATGTCGGAATTGCTTTTTGTTAAGACAAAATTTCTACCGCTTATCAAAACTTTGTCAAGCTTTGAGTTGGAAACGAGTCGTTACATTGTTGATAAATTCGTTCTCGACAATTTTCAGCCTCAAATTCTCGATCGTTGTCAATTGATTTTGGCTAGAAATCAGCGAAAAAAACGGGATGAGATCAGAGCTTTTCTGAGTGAAGATCAGAAAAGTTTGAAGATTCAGAATTGTAAGGAAATCTCCTGGAGTGCAGTGGAAGGGATTTACTGGAATGAATTGATGGCAATAAAGCCTAAAATTGTGATTCATTTGAATTTAACAGGTTTAGAACAGATTGAAGAAGCTATGAGATTCATGGTCAGGAGCCAAATCTTTCAAGAAAACCAAGTGTTGGCTGTGGGTTTACGTGGGAAAATTGACACAAGAACAAGCATGAGATTGAACAACCCTTGCCCAAGTCGAATCAAAGAGACTTTAGAAGAAATGCTTGATGATTCGGATTTGCTTTTAATCGATGAAAATTCTTCAGAAGTTCTTGAATTCTCTGAATACTTTGAGAAAAATTGTAAAATGGATGAGAATAAAATTTTGGCTTTTCAACGGCCAGTTACCGGACTATTGCCTGTGAATTTTGTGCAGGATTTTGATGGAAAATATCAAGAATGGTACTCGAAATGTAAATATCTAAATGCCGAAGTTAAAGAGAAATGGCAACGATTTTACAAAAAGGAATTTGAAAATAGGACATGGATTTTCTGCATCAGTTTGTTTAGTCATCCGATTTTTCCGAAACGATTCGTGGAGACGCAATTGTTGATGAAAATGTGTTAGCAAATGCCAAATGCTAGTTTTTTTTGATTAACCCATTTTTCTACATTCCCTGATATGATCTTAACCTTGATAATAAAGTTTTGCTTGTCTTGATAAAACAAAATAGAAAATTTATTGCATAGTCTAACAACAGAAACAACAAAAAAGCTCATGATTTGAAGAGATAGAACAAAAAGAAACAAATGGTTGAATAAAATTGAATGTCGTCTGCTTATCGCGCTCTTTTTAACCAGTTTCGAGCTTTGTTGATACGCAAAAATGTTTCTAGACTCTTTTCAAAGACATCAACATCCAAAGCATTGCTTTCAACTTCTGGATCCACATTAATCCAAAGAGAAATCCAAGAAAATCTCTTGCGTTCTTGAAATTTATCACTTTTCATTTCTTGAATCAAATATTTTCTCAACTCTTTCATTTTTCCATCAAATGTTGAACCCAGCTATCGTCAATACTTTTGCTTTCAAGTTCTCAAAAGCAATTTTTCCCAAATCGTAACCATCATCAAGAATGAACTTTTCCAAATAAAGCAATTTGATGAATTTAAACTCATTAAAATAAGTGAGTGTGTGAAATTTTTTTTTTTAAAAAAAAAAATTTTCCCCAGAAGGAATTTTTTTTTTTTTAAAAAAAAAAAAAAAAGGGGAGGGTCTATGATTTCTTTGGGAAAGGGGGGGGTACTTTTCTACAAAAAAAAATTTAAAGAGAACAAAACAGCGCCTCCTCAACAGAGATAATTTTTCAAAAATCTTTAAACTGTCTCAAGGGGAGGGATCTTCCGAAAGTCTTAACGGGGGGGGTGTGGGGGGGAAGGAAGGGGGGGTTTGGGCCATAAAACCAAAACGAAAAACTTTGAATCCTAAAAGCCATTTTGTAAAGAATGTGACCATTGTAATCAAACCGCCAGTTTATTTAAAAGGTTTTGGGGGGAAGTTTAATTTCGGCGCCGACTCATCCAAGGCGATTTTTTGTAATTCTTGCTGCTACGGTTTTCGGTAATTCATGGATGAAGTACAGCTCTTCGTGAAATAGCAAGCAGTTCAGTTCAACTATGACTTGCAAGCAAGCAGTTCAGTTCAACTTGTTTTATGAAATAGTCTATTTCTTTATACTTTAAAAAGGTTCAATTGAGTTTTTAAATTTCATAACGTAAAGTTCACATTTGTAACCTTATCATTTTGAGCTTTGTGGTTAGTTTTCATAACCTTTAGAGATATCCCAAGTTTGCTTTACATTGCTTTGTGCTGTTCTTACTTTTGTAAATAAACTTACCAATCACAAACTTTTGTAAAGAATTTGAAGAACTTACAACTAATAAAACTTAAAATGTCCAGAAGCTTTTTTTGAACAACCGAACAACTAAAAAAACTAAAAGGCACGCAAGCTACCGTAACAAAACCGCTAGTTTCATTTGATTTTGGTATTATTGATCGAGCCATGCATCGATTGATACCAAAATCAAATTAACTTAATCAAAACTGGTGGCATGATTACGCTATTACTTGCAATTATGTGTCTTTTAGAGAATGCTTTAGGCAAGAAGAACACACTTTATTACTAGAAATTCATAAATAACCAACTATCATAAACCTTCATCAAATAACAGACGTTGATGGAACGATTTTTAGTGACCGATTTTTTCTGAAAGGGACAATAAAGTGTCCCACTATTGGTACTTTCGCAAGAATCTCCAAAATATAATCCCGATACGGTTCAGTGACAACGAAAAGAGCAATCGCCGATTCTGTTCCGTGGGCACCGACGAGTGCAAAGAGGAAATTGTTTAACGCTGGAAATCTCTCATTAAATCATTCTTTTTCATAAAATACGTTGATTGATGTATCCTGTGTCTAAGCAAATGATTATGCCGTAAGATACCCATGGAATCGTGTGTGAGCTGAGCGGGATCGCTAACTGTAACTCAAGTATTGTAACTCTAGATTTTTCCATTCAGCTCTAATTGTGGCTTAAAGTAAGAACTTCATCCTCACCCACCTGAATGCAAAGTGCTCGGAAAAACTTTTTCTGTATCTTCCTATTTTTCTCACTGATATGTGGAGAAAATTTGTCAATGATCTTATCGCATGAGATTAGGTAAAAAAAATCCTAAATCATCTTTTGTTTGTTTTGAACTAGGAAACCAACCAGTGTTGTTATGATGACTACGGTGAAAAAGATCATGAACAGCACAATATGTATGGCTTTCAAATTGATATACGGTGGATAAACGGGGCCCATTTTCGCGACATAAATATCAGGATAGTTCGCAAGATATGCGTAAGATGGGTGTTCCTTAAGAAAAGCAATGCAATTTTCATAAATACATCAAAAACGAGGCACTTCTCATTTCGCGTCAAATTCAATTTCCACTTTTCAAGATCCGATACCAGATTTGAAAGGATCCAGATTTGATTTCATATCATTCCCGCAATGTAACTCCATCTCACTATATTTTAGACTAGAACCAGACCAATGGTTCTGTCCGTTACTGTAGCTCCTGTTCTCCTGTTGTACTAAATCTATTTACACAATCCATTTAGGAATCGTTGATGAATCTGGTACCCAAAAAGATTGGGTTGGGTACAACAAAGTTTGAATCTCCCGTTTTCAAAAGCACCAACCTGTAACATTTCCCGCATATTCTCACTTGTCGGTCCCTTTTCATAACTAGCTAACTCAAAACCCAGAGCAATGTTCATGGGAAAAATTCCATATATTAAAAGAAGATAAAGCAAACGACCACGACTAGATAATCTGAGAAAACTCAGTTAAGATAAAGCGTTGCTTACTTGAGAAAATGATCCTCAGCTAGCAAACTCTGCCATTTGTAGAAAAAGAGCTGATTGATTGAACAAGAAACAGCACCCACGAGAAATGAACCGCAACCCTGGAAATTTGTCGGATCATCAGGTCCATTTCCCATCAATCTAGTGCTTGGTTTTTGAGATTGGATTTAACACCTGTGACTTTGAATACTCTTTGCCGGGTTTTAGATTGTTTGAAATCTTTAGAAAATGGGATAATATTGTGAGTTTCAGTAAATTGATTGGCAAGCATTTAGTTTAGGCTTGAAGTAGTCCTTACCAAAGCTTGCTGGGCTCCAAATTCAAAAACGGTATCCCAGATTCCAAAAATCCTGCCCGATAAGGCCGGAAAATTCAACTCAGGTCGTATGGAGCTGATCACAAAGTCCAATGCCATCGTTAGAATCTAATGATTTTTTATAAGAAATAAAAATCTCCAAGTTACTTGATACACGACTAAATGTGATCGATAGTCATTCATTTCAGACGGGGTTTTCTTCACAATGCAAAACAAAGCCAAGAAATTCAATGGAGTCGACACAATGGCCACAGCGGACTCAAACCATAAATAAAACGATGGCGCATCGAGCATCATCCCAATTTAATATAGATTTTTATTTAATTTAATATAGATTTTTATTTTAATATAGATTTAATAAAGTTTTTGTCGGAGTCCACTTTGGGATTTTTCCACTTTTCCAGTTGACATTCCCAGCTGCATTTGCACCTGCATTTCCACTCGGAAATAAAGAAAGCAAATGTTAAAATAAGTCTGATTATTTAAGTAAATAGCTAGTTATTTTTCAAGGTTTTTGTAATTAGCTTGAATCAATCGTTGCTGTCACATTCATGAGGACAGAAATGTCAAAGATTGAGCATTGAGCGGTATCTTTAAGGACTCATGCCATTAGTATAGCTTTATGTAAGTCTTGAGTCGCATTGTTCTCTCCGTTTGGCTACTTCTGAATCAACGAGGATCCTCAGAGAACAGATCTTTTTGCATTTCCTTGAAATTGTTCAAAAATACAAACAAATTCAAGGCAAAACTTCTTTCCAAAAATTTGGACAGGTGAGAGTTACAAATTTCAGATTGTGATGACTTTTGCTTGTACAAAATGTGGAAAATTTTATTTATCAAAAGAGAATTCGTTGAATTTTGTGGAAAATAGAGTTGAAAGCTGACAAAAGCACTTGATACTGGAGATTACAATAAAAGCATTTAGTGAAAAGGAAGTGGAATTGCCTGTGACCGTGCCTGTGGCTGGGGATGAGCATACGAGTATTCAGGAGCTCTATGGAAACTCGTTTCCGGTTCTCCATGCTCATTATCTTCAGGGACACCCTTGTCAGCACATTTCACGATCCATTTCAAACAAAGGAGGAACAGAACAATGACGGCGACCAACAAACGGAAAGGATTCTCGACTCTTGTAGTTGTGACTGTGCTGATGATTTGCGTGTAAGTCTCCAGAACGACTTTTTCTGAAAATTATTTAAACTGTATCTAGATCAATTTAAAATAAACATAAATTATCTTCCAACACCGAAAGTCATCAAGATTTAAAAAGCCCAAACTGATACAAACCTCCCTCATTGGCCAAAGCCAACTCTTTTTGCCAATTGTTCCAAATTTTGTCGACTCGCGTGGTCCATTCTTGCGATGTTTTTGGCAAAACCTAGATCTGGTAGGTCCATGGTAAATTCACGAGTCTAACCTCTTCTTTACTGATTTTATGAATGGCCAACAAAATCTCGAGCATTGCATCGGGGCTGTACCAGTTGATTTTCTTGCTCAACGGTACTCCTAAATATACAATCTTAAAATTTCTTTGGAAAAGTTAAAAACACAGCATTTTTCTGCGCTAGTGTTTGTCTTACTAATTAACTAATCAAATACAGTTTAAAAACTGATAATCATATCAAACTGACCACTCGAGTTCGGAGGGAAAATCTTGATGATCGGAAAATCGTACTCATTTGTCGCAAAAAGTCCCTCACCTTCTTCGATTGCGCCCATCTAACGCAACAATTTAAACTTGGTTCTCAAGTCTATCACGATTACCCGATTTTTTCCGAATATCGCCGAAAATTTGTCTTCCCACTTCCCAATAGCCTTGACCAGCCTCGGCCATCCTACTTTTGAATAGCTAAAGCGATTATTTTTTAATTTGATTAGTTTAACTTTATTTCTTACCGTTCGCATGATTCACTTGATTCGCTATAGATAACAATTATCCAAGGATTCGGTGAGGAGTTGACTTTCTGAAGTGCTGGATCGGTAAAAATAGGTAGGTGAAAAAGTGTGTTTCTAATCGATACACTACACTCGAAAACTAGGTTTTTGAAAAAACCAAGAGCTTGGTTAATTTCTTGAAGAAGTATTGCAAATTTGGGTCGATTCTCTAATGAAAACATTTTACTTTTGCGATTTGGTCAACTTTTAAAGTGTAAAGGTGTTTGGCACTCCAAAAAAGCCAAAAATCTTGAAATTAGCTTTAAACTCGAATTTTGATGATGTTTTGGTTCACATGTGGTACATTTTTGGTACCTGTGCGAAATTTTGGGCGGTCAATCGAATAGTCGGCGATTCGTTGAAGAGCTTGTGGTTTTTGGTCTTAAGTTCACGGATAAGTGTTAATAGGATAGAAATGTTTCTAATGTTTCAAAACTCTAGTACCAACTTGGATTCAAACTCTATTACCAGATCGTTTGCAATGAATAACATACCAAAGGCAAAGTGGAGACGGGAGAAATTAGCCCGAGTACCAAATATAATAACCACATTTTACTTAGAATACCGATAGTGGCGTTGATTATTAGATATTTATTCTGAATCTAGCAAGAAAATACAATAAAATAGGATTAATCGTTGGTTCAGTGTTTAATAGCGATACGAAAGGAATATACGGAAAGAATATGAAAAGTGCCAATGTAAAGTGGGCGGACCCTTGTATCCGTCCCTTTATCTTAAAAGCAATCTTTCAGAGGCGGGACAAGCAAATCAGACATTCAAATCAAAACATTAAATAAGATTTCAATAAGATTTTTTTAGGTCCATCGATTTCCGTAGTTTGGAACGTAGACGAGTTGACCGGTGACCCTCGCTTTCCTTGTCCCACCTGGACACTTCAGTTCGCACTCTTGGTCGATCACCGCTTGTAGGAATCTCATGTTGGTCACTCGTCTCTGCTGGGTGCCATCGCATTGGAGTACCGCCGAGATCGTTCCGCATTGCAGTTCGGCCAGCTGTTTACCGAAGTCGGAACGACAAAGGTACTTCAGGCTGGCCCCAGTCTGGTCCCCAGTCACACGCAAAGCAGCCGGTCAGCTCGCTTTCCATCAAATGACACGCCGACACATCCACTTGTGTCTGCGCCTTCAATCCACTGATCTTGACTTGAATGGTGGATGAGCCTTTGGCTTGCACCTTGATCTCGTCGTCCGTCTCCTTGTAGAGATTCTCTCCAATCAATTGTGGCAGAAGTCTCGACTCGTCGACCAGAAAATCGTTACCGCGACTCTCGCACAACATCCGGTCATCCGCTTGACGGCAATCAATTTGCTTCGAGTCGAGTCGGCACTCCTTCGTCAGTCCTGCAGCATTCTCTTTGTTTGGGCAGACGAATAATCGGGCTGCCTGGATTTCACTTTCCGAAAAGATCCTTGTCCTTTCGTTCGTTTTCGCAAAAGTTCTGGGGAGAAGAGTCCGATCCGATGCAATTGTCAGGGCCCCGATCTCGATTCCGTCACCTTTGACGGTCTCTCCCGCCTTGACAATTGACTTTCCTCCTTTTCCATCGCCAAATAGCCATTCAATTTCGAGTCCTTGTTCCCATTCGCATTCGGTCACTTCAATGATATCCTCATTTCGCGGCTCGACGTATGTTCTCCAGAAAAATCAACCACTTGCAAACGTCAGGCACCCGCAACCGGGCCCCGAACACGCTTCTTGGCATCGAGTCACTCCAGGTCGGCCGTTCACGTCCTTGAACTCGTCCAGCTCCGTTTCTGGCTCAACTTTTGAACATCGTGTCCCTGTGCACTCTCCCATCCCACCGCATCTTCTCGAGTAGGTGAACAACGATAGTACGGCGTCGCGAAAACTCGTAAAGTCGTCACGGGCCGGCCCTCGTGATCCCTGAGCACGATGCACGCCTCTTCATGTCCTCGTAAGGTCATCATTGTTGCTTCGTCGAATGTGCACGACACCATCACATTACGGTGTACTTGACACTGCCGACTTTGTGCGTGGAAAGCCACGATTTGCCCACATCCTCCAACCACACGCGGGAGCAGAAGGAAGACGGACATTCTCATCAAATTTCTTGGGGTGGCCCACGCTCGCCGTTGTCGATATCTTCTCAACTTTTGATCGTCAAAACAATGCCCGCGAGGCTCAACACGCCCAAAATCACTCGAATCATCGTGCCACCGATTCGCACGACAGCGCACCTCGGCGTGAAATATGCTGTCCAGCACACCAAACAATTTGTTACGGCACAGATGTCTTTGGCTGGGCACGCGATCGAGTCTTGTGAAGTGATTGTCCCATCGCGCCAGACCGTGACGTCTCCGCGGTGTTCGTGGACCAAAAACTCTTTTGGTGGCATTGGGCGGATGATTTCGGGTGCCTCTTCATAGTGGGTGCAGTCTCTCTTTGCGCCCACAGTCGCACAGACTTCCATCAAGTCCACACACCGATGGCTACCCTTGATCTCGAATCCCTCGTTGGTGCAACTGATCGTCACATTTGGACAGTGCTCTGTCTCGCTCACTCTTTTCGGTGCTCTCTCGTAGACCGTCATATCTATCACGGCCCATGCTCGCATCGGAATTTCTCCTTGTGGTGTCTGCAAGAATGCGTACTCGTGGTGTGGCAGGAGACAAAACCTCGTTCCGTTCGGCGCACATGGGAATTTTTTGCAGTAGTCAATTGATCCCGTGATCTCCCCGTTCCCCGTGCAGAACGGCTTGGCAGCTTGCTTTCTCACAATTGAAAATTCCTCGATCATGTACTGTTGTCCATTGAACAGCTCAATCTTGTGTAGGCGTTTCATTCGTGGCACCGGGCATTCCTCTTCAGCGGTCCAACAAACGTCTGAAGCCAATCGTCGCATCCAGTTGTCGAATTTGTCGTCGTAGCTCATGGTGTGCGGTTGGTAGCCGCAATCTTGAGCCCAATCCGGACATTTGCAGGGGACTCGACAGTGGGTTTTCGCCGGACTGTCAGGGCTCACTGATCTCAAATGCATGTCCCCGAATCGATCTCTTCAGCACATCCTCAGCCATCGTTGTTGTAGACCGCAAGGCCCTTGGGGAGGCAGTACTCTTGATAGACTAGCACTCCCCGGCATCCACTCGCGGATATCCCACTCATCAGTGCCATCAAGGTCACCAGCACGAAGTACACGTAGTTCTTCGGCTTTCTTGTACGCAAGTTGTACTTGGGCGTTTTCTTGTTGCCTCACCATCTTCGTGCCTCTCTTCTGGGGATGTGTTCACCAGCACCTCTTCTGGCGTTACTTCTCTTGGCTCTTCATCTGCTGCCGCTTGCTCATCTTCGACATCTCCTTCCAAAGGGTACAGAAGGGCAATTGACCGCAGCGATTGGCGACCATTTTCCATCTCGATTACAGCAGATCGGACCTGATTGTCGACCCCTTCAATGATTCGCGCAATCTTTGCGCATCTCCAAGCAGCTCGAGGACGGTTTTCCTCGTGCACCAGCACAACCTCTCCCACTCTTGGTTGTCGCTTGATAGCTCCACGTGGCTGCTTCAAGCCTCTCGTCCCTCTAGCTTGCAATGCGAGCAGGTAGTCCTCACTGAAGGCCTTCCAGAAATAATCGAGTCGATTGACTGCACTCTTCCATGAGGCTCGTAGTGCTTGCTTGGCCGTCGAAATCACCCCCTCTTCATAAGCGTCGTAGTTGAAGTTTTCTATTTCACTGGGAAGACCAATCTTGGAGTTTGGCATCAAGAAATCAATTGGACGCAGTACGCGATCTTCTTCAGTCAAGTACGTGATCGGTCTGCTGTTCACCACCGCTTCAGCTTCAACCACCAAGGTACGAAAGTCTTCACTCGACAGCAACGCGGTCCCGATTGCTCGTCTCAACGAGTCTTTCAACAAACGAACCATTCGCTCCTAAAAATCCGCCTTGCCAAGGGGATACACTTGGAATGTGTCGCCACACGATCTTCTTTTCCATCGTGTACTTGTGGTATTTCTCGTGCTCTTCGGGTGTCCACGATTCAATGAAAGGGCCTGTCGCCTGAAAATTTGTTCCATTGTCGCTCATGAAAAGTCTAGGGCAGCCTCTTCTTGCAATGAACCTTCTGATTCCACGTACAAGCTCTACAGCGCTCAACGAGAAAAGCAGTTCAAAATGTACTGCTCTTGTGGTCAGGCAATTGAAGAGACAACCCTTTGGGATCCAGACGTTCTTCCGGATCTCCGCCAAAATTGTGGCCCCTCCGGCGCACTGCAAACGAACATGTATGTGTTGAGCGTACAGCCTTGCTGCTGGGTCGTTGCCTGACATGAAAATTGGGTGCTCCGCTTCGCCATTGATCTCACGATTCAGTGTCCGTGACGTTGCCCTCCAAAGATCAGCCTCGTCTTTGAATAGAGCGAGCGATCGGCACGTGCAGCGGGAGGGTGGATTTCTCTTTTGTGCTTCCCGAAACGCTTCGATTTCACCCTTTCGCATCACCTCTCCCACTGTATCACTCGGACTTTTGACCGTTTCGCCGAGTCTTTGTGTCAATTCCACCCAAGAGGACACGCTCGCCGGATCCACTCTTGACTCGTACGGTGATTCACTCTTGCTCACCGCGACCATTTCCGTCATTTCCGCACATGGCTCATTCTCAAATGGTGGGAGCTCAAACTGTGGCCACTGTTCTCTCTTCAGCTTCAAGAAACTTAGCCCGTGCCACTATTGTTCGTCTTCGGCCAATTTTTCGGGTGTACATCCCCTTGATGATACATCCGCAGGGTTCCAGTGTGTCGGAATGTAACGAAATTCTGCTGGGTACTTCAGAATCGATTGCAACTTTTGGGTGGCGTATTTCCCCAATGTCTCCCATTTTTGACCCGCGATCCAATGCAATACCGACTGGTTGTCGGACCAAATGACGACTTTCTTTATCGGTTTGTCAACGTGCTTTTCGATGAAGTCCGCCATTTTTGTTCCCGCATCAGCGGCCGTTAACTCGAGTTTTGGTGCTGATTTGCAACCTTCGGGAGCCAACTTGGACTTGGCATAGAGCAAGTGAGGGGTGTGTTCTGCATCTTGCGGCTTCAAGTAGGCGTTCATCCCGAATCCGACTTTCGAGGCATCGACAAAAACATGTAGCTCTAGATCACCATCACTCTTCGGCAAAACTTTTCGTGGCACTTGAATTTTCGTGCTACTCGTTCTTGTCTCAAGCTCTTGCAGCTTGAGAACCAGTGCATCTGGGAGCTTCTCATCCCACTTCAACGGTGTGTGGCATAGTTCACGAAAAATCAATCGGTATTTGAAGAAAACTGGACTCAGCAAGCCCAGCGGATCATACACACAAGCGATCCACGAGAGGAGCTTTCGCTTGGTCATGTCCTTCCAATCGAGCACTGGAATCTCGAACTCGAGAATCTCGTCGTAGATTCGCCAGTTCAATCCCAACATCTTCATTGCTTCGTGAGCAAAGTTCCACTCCACATTTTGCTCGTGATCATTGGACACGAGATCTCTCAACTCCATTGAGGCATCGGCCAGTCGTTTCTTCGCATATTTCAACTTCTCAGCCGCCTCTTCAGTGCTATCTCCGGTGGCCATGATATTGTCCACGTAGCAATTCTTCAAAATCTCTTCACCAATTGCTCCATCTTCTGCGAAAAGCAGTTTCAACGCTCCAGCCAGCAAGAAAGCTGAGCAAACGAGACCAAAGTTCAATCGCTTGAACCGCATGTGGACGATGTTTTGAGAGGAGATTGGTAAACTCCAGTCGCGTGGCGCGACAAAGCGAAGCAGATCTTTGTCGGCGTTATTCAGAGCAAGTTGAAGGTACGCTCCTTTGATGTCCCCCAACGCAATCGATTCCCAGGCTCTGAATCTGAACAGCATTCCCACCAAATGAGGCAGCATCGTCGGTCCCTTGAACAATCGCCCGTTCAACGAGATCTCTCCTTTCTTTGTTGCACTCGCATTGTGCACAATTCTCGCCTTCTTAGAAATTTGATGGAATGGATGATACGTTACTCTCCCGTACGACGGCTCTGAGCCGGTGGCACCTCTTCAATTATGTCTCCGTTTTTCCATTCTTCGAACCCCTTGGCAGCTTTCTCTCGTGCTGCCGGTTCCGCTCTCTTGTACCAAGCAACCAACTGCTGAATGGCTAACCCCAAGTTGTTCGGAACGGGTGCATCTTGATCTTTTAACGGTAGGCTCACGTGGAATCGACCGTTCTTGAACTGTGTCTTGCTTTTGAACAACGACCACGCCAGCTCGTCGTCGTTCGCGTTTATGTCTTCTAACCCAACTCGCTCGGCTTGCATCCACTGAGCTACTCGTTCACTCAGTGTTTCCTCATCGTCGGCTGCAAATGTGGGAAAGGCAAGACCGATCGATCCGACCGATTCTCTCTCTGGTGTCGGTCCGCTCAATGCTCTCGAACTGCTTTGGCGGACCGGTCACAAGCTTGAGAGCATCAGCTGCTTGTCTCGTCATGTACGTTTTGTTGGCACCACAGTCGAAGAACGCTAGTGTTGTGCCCGTGATTTAGCTGTCTGGGTTGAAGAGACGCACTTCCCCAGTCACCAACGCTTCACCGTCTCGCAAACGACCCGCCGAAATCACTACCGCCTCCGGACCCAATGCTGGGGTCGCATTTGTGAATGAACGAGGAGGGTTGGCTTGAACCCTTGGAGGTCGGTACTGTGCTTGCTGCTGTTTCGCTGGAACGTTTGATGGCTTCTGGTCAGCCCCTTTTGAGCACAAGGATGTGTGGTGCGGTTTGTTGCAGGTGCGACATCCTATTGATCGGCAATTGTTCAAACCATGCCCGCCTCGCAGACAGTTGTAGCACAGTTTGAACTCTTTCGCCTTTCTCCAGCGCTCTTGTACCGGCAGGGGGCACTCAGTCGACCAATGAGTGTCCTGGGTTCGACAAAAGCCGCAAGCTTTTTGTCTCGCATCGAGCACCTTTTGTGGGACCGGCTGAAATGTGTCCCGTTTGCCGCCACCTTTCTGTTGTTGCTTTGCGAAGTTCTGGACCACTGGCATGGTCGTGAACTTCTCAGTGGGGATCCCTTGGAAGTGCAGCGAATCTCGCTCGGCTGCGGCTCGCATGATTCTCCCGAGCGATTCTCTCAATCAAGCATTTAGTTTAGGCTTCACGCAATTCTTCCCAAAGCTTGCCGGGCTCCAAATTCAAAAACGGTATCCCAGATTCCAAAAATCCTGCCGATAAGGCCGGAAAATTCAACTCAGGTCGTATGGAGCTGATCACAAAGTCCAATGCCATCGTTAGAATCTAATGATTTTTTATAAGAAATAAAAATCTCCAAGTTACTTGATACACGACTAAATGTGATCGATAGTCATTCATTTCAGGCGGAGTTTTCTTCACAATGCAAAACAAAGCCAAGAAATTCAATGGAGTCGACACAATGGCCAAAGCGGACTCAAACCATAAATAAAACGATGGCGCATCGAGCATCATCCCAATTTAATATTGATTTGCAAGTTTTTGTCGGAGTCGATTTTCCACTTTGGGACTTTTCCACTTTTCCAGTTGACATTCCCAGCTGCATTTCCACTCGGAAATGAAGAAAGCAAATCTTGAAATAAGTTTGATTATTTAAGTAAATAGCTAGTTATTTTTCAGGGTTTTTGTAATTAGCTTGAATCAATCGTTGCTGTCACATTCATGAGGACAGAAATGTCAAAGATTGAGCATTGAGCGGTATCTTTAAGGACTCATGCCATTAGTATAGCTTTATGTAAGTCTTGAGTCGCATTGTTCTCTCCGTTTGGCTACTTCTGAATCAACGAGGATCCTCAGAGAACAGATCTTTTTGCATTTCCTTGAAATTGTTCAAAAATACAAACAAATTCAAGGCAAAACTTCTTTCCAAAAATTTGGACAGGTGAGAGTTACAAATTTCAGATTGTGATGACTTTTGCTTGTACAAAATGTGGAAAATTTTATTTATCAAAAGAGAATTCGTTGAATTTTGTGGAAAATAGAGTTGAAAGCTGACAAAAGCACTTGATACTGGAGATTACAATAAAAGCATTTAGTGAAAAGGAAAAATAATTGGAAGTAGTCATGGAGGCCGAAGTGGAATTGCCTGTGACCGTGTTTCCGGTTCTTTATGCTCATTATCTTCAGGGACACCCTTGTCACCACATTTCACGATCCATTTCAAACAAAGGAGAAACAGAACAATGACGGCGATGAACAAACGGAAAGGATTCACGACCCTTGTAGTTGTGACTGTGCTGATGACTTGCGTGTAAGTCTCCAGAACGACTCTTTCTGAAAATTGTTTAAACTGTATCTAGATCAATTTAAAATAAATATAAATTATCTTCCAAAACCGAAAGTCATCAAGATTGAAAAAGCCCAAACTGATACAAACCTCCCTCATTGGCCAAAGCCAACTCTTTTTGCCAATTGTTCCAAATTTTGTCGACTCGCGTGGTCCATTCTTGCGATGTTTTTGGCAAAACCTAGATCTGGTAGGTCCATGGTAAATTCACGAGTCTAACCTCTTCTTTACTGATTTGATGAATGGCAAGCAAAATCTCGAGCATTTCATCGGTGCTGTACCAGTTGATTTTCTTGCTCAACGGTACTCCTAAATATACAATCTTAAAATTTCTTTGGAAAAGTTAAAAATACAGCATTTTTCTGCGCTAGTGTTTGTCTTACTAATTAACTAATCAAATACAGTTTAAAAACTGATAATGATATCAAACTGACCACTCGAGTTCGGAGGGAAAATCTTGATGATCGGAAAATCGTACTCATTTGTCGCAAAAAGTCCCTCACCTGCTTCGATTGCGCCCATCTAACGCAACAATTTAAACTTGGTTCTCAAGTCTATCACGATTACCCGATTTTTTCCGAATATCTCCGAAAATTTGTCTTCCCACTCTCCAATAGCCTTGACCAGCTTCGGCCATCCTACATTTGAATAGCTAAAGCGATTATTTTTTAATTTGATTAGTTTAACTTTATTTCTTACCGTTTGCATAATTTACTTGATTCGCTATAGATAACAATTATCCAAGGATTCGGTGAGGAGTTGACTTTCTGAAGTGCTGGATCGGTAAAAATAGGTAGGTGAAAAAGTGTGTTTCTAATCGATACACTACACTCGAAAACTAGGTTTTTGAAAAAACCAAGAGCTTGGTTAATTTCTTGAAGAAGTATTGCAAATTTGGGTCGATTCTTTAATGCAAACATTTTACTTTTGCGCTTTGGTCAACTTTTAAAGTGTAAAGGTGTTTGGCACTCCAAAAAGGTCAAAAATCTTGAAATTAGATCTTTAAACTCGAATTTTGATGATGTTTTGGTTCACATGTGGTACATTTTTGATACCTGTGCGAAATTTTGGGCGGTCAATCGAACAGTCGGCGATTCGTTGAAGAGCTTGTAGTTTTTGGTCTTAAGTTGCCATATCACGGATAAGTGTTAATAAGATAGAAATGTTTCTAATGTTTCAAAACTCTAGTACCAGCTTGGATTCAAACTCCATTACCAGATCGTTTTCAATGAATAACATACCAAAGGTAAAGTGAAGACGGGAGAAATTAGACCGAGTACTGAATACGATAATAGCCACATTTTACTAAAACAAAGAAGTTTTCAAATACAGATTTCTATGACTTGCTAAAAATTTAGTTCAAAAATTTAGTTGGTAAACCCTTTTTAGCTGAACTTTATCAAAAACGGAAATGTTTTTGAAATAGCTCATTTGGAAGAGTGGTGAGGGGAAAATGTTGCATTTTTAAATCTAATGGAGATTAAAATAAGATTAAAAGTAAATAAGTGACCTCAGTTTTCACGATTTCACGATTCCCATAGAGTTGTGAAAAGTGACAAAAGAAAGAGAGAAGGCACTCGAAAAGGGGAGATTGCGAGATAGGAAAAACAAATATTGATTGATGAAAGGCTTTTTCGAAAAAACTCTTTGACTTTTTTGTTATTTTTATGCCGTTTCCAATTCGATTTTTGCCGCAAGAACTTAAAAGTTTAATTCTTGACAATGTCGAGATTATTACCTATCTAAATTTATCTCAATCAAACAAAGAATTTCAATATTATATTCGGCATAAAACTTTTCCGCAAAAGATTCAGAAAATTGCCTTGAGTTACGAGGATTTTGATGTTAATGATGAGGATTTTACTCAAATTGGATTCGAATTGGAAATCTCGACAAGGTTAGAGAAATCTTCTTGGAATCAAATCAAACCCGATTCGCTTCATTGGAGGGCTTTTTGGGGTCTAATAAACCAAATTTCTTCGTGCAAATCGATTCAAATTGAGGCATATTGTCAATATGGTATCAAATCAGAGCAATGTTTTGAATTGTTGTCGGAATTGCTTTTTGTTAAGACAAAATTTCTACCGTTTATCAAAACTTTGTCAAGCTTTGAGTTGGAAACGAGTCGTTACATTGTTGATAAATTCGTTCTCGACAATTTTCAGCCTCAAATTCTCGATCGTTGTCAATTGATTTTGGCTAGAAATCAGCGAAAAAAACGGGATGAGATCAGAGCTTTTCTGAGTGAAGATCAGAAAAGTTTGAAGATTCAGAATTGTAAGGAAATCTCCTGGAGTGCAGTGGAAGGGATTTACTGGAATGAATTGATGGCAATAAAGCCTAAAATTGTGATTCATTTGAATTTAACAGGTTTAGAACAGATTGAAGAAGCTATGAGATTCATGGTCGGGAGCCAAATCTTTCAAGAAAACCAAGTGTTGGCTGTGGGTTTACGTGGGAAAATTGACACAAGAACAAGCATGAGATTCAACAACCCTTGCCCAAGTCGAATCAAAGAGACTTTAGAAGAAATGCTTGATGATTCGGATTTGCTTTTAATCGATGAAAATTCTTCAGAAGTTCTTGAATTCTCTGAATACTTTGAGAAAAATTGTAAAATGGATGAGAATAAAGTTTTGGCTTTTCAACGCCCAGTTACCGGACTATTGCCTGTGAATTTTGTGCAGGATTTTGATGGAAAATATCAAGAATGGTACTCGAAATGTAAATATCTAAATGCCGAAGTTAAAGAGAAATGGCAACGATTTTACAAAAAGGAATTTGAAAATAGGACATGGATTTTCTGCATCAGTTTGTTTAGTCATCCGATTTTTCCGAAACGATTCGTGGAGACGCAATTGTTGATGAAAATGTGTTAGCAAATGCCAAATGCTAGTTTTTTTTTTGATAAGCCCTTTTTCTACATTCCCTGATATGATCTTAACCTTGATAATAAAGTTTTGCTTGTCTTGATAAAACAAAATAGAAAATTTATTGCATATTCTAACAACAGAAACAAAAAAGGTCATGATTTGAAGAGATAGAACAAAAAGAAACAAATGGTTGAATAAAATTGAGTGTCCTGTGCTTATCGTCCCCTTTTTAACCAGTTTCGAGCTTTGTTGATACGCAAAAATGTTTCTAGACTCTTTTCAAAGATATCAACATCCAAAGCATTGCTTTCAACTTCTGGATCCACATTAATCCAAAGAGAAATCCAAGAAAATCTCTTGCATTCTTGAAATTTATCACTTTTCAATTCTTGAATCAAATATTTTCTCAATTCTTTCATTGTGGTTATTTTTCATAACTTTTAGAGGTATCCCAAGTTTGCTTTACATTGCTTTGTGCTTTTTTCAAACTATCTATGTTCTTACTTTTGTAAATAATTTGAAGAAAAAACGTACAACTAATAAAACTTAAAATGTCCAGAAGCTTTTTTTAAACAACCGAACAACTACCTAAAAGCTACCGTAATCAAACCGCCAGTTTCATTTGATTTTGGTATTTTGTAATTCTTGCTGCTACGGTTTTCGGCAATTCATGGATGAAGTACAGCTCTTCGTGAAATAGCAAGCAGTTCAGTTCAACTATGACTTGCAAGCAAGCAGTTCAGTTCAACTTGTGTTATGAAATAGTCTATTTCTTTATACTTTAAAAAGGTTCAATTGAGTTTTTAAATTTCATAACGTAAAGTTCACATTTGTAACCTTATCATTTTGAGCTTTGTGGTTAGTTTTCATAACCTTTAGAGGTATCCCAAGTTTGCTTTACATTGCTTTGTGCTGTTCTTACTTTTGTAAGTAAACTTACCAATCACAAACTTTTGTAAAGAATTTGAAGAACTTACAACTAATAAAACTTAAAATGTCCAGAAGCTTTTTTTGAACAACCGAACAACTAAAAAACTAAAAGGCACGCAAGCTACCGTAATAAAACCGCTAGTTTCATTTGATTTTCGTATTATTGATCGAGCCATGTGATTTCTCATCAATTGATACCAAAATCAAATTAACTGAATCAAGACTGGTGGCTTCATTACGATATTACTTGCAAATAGGTATCTTTTAGAGAATGCTTTAGCCAAGAAGAACAAACTTTATGACTAGAAATTCATAAATAACCAACTATCATAAACCTTCATCAAATATTAAGCGTTGATGGAACGATTTTTAGTGGTCGATTCTTTCTGAAAGGGACAATAAAGTGTCCCACTATTGGTACTTTCGCAAGAATCTCCAAAATATAAACCCGATACGGTTCGGTGACAACAAAAAGAGCAATCGCCGACTCTGCCCCGTGTGCACCGACGAGTGCAAAGAGGAAATTGTTCAACGCTAGAAATCTATCATTAAATCATTCTTTTTCATAAAATACGTTGATTGATGTATCCGGTGTCTAAGCAAACGATTATGCCGTAAGATACCCATGGAATCGTGTGTGAGCTGAGCGGGATCGCTAACTGTAACTCAAGTATTGTAACTCTAGATTTTTCCATTCAGCTCTAATTGTGGCTTAAAGTAAGAACTTCATCCTCACCCACCTGAATGCAAAGTGCTCGGAAAAACTTTTTCTGTATCTTCCTATTTTTCTCACTGATATGTGGAGAAAACTTGTCAATGATCTTATCGCATGAGATTAGGTAAAAAAAATCCTAAATCATCTTTTGTTTGTTTTGAACTAGGAAACCAACCAGTATTGTCATGATGAGTACGGTGAAAAAGATCATGAACAGCACAATATGTAGGGCTTTCAAATTGATATACGGTGGATAAACGGGGCCCATTTTCGCGACATAAATATCAGGATAGTTCGCAAGATATGCGTAAGATGGGTGTTCCTTAAGAAAAGCAATGCAATTTTCATAAATACATCAAAAACGAGGCACTTCTCATTTCGCGTCAAATTCAATTTCCACTTTTCAAGATCTGATACCAGATTTGAAAGGATCCAGATTTGATTTCATATCATTCCCGCAATGTAACTCTATCTCACTATATTTTAGACTAGAACCAGACCAATGGTTCTGTCCGTTACTGTAGCTCCTCCTGTACTAAATCCATTTACACAATCCATTTAGGAATCGTTGATGAATCTGGTATCCAAAAAGATTGGGTTGGGTACAACAAAGTTTGAATCTCCCCTTTTCAAATTCACCAACCTGTAACATTTCCCGCATATTCTCACTTGTCGGTCCCTTTTCATAACTAGCTAACTCAAAGCCGAGAGAAATGTTTAAGGGAAAAATTCCATATATTAAAAGAAGATAAAGCAAACGACCACGACTAGATAATCTGAGAAAACTCAGTTAAGATAAAGTGTTGTTTACTTGAGAAAATGATCCTCAGCTAGCAAACTCTGCCATTTGTAGAAAAAGAGCTGATTGATTGAACAAGAAACAGCACCCACGAGAAATGAACCGCAACCCTGGAAATTTGTCGGATCGTCAGGTCCATTTCCCATCAATCTAGTGCTTGGTTTTTGAGATTGGATTTAACACCTGTGACTTTGAATACTCTTTGCCGGGCTTTAGATTGTTTGAAATCTTTAGAAAATGGAATAATATTGTGAGTTTCAGTAAATTGATTGGCAAGCATTTAGTTTAGGCTTCACGCAATTCTTACCAAAGCTTGCCGGGCTCCAAATTCAAAAACGGTATCCCAGATTCCAAAAATCCTGCCCGATAAGGCCGGAAAATTCAACTCAGGTCGTATGGAGCTGAGCACAAAGTCCAATGCCATCGTTAGAATCTAATGATTTTTTATAAGAAATAAAAATCTCCAAGTTACCTGATACACGACTAAATGTGATCGATAGTCATTCATTTCAGGCGGGGTTTTCTTCACAATGCAAAACAAAGCCAAGAAATTCAATGGAGTCGACACAATGGCCAAAGCGGACTCAAACCATAAATAAAACGATGGCGCATCGAGCATCATCCCAATTTAATATAGATTTGAAAGTTTTTGTCGGAGTCGATTTTCCACTCTGGGATTTTTCCACTTTTCCAGTTGACATTCCCAACTGCATTTGCACCTGCATTTCCACTCGGAAATGAAGAAAGCAAATGTTCAAATAAGTTTGATTATTTAAGTAAATAGCTAGTTATTTTTCAGGGTTTTTGTAATTAGCTTGAATCAATCGTTGCTGTCACATTCATGAGGACAGAAATGTCAAAGATTGAGCATTGAGCAGTATCTTTAAGGACTCATGCCATTAGTATAGCTTTATGTAGGTCTTGAGTCGCATTGTTCTCTCCGTTCGGCTACTTCTGAATCAACGAGGATCCTCAGAGAACAAATGTTTTTGCATTTCCTTGAAATTGTTCAAAAATACCAACAAATTTAAGGCAAAACTTCTTTCCAAAAATTTGGACAGGTGACAGCTACAAATTTCAGATTGTGATGACTTTTGCGTGTACAAAATGTGGAAAATTTTATTTATTAAAAGAGAATTCGTTGAATTTTGTGGAAAATAGAGTTGAAAGCTGATAAAAGCGCTTTATACTGGAGATTGCAATAAAAGCATTTAGTGAAAAGGAAAAATAATTGGAAGTAGTCATGGAGGCCGAAGTGGAATTGCCTGTGACTGTGCCTATGGCTGGGGATGATCATACGAGTATTCAGGAGCTCTATGGAAACTCGTTTCTGGTTCTTCATGCTCATTATCTTCAGGGACACCCGTGTCACCACATTTCACGATCCATTTCAAACAAAGGAGAAACAGAAAAATGACGCCGATGAACAAACGGAAAGGATTCACGACACTTGTAGTTGTGACTGTCCGGATGATTTGCGTGTAAGTCTCCAGAACGACTTTTTCTGAAAATTGTTTAAACTGTATCTAGATCAATTTAAAATAAATATAAATTATCTTCCAAAACCGAAAGTCATCAAGATTGAAAAAGCCCAAACTGATACAAACCTCCCTTATTGGCCAATGCCAACTCTTTTTGCCAATTGTCCCAAATTTTGTCGATTCGCGTGGTCCATTCTTGCGATGTTTTTGGTAAAACCTAGATCTGGTAGGTCCATGGTAAATTCACGAGTCTAACCTCTTCTTTACTGATTTGATGAATGGCCAACAAAATCTCGAGCATTGCATCGGGGCTGTACCAGTTGATTTTCTTGCTTAACGGTACTCCTAAATATACAATCTTAAAATTTCTTTGGAAAAGTTAAAAACACAGCATTTTTCTGCGCTAGTGTTTGTCTCACTAATTAACTAATCAAATACAATTTAAAAACTGATAATGATATCAAACTGACCACTCGAGTTCGGAGGGAAAATCTTGATGATCGGAAAATCGTACTCATTTGTCGCAAAAAGTCCCTCACCTTCTTCGATTGCGCCCATCTAACGCAACAATTTAAACTTGGTTCTCAAGTCTATCACGATTACCTGATTTTTTCCGAATATCTCCGAAAATTTGTCTTCCCACTCCCCAATAGCCTTGACCAGCTTCGGCCATCCTACTTTTGAATAGCTAAAGCGATTATTTTTTAATTTGATTAGTTTAACTTTATTTCTTACCGTTCGCATGATTCACTTGATTCGCTATAGATAACAATTATCCAAGGATTCGGTGAGGAGTTGACTTCCTGAAGTGCTGGATCGGTAAAAATAGGTAGGTGAAAAAGTGTGTTTCTAATCGATACACTACACTCGAAAACTAGGTTTTTGAAAAAACCAAGAACTTGGTTAATTTCTTGAAGAAGTATTGCAAATTTGGGTCGATTCTCTAATGAAAACATTTTACTTTTGCGATTTGGTCAACTTTTAAAGTGTAAAGGTGTTTGGCACTCCAAAAAAGCCAAAAATCTTGAAATTAGCTTTAAACTCGAATTTTGATGATGTTTTGGTTCACATGTGGTACATTTTTGATACCTGTGCGAAATTTTGGGCGGTCAATCGAACAGTCGGCGATTCGTTGAAGAGCTTGTAGTTTTTGGTCTTAAGTTGCCATATCACGGATAAGTGTGAATAAGATAGAAATGTTTCTAATGTTTCAAAACTCTAGTACCAGCTTGGATTCAAACTCCATTACCAGATCGTTTTCAATGAATAACATACCAAAGGTAAAGTGAAGACGGGAGAAATTAGACCGAGTACTGAATACGATAATAGCCACATTTTACTGAAACAAAGAAGTTTTCAAATACAGATTTCTATGACTTGCTAAAAATTTAGTTCAAAAATTTAGTTGGTAAACCCTTTTTAGCTGAATTTTATCAAAAACGGAAATGTTTTTGAAATAGTGACTTAAGAAAATTAATGATCAAATTGGTTGCGTCAGGCAGGAAAAGCTTATCTTTTTCCTTTTAACGGTTGGCAACTCTTTTAGAAAACACAATGAAAGGGAGAAAGATGAAATCAGCTTTTTAGGTCATTTTAATCACCGACACCGAATTCAACGACAGACACCGCTTATCAATTCTTTCAAACTGATAAAAGGTGACGATCAATCCGGAAAGTTATCAGTTCCCCAATGAGCAATCCATTGTATGGTTTGTAAAAAACAACTTTTGTAGCAAATGATTACTGTAAGTGTCATTTCAGCAAGTAGTTTAAAATTTTCACTACAGTTTCACATTCCACCAGGCGGGGATACAAAAAGGATACAGTGACCGATGCTGTAAGATTTTAAATACAATAGCTACACTATCACTTTCTATTTTAGGCTGGGATTGATGCAATAAATATTGGTGAAGAGCATCGGGAATTGTGAGATGGAAAGGAGGAGAATCATCAAAAAGCATACTAAATAAAAATCTGTTAAGCTCATCAGTGATTTTTGCTTAACGAATGTTATGTGAAACCGAATCTGACAATGAATAGCTCAGTTTAATTATCAGTGATTCTCCATTGTTTTTATTCAGAAGTTAATTAGTTTTTAGCTGTTTTTATTATTTTTCAATCAAACACTCATACAAACAATAGCAAATAAGAAAATTCACAGTACAAAAGAAAAATTAGTGCTATTAGAAAAATGAATCAGCCTCAATATTAAGCAACATGAACAATATTGTGAATCATCAAATGAACGTCAAAATATTATCCGTATAATTTTTTTAACAAAACCGTGAGCAATGCCAGAAAATACGACTAAATGATAAATACCTTATTCAGGACATGAAATAAAGTACGCAAGATTTAATATTAATACACATGAATTCATACGCATAAACACGAAAAGGACCGATAAAAAGCAACACGATATATAGGTAACACAGATAACGTCAAGAATCCACTAGAGCTTCAAGATCAAGATCATCTAAAGATAATTTAAAGGTCTCGAGACTGTTGGACTCTCCCAAAACTCTGGGGAGAGTCCAACAGTAAATTCTAAATTCTGACAGTTTTTATTGGATCAGAGTTATTCAGAAACGAATGCTTGAAAGTATTCAGAGATAGACACAGATTTCTTTGTTGAATTTATTAGGTTAGTCAATCGAAAAGGCGATTTGTTCAAAAGAATCCAGAAGTTAAGTTTATGTAGCGTAATAAACTTATTCTCATGTAACTGATAATTGTTCGAGACACAATTTATTTCCGATAATACAATATATTTATACAATGTACAGTAGATGAATAGACAAGCATCTTTAACTGTAGGCGAAGCAATCCAAGACAAGATCACTCTGAAAGCAGCTTCAATTATATTGATGTGACGTTTATTCTCACCCTAACAACCTCTAATAACCTTGAGTAAGTCTAAGTTAAAGTGAAACCCATATTTTTTTCACTGACCACTCCGTTGAAGCTCCATTGGGATGCACTGTTGCACACAAACGGCTTGTATTTGCCGTTAGCGGTCGTGTCGTTGGCGCCCAACTGTAGATTTTCAAAATATTAAACAAATCCTTCTTCTTAAAATAGTGACGCCTGATAGCCCTAAGAATTCCAAGTCATTCCGATGACTTACATAGGTGATGCCGACAATGTTGTTATAATCCAATACTTGAGTCATGTAGCTTGGACCGCCAGTGTACAGTTGGAAGCCGGCCTTGAAGGGAAAGAATGGTATAATCATACAAATGTACTAGCTTATGCTTTTCTGGAGTATTACTTTCTGTATTTCTTCTTATCAAACCAACCGTTTGATAGGGAGCGTCGACTTTGCAGTACCAATCGGCGATCAAACAATTGCCGTTGGCTGGGTCAGTTCTAAAAGTACAAGGTTTCCCAGGATTACGGTGACTTGGGGTACCTTCGATATTCCATATTTTTGCTTACAGTTTATATATTGTTTTGTCTCTCTTTTGGTTTATTCTATTTATTTAACTATTAAGTTACTATTTTTTCTCAAAAAATTTCTCTTTAGAATGGCCAAAAAGTGAGTGCACCAAGACGCGATCATCGACCCACACAGGCGTGGCGTTCTAGCGATGGATATCACTAAGCGCTCGATGATACGCAAATAACTTGTTTACAACGCGATCAAACGCTTTCGAGAGTTAGGAACAAAGTCTGATCGTCCCGGACGTCCCGGTGGTAAAGCGACCGTTGTGACCAAGGCTAATATCAAGAAGGTTCGAGATCAGCTACGCTGGAAAGCCACTCGCTTTCTCAAACTTCTATGGGCCATATTGTCAAAAATAGTCTTGGAATGAAAGCTTATTACTTTCTTTGTCTATTTGAAAAAAAGGATATTTTTATGTTAAATTATTGTATTTTCATCAATTTTTTGCTATTTCTTGCTCTCGGAGATCTCAGGAATTGTATACCTGTAGGCAAAAGAGACCGTTCCCAGATTAGGATAGTACTGCTCGTTGAGTGTGTCCACGTTGCGGGCACACTGTTGACAAGGTGTGCCGGCTCCTTGAGCTGTAGTCGTTTTGACTGTGGTGACGGAGGATGGGGTCGTCGTGGCTCCACTTCCGCTTGCGCAGAGACCAGTGCTCGTCTGACATGTCGTCCCAGATGGACATTGGGAGCATGTGGTTCCCTGGGCATACGCCTGTTGTCCTCCCCAGTTTCCTCTGTAAAAATGGAGCTGAAATCCAGTTAGGTTCACTCACTGTTGATAGTATTGACAGACGACAATTGTGTATGATGTCCATCCAGTCGGACCATTCGAGCAAGTCGCATATCCACAACCAACGGTCCCTGTGGTTGCCCAGGCCATCTGAACGAGTCATCTTTGAAATACAATGAATATCTTCTCACCTGTGTAGCATGTCCAGTCGAGTTATTGCCCGAAGACCAGTAGACATAGCCTTTCGGTCCAAAATTGTAGAACTCATTAGCCCACGAATTGCTGGAAGCAGCCCCTGAAAGGACTTGCTTATGAAGGAAATTCAGTGAGCATTCGTGTCTACCTATTCCCGTGATAACACTGCTCGTCGTGATGTAGAGATTCTCGCCGACTCCACTTGTGCCCGAATGAGTCAGAAATGAACAAGTGGCCGCATAGTTCGAGGCACTTGTCGCCAAAGTCGAGTTCCATTGCTGAATACAATACATTGCAGCTGAGTATTCTCCCTGTATCTCTCTATTCCGTATTCACTCACAATCAACAGCATATTGGTGGCTGAAGCAAATGGTGTCCCATCTTTTGCTTTATACGTTCCTAAGGCCAACTGAGAACGGAATGAATTGTGGGCCTAAAGGGAGGGATTTAAAAAGGAATTAGATTGAAAGGACTTCTTACATTAACAAGTCCAGTGATCTCAGCAGCCGGCAGGAAAACCGCCGAAATACCTGAAAATGGAAAGCATTGACTAGTTGCTGTTAGTTTAGCTTTCATATGCTTGCAGTCAAGAGTGCCAGACTCGTTTTAATCTCGTTTTATCTCAATAGTCAATATCTCAATACAAAAGATAACTACTGGCCTCCAAAAAGAGCGCACAGAAGAGTGAATTTCATTGTCGAACGATGAAATGAATGAATCCGGGGATCCGTTGATTTGCCAGTCATTGCAGAGGGCTTTTATATGGGACAACTTCCCCTTTTACATACAATAATAATACTTCATCTATAAATTAAAAATCGAACGGAAACGAAATGCTACAGATGCTATACGAAATGTGTAAAACATTAAAAGTTTTCAACTGTACACTTTAAAGTGGATCCACTTTACACATTCATTCGCTCTCTTCATACCAAAGCTGTGTTTTTAGATTTTGCTAAAGCTTTCAACTCTGTCCCTATTAAATTCTTAATTCACAAACTACATGCATATAAAATCTCCCCCTCCATGATTTCAGTTATTGAAAGTTTCCTTACTCAGCGAACTTTCAAAGTTCTTCTAAACGATTCTCTCTCCCCTAAAACAATATTCGAGTCAAAGGATCATGTTCATTTGTTGAAAATTCCAGCACTAGAAACTCCAGGTTTTTACACTCACCTTAAAACAGGAACAGATGCCTTTCCTTTTTCCCAGTCAAAAGGCAGAAAAACCTGGAACTTCGAGAACTTCGAGCTAGCTTCAAAATTATAACATTTTTATTGGATCTCCTTGCCTGTACCTCTTTATGCCTGTAGCCATGGAAGATAGAATGGGGCGCCCAGACTAAATGAAGAAAATCTCGAAGCCTCAGCACCTTGCTGCACAGAGATCACCACGATTATCAAGCGGATTCAGCCTATTTGACCGGTGGACAATGGCCGAGTGGGTGAAGTGTCTTCACCGGACAGTAGTGTCCTAACGTTTTCAGGTCAACTGTCAACTCCAACGGTCTGACGGGACTGATTGGGATTTCAGCGGAGATTTTTGTCTTATATTCTTGTATTAGGTTGGCAACTTAATAATGACGCGTCACTACTTAACATGTTTTTTGTAATTTCAAGCACCGTTTCTTCCCTCTTTTTTGCATATATACAAAGTAAAAGATGTCTGCATAAATAACATTTAGTGCTCCGTATTTCATCATTCGCTTTTTGGCAAAAAATGGAGGACAAAAAATTCCGTATTCGAGCTGTATTGTTCTACGATTTTTAACAAGGAAAATCACCAGCTGGATCTCATCGCACGATCATCACTGTTTTTGGAGAGAAAAGTATAAACATTGGGCAATGTCAACGATGGTTTCAAAGATTCCAAGGCGGCGATGAAAGCCTCGTAGACGAGCCACACCAAGGACATCCTCCAGAAGTGGTCGATGATGACTTGCTCGCCTTAATTGAAGATTGCCCAACACTCACGGTTCGTGAGTTGGCAGAAATATTTTAAGTATCCCATACGACAATCGAAAACTATTTATACAAACTTGGGAAAAAGAATCGTATTGGAAAATGAGTTCCTCACGAATTGACCCAAAGCAACAAAATGGCCCGTGTCAATGTCACCTCAATTTTGCTACAAAAATGTAAATCAAACGACTTTTTTCACAGGGTTTTGACTTCTGACGAAACGTGGATCAACTACGAGAACGTTAAACGCAAAAATCAATGGCTACCTGCTGGGCAGACCCCTTAAACCACTCCAAAACCTGATATCCATGGGAAGAAGATAATGCTCTGTTGCTGGTGGAACTTCAAGGAATTGGTGCATTATGAAGTGCTGAAACCTGGCCAAACCGTCGATGCTGATCTTTATTCGAAGCAATTAATGAGAGTTAACGAGTCTTCGAAGAAATTGGGGCTCAAACCGGAGAGAGTCAGATTTTTACACGACAACGCAAAATCTCACACTGCAAAGATCACTTATAAGAAAATCGAGGAACTTGGCTGGAAAGTTTTGCCCCACGCGCCTTATTCACCTGATCTGGCTCCTTCAGATTACTTTTTGTTTCGGTCGCTGAAGCACTTTTTGGAGGGAGAAAAGTTCGATGATCATGCTCGGATCATAAAAGCAGTGAATGACTACTTCGCCTCAAAAACTCCCAAGTTCTTCGAGGATGGGATCCGGGATTTGCGCAGAAGATGGGAAGAAGTCATAGATACTAATGGAGAATACCTTTCGAATTGAAAGCTCTTCTTTGTGTTTTTTAAAATAAATGATTTGTTACATAAACGCGTCATTATTAAGTTGCCAATCTAATATATTATTAGGGGTTTGCAAAAGAAACTGCGTATTATACGCAACGTTCAAACACCTCAAAAATTAATAATAAAAGACTTTATTCCAAAAGGTACTCGCCAAAATTCTCAACTATATTTTTCCATTTTTTCCGTAGACTTCGGATGCCTGATTCGAAAGATTCCGGATCTTGTGACGCGAAATAGTCTTGCACCCAAATTTCGACTTCTTGGTAATTGTTAAACTGTTGATTTGCAAGGGAGTGTTGCATAGATCGGAACAAGTGGTAATTTGAGGGAGCGATATCAGGCGAATAGGGCGGATGAGGCACAAGTTTCCAGCCTAATTCTTCTATGGTGTTTTGAGCCAAGTTTGATGTGTGTACCCGGAAATTGTGAGCGAGTAAATGGATTGTCCTTGGATTAACACCTCTTTCTCGTAGAATTTCATCAACTTTCTTCAGCTGTTCGGCGTAGATTTGTGAAATTATAGTTTTTGAAGATTTTTGTAGTTTAAAATAAACGATTCCTTTCATATTCCAAAAGACCGACAGCATAACTTTCTTTCCGTGAAGTTCTGGATGTGATGTCGGAAACGGCCTTTCTCCTTTGCTCAACTATTGTCTTTTGCGTGTTGCATTATTGAAATATGTCCACTTTTCGTCCATCATCAACATGTTTTCAAAAAAGCACTGCCCGTAGCCTTTTTCAATAGAAACCGAGACCATAAAACTCGATTGGCTTTGTTTTCAGCCGATAATTCATGTGAGATCCATCGGCCACAACGATTCCTTTTTCCAATAAGCAAAAGGTGTCGGGAAATTGTGCTCTTATCGCATTTAAAGCATTCGGCTAATTCGGACAAAGTTTGAGTTGGATCCGACTCGGCAACCTCGAGCAACTCCGCATTATCGAGGACAACAGGACGATGTCCATGGGGCTCGTCTTCCAAGCCCTCATCTCCTTCACGAAAACGCCGGAACCATTCCTGACAACTTCTTTCACTCAAAACGTTTTCTCCAAATGCTTCACAAAGATTCCGGTGCGACTCCAATGCTGATTTCTTGATTTTAAAGTCATAGAGAAGGCAAGCCCGCAAAACGAATTTTTGATCCGTCATCTTCGACAACTAAAATTATTTATAATTCAATGGTCAAACAAATGTGAAAATCAGTAAAATAAATAAGCGTTATCAACACAATAGAATAAAATTTAAACTGGGTTAGAGCAATTTCAAATAGAGAAAATATTGTTCCGGAAAGTCATGCGCAGTTTCTTTTGCAAACCCCTAATATATCGTGTTTCTTTTTATCGGCCCTTTTCGTGTTATGTGTATGAATTCATGTGTTTTAATCTTAAATCTAGCGCACTTTATCTCAGGCCCTGAATAAAGTATCTATATAAAAAAACGATAAAATCTTTTCGTCAATGTGTCTATGACAAAGGACCATTTTCAACAAGAATTGACCAGGTAAATAAAAAAAAATTTTATGCTTACTTATGCTTAAATGAAAAAGAATGATAAGCTTAATCTACTTATAGCTAAGTATAAAGGTTTCTTTTCGCAAATCCAGGTCTTTTGATAAACTACAATTTGCAAATAAATATCAAAAATTCTACAAAAGGAAGTTGGAGAATGGAAGAACGTGCGTCTTCGCTTTCACAAAAATCAATCCGAAAAATTTCGCCCGTCGGAGTTTCTATTCTTTTATCGAGTTGCAATTCTTGATGAAATGTTTGTAATAAAGGTTTTTACACTGAACAAATGTTCAGTAAACAATTTCCGAAGTTTGTATCTGTTTCAGATCGTTCTTTCAAATTCATTTCTTCAAAAATGAGTTAGACTACAATCCAAATGTAAAATCGGCGTTTTAGGCTGTATTCTTCTACAAATTTTATGGTCAATGCACATGAAATGTCAATATTCTTTCAAGAGGCGCTTTTCAACCCAATTTATTAGTAAACCCCAGGGGCTTCAAAGATAAGAAAGTCCTATTTTTCTCGCTGCAAAACACTTTTTGAGCCAGACGTGAAAGCTTTTATTTTCACACTTTTTCAAATGATCAAACATCAGTAGTCAAAAATGAGCTGATGGAGAGTTGATCATTTAAAGATTTCCATCCAACAAACCTATTAGAGAATGTTTAATTACGTCTACACTCAAATTTTCAAATAAATCTGTCCAGTCGTTTTCCCTGAATGACGTTTTTTCGGTTTTTAACAAAATATGGTTTTTCTCGTGTTTCTCGGTTTTCTCTTTTTCTGCTTTTCATTATGGGTTCCAGACGAATCTGTGGAAGATGTATAGAGCTTTTAAATAAAACTGTTATGGCACTTCGAGCTTCGAGCTCACAACAAGGATAAGAAACAGTCGACTATTTAAAAATACCTGCCATAGCATGTACATTGACCTTAAACATCTCCTTAAAAAAGATTTTTGGCTATTTCTAAAACTTTACTATTAACTCTTTCATAATATCTTATAAACTCTTTTCTTATCACTCGATGGCTAACCAGAAATTTCCTTACAAAAACGATTGGCTCAATTTGAGATAAGAACCCTCCATTCAAGTGGTTTTGTCTTTATTTGGACACAACTTGATTTCAAAATGCTTTCCTTCGCCACGTTTCCTCTCGAACTACAAGAACTAATTCTATCAAAGGCTCTTTTCGATGATAAATTTGATTATATAAATCAATTGAATCAAATTGATAATTTATTGCAAACAAATCGAAAATTGCGAAACTCAATTCTCCGACAACCTTTCTCAAAGAATTTCAAACGAATTCACTTGGAAGCTGTCCGTCAATCAGAAACACAAATCGCTGATTGTATTTTCGGTTTAACTGTTTCCACAACCTCTTCAACAACCACTTTCAATTTTGAATCAACTCAGGAACCGTTTGTTGTTGTGAATCTAAAAGATTGTCACCCCGATTATGGAAGTCATTCAGGTGGACAATATGTTTGGACTTTGTTTAACAAAGTGAAAAGCTGTGAGGTTCTTTCATTGAATCTAGTCGGTTACAAACATCAAAAAGCTAAAGAAAAAATTAGCAACTATTTTCGAAACAGAAAACTGCTACCTGAGCTAAAATTTGTTTCCAAGGTGGAGATTCGAATCGATTATGGATTAGCTGAAGAAATTTTGAATTCAATGCTGTACTTTGACATGACATTTTTCGCTTTTTGGATAATGTGGGAAGATGGAGAACAAGGGATGACAAAGGATTTGCTCATTGAGCAATTTAAGAAACCGATTTTCAACAATTGTAAAGTTTTCGCTTGGCTAAACAATAGAAGGGATTGTTTGTGGGAGATTTTTCGTCACTCAAGTGCAGAATTGCTTATCTTTCGCAGTCGAATCGATTCACTTGAGGAGAAAACGAATTTCTTTCTCAACAATGAACAAATCAATAACAAGAATGGGAAAAGGATTTCAATGATGTTATTGATTGAATCAATTGATGAATTAGATGGAGATGATACGATGAAAGAATTCAATGATAAACTTGTGAATTCTTTGAAGAATGCTTGTAATTTGAATCTTTTGAATAATGACTCAAGTGAGGCTCGAGAAATTTTACAATACTCAAAGGATCATGGCAAGCAAAAGCTACAACTTATTAGTCCAGTTTTAAAAAGTAAATCGGTTGTTTCTGAATTTTTATCCTTTTTTATTAATCCACATTTGAAGCTTTGTTGTATGATGAGAGTGAAAGGTTTTGGGCAAATGATTTATGATGATTATATGGTTGAAATTTTAGTTAAATAAACAAATAGTAACCTTAAAAGTACCGTAATTAGAATCCTACAATCCTGAAATCCTGTAATCCTTTTGTACTTGTCATTCTTTTTTTCATTTTGAAATTCTCAGGATATTGCTATTTGTATAGGCTTCTCTAACTTGTTTTTGAGCTTAAATTGTATTATACTTGCTTATAAATCCTATGCTTTTTCCCATTACAATATAAACTTTTCACTGATCAACCAAACATTGTAAAAGCAAAGAAACCTTTAAGACTAAAGAATAATTTTTACAGATAGATACAAATCATTTAGAAGAAGAGATTGTAGTTTCGATTTGAATCCCTTCCGGTGAAACGATTGCTTTCGAATCCGATCTTTTTTGAAAGTTAAATAGTGAGATGATCGCTTTTCGATAAACCGGCGTTTTTGTTAGAAGAATTGTCGTGTAAATCGTTGAATGAAAGATCGGGATTATGGAGAGATAATAGAGAAAAACTGAAATGATACGATTCTTTTTCAGCTTATCTAATGCATCAATCAATTCGAAATCTCACTGCTATTGAAGAGACTCAGATACTCGGCCACAAAGCAAATCATCAGCGGCAAGTAGAAGCAGAAAATCGTTCCAGCGAGCTAAAGTCGATAAATCGTTTGAATTCTTAGTTTGAATCGATGACAATTTTATCATCCAGGAATATGGGATATACTTGAAACTTGAAATCCAGGGATATGCTTGAAACCCGGAACCAGACCAGAAGCCAGGCTTAGACTTGTGAACCTGACTTTGGCCTAATCCTGACCTTTCTCTGGCCTAACCCCCTTGCTAAAGCCTATTATCAAGATGTTAGCAGAATTTCTTTTCAGATCAATTTTAACTTACTTACTTGTATCATTAATGTCACCGCAAAACATCGTTGCATTTGTTGCGTTCTCTCCGACAATCCATCACTCATTTTCTTTAATCGAGCGAAAATATCAATGATGAAATAAACGCAAAGACAAAGCTTCCACGTGCCAAAGCTGAATACTCCAGCAAACCAGAGAGTTATGAAAGTGTTTAACTGGTAATGGACTGTGGTCACATATTGGAGACGGGGGTCAGTAGTGATTATCTGAAAGAAGATTGGTTTTACATTCTCTCATGGATCTTTTTCATTAATCGTTCCTTATTTTGTTTGTCTATTCTACTTACCGGATTTGCTCCAAGACCGCCAAGGTATAAAAATATAGAAGTAATTGTTTGAAAGGCTAATCCGAGCAAATTCAGCAATAGCTTTTGCCGCCTCTCAGAGAGCATTTTGTTGCCCGGTGGCACCATTTGAAATCGTTTATAAACGAGAGCCGTTGCTAGTGCTGTGAATGTAAGAGAGATCTCGAAGAACATGAAACTCTAAAAGAGTCAAACTTATAGCCTTTCCTAGCAAAAAATGGAAAACGTTCTTCTTGGAATAAGGCAATTGTAAAGCTATTTTTGACTTACACATTGAATATTGCAATCCAAGTGAAAGAAATAGCTGAAGAGACCAGTGCAACCACTGGCCATTGTTGGGAAGATGAATGATGGACGGATGAAGATACCCATACTCAGATCCCAAACGACGAGACAAATCTAGAAGTAAGACATTGGCGAAGAGCTAGATTTACCTGTAAATTTTCACTTAAACAGTAATTTCGATGACTTCCTGACTTCAAATAATCGTCTTTTACCTGTACTGCGTACAAATATTTCCGATATTCCCTCATCGACATCGGCGTATGTTTGGTGATAATGTAGAAACAGAATGTATGCATAATGAAAGCAATCGGCAAAATGACGAGCTCAATTGTGACAAGTTCTCCAAGCTCAAAGTCGAGAAAACATCGCACAGCCTCTTCCATCGTTAGGTTACTCAAAGAAAGCTCAAAATCGAAACAAGGAAACTTTTGAGCAATCAAGAAATACTGAAATACTTTTTCTTTCAAAAAGTTGCTCTTGAAAGAGTCATTTTTTTCCAATTTGCGTCAAATTAAGTGTCCAGTGTGGGCAAATTAACCCATTCTCGGCTCCGAGAATCATTGTGAAAGCGGGTAATTGTTATTTTGATCGAAAAAAGAAAAAATACTCATGGGGTGATGACTTTTCGGTTTGTCTGTACTTGAAATGGAAAGAGTTTACATCTGGAAAAGGATTGACTTTTGGTTTCACGAGTTTTCCATAGGAACAGTTCAGTCTATGTAATAAATCGACTTAAAACAAGTTGCAAGGATTAAAAAACGATGAAAAGTTGATTTGATAACTCGAGTTTGTTCTTCACGATTGGATTACGATAGTTTTCGATGTCTTGTAGAAAACCGAAGAGGACAAGACGGACTTTCATTCTTGCGTTGAATGAATTTGAAGTTGAATGAATCTTTTCTACTCGATAATTATATCCCACAATTATATGATGTTTTTCTTTTCATCTACTGTCTGTGTCTGTTTGTGATTTGTGCAGTATTTTTCATCAATTCATACGTGAATGATTTATTCTACCGGAAAGCAACAAACCAAAAGGTGAGCTCAAAGGTACATGTGACTTTGATGACTTCAGAACAACACTTCATATGTTTTTGGGTCCATCAAAGTTACAAGTAAATGTGAATTTCGTAAGCCATAGGCCAAAAATAACACAACAAATTGGGCTCATTCGAGAAATGGATGAGAAAGAACTTCTTGATTTGCATAACTTTGGGCCAGAGTCACAAGTACCGCTCAAAGTATCTTTTTCAAAGTATCTTTGCACAAAATTGAGCTTTAATCCCAGAGTCCGAACAATCTTTCTGAAACACTCTGATCATAAAAATCAATTCCTTTTCTTGATGCCTTTTCTTGAAAAACGCTGAATATTGTTTCACTCTAACTCTTTCAAACGGTTGAAACTCGTTTTTAAATCGATTTTCATAACCATCTAGGAAATGCTTGGCTTTTTCAGCTTCCATTTCATCTTCATCAACCTTCACCAATCCACCAAAGTTCAAAAATATCTCCAGAAAATCTCTAAAAAGATGATTTCCCAATTCAGTTATTCCGACAAACGATCCGTTATTTAAAGTATACGTGTACATATCAAATTGAATAATTACAGAAGATTGTCCATGCTTTCCTGGAAGTCCATTCTTCAAAATGATTCTAATCGCCTCTTGAAACTCATCAAAATCCAAATGGGGTAGAAAAATTATCGAAAAATAGCATTTGTTGAAGATTTCCCATTCAAATTGAGCTTGATTTGAACACGAGAAAAATTCCGAGTGATATTGTGGCTTTGCTAAAATTTCCGTCAAGATCTTCTTTTCAGCTTCTCTCTCACTTACTGATAAGTACAAGCTCATTACGCATAAATTTTCGATTTTCGGCTGAAAATTTTCGAAAATCCCTTGAGCTATCTCGCAATTTCCGCGAATTTTAAAGTTTTTGACCACTTTTAGCCTCTCAAAAATCTTTTCAACGCCGAAAATTTTCTCCACAAACTCTTTCGTGTTTTCCCAGGTGTTGCCACTCAGAAATATGTCGATCGATTGGCAGAAATCGATTTTTTGCAAAAATTTTTTGAATGGACTTTTCTCATAAACGCATAGAACAGTTTGATTGATGAAAACGTGCTTGTCATCGATATCAAAAATGATCGCTGACGATCTTTGATCTGAAAGAGTGAAACGAATCGCAATCTTTTTCGACCAATATGCAAGTCTTATGCGAATCTCATCAATTTTTCTTGGAATCACGCCAAAATTGAGAATTTGATGGCGGCATCGTTTGTTGACTTGCAATAGAGTCAATAATGAGTCAGAGTTGGAAAAGTTTAGCGTCAAGTGTTGTAATTCTGAAGGTAAAGTCGAATAGGAAAACATTGTCATGAGGAAAATGGGAATAAAATAGAAGAATGAGCTCGCTTTCGAAAAACTCAGAGTTTCGTTCGCTTTTTGGGAGAATCGATGGGTGAAACTACAAACTATTATAGATACCAGTGAAAGTGAAAACAGGTTGTTCATGTTGTTAAATTCTGACTTAACCATTTTCTAAAAGGTGGATAACAGAAGAAGTTCCCGTATCCCAAGCGTCTTTTTAAAAAGTTACCGTACAACTATAGGGGAATTTACCTAACTATAAACCCTCAAATTGTTCCCTCAATTTTGTTCCTGTTCCTGGTTCACAATGTTTGCCTTTTAAAAAGATTTTATGCTAATTTTTGATCTATACAGTGTTTACCTGTCTTTTTGAAATTTTATTTATTCAAACAAACAACTACAATAAATTCAAAGGAATTTTGCACAAAATTGAGCTTTAATCCCGGATTTAATTATTTTCTTTTCCTGCTTTTGGAGCAATCTGATCATAAAAATCAATTCCTGAAAAAAGCTGGATATTGTTTCACTCCGATCATGACTCATCGTGATTTTTATGCTCAAAGATCAATTGAGTGGGAGCGAACGCTTCCGACTTTTCGTTATCTTTTTTCGTTTTGAATAAACCCAATTTTATTTGTTTCCTCTCTACTCAACTATTCCCTTCTCTCTGTTCTATTTACTTAACCCAATTCACAGTTTTAACTTTCACATTCTCACTCACTAAAATGTTCAATTTTCCAATCCTTCCCTATTATCTAAAAGCATTTGTTGTTAAATATGTTGATATTGACGATTCGCTGAAATTTTTGAGAACAAATTTTGAGCTTCGATCTTTGACTGGATTTGCTGGACCATTCCCAAGATCGATTGAAGAGGTAAGACTTCACAGAATTGAAGTTGAATTGAAGTTGAATTGAAGTTGAATTGAAGTTGAATTGAAGTTAGACATTGCATTTGGTTTTGGTTTTGAACAGTTCGGAAACAAAGCAGGCTTAGTTTTGCCCGGTGTTTTTTGTGTTCAAAATGTAAACACACCGTTTCGAGTGTACTCAAAGATTTCTTTTTCTTGCGACATAGCTAAAAAGAGTAAAGTCACCAGACGGTGTTCGTTTGCATTTTAGGGTAAAATTTGATAAAAATAAGTTTAAAAAGTTTGCTGTAAAATTTGAAGATTCATTGGCAATTTTAAAACTTCAAATTGTTACCCCTGAAGTCGCATTTTCACAGTTCAAATGAAACATTTAGGTAAAAGTCGATTTTTTCGAGCATTCCGCGATCGAACCCTCCAAATATATGCTCCATGTGAAAATCACGGATCAAAACGGGAATTTTGTGACTCTCAGCATTAAGGACAAAAAGATTAAAGTCAACTATAATCGAGAATTGAGCAAAGTCTCTAAATATTTGACCTCAAACTCAGCATTTTCTTTATTGAAGCGCTTCGATAACGCCAGGTCGCTGAGCTTGAATTTTCAATATTTAGAACAAAGTAATGAATTGAATCAGGAACTGAAAGAGAAATTGAGGGAATACTTTTGTGATCTCAAATTCTTACATTTATGGACAGATGTTTCGAGATTGGAATTGAACATTATCAATCCCGAAATAGCAAAGATAATCTTTGACTATTTTGCAGTAATCACTTGGGACAAGTGCTATTTAGGATTGGATTGGCCAAAGAAAGAAATGGATATATTCATTGAATTGCTTGAAAGTCCTTTAGTTAAACGTTGTAAAGTGATTTCATTGAAAAGCCAAGAAAACTATCATTGGGATGAAATTTTTGCGCATCAGCCGGAAATCCTTTTGGCTATGTTCAAGAATTGGGAAGAGTTCATTGAGATTTTCGAGATTTATCTAGAAAAAGGGATTTCTATGAAGCAACCAATGGGTACAGTTGGTTTGTATCTTCAAATTTACGAGAATAATTTGAAATATTGGATCCGAGAAGAGCCAATAATGGAAGTATTATTTGATTGGCTTAAGGAGAAAGTTTTGGACACTGTAGGCATTGAAATTCTGCCAGATGAATCAAATGAGGCTTTGTCTATCTCTGAATACTTTCAAGCATTCGTTTCTGAGTACAAAAGCGATTATAAGGAAAGTCGTCTGGAGAGACATTTGAAATGCGAGAATTCGTTTAAGCTTTTCTTTGAACGATGGATTTTCGATGAGCACAAAAGCCAATACTTTTTGACAATGACAACTGGTCGAGATGAAATACAGCGAAAATATTTTGAGGTTCATTTGATGATTCACAATATTGTTCATGTTACTTAATATTGAGGCTGATTCATTTTTCTAATAGCACTAATTTTTCTTTTGTACTGTGAATTTTCTTATTTGCTATTGTTTGTATGAGTGTTTTATTGAAAAATAATAAAAACAGCTAAAAACTAATTAACTTCTGAATAAAAACAATGGAGAATCACTGATAATTAAACTGAGCTATTCATTGTCAGATCCGGTTTCACATAGCATTCGTTAAACAAAAATCACTGATGAGCTAAACAGATTTTTATTTAGTATATTTTTGATGATTCTCCTCCTTTCCATCTCACAATTGCCGATGCTCTTCACCAATATTTATTGCATCAATCCAAGCCTAAAATAGAAAGTGATCCTGTAGCTATTGTATTTCAAATCTTCCAGCATCGGCTACTGTATCCTTTTTGTATCCCACCTGGTGGAATGTGAAACTGTAGTGAAAATTTCAAACTACTTGCAGAAATGACTCTTACAGTAATCATTTGCTACAAAAATTGTTTTTTACAAACCATACGCTGGATTGCTCATTGGGGAACCGATAAATTTCCAGATTGGTCGTCACCTTTTATCAGGTTGAAAGAATTTATAAGTGGTGGCTGTCGGTGAATTTCTAGATGTAGTCATTGACCTTAAACAAAAGAGTCAATTGTGTGCGGTTGTCAAATGTCAAGGTCAAAAGCTTGAAAGTTCTTTCAATTTAAAAAAATACAAAGTCGATCATCATGCAAACGATCTTAGCTGGATCTCCGCAGTCATCTAAAAGTTTAGACCAATTAAACACGAGTTCCAATTGGTAGACTTAATAAAGTGAATAGCTTCAATCGAATGGCCGACCCCAAAAACCCCCGGGTAGAAATTTACAGCTAAATATCTTCTTTTTGTAAAATACCATTTACAAAGCAAAAGAGAAATCCCTGTGTTAGCAGTGTTCTTTGTGCGCTCTCCATTCGTAATCGCTCTCCATCTGGCATAAAACTCTGGTATAAGGGTTTCTCTTTTGGAATTCATAAAAAGGAAAGAGCGGTGAGTGACTGAGTTGGTTTTTGCTGTTTTGGGCGTCACTATGCGCAAAATTTGGGACCAATTCCCGCCCTAAATTTGGCTTTATTTTTGAACAAATTCTACATCCCTTTAAATCAAACTAGCTGACACACTCAAGATTAAAACTGATATAAAAAGCTGATTTCATCTTTCTCCCTTTCACTGTGTCTTCTGAAAGAGTTGCGAAACCGTTAAAAGGAAAAAGATAAGCTTTCCCTGCCTGACTCAACCAATTTCACCATTGATTTTCTCAAGTCGCTATTTCAAAAACATTTCTATTTAACCAAATTCAGCTATGTTCCCATTTTCCTTATTCCCCACCGAACTGAAGAACTTAATTCTGCAAAATCTGCGACTAGAGGAATCATTCAATTTGTTAAAAGTGAGCAAACGATGCAGGTTGTTGATTTTATCTCGTGGACCTTTTCCAAGAATGATTCCAAAAATCGAATTGCGAGTGTTAACAAAAAATGTTTACAAAGAATTTCTGAAAGGAGAAACGGCTGAGTTGATGATTGAAATCTCACTCATTGGCATTTACAAAGAATTCGAGTTCTATCCAAGTTTCACTTTTCGGGACAATTCGATTCATGGACGAGGATTCGCGATTGATGGAGTGAGGCCAATGTTCTGGAAAATGTTGAACAAAATCGATTACTGTAGAATATTACAAATCGATGTTCACTACTTTGAGGATACGAGTGAAAAGGAGAAACTTATTAGGCAATATTTTAGGAATTTGAAATTCCTACCGAAACTGACTTGTGTAAACCTTTTGGATTTGAACATATCTGAGACAAAGCTTGGAAAAGTTATCTATGAAAATTTGAATATTTTGCAGCCGGTGAAAGCAAAGATTGGAACTTTATGGGCTCCACTCGATCGTTTCACGCCATTTTTGTCCGAAGAGATTTTGCGTCAAAATTTCTCATGTTGCGAATTTTTACAATGGAATATTCCGGGAGAGATCGACTTTGAAAAAATCTCAAAAATCGAGACGAATTGCCTGCTGATTCCGAATATGAAATGGGCTAATTTTCAAGAATCATTGAGCTATTTGAGTCACGGAAAGTTGTTGAATGGAAAACGAGAAATGGTGTTTTGTTTACAGTGTTTGGTTGATGATCAGCTCGTTCTCGATTCTTTTCGAATCGTTTTGAGAACTCTGGACTTTCCAAAGAGTTTTGTTGAGAAAAGTGGCAGGCAACGTTTGGAGGCTGGATCGATTGAAGCAGAGGATTTGATTGAGACTGTGAAAAAGTTGAAATGGAAAAATGCTGGAATGTTTGAGTATCCATATAAAGCGGCGGATTTCTCATTGTCAAGGAAACAAGGGTTTTTCAAAAGAAGTTTTGATGGTGGAGAGGAATGTCTTTATTTTGTGAATCAGCAGAAAGGAATCGTTCATCAGACTCACCAATATTTGGAGGTGTTCGTGAAATTTCGGAAAACTGTAGTGGAAGAATGATTAAAAAGCGGTAAGTTGTTTATCTCGTTAAAGTAAGATCATTAAAAATATTCAGGCGTCAGATTAGCGACATTTTTATTCAAAATAGACTCTTTTAAGGTTATTCAGTCGGCTGAATACTTTTATAATGTTTTTATTGGCTCTTTCTCTTTCACCTTAATGATAAACTTGTGTATTTTGTGCTCTTGAATGGAAATACAATGGTAATTGGTGCCCTTTAGAGAACGTATTAACGAAAGGAACACACTTTTACATTACTTAATTTAAAGTTGATCATTTTATGTGACTAATATTTGTCAAAAAGCATTGAAAGAGCCTTTTCGTTAGTTCTCGTTTCTTTACCTCGCACTCTTCTGCTGCTAAATGTTCTAAAACCTTGTTTCTGATTATAAAAGAGTTACTCACTTGATCGATTCCACACGAAATCTCAAAAACTAGCAAATAGATTTCTTTGTAAAAGAAAAGGATTTGGCAAAATCTTTCAAAGAGAAAATGATCGGAGAAATGTTGAGATCATTTTGTTTCGCAAAATGAGTGACGCGTAAGAAAAGCACCGAGCAAGCAGCTGGATTTGGTTGATGTAGTTGAATTCTCAGAGAAACAGATTCTCATCTCATTGATTAAAAACTCAGCATTCAAAAACAGCTTCCTCTCCTCTTTTTATTCTCAATGTTAGGTTCGACATTTGTTCATGAATAAAAACCCAATCTTACTCGCTCTCACTACTCTTCCTCGCAATATTCCATCATCAGCACATAAAATGATTGAGAATCATTAAAGATCTCCTCGAGTGCGTAAAATTGGACGAAATTTCGATGAGTGAATCTTTTCAATGTTATCCATTCTCTCTGCAAGTTTTGAACGTCAGCGTTCTCCGCTTGAAAGATGTATTTCGCAGCAACTTTTCTGCAATTGTGAATTTGAATCTTGGAATCTTAAAATCTTAAAAATAGAACTGGAATTGGAGCCGTGAGTTTGTTGAATGCTTTATTTATTTTGACACAATTGCAAAATAAAATGTTCGTATGGCTTTTGATTATTTTTGTTTTGGTTTCAAGGAGCATGGAAAGGGTAAGGATTTGATAAGCTTACAAGTATGATTAAGATTAGGTTTGATGTTAGCTAAAACTGTTAAATAAAACAAATTTTCTCACCTTTGACTTATGAAAAACTGCTCAGTGAAGCGTTAAGCAGCTCCCCGTTTTCTTACAAGTGAACGATCGCAACCTGGAGTCGGAATCATTGAAAGATTGAATAAAACTATTTAGAGACAAGATTACGATAGTTTAAACATTTTTGCCTTCCTTAAATTTCAGAAAAACTGAAATGAAGTAATTATGGATTTGATTAAATCGAAAGGAATGGAAAAGTTCGAAGAATTTACATTTGAAGCAAAAACGATTCGAAACGATTTTCATGACCATTTCCGAAATGGTTTGCTGAAAGATTTTCATGAAGCTTTCCAAGAAACGAATGTGATTTTTCAGTTTTTCAAAAGAAATTCATCAGTTCAACGGAATTTTCGGTCCATGGTCTTTAAAGCTGTTAAAACCAAGCTTTAAAAGCTCAAAATTTGTATGAGCAAATTGGAAAAGAAGAAAAAAAGATGCTTTGTGAAAACATTGAAAGATGTAGGACCATTGATGGATTGATTTTGGATTCGGAACTTTGACTATTTGAAGAAAAAGATTTCAGATGTTGATGATTTGGTGTGTCTTTTGATACTCTTCTATCTGGATCGAGAAACAGATCAGTGAGATTCAATTTCTGATGCAATATGCTTCAAGGACAAAGAGGGATAGACGGGAAACTTAAAAAAACTCTAGTAACAAAAATACTAGGATTCCAGTTCTGCATTTCATCCTGTGATTTCATTTTGATAATAGGCTACCGTAACCGTTCTTTTCTCTTGATATTGTAAAACCTGTTCTCCAAAGGGACAACCAGAGTGACCGTTGATTCAATTGTCGCGAAAAGTGAAAGTTCTCTCATTCAACATTTATCGATCAACTACAGGGTTGTTTACTCGAAATGTCTCCCTTCAAATTCTCCTATTCAACTCTTCCCAAAGAACTCAAGGATTCTGTATTGAGATTTGTCAGTGTTGCGGATTCAATTAAATTCTTAAAAACGAGCAAAGAATCGAGAGGTTTATTGCTGAAAAATGGTCCGTTACTAGGGAGATTTTTCGATGAAATCCATTTGCAGATCGGATTTCCGTTTGATGACGAGGAATGTCATCCGATGATGTTCATTTATTTGAGGAGAAATAGGAAAACTCTGTACATAGTCTTCGCAAAAGATGGATTAGAATTTGACAAAGAGTTTTCAATCAAAAAAGTATCGGTGAAGCTTTTTTGGAATTTCTTCAATAGAGTGCAATTTTGTCGAAAGCTAAAATTCGACTTTTCCATGGGAAGAACAAGATTTTTACCAAGTGAAGAAAGTCGGGACTATTTCCTTACTTGGAACCCAATATTTTCAAATATTCACTACGTATCCATACTCAATATCACCGGAAATTTACATCTTATGTGTGGATTCTTTGAGAAATTCTATTCAACAAATGTTATCGATAAATTTCAACCAAAAATCACTTGGATTCAAGAAAAAGATGATTTGGCGGCTGAATTTTTCAAGAATTTAATGCAGAAATCAATGCTTTCTGGATGCAAAGTTTGCTCATTTGATGATTTTAATAAAGATAATCGGTTGTTGACCTTCATGGAATCGTTTACGAAAACGAATGCTGAGCTGGTTTTGGCGAATGGGAATTATGAGCATTTTCAGGCAATGCTTAAAGACTACAATATTATTTGCAAATTGAATAATTATACTGCTATCTCTACCGTAAATTCTGACTCTTGGGTGACAAGGGCACCGAAAGATCTTATAATTAGATAAGAAGTAAGAAGTAAGGTAGTTTTCGAGAGTTGGTACGTTTTAGAAAATGAAATTATAACTTTAAGAAGGTGTGACTTTGATTCAAAGTCAAACTCTCCGTTCTAAGCTAACAGAATCGATCAAAAGAAACGAATCTAGAAAAAATTTGCTTTCTTTTGTAATCAAAATCTTTCAGGATATCCGAAAGCTCTTCAAGAATATAATCGAGAACGGAATCCCAAGCACAAATCCTCATTCATCAATCGCCATCTTTCCCAATAGTCCCATTTGCTTAGGATTCGAGGAATCCTATGGAGATCTTATTATGAATCTTGATTCTTTCCAATTCTCATCAATTCCCGATCTTTCTCCTGAAGCCATTCATTTGTTTAGCTATTTCAAGAAACAGTACCACCTCAGTCTTTTGCATAATTCCACTGGTTTTAATAGGATTTTGAAAAATAACTCTACTAGTAAAAGTTTGTATTTTAAAAAGGAGATCTCCGCAAAGAAAAGTTTAATTTGTATGATAATTTGGTTGCTCGATCGCGATGATGAACACGAATATGTTGTCGGTTTTGAGGTTTTCCTCAAATATTATTATGTACTTTGATTTTTGAACAATAAAAGCATCAAGCACAAAATTAGTTTTGAAGCAAATTTGCAGAGAATAACAAACGAAGTAATTAAATTGAGCTTTTTTGGAGACTCTGAGTTTGGAAAGGATTTTTTTTGTGAGCTCGCGTGATATGAAAGGAAATTGGAGAAATTGAACCATAATCTTTCGGTTGATTGTAGTTCAAAAATTGTAGCCTTTTAGCTAAAAAAACTAAATTTTTAGCAAGTGATGGATTTTTGAAAACTTCTTTGTTTCAGTAAAATGTGGTTATTATCGTATTCAATACTCGGTCTAATTTCTCCCGTCTCCACTTTGACTTTGGTATGTTATTCATTGCAAACGATCTGGTAATGAAGTTTGAATCCAAGTTGGTACTAGAGTTTTGAAACATTAGAAACATTTCTATCTTATTCACACTTATCCGTGATATGGCAACTTAAGACCAAAAACTACAAGCTCTTCAACGAATCGCCGACTGTTCGATTGACCGCCCAAAATTTCGCACAGGTATCAAAAATGTACCACATGTGAACCAAAACATCATCAAAATTCGAGTTTAAAGCTAATTTCAAGATTTTTGGCTTTTTTGGAGTGCCAAACACCTTTACACTTTAAAAGTTGACCAAATCGCAAAAGTAAAATGTTTTCATTAAAGAATCGACCCAAATTTGCAATACTTCTTCAAGAAATTAACCAAGCTCTTGGTTTTTTCAAAAACCTAGTTTTCGAGTGTAGTGTATCGATTAGAAACACACTTTTTCACCTACCTATTTTTACCGATCCAGCACTTCAGGAAGTCAACTCCTCACCGAATCCTTGGATAATTGTTATCTATAGCGAATCAAGTAAATTATGCAAACGGTAAGAAATAAAGTTAAACTAATCAAATTAAAAAATAATCGCTTTAGCTATTCAAAAGGAGGATGGCCGAAGCTGGTCAAGGCTATTGGGGAGTGGGAAGACAAATTTTCGGAGATATTCGGAAAAAATCGGGTAATCGTGATAGACTTGAGAACCAAGTTTAAATTGTTGCGTTAGATGGGCGCAATCGAAGAAGGTGAGGGACTTTTTGCGACAAATGAGTACGATTTTCCGATCATCAAGATTTTCCCTCCGAACTCGAGTGGTCAGTTTGATATGATTATCAGTTTTTAAACTGTATTTGATTAGTTAATTAGTAAGACAAACACTAGCGCAGAAAAATGCTGTGTTTTTAACTTTTCCAAAGAAATTTTAAGATTGTATATTTAGGAGTACCGTTGAGCAAGAAAATCAACTGGTACAGCACCGATGAAATGCTCGAGATTTTGCTTGCTATTCATAAAATCGGTAAAGAAGAGGTTAGACTCGTGAATTTACCATGGATCTACCAGATCTAGGTTTTGCCAAAAACATCGCAAGAATGGACCACGCGAATCGACAAAATTTGGAACAATTGGCAAAAAGAGTTGGCATTGGCCAATAAGGGAGGTTTGTATCAGTTTGGGCTTTTTCAATCTTGATGACTTTCGGTTTTGGAAGATAATTTATATTTATTTTAAAGTGATCTAGATACAGTTTAAACAATTTTCAGAAAAAGTCGTTCTGGAGACTTACACGCAAATCATCCGCACAGTCACAACTACAAGAGTCGTGAATCCTTTCCGTTTGTTCATCGGCGTCATTTTTCTGTTTCTCCTTTGTTTGAAATGGATCGTGAAATGTGGTGACACGGGTGTCCCTGAAGATAATGAGCATGAAGAACCGGAAACGAGTTTCCATAGAGCTCCTGAATACTCGTATGATCATCCCCAGCCACAGGCACGGTCACAGGCAATTCCACTTCCACCTTCATGACTACTTCTAATTAGTTTTCCTTTTCACTAAATGCTTTTATTGTAATCTCCAGTATCAAGCGCTTTTGTCAGCTTTCAACTCTATTTTCCACAAAATTCAACGAATTCTCTTTTAATAAATAAAATTTTCCACATTTTGTACACGCAAAAGTCATCACAATCTGAAATTTGTAGCTGTCACCTGTCCAAATTTTTGGAAAGAAGTTTTGCCTTAAATTTGTTTGTATTTTTGAACAATTTGAAGGAAATGCAAAAAGATCTGTTCTCTGAGGATCCTCGTTGATTCAGAAGTAGCCGAACGGAGAGAACAACGCGACTCAAGACTTACATAAAGCTATACTAATGGCATGAGTCCTTAAAGGGGTGGGGCGGTCGATCGTTTGCTTTCCTATTTTGCTGCGTTTCTTTGGTCGACTCATTTTTGGGTATCTGAAAAAAAGAAACAATTATTATGACCTGAAAATGATAAAGAAAGCTCGTTAAAAAGAAGAAAAATTAACTGAAAAAAAATCCTTTGCAAGCGCTCTTTAAGTAGTTTTTTTTTCGCCATGGGTAGGCTTACGGTATTATCCACGTTTTAGCGCGCAGAAAGTCGTCAAACGTCATTTTTGTCTTCAAAACATTATAACTTTTTTGTGAGTTGACAAATTAATACGATTTTGGTCTCAAAATGACCGCAGACAACATTTTGACAAAGTCTACTCCTTGGCATTTCCTAATTTTTTGTTATCATCGAGTAGTGGAGGGCCAAATGCAGGTGAGTTTGGCCGTTTCTGTGTAAAATTACCGATTTTTTTTGATAAAATGCGATTTTAAAAGAATCTACCAGACGGATTTTGATAATTTTTTTTCGCCATTGAATTCAGCACATTTTTCTGCGTCAAATGGCTATTCAAACGTAAAAATCCTATAGAAAACGCATTTTCGCGCGGATGTGGGGGGAGAGGGGTATTAATCGCGGTGGATCAACTGTAAAGTGTACCGTTGAAAACTAATGAAAAAAGTCCGTTTGTTTAATACATTTCGTATAGCATCAGTAGCATTTTGTTTCCGTTCGATTTTTTATTTATAGATGAAGTATTATTATTGTATGTGAAAGGGGAAGTTGTCCCATATAAAAGCCCTCTGCAATGACTGGCAAATCAACGGATCCCCGGATTCATTCATTTCATCGTTCGACAATGAAATTCACTCTTCTGTGCGCTCTTTTTGGAGGCCAGTAGTTATTTTTTGTATTGAGATATTGACTATTGAGATAAAACGAGTCTGGCACTCTTGACTGCAAGCATATGAAAGCTAAACTAACAGCAATTAGTCAATGCTTTCCATTTTCAGGTATTTCGGCGGTTGTCCTGCCGGGTGCTGAGATCACTGGACTTGTTAATGTAAGAAGTCCGTCGAAATCCTTTTCAAATCCCTCCCCTTTAGGCCCACAATTCATTCCGTTCTCAGTTGGCCTTAGGAACGTATAAAGCAAAAGATGGGACACCATTTGCTTCAGCCACCAATATGTTGTTGATTGTGAGTGAATACGGAATAGAGAGATACAGGGAGAATACTCAGCTGCAATGTATTGTATTCAGCAATGGAACTCGACTTTGGCGACAAGTGCCTCGAACTATGCGGCCACTTGTTCATTTCTGACTCATTCGGGCACAAGTGGAGTCGGCGAGAATCTCTACATCACGACGAGCAGTGTTATCACGGGAATAGGTAGACACGAATGCTCACTGAATTTCCTTCATAAGCAAATCCTTTCAGGGGCTGCTTCCAGCAATTCGTGGGCTAATGAGTTCTACAATTTTGGACCGAAAGGCTATGTCTACTGGTCTTCGGGCAATAACTCGACTGGACATGCTACACAGGTGAGAAGATATTCATTGTATTTCAAAGATGACTCGTTCAGATGGCCTGGGCAACCACAGGGACCGTTGGTTGTGGATATGCGACTTGCTCGAATGGTCCAACTGGATGGACATCATACACAATTGTCGTCTGTCAATACTATCAACAGTGAGTGAACCTAACTGGATTTCAGCTCCATTTTTACAGAGGAAACTGGGGAGGACAACAGGCGTATGCCCAGGGAACCACATGCTCCCAATGTCCATCTGGGACGACATGTCAGACGAGCACTGGTCTCTGCGCAAGCGGAAGTGGAGCCACGACGACCCCATCCTCCATCACCACAGTCAAAACGACTACAGCTCAAGGAGCCGGCACACCTTGTCAACAGTGTGCCCGCAACGTGGACACTCTCAACGAGCAGTACTATCCTAATCTGGGAACGGTCTCTTTTACCTACAGGTATACGATTTATGCTACATAGTTGTCGCAACAAGATAAAGTTCTGGCAAATTTTTATCTGACTCTTGTGCAATTCGATGATCGATTCTCGATGGCGGAGCTTCTAGCCATTCTAAAAACAACACATTTTATATGAAAAAGTTGCAATCATATTTTAAATATAATAAAAACAAAAAAAAACCAGAAATGAAGCTTAAATCAGACAGACGTGATATCTTGTTGCGGTTTTTATGGCGCACCCTGTATATCTGAGAGCACAACCCCATAACCCCTAGACCATCTATACTTTCCAGAACTGACCCAGCCAACGGCAATTGTTTGATCGCCGATTGGTACTGCAAAGTCGACGCTCCCTATCAAACGGTTGGTTTGATAAGAAGAAATACAGAAAGCAATACTCCAGAAAAGCATAAGCTAGTACATTTGTATGATTATATTATTCCTTCCCTTCAAGGCCGGCTTCCAACTGTACACTGGCGGTCCAAGCTACATGACTCAAGTATTGGATTATAACAACATTGTCGGCATCACCTATGTAAGTCATCGGAATGACTTGGAATTCTTAGGGTTATCAGGCGTCACTATTTTAAGAAGAAGGATTTGTTTAATATTTTGAAAATCTACAGTTGGGCGCCAACGACACGACCGCTAACGGCAAATACAAGCCGTTTGTGTGCAACAGTGCATCCCAATGGAGCTTCAACGGAGTGGTCAGTGAAAAAATATGGGTTTCACTTTAACTTAGACTTACTCAAGGTTATTAGAGGTTGTTAGGGTGAGAATAAACGTCACATCAATATAATTGAAGCTGCTTTCAGAGTGATCTTGTCTTGGATTGCTTCGCCTACAGTTAAAGATCCTTGTCTATTCATCTACTGTACATTTTATAAATATATTGTATTATCAACGGAAATAAATTGTGTCTTAAAAAATTATGGGTTACATAAGAAAACTTTCATGATGCTACATAAAATTCACTTCTGAATTACTCTGGGGGAATTCTTTTGAACAAATCACCGTTTCAATTGACCAACCCAATAAATTCCACAAAGAAATCTCACAAGTAATTATCCGTGTTATTTTTTAACAAAACCTTGAGCAATGCCAGAGAACACGACTAAATGAACAAATTTTTGACGCTGTCTCTCTGTCCACGTAAACAAAATCTAAAAAAATCGATGTTTGACTTATTTTTAATTTAAAAAGTTGAAACCAAAGCTTCAGTCCCATAGAAATAAAGAAAGTTTATTAATAATGCTTCAAAGAGTTGAACAATCTGATAAGTTCAACTTATTGGTTGGTTGTCCTCAAAAAGAAACTTCTTCTTTTGATAAACTAAACCCGTAGATCCTGAGGATCAGTCAATGTATCGAATCCCCAATATAGATGTACAGGCAGGGTCATGTCTTCAACATGATACTCTGGTGGAGTTGGCTAAAAGCCTATGTTTAAAAGTGATTTTACTAAGCTTGTGGAACCTTATACATTTTCGAAAACGCTGAAATCAATCCCAACTGGACAACAGAGGTTGGCAATAGTTTTCATGAAATTTCGAGGTCATCGACCATCAAATACCCCGAACCTTTCGTGATGTTAGGCCCATGTTTAAAGATGAGGAATTAAGAGACTCAGTCAATGATGCCAAAATCTGGCTGATCGAATGTAAGCTAACGGTTTGACTACGGTAATTTTCTCAAATAGGTGCCTTTTAGAAAACGCATTACTCGAGAGGAACACACTCTAATAGAAAGCTTAGGGTATTTTGATGGCCTTTTGCATTATCTAAACATAAAATCTCCATCTGGAAAAAGGCATCTAGAGATGTTAAAAACCAAAAGTGTAGATCGAAAGGTCTAAAGAAAACAAAAAGAAAACAAAAAGAAAACATAATGCCTGATTTTTGCTTTACTTTCGCACTTACCTTGTAGATGAACTAAGCGAGCCTTGCAGCGTCTCCAAAAATTTGTAAGCCCATCAAATCACTCTAGCCGGGTGATTTTTATTCTTTTTATAATAAAATCAGCGATATGAAAATAAAAAAACAGGTGCTTGCCGTAAAAAATTTTTTATGGTCACCCGGCCGCGATTAATACCCCCTTTAAAAATACTGTTAAGCTTCAATCTTTGACATTTCTGTCCTCATGAAAAACGATTGATTCAAGCTAATTACAAAAACCCTGAAAAAAAACTAGCTATTTACTTAAATAATCAAACATTCCAATCTTTGCTTTCTTCATTTCCAGGTGGAAATGCAGCTGGGAATATCAACTGGAAAAGTGGAAAATCCACTCCGACAAAAACTTTCAAAACAGTATTAAATTGGGATGATGCTCGATGCGCCATCGTTTTATTTATGGTTTGAGTCCGCTTTGGCCATTGTGTCGACTCCATTGAATTTCTTGGCTTTGTTTTGCATTGTGAAGAAAACCCCGTCTGAAATGAATGACTATCGATCACATTTAGTCGTGTATCAAGTAACTTGGAGATTTTTATTTCTTGTATAAAATCATTAGATTCTAACGATGGCATTGGACTTTGTGATCAGCTCCATACGACCTGAGTTGAATTTTCCGGCCTTGTCGGGCAGGATTTTTGGAATCTGGGATACCGTTTTTGAATTTGGAGCCCAGCAAGCTTTGGTAAGAATTGCGTCAAGCCTAAACTAAATGCTTGCCAATCAATTTACTGAAACTCACAATATTATCCCATTTTCTAAAGATTTCAAACAATCTAAAACCCGGCAAAGAGTATTCAAAGTCACAGGTGTTAGATCAAATCTCAAAAGCCAAGCACTAGATTGAGGGCAAATGGACCTGACGATCCGACAAATTTTCAGGGATGCGGTTCTTTTCTCGTGGGTGCTGTTTCTTGTTCAATCAATCAGCTCTTTTTCTACAAATGGCAGAGTTTGCTAGCTGAGGATCATTTTCTCAAGTAAACAACACTTTATCTTAACTGAGTTTTCTCAGATTATCTAGTCGTGGTCGTTTGCTTTATCTTCTTTTAATATATGGAATTTTTCCCTTAAACATTTCTCTCGGCTTTGAGTTAGCTAGTTATGAAAAGGGACCGACAAGTGAGAATATGCGGGAAATGTTACAGGTTGGTGAATTTGAAAAGGGGAGATTCAAACTTTGTTGTACCCAACCCAATCTTTTTGGATACCAGATTCATCAACGATTCCTAAATGGATTGTGTAAATGGATTTAGTACAGGAGGAGCTACAGTAACGGACAGAGCCATTGGTCTGGTTCTAGTCTAAAATATACAGGGTGCGGCAAAAGTTCGGAGCCGCTATGAAAACATTGCAGAAAATTTAGCTCACGCTTTTTTTTGAGTCTCGTATACTTTTTTCCTTTTTTCGAGTATAGTTAAGGTGATTTGTTACAAAAATTTTCTTTTTAGGAGAAAATTCGTAAGAATGAACGCCGAAAAACGACGCGATGTGATTCTCGGATTATACCAAAAAAATAGCCCGGAGATGCGGAAAAAATAGCCCGGAGATTGTAAAAATCACGAAATATCCAAAAGCACCGTCAACAAAGCAATTAAACGCTACAAGGAGATAAAGAACAACAAGGATCGCCCTTGAAGTGGTCGACCACCAACTACCGTAACACCTACGAACATCAACGAAATTCGCTTTCGGATTCGCCAAAACAAGCTGCGGTCGATGCGAAAGATGGGCAAACAGCTGAAAATTAGCCCTCGAAGCGTTGAAAGGATTGTTAAAGGGAAACTAAGATTCTTTAGCTACAAGTTGGCCAAAGCACACGTCTTGGGCGACAAATCCCAGAAAAAACGAAAGCGTCTAGCAAAGAAGATGGTGCGCTTGGTGGTGACTGGCCTACTTGAGAGGATCCTCTTCACAGATGAAAAGATTTTTTTCTATCCAGTCATTGCACAACCGCCAAAATCATAGATAACTTCTCAAAAGGGGTCTGAAGAACACATTTGCGGCAAATTTGATGGTTAGAAAGGCTTTTTCAGCTTCGATTATGGTGTGTGGAGGTATGTGTGCTACAAGTAAGACACCGCCTGTTTTTTTGGACAGAAACGTCAAGATGAATGCTAAAAACTGCCAACAACTGGTATTAGAAGATCTCTTGAAACAGTGGGCAACAAAACACTTTGGACAAGCTGGTTTTTCCCTGCAACAGGACTGGGCTCCGGCGCATGGTACTCATTCAACTCTCAACGTTTGCGCTCAGTTGTTTCCAGGCTTTTGGGATAAGACCATTTGGCCTTCAAATTTGCCAGATTTTAATCCCCTCGATTACTCCGTTTGAGCTATTTTGGAAGGCAAGCTCTCGATGAAGACGTATCAAACAGTGGATGTTTTAAAATCTGCTCTGAAACGAGTCTGGAATGAAATAACCGTTTAAGCGTGCGCCAACATCGTGAGGAACTTCCCAAAGCGTTTAAAGAGGTGTATCGAAGCGGATGGTGGAAATTTCGAGCATTTGTTATAAGTTATTTGTTGTTATGATTCGAATAAAGAATTTGTTATTACCCTAAAATTCCATAGATAAGAGCGGTTTAATTTTTGCAAAAATTTTTTTTTAATATTTGAATTTATTATAAAACCAAACAACAACAACAACAAAAGTAACAATAATTTAACTAATATTTTCAATTTCTATATCGTCATCATCGTTTATCGTCATCCATACAGGAAAAATCGTTTTTCAGATTTTCAACATCACACAATGCTTTTTCAAAGCTGTGTATGATAGGGTCAGAAGAGATGGAAAAAAACTTTCGCTGACCAAAAATGCTGCTTCTTGGTAGCTCATTCTTTTTCTGATCCCGCTTTTTGTTTGTAGTTTGCATTGGCTTCGTTTGCCATCCATTTTTCAAGCCATCCTTCAATTTGTCCTTAAATGGTTTGTTGATACCTACGTCTAACGGCTGCGGAATTTTGGTCATACCACCTGGTATTACAGCGATTTTACTGTGTTGTTGGCAGAATTGCTTTACTTTGTCAGTTATATGACAACGAGCAGAGTCGAAAATGAGTAAGGACCGATCAGGGTCTAAATTGCAATGTTGCCTCTGATTCCATACTTCAGTGATCCATTCTTTCATCCATTCATCCAACTTTTTTCATTCGTTTTGATGATCACATTTGCCGAGAATTTGCCTTTTGGTATCAACTTCTTCTTAAAAATGAGCATCGACTTGAGTTCTTCACCAACAGCAGTCACACCAAGTACACTGTAAAATTTGATTTCTCATGACCAGTGGAAACAATTTTTATGTTGTCTCGCCACTTGACATCCACGGTCCGTTCATACACGACATCAAAGGGAACCGGAACTTCATCAATATTTCCTAAGTTGTAACGAGAAATGTTTAAGGCTTCAGCTGCGACAAACTTCCGGAAAGAAGCACATTTTTGCTAAGCACACCAACGCGGGAATGCCTTGGCAGTGGTTGTCATGGTAGTGGTTGTCATGGTAGTGGTTGTCATGGTAGTGGTTGTCATGGCAGTGGTTGTCATGGCAGTGGTTGTCATGGCAGTGGTTGTCATGGCAGTGGTTGTCATGGCAGTGGTTGTCATGGCAGTGGTTGTCATGGCAGTGGTTGTCATGGCAGTGGTTGTCATGGCAGTGGTTGTCATGGCAGTGGTTGTCATGGCAGTGGTTGTCCTACACTTGTTCTTCTTCGTATCGACAATTTTTTTCGTGCCATGAATAAGCTGCACCAACGCGGGAATGCCTTGAACTCGTGGTAACCGTGCTCTTCTGCTAGCTTCTTTGCTCTGGTTTTAAGGAAAAAAAATTAATATCCATAACAAAATTTCAGAAAAAAGTATTTTTTAGCGAAAACCGCTCTTATCTATGAACCGCTCTTATCTATGGAATTTTAGGGTAATTTTTAACTTTTTAAAGCTAGTTTTTAAACCTTTAACTATCTTAAGAAGCGGCTCCAAACTTTTGCCGCACCCTGTAGTGAGATGGAGTTACATTGCGGGAATGATATGAAATCAAATCTGGATCCTTTCAAATCTGGTTCAGATCTTGAGAAGTGGAAATTGAATTTGACGCGAAATGAGAAGTGCCTCGTTTTTGATGTATTTATGAAAATTGCATTGCTTTTCTTAAGGAACACCCATCTTACGCATATCTTGCGAACTATCCTGATATTTATGTCGCGAAAATGGTCCCCGTTTATCCACCGTATATCAATTTGACAGCCCTACATATTGTGCTGTTCATGATCTTTTTCACCGTACTCATCATGACAATACTGGTTGGTTTCTTAGTTCAAAACAAACAAAAGTGATTTAGAATACTTTTTACGCATTCTCATGCGAGAAGATCATTAACAAATTTTCTCCACACATCAGTGAGAAAAGTAGGAGGATACAGAAGAGGTTTTTCCGAGCACTCTGCATTCAGGTGGGTGAGGATGAAGTTCTTACTTTAAGCCACAAGTAGCGCTGGATGGAAAAATCTAGAGTTACAATACTTGAATTATAGACAGTGGTCCCGCTCAGTTCACACACGATTCCATGGGTATCTTACGGCATAATCGTTTGCTTAGACACCGGATACATCAATCAACGTATTTTATGAAAAAGAATGATTTAATGATAGATTTCCAGCGTTAAACAATTTCCTCTTTGCACTCGTCGGTGCCCACGGAACAGAGTCGGCGATTGCTCTTTTTGTTGTCACCGAACCGTATCGGGTTCATATTTTGGAGATTCTTGCGAAAGTACCAATAGTGGGACACTTTATTGTCCCTTTCAGAAAGAATCGGCCACTAAAAATCGTTCCATCAACGTTTAATATTTGATAAAGGTTTATGATAGTTGGTTATTTATGAATTTCTAGTAATAAAGTGTGTTCTTCTTGGCTAAGGCATTTTCTAAAAGATACCTATTTGCAAGTAATACCGTAATGAAGCCACCAGTCTTGATTCAGTTAATTTGATTTTGGTATCAATTGATGAGCAATCACATGGCTCGATCAATAATACCAAAATCAAATGAAACTGGCGGTTTGATTACGGTAGCTTTTAGGTATTACTTTTCGGCTGTTTAAAAAAAGCTTCTGGACATTTTAAGTTTTATTAGTTGTACGTTTTTTCTTCAAATTATCTACAAAAGTAAGAACATAGATAGTTTGAAAAAAGCACAAAGCAATGTAAAGCAAACTTGGGATACCTCTAAAAGTTATGAAAAATAACCACAAAGCTCAAAATGATAAGCTCTACAATAAGTTACAAATGTGAACTTTACGTTATGAAATTTAAAATCACAATTGAGCCTTTTTAAAGTATAAAGAAATCGACTTTTTCATAAAACAACTCACAGTTGAACTGCTTGATATTTCACAAAGAGCCGTACTTCATCCATGAATTGCAGAAAACCGTAGCAATCATTTTTGGGCTCTTGCTGAACGAGAATCATAAAATATAGAAGATTTCCATGATCGTCAATTGTCTGATGAAAACTTGCGGTTGTGACAATCGTTTCACCGGGCATCAAAAAGACATGCCGATTAAAGATTGGTTCAAGAGGATCTGAGACAGAGACACCCTTTTCCCGTTGATTTCTCATAAACTCTAAGATCCGATTGAAATCTTCGTTTGCCAAAAGATTAGCCGCTTCCAAAACAACAACAAAGTTAGGGTTCGTTTTTGGAAAACGGTTTGAAATAATTTCTTGCAGTGTTTCTTTTAAAGTCTCCATTGGAAGGGAAAACTTCAAATGATTAAGTGCAGCCAATTCTAGAAATGATTTAATTGGGAGAGGTTGACGATTTAGTGTGACTGTCAATCGAGGACAAGTATTAAATGTTGTCTGAATAAAATGAGTCTTGAATTCAGTTGAAGACTCTCGAGACTCGGTTATGCAGATTCGGCCCCGTTCGATCACTCGAAAAGAGGTGTGCTCAAGGAATTTCTGATATGTCGAGAGATCGGGCACGCCCATCCACAAAATGGCCACAGTTTTCAGATTTGAAAAACACTCTGCCAGCTTCTTCATCTCAATCAGATCTATTACTTGGGTTTTCGTTTTTCGAATTGATGCAAACTTTAGATCTTTGCAATATGTGACTTTTGCAAACAAAGCTTGAGGTGGTAGCTGATGAAAAATATATTTTAATTCAAAATCTTTCACTTTCATCTCAATTTCCAACGGTTTTGCGTGAACATCATGGTTTGGATCAAGTCGAAAAGTCAATTCTAAATAATCCAATTGTTTTTCGAAAGGCCCATTGACCAAAGAATATCTTCGAAGCACTTTGTTTACTTTTGTCAATTTCAATTTCGTTTCCGGATCAACTTTCTCCAGAATTGCCAGGTTCAATTGGGCTGGAAAGCGGAGAAATGAGAGCTTTTTCGGAGGCTCTGGTGAAATGGTGGTCATTGTTGAAAGAAATTATAGAAATATCGATGAAGAAATGAATTTTAAAAAAGTGTGTTGAAAGAAAATGGAATAATTGATAAGATTTTGATTGAGACACACAGTTTAAGACGGATTTCAAATCAACCGCCAGCCGTGGGTAGAAAAGTACGGTTGAAAGAGCGGGTTTTGCAAGAGTTGATAAGCAATTTGATAAGCAATAAGGGGATTTGATGGGATGATGAAATAGTCATAGGAAGGCCATGGTTGGCAATGAAGTGCAAAATGTTTGTTGAACTGTTCATCACTGTTTGTCAATCACTTGTTTAATGTTAAGTGTTCAAATCTGAAAGTTACGTAAATCCTAAAATGAAGCTCATTTAGATCGTGTTTTTTTGTCTATGTTTATGGGATAGGTTTATTTTAACACGTACACAAGAGCAGAATCAGTACGTAGCACAAACATGTACACAAACTCATAACAATATTGCATAGTTAACATTAGAACATAATAATTCAGAACAACAGTTGAAAGTATTGTAAACAGCCAAAGAATTAAAAGTAACTGTAAAATTTTACTTGCTAAGGCCACAATAAGTTGAACCTATAAAATTTACGGTAAATTGTGAATAACTACTATACAATTGGTAGAATACAGTTGGTTTAAAAATCACGAACTATTACTCTTGAGCTTCCTCATACTTCACAAAGACTTGAACTTCATCCATGAATTGTTGAAAACTGTATCGGTCCATTTCGGCCCCTTGTTGAATGAGAGCCAAAAAGAAGAGAACATTCCATTGTAAATCTTTCATTCATTGTAAATCTTCTGCCGAAAACTGTAAGCACAATTGTTTCACCAGTGACCACGTTGATGTCTCGATTGAAAATTGGTTCATGGGGTTCTGAAACACTGGCTCCCCATTCCCCTTGTTTGCCCAGAAATTCTGAAATCCGATCGAAATTTCGTTCTATTTTCGGATTGTCAATGATCGAATCCCCAACCTTTATTTCAATTTCTAGAGGCTTTGCGAGAACCTCGTGGTTTGAAAGAAGTCGAAAAGTTAGCTCCAAATAATGCAATCATTTCCTGAAAGGTTCATTGATTAGAGGATAGTCTCGAAGGGATTGGTTTACTTTCGTAAAGGTTAATTTTTTTCCAGGATCAACTTTTCCAGAATTTCCAATTGTAATCCGATTGGAAACCGTGAAAATAAGAGTTTCTGTAGAGTTTCTGAGAGATCGGTGGCCATTTTTGTGATCAATCAAAAAAAATGATAGGAACAGTTTAAATAAGTCAAGCTTTGATGAAAAAGTGACAAGAAGCAAAAGTAAAAGTTTCTAAAACATGGGCAATTTGGAAGGCTACCATAATTTTTCTTCAGATTTCCATGTCTGCTCTAATCAATTTGGATCCCATTCAATTAGCAGGTTTATTTCTCATCGAGTGAGATCATAAAAACTCCATGCCTTAAACATCTTATTCCCCTAACTTTATTTGATTTCCACTTGATCCTTCCTCATGGGTAAAACAAAGGGCTAAGATCGTTATGTATTGTATTTTACTTATATGATTTCAAATGCCGGTCAAACGCATACTTTTTACCATGGAAAGAAATTCTTTTTTAACCGCTTCTTAAGGTGAATTCTCATGGTTCTTGGCTCAAAGTCAGACAAATTCTCAAGCCCACATCTTTGAAAGGCTTCATGGTTTCTGTTTCCAGATTCCATCTCAAAACATCTTTCAGTTTTTTACAATGAGTCAGCAATTCAATCAAAAACCCTTATCACAAAGTTCACCATAGATTTTCCCGTCTCCGATTGCTTTCACTTTGAAAATATTGTGCAACAATCCTTTCCCAATCCCATCTACCGTAGCCGTTCTTTTCTGCAGTCTCACCAACTGCATATGACCACCCCTCAGCTATTCAAAATCCATCTTTTCACTGCCTTAGCCTTACCTAAATTCTGTCTTTCCCTACCTCAATGGATCCTAATCACTTAACATTTCCATCACTACCTCAGAATCTGAAAAATTCGATTATCAATCAAATCGATGTCACCGATGCTCTCAATTTACTTCAAGTTAATCAAGAACTTCGAAAGAAAATTCTCTTGAAAGGACCTTTTCCAAAAAATGTTGAAGAAATTCGGCTAAATCCTCAGTATGAGAAAGAATTTCATCTCTATGATGAAGAAGAACGAAATCTACCCTTTCCGAGATTCAAATTGGGAATTAGCACACGGGAATCCCACAGTTTTGTTTATGACTTTAAAATTCTTCATATCAAGAATCACAAAAAACTTCACATCTCCGGGAAAACGATTTGGTTGTTGGTGAAAAGGTTTGAAAACGTGAAATCAATGAAGATCACGTTGATTCGAAAGATTCCGGATGATTGCAAAAATCGAGAATGGCTGCTAGGAGAATATAGAAAACTTTTGAAATTTCTACCAAGACCGCATTTTTTGGAGAGATTCGAGATTTCCTACAACTTTCAACTGACTAAGCTCGTCTTTGAGAATTTTGAGTCAAAAATTCTTGAGCTTTGTCATTTTCGTGTATTCATCGATAATGAAGATCGGCGAGAAGCTTACGGATATTTCATGGATTTTATGGGAAACGAAAAATTCGTCGACTGTAAAATATTGAAACTGAATCGACAAAGAGAGCCGAGTTGGGAAGCGCTGACAAAAACGAATGTTGAATTGCTGCTGTATGTGACAGACTTCGATCGTTTAGCTGAATATCTTCAAGTTTTATTTGACCAAGGAATTCCTAGCAAATTTCCGAATCGAGCTGCTGGTTTATTTGCAGAAAAGTTGAAATCAAAAGAATCAAAGAAAGTTTTCGATCAGTTTTTGAGAAAATTCCTCTCGTCGACACCTGGGCTAAAGAGAATGGGAGAATTTTCCAATAAAGCAAAGAATTTATTGGAGAACTTTCAAAGGTGGAATAAAAACTTGATTGATCTTGGTTTTCACAATATTTCTTCTGTTGCTGATGGAGAATTTCTAGAAAATCACTTTTATCGGCAGAGAATCGATGAGGGAAAAGAATTGCACTGTGTTGTTTCCTATTTTGAATCAGTTATTGATAGTTCTTTTTATACGCAAGTTTTGTTAAAGTATGTTGATGAATAAAAGTTGTTGAAATGTTATTTGATTGAAAAAAAGAAATTGCATAAAATGAATGTGATTTTAAAATTGTTGAGTACAGATAAAAATGGATCAAATCACTTGCCTTTACAAATTACAACGCACTTACACTACCGTAGCTCAATGGTTACAGTAATCCAAGAGCAGTTGGTGCCGTAGCTTCAAAGAATAACACGCTAGGAAGCACGAAATTCTATAAAAGATCAGATCTATGGTAAGATTAGGGCCAGAAGCTCTATAAATTGCTTTAAATCTTGAAGATCACATAAGTTTAAACAGTTATAACCTACCTATTCGCTAGTCCTTCAGTATTCAAAAACAAGGAAAACTATTGATTGACAGCTTGCCTTTGCAATGCTCACTATTCCAAAACACACTCAAATCAAGATTTCAGGTTTGTTTTCGATCTTTTTTACGATCAAATAACGCTAACGGCTAACGAGAACATAGTGCTTTTTCGGTTCCTTTTCGAAAAATGTTGACCCTTGTTCATTTCAAAATAAAATCTGAATGCTTTTTGCTTAACTTCTTACGCAAACAGTGCCTTTTCAATTTCACTTGCAGACTTTTAAGGAACTCAAAGCGTTGATCCATATCGCAAGGATGACCCGGGAAATCATGAGAGAAAAAGGGAAATCTGCGGCTTTTTGAGATTCAAATCTATTGAGAGCGCGAAAATTTCTTAGGTAGATTTTTTAAATTCAATTGCATAGAAAAACTTAAATTTTGAAGTTTACCAAAAAAAGCTGACTAATTTTTGTCCTTCAACTGTTTTATTTGATCTTAAAATTTTTCGATCTAAAAAGCTTCACTTTAGATGCGTTATTTGTATCTTTTAATCCTCTTCACAGCTGTTTTAATGATGTTGACGACGATGGTGAGAAGATGGGAAACAGAGGCAAGAATGAAAAGGAAAGAAATTAATGGAGAGATTGAAAGGCACTGGGTCAGTTACTTTTTTGGATTTGATTTTTTGCTCATAAAAAAGCTTTCAGCGTTACAAACCCACTGGTTTCACGATTACTCCGAAAGATGCTTGTCCACAAAGTGTTGAGGTAAAGTGAAAGCTTATACTTGATCAGCATTTTTTTCAACTTCAAATAATTAAGGTACTGCTCGTTGTATCATCTGGTATGACTCATCAACAACGAAGGGCGTTGATTAGACAAACCTACGGCAAGAAACAGTGGCAGAAACAGGTGAAAAGAATCAAAAAGTTCTGAATGGATTAGCTTTCAGTTCAACTATCGCGTAATCTTTGTTGTTGGTCGAAGTTTGCAAGAAGATGACGAAGAAATATTGAAAGAAGAAGCGAGAATGAATGGCGATATTTTGCAGGCGAATTTTGTCGATGGATACAGGATGAACACGGTGAAGGTGAGGCGAAGTCGAGCTTAGAGCTGGCTTTCAAAATGATACCCGTCAATTTTTGAAAGGACTACTTTCTGTAATGTATTTTTATATGTTAAATGTTATCTTAATAAGAAATTGCATTTTCCATTCGTTCCCTCCAATCCATTCACTACATTGCTTCCTTTTCAAGACAACTTTATGAGCAACAAATTTATACCAGAATTTATACCATTTAACTGGATACAGAACGGGATAGTTTCTCATGTTTTTTTTACAATTTTGTCTCTACAGATTTCTTTTCAGTTTCTCAACTGGATGCGCTACGTTCACGACGAGTGTCCAAAGATCAAATTGGTCTTGAAATTAGATGGTGAGTGAAATTATAGACAGTCTTATCTGTCAAACGTAAATTTTCTTTGATATTTTTCAGATGATATCTTGGTAAACATTCCCTGGTTTTTCGATGACGTGCAAAGTGGAAAAATCTCTAGAAATAATACGTTGACTTGTCGAAAATTCAATGATGCTGTGACAAGGGATAAGAAGTCCCCCTTGGTAATTTGTTTGGAATTAAAATTTTAGAATCACTAACTTCTCACATTCAGGTACGTCTCAAGAGCCGCTCATCCGTCGAATCAATGGGAAACCTACTGCTCTGGACCGGCTATGATTTTGGTAAGCAATCAAATTTTGATGATCAACAAAGTTGGTAAATACATTCCAGGAAAACTTATAAATTCAATCCAAATAATTTCTTTCAGTCAACCGATCTGTTCTCGAGGTTGATCACACGAATCGAATCAAAAGAACACTACAATTCGGTGAGTTTCACTTGAGCTAGATTTTCTATTTTGACTTAAACTGAAACTTTAAGCTATCTGATCCAAATGTAGTTTAAATTCTTTCAAGCATTACATTTTATTATATTGTCAAAGATCAGTTTTTTAGGTCGACGATGCTTTTATCACCGGACAAATCGCTAAAGAGGTTCACGCTAAACACGATTTTGAGCTCTACAAAGACAGGTGAGTTATTTGGACTAGATATTGTTCAATATTCAAATCCAACCTTGTTTCAGTTGTTTCTGGAATGGTCTCCCAGAATATGATGGAAAAATCGATAAACCGATGCTTAGTGGGGGCGCGATTTTTGGTGGGATTTGAGATCAATGAAAGATTCGTTCAAAAGTTGAATAGTCTTTTAAATATAACACTTGCCTGTGAGATTTAAATATTGAAAAATTCTTTGTTGTTATTGAAAATAGTTTAGGCGAATATCGTTCATCGAGTGGAATGCGAAGAGTTTGGGAGCAATTGTTGATCATGAATGGAGCTATCACCGATCCACCGGATCATCTACCCAAGTCTTTCAAAGAGAGACCAAGTCGGAATGATGTTATTTAATCATGATGTAACTAGATTTTATGACTAATTTTGCATTACTGTAGCTTTTATTGTAGTCATAGTTGCAGTAAACACTCATCAGTAAACCGGTAAGAATACATGTTTATTGGCGATTTTTTTGCTGTAATCGTTTCCAGTGTGATTACGGGCATAATATTCTGTATTCTTGTTAACTAAAAATGAAAACCTTCAAGAACTTGAAAGCTTTCAAAGCCTTTAGCATAAAATTTTCATTTTTCCGGCGTTTACAGCTGATAACAGTTTATAATCCCATGAAGATAAGGCGTAAGTCAATTTTTTTTCTGAAAATTCGTTTTCCACAACTCATTGCAAACTATTTTGCATCTCCAACATGCCCATTCCTTCACATTTCCGATTTCCCACTCTTCCCGAAGAGCTGAAAGATGTGGTTGTCGATTTTTGCAATCCTTGTATGTCAGGTTTCATGACCCATGCCAATCACGAGCTCCAGAATCTCATCTTGAAAAATGGAGGATTCTGCAAGAACATTACCGAAATCGAGCTCATTTTTGAAAATTCAATCGTGCAAAATGAGTGGTGCCCAAAAATGAGAACTTATTTGCCGTATTTACGTGTGAGAGCCCACTTTGAGTGCCCGAATTGTGATGGCACTTTCACTGCATCAATCACCGAGAACTTGTTCACTCCGGAACCATTCCACCGAAACAATTGGATTTCAGTACCAACAAAGAAACCATTTCTCGTCTTCTTCAAAGCAACTTCGTTTTTGCAAAACCGTGCGAATCACGCTAAAAGAAATGCCGCCATGTACACTCAAAACGTATGCTCATTTCTTGAAAAATCTCTTTGGAGAAGACCAAATTTTCTCAAAACTTCGATACATTGCAAACTTGCATCTAGATCTTATCGGTCATCGGTCATTGTTGGAAATCATTTTGAAAAGTTTTTCCCCAAAGCCGTTAAACATTTGCATCTTAAATATGAGACAGTTGTGGCTAAGCAAGGAGACTGAATCGATAGAAGAATCATTGGGGAAATTCATCGAGAAAAATGAAATCAAAAAATGTCGAGTTTTCAGCACATCAAATTATCACTTGCTTCGACCTTTTGTGTTAAAAGATATTAAACCAAAAGTCTTGATTGCTCGTTCGGATCAATGCATGGGTTTCATCGATGGAGTTGTGCGTTTCTGGCACAACGTTGTCCAAAAAAGCCCAAACATCTCATTAATTCTAAACGCTAAACATGAGGCAACAGTTGAAAACTTTCATGAAAGATTCTTTGTAAATGCGACGAATCATTTCTTGAACAATCTCAATATTGATCGAAAAGATATCCTCTCAGCAATCAGCCCGGAAATGGAAACCTTTTTGGAAGTTTTTCACGAAAACAGTTCATGAGACTTATGACGGGGAATTCCTTGGCAAAATTCCTGCAGAAAATTTTCGATTTCCATCAAATAGTCTCGAAGAGTTTCTACGTGATCAGAAAATGAAAATTTTTGTAAGAAAAGAATTCCTCGATGGTCGCCCAACGTTTTTTCTTTTCACCTTGGAAGCAACCGGGGCAAACACTTGCGATCTTCGATGCTGGATTAAAACGTTAGACCATTGTCAGCCATCTTTGTCATTTTGCATTGGTTAAATTTCGACAAACATTTTAGCCTTTTTTGTGTTATTTCAAACATCTGAATCTATACAAAAGCGTTTGCCTGTAAATGGCCTTGCAACCCAATTCTAGCCCCTTTAACACACTATCAGATTTTCAATCGCATCACTTTGTATTGATGACTTGGATAAATCAGAAAAGCATATTGTAAAATGCATTAAAAATAAAGCTAAACATTTCGAAAGGGTTTTCAAAACTCCACACACACCGCCAACATTTTTGCTATACATTGTCAGCCATCTTTGTCAGTCAAAGTGTCCCCCTTTTGTCCCCGTGGGCCGGGGGAACATTATCCCCCTCTTTGTCCCCCTGGAAGTTTTTTCAACTTTTTTTTGTTATAAAGCGTAATTTTTTTTGTAACAATTTTTTGTAACTATCCAAAAATAGTTCCTAGTTTCTGGCGAACGAAATGCAAAACATTTGCAACATTTTAAGTGAAAAGAACTCAACTGAAATCAGCTCAAAGGCAAAGAAAAGATTTCAATCAATATCAACACTTGTAGTTTCAGCATCCATATCGTCTTCCTCTCTTCACTTTGATCGAAGAGTGACGAGTTTGCAAGCGGAAACGATGGAATCAAAGTGGGCATCTTCGAAAAGCTCCTCGGCAAACTCCAGAGTATAACGGCTCGGGGAAAACCTAAAGCACAAAACAGAGTAAAAAATAGATAAGGAAAAGAAACCTACCTTCTAGTGACATCGCCTTGACCAGCATCATGAACAGTGATCATGAACATGAATCCACTAATGAGGGCAGTAGTCGTCCTCTTCATTTGTTGCCAAAGATGACTCCCAAGCGACCCAAAAACAGAAATCTTCCAATACTTAAAACAAAAATTGACCTGAACCAACGTTTAACAGAAACGGACGAGCCGGGAACACAGCACCACTTCGTGCCAAAAACGAAAAGAACAGGAAGCGCGTCCTTGTGCATCAACCAGAAGTGCGGAAGGGAAACGTGCGATGCAAGTCTTGATTTCACCAGTGACTTATAAGTTGCCAACTAAAAGATAGTTTACTCAACAATACAACTAAAACACTTACTTGAGTGGAAATAGCTGGTGTTGGGACCGAATCCAAGAACTTCCATTTGAAAAAGAGACAAAGCTCCTCCGCGTGTAGTAGCGCTTTGTGCACCTAAACTTCTACTTTAGAAAAACACAAAATGAACCAACACAGCTGCTTCCTTTCCAACGTTTGCTTTGGCAACTAAACGTTGAACCGGAGTCAAACATGACAACGTGTTTGGATTGAGATATGAGGCCATTTCAAGAGGTTCATATCGAAAGGTATCTCCCAATACTCGTCAAGATAACGCTCTGCAGACATGTGGAAGGGGGCCAGTTGAGAACACGTGGCAAGACTGCCTAATGCAAAATGAAAATATTTTAAAATGGCAAAAAGCCTCTGAAGCCACTGCTCGCCCCACTTGAACAAGGGAACCACAAGACTGGCGTGACAATCTTCTGCAGAGCTGAATCAAAATTGGTTTTAACCTGGCAAACTATCAACGTACCATTTCCGCCATGTACTTTGTGACGGAAAGGAATCATCTTAGAGCGATGAATCGAAGTAAGGAGTCGTCATCAAGCATGGAGTCATCATCAATTTGTTGATAACCTGATGCTAAACAGCACAACATGATTATTCAAAACGAAAAACTTACTTGATCAAGAAAATTACACAACATCGCGAATCTTCCTTCAAAATGAGGCGAAATATTATCGTAGACACATCCTGATTTTTGACTGTAGCTGATGTGGGGGCAGTGACGGCAAAATCGACGCTCTCCTTGCAAAAATGACATTTTCGCCATGTGCCTAACTACCTAGAAACACGATTTTTGCAGGTAAAGTTTTAACCTCAATCAAAGAGCAAAAATGATCAAAAACTTGCATTTTCCCTTTGCAAATGTTTGTGCGCGGGTCGACTTTGTGTGTCCCAGCGGGACAGTGGCACATCTGGCTTATCGACATTTTTTGCAACTCCAAAAAGAAAAACAGCCAAAAATGTGAAAAGAAATCGAAAAGCTCTGAAAAAATGCAAAAAACGGAGAGCAAAAAACGCCGAAAAGGTTCTAAACCTCTTCGGCTAGCCGATATGGTTTAAAAATTTTTCGGCTAGCCGAGAAAATTCAAACCTTTTCGGCTACGACATATACATCAATAAGAATATTTACGCACTGACTTATAGCAAGAAAATAAGTATTCAGCTTTGACGCTGATTTACGGTAAGTACGGTGGATTACGGTATTTCCTCGACTTCGGCTCTTAATTTTTTCGCATTCACTTTCGCGGTCAAACCCGCCACGAGCGCGCATTTTGGAGCCCTGAAACTCGGCTTAAAGCGCCTTTTCCCAAGCTCTCGTTGTGTTTTTTGGAGTCTACGCATAAAACTGCCCCAGAAAAAGTGGTTTTGAAGAAAAAAATCGTGCCCCCCCCCAACTAGGCTAGTACCGGAACTTCTGCTGCGGGAACGAGCCATCGGAGAACATGGAACAATGCCGATTACGCCCAACTGGCCGCCCGAAGAGCAGTTTTTGGAGGAAGCCGAGAAGAAAGAAGCGAAAGTGAAACGCGACATCATGAAGGCTCGCGACTACAAAGTCGATTTGGAGTCGAAGTTGGCCGTAGTGTTATCAACAAAGCGACACCATCGGCCGAGTCGGGATGATACTACTGCGATGTGTGCGATTCCCTAGTCAAGGACTCGATCAACTTCTTGGATCACATAAACGGCAAGAATCATCAACGCAATATGGGAATGAACATGAAAATGAAGCGAAGCACCCTCGACGATGTGAAGTCGCACTTTGAGTTCAAGAAGCAAGAGATGATAATGAAGAAGAAAGAGACCGAAATCGAAGAAACTTCGGAGGAATTGAAAGAGGAAGAGGCTCGTATGGCCGGCTACAAGAAATCGAAGTCGGGCGAAAGGAAGCGAAAGCATGGGGAGGAAGAAAAGGATGGCGAGTTAGATCCTGAAATGGCAGCAATGATGGGATTTGGTGGATTCGGATCTTCAAAAAAGAAATAATATGTATGCCTTATCTTTCGAATTGAAATTGCTTGTTCTTTGTCTTTTATTGTCTTGTTCTTTTGTCTTCTTTTCTGATTTAAAATCGATCATTTATTTAATTGTCCCAAATAAACTTTTATAGAAGATGTCTCACGACAAGCAAGTGAGCAAAGAATCTGGTGATGATGGAGAGGTTTTCGAGGTTCGGTTTTTTTTTACGTTTTTAAACGTTATAACAATGCATTAGTTATTAGTTAGTATACATTTGCTTTAGGTGGAGGCGTTGCTTGCTACCAGGGTCCAGAGGAAAAAGCGAGTCTACTTGGTAGATTTGATCTGTTTTTCAACTAATAAATAATCATAGGTTCGTTGGAAAGGGTATGGGGAAGAACACAATAGCTGGGAACCTGAAGCAAATCTGATAAAATCAGCGGCAGAAATTGTGCAAGAGTTCAAAGCCCAAGTATAGTTCATTAGTCAACTAAAAGTTTTTTGTTTAGCAGGCCACGAGACGATCTTCTACTACTCCAAAGCCGCTCAAAAAGCGCCTAGTGCACATGGTCGACGGAGATGAAGAAGAAGAAAGCTCATCTTCAAAGAAGAGTCGCATGGGCCGACGCTTTTCGAAGGATGACAGCAAAGATGATGAGGATGAAGATTAGTAGGCTACAGCAATGTTTTTATGGACATGGATTTTTTTAGTTCTGACAGCAAGAAGTCATCTAGCCGTAAGCGCACCGCTACCGTGCCTATAAAGAAAGCTCCACTACCACCACCCTAAAGGTAACACAAAATTCAAAAGTATGTTAATGTTTATTTTTAGCCACTTGGAGCAATTGGTCAATCTTGGCTAATGGAAAACAGCGACGATGATGATGAGAAGAAAGAATCGAAGAATGAGCCCGAAAAGTGTGTAAAATCTTTAAAAATTAAAAGATTTTATTTTTCTTCTTTAAAAGTACAGTGGTTTAGTGGCGCTGGCAAGTACTCAATTCGTAGGAGCACTCGAAGGAAGAGCATTTCAGTTGAGAAGGAAGAGAAAAGACGAGAAGCCGAGCGTAAAGCAGTAAGTATTTTAAATCATTTAAAGCTAGCAATGCGTAAAAGCTGTGATTCAATTCTTTTAGGAAAAAGAACGCAAGAAACTCGAGAAACAGAAACGCGAAGAAGAAAAGCGCAAAAATGCTGAGTGTGAGGAGTCTTTCGTATGTACATTTTAATTGCTTATAAAAATCCTTTGTTTATAAGGCTTCTATATCCGGCCCAAAACGCTCTATCAAAGTGGCCAAAGTGTAAGTTTTTTTAAACTTTTGAGCGATAAATTTCTTTTAATTTAATTTTATTTAGTGATAACAAAGCCGACGAAGGTGAACTCCTTCCTCTGGTTCTGAAAATTCGACGCGCCGTGTACAGAGAAGGCAAATATTTTGTCAATGTGGTAGTGGACAGCGAAGAAAAAGAAATTCCACTTGACGGTAATTTGAAATTTTCTTGAATTAACAACTTCAAACCATACGAGATATTTGCCATTATTTTGGATGACTTGAGCCGGTTTTACTGGCAAAGACCAGATGCCTCTCTCATAGAAAATTTTTGGCTTTGATGCGAACCAATTCGTGAGCCACTTTTTGGCATCATCTTCGGAATCAAAGCGTTTGTTGACCAAATCATTGCTTATCGCCCGGAATAAACAGTAAGCAGAAGGTGCAAGATCAGGGCTATATGCCAGGAGGGCAATCACCTTCCATCCAAGTGAGTTTAGTTTAGAACGAGTCATTTTCGAAACATGCAGTCTGGCATTATCAGTTGAAGAATGATTTTTGTTTTTGGGCTCTTTTCTCTGGCATAGATTTGACTAACTTGTTAAGTTGCTCGGAGTATTTGAGTGTTGTCTTGCTCTCTACAAGTCCCCAGTAGATGGGGTCTTCCAAGTCCCAGAACACCGAGAGCGTAAACTTCTTCTCATGCACATTTGGCATGACGTCGTGCATGGATTTTCCCCCCTCAGCAACCCATTGACGCTTTCACCGAAAGTTGACATTTAGAATCCATTTTCATCCCTTGTCGCAATACGAAGTAAAAGCGATTTGCGCTCGCATCGAGAAAGCTGAGCGGCGCTGCTTGAAACGCATTGACATTTCTGGGTGTCTGTTAAGTCATGTGGAACCCAAGTCCCTAATTTCGCTTTAAACCCAAGTTTATGCAAATGTTCGAGGATTATTATATGATCAACTAATAACTCTTTAGCTATTTCGCGGGAAGAAAGCCTGTTGTTGGTTTGAAAAATTTCAAGCAACTTGGCATTATCCAGCTGGACTGCTGGATGACCCCTCCCTTTATCTTTGAGGATTTATCTCCAGGATGGAATTTAGCAAACCAGCTTGCACATGTTCGTAGTGGAGCTTATCCTTTCAAATAAACATTTTTAATATTAGCTGAACACTAGAGGCCTTTATATCCTTGTAGAAATTCGTACAACATAACGTGTCGCAGATGTCCAGGTGGCAAATTATCAATAGCCTCAGCAAAAGTTGTCAAAATTTCGAAATAACAAAAAGTGAAAACGCCCCGGTTTCATTGTTTTGGGAAAAGTGTCCTTGAGTTTATCAGTTTCACGGAACAGCCCCCACCTCCGTTTTGCTTACGAGTTTAGGGATCAATCGGAAAAATAGCGACATATCATACCCACCGACCCAATACTTCTGTAAAGACCTCTTAGCATGTTTTAATAAGGTGCTACAATCAAATATTTCTTTATCTGTAACACAAGAATCTTTATTTAGAAGTCTGGAAGTTGAATCCCCATGGACTGATGCAACATCTCATTTCCTAGTATCCATTTGAATGATGTCATTGCGCTTGCCGATTTTAGTAGATCTTTCTTGCGTTCGTTTTTGTTTCATTACGCCTGATTCTCATAAAAATAATGGGTTTTTCCTACCCGGTTTGTTGTTGTTTTTTGTAAATGTTGTTGTTTTTTGTCGCAAAGTTATTACATTTTGCACCTACACGTTATTGTTCTTTTTTAATATCAACTTGTTGGTAATAAATTTGAAGTGTAGATCAAGGTACGCATAGAAAGAAATGGGGAAACAAAAGCGAAAAGGCCTATCCGCCAATGAAAAGTCACTTAAAAATGGGCAATAGGTCCAATTTCATCAGCCACATTGGTTCATTTCACTGCGAAGGATGCTTTTTAGGGCTTTATTGGTAATTTTACACAAAACATTGTTTTCAGCGAGCTCACCTGTCACTTTCCACCCTCACACTTTTTCCCTTCTTACTCCAGGCAGAAACATGTAGTTCCTTGTCCCCTTGCTCGGGCGGCCATATGTGGGTTATCTTAGAACTGCCAGTTTCTACATGGACCCAAAAAGTATGATAGAAGCTTTGAAGTGAGCTAATTACTGTACTCACAAGTCAGTCAGCTGGCCAGACAAAGTAAGCTTTTAGGACTCCTTATAAGGAAGCTGAAGTGAAAGGGCGGGACTTATGTTTGTCAGAGGCAGGTTAGCTTTAAACTAGAAAAGTATGAAAGACACCAAAATGGGGATGGCGATGGTTTTGCACCGGGTGAATTTTCTTTTTGGCTGTTACATTTCCATTCATGCTATGTCGACGATTTTGGGGTTTAAGAGTTATTTTTGGTCCTGAATCTAACACGTTTTCAGTTTTTGTCACTGGCACGGGAGCCGCAGAAAATTGAAATTTAAGGGGTAGCGTATGGTTTTGCACCGCACTGTATAAGAAATTTCCCATACCACCATCATGCCACTACCACTACCACCCATACCACAAGACAACTGTTTTTCTAAAGTGCGTTTTTAAAGTTTTTCTTTTCTAATATATTTTTAGTAAACAATTTTCTTCTAGGAAACTTACCCAGTTCTTTTTCAAAAACTTTGTTTACACTAATCGTTCTTTATAAAGCAAAAAAAATAGGAAAAAGATTTCCTAGAAGAAAATTGTTTTCTTGTTGTAAGGGGGTCCTGATATGGTAAAAATATCAAAAATTATTTTTACACCATATCTACCACTTGGAGCCACTTAAAATTTTAGAAATTTGACACAAAGTGACTTTTTTTTCGGACACCCTGTATACAGTTAGACTCTGTACATAATTGAAGTACTGTACATATCACTTGTACAGCGCCAAAATTTTAAATTTAGGCTTGCGATTAACATTTATTAATATGCATAGGTTTTCCCGGTGTATATGTTACGTCCGAATCTGAGGAGACGTCCATCTCCGACGTCCGGATCGGAGATGGACGTCTCCCCAGATTCGGACGTAACATATACATACGCGTGGTTTTCTTTTCTTTTTCATTTTCTCATTTTCTTTATTTCTTCTTGATGGAAGAAAAAGCGGGTTTTATTAGTGTTTAAACTTCTTTAAAAGCTAGATAGGTTTTAATGATTTGTTTTTAGAGTGCAAAAGTTCGTCAACGTTTCAAGCGGTATGATTGGCGATTGGCGATGAGAACGAGGAGAAAGACGAGACAAAAGAAAAGGATGGGAATTTTATGAGCGCCCTTGAAGGTAAGCTGGATTTTTGATTTACAAAGATGCTGGACATGTTGTGGATTGTTGATTTTAAGGCTGAACGGTGTAAAACATGTTTCTCAAGTTTTAAGGATGTTTTAGAGCTTGTTTACCCAGTTTTGTTGAGGAAATAGTTAACTATTTGCGCATTTTAAAAAGCATAAGTCGCTGAACTTTATTTTGTTCTTAACCGGATTTGTCAAAACGTTATAATAATTTGTTTTTTCAGATTTCCCCGATCCGCCCGCTCCACCCACACTATCGCCAATTGTGGAAATTATCGCTCACGAAGCGCCTCCGATCTTTCTCCTCACTATCAGTGGGTTTATTTCAAATATATTGGATTGAGCAAAAAGTTAACGAGAAAGAAATTATTGCCGAGTGAATTGTTGGCACAAACTTTTAAAACTACTTAAGCAATAACCATTATTATTTCAGGTAAGTATAACTATTTCAATCTTGCATTTCTTTAACAACTTAATTTTTAGTTACAATCTTCGCTTTGGTGGGTCTCTACTTGTTTGGCGGTTATGCGAAGGCTTTTCCATGAATTGTGCCTTGCTCGATTCATTTCACTTTCTTCATGTTTGTCATCTTTCAACTTTGGGCGAACGTGGTCGCGATTCAGAGTGAATCCTAGTGTAAGTGTTTGAAAAGTTTTCAAGAATGATGGTGTTTTAGAATGCAGTGAGTTTTGTTTTGTTGTAGTTTTGTTCAAAATTTACAAAAATATTTATGCGACTAACATTAATCATTTCTTTTAGTAAAAACTGCCCAACCTATCAGCTGAATCGTCGTCTTTTTTCGGGTAAATTTTTCCTTTCCGGTTTACACCCAAATCTATTTAGGAAAGCAAAGTGCGCAGAGTTTTGGTCGAAAGAAGCGTCTTTTTGATGGTCGAATCACTATTAGCGAGTGGAAATTTTGAAATGGAAAATGGAAATTTTGCAAGAAATGCAAGAGGTGATGGTATTTTTGAGGAAAACTGTAGCATCTTGTTGAAAAGAATAGCTTTAAGCTGCTTTAAACGTGTGCGACTTTGACAATTCAATTTTAGAGTCCACCCTCTTCGCTCCATTCGTTGTGATCTCTGTGGTCGTTGCTCTCTTCGAAATGAACGGCACTGTTATGTTCTGGGCACATGCATTGGAGTGGCCAATTTTGTGAGCAGCTGAAGCTTTTTTTTAATATAGTGCTTTATTTAGCGCTACTATGCCGCTTTCATGATCTACTTGGCAGTGTTGTGTGCGTACAGTCTCACATGGATCATTTCGTATCATTGGAGATTGAAGATTGAATACATTTTTCCGTAAGTTTATTGTATTCGAAAGTTGAGTGCATGCTTGATTTAAGAAATGTTGACTTTAAAATTCAATCTTCCTTTAGTTCATCGATTGGTCGTTTAACACGGGTGTTGAGTCAAATTGGTCATATGCGCATGGTTGTCGGGGAGATCTTTCATCAAATGTACTTTCAATACGAGCGTGTCGTCGCCTACAAAAAACCGATCTACTTCACTTTTTCGGTTGGGTTTAGAACGATGTTCCACAACATAATCAACAAATGTTGCTGTGTAGATTGTTTATTTTTAAAATGTTATAACCATTCGCCTTATTTAGTGTTTCATATTTGCTGCAATGGGTCTATTCGTCGCATTGTGTCTTATCATTGAAATGGTAAGTGTCTTTTTGGATCTTATCTATTTTTTTCGAGGTCTATGATATCTACCATGGAATTGCGGTTCGAGAGCGACCATATTTATCGTTGAAAATCAAAGGAGACGATGATAGGACAAGTTTTGGTGAGTTGATTTTGTGGTTTCTCTAGAAATGGTAATTAAAAGGAGCCTCTTGGTGGCACCTTGTAACAATTTATTGTAAGTTAATTCAAGTCAGCCCTTTAAAAACATTTTTTCAGGTGAAAGATTGCGTTTTCTATTCGGAAAATCGTTTCCATTGGGTTTACGGTGGCCAAGGCGGTGGGAGGATGTCGACTGGAGTGAGTCGTTCATTGTAGGTGAATTTGAGAGTAACTAAAGCTTAAAATCAGGCTATTGCTTTTTATACTAACGTGTTTTTTGTTTAGGAAACTCTTCTTTTGAAGGCATTACTCGACGATGACGAGAAGACGAAAAAAAAAAATGATGCGATAAATGAAACAATTTTAGATACAGGAAACATAAACTTTGTCAATAAATCGTCAAATATTCAATTTGAAACAGATGCCCTGAAATAAACAAAAGCAGTTATTTGGTTTACTCTACTTTGAAAGCTTACTCCATTTGACACGACAGACCAAAGGTGAGGCCTGATTGCCAACTCTCGGGCGGGTAAAGCTACTGGACCTCTATCAATGTTCTATCGATTTGCATAAAGCCTTTCTGTCCAACACGTAGCATTTTTTTATCCGTGCATAAATTAGTGCTTGCTAAATAGATCTTCACTGTTTTTATTGCTTTCTTTGGTTTAGCACTTGACTTTTCAAATTTTATTGTAACAAGAACAATATTTATAAATAAACATAAACAAAGTTAGGCTTTCTGTGCAACTTCCTTGGCTTTGGCGCGCTCCAATTTGGCAACCTTGGCCTGCGAACGATCGGACATCTAAAATTAAACGTGTTAAAAATTTTGCTAGAAGTTAAAAACCGTGTGGCCTCCCCAATGACGGCGGATCTCTTCTGCTCGGTCGTTGAAGTTGGTTGTGACAGTTTCGACGATCTTGGAAAGAGTGCCTTTGTCTTCTCTAAAACCGCTCAATGGATTTTACACTATAGGAAACACTGACGGCTTCACATCAACGACTGCGATAGAGGAGGTGGTCTTTCTGCGCACAATACGCCCAAGATTGGCCTTTCCTTTAACAATGGCATAAGGTACCTAAAGAAACTTTACATTTGACCATATTGCTAATCAAACCTTGTATTTTCTGCATAGGGCGGGAAGGAAGAGTGCAACTTCAATTGGCTCCACGTCGTGAGCTATTAGCACAAGTTGGGCCTATAACAAGTCTAAGAAACAAAAAAATTGATACGAACCCGACGTTGCTCAACAAGCTTGGTGACTTGATTAACGCCATGGCGAATGAATGCTTGCCGTGGAGTAATCTAAACACTTCTTACGAAAGCAAGCAACCAAACTATTCGCTTACATCCTCCTTCTTGCCAGTTGCACGTGCTTCTGCGCGTTTACCAAGACGCTCTTTCTTCTGCTCCTTTGACTCGGGGCGGTACTTGCCAAGCAACTTCACCGTTTGCGAAGCTAAACAAAAGCGTTACAAGAGTTATTCCACCATCAAATTACCTGTTTGTTTGTCCAGTGCAGTTCTGAATTGGTTGATGCTTGGTGGAATCTTCAGACGCTTTTGAAGCACAGCCCCTAAAAATTAAAATACGCGTGTGCTGTAAACAAATAGTCGCCTTGAAATTTTTTTACTTGGCTCGGACTCGCTTAGATCTTACGTCCATTCTTTCATGCTTTGGTATAAAAACTGGCCAGGTCCTAATTACTCAACGTTTAAACGATAATCAACAAACTTATTTAAGTTTTACATATCAAAATCATTACTTTGTCGTTGAAGACGAATGTACTTTGGCCATTTGACAAAACGAGTGAGGTCACGTTTGGGAAGGATGTCTTGACCTATGCGGAAGTTCTTTGGACGCGCCTCAAACAAGGGATTCTTCACCGGTCCTTTGGCTTCAGTTTTTGCTAAATAAAAAGTTAACACTTGACGAAACATAAACTCATACCTCTCAATGCAGCCGGAGTCGGCGCAACCTTCTTCTTGATGACTTTCTTTGATGGCTAAAAAAAAAAGTCACTGATGGTACGTGATTCCGCCCAGTGACTTAAAAATAGAGTCACCTCCAACTTGAAGTTTGCTTCTCAAGCAAACTTTCTATACTAATCCAGCGGGTAATTAAATAACTGTCCATTTAATAAGGACCCCATTTTTAAACTCGAAAACCTCACCATAGCAATTAACAAAGTTGAAATTGAACCCACAAACGAGCGAACGAAAACTTCGTTTAGCTGAAAATTTCCAATTATGCAAAGCGAAAATCAGTTGAAATCTAAAAACAAGAAAGGAAGTATTTGCACACGCATATTAAAGTCTGAAGGAACGTCGGCGCCCTGGCTCGCTACGATACGTAAACGATAGAATGTTTGGTACTTTGGTGGTTGGGAGGGGCCACTTTTATCCTGGCTTAGTTGGATCTGTTTTGAGTGGTTATATTGATACCTTTTATCTACCTATTCTAGGATAATCAAATATGCTTATACTTTTAGAGCATTTACAATATGTTTCAAGTTTCATATTGCCGCTTTTATTTGATTTTCAAGTGTAAGCAGCTTTGAGGTAGTGTTTCGTGGTTAAAATACATGGTATTAGGCTAGAATTGCCAAAAAGTGCCTAAAATAGTCACCAATCTATTAGGCAGATTTGATTATCTTAGAATAGATAAAAGGTATCAATACAAAACATTAGATCCAACTAATCCAGATAAAAGTGTCCCCTCCCAATCACCAAAGTATCGAATGTTTAATTCGACGTTTTGGGTTTCTAATTTTAAACGCGCAAAACTTATAAGTGACGCTTGAATTTTTAAAATGGCTAGGAACGTTAAAATGCTCTAATGCACGAAACAGAACGAAAAAAAAGTGAAAAAAAATGAGCGAAAAAACCTTCAGTCTCTTTTTGCGCCAAGCTGTGGGTGATACGGTAGTTGGTGCACTTTAGAAAACACAAAGTTGCTTGGTTCGTCTTTTTTAACACATTCATGCAATTAATTTGTTTTGACATGTAACTTGTGAATATTCAGCTTTATTTTAAACATTTCATATCAAGGAAATATTTCAAATGCACACAGTTAACTTTTTGACAGTTTGCAAGCATGGGACTTTCGAGGAGTTTCTTAAAATATTCTTCTTCTTCAGGACTTTTTAGAGTGTCATTGTCGTGTAAATCGAGCTTCAGATCGGCCAAATCACAAATTTGAGGTTGATACAGATCAAGGAAGAATAGAGACTCGTGAAAAAATGACGCCTCAAATTGAAAAGTCGAGACAAATTTTGGCAACAGATCTGTCAGAAAATTATCCTTTGAAATATAAAGTAGGCTATTTTGAAAGGAATGGATATCAATACAGAGCCATCGACAAGAATGATTTCTTTGAAAAAGCGTTGCAAAGATCTTTTTGCTGGAAGTGATTCGTCGACGCCCTTTCTCACAGAAAGATGCCCTTTCATTAATGAAAAAAGTTTTTTTACAACTTTCTTGAATCAAAGTTAATTTGTAGCATGAAACCAGTTTGAAGTCGGGTTTTGTTTGAAATGGCTGGATGATTAGCTCGATTTTCTCAATTTTTCCGGAATACGGTCCATTGAGTAGAGAGAAATTTCGCAGCTCTCGATTAATGGATAAAAGCTTTAACAGATCAGCAGCGATTGAGCATTTTAGTACAGAATTCTTCAGTTCTGTAGGTAAAATTGAAAAGGAAAACATAATTTTGTCAATAGAACAGTACAAGAATAGGATGAAAGGGCTTTCCAAAAAGAGCTGGCTAAAATCAATAAGTGGGGGTTGGTTTTGCGGTGAAAGGCTCTTTTTCCACATTGCTTAGAACAAATGAGTCATCGGATTTTTTTAAGTTCTCAAATGGCTTTTGAGAGTGAAACAGAATTTGAAACTTATTGATCAAAAACGAAAAACAAATTATTTTTTAGAGTTGTTACAGTACCAAATTATCAAATTAAAATAGAGAGGATGGGCAAATTTCAAAGAATCAAAGGTAAACCTACTACGAGGATTCCAATCCAAACGGATTACAGATTTGGGATCCTCATAATCGATTTACCTTTGTGCTAAAGTTTCGCGTCGAAATGTCACGGTCGGTTCTGAACGTTCCCTTGTAAGTGCGGATTTTCCAAAGGCTCTTTATTTAATGTTTTTGCCTTTCACTTTCAAAATACAATCAACACAGAATCTCTGAATCGAATCCCCGGGATTCAAAAGAACAATCATAAGACAAAGCAAATCGTTATCCTTATTTAGATTTTTCTTGAAAACAACTTTTTTTGTCGTTGATTCCCTGGGTCGATTGTTGTCATCAAAGGTAAACTTCAAAGGAGCAATGCAATCCAATTTCAATAAGTATTGTTCAAACTCGAGCATAAAATTGCTTTCACTGGTATTCATTTCAATTTTTACCATTCCCGGACACTGTTTGATAGACTCTTCCAATAATTGCGTAACTTTTTCAATATCTTTTGAGGTATTTTCTCCAAATGTGTCTTTATCAAACATGGCTGTGATCCAAGCATTCTTCGATGGGCTTGTAATCTTTTGATCGACAAAATTCTGAACAGTGAACACAAAATCTTCCAAATTTCGGTAATCCGGCAGAACAACTGTATTGATTTTTGCAGCTTTATAGAAATCCATTGAAAAATCCCGTAAATTTCTCCAGGCAATCAGTTTACAATCACTGAACGTGGGACTTTTAAGCCAGCTTTGTAAAGTCTCCTCAACTTCACCCGTTTTTGTCCCTCTTCTCCACTCCAACTCCACATCAGCAACATCAAAGACTTTTGAATGGAAAACCTCCAAAAATTGCTTACAATCTTCAAATTCGGCCTCAAACCAAAATGTGGAAATATTTGTAAGTCTAGGCAAAAATTTCGATTCCTCCAACAATTCATCAAAAACATTTTCGACTTTAATTTCGTTTGCAATTTTTTGCAAGCCAGACATGTAGACTCGAACAAAGCGGCAATCGCAAATCTTATTGACCAATTTCCAGAGAATATTTTTGTTTGTAGAGATTTTTAGCGGTCTGATTTCGTGGGAGTGTTCACCCTCGAGTTTAACATCATTTGTAATTGAGAATTTTGTTTTGAAGCCAACTTTTGAGGTTAACAGTAAATGCATCAACGGTGTGAATGTAGTGAAGCTCGATTTCGAATAGGAAATTGATAGATCGAAGTTCTTTATGTTTACCGGTAAGTGGGCCATTCAGTAGGGAAAAGTTGCGGAGTTCGTGATTAACTGATAGAAATCTCAAGCAATCTTCAACCTCAGGAGATCTCAGTACAGAATTCTTCAATTCAGACGGGAGCGTACAAAATGGGAACATTGAAGTTTTAGAAAAGAAATGGGTTTGGTAAATAATGGCGGTAAAATCAATAAGCCAGGTTGTTTGGGGTTTTCGACAAGTGCTCTCTTTGCTTTATCTTTGCGGTGACTCATTCGCGTATGACGTGTAAATAAACGAATTCACGGGTTAGAGCTTTTGGACAGGAATTTTGGACGTGCTAGACTTAAATAGATATGTTAGGTTAAGATTGATTTCAATGAACTTTTTGAAATAAAGTTCTGAACTGGACCCAGAGTTATTCCAAACTAAGTTTTAAGGCTAGATCAGAACAAAATCAGAAAAGCCATACCAAAGCAAACCAAAAAGTCAGATTTTGAAAAATGTGTAAGTATTGTTTTTGATTTTAACTTTTAAAAAGAGTTTTAAAACTTCGATTGGCCTGAAAAATACTTCCTGACTTCGACTTGAGCAATGTTTCTGCAGACGTTGTCACAAGTTGCAATTTCAAAATTTTCACAAAACAACGTTCTGTAGTCATCTAAATTAACCATATTATTAAAACAATATCAATATCTAATTTCACTTTTCCCAAACACGGACTCTAAATGAAGAAGATGATGTATTTCCTGGAAAGCTCTGCAAAAAAAGAGTGGAACAAGAGATTAGAACAATAGACCGAATTTTTTCACTCCCACATTTATTAATTTTCATCTCCAATAGAATGAGTTCAAATAAATACGTGACTCGCTTCAGAAATTGAGCCTGAGAATTCACTTTTTTCGACGTTTTCAAGTTCAACCACAAAATCCCCTCTTTCAAAAAGATCTCTGTCACAAAACAATGTTCCAAACATTATGTCAGCTGTTTTTCCCTTAAGAATGAAAATATTGACATCGAATCATTCTCAGTGCAATGACAACTTGAAATCAAAGAGTTTGGTTTGGTGAGCTGAAAAAAAATTTGAGAAACACTGAGAAATTTCCCTTTTTCTCTTTGCAAAACTCTTGAAATGACAAAAATTTTTGAAACGTTTCCAAATTTTTTTTCTTTTTTAGTTGACCCCATCTGTTCACGTGAATTCACTTAGCAAAGTTTTTGGGGAGAATTTTTTTCAAACCCACCCTCATTTAAGGGAATTTATGGGCAATGTGGTCAAACTCACAGCAAGCTCAATCAAATGAGGGTTGTGTGCGGTTTCGGCTTCAATTCTTTGAAACACTTTGTTTTTGTTTTCTATGATGAAATTGTTTTTTTGCTCAAAATCAAGTGACAATGAGTTTTCCGAATTGCTCGACTTTGTGATCTCTTTGAATCAGTCTTTTATTGAAAATGTCTTGGGTTGCGAAGTCAAAAATTGTCAAGCAAAATTTTCTTTGTTTTTACAACCTTTGAACTCCCTTTTAAGCTCTCACAAACTAAGCCAATTATTTAAGCAAAGCAACCTTGTCAAATTGTTAAGTAGAACTGACTGATTTACTGAACTTACTGATCTTACTGATTTACTCCATAGCTAAAAGCTATGGGGTAAATTAAAGGCAACAACACTTCCAATTGTTCCAAACTTTACGATTTGATTTTTCACTTTAATATTTAAAATGAGAAAGATGTTCTGTTAAGAATCTTTATCATATACAACCATTAAATATCTCAAATCCAAGTACATTCAATCATTAGTTGTGCAAACCCCAAAACGAATGTTTAACCAAGTTGATCACCTTTAAAAACGGTCAGTCCTTTTTTATCCATTTAACCAAACGGATCCTTCCCGTTTCCCGCAAAAGATTCTTTGACCTTCAAATGCCAAATAAACTTCCCTTTGGTGCTTTCCATTTATGGATTCAAGTTCAACTTTGCCCCCGGTTTTCTCAGGAATTGAGAAAAGATAGAGAAATTTGTGAATGTCTTGCGAACTGCTTTTCAACTGATTTTAACGACATTTCACTTTTGTTTAGCAGAAAAATTATGGAAATTGTTTAGTCTGAAACATTTCTCGGCTTGTTATTCTCATAAATTCTATCACTTTTATGGGAATTTGTTGACAAGAGAGACAGTTTTCTTGAGAAAGTTTTCTAGATAAGGTATTTGGATAACATTTGTATTTAATCTTGATTTTAGATTTTTGGTCTCATTTCCTATTCCATTTTACAAGACTAATCACAAAATTCCAAGGAATTGTAGTCAACGAATCCAAAGCTTTTTTCGCATGCTGCGAGCTAAATTTTGAGACTTTTTGGATTCAAATGGGCTATGATTTTTAAATCTCAAGATCAGCTGAATTTTTGGCTTTCGTTTACCTAAATCTTTACAAGCTGTCAAGTCTGTGGACCTTTTTTGTTGTAAATTCGATTCGAGTTTGTAAACCTTTCAAAATATCGTGTAAAAGCACATTTTGAGCTACCCATTGAGCCATTTTGAGCTGATGCTTGTAATGACAAACTTTTTGCGAATTTCCATCAACGGCTTACAATCGTCATGTGTTCCCCCTTTTAACAATGAAAAAAGGCAAAGAAGAGGAAACCGAAAAAGAAGTGACAAGTTTGAAAAAAGGGGGAAAAGGGGAAAACGAGGAAGATCTCTGTTGCACGGACGATGGATTTGTTTTCTCCAATCATACGTGTCCGAAAAAGATTCACCCCTCACTGAAATAGATACAACTTTCCGGAGAGAGGGTCGACTTTTTGCAACAGCAGACCGAAAGAAGGTTCCTGATAGGTTCCAGAAATAAGGCTCACTGTTGCTTTGGATTTGGCCTTTTGATTTTGTGAGCTGCTTTGCTTTCTAAGTAACTTTTTTAATGCATTGCTTTGTTGGTTGGTTTACTCAATGCAACAGTTAGTTCCAAGTGTGGCTCATTTTTCTCAAAGTTAACATACCTAGCTCAGGTCTGCTACAAAATTTATGTAGTAAGAAAGTAGCTAGACGGAATGCTGGGCTATGTTACCATTTTTTAAACGACTGATACTGCTGTCTTTTCTTCGTTTTCTAAGCGCTGAGTAGTTTGGAAAGCTACCGTAAACTTCTAGGTCAGATTTTCCTCTGATTTACTTAATCATGCGCTTCTTTTAAAGAGGAATAAACTCTAATTGGATGGGATCAAAATTAAGTAGAGCGTCTGAAGGAAAAAGATTACGGTAGTTTTCAAAATTGCCTATTTTTTAGAAAACCTGAGAAACCCATCTCCTGACAACTAGACTTACTATCAAGCCGAGTTAGTTACAAATAGAAAATGCGATTTTAGAATTGCCCTTCTCAAATGTAAAGACTCAAATTGTACGCTGGTTTTTACCATCTGTGCAATGTTTATTTTTTGCTGACCTGACATTTAATGGGAAAATTTACAAAACAGATTTGTGACGCAAGCAGTATTTAGAAGTTATTTTGCTGAAGCTGTAGCTACATATTTCCTTTAAAAACAAATTCAAAGTGACGAGCGAACGCTTCTCAGCCATTTTTTCAACATCACGACTCAAAACGAAAATTCAATTTATCTAGCAAAAGTTGACAAAGAACGGGCAAAAATTTGTTTCAGTTGTTTCACATTGATTGCTTTCTTGTTTAATTTTCCACTTCATTTCCTTTTTCCTATGAAATTTTATAGCCGATAACCGATTCGTTTTCTCACGCATGAAAACGTACGAGAAATTTTTCGTCTAATCTCCAAATTACCATAAACTTAGATTCTTCTTGAACTCAGACAATGCTATTTTCAAGGTAAACTACAGTCCAAAGGTTAAATTTCCAAACGATAATGTTGATCTAAAATTTTTCACCAATATCAACTTCCTTATTCTTGATATGAACTGACCTTGAACTACTCGCAAAGGCTTTTCTTTTCTTTCCTTTAAAAATTCCTCTCCAATATTTTTGTCTCCTCTCGTTTGCCCTATTGTTTTGTGTTTTCACGTGGATCTCTTCATTGTGTCATTTGAATGGCTCAAATTCCTTTCCATTGTTGTTTTCTCGGATTCATATCATTCTTGGATGGATTGGTTAGTGTAAGCAATCAGCTCAGCATATAAAACTTGGCTAAAGATAATTGCTTCGAATGAATTACTTCAAAACTTTCAATTTCAGAATTTCAACTGAATCCGAAAATTTAACTTGTAAAAAAACGTTTTTGTACAGTTCTTCTAATCTTCATTTGTTTTTCAAAACGTTTGCGACGTCACTTATCAGTTTCAAAAAAAGCTGCAAGGATTGTTTTTTGAAGTACTTTTCTTAAAGTACAGATAACAATTTTATTCGATGAGTTATTGTAAGTCTTATCATAATGCTCAAATTTTGAATAATCCTTTATTTCTGAACTAATTCCTTTCTATTTTTCAACTTCAATTTCAATTGTTCCAATGATTCAGAAGTTTAGACAAGCCTCAACTCTCAAAAACTCCTTTTGAATACAACTTGTCAGGTTTAAATTTAGCCACCCCTATTTTTGGGTGCTCCAAATAAGGACTCTTTCTATTAGATTCATCCCTGAACTAATCCCATTATCAGTGTCTTATTGGACAGCAGGAGCCTGGAGAAAAAAACAAAATTAGCGTCACCGCGAAATTTCCCCTAAAAAGCCAGCTCTTCTTTCGATTTGGATTCTTTAAACGCACACATGTGCATCTAATTTGTGGATGTGTGTCCAAAAAGTGCTCACTTTACCTCACTGCAGAATTTCTCATTTTACAAATGATCAGTTTTTTGGGAGTTCTCGCCAATCCTAAACTCTGTTTTTGAAGGGATCCCATTGGCCCAAATTGTCACATTACATTTGACCGCCTTTTTTGTAAAAAATTTTAAAACCTTTTTACTCATAGTCAGTGAACGGGCTTGAAATCGTTGATCACATTTGTTTCTTTTAAAGCTGTTCTCGCTGAATCTTTTCAGCAAATTTTTATTCGAGTTCAACTATAACTAATCTGAAACTTCTTGAAGCACGACAAGCTCTGAAAATATTGTTCTCATATCGTTACAAGAATTACATTTTCATTCAAGCTCTCGAGTTTTTTACAATGCGCTTTTTGTTGGGTTGGTTGGGCATGCGGTTGAAATGTCCATTTAAAAGACCTAGGGGTAACCCTGGTGGATCAAATGCCCTTTGAATCAGTCTTTTGGTCACATAAGAAGCTAGATTCTTGCTTGTTACTGTACTTTCAAAGTGTCCCCCTGAACTCTAGTTGAGAATCGTTTAATTTTGTGGGGAAATTCAAACAAATGAAGCTACGAAGCCCCGCCCCTTTTTCTGCGTAGCTTTTTCGTAGCAGCCCCTTTTGTTTGAAATTCCCCATGAAACTAGAAGATATTCAGTTTGAGTGGGCAAGGGGGGCACTTTGAAAGTATACTTGTTACAAAGACTTACAATCTTACTAGACTTGGCTGTTCATTACTGATCACCGGGAAATTTAGCCGTCCTCTAGTCTAACCCAACCCAGTTTGAGTTTAATCATCAAACTAGGTTTCTCGCTAACTTTGTCTGCACCTTGGCTACATTGCGTGGATCGACGATAAAAAATGCGCTTACAACCAGTCTACTCATTCATTTGTTTATCATCAATTTATTTCAATAAACAACCGTTCACTTGACAAATGAGTACGCATTGTTTCTGAGCACAACAGTTGATCAGTTGAATCTCCCCTGTTTTAAAGTCTTTCAGCTCCAAAACTGAGATTGCCCATTGAGATTTTGCCAATTATACAAAGTTTCCATTTTTGGAAAATTAAGTGCTTCTTTTAGGCCCCACTAAAATAACTCACAAATTTACATCCTTTCACAAACTTTTTCCAAAAATGCACAATAAACTCTTGAATGATTTCCCCTTTTCTGTTCACCAACGCTTTTCCCTCGAAAACTCCCATGTTGCGACAAAATTGTTGAGAATTTTTGCGCGAAAGTCCAGCGGATTTCGTGGGAAAAGTTGACGCCCACAAAAAAGGCGAAAAAAGAATGAAAGGAAGGTATTTCCCAAAAAGGCTTCAGTTGTAGAGTTCATTTCTAAAATGGGTGTTGCTCTTTGAACTTTCATTAGGGAAGTTCTTAAGCTATACTTTATGCTTAAATATAGAAACACCCTTTCTAGTGCACTCGATTGATCTTTCTTTAAAGGAAGCATTGGTATTCGAAGAACAATTACGAATCAACTGTTCCTGAAACTTTGAATTTGTATGCTTGAGCACAAAGTACACTGATCATTCTGCCCGACTGAATCCGAGTTTTTTTTTCAAAATTTGTTGCTTAAGAGGTTCTTGTCTAAAATGGATCTTGCTCTTTGAAATCTCCTCTTTCTGAGGAAGTCTTTCGTCGCATTTCCGCTCTCGTTTTCCTTTTGAAATTCGTTCATTTCCGGGTATCGAAGCTCGAGGCGTTGCATGTTTCGTTGCTTTTAGATGGGCTTATTTTTGAGTGAGTTAGGTTAAAAATAGAACTATGGAGATTAGCATTATTCAAAAGCCTTGCAGAAGCTGCGAACTTGAACTTTTTGAGGCTCTGTTAGTTTCTATTTCTAAAAGGCATCTATTTCTGGAAACTACCGTAATCCAACCGCTTATTTACATTCAATCATCCTAATTTTGGTCTCATTGACCGAGCCTTGTGATGTGATTTCTCATCAAATTATATAAAAATTGGGCCAATACTATGAAAACTGGCAGTTAGACTACGGTAGTTTTCAAAAATAGATGCCTTTTAGAAATCGCGTAAATAAAAGGAACCCAAGCCAGTCAACTCCAATCTCGTTTCTTCCTTTACAAGACCAAATTTATCAAATCCCCATTCCTTTTCCCCCATTTTTCTTCCGGTACCTCATTTTTTCCTTCACCTTTTTGTGTGAATCTGACGTGAGATTTTATCCATTTCCTTGAATCGTTTTCCCTTTCATTAAAATTTTTAGCATTTTCTCAATTTTCAAATTCAATCTTTCAATCCGAGACCTATTCCTATTCCAGTTGGCCAACATGCGAAAAACGAGCCATGTGCAGAGTCGAATGAGACGAGCGAGATCCGATCCCGTCCTCATTAAGCCTTCACAGAAGGATTTCATGCAGAATTGGAACTCCGTTGAACCTGGTAAGAGGATGTTTTCAGACCAAAGAATGTTGGTTCTTTAGTAGAATCGCATAGAAATTGAGACAAATCTATAAAGTTCTCACAGCTTGAAAAGTGTTTTTGAGTGTTTCACACCCTAAAAAGTTTTATGTACCAAGATTTTTTCTTCAATCAAATTTGCAATCAAAATTGTAAAGATTAGTTTTAAAACGATCTTTAACTTCTTGATTGAATATCTTAAAATGAGATCCAATACTTCAAATAGTAAGCCAACGAGAACTCTTCCCGTGAAAAACACCAAAAAAACATGATCACTAGAAGTTCCCTTCACTTTGCCATCAATCTGTCATTGAAAACTCCAATTTAGAGCCATCTTGTTACGACCGAGACGCCGACCCTCTATACGGGATTCTGATTAGAATCGCCGAATTGGATCTATCCGGTGTCCCGCGTCACTCATCGGCCGAAGAACGCTATAAGATGGGACAGAAAATGGAGAGACAACAGAAAAGGCGACACTCGATTATGGTGGCGAATATGACTGTGGCTGGATATTCGGATGGTGAGATTTGAGAAGAGTTTAAAGAAATAAAGGAATAAGACACTAGTACTAAGAGAATTTTATAGTTAGAGTTGATAATTTTAAGCTTACCAGAGTTGAAGATCTTTATCCAAGTTGAAGATCTTCAACTCTGGTTTTCAATTGAATATTGCATAAGTTCGGTTGGATATTCGGCTGGTGAGCTTTGAGAAGAAGAATCCTAATATTCAGACGGAATTCGACAAAGCACCTCCGCACCCGACATCCTCCAGCTTTACCTATCAGCTGGCTTCCATCCGAAACGAGTCTCTTTCAGCATTGAGGCCATTCTCCCACCAACATACCATAGTGGATTGAGGGTAAATTCTGAGCTCTCGATTCAAACATTTACATTCATTTTTAGACTGAAAACCCTCCATCACCCTCGTCAAAACCGATATTATTAAGACGATCGATGGATCAAATCGATACAAGTCTCCCGTTGACTCATATGGATTATGATATGTTTGCCGCGTGGAGAAGGGGATCCAGACTATCAATTGATGTTCAGGTAGGAGATTGAAATGATAAATTGAAAAAATCATGTTAATGACTGGTAGAAGTTGATTATGGTTTTGCATAAAACATAAGCAAAACAATTGCAAGTATACCTTGACAGCCTCCAAATGGCTTACTGATGTGAGCTTGGCGCTTGCAAGGATTCAATTCATCAAAGAAATTAGCTTACGAACAAAAAGTATCCAAAGTTAATCAACAAACCATTTTAGCTTCACAAATACCAAATGGAGTCACCACGGAAGCGGCGAGGCTCGAAAGGGAGTCCGTTTGAAGTGGTGAAATCGGCATTGTTGACGTGCTTTCAACGGAGAACCTACTGCAAAACGACTCCCCAAGAATAGGATAATAACATTGTACGAATTTCGATCGTTTTAGGAGTTTACACTTACAATTATTGATACAACAATCTTGAAAAAAAACTTGAATTTTGAGTCCTTAATTTTCCTTAAATCACTGGAGCTTTACTTTATTGCCAAATTCCCGTCAAATTCTTTATTTATTTGATACGGTTATAAAAGTATAAGTTAGCCATCGGGTTTTTAGGTTTTCCCTTTGAATTTTTGTTTTGAATTCGCCATATCATTCTACGGTTTTGTGAATCGATCAATTTTATCAAAGCAATTGTGTTATAAATTTTTGCAAAAATCTTTACCAACTGCGCAACAAATTTCAAGAACTAATTTTGGTTCAGATTTTTATGAATCTAAGTATGACATTGCCCTTTTGTCTAACACACCGTATAAAAAACAGTTTCATTTTTGATGGTCAAGAATTAATCTCATGTACATGAGACCAGTTAACCGAGACAGGGAAATAACTATTCGCGAAAATTCGTACCAGCTACACTTTGAATCAGACTCATTCACCGGCACAGACAAAGCATTTTCCCTCGAATTTGTTTCAGAAAAGATTTCTGAAGAATTCTTGCAAAATGCATTGAAAACTTTGTGATGTATTGGTTAAACAAATGGCAACACTTGAGGTAAGTTGATGGGGTCATCATGGGATAATGATGAACAACAAGATCAGCTAGCCTTGCCTTGTCTGCCTGGTTGCTCTAGAGTTTGGTTAGAACAATCCTGCGATTCACACAAAGTTTTACTTGAAATCTGATTCAGGGTGCCTACTGTTTCCTCTCCGGAATGTCGGCCGCTTTTCTGATTCTTTTCTCTCTATTCGATCTCCTCTACATCACTAGCACGTAAAATTGTAGTTCCAAACTCTAAAATTGTGTTTCGATTTAGTGTCTCCGATCTTTTGCCGAAAATCTGCAATATTCTCAGTTGGATTGTGATCTTTACAAATTTGCTTTCTGTTTGTTTCACGCTTCGAAAGCATCACAGTAGGCAAACGTTGAACTTTGTATCGAGTGTGAGTGTTTGGTCTTGGCTTAAAATCCTATATCTTTTAGTTTCTTTGTCAAGTTGTAGCGGTGGTTTGGAGTGCTCTGATATTTCATCACTTAGATAACTCGTCATTTACCGGACTACAGATGCCAAGTGCTTGTCCGATAAAGGTAAAATGAGGATAAGGGCCATCTATACTTTAATATTTAAATTCAACAAGCATTTCAAAACATTCAAGCTAGATTAGAAATATTATGCAGGCATAAAGGTGAACTTTCTTGTTACAGTAGAAACTTTCTTGAACTTTCTTATTAGAACTTTCTTGTTCTAGCTGAACGAAGGGCAGAGTTCGACTGAATGTAAAACAACTTGGGCTAAAAACTGTAAACCACCTTTATTTGTGGCCATTTTCCGACAATAGTTAGGAGAACTAAATAGAGTGAAAAATTAGAGAAAAAAATCTTTTTGTGACCTACAAAGGGCAAGAACTGAGAAAAGAAACCGAGAAAAGTACATACTTTTTAAAAGAAAAGACCTTGTTTACTGCAACCTGCGAATAATACCCTTTTCAGATACTCGCCCTTATCATCGCAATCTTGTTATGTTGTGTGGAAGTTGGTCGAATCTCACTGGTCGTCCTCCTGCTCCGGCGTCAACGTCTCATCGTTCCTCGTGGCAGTATTCTGACATTATTCTGAATAAATATTTATTAGAGCGTTCTAAAAGACACCTTTTTCTTAAAACTACCGTAATCAATCACCAGTTTTCATTCGATCAACCCAATTTTGATCACATTGAAAGCCTTGTGATTCCCCTCGAATGATACAAAGATTAGGCTGATCGATGTGAACTGAGTTGACAACGGTAGCTTTCTAAAATAGGTGTCTTTTAGCAAACACTTTAATCTTTATTAACCCTCAAATTTTCCCTGTTAACTCACAAAGCAAATCGATGATTTTGTTGCCTTTTTCTCGATGCAAACTGACTCAACCAATGAGACATTGCCCGTGAAGAAAACCCGGAGGAAAACATCGAAAAGTGCATCAAGAGTTTCAAGGATTTTCCTTTCATTTGCACTATTTCTTTAAACTGATTAGTCTAATCTAATCCTATATTTTTAAAAAATGTATGAAACGGCTCAAGGCAATCATATGTTTATTTGTTTTCTCAATCTTGCACTGTACATATTATTGACGGGGACGCAACTCGTGTCTGGATGGGGTGATTGCCGGACTGGAGCGTAAGTTTATAAGCTGTACTTTATCTAGTAAGTTACTAATAGTTTGTCTATTGATTAATAAATTCCAATGAAGGTTTTACCCTTTAAAGATGCTCTAAAGTATGCCCAAGCTACCGTGGCCAACAAAATCTATATCATAGGTTTGATTGGCATTGTTTGGTTTATCCCGTCAATTTACATTTAATGCTTTGGTCAACATTAACATTTAAGCGAACAGCTTTCCTTATCCTTTTGCAAATTTTGGCGGGACAAACTGAGAAAGGGGTAGACCGCGAAAACCGAAATTACCGTTTGGCCTTTGTAGATATTGGTTAATCCAATCTCTGTTGGTTACCGAGTTTTACAATCATAATCCAACATTTGCTATCCATTTAGAACATACGCCTGCTATCTTCCTGATGTAATCATTTTTACATTTACTGGTGCTATCTTGACGCTTTTGTTGAGTCTTTATGGGAGTATCTCAAAGCGATACCGATTTCACACGCCGGCTCTCGTGTATTTGGTGAGTTATCGGAATTGAAAGATCTGGTATCGAAGATGCCAATGTCTAGCCCATACCTTAAAATGAAATAGTTGATATTTCAAATCTTCAACACATTTCTTAAAGCGGAACTTTTCAGACCCTAACCGCACCAATCCTCACTTGTGCCTGGGCCTGGAAGATTAACCAATTGAATTGCAAGAGGAAACTGCCTTGGGATGAAAATTATTGTTTTTATATAATTTGTGTGATGCCCGTCTCGATCCTACTTTTTCTCCTTCAACTTTTCTCAATTTGGGATTTGCAAAGAAGACAAAGGCTTGAGCATAAAATAGAACGGAAGAAAGAACTGGCGATTCTAGCAAAACCTTACAATCAGAATCGCTATTGATCTCTTTTTGATATTATTTCATACATATTCTCGAACTGGTAGGCCATCTGGCGCACTTATTGTCAGTTCTAGCTAGCAACTCTAGTTGAATAGGTTTGGATCCTTTTAGAACATTCAATTCCTTGTTCATTTGAATTTCATCATTTGATTCCTATTTTGTTATTCAATTTCCAAATTTGTCTTCAAAAATAAATCCCTTTCAACGTCTTTTCCTTTTCTTTTCTTTTCTTTTCCCCTCCCACACTCAATCCATTCAGTCACCGTCATTTGGTGTCCCATGGAAAAGGTCATGAGAGAAAATAAGAAAATACCCATTCACAAAGATTTCAAAATCCTATCTTTTTAATCAAAAAAAACTATAAAAGCTAAAAATAATCTATATCTTATTTAACAAGTATTTTTAATAACTTTTCGAAAAGTTTATCCAAGAATTTTCAAATTTCAACTTCAAAACTGTTTTACGAAAAATATTACTTCTTTTCTACTACAAATATTCAGCTGAAGAATTTCCTATTCAATTCTTTTTTACTTTATCGAAATATTCACGCTTTTTCTTCTTTGCAAATCCGCATCTTTCCCCTTTTCTCCAGTAAACAAAACCATGTGACGCACAAAAGATAAGACATATTGATTGTGCAAAAATTTCACTACGAATTCGCAGCTTTACTATTCTCATTTAATCGACAAGCTATGATCAATTTCTCGAATTTACCCACCGAACTCCAAGATTCTGTTCTAAATCAAGTCCATTCTAAAGAAAGATTGAAACTTTTAAAACTCGGCAAATCTTTCCGATGTCATCTCCTGAGGAATGGGCCTTTCACAAAGAAAATCGAGGAAATCGATGTGAAAATATTCTTTCAAAATATTCGCAGTAAACGCGATTTGACCGATTGGAATTTCTCAACGAATTTCAATTTGAAGTTTTTTGATCGAAGAGGGCAACACACCGAGATCTTGCTCCACGAAAATGAACCCGTAACGGTGAAAAGCTATAAAAACATATATGAAATCTCATTTAAGCCGAAAACAATTTGGAATTTGGTGAACAAAGTGATTTTCTGTAAATCGCTGAGAATCCTTTTACCTAACGTAATGCATTTGGATCACGTGGATTCACGGGAAATTTGGAAAGATAAAAGAGAGAAATTCGAATTTCTGCCGAGAGTTCAATCTGTGGCAAATTTTGAGCTGAAATCGAGATTCGACTTGGCCAGAGAGTTTCTAGAAGATTTTTCCGTGAAAATTTTGAAGAAATGTCATCTAAACCTCAGCTTTATGGACCTCCAAGAAGAATCGCTGAAATCGGAGTTGAAACGATTTTTGTCAAAGCAAAGTTTCACGAATTGTCGAAACATTGCCTGGTCCGGGTTTCAAGCGAATTTCTTTGAGTCGCTTTCACAAACGAATGTGGAATTTATTCAAATCTCTTGTCTAACCATTGGTCAATTTCAGAAAACCGTGAAGAATTTGGTAAGAAACGGGATTCCCAGCAAACATCCCATTGCGAAAATCAAAATTTTTGGTCCACACACGCATTTGGATGACAAATATTTGGCTTTTGAAGAAATTCGGGAGATTTTTCTGGGCTTACCGGAAGTTGAGAGTGAAGATGGGTTGACGATGGATTGTTTTGAGGAAAACAGGGATTTGTTGGACAATTTCATCAATGAACGCGAGTTGAGGGTGGCTTTAGATGCAGAAATGTACAATGAGGTGCACAAAATCGAGGCGATTTTCAGGAGAAAACTCGATTCGGAGGATATTTTCTGCTATTTTGGCTTGATCTTTCGCTATACGGCGATGGCGGTCAACCCAAATTTTCAGGCGGAATTCCGGATGGAGAACGTGAAAAGTAAGAAAATGTAAATGTTTCAGAAAATTTTTGATATTGATGTTTAGAGAATAAAGTTTTGATCACATTTTATAGAAAAATGACAAAAAAAGTTTGAAAAATAAATGTTAGTGTCACTTTCACAATCTTGCCTATGAATCAAAGCTAGATTACGGTCATTTTCGAAAGTTGACACGCTTTAGAAAATAAAACATTAAAAGAGAAGTAAGAGTGACATCGAATTTATCGTCTTTACAAATAGACTAAGGCTTTTTAACCTCCGGAATTGTTCCTTTCGTCAATTTCAAGTTATTCATCAAATTTCGATCAGCAATTGTATAAGTGATGGCTGAAGCGAGACTTCCAACACTCAAAAGACCCAATTGCATGTACAGAGAAGCGACACTGCCATAGAAAAGACATGAAGCTGTGAAGAGGGCCTACAAATGTCTCATTTAACTGTCTGAAACCTGTACTTTGTTCACTAACAAACACACGACACACTGAACTCCTTACTTTTCTTCCAGAACCACTAGGAGTCTGTGCGGTTGATATAGCTCAAAACACGCTTATGACTCAATCACATACCAGCCAAAAGTTGAATAAAGCATATGAAGGAGCCGGGTCTTCCGAATAGCGAATTGCAATGTGAGACATGATTCGTGTATTCACACAACAATCCACAAAACCCAGCATGAAGCCGCAAATGAGACCAATTGTAATGCTAAAACGATAACTTTCATTATCTTTTCCCTTCCCTCACCTTGGACTTGAGGCAATCGGTTTCTCATTAGTCATTGTATGTGTTGAATTAGCCGGTAGATTGTATGCAATCAATGCATAAGATATGAGACTAATCCCTGTCCCAATCCACATTAATGGCCATCTTCCGATTCGATCCGTCCATTTACTGCTCCAAGCAAAGAAAGCGGCACCTGGAAAGGAAAAGTTAAGGCGAATCTACCGTACTCTACTGTAAGCCTTGTCTTTGAAAACATTCAAATCAAAACTGGATTACGGTTGTCTTTCCTTAAGCGCACCTTTTAGAAACCCTTTGGTTTCGAGAACCACAGCCATCCACACTCATTACCCTTCAACCACCCACCGAAAAGTTCCCCAGCTCCCGTTGCAATCGCATTTAATCCCATCAATTGATTCGTATTCATTGAGAAACTTTTCGTGAAAGACAAAGCAGTTGGATAGACACTCGTGAAGAATGAGGTTTCAATGCCAGTAAAAGCTGATGGAACAGCCAGTAACCATTGATCTCTTGTGGTAAACAGTTTCACTGTCTTCACTAAATTTAAAAAGGTTAACTCAAAAGAGACTTTTTACCCAATTCTTTGAAATGATTCGTGGAATGGCGATCATTTTTTCTCTTTTGGGGTAACAATCCCAAAGTGATTACTCCAATAAAATTGACAACGGCGAAGATTCCGAACAGTAATCTAGTCGTTTCCATGCTGATCTTCTGATCGGTTCTTGATCCAAAAACCACCAACAAAAAGGTTCCACCAAATATCATACTAAAGTAAATTTAGGTAAATTGAAATGCTTAACAACCTTGGCATGTAAATGAAAACCATTAGATTGCTGTGTCTGGAGATCGTTTTCTCGTCACTATTCGCGGCCACATATTTGCCGATTGAGGTCCAGAGGCCTAGATTTATCAAAAATTGTCCGCTTATCAAAAAGAATTGTTTTCTTACATCCGGCCATAAATCCCGCTACAATACAAGATCCATAGAGAAAATATTGATTGAAGAAGAGAAATCCGGACATGTAAATTGGAGAGGGAAGAGCGGCACAGATGAAGGAGAGACGAGGACCTGCAAAGGAGTATCAGAGTTTTGATTAAGCTTTAGGATCGTCAAGTAATGGAATACTGTAAGTGTTATCAAAATTTCAGATATTTTCAATACAATTTCTGCCAGGTTTATTGAATTGAAAACCAACCTTTTTTCAAGAGTCAGTTTTTCTTTTCGCTTTCTAAAAGGTGAGTGATTTTGTAAACTATCATACTTTGGATTCAACATTATATTCGATTTAGTCTCATTCTCAATCGACGAGGAATCCATTGTGTATTAAATGCAATCAAAATCAAGGTGAACGGGCAAAATCTGATTGTAATACAAAGGTACGGTAGTCTTCAAGATTGTCTGCCGTTTAGGAAACGTAGGGAGCATACACCAGTTAAAAGTTTTGTTATCTACATTGTTAGATGTTATTAGATATATCTAATTGTTAGATGTTTTGCTTGTTATTTTAGTTAGAAAGCTACCCAGAATCGAGAGCAATGTCGGAGCGGCCAAGTTACCCAAAACGAACGAAACATAGGCAAGCATTTGACTGAAAATTGTTAGTACTTTTGTCTTTAAACCTTTAAGAAATATTTTCTGTATCTTATTTTAAATTTCAAAGACTACCTATAATATCCAGCATGTTTCCAAACACTCGGATCCTCATCATGTCTATTTTGCACAACCGTCTCCACGATGAAACTCTGCGAGAAAAAGGCGAAAAATACCAATAACATTCCGAATCCCAATTGGATTATATTTAAAGTATTCCGATTCATTTTAGTAATAAAATGAATTAAGACTATCTTTTAAAACAGTGTTTGAAAAACTATCAAACACAGGTAATATTTTTCCTTTTATCGTTGGAAACCGGCTTTTTAAGAGAAACATCAACCTTTTCATGATCGAAAAGGTGGCAAAAATGGAACAATTGCAAAGAAGTATGAATCAAATGTGACTTTGAAGTTCTTTTGATTAGTTCTTTTGATTTCAATTTGAAACGAATTCGAGTGAACGCTTCAAAAACTTTAACTTATTTTGATTCTAGTAAGCCAAGTCAGACAAGGCAATGTTCAGCCAGAAGAAAGATCCAGGCCAGGCTTCTGGCGGGGGTGGATTGATACAGAGTTGTCCCAAAGGCATTTTTTTTCTTGGCAACCAAGTCTTCCTAATTCACTTGTATGACCTAGACTGGTTTTGATGAAAGCTTGGTCTGGTCCTAGGGGCATCTTTGGAGTTATGATTGCACAAGTTTATGAAGTCACAAGTTTCATCGCAAAAGTCTCATTGTCAGAATTCTTGCAACAAAATACTCATTTTTTCAAGCTTAAGCTCTACGTGAAAATGCTTATGAGAAATAAGGTTATTTAGAAATAAAATTCACGATTTGGTTTTGTTTTCTACGATTTTGATGAAGCCATTTTTTGGCCAATTTGGAAGGGATTGGGCTGGATTATTGGGCTTGAACGGTGTCGATCGAGCACGTTTTCAACTTTCAAAAATTGGTTATTATTTCACAAAGCGACCACATCGTTGGCATTTTCTAGTTTCTGTTTGAATTGATTGCCAAAGTATTATTCAAACTGGTCATCAGTTATTTTCAATCCCTTTCAAAATAGATCTTTTAAAAGTTCAATATCCGTTTTCTAGAAATATGCTTTCATTTTCCGCTGCGAGCTTCGAGGGGCAATCACCTATCCAAGGGAAGGCCACTTTACGGATACCATAGTGAGCTAGGAGTTTGTGCAAGTGAATCATTTAATCATTAGCCGTTCCTCTCAAATAACTCTTTTCCAAAGCGTGCAACTTTGAAAGCTTTTGTAATTTTTTTAAAATTTTTTTGGGTTGTTTTTTTGGGGGGGGAAAAAAGAAAAGAAAAAAAAAAAAAAAAAAGAAAAAAATTAGTAGCAATATTACGGTAACATTTGAAAATTGACCACATTTCACACAAAAGGCTATTATGAAACTATCTCAATTTTGACACCTAGTTTGAAACTTTCAGCTACAACAATTTTCAGCTTCAGCTACAACAACGGTTCCGCCTCCTCCAGTTCCGCCAGTCATTCCAGCACACCCCACCGCCTCCTCCGCCAGCTGCTTGAACAATAAAGATGTTTTTCCATTTTTAAGCAATCAAATTTTTCAAAGATTTTTTTGTGTTTAAATTTTTAGGCTATAAACTTTCACCGTAACAATTGCCATCTTGAGCCCACCAACTCCGAAAATCCTATTACTTTGATTCCCGTGCGAATCCGCGCGTCTTCAGCTTAACATTTTCACCCTCATCACAGCGATCTCAGTGCTTTTACGAATTATCCAAAAGGGGTTGTGAAATCCAAGAACTATAGAAAATTGTCTATTGAGTTTTTGTCATAAAACCTTGTCTATTTTTGATATAGATGAACCTCACAAACCTAGGGCCTGAAAATCCCCAGGAAATGATCCCAATGTTGAAGCTGTTATTGAAGCCCGTGAACGATTAATCGTCAGGCTGACCGTTAGCTCCTAATGATATTGCGCCAGGGTTTTTTTCACGAACTGATAAACTTTTAAAATTTCATTTTCAGAACCTCTAGTAACTGAGCAAGTAGTCCCAGCCGGTTGGGCAAACAGCTGAAAGTGCCACCTAATCAAAATAGTTAAGGGCCAAGAAGCCATGATTTTTAAGGGGTTACTGCAAGGGTTCAGTGTCTCATTGCACTAGTTCGTAAAGCTAGTCATGAAGCCCTAAAGAATTGAAGTGTAAACGTCTTAAGCCAGAACAGTTTTTAAAAAGCCAGACTTTACAATATTCGTTAGGAAGATATAAAGACGGGGTGCTTTATTTTTTTTATCCAACACAATTTTTACTCAAATCGTTTCAACTTAAGAAATCGCTCAGATCTCAACTAATTCAAGCAAATGGTCAGGGAACAGCCTCGGAACAAACGAATCAAATACGACTTGGAATCATTGCTTGGCCGTTTGAAAAGTTCACAAGAGTTTCCACGTTCAAATTCCCAAGTCTCTTCGTGGAATTTATGCGACAAAAGAATAGAATGGACATTAAAGTCTATTACAAGACTTCAAAATCGGTGTAAAATTAATCAAATAAAAGTGCAAAAAAATGGGTTTTTATCTAGAGAACACCCATTGGCTAGCATCAACCGTAGCTGATTTTCAAAATTCTAGGTCTTCAGTCAGAGATTTTGGCTAATTCGGATTCAAAATGACGTTTTACGGTAGTTTCCAATTCTGAAGGCAACTAGTATCAGGAAAAACAATGGCTGACTACAGTTTGCCGATTTCATTTTTGAGAATTGCTCCTCAAATCTAAATGAAGGGGCCGGCTTTACGATATACAATGCTGTCAATAAAATTGGTAAGTGTTTCATATTTGAATTTTGAAATTGAACAAAACATTATCCCAATCAATTAATTGAATAAAACCAATTTTAGCCCTAAAATCTACAACAATTGCGTCAAATTACGGTCATGGGATCTTGTACACGAAAGATGTCGGTGCTTTTGGTTTTTCTAATGGGAGTTCGGTGTTGACGATTGTGGATTCGGAGATCACAAAGAATCTTTATGGAATAATCATTTCGAAAGTTTTGCAAGGTGGGCGGATTCTTGAAGGATCGAACTGCTTCAAAACCTTCAAACGGTGTTATAAGGAGTTCTGACAGTGTCATTGCACATGCCAATGACATTGCACATTGCACAAAAGTGTGTTCTCTGATGAAAAATTGTGTGTGACGTGTCAATCAACTCAGAACAATGCTCAATCTAAACCTTTTGATACCACTATGATGGAATTTGGTTGAATTTGAAGAGAGCTATTGCATTTTGTAGCTTAGCCTGCAACTGTCATGAGTGGTGGTGATATCCTCCTGGTTTCTTGACCTCTACGGCTGGCTGGAAGATTCTTGGACTTAGGCCATTCGTTTCAAATCGTATTCTCAAGCTTTTGATTAAGCCGTTTCAATCAAATAAATTTATTCTAGAAAACAAAACCTTTTATATCATAGATCAATCACATCATAAATCTGTCGACCGTCTGACAGTGAGAATCATTTCAACAACTTTTTCCAATCACATCATGCCGGCTGGTAAGTTTTTGTAGGTTTTTTTGTAGGACAAAATACGGAAACAGTTACTGTTTTTTGACACTAACTTTGTGCATAAAAGTAAACTACTTTAAAGTATCAGCCATTTAGTGTCCTTTGATAAATGTTTCCCGTGTTTTCTCAAAATAACTACTTCGACGTTCCGAGAAAACACAGGTACAACAATTCATTTAATTTTATCCCGTATTCCAATTCTAGCAGGGATTCTCATTTCCAAGGACAACTCTGGGATTGGTTTGGACATACAGAACTCGTTTTTTGTCTCGAATCAAGGTATCTATTTTAAAGAGAATGAAACATTTTCTGAATACCTAGGTGTTTATATAACCATCTTCAATCCGGAGCAAGAGTTTTTCATTGAAAATAATACTTTTGCGAACAATACGGAGTTTAACGCGGCGCCCAAGAGTTCGCTCATCGATTTGATTTACACGGATTCTTCTGGTCAGTTTTATCTGCAAAGACCTGAGATCTATAAAATATTTGATTTAATTTGAAATTCTATTGAGAGTTTCAGCAGTGCGAAATTTCGCAATCACTGACAACATTTTCAACGGCAACACCGCAAAATATATTGCACGAGTTTTCGAAAAAGACGAAGAGATGAGTGTTTCCGTTTTACGAAAACGACACGAAATTGCCAAGAATCATTTCAACAACAATACCGGCTGGAGTCTGATATTTGCATCGGTTGCACTCACAGATATCTTTGGGAACACTTTTCAGAGCAAGGAAATGGTAGTTGATTATTTTGATGAAAGTTGGAGATTTTTAGAAATGTGACATTACGACGAATGAACCGAGGAAACCGAATTGGCTTGATTTGCAAAAGAATGAGTTTATCGCGTTTCCGGATAACCTTGTGAGTTATTTTCAATCCTTCTTAAAATAGATCTTTTAAAAGTTCAATATCCGTTTTCTAGAAATATTTTCATGTTTGTGCTACGAGCTTCGAGGGAACAATCACCTATCCATGGGAGGGACACTTTAGGGATATCACAGTGACAAGTGGGTGCAAGTGAATCATTTAATCATTAGCCGTTCCTCTCAAATAACTCGTTTTCTGAAACGTTGCAACTTTGAAAGCTACTGCAATTCTTATTCAAATTTGCTCGGACTGATTTTGTGAGGGCCCACAGATCGAAAGATATAAAAAGTAAACGATTGGATAAATTAGAGGCAATATTACGCTAGCATTTGAAAATTGACCACATTTTAGTAAAAAGGCTATTTGAGACTATTCAATTTTGACACCTAGTTTGAAATTTTCAGCTACAACAACCCCTCCGCCTCCTCCAGTTCCGCCAGTCACTCCAGCACCCCCACCGCCTCCTCCGCCAGCTGCTTGAGCACTAAATATATTATTAAGTAGCTAAACCAATCAAATTTTTGAAAAGATTATTATTTTTGCTGTTTATTTTGAGGCTATAAACCTTTCAAAGAATTGCCAATGAGCATGAAACTCCGCAAATCTTTTTATTTCGATAATTTTTGAGTCGACGGGTGGCTTCAGTTTAACCTTTTCACCCCATCACACATCTCAATGCTTTTACGAATTATCCAAAAGTTGAGAAATCTAAACTATAAAAATTTGTATTGAGTTTTTTTGTCATTAAACCTTCTCTTTTTGCATCGTCCAAATTGCCCTCGAAAAAAAATAATGAGTATGTTCAAATCGACTATTGACTCAAATCGATTCAAAATCACTGTTACTTCTATGGTCCACCAACCAGAAAAGCCTGCCTAACTCATAAGTGTACTCACTTGTTCAACTCTTCTTGCAGATATACCTTCATTCCTTACCGTTGCTTTGCGATAAGGAACTCTTGCGGAAATGCTTTCCAAGTTATCGACTCGGTTATTTTCCCGTCCTATCTATCCGTTATCTTGTTTCAGGCTCAAAATTTCATTTTCCAAAACTGCACCTCAATCAACAATACTGGCTACGGTTTCGATATACAGGATTCGTCGCTAAATATCGATATCTAACCTGTTGAAAATCAGAATCGGAAATTCCCAGAGACTCAGAACACGTATATAGCCTAAAATGAGCAAAGCGCGGTTTTTCTCGCAATGAAGATTAGAGTTGTCAGCATCCCAACTAGATTAGGTTTGATAAGCGCAAATAAACTTTGATATAGATGAACCTAACAAACTAGCGGAAAATCCCCAGAAAATGATCCCAATGTTGGAGCTGTTATTGAGCCCGTGAACGATTCATCTCAGGCCGTGAACGATTCATCGTTAGCTTCTAATGAGATTGCGCCAGGGTTTTTTTTCACGAACTGATAAACTTTTAAAATTTCATTTTCAGACCCTCAAGTAACTGAGCAAGTAGTCCAGCCGGTTGGGCAAACAGCTGAAAGTCCACCTAATCAAAATAGTAAAGGGCCAAGAAGAGATGATTTTTAAGGATACTGCAAGGGTTCAGTGTCTCACTGCAGTAGTTCGTAACGATAATATGAAGAGATAAAGAATTGAAGTGTATACGTCTTAAGCCAGAACGTTTTTAAAAAGCCAGACTTTACAATATTTGTTAGGAAAATATAAAGAAGGGGTGCAGGTTTTTTATCCATCACGCTTTTTACTCAAATCGTTTCAGCTCAAGAAATCGCTCAATCTCAACTAATTCAAGCAAATGATCAGGGAACACCCTTCGAACAAACGAATCAAATACAACATGGAATCATTGCAGTTTAGCAAGCCGCCAAAAGATAATCCATATTGAATAAAGCTTTTTACAATTATCAGTTTAATAATATGCCTATCAGTTCATGACTTCGCAAATTTAATGGTTGGCTATTTGAAAAGTTCACAAGAGTTTCCACGTTCAAATTCACAAGATCACTTCGGGAATTTTAAAACAAGAGCCATTAAAGGATGGACATGTAAAATCTATTACAAGACATCAAAATCAGTGAAATTGATCAAATAAAAGTGCAAAAAAATGGAGTTTTTTCTAGAGAAGACCCAGCTAGCATCAACTGTAGCTGATTTTCCATTTTAGGTCTTCATCAGGATTTGGCTAATTGAATGCAAAATGACGATTTTACGGTAGTTTCTAATTTGCAGGCAACTAGTATCAGGAAAACGCGAGGAAAATTACACTCATTTCATTAATGTCTCATTACAAACTGAGTCTTCCTTTTGCCAAAGTCTTAGGCTTAGGCTTAGGCTTAGGCTTAGGCTTAGGCTTAGGCTTAGGCTTAGGCTTAGGCTTAGGCTTAGGCTTAGGCTTAGGCTTAGGCTTAGGCTTAGGCTTAGGCTTAGGGCTTAGGCTTAGGCTTAGGCTTAGGCTTAGGCTTAGGCTTAGGCTTAGGCTTAGGCTTAGGCTTAGGCTTAGGCTTAGGCCAGGCTTGGGCTAGGCCTAGGCTTGGGCTTGGGGCTTAGGCTTAGGCTTAGGCTTAGGCCAGGCTTAGGCTTAGGCTTAGGCTTGGGCTAGGCTTAGGGCTTAGGCTTGGGCTTAGGCTTAGGCTTAGGCTTAGGCCAGCCTAGAGCAATGCAACTGAACGAAGGGGCACAACGGAGTATTACGTATTAAGTGTTTATGCTAAATTGATCATGAGGGAGCTGCGTCCTGATCAGTGCACCCTTTACGGTCCTAAAATGGTGCTTGTTTCTAGAAAAGTCGTGAAATGACCAAATTGGGTGTCAGTAAAGGTGAAAACTTCAAAAAATCATATGACTAATCAGATTTTCTGAAGTTCAACTTCTCAGCACTCCCCTCTTCCAAAATGTTGCGTTTTGTCGGAACACTCAAAAATTTTTACTGCTTTTCCATTCTCATTTTCGACACTTTTTCACACAGTAGTCAAAAACTCGTAAAAATTTGTGTCCACCACTCTAAAAGGGTTATTTGACCTGGAAAAAAAAATCAAATGAGTTTAAATAAGCCAAATTCTCAATCACTAAATGTCAAAAATCATTTGGTTGCAGGGATCGCAGCCGAGAATTGGGGAAAATCTTATCTTAGAGTGATGTAAAGTTTTTGAATTGGTTTGCCTAGGTCTGACCCCCTGAAAGAAAACCCAGATTAGGGCGTGAGCTGGATTACGCTGATCGATAAAGCTGATCGATAAAGCTGATGAACAAAGCTGATGAATAAAGCTGATGAACAAAGCTGATGAACAAAGCTGATGAACAAAGCTGATGAACAAAGCTGATGAACAAAGCTCATCAACAAAGCTCATCAACAAAGCTCATCAACAAAGCTCATCAACAAAGCTCATCAACAAGGCATCAGACTTCTGATTGACTCTGAGCTGATCTAGTTGATTCGCCTAACTTCCCTTATAACAATATATTTGTTGAATAGAACTTCTGATAGTCAGTAAAAACTAGCAAATTTTCATTGGAAAATTGCACAAATGAAAGCTTTTTTTGATTCAAATTAACTAAATTTCATTTCTATTTTTGATTTAATTCGGAAACAATTCAGCTCTGAGTCTCGAAAAACTTTTCAGATTAGCACAGCATTGAGCATTCATTTCTGTGAATAGAAAAGAACACTTCAATCGCTCTTTTTTTTGCAATTTTCCCAATTCATCACCTCTTCTATTTACACAGCTCATTTATTTCGGTATTTCGGCAATTTTTTAACGATTTTCAGATTGATTTGGCTTTTTTTCTCTAAATATCAAACGAAGCTTTAGCTCTAGGAACGCCTGAAAAAAACGAAAAAAACTTTTGAATATTTGTTCATTCATGAAAATGACGTAAATTCCGATAGAAGAACGCTAAGAAATAGCAAATTTACAAAATTGAATGCCGATTTTGTGTTACTCTGGCGAAGATTTGATCCTAAAGCTTGGAAACTTTAGAAATAAATCAGTGAACATTTTTAACAACAGCATACATCTCTTGATCATCAAGTTGTCTTTATACCATAACTAAACTAGAAAATTTTAGCCAGACTCTGAAAATCTTGATAATATGATGAAGATAATAATAAAATGTCTTTCCAAAACAAATACAAAAGCAAAAGATGAGCAATAAAAGAATCCCAGCAATCATTCCCCAAATCCAAGCTTTACTTGATTCATTATCTTTATTAGAATCCTGCCAATTAAATGAAAAAGTTTTGCCAGACTCTGAAAATCTTAAGATTAAGATAATATGATGAAGATAATAATAGAATTTCTCCACAACAAATACAAAAACAAAAGATGCGCTATAGAAGAACCCCAGCAATCACTCCCCAAATCCAGGCTTTACTTGATTCATTATCTTATTAGAATCCTGTCAATTAACTGGAAAAAAAAACAAGGAATTGGCACTCATTTGTAGGCTTTATTTTTAGGTTTTCAACTAAATAACCGAACTTTTAAATTAAAAATTGATTTCATAAATGTTAAATGCAATAAAGTACGGTTTAAATGATTCAAAAATACCGACTGGGGCTACCAGTGGTGAATTTATCGCATACACGAAATATATCAATCACAATACAACGACACACACAATACTAGGCTATATCTTAACTTAACCCACGTCATGACAGACGGCTCCCTAACCCTAAGCTCAATGGGGAACTAAATAGCTTTTTTGGTGGTGAAGGGAAGATGACGATGAAGGAGTGGCTTGTCACTTTAAAGAACTGGGGCCACAACCACCAGACTGCCCTCCAGAAAACCTCTCAACCCGAAGAGAAAAGAAATCCGAAGGGGGTGACCATGTCGCATGTGGGGTTCGAACCCTCGACCTTCCGATTAAGATAAAAGACACTTAACCAGTCAGCCACACGTGATTGAAAAAAAATCTAGATTTCCTCTGCAAAATGGTTGTTGACAATTTAGTAAAGCTTATTTTCAATTTTCACAATTTTCAAGGCTTACATCGCAACAACAGCATTAAATATTTATTCTGATTTATTTTTTTGAAAACATTTTATTTTCAATAATTAAATTGAGAATCGATTTTGTGAAGGCGATAAAGTTTTTGATAAAACTCCACTGGTTGAGATCGTTTTGCTTAGGGTTATTGTTTTAACTAAAACGTTTTATTTAATCTTTTAAATTTATAAAGATTATCAAAAGAAAACTATCGTACTTTTGTTTCATTTTATTTAATCTATCGACTTTTTAAACGAATGGATTGAAAAATTTGATAAAAATCAAGATTTTCAAGAGTTGAAAAGCTTTAGAAAATGAATTCTTTAGAAAAACGATTGTAATCTTGCCTAGTTTTCTTCATTCAATTGATTTCTGATAGAAGAAATTGTATATAAAAGCTTAGTTTAGATTAGATTACAATAGTTTTCATTACAATAGTTTTCAAAAATACGAAAAACTGACCTTTCTTCAAATTGAATGCCTCCAATGCATACGATTGAATATCTTTATTAAACGTGAAATAGATTATTGGACTGAAAAGAGAAAGTTTCAAGTTTTATTCAATAACTTTTTACCTAACACAATTGTTTAGCAATGATATCATATTGATAACAAAAGTCATATAGTGAACACCCATTCCGGAAACTGGAATCTTCGTGAAAAAGTCGAAAGCACAAATCTCGAGCTCTAAAACACCGCAAACGATACCTCCCTAGAGAAAGTTGATTTCAATTTCAATTTCGACTTGAACCTGTATCAATAACTTGTACTCGGACATCCCTTTTCCTTTTGTGTATTCGGAACTCTTGTCAACCATTGCAAGATAAGCTTTCAGGTAAAAGAAGAGACCAACATAGATGATAAACATTGCAATCGGGACAACCATATCTTTGATTACAGTAGCCTGAATCAAAAGACATTAACGTTTTGACATTTCTCTTTTAATATATTAAAATCTCACTAAAAATTGTTTATGGATGAGATCTTAAAAACCATTGAATACAGAGACTCATTGCGTCAGAGTGGATGAATTTCGTAGTTGTTAGTAGAGTTCGGCAAACAAAACCAAAGCCAAAACAGACCAAAACCAAAGCCAAAACAGACCAAAACCAAAGCCAAAACAGACCAAAACCAAAACCAAAGCCAAAACAGACCAAAACCAAAACCAAAGCCAAAACACCAAAACACCAAAACAAACCAAAACTCAATTTGCATATAAATTAACATGTAAATTTAAAATTGTAAAATGCAAATTTGCCTTTCACTTTTTCTTACTCCACAAAATCTCGCGGCCGAAAAAAGGACCAAAACACGATCTCGAAATTTCGAAACAAAAAATAGCCTATGGGATAGATTTTTGGACGCTGATTTCAAATCTGCAAACAGATTTTCGCTAGCTCCTCCCAGTCGCGAGATATTGGCGAGTTTTGGTTAGTTTTGGTTTTGGTTTTGTTATGGTTTTGGTTTTGGTTTGGTTTTGGTTTTGGTTTTGGTTTGGTTTTGGTTTTGGTTTGGTTTTGGTTTTGGTTTGGTTTTGGTTTGGTTTTGGTTTTGTTATGGTTTGGTTTTGGTTTTGTTTTGGTTTTGGTTTTGTTATGGTTTTGGTTTTGGTGGTTTTGGTTTTGGTTAAGTTTTGTTTTCCGAAGTCTAATTGTTAGTATTATATTTTTCTCAATGCTGAAGTTTCTTGAAATTTCTTTTAAGAATTCTTGATCGAACTCTCTAAAAATTTGACTTTTCATGCTTTAACCTTAATAATTAACGCAAACGTGTGTCCTTTTAGATTTCCGATTTCAATGCCCGATCACCTGCATCATCGTTTGCCCAATCGGTGCCACACAATTGAAATAGAAATAGAAACCCTTTGTTGAGAACTCTTTTGTACATCCAAAGATCTGTCGACAAGTCACTTCAGTTAAACAAAAAACATATGTGAAAAGGATAAGACTAAATGGAGAAATAGTTAAAGTACTTAAAGAAAACAAACCAAATCAATGGCTTTCGATCGAAAAAGATTGAATTGAGACGATTTGATGAAAAGACGGTTAAACGATTGACTGCCATCCAAAGAGTCATCCAGGTGAGAGAATTGAAAAAGACTGTCTCGGAAAAAGCACCACCAGTGTAGATAAAAATTGCGTTCATCGGTATATAGACCTAGAAAGGATATTCATTGTCTAAACTTATCAACTAGTTGATCTTTTAAAGAGAAAACGCTAGGAAAGCCAGGCTAAAGCCCAGCTGGTAAGGCCAGAGTCCGGTCAAGAATAGGATTTAACTAGATAAGTGACAGAACAAGAACAGGACAAGCTAAGACAAGTCAAGTCGGAGGCTGTTTATGAACTTCAGGCTGATCCAGGGGATTCTTGGCCCACAAAGGCTTATCCTAAGCGAAAGCCCTAGCTTCTGGCTTAGAAACAACCCTAACTTGGCCCTAGCAGCTTTAGCTGAATTGAAACAATCCGCTTACGTTATCTGCGGCCCATGTAAACGGAATTGCAATTAATAGCTGAATGAGTAACAAAATTGAATCACATATACACATTTGCAGCGCTAGCATATAAAAAGTGATCTTGAGGAGAGATTTTCTTCGCTAAACTTTTGAGTTGAACAGAAATTTTATTGAAATCTACTCGAATGAAGAGAAAAATGATGAAGCAATGCGCGGAAAGGCCAAGAATTGAGACAATTGAATAGATGATTGCACAGCCAAGACGGTATTCGAATGGAGCAATCGGCGTGGTGTCCGTTTCGTTTGACATCTAGAATTTGATGAATTTTGAAAAATCATTGCTGGCTGGCTGGTTAGAAAGCGTTTGATTACGGTAAACTTCATAAAAATTGAAAAATTTTTAGTTTAATCCGTTTTAGCTCACAATTCTTATTGATTACAATGGATTGAATGCAAAAATTGGGTTTTTGGCTTGCGATAGCTTCAAACTAACTAACTAAGCTAAATAGATTTGCAAAAATGAGATGAGATGAAAGATGAGCCCAAATTTCCTCAGCTTTTGTAGTCTTATCATAAACACTTTTTTTAAAAACCTGTGATTACTAAGAAAATACCTAGAGATTAGCAAAAACTGAAAAGTTATTGGAAAAAAAGATTGGCACTTGAACGTCTAGAATTAGAAAATGTGAGATTTTAGATCTTTGTCTTGGTACAAAAGGAGAAAAAGCAAATTAGCGTGTGTCGGTGCAAAGAAATAATCACTTCGGGAAAGTTTTTTTTGCTTCCGGAATTGAAACTAGAATGGAGAAAAGGAGAAAAGTCTCGTTTTAAGTGAGATTTGCGGAGAAATGATCAAAAGGATAAATAGATTTTTTTAATTTCAATACCCGGAACAAGTTTGACCAATTTTGATTTGACAGAACAATCTAGATACAGCTTTTCCCTTTGCCATTGGCAATCTAACCTTTGAGCTCAAATATCTTGGTGTTGGACTGTTCAATTTAAATAGTTTTGTTATCATTAGATGCGCCAAGTTTTTCTCTGTTGATTGGTACAAAAACTATTTAAATTGGAAAGCGCAACACCAAAATATTTGAGCTCAAAGTTAGATTACCAATGGCAAAGGGAACCAATGGCAAAGGGAACTAATGGCAAAGGGAACCAATGGCAAAGGGAACCAATGGCAAGGGAACTAATGGCAAAGGGAACTAATGGTAAAGGAAACCAATGGCAAAGGGAACTAATGGCAAAGGGAACCAATGGCAAAATCATTCAATCTTTTATTTCACAATCATGGTGAGGTTCTAAGGCTTGACCACAAAAAAAAGGTTATCGAACATTTGACTCAGCTCCTTTTCCCATTGGCAATCTAACTTTTGAGCTCAAATATCTTGGTGTTGGACTGTTCAATTTAAAGAGTTTTGTTATCATTAGATGCGCCAAGTCTTTCTCTGTCGTTTGGACGACCCAACACCAAGAGATTTGAGCTCAAAGTTAGATTGCCAATGGCAAAATGGGCGGGGCGCATATGAAATGTCTGATAACCCAATCTAGATTGTCTTTGAAACAATGCCACAGTAACTGGGTGAAATTTCAAACAATATTAATGCTTTAAAGTTGTTCCCTAGTAGCTTGAAAGCTTTCAAAGTTTGACAAAGTTCAAAGTTCAAAGTTTTGAGAAATCCATACTCTTATTTTTCAACTTTATTTAACATCCAATTACCGTAATTTGAAAAAGCACGAAACTAATTTACAAAAGATGAGAATCTACAAAGGATTACTTCAGTTTTGCCTCTGTCTAACTTTTTGTTTAACCGGTGAAATTCTCGTATTTCATTTCCTACTGTATTTTTGAATTCGAAATTTCAATCAAATGTCAATTGCCGATTTTATTCCCCATTTTGCAACACAAAATACATTAAAAAAATCAAAAATAAAGTACTCAAAGAAAGCCAGAGAATTTCTCAAAGAAAGCCAGAGAACTCAGAAAAAATTCATTTTTCTAGTTCTCAAAAAATTACAGGCTTCCTTGAGCACAAAGTCGTTTTTGAATCAATTTTGGAGGTGGAATGTGGGTGGAAATGAAAGGGCATAAAAAAATCATTCATTTTAAAATCAATCATTTTGAAATCAAAAGTTTAGACTCAATGAAGGAATTTTCGAAAAATTTTTTAGCTTTTGTAAATTGAATACTTTGAAATTAAAATCCTAGAGATACTATAGAATTTAAGGTTTTTAATCTTACCGATTTGAAGCAGCAATGCAAGACAGAGACAAGTAAACCTAGAAAGATTTAGATTTTCATTAATATTGGGTTGGGGAGAATGAGTCGGCGCCCAACTTTAAAGGGACTTTTTGCACACATAAAGCCTTCTTTAAACATACGTTTGGTTTCATCAAAAGGATCCACTATTTCTCTACAAAATGACTTTTGAGAGATTCCACAAAGCTTTTCTTTCGTGGAGTTTATGAACTTCGAAACGCAGCTGGTTAAAATGGCAACGAGTCCGACTCATCATTTGAACAGTTTCTTTCACATAAACCTTCTTTGGTGTTTATATAAAAAAGATAGAGCACATTCAATTACTTAAGTTGCCAAATTTGCAGGAAGATCCCACCAATGGTTTTTTCTAGATCACAGTTTGTAGTTTTTGTGAAAAAATGGCTTTTTCTTGAGCGGAGGCGCTGTTTGAATTTTCTTTTAAATGTCATTTTGTAGAGAATTTGTTAACCATTCTATGAGTATCAAACGCATATTATTTCACGAAGTCTGCTAGAAGTTTTAGACATTTTTTTCATTTTCGGCGTCGACTCATTCTCCCCAACCCAATAGATTTTCATTTACAATTCAAATATGCTGAAAACTATTTAAAAGATATTCAGCGTATTGTTAGATTATTGTGGTTAGAATTAAGACTGACACAGATTGGCTGTGAGATTTTTTTGAGTCCTTCTAAATCTTTCTAGGTTTACTTGTCTCTGTCTTGCATTCAAAAGATATTCTTTATGTTATTTGGTTACTTTAGTTAGACTTAAGACTGACACAGACTGACACAGACTGAGATTTTTGAGTATTCTTCCAGATTTACTTGTCTCTTGATTGCTGCTTCAAATCCAGTAAAATTTTCATCTTCAAAATATCAAGTACATGACCAGATTGAACCTGACCAGATTGAACATGGCCAGATTGAACATGGCCAGATTGAATATGGCCAGATTGAACATGACCAGACATGACCAGATTGAACCTGACCAGATTGAACCTGACCAGATTGAACCTGACCAGATTGAACATGACCAGATTGAACATGGCCAGATTGAACATGGCCAGACATGACCAGATTGAGCATGACCAGATTGAACATGACCAGACATGACCAGATTGAACATGGCCAGATTGAATATGACCAGATTGAACATGACTTTTCGCTCCCACAGACGCCACCTCTTTGACACATCCGATTCTCTAGGAAATTTTGTTTCCTAGTTGATTACTGTAATGGAAAGTCAGCTCTATTCTTGGAAAATAAAATATATGAAGGCGGAGATCTCAATTTAGTTTTTCTGTTTCTGAAAAATTACAGGGTTCAGTTTTTTCTTGAGTATAAAGTCAAAATCTAGAATGTTAACATTTAAAAAAAAAGAAAACTTTGAAAGGAATAATTTGAGAGGTGAAATGTGGGTGGAAATGAAGGACATCAAATTTTGAAGTCAAAAATTTCAACTCAAGAAAGGACTAGGCTCGAAAAATTGAAAAGTTTTCGAAAACTGAATACTTTTAAATTAAAATCCTAGAGATTATGTCGAATTTAAAAGGTTTTTAATCTTAATAGTCTTCATTTTAAATGCAAATATGTTGGAGACTTTTCAGAAGATATTCTTTATGTTATTTGATTACTTTAGCTAGATTTAAGACTGACACAGAATGAGATTTTTGAGTATTCTTCCAGATTTACTTGTCTCTTGCATTCCTCATTCAAATCCAATCAAAATTTCACCTCCAAAATATCAAGTCCATAATCGGATTGAACATTTTAACTCAAGTACATTGTAAGATTTTGTAAAATTTGCATTTTTGCCTGCAATTCTTGCAATATGCTTATAAAAAGGGCTTATAGCAAAATGTGCTTATAAAAATCTCATTCTGTGTCAGTCTTAAGTCTTAATTAAAGTAACCAAACAACATAAAGAATATCTTCTGGAAATTTTCCAACATATTTGCATTTAAAATGAAGATTATTAAGATTGAAAACCTTTTAAATTCGACATAATCTCTAGGATTTAAGTTTAAATTACCCTGTAAAACTGGAAATTTAAAACCATTTTTGCTGTCTTTCCAGAAAAATCATTCTAATTGTTGATCTAATTGAGAAATTCGTTTACAACAAAAAAAAATTCCGCTTCGGAGAAGTCATTTTATAGACTCAATTGGCAGAAAAGTCATGTAATCAAAAAAAGGAGCTCAAAAATGGTTCCTTATTGGAAAATGTAAAGAGTTTAGCGCTTAAAATAGATTAGAATAGTACTGTATTTTGCAGCTACTCACTTGCTTTTGTTTTGCAGTTGCAATAGCACTTTTCATTGCCGTTTAAATGAATGACAGTAGCTAGAGTGTTTTTTTTGAGATTAAAGTGTAAACGCATGCCTGGTTACAGTGAATCTTTGGACAACATTTACCTTGATTATTTGCTAAGCAGCTAAAAGGCACCTATTTGAGAAAACTAAAACCACAAGCGACCACAAATGGAAAAAAGATCTACTTGTGTCAATCAAAGCGCTGAAGACGTCCTACGGTCCAGTCACTTCTGGTGAAGATGCGCTGGAAATTGAAAAGATGGGAAGCCGACTTGAAGAACTGCTGTACTTGAGCGAAGATGAAAGTGAGCAAGAGGAAGAATTATATCTATCGATCTAGACTGTGCTGAGGTGTCTGATGAGTGACGATCTTGTTTTTCTCCAAGTCTTGCAGTGTCTCCAAAAATTTGTAAACCCATCAAATCACTTTAGCCGGGTGATTTTTATTCTTTTTATAATAAAATCAGCGATATTAAAATAAAAAAAACAGGTGGTTGCCGTAAAAAAATTTTTTATGGTCACCCGGCCGCGATTAATACTCCCCTTTAAACAAATTGATAGCTATAGTTGATAGCTTTCAGGATTCAACTGCAGGATTCAACTTAAAGCTTTTGGTAAAACTCCAGAGTATCTATCTATTTTAAAGTTAGATTTTGAAAATTACCACTAGAATTGAGTGCATACTGCACATTGACATTCATTCCACCATTTAGCTTAAATCAGTTTCCTTGCAAAAGTGAACATAGAAAATATAAAGATTTTTTTGATTTTACGACTCTTGACTTTTATGAAATGTTGAAGTCTGTATCTCAGTTTAGTTTTTGCAAAGTTTCTAGAACTAAAACAGATATATTAGGTTGATGCATAAGTGTTTTTGTTCCTTTTCGTCTGCCGTTTCAAGCCAACAAATGCACCAATTAAACTACGGTTGATTTCATTAGAAAAAGCAATTATTTTTCTGCAAAATAACATTAAAACGGGTTTAAAAATATTTAATACCTGGATTTTCTTGAGAGTATGAAGTCGGGTAGTCAAAAAGGGCTAACTCGATGATGCGGTTTAGACACCTTAGCTAAAGAAAACCTATCTTCGTGTCAATAGATAAAAGATAGAGAAAAAAAACGTTTGATATTTCGCCAAAATTTCAGAGAAATTCATTCAGCCAATTTTTCCGTAGAGTTTTTTTATAGATTTTTACGAAAAAGGCGTTTTTCACTCTCGAATTTGCTTGAAAGTGAACCGAAATTCATTTAAAAAGATGCAAATTGAACAAAAAAACACTTTTTTTATAGAGCAAACTATAGATTAATTGGTGAATTTGTTACTTTTTAACAGAAGTACGAAAAAAACGAAAAGACTTATGCATCAACCTAATATATCGGTTCAATTACCCAGACAAAGATATTAACACCATATTCAATATAAAATGCAATCAGAATCCTCTAGTTCAAGTTGATTATTTCCTTCCCAATATATCATTGAATGAGAAAATTTGTGTTTTATTCTGTTTTCCCTAGGTCAAAGAAATATTTCAAGAGATGGGCTGTTTACGTGCTCACAGAGTTTTTTTTTTGAAGAGCAATAGAGTGTGAAAGAAGAAAGGAAACGAAAACGCGAGCAAAGAATCGATGTTTGGGAAAAGAGAAAAGGGATGTCAGTGAGGTGAGCAGATCCATCCTTACCCCGAGTACAACAACATTTTGTTTTTTCAAAATTTTAACAATTTTCTCCTTATCATTTCCCAAGCAAAACTCGTTCTTTTCAAATTTTCAACAAAAATGCAGCTCTACTTGTCAGTCGATTTGTTTTTCTAGATGTTAAACTATTGGAATTTTTTCAATACTAGCCAAAATTCTCTCTCCAAAATTGCAAGAATTGAATCAAAATGACTAATTGCTTTGTGATAACTAATGGTCCAAATTTAAGGTGAAGGATTGGATCATAGTGATAGAAAAGGTATTTCGGAAATGGAGAATCCGATGCTGTATTTAGTTTTCGCCTGAATCCCTTGGTTTTCGAAAAAAAGGCCCAGCAAATTTGGGAACCTACGCTATTGACTGAACGTCCGTTTTATAACAGTTCTTTCCCTTCCGATCAAGTATGACCGAATGGTGTAGTGGTAAGTGTACGCGATGAATCCGATGCTGTATTTAGTTTTCGCCTAAACCCCCATTGTTTTCTCAATTTTGCCTTTTTTCCACGGGTTCGGATCCGTTTCGTGAAAAACTTTTTGCTTTTTTTTGCAAAACATTTAATACTTGGATTAAGAATTAATTCAAGTATCCATTAACTTGGAACAATACTTGGATTAAGATTAAGAGCGCGTACACTTACCACTACACCATTCAGTCATACTTGATCGGAAGGGAAACAACCGTTATAAACCGTAGGTTCGGTCATTAGCGTAGGTACCCAAATTTGCAACGTCTTTTTTTTCGAAAACCAGGCAAATTAGGCAAAAACTAAAGATAACATCGGATTCCCCATGTCCGAAATATCTTTTCTATCACTTTTCTATCGAATCCCTTAAATTTGGACCATTCCCTTGTAAGGAAAAACACTAAAAATTCAATCATCAAGCTATTTTGATCGTAAATAGTATCCATTTAATGCATTATTTCTGAAATTTCATCATAATTCCATTGAATCTTGTTTTTTTTTTGATCAATGCCATTTATTTACTTTGTTCGCACTTTTATCCTTTCTTTTAATAGCCAAAGCAACGGAAATGAGCTAAAAACGAATGAATTCGGGAGATTTTCGAGAAAAGAGCCGATATTTTTTTGCACAAACAAACAAGTAAATAGTAGATTTTTGTTAGAATTGTTTAGAAAATTCATTTCACAGACTATTACTTACAAATCTGATAGCAAATTGCTTTTTTCCAATAGTATTAATATTTTTCTATTTTTCTCTTCATTTTCAATCCAATCTTTTGACTCCTTAAGCTGATTTTAGTGTTGTTTTGGGGGTGGGACAAATGCGACCTTTTTTTTGCGCACCTGGACATTTGCGCACCTTTTGCTGGAAAGGCCTTAGGCAAGGCCGTAGAGCTTCAAAAATACTTCCATATAAGAGAATCGTATGCGTAGATTCCGAATTCAACAAACAGACCTCGCTGACACGTCAAATTTGGGCTAAAAGGCAAAAACTACGCAACTTAACGCTTTTCCGCAGTTTTTGCCTTTAGCCCAAATTTGACGTGTCAGCGAGGTCTGATTTGTCGAAATTCGGAATCTACGCATACGGTTCCCTTATCTGGAAGTATTTTTGAAGCTCTACGGCCTTTCCTAAGGCCTTTTCCAGCAAAAACAGGTCGCATTTGTCCCACCCCCGTTGTTTTCGAAAATTTCATAAAACTTCTACCCATCGTTCTGCGTTTTTTTTGCTTAAACTCTCTGTTTTCCATTTCAGAACCCAAAAATGCCGTGGTTGACCTGGCTTGGGGTATTTTTTCGTGATGAAATTCTTGATTTTCTTTAACTTTTTCGAATTTTTATCATTAAACCAAACTTTTCATACCTTTTCCTTTTTAGTTCATCAAATTTCCCTTAAAAATCTTTTTTTTTGCATGGTTTGCCATTTGATGTGTTCAATTTGATTATAAATCATAAGAATTTCCCTTTTCCAGATTGTGCAAGAGCACATCGATACAGCTGACACAAATCTCGTCTGGAAAGAAAGCGATTCGATCGAAGAACAATCCTCAACGCCACCAATTCACCCAACTCGCACTTTCTACACAATTCTACGCAAAAAGATGGCCCTCAACAAGCTCTCAATTGATAAGGTTTGTGTGAATTTTCTCTCTCTTTTTTTTGCAAGAATTAGCAAACTCATTTCTATTGTTACTAAAGTGTATTATAACGATAATTTACTGTTTTCGACACCAAAAATAGATAAATAGTGACTAAAAGAGCTCTTTTTGACATCTCAAAGAATCTATCAGTTTTAGAGAAAAAATAAAGCAAGCGAGCTGATCATTTTTTTTTATTATGCCCCGCGATTAGGACTTGCAAACCTTTAAAAAAACTATTGAAGTTTCTTGTGTAGTATTTTGATAAAGCTGAACAAAGATTTCGATGGAAAGAACTTATACATCTCTCTGATATTTTTAATTGCTAAATTATGTTAATTCTCTAAAACATGTCCAAAGGAGATCTTTTAGTCATTATTTATCTATTTTTTGGTGTCGAAAACACTAAATTATCGTTATAATACACTTTAGTAACAATCGAAATGAGTTTGCTGATTCTACAATTCAATAATTTGTCTGGTAGCGGATCCGAGCCCGCGACACAAAACGCCAACCGAATTAGCGAAAATTTTTTGTTAGAAATTGGCTAGCTTTTAAATTTAATTCAATACGACATATAGAATAGATTTTAGCTAGATTTGTCCGGTAAACGTGTCCTCATCCGTGTCGACTTCAATGTGCCGCTGAAAGAGGGGAAAATCACGAACAATCAACGAATTGTTGCCGCCGTTCCAACGATTAAGGTCAGTTGGTAAAAAGTTCGAAAATATACTATTTTTCCAGCATGCCCTCGATCACGGAGCAAAAAGTGTCGTTCTGATGTCGCATTTGGGCCGACCCGATGGACGACGACAAGAGAAATATACTTTGAAACCGGTTGTTGATGAATTGAAAGGGTTGCTTGGATGGTGGGTTTGATAATTAAACAAGAATAAAATTTCTTTAGTGACGTGAAATTCCTGAATGATTGCATTGGATCGGAAGTGGAAGCTGAATGCGCAAATCCGACTCAAGGATCGGTGATTCTTCTCGAAAATCTTCGTTTCCATTTGGAAGAGGAAGGAAAGGTGAGATTTTGAAGTAAAACAAAATTTAGAAACAATTTTAAAGTAAAATTATTGCAGGAGTCAACGAAGCCGGTGAGAAAGTGAAAGCAAAAGGGGAAGAGGTCGAGAAATTCCGGAATCGTTGACGAAATTGGGCGATGTCTACATCAATGACGCGTTCGGGACGGCTCATCGAGCTCATAGGTGAAGATTTGTCAGTGCTTATGGGTTATACATCTGCATCGGCGCAGCTCGGTCACACATTCTCAAAATTTGCATCCACATTTTTGGTTTTTAAAAGAATCACGAAAACATTTGACCAGAGAGCGAGAAACTGTGCATGTATAACCCATAAATACCGATTTGTTTAACGATGAACTTACTTTCTTACTTGTAATTAGCAATTACTTTTGAATAAGACCAAAGTATTAGACTATAGTAAACCGATAAGTCAATCTAATAAACTGAAGATAACTCAAGCCTCAACTAAATACTTTTATACTCTAATCAGGCTGGATCTCGTGGTTATTAACTTCGAACCTAATAATCCTATTGAATTCAATTTAAAACCAGTTCCCTAAATCCAACTTTAGTTCAATGGTTGGCTGCAAGTTGGACCAGCGAGCCACCGGTTTCTGCATGAAGAAAGAATTGGAGTACTTCGCGAAAGCTTTGGATCAACCAGCTAGGCCATTTCTTGCGATCCTTGGTGGAGCTAAAGTCGCCGACAAGATTCAACTCATCAATAATCTCCTGGAAAAGGTTAGTTTGTTAAAACTGGATTAAAAACAATAACCTCAGGTGGATGAAATGATCATCGGTGGCGGGATGGCGTTCACGATTCTCAAGGTTTCAAAGGGCGTTTCGATTGGAAAATCGCTTTTTGATGAAGAGGTGAGTTTTGAATCCAAAACTAAACCCAAATTACTCGCAAAATATTCTAATCTGATCCAATTTTCAGGGAGCCAAGATTGTGCCCGAATTGCTGAAGAAAGCCGAAGAGAAAGGAGTGCAAATCCATCTTCCCGTTGATTTCGTTGTCGCCGATTCATTCAGTGAGACAGCCGAACACAAAGTGACCACACTTGCTGATGGAGTGCCGGAAGGTTGGACAAACATTTTGGTACACTGATCTATTTATCCTTTTCAGGATATATGGGACTTGATGTTGGACCCGAGTCATCAAAGCTTTTTGGAGATGTTGTGAAGAGAGCCAAGACAATTGTGTGGAATGGACCGGCTGGAGTCTTTGAATGGGCCAACTTTGAGAAGGTAGAGAAAAAAAATCCATTCAATTTCAATTTACAAATCTTTAGGGCACGAAAGACTTGATGGATGCGGTGATCGAGGTGACAAAAACGGGAGCGGTGACAATCATTGGAGGAGGAGATACGGCCACTGCGGCCAAGAAGTACGATGCTGAGGACAAGGTGGGAAATGGTTTCGATAATGAATTGATTACAAATTTTCAACTATTCTTTAAAAAAACAGCATTGTAGAATCATGTCTTTTCTAATTCAAATATAGTTCTTATCAAACTTCAACTTTCCTTCCAGGTTTCCCACGTTTCAACCGGTGGTGGTGCCTCATTGGAGCTTCTCGAGGGTAAAGTTCTTCCCGGTGTTGATGCCCTTTCTTCCGCGTAATTTCACTCATTCATCTCTTTAAATTCAACTTATCCACCTTTTTAGGTTTTTCATAGTTTTTCGTAGTCCAATCTGTTTTCTTGTCAAAATTTCACTGTGTGATTCAACTAGCTAGTTCAGTTTACTGGTAGATTCATTAGTTTGATTAAAATTTGCTTTTAAAGTTTATCTAATAGCGTTATATTGTAAAACAAGGCAAAATTTATCACTTTTTCTATGAAAGTTGTCAGTCTGAAACCGTTAGTCAAGACTGTACTTGAGCTGATTTTTTTACAGGCTAAGCCAAAACAAAGCCAAGGTTTTGGTTCAAATACGACTTTTGGGTTGAGATTTCAGGTCAAGGCCAATTGAAAGCCATTGGCTTTGGCTTGGCTAACCACGGCTTTTGACTTGGAACAGGCTAACCATGAAACAGCCATGTCAGCAAAACATGCCATTTTTTGTGTCCCGAATTTGTCGACTCGTTTCTCGGCGCTTTAGGATAAATGGAGCTGTGTAGATCAAAAAGAAAACGGAGATTTCTTTTGGGCAAACAACTTTGGATCTCCTTTCAGCAGTGGAATTTGACGATAAAACTAAATCCAAATTCAAGAATTGAATGCACTTCTTAAAAAGTTTAATATTCATGGCTAGCACGAGGGCTGTTCCAAAAAGGCAAAAGCCATGGCTACCCAAAGCCACCGGATTTGGCTTTCCAAATATGGCCATTTTCAGCTCGATTTTATAAGCATAAAGTGCATTCTTTTCAGAATCAAAGAGAGCAATCGCGATCTTTCGACTTTCTTCTCATAAAAGTATTTGCTGCAAACCATTTTACATTTATTTAGGCTTACTCATTTTCCCAAACAAATAGTCAAATGCTTCGTCATTTTTGGCGTCACTATGTCCAAATTTTTTTTGCAACAATTTTGTTAGTATTTTTGATTAAAAAATCCGTCAAGCTATTGTGTGGCTGAAACAGCAGTCAAACTCGAAGAACAATGCGATCAATGATGGTATTTTTGGGCAATCATAAATTCAGTTTTATTAAAGCAACATCAAGAAGATGATGAAATTTAGAAAAAAACACGTCTTTGAAATGTTTAAGAAAGAAATTAATCAATTTCAAAACATAATTGATAAGACTTTTATCAATTTATCAAAGCAAAATTTGACGAAAATCCAGTTTTTATGGTCTCAAATATCCATTGATTAAGAAATCCATAGTGAGCGCTTTCGACAAATTCGCCACTTTTGACTCGACAGCGCCCCACTGAATTTTGAAAAGTTTATAATTTGAAAAATTTCCGTTTATAATCATAGCTATCAATTTTTCCATTTCTCACCTCATTTGGATGAACTTTATGCCAAAGCAATTTCTCTCCATTCCCCACTTTCCCCACACATTCCACATCGTGTCCATCACCAATTTGCTCACCACGCAAAATTCTCGAGAAAACATCGGAGAAGATATTTGATGGATTTACTGAAGCTGGAAATCAAAATGATCAATTGAATTGAAAAGTTGAAAGATTCAAAAAAGTGAGCGGGATTGTTACAAACATTTTAATATATAGTATCTAATTTTTTTGAATAGCTAGCTAATTTTTGAATCCTTTAATCTCACTCACAAATCCATTATTAAAGAAAATCAAAATATTGATAGATTGGATAAAAGGGAGAAAAGATTACGGTTAGCTTACCTTGAAATAAAAAACTTTAACATAATTTCCCTTTCCCTATACAAATCCCTACCGTAAATACTGTAATAGTACCCTCACCTCCATAATGACGGTGCGGAGTGTTGCGTAGTCTAGCTTTAAACGAGTTTTTCTCGACCTTGTTTTATGCTACAATGCTCGCTTAGGTATCAAAAATAGCCCTGAATTTCAGCTATTTTTGATACCAAAGACGCATTTTTGAAAGCAATACGGGCGCTTTGAAAATAATGAAATACTAAAAACCTTTATGACTACGCGACTGTACGAGGGGGTAATGAGGGGTACTATTACAGAATTTACGGTATGCGAAACTGACCATTTTCCCTCGAAAACCCGATCCAAAGATCCCCTCTCTCAAAAGCATTGAAATTTTCATTGAGGAATTGATGCAACTCTCCTTCAGCCCATTTCCTCACATCAGACATAACAAAATGATCAGCGCCATCCTGGAATTACAAAAGTTCAAAACAAAATTTCATGTTATAATTACTGTGAAATCGTGAAATTGTGGATTCCCGGCAGCCGGATTCGCCTCTCCGACAGCGATCTTTTGGAAAATCGACGATTCCCTCCCTCGGCGATCAAATAGACGATTTTTGCCCAGAGATCTGCACTTGCGTCTTGTAAACTTGATAAAAGTAAGCCGATCCCGTCCCCCGCTTCAGGCTCTGAACGAGCAGCCGAGTCCGGTGCTCGATCTGAACGTCATTTCCAGCCGAGTTAGCACGCCCCACGCCGTCGCTACGCTGCTGGATCGGTCCCTCGTTCGTCCTGGTTCATCCGCCAGAGAGCTGGTCCGATGCGCTTTTCGATGGCTCGGCGTTCCAGGCCGCAAGTTTGCAGAGCTTCTTCTTCAGTGAAGCCAGGCAAGCTCCCAGGCTTCCGTAGTTGTTCTGGTAAAAAGCCGCAGTTCTTCGGAATGGCAGCGGAAAAGTCTCGTGTTTCAGCAATATGCGCTTCAGGAGTTGAGTCCCAGCCGTCCCAAAGTTCGTTTTCAAGAGTTCAGGCAAAGATGGCCGCTCCTGTAGCTCGTGCCGTTGCAGTGTGTTCTGCCCAAAAGCCCACCGCAGAGCCGTCAGGTCTCTTCGAGCCCCAGGTTTCAAAGTAGCTGCAGCTTGGCAGACAGATAAAATGCAAGTTCCCTAGTGAAAGAAAATCTCTCTCGTTCCCTGCTGGCCTCGCGTGCCCATTTCTCCGTTTCTTTCAGTGTCTGCGTTCTTTGGCGGAATTTCAGTGCGCTGTTCCGGCAGTGATCCGCCCCAGCCTCGCCAAGGGAGGCTAAAAGATCCCCGTCGTCGCTCATGATTTGGTGCGCCTCTAGCTTCCCTCTCCATTAATGAATAGTCATCGCTTCAATCCCTTTGTTTCATCTGAGCTTTACTCACAATCCGTCTGCCCAAATATCGCGGCGCGGCTTTTTTCGCCCCATCAGAGCGTTTTTTTTTTCTTGTTTTAAAAGTAAAAAACGGCGTTTCGCAAGGTCTAAAAAGTTTGTTGCAAATTCTTCCTTGGAAAGCCTCTGGCCAGGTTTCGGCAGTTTCATCTCAAGAAACATTTTCAAATGTTTATGAAATGAAAAGAGGGAAATTTAGAATTTAATCAAATTTTCAACTTTTTATTAAAGAAAATGTTGAATCAGCAAAGAAAAGGGTCTCAGAAAGACAGAAATGAAACGATTTATGCCTTAAACGATTGATTTTGAATGGGTTAAAAATAGATTTTTTGAGAATTTAATCAAATTTCATCAAATTTTCAACTTTTTATTAAAGAGAATGTTGAATCGGCAAAGAAAAGGGGGATTTTTCGTTCAAAAATGCTCAAGTAAAGGAATTTCCTTCACAGATGTCTCCAATAACTATTTACCCGTTTCTTTTTTTGAAAATAACAGCTGTCTCTAAAGTCCTAAAAGTCAAAAAAAATAAACGATCGTCGATTTCTTTTTAACAGCTTTCTGAGAAAGTTCCCTGGGTTTTTATTATGGTTTTTTTATGTCAAAAAGATCAAATGACATCGCTTTTAGTTTTTAAAAAATAACAGACAAAGATTTAAAAGAATTTCTGAACAAATGAAAACATAAAACAAACAACAATTTCTATTATTTTCCAAATTGTTTGCTATACCTAATAATAATACCCCAAAAAATTCAATGCTCAGAAAAAGAACTATTAAAAGTTCTTTTTCTGGGTCTAACTAGGTTTTTAATTAAAATGTCTAACTCTCCTGAAATTTTGAAAAATCATTTTTCTAATTTTTCAAAAGTTCTTCAGTAGAGAATGATCAGTTCAGTTCAATTGAATCAATCGTTTAAGGCATAAATCGTTTCATTTCTGTCTTTCTGAGACACTTTCCTTTGCTGATTCAACATTTTCTTTAATAAAAACTTGGAAATTTGATGAAATTCTCAATTTCCCTCTTTCCAGTTATAAACATTTTTTGCCAAAACAACGCTTTCATTTCTAAAGAAAATCTTGAAAAATAGAACTTAGTGAACACAAAATTTTCCTATAAACACTGAAAATCATTTCATAATTTTTCAGTCTTGGCATTTTTCACATTTCTTCTAACTCATATATGTCACCTTTTACAATAAGTTTGGGCAAAGCTGGAGCGCAAAGCTGGAGCGCAAAGCTGGAGCGCAAAGCTGGAGCGCAAAGCTGGAGCGCAAAGCTGGAGCGCAAAGCTGGAGCGCAAGCTTCCAAAGTCGGGTCCCTCTCTCGGCAACATACGATTCCATCATGTAAATCATACAAAAATTGGGCTAATTCAATGAAAACTGATATTTAAACTACGGTAGTTTACTAAAATGAATGTCTTTTAGAAAATCGATTCGCTCACTTTATTTTGATCATTAAATTGTTAATTAAATTGTTAACAAAGATGATTTCTCGAATATTTAACACCACAACTATTATTGTCTTTTTGAAGAGAAATTCACAAAAAACAACAATAAACAATAAAATTAAATGTTTAAATTATCTAGATCATTCATAAAGTCAGCTATTTTTCTTCTATTTTTCAGTAAAGAGCTAAAAATTTCGTTGATTTCTCATCATTTTCCCAGATTTCAATCGGCTATTGAAATCCCTTGTAGACTCAAAAAAAAGCAGTTGGATTGGGGGAAATTTGAGGAGAATCTCTTCAAAGAATAGCTGATTTTTGATTTTGATTCGATTTTCTACTGAATCATTCAGAATTGAGAGAAATTGAAATTTGTAAATAAAGAAAAATCAGATAAATGTACTATTTTTAGTTTTCTTTCTTTTTTTGTGAAAGTATTGTAGCAATATTGTTATATGCGGTTATGATTATCTGATTCGCCCCTTCTATTCGCCCCTGAATAAAGCATATATATGTCGTAGCCGCTTACGAAATTCAGCCGTTTACGAACGATTCGTTAGCGGCTAGCGAAAAATTTCATTCGTTAACGGCCGCTAATTAAATAAAGGGCTTTGAATTGAATTCACCTTAAAATACAAGAAAACCTTTTTGGGCAAAGGTGGTGCTAACGAACTGTTCTAGGTTGCCAGAGTTAAATCTCTATAAAATTTCCCAGAAAATGATTAAAAACCTTTTAAAAACATGACACCTTACTGTGAAATAATGTTTCAATCCAAATCAGATATCCGATTTGGATTGAAATCCAAATCGGATATCCGCGGTGAGTTCAATCCAAATCGGATACAACATGATGAAAATCTCGATGAAAATCGAGTGGATTTGAGAGAATTTCGTACTCTTTCATGGGGGAAATTTCCGTTTTATTTGATTCTATCGATTAGTATTCTTCATTTAAGTGAGAGCTCAGACAAAATCCTCATCAAAAATCCAAAAATAAAGCGATATACTTACCCTAGGTAAACCCAACCAAGAGATGAGTTTGTTACCAAGAAACTCAGCTCACTAAACAGGCGTTTTTGTCTTGTTTTTAAGCAAACTGGAGTGCACATAACATTTCGAGAATCAAGTTTCTTGTCATTGAAATGAAAATTGTTAAAAATTTCTCTATTTCTTTTGCTCTTAAACGATTTGCGCTTGATTGAGTCTCTTCGATTCAACGCTGCACAAGTTGTCGCCCATTTTCCACTGAAATTGCTTCAATTTTTCTCCAATCATTCGATCATTTCTTACCTTAATATAGCCGCCTTCTCCCCAATCTTCGCCCCAAGAATTCTTGATGATCCAATACGGTGTACCATCGTCTTCTTTTCCTAAAAACTCCAACCAATCTTTTTGTTATTTGCAATGATTTAAACTCTAAATTCCGACTACATTGATTTGTTTAGATTATGCTTAAAAGTCTACCGTATCCAACGATGATCATTGCATGTCCACCAGCTTCATGATCTGTGCAAGGAGCATCGAATAAACCACCAGCATAGTAATCAAATTCTGGATTCAAATAGACACCTGGAATTTTTCAGATTCTTTTCCTGGAAACAAACGCTTTCTGGCACACTGGCTTTCTATTCTTGGAAACAAACGCCTTGTGGAACACTGGCTTTCTATTCTTGGAAACAAACGCCTTCTGGAACACTGGCTTTCTATTCTTGGAAACAAACGCCTCGTGGAACACTGGCTTTCTATTCTTGGAAACAAACCCCTTGTAGAACACTGGCTTTCTATTCTTGGAAACAAACGCCTTCTGGAACACTGGCTTTCTATTCTTGGAAACAAACGCCTCGTGGAACACTGGCTTTCTATTCTTGGAAACAAACCCCTTGTAGAACACTGGCTTTCTATTCTTGGAAACAAACGCCTTCTGGAACACTGGCTTTCTATTCTTGGAAACAAACGCCTCGTGGAACACTGGCTTTCTATTCTTGGAAACAAACCCCTTGTAGAACACTGGCTTTCTATTCTTGGAAACAAACGCCTTCTGGAACATGGCTTTCTATTCTTGGAAACAAACGCCTTCTGGAACACTGGCTTTCTATTCTTGGAAACAAACGCTTTTCTGGCACCCTATTCCCAGTAATGAAAGAGGGATCAGTTTGTATTTCAAAGTCCAATTGACTAACCAACAGAAATCGGTCCATCTTGAATCAAAGCATCCTTTATCTCATCAACTGTTGACCCGCGGAGACTGACGTGTGAAGCGACTTTGACTTTAGGAGAAATCTTCAAAAAATTCAATCAAATACCGTATTTTCTCTAATAGTAGTGCACCCAGCCGAGTTGATCACTATTTTACGGTTTGCAAGCTTTCCCAGAACCTCAACACTCAAATCCTCCACTAGATCGTCAGCTACATTTTCCGATCCCATATCGATAGGTTCTGATAAGTGGTTTTCGAGACATCGAGGAATTTCGGCAAAGCTTAGGGTGAACTATTATTAGAGAGAATACGGTTTATTTTTGTAGATTTTACAGAAGAGCTTTTGCTCAACACTCAAATTCCCCACAAGATCTCATTGTCAGCTACATTTTCCGGCAAAGCTTAGGGTGAACTACTATTAGCGAGAACACATTTATATCTGAAAGTTTTTAATCTAAAAAACGAGTTAAATTTTACAATTTTCTTGCATCCCGCGTATGGTTTTGCACCGTACTGTAGTAGTGCAAAGCTTAGGGTGCACTACTATTAGAGAGAATACGGTAAACAAAATCACATTTTGATCTGAAAGTTTTTAACCTTAAAAATCTAAACTTTACAATTTTCTTGCATCCCGCATCTCGGGGAGTGATCGTTTTCGATGGTGTATACGGGTTTTCCGCTTCAGTCACCAAACTGTTATTCAAGAAATATCTAAAAATGATTCGTAAACATAAAAGAACCTTAAATAAATCTATAAACTTAATTCAAGATTTGTATAAAAAATTTATTGAAAAACTAGGGTTTTCTTTTGAGTTACGACGAATTTGGTGCAGTTTTTTTTTGAGAATAATCTATCGCTATTTGATTCTACCATACTCTAAGTTCATAAAGTTAATGAAAAATTGTCAAAAATATGCACAGAAGAACAAACTCACTCGAAAACATCCTCGCTTTTTCCTCCTTTGCAAATATGCAGTCGATCCGGTGAGACACAGGTCATAATTTGCTAAAGATACAAGAAAGAATAACTTTTTTGATCAAACTGGAACTCATGCTATTGTTTTATAACTTCAATCTCCTTGAACTCACTTGTTCCGACAAGTCGAGCAACTCGCCCGGGTGCTTTCGCGCGTGCTGAGCCTCGAGCACTCCGTTGGCGCTGAAAGATTTTGATAGACCCAGTTGTACTTTGTGCTCATCTAAACACTCAATCTAGCAACGAGAAATCTCACCTGAAAGTCCAGCAACTTCCACAAGTTGATTGATCTTTGACCGGTGTGATAACACCATAATCTCTCCAGTCGAATTTCTCGGGCAATTTGTCATCAATTCGTGGATCATATGGCTCTTCTTCAGTCTAAAACGGAAATTTATAAATAGCTTTCTTTAATTCAACTACATTTGTTTCCTCAGCCCACTCTTCATTTTCAATTGGCTCTTCTTCCTCAGCAACTTCACTCACTTCAGCCTCTCCGGTATCTCTTTTGTGTTTCTAAAATTGGAATGAATAGGAAATTCGACCCATAATCTATTTTATTTAGGTTTTATCCATTTGCTAGGCACAAATGAGTCATTTGTGCTCAATTTACGAGGTCAAAACTTGAGATTATTGCAGTCAAAGAACAGATTTCATTGAATTCTTGAATCAAACTCTAAACCATAACGATTACTTCAATGCAGCTACTATATTGAATCGAAAATCCCCATCAAATCCCATCTCCAAACCTTTCCCGTCCTCTTCTGTTGTCTCGCCGCTTTTGCCTGTGCTCTTGCCGCTTGTTTCCCGGCTTTTTTCGCCGTTTTCTCTTTCTTTCTGTTCAATCTTTTCTTTTTCTCTCTTCTTGTTTCGCTTTTCGTTTCGCTTGTCTTAACTTCTTTGCCTCCTAAATAAATTTTTAAAATAAAATCTTAATAAATAAACCTTTCGATCAATAGCGCGAGTCTTTGAGTTGAATTTCATCGAAGTCGGAGAGATCAGAACCGTCTGGAATATTGAAAAGCATTTAAAAAGCATTTAAAACAGATAATCTATGGAATTAGAGATCAGAACCATCTGGAATATTGAAAAGCATTTAAAAAGCATTTAAAAAAGATAAAATCGATAGAATACCTTGTAAAAGTAAACTTTGGAATGCACGAATCCCTTTACTAAAAAAGAATTGAATAGTCTAAGCCAAAAAAGCGAAAATTTACGGTTGAGCACGTAGATTTTGGCGTGTACTTTGTGCTCTGTAAACGAACGCTTTCTAACGCAAAACACTGAACTAAGTAGGCTAGAAAGCAAGCGTTTATCAAAAGTATTAGATGCTCTAGAAAAACATAGGTTTTCTAAACCGTACCGATTGAAATTCCTCCTCGGGTAGAGCCATGAATCGATTCATTTTCAGTTTGAATTTCTTTCCTTTATTTTTTTCTTGTAATGCCTTCAATTTGCTATTGTTTTCTTTAAAAGCTTTAGCCGCTTTTTTGAAATCCTTTTGCTTGATCTTTTTGTTGAATCTAAAACAAGAAATGATTTTAAAAAGTGAAAAAATAAAACCTTTTATTGAATTTCTTAAAGTCTTCAACATCAGATCCAAGATCTTTCGTCAAATCATTTCCCAAATTGTTCACATCAACTACCTATAATAACATTTATTGCTTTTATTTTCCTACAGGACATTCAATCATTCATTTAATTATTTACATTGTATTAGACTCAAAATGAGTAACCAGACTCTCGTAAATTTGATGTTAGATAAGTAATCGAATACTGATACGGCTTCAAAAAGCTCTTCGCTCAATGATCAGAGCTTAAAACTAGTGCTAATCTAGTACTAGATGAATTCATCTGCTGGCTAGTGCAATGACAATACCATCATCAATACCAGTAGCATCAATAGCACCCATTGCTTAAAATAGAGCAAGCCTTTGCGCCCCCATTAAACTAGATTCATTTTTTTAGATCTTATATTGAAAGTCTTTGCTATTTCATTCAATAAAATTCAAAGAAAGGAATTAAAAGATGATTATTTATCATTAATTTTCTAATCTAATCATTAATTATCATTAATCTAATCATTAATCTAACCATTAATCTAATCATCAATCTAATCATTCTAATCATTAATCTAATCATTCTAATCATCAATCTATATCATCAATCTAAGTATTAATCTAACCATTAATCTAACCATTAATCTAATCATTAATCGAATCATTCTAATCATTTTAATCATTAATCTAATCATTAATCTAACCATTAATCTAATCATTAACCTAACCATTAATCTAACCATTAATCTAATCATCAATCTAATCATTCTAATCATCAATCTATATCATCAATCTAAGCATTAATCTAACCATTAATCTATAAATTCTTACATGTTCTCCCGAATCATCATCGGCTAAACTGATGACGACAAAGCCGAGAAGGGACACCAAGATCAGGAGAGATCTCATCCTGAAAATCAAAGATGATCTTATACTAAAAACCTATCAATTTTACGCACTTTACCACTTATATATCGCATAGAGGCAAGAGTTCCAGTGTCCCGTTCAATTTCTCTGTCATTTTTCAATTCCATTATCAAATCCTACGAGTATACCATCAAAGAAAAAATCAAACACCAAAAGGAAACTAAAATTTTGAAAGTTTCCTGGTTTGGAAATCAAAAATCGCTTGAGAAAGAGATTTTATAGGATAAATGCTAGATTACTGTAGATTTAATGCTAGATTACTGTAGTTGTGTTTGTCAAAAGATCAGATTTCCATTCCCGTATTATTTTTTTATAAAAAAAGTGACTTTCAATTGTAATGTATAATTAATTTTTTATATAGAAATATATAAATAAATGCTCACAAAGCAATATCACAATTTTATTATGATTATTTTAAACCAAATACTTTTGATAAAGAAACTCAGCTTTTCTTTTTTTTGAATTTTTTGAATTTTCTATTTTTATACTAAGGATTCAAAAGAATAATGCTTTTTTTAAAATTTCCAATTTTGTTGATTTGTTTTATCTATCTGATTGTCAGAAGATTCCCAGTCATTCATCTATCTATCTGATTGTCAGAAGATTCCCAGTCATTCATTTATCTATCTGATTATCAGAAGATTCCCAGTCATTCATCTATCTATCTGATTGTCAGAAGATTCCCAGTCATTCATTTATCTATCTAATTATCAGAAGATTCCCAGTCATTCATCTATCTATCTGATTGTCAGAAGATTCCCAGTCATTCATTTATCTATCTGATTATCAGAAGATTCCCAGGCATTCATCTATCTATCTGATTGTCAGAAGATTCCCAGTCATTCATCTATCTATCTGATTGTCAGAAGATTCCCAGTCATTCATCTATCTATCAAATTTTCAGAAAAATTGATGTTGGAGTTTTTGAGAAATTACACTTTAAAATTTAATAAAAAATTGAACAGATTAGTCGGCTAACTTAATAGAAAAAAAAAGTATAAACTAGAAAACTTTTTTGTTTATCTCAGTATTGATTATTTGTTTATATAAAAAAACAGAAAAACTAAATATTTAACAGAACAAGTTTGACGCAATACTTTCTCTAAGTTTCTTTTTAAATCGAGTTATTAGATTTTAGAAACGTTTTACCCCTTAATGTTCGCAATATTCCCACCTTGGCTAGATTTAAAGCCACAATTTCGGCAATTCATTTAACTGCTCTGTGATTCTTTCTTAAGGTATCTTTTTAACTTTTTTGTTTGTGAGTGGTGTTCTGGATGATTATTTTGATCTTGTTTTCTCGCTATTCAACTCAATAAAGCATATATCTAACTAAGTATTTTTAGGTAAACCTATTTTGTGTGAGAAAGAAAGGTTAAAAAGGGGTAATAGCACCATGTTTTTTGTTATAACTTGATCACTAACCCAACCCCCTTTTCAAGTCTCTTTGAATTAGCCTCTACCTCGCTCCAGAAGGCCTCTAGGGGCCCTTTTCTCATACGCCAACTTTCCATCTCTTCTAAAAGCTTCCACAGTTTCTTCTAGTTATTAAATTGTGGAACCTTTTACCCCCACATGTTCGTAATATTCTCACCTTGGCTAGATTTAAAGCCACAATTTCGGCAATTCATTTAACTGCTCTGTGATTCTTTCTTAAGGTATCTTTTTATCTTTTTTGTTTTGACTGGTGTTCTGGATGATTATTTTGATCTTGTTTTCTCGCTATTCAACTCAATAAAGCATATATATAGCTAAGTTAACCTATTTTGTGTGTGAAAAAAGGTTAAAGAGTAATAGCACAATGTTTTTTGTTCTAACTTGATCACTAATCCCGATCCTCTTTTTTCTAGTCTCTTTGAATTGGGTTCTCTCTTTGAATTGGCCTCTGTCGTTCTTCTCTCTAAGTTTTTATCAAATGAATTGGGCTCTCTACCTCCCTCCAGAAGGCCTCCAGGGGCCCTTTTCTCATACGCCAACTTTCCCTCTCCTCTAAAAGCTTCCACAGTTTCTTCGAGTTATTAAATTATGGAGTCTTTTACCCCCTCATGTTCATAATATTCCCACCTTGGTTAGATTTAAAGCCACAATTTCGGCAATTCATTTAACTGATCTGTGATTCTTTCTTAAGGTATCTTTTTATCTTTTTTGTTTTGACTGGTGTTCTGGATGATTATTTTGATCTTATTTTCTCGCTATTCAACTCAATAAAGCATATATATAAGCTCAAAAACTTTATCGGAGATCTAGAAACAAAATTTCTTGTTTTACTTCGGAAACAGGGTTTTAGCTGACCTAAATTTGTCACTATCGCTCGTCTAATCGTTCAATGTAAAAGATGAGCTCAAAATTTACATCTTTATAATCAACACTTGAACCATTTTAGCCCTGATTCTTTTTGCAAGTGGAGTCTCATGGAGGTATTTCGTAACATTGATCGAAATCAATGTTCTTAAAAGTACTACGATCAAAGTTGAAGCAAGAAATCATCTCTCTGCTTTGATAGTTGTCCAAATCATCATAGAAAATAAAAACTATTCACGATCTTCAATGGTCGAGGACGATTAGCTCTTTAGCTTTCGTTCTGTACGTGTAAAGAATCTATCCATCGAGCCCAAAGGCGGCAAAAATGTTCCCCAAAAGGCGGAAGATCAGCGGAAGAGTGGAGAGACGGCAAGTGATCACCTCGGGAAGACCTTCGGTGACGAGATGATAGTCGGAACCGAGAGAATGGGCGAGCGACACATCGTCTGTGAGCACAGGTGGGGATAGAGCTGGCTAGGCGAGTGGGCGAGACCGGCAGCATCGAGCACGAGTATGGTCGGGCACATCGTCAGAGTCTGCATTTCTCAAACTCTCTAAATCAAGCTGAGTGAAAGTAGCTTCTCAAATGCATACAATTCATCTAGTACCGACTCTTTGATATTCTATATTTCTTTCAAAATTTATATTGTTCTTTTGTTTTCTTAATTCTATAATTTGAATCTGATTTGAATCTTTTATTTTGAAAATCTACAAAAATAAACCGTATTCTCTCTAATAATAGCTCAGCCAGATCATGTTTTATTAAAAATTTAAAACAGTACCACTCATTCCATCTTTTAGACCCTCTCCAATAATAATTCACCCAGAGCGTCGTCTAAATTGATCGATATCTCGAGAACCGCTTATCAGAACCTAACGATCTGGGTCAGAAAATGTAGTTGACGATGAGATCTTGTGAGAGATTTGAGAGTTGAGGTTCTGGGGAAGGTTGGAAACCGTAAAATCGTCATCAACTTGGCTCGCCGGGGTGCACTACTACAGTACGGTGCAAAACCATACGCGGGATGCAATTGTAAAATTTAACTCATTTTTTAGATTAAAAACTTTCAGATATAAATGTGTTCTCGCTAATAGTAGTTCACCCTAAGCTTTACCTAAATTGATCGATATCTCGAGAACCGCTTATCAGAACCTATCGATGTGAGGACGAAAAATGGAGCTGACGATCAGATCTAGTGGGGGATTTGAGTGTTGAGCAAAAGCTCTTCTGTAAAAGCTTAGAAACCATAAAATAATCACCAACTCGGCTTGCCAGGCTGCACTACTATTAGAGAAAATCCGGTATTTTAAGAAAATAAACCATATTCTCTCTAATAGTAGTGCACCCTAAGCTTTGCCTAAATTGATCGAAATCTCGAGAACCGCTTATCAGAACCTATCGATGTGGGTCGGAAAATATAGCTGACAATGAGATCTTGACGATGATTAGAGTCTTGAGCTTCTGTAAAAGCTTGGAAACCGTAAAATCGTGATCAACTCGGCTGAGTTACTATTAGAGAGAAGGACGGTAATAGCACCATTTGAAAGAACAAAACAAACAAAATAACCGTAATGAGAAATGTTGGTCGTTGAAATTTGACGAAAAAAAAAAATGATGAAATGAGATCAGAAAATTGGGGTAAAGGAATGAGAATCACAAAAATGAATAGAAATTTGAAAAATTGAATACTACAACCAATAGCCAGTGCCATTCATACCGCATTCTACATGGATTGACGTGTCACTGAAATGGTTTATCCTCTTTTTTTCCATCCACCATTCTTAACAACAATCTCGCGACTTTGTACTCTTTGTAAACGCACCGTTTCTGGCACAATCGTTACACTATTAAGCCTGATTTAATCAGCTAGAAAGACTGCGTTTACCAAACTCCAAAGTACACTATTCTTTTGTTCTTCTTTTGTTCAACTCACATTGTCGGCCGTCGATCTTGTTGTACTCGGCTTTCCGATGGATTTTTTTTCTTTATCCTAAAATTTGAAACCTATCAATATTATTAAATTATTCAACTTTTAGATAATGAAAGCATTTTGCTGCTGCCCAAATTGCCGATCCACAAATCACAATTCCCACATAGATTGAAATAACCATTAGAATTTGATCTGAAGTCGATTTTCACTTCAAAACCCAATCCCTTTACTCTACCAAATCTCCGGAATCGATCTTGTTTAAATTTGAGCATATAATAGAGAGTGTAGCTGGCGAGGGAAAAGAAAAGAACGCATTGGATGATCTGAAATTCTTATTGCAATTCATCGTCAACAACGTCAACGTCAAGGTCGACGTCAACGTCAACCTCAACGTCAACATCAACGTCAACGTCAATATCAACGTCAACATCAACGTCAACATCAACGTCAACGCCAACATCAACGTCAACGTCAACGTCAACGTCAAGGTCGATGTTAAAGTCAACGTCAATGTCAACCTCAACGTCAAGGTCGACGTTAACGTCAACGTCAATGTCAACGTCAACCTCAACGTCAAGGTCGACGTTCTGGAACAATGAATTCTCTAAATTCTTGCAGAAATACTACCAAAACAAGAAAAATTCGAGATTTCAATGCACTGAAATGTATAAAGTTGTCTAAAGTACAAAGAAAAACCATTTTTGCACTCACCTCAGTAATAATAAACGGAATCATCATCCATGCTTTCTCATAATAAATCCCAATCAATAATAGAATGGCGACCACTGTGTTCACAACGATCAGAATGATATCCAACCAGAGATTGACTGAATAGATCCCGAAAAACATGCAAATCGTCGAGAAAGCCGAGAGGATCAACGCGGAAATGCCCACGTACATTGTGGCTGTCTGAAATCGAATATGGATATCATTTTGTGTTTATACAATAAGAAATCGACTTTTAACTACCGTAAATACTGTAATAGTACCCCATCCCCCCTCGTACAGTCGCGTAGTCGCAAAAGAAATGGGATCCAAATTCAAATATCGATATCATTTTAGATTTTAGGTATTTCATTTTTTTTTCAAAGCGCCCGTACTTTCAAAAAATGCATTTTTGGTATGAAAAAATAGCTGAAATACAGGGCTATTTTTTGAAACCTAAACGAACATTGTAGCATAAACCAGTGTCGAGAAAGACTCGTTCAAAGCTAGACTACGCAACACTTCGCACCGTCATTATGGAGGTGAGGGTACTATTACAGTATTTACGGTACCAAAATCCCCGTTTATGCTACAGTGTTCGTTTAAGTATTAAATGAAAGCTGAAATTCAGGGCTATTTTTTGAAACCAAAACGAACATTGTAGCATAAACCAGTGTCGAGAAAAACTCGTTTTTTCGGGATGGTTGCGTAGTCTAACTTTAAACATCCCGTTCTCCGCGCTGCTTTATGCTACAATGTGCACTTTAATATCAAAAAATAGCCCTGAATTTCAGCTATTTTTTGATATATGTTGTAGCATTTTAGCATAAACCAGTGTCGAGAAAAACTCGTTCAAAGCTAGACTACACGACACTCCGCACCATCATTATCTTTGGTATCAAAAAATAGCTGAAATTCTGAGCTATTTTTTTGATAAAAGGGCTAAGCACAGGGGGAGAACACATTTGCATAAGAATAGACAAATCATTCAATAATAACAATGATAACTAAAGTATCAGTTTGGCTCGGAGATGACAGTATGAAAAAATAGCTGAATTTGAGCTATTTTTTGATATCTAAGCGAGCATTGTAGCATAAACCAGTGTCAAGAAAAACTCGTTCAAAGCTAGACTACTCCGCACCGTCATTATGGAAGTGGGGGTACTATTACAGTATTTACAGTAGTCATTTGTACAAGTGATAGCCTCAAAATTCATTCACTAAGTCATTTTACAAGCTGAAATGCATTCAAATATAATTCTGAATGTAATTTTATTCAAGCTGGATATCACAAATTCATTTTATCATTTTTTTCTTTGATCAATTTCTATATAAAATGATTTAAGGGTATGCCAGATGGCGAGTGTTTCCGCACAAAGAACATTTCTTTCTTTAAGGGATTTTAGATGGTAAAAGATATTCAGTTGAAAGATATTCAGTTGTAAAGCTTAAAAAACAAATGAAATCTTATCGATTTCCTAGTGAAAGTCTAAAATGAGAATCTATAAAGAAAAATCGAGTTAATCCAGTGATTCAGTGAACCCTTTCACTCCAATCTTCTCAATTTTCCGCTTCAAAACACCTGCCTTTCCTTAAAATCACGAATTTCATGACAAATTTTAATTTTTTTATTGACTTTCTTGAAGAATTGTTTGCTCGAGAAAAATCGAGTTTTATTCAAGTTTTATTGCAACTGTGACTACAAAACTTTGAAACTAATGACAAAATCGAGTTCAAACAATTCTCACAAACTTTTCTTGACACTTTTAACCTAATTGGACCTGACCCTCTTGTCAATTGGCACTCATCAATTACGACAAGCAACTTCTCCTCTTTTCTTGATGAATTTGATGAGATCAGTGCCATTTCCTATCCTTGTTCCTTGTCTTTTTCGAAAAATCCCCCCTTTTTTCCTAAGACTACCCTCAACTTTTTTGCCCGTTTCACCTCTTTTCCTTGGGTGTAACAGGCGTGAGATCTTCTCTCCAGCTTCACCACCCCAAAAACACCACAAATCCTACCTTTTTCAAAGTTTTTCAAGCAATCATCGATCTAACATAAATGAAAATCAAAGAAATAGAGATGATTTTGAAAAATGTTATTGAAATTTTAGTACATCAATAAAAAAAATCGAAAAAATATCTTTATTCTTTATTTTTTCGATATTTTTAATTAAAGTGATATCCAGGATGAAAGAAATTTCTTTAAAAAAAGACTTATTTTTGTGGAATTGCTTTTAAAAGCGTTTTGTTAAGCAAAATGCTTTCCAGAATAAGTGAAAACAAGAGAAGAATGGCGAATTTTAAGGCTAAAAGATAAAATTCGAAGCTCGAAAGCTTTTCGGGGATAAGAATTACAAATTTTATAGAATCTATATGTTGTGTCCGATTTAGATTTCCGTCCGCTTTAGATTACAGTCTATATCGGACTTTCGATTCAGATTCAATCTAAATCTTATATTGATTGAACAATAATACGTCTTATATAGAATGAACAATAATATAAACGTGCTTAATATACAGTACTGGACAATGAAATATCATATTTGAAAAACGATCCTCACTTTCGCGCCTCTGTAACTCCGTTGTCTTTGAGTTTAAACTATTAGTGTTATACATTTTCTGAAAGCTCTTTTCAAGGGCTACACAATGGTAATAATAATATTTAGAAATATGGTATTTCTTGACGCATTTCAGCGCGCACAAGATGGGATACTCAAAATTGTTGATTTTTAAAGCTATTTTTCTTTATGATAGAGTGCTGGAATCGCTCTGAAACTACGATTTTCGGGATCTACGCAAAAATTCACCTTAGAATAATCAATCTTTGTAAAATTTTATCAAAGTTTCATAGCGAAAAAAGTCACATTTGCGAAATTCTCACTTCTTGAGCGGTTCTTTACAAAAATTGTGTTGCATGCAACTTTGAGTGTTTTTCTTTCTTTGCCTTGGGTAAAATGATATGCAGAAAACTACAGAAAACGCTTAAGAACATATATTAAGCATGTTTATATCATTGTTCAATCTATATGTCGTAGCCGATTATGAATGAGTGGGTCTAGGAGCGTCCATCCATCAAGTATTTGGTATCATTCAACGCAGAATCATTAATAATTATGTTAAATTTTTGAAATTAGAAAGATTGGATAAAAAGAAAAAAAATTATGGGGCCTCAAAGTTTCCTCTTGAACAAACAGTTTTTTTGCTCTAATTTTTTTTCTTTTTATCAAATCTTTCTAATTTCAAAAATTTAACATAATTATTAATGATTCTGCGTTGAATGATACCAAATACTTGATGGATGGACGCTCCTAGACCCACTCATTCATAATCGGCTACGGGGGTCCCGCCGATTTTGAATCAAAACGCTGTAGCGCCGGTAATTTTTAACCTAAACTCACAAATTTGGTACCAATCGACGCAGAATTTAATTCGCTACAGGATGAGATAATATTGTCCTCATACATTAAAGGGTTGCTCTACTAGAAAGATTTACCAAAAAATTTCATTCATAATCGGCTACGACATATATAAGATTTAGATTGAATATATAAGATTGAATCTAAATCGGACGGAAATCTAAATCGGACACAACATATATAGATTTTGAAAGGAAACGTCTATCAAAAAAAAACTCTAATTTTGATCGGAAAATCTTTGAATATTGAAAAAGATAAAAAAAGATAACTTTCAAGGCTTCTCAAAAACCATTCTTGTAGAGATGCTTAAGGTGTAAATGGGAAAACAAGTATAGAAAAGTTTTTTTCTTAAAAGAATCACTCAAATTTCGAATATTTGCTTATTCTATGGATTAATTTTAGCAATTCTTTGAAGAAAATGTGAAGAAAATTTAATCCGATTTAGAAAAAATGAAACAAATAAAGAGAAATCCTCAATACATCATTTGAAATAATAAAAGGATTTGGCAAAAGCTCTAAAAAAAGTGAAAATAATAACTAAATGGAGATTCGATTTTAGTTACCGTATTTTCTCGAATAGTAGTGCACTCTGAGCTTTGTCTAAATTCCTTGAAATCTCGAAAAGCGCTTATCAGAACCTAACGATGTGGATCGGAAAATGTAGCTGACGATGAGATCTTGTCCGAGCGCCCTAGCCCGGCCATCGGAGTATGATCGGCTACGACAACTACACTTCTGCCTCAGTAAATGTGGAAGCAGGTTGTGATCTGCGCTAAGTGCGAAGACAGATCAAATCATTATTATTATTATTATATGAGATCTTGTGGGAGATTTGAGTGTTGAGGTTCTGGGAAAGCTTGGAAACCTTAAAATAGTGATCAACTCAGCTCGGTGGGGTGCACTAATATTGGAGAGAAAGAGAATAGAGCAAACAGCTTTGGCAGATTATGGTAACATGGTGATACCTCTTTCTCAGGTATTTAATTTCTAGATTACAATAGTTTTAGCTGAATCGCCGAACCCCATATTTTCTCTAATAGCCCTGCACCCTGAGCGTTGCCTAAATTCCTTGAAATCTCGAAAAGCGCTTATCAGAACCTAACGATGTGGGGTCGAAAAATGTAGCTGACGATGAGATCTTGTGGGGGATTTGAGTGTTGAGCAAAAGCTCTTCTGTAAAAGCTTCAAAACCGTAAAATAGTGACCAACTCGGCTTGCCAGGCTGCACTACTATTAGAGAAAATCCGGTATTTTAAGGGTTTTTCAATGAATAAGTTAGAAAATTTTGGTTTTTCAATAAATTAAAAAAAAAAAAGACGATCAATACCCTAAAAAACGGTTGAATTTTTGAATGTTCTAATACATTTAAGATTACAAAATGACAGAGTTCTCTGGGTAATTAAAGCTTTAAAATGTCGAAGTTTGAATTCGAAAGCCCAAAAAAACACTGCTTAAAGTTGAAAAATTGAGAGAAATTTTTGCTATTTCAAAATATTATCATTGACAAAAATCTTTAATTCACATTTTTCTGAAAAAAGAAACTTTCATCGATAAACGTAAAGAAAGGGCAGTCATTTTGTTGAGATGAGGCACAAATTCTCGAGGGGATTTCACGAATTTCGACACAATTTCCTCATTTTCTGCTATTCTTCAAAATTTCTCATTGAAAATGATGGAAAAGCGAGAAAATGATTGCTTTGATTTAAATGGGATTCGAAAAAAGAGCGAAAAAGAGACAGAAATACATTTGAAAATCATTTAAAATGATAAACTGCTTTGTTGTTATCCAATTGCACAAACCTTTATGTGAACAGTGCCCTGACAACACGTGTACTCACTGCCCGGTGTTCCCGAGTACTCGTCCTCTATCACTAAATCAGAGTCCATTTGATTCATAGAATTCATAGAATTCAGTTCTTTTCCCATTATCTATTTTCGTTACCTTCTTTAACTTACAATATTTCTAAAAATAGATAAACATTGAACTAGGCTTATTATTGGGTTGTCCAGTTATGAATGCGCGTTTTTACTATTTTGTAAATTTCTCAAGACATCGAACAGATGTATATGAGTGTTATATACCATTCGAAAGCTGAAGATCTCCTCTACATTTTGGAATAAAAAGCTTTAAGATTTGTTCAACTTTTGGGCAAATTGATTGCACAAAGGGAGAGGTCGTTTTCGAAAAAAAACCCATTCCAGTTAAGCTATTCCTCAAGTAAATTTCTCAAGACATCGAACAGATGTATATGAGTGTTATATATCATTCGAAAGCTGAAGATCTTCTCTACATTTTGGAATAAAAAGCTTTAAGATTTGTTCAACTTTTCGGGGAAATTGACTACACAAAGGGAGAGGTCGTTTACCAAAAAAAACTTATTCCAGCTTAGCTATTCTTCAAGTTTTATCGTGTAAAATAACCGCCCAGAAAAGAAAAGATGCTCTGAAATTGTTATATTTAAAAAAAAAGTTGTATTGATATATCTATTGGTCAAACATCAAACGGTTAACTCAATTTGAGCGAAGCCAAAACTTGATCCAAAGGCACCTTTCCATTTTTTGACCAGTCAATTTGTTCTGTGCCATCAATTTGCCCAAAAGCTGAACAAATTCAAAAACGTTTTTATATCAAAATGTAGAGGAGATCTTCAGCTTTCGAATAATACTCATATATATCTTTTTCTTGATTTCGGTATCTTGAGAAGTTTACAAAATAGTAAAAAACGCGCATTCATAACTCGACAAACCAATATTTCATTTCAAAGTTGCGAATCTTCAAGATAAACTAATTAGTTTCCGAATTTATCTAAAAATCAATTAAATCTAAGTTCCAATTGGTAGATTGAAAAGAATGAATATCGCCGATCGATTCTCCGACCCCGAAAACCCCCCGGGTACAAATTTAAACCCAAATCTCTTCATTTAAAGTCATCTACAAAGGAAAAGAAAAATCCCTATAAAGAGATTTCTAAGTTTTATTTACTGTTAATAAACTAGGAGAGGTGATACGCTTTTGACATTGGATTGAGCTGCATAATCGCTCGCTATCTGGCAAACCGCTCGGATATACGGTGCTTCACTTTTTCGAATCTGGTAAGGGTAAGGAGAGGTGGCCAACGGCTGAGGCGGCCTACTTCCTTTGGGGGTCACTATGCCCGAATTTTGGCTGTACAAATTTAAATTTAAACAAATTAGGCATCCTGAGAAACTCAGAGTCACTTTTCAGGAAAATGAGAGCATTTTCTTGACCGTATTTTGTTGTAATACAGACAAAGCTTCGACCTTTTCGTTGACTGACCTATTCGATAGTCCTCACAACAAAAGCAGCAACGAATCTCCATTCCATTCACACGAAATGTTTGTCTAAATTGAAATCTTAATGACGATTATGAAATGCTAAAAGAAATTTGAGACTTTTGAGTGAAAAGAGTCATGCTTGATCTCATGATGGAAAAGCATTGAGGAAAGGGGAAGTCAAAGAAAAAGAGGCGCTTCAACACCTGTGTTCAACAAAAGATTGATAGATAGATAGAGCTTTGAAAATGATTTCACCAATTCGAAATTTTGTGAAATCTGGTTATTGCAATTCTAGGTTAGACAGGATAGGATTTTAGACAAGCCTGCTAGGAACAGTTTTAGATCTAGAGCCTTTTCCAGATTAGAAGATCAAAGCTGATTGTTATCAATTCTTAGACATCGAAAATTCTTGTTAAAACTAAACCTATAAAAGCTCGTAATCTTCTGCTAAGATCTCAATTCTTTTCCTAATCTTCTTTCACTCAAAAAAACTAGGTAACTAGAACAATTTCAGCTTGAAATTACCTAGTTTTTTGAGTGAAAGCAATTAGCAAAAGAATTGAGATCTTAGCTTAAGATTACAAGCTTTTATAGATTCAGTTTTAACAAGAATCTTCAATGTCTAAGGATTGATAACAATCAGCTTTGATCTTCTAATCTGAAAAAGGCTCTAGATCTAAAACTGTTCCTGGCAGGCTTGTCTGAAATTGTTCTGAAAGCTGAAATTGTTCTCATAAAAGCCAAACTTTAAAAAAACAAAGCTGTTGATCAGGGAATAGGCGAGAAAATCGAAAAATCGAAAGTTTCTTCAAAGGAAAAATGCGGAAAGGAAAATGATCTGGGAAAGAGAAAAATGAAGTGAAATTCGAGATGAATGGAAAGATCTTTTTGAAAGAATTCTTTAACTTTGAGTTCAGCGGTTATTTGGGGAGATTTCGATTTAAAAGCTTCCTAGAAAGCTCAAGTTTCGGCGTTGTTCACATGATTGGATCGATCGATTCCTACAAGCAATTTGAGCTTAAACTTGTTAACATTAAAGGTATTGCTTTGCTTTTTACTTATCAGTGATTCACTTTTGATTGATTAACTAGAAAAAAAACGACTTTTATCTAATGGAAAGCTAGTTTTTTTTGTCCTGATCAATCCTAGATCCTTAAACTTCTCCTCTTTTCTTGATGAAATCAATTTCATGAGCTCAGTGCCATTTCCTCAGTGCCAAAGTCAAGCCAGGTCAATTTAGAGCTATCTTCTGACAAGTACAACCTTTTTGTGGGTAAATTAAGCCAGGATAAGCCTAGAAAATTGTCCTTTGAAGACAATTTTCAGCAATGGTTATAGATTTTAAAATGATTGATATTCTTGTTATTGAAGTGATCATGACTTTTTTTGAGGAGGTAGTTATATTATTGAATTCAAATTTGATATATAAAGCTAAGAAGGGGGAAAGAAACTAGTATTAAATAGAAATAGAATTGTCAGCAAATGATTGGCATTCTTGTTGTTGAACTGAGCATCACTTTTTTTTAACATTAATTTGCACTTTGATCTTCTATATGCGAATTTCCTGGCACAGCAATGAATCGAGTGTTCTAGAAAGCATTTGTTTAGAGCCAGGTCAATTTAGAGCTATCTTCTGACAAGTACAACCTTTTTATGGGTAAATTAAACCAGGAGAAGCCTAGAAAAATCGGCTTGCTTTGAAGACAATTGTCAGCAAATCATTGGCATCCTTGTTATTGAAGTGATCATGACTTTTTTTTTGAGGAAATAGTTATATTACTGAATTCAAATTTGATATATAAAGCTAAGAATGGGAAAAGAAACTAGTATTAAATAGAAAAGTAAATTTAAATTTGACAAACTTCTTGAATTGTTGTGATCAAAGATCAAGAGAAATGAAAGAAATCGGTATTTTATAATCATGAAAATCTACTCCATTTCCTGCAAATCTGATCGATTTCTCTAAAGTGTTGGTGCCAATGAAAGAGAACGATTGGATGGACAAGAGAAGAGACAAGAGGATGGACAAGAGACAAGAGAGATCCAGAAGAGTGAATGATCAAGGAACGGATGTGGAAAGAGGTCAAAAATCAAGAAACCTCAAAAAAATGGGAACTTCTTTTTCTTTAAATGAGCTTTCCTTTCCACTTTTAGCACCCACCCCCAATCATTTGCTGTGCTCGTTTAAAACACTTCCTCTCTTAAATTTCCCCTTCAAAATTGACAACTGTTGATCGCGCTTTTTTCGATTGTCTGCTTTTGCACTATGAAAAGATTTTCCCGTTTTGAAAAACTTGTTTTCTAAAGTGAATTTAGATTAGTAAACTCTTGTAATTGTAAAAATGTAGATTTCCTTAACAAGTAAGCTCGTTGAAATCCAAGATTCCCAAGCCAGTTCAAAAGCCAATTCCACTTTTTCGGCTTAGCCAGTGCCTTTGGTTTGGGTTTATTTGAAAATTGAGGTAAATTAAGCAAGAAATAACTGGCTTGGTCTAAAAAAGTTGACCCTTTTGATCTATTTCGATAAAATCAAATCAAAAAAATTTATTAACACATTCACGACGATAGTCTGGTAGATGATAGTCTGGTAGATGAGAGTCTGGTAGATGAGAGTCTGGTAGATGAGAGTCTGGTAGATGAGAGTCTGATAGATGATAGTCTGGTAGATGAGAGTCTGATAGATGATAGTCTGGTAGATGATTGTCTGGTAGATGAGAGTCTGGTAGATGAGAGTCTGGTAGATGATAGTCTGGTAGATGAGAGTCTGGTAGATGAGAGTCTGATAGATGATAGTCTGGTAGATGAGAGTCTGATAGATGATAGTCTGGTAGATGATTGTCTGGTAGATGAGAGTCTGGTAGATGAGAGTCTGGTAGATGGGAGTCTGGTAGATGGGACTCTGGTAGATGGGAGTCTGGTAGATGATAGTCTGGTAGATGATAGTCTGGTAGATGAGAGTCTGGTAGATGGGAGTCTGGTAGATGGGAGTCTGGTAGATGAGAGTCTGATTTAACATTTACTAATAGTCATTCAAGAATTGTAGTTAAAATACAAGTATTCAGACGATTAAATGTATTTTTTAATAATATTGTTGAATGTAATAAATGTAGCAGAACCCCTAAGCTCTAAAAAAAGAAAAAAAATAACCATAAATCTAAGAGAATAACTACTAATGACGATTATTTTTAATCTCAACTCGTTTTTAAGGACTTTTTAAGGTTTTAAAGTGTAACTTTGTATTAGTTTTGAAGAGAAGATTCAAAGCTATCGAATGATTTCAATAGTTTATAGCTAGTTTATCTTTAAATTATCAGAATTATATTTGAATTATTGAATGATCATTAGATTTTCGATGAGACTTTCTCTGATCATTTTATTAAATTATCAGTAAAAGAGTTAACTGTACGCGACTGTACGCGACTGTACACACAAAATGCGATCGTGAAACCAATAAACCATACACGTTAATAAGGAATTCGACTTGTTTCTTGGTTCGGTTTATCTAGGTGCTTTATTTTTCGAATTTCATTGATCATTAGATGTTCGATGAGATCTTTCTCTGATCATTTTATTAAGTTAAGAATACTGATGGTTACTAGAGCAAAACACAACTGAAATCCCACATAATAGAGTACAAAAGTCATTAGATTATATGGTTTATTTTATTTTAATCATTCATTGATCATTAGCTTTTTGATGAGACTTTATCTGATCATTTTATTGGATTAAGAATACTGATAATTACTAGAGCAAAACACAACTGAAATCCCACATAATTAGAGTACAAAATTCTTCGTAAATCCACTCGACTTCAATTTCTGATTTCTTTCAATTCTGAATGACTCAGAAAACCAAAAATCGAGTGACCTTTCCAGAGATTTTCGTTCAAATCCACCTGTTTTTTTTTATTGAGCTTGCAAAGGATTTAAATGGCCTAGTGAAGAGAGAAATGTGAAGAGAAATGAAGTGAAGAGAAGTGAAGAGAAGAGAAGTGAAGTGAAATCATGAGAAATCAACAAGATTTTTAGTTTTATTGAGCTTACAGCTTACAGCTTATTGAGCTTATTGAGTTTTATTGAGCTTACAAAGGATTTAAATGGCCTAGTGAAGAGAGAAATGTGAAGAGAAGAGAAGAGAAGTGAAATCATGAGAAATCAACAAGATTTTTAGTTTTATTGAGCTTACAGCTTGCAGCTTATTGAGCTTACAAAGGATTTAAATGATCTAGTGAAGAGAGAAGTGTGAAGAGAAATGAAGTGAAGTGAAGTGAAGAGAAATCATGAGAAATCAACAAGATTTTTAGCTCTTTATTGAAAAAGTTTCGGAAAAATAGATCACTTGATCTAGATGATTTAAATTTTATTCTTTGTGAATTCCCTTTTCAAAAAAGATGAAAATAAATCAATTGTGGTGCGAAAGATTTACCTAGTGATCTTGTGAAGAGAGAAGTTGTTTTTTAATGAGCTGTTGGTAGTTGTTTTTAATGAGCTTACAAAGGATTTAAATGATCTAGTGAATTGAAGAGAAATCAGAAGAAATTAACAAGATTTCAACAATCAACAATCAACAAAAACAAGAACAACAAGATTCGAAAAAATAGATCACTTTTTAAATGATCTACCGTATTTCTTCGAATAGAAGACCGGGTAAAAGAGTATCATCGCGTACTCCTGCGTAGCAACCCTCTTTAAAATTTCTTTTCTACATAAAAGCTTTCAATGAAGTGCTATAGAGTTGGAAAATGGCTCAAAAATCTGTTAGCTCATGTGGTATTTTTGAGCCATTTTCCAGCCCTATAGCACTTCATTGAAAGCTTTTATGCAGAAAAGAAATTTTAAAGAGGCCTGCTACGCAGGAGTACGCGATCATACTCTTTTACCCGGTCTTCTATTCGAAGAAATACGGTAGATCATTTAAACTTTATTCTTTGTGAATTCCCTCTTCAAAAAAAGATTACAATAAATTAATTGTGATGCGAAATATTCAAGAAAACATATTTGTTAACAAGTTTATTAACAATTTGATGCACAAAATACGGTGTTTGCCAGCATTACGCAAAGCATTACGCAAAGCATTACGCCAAGCGTTACGCAAAGCATTACGACTACACCTTTTCAGCAGATTGCATGCTAAACTCAATAAAGAAATCCTAAGTATTAGATAGAAAATTGAAGCCGCATTTCTTGGCTACATTTCTGTATTAAAAGATCTTTGTTTCGAGTTATGCAGCCGATTTTTTAGACTCTCAAATGAGCCGAATCCAATCAGTCTCCAATATGCTTTCATTATTTCGCTGTTTTCTTATTCTATTCCGGTTTATTTAATACATTGATAGCATTTTAATGAAATGAAATAAGCATTTTAGCATTAATGAAAAGATAGCATTTTAAATGATATGCAAAACGATGATATTACTAAAGCGTTTTGAAAATGTTAACCTAACGAGAACTTGATAACCAATATGCTTCCATTTCCTTAGCTGTTTTCTAAAAAAAACTGGTATATAGGAAGAACTTTTCTTTAGTAAAAGCACATTTTTATTTATTTAAAAATAATTTCCAACAAATTTACAGCTTTAGGACAGCACGTATGAACATAAAAAAACCCCAAAAAAAACCCAAAATCACCGAACATCCAAAGAGGGCTATCTTTAAACTCAAGTTCTCGTTAGGTTAACATTTTCAAAACGCTTTAGTAATATCATTGTTTTGCATAGCATTTTCTCATTTGCATAAAATGCTATCTTTTCATGTATTAAATAAACCGGAATAGAGTAAGAAAATAGCGAAATAATGGAAGCATCCCGGAGACCGATTGGATTCGGCTCATTTGAGGGTCTGAAAAATCGGCTGCATAACTCGAAACAAAGATCTTTTTATACAGAAATGTAGCCAAGAATTCAGGCTTTAATTCTCTATCTAATACTTAGGGTTTATTGAATTGATTTCGACGTTTGGTGTGGAATCTGCTGAAAGTCGTAATGCTGGTGCATTCTGTAAAATCGGTTAATCCTTTTTCATAAAAGACATAAAAGAAATTCTCGGAGTCAAATTCGCATTTTTCATTTAATTCATTTCATTTCATTTAATTTAATTTCATTTCATTTAATTTAATTTAATTTAATTTAATTTAATTTCATTTCATTTAATTTCATTTCATTTCATTTAATTCATTTAATTTCATTTCATTTCATTTAATTTCATTTAATTCATTTAATTTCATTTCATTTCATTTAATTTCATTTAATTTCATTTCATTTAATTTCATTTAATTTAATTTCATTTAATTTAATTTCATTTAATTCATTTAATTTCATTTAATTTCATTTCATTTAAAATTGGGTTTATTGAGTAAAAATTCGCGGAAATACGATAGTTTTTTAGAAAATTGATTTCAGAAAGAAACGAAATGCATTTAAAAATCGAATTGATACATGTAGGGCATGGAAAACGGTTTGAATTCTCGCCAATCCACCGGGCAAGTTGTATTCAAAAGGGGAAACGGGGAAATTGTGACTCTTTTGCAGATTTTCCTTTCTTCTGACGAACTGTTGATGAGATCCTTTAAGCAGAAACAATTTCCATCAAAATAGACCATGTAATCAGCATTAAGTGCTTGACAAGAAGCTCTTTGACAATCGATTGGGCTTTTCTTGATTCCACATAATAGTGAAAATACTGATTGAATAAAGAAAATAAAAGAAATTTCAAGAAAAAGCGATTTTAGAAGCATTTCTTAAAAGTTGTTTTAAGAACTCAATTTGTAAGCTTTCCAAATTTCCCCTTGTTGCTAGGAAATGGTTGGTAAGTTTTTACATTTTATACATCATCGGGAATTAGTTTTATAACAAAAAGCTATTTAGCTAATCGTTAATTTAACAATTTTAAGCTTAAAGGATGTTGAAAGCAATTAAAATTAAAACAATAATTGATTACTGGACTTTACACAGCCTTGATAGGTTCAAAAAGTTTTGGTACAATGATTCAGGGATGAAAAGAGACCCTAGCCAAAGCTTAAGATCAAAGTTTGTTGAATTTAACATCAATTTATACTTTGAACTCTTCTATATGCTAATTTCCTGGCACAGCAATGAATCGAGTGTTCTATTGGGTTGGGGAGAATGAGTCGGCGCCAAACTTTAAAGGGACTTTTTGCACACATAAAGCCTTCTTTAAACATACGTTTGGTTTCATCAAAAGGATCCACTATTTCTCTACAAAATCACTTTTGAGAGATTCCACAAAGCTTTTCTTTCGTCGAGTTTATGAACTTCGAAACGCAGCTGGTTAAAATGGCAAAGAGTCCGACTCATCATTTGAACAGTTTCTTTCACATAAACCTTCTTTAGTGTTTATATAAAAAAGATAGAGCACATTCAATTACTTAAGTTGCCAAATTTGCAGGAAGATCCCACCAATGTTTTTTTCTAGATCACAGTTTGTAGTTTTTGTGAAAAAATGGCTTTTTCTTGAGCGGAGGCGCTGTTTGAATTTTCTTTTAAATGTCATTTTGTAGAGAATTTGTTAACCATTCTATGAGTATCAAACGCATATTATTTCACGAAGTCGAATTGAAGTTTTAGACATTTTTTTCATTTTCGGCGCCGACTCATTCTCCCCAACCCAATAGAAAGCATTTGTTTAGAGGCAGGTCAATTTAGAGCTATTTTCTGACAAGTAAAACCTTTTTTTGTGGGTAAATTAAACCAGGAGAAGCCTAGAAAAATCAGATTACTTTGAAGACAATTGTCAGCAAAACATTGGTATTCTTGTTGCTGAAGAGCTTTCTATTAGGTTGATGCAAAAGTCTTTTTCATTTTTTTCGTACTTCCGTTAAAAAGTAACAAATGCACGAATTGAACAACGGTTTATTGCATTCGAAAGGCCAATTATTTTTCTGCAAAATGACATTAAAACGAGTTTAAAATGTCTTATGTCTAGATTTTTTTGAGAGCCTGAAGTCGGGTAGTCAAAAAAGGCTCGATGATGCATTTTAGACGCTTTAGCTAAGGAAACCAATCTTGATGTTAATAAATAAAAGATAGAGCACAAAAAGTTCGATATTTTTTCAGATTTTCAGAGAAATTCATTCAGCCAATTTCTTTATAGAGGTTTTTATAGATTTTTATGAAAAACCCGTTTTCACTCTCGAATTTGCTTCAAAGTGAACCCAAATTGACTTAAAAAGATGGGAAATTCAACAATAAACACTTTTCATTTAGAGCAAACCATAGGTTAATTGATGACTTTGTTATTTTTCAAAAGAAATACGAAAAAAATGAAAAAGACTTTTGCATCAACCTAATAGAAAGCTCAAGTTTCAGCGTTGTTCACGTGATTGGAATCGATCGATTCCTAAAAGCAATTGCTTATCGAAAAGCAATTTGAGCTTAAACTTGTTAAAATTAAAGGTATTGATTAGCTTTGCTTTGTACTCACTGATTACTAGACTTGACACAGCTTTGACAGCTTTCAAAAAGTTTTGATACAATGATTCAGGGATGAAAAGAGACCCTAGCCAAAGCTTAAGATCAAAAGTTTGTTGAATTTAACATCAATTTGTACTTAGCTCTTCTATATGCTAATTTCCTGAAGCAACAGCAATGAATCGAGTGCTAGAAAATGCTAGAAATGTTCGTAAACACACGCTAGAAAGCATTTGTTTACAAGGGGAATTTCTTTGGGGGATTTATCCAGAATTCAAAAATTTCCATTTAAATCCGATTAGTTAGGGAATTTGAAGGAAAAAAAAAACTGTTATAAGCTATATAAATTTGATGAATAAGCTTTAAAACAAAATCTCTGATTCATCAAAATTTCTAAATTTCATTCATTCACTCAACCAACATCAAAAATGAAGAGAAATCCGTTTTTTGACTCTGATTTGTTTACTTCTTTTTTCATGCGTCAATCCGACATCAATTTTGACCTTTTCACAGCCGGATTTAACCCAAAATCTAATCTAAATCTAAATCCTCTTTCTCAATCAACATGTTTGTGAGTGTTTATGGGATTTATTCTAAATTTTTTTTTGAGATAAGATGAGATAAGACATCAAATGATCAAGCCTAACTCAGAAAGGAGACTTCAGAATGAATTTTAAATTAACTTCAATTACTTAAGTAAAAAAAGAAGTTTTTTAACAATAAAGCAGTTCAAAATTCATCAAAATCTCTTGAATTCTTTCGTGTAAACTTACAAGACATATTCTATTTGAAATTTAGCAACTTTAGATGAAATAACTTTGCAAATTCGGTTCACTCTTCGACCTCTCTGCCTTGGTTTCACTTTGAACGACTCTGTTAAAAAATTTAGTGAAAAATGCCACTAAATTTGCTTAAAGTGACTTTAAGAACAACATTAAAAGTTTCAATTTTTATCTAATAGCAGATCTTGGTAATTTTGTAAGCTTTAAACCGTTGTCAAGAAATTTTTTGCCGTAACAGAGTTGTTCAAATTCAAGTTAAAAGTGCTCGATATCTTTAGAAAGAAAGTGCAAAATCTCTGGAAAAACTGTGGGTTTGATTTGGAATGTTTTTTTCAAATTAAATCCCACAAATGTAAAGAAATATGAGGCAGAGGAGTTTGTGGAAAATAGACAAATGAACTTTCACTTTTCAACGGATTTCGTTTTTTGAATTTTACTTTGTTCTAACTATTGAAAATCTAGCACCTGGAAATCTGCATTATCTTGTGCAAATTTCTACAAGCACACAAGGACCTCCACTGTCCAGCTAATGTAGAGAATGCTTATGTAGAAGGATCAGCTCTTAGAAGGATCAGCTTATGTAGAAGGATCAGAACTTTATGTTATACGAATTTCTACAAGCACACAAGGACCTCCACTGTTCAGCTAACATAGAGAATGCTTATGTAGAAGGATCAGCTCCACTACGAACATGTGCAAACTGGTTTTTTTAAATTCCATTCTAAGAATCTTCGAAGACAAGAGGCCCAGCAGTTCAGCTGGAGCTCAACTGGATAATGCCAAGTTCCTCAAACCAACAAAAGGCTCTCTTTTTGTGAAATAGCAGAAGAATTATCAGTTGATCATACAATAATACTCGAACATTGCAATTGGGTTTAAACCGTTTTAGGAACTTGGATTCCACATGATTTAATGGACACCCAGAAATGGCAACTTGTCAGAAACTTGTCAGAAAGCAGTGCCGCTCATCTTTCTCGATACGAGCGCAAAACTTTTTTGCCCTTTATTGTAATGGGAGATGTCAACTTTCGGAGAAAAAGATTGGATTGCTGAGAAGGAAAAGCCCGAACCCGACGTCAAACCAAATGCGCATAAGAAGTTTATGCTCTTGGTGTTCTGGATTTTGAAGACCTGATCTATTGGGAAATTTTGAATAGCAAGACTTCAACTTAATCAAATATTTGAAGCAATTTGAAAAGTTAGCCAAATCTTTGCTAGAGAAAAATCATTCTTCAACATGATAATGCTAGTCCACATCTTTTGAGGAGGACTCGTTCTACATTGATCTCACTTGGATGAAAGGTTCCCCCATCCAGCATACAGCTCTGCACCTTCTACTGGTTCTGGGCGATGAGCAATGATTTGGCAAACACTTTGATTCAAAAGAAGAGCTCAAAAAATGGCTGACAGATTGATTTACGTTAAAACCAAAGATTTTCTATGAGAGAGGCATTCGATTTTTATCAATAAAATGAGCAAAAAAACATTGAATATAATGGCAAAGATCTCGCATGATTTGAAGTTTTTAACTGAATGAAAATTTGATTTTAAAAAACGTACCAAGTCATCCACCAAGCAACTAAAAGAATTTGAAAAACAAGCAAGTTGCTTGGTGTCACCCAGCAAGTCACCCACCAAGCACCCACCAAGCACCCACCTTGGTGTCACCCAGCAAGTCACCCACCAAGCACCCACCTTGGTGTCACCCAGCAAGTCACCCACCAAGCACCCACCAAGCACCCACCTTGGTGTCACCCAGCAAGTCACCCACCAAGCACCCACCTTGGTGTCACCCAGCAAGTCACCCACCAAGCACCCACCTTGGTGTCACCCAGCAAGTCACCCACCAAGCACCCACCTTGGTGTCACCCAGCAAGTCACCCACCAAGCACCCACCTTGGTGTCACCCAGCAAGTCACCCACCAAGCACCCACCAAGCACCCACCTTGGTGTCACCCAGCAAGTCACCCACCAAGCACCCACCTTGGTGTCACCCAGCAAGTCACCCACCAAGCACCCACCAAGCACCCACCTTGGTGTCACCCAGCAAGTCACCCACCAAGCACCCACCTTGGTGTCACCCAGCAAGTCACCCACCAAGCACCCACCTTGGTGTCACCCAGCAAGTCACCCACCAAGCACCCACCTTGGTGTCACCCAGCAAGTCACCCACCAAGCACCCACCTTGGTGTCACCCAGCAAGTCACCCACCAAGCACCCACCAAGCACCCACCTTGGTGTCACCCAGCAAGTCACCCACCAAGCACCCACCTTGGTGTCACCCAGCAAGTCACCCACCAAGCACCCACCTTGGTGTCACCCAGCAAGTCACCCACCAAGCACCCACCTTGGTGTCACCCAGCAAGTCACCCACCAAGCACCCACCAAGCACCCACCTTGGTGTCACCCAGCAAGTCACCCACCAAGCACCCACCTTGGTGTCACCCAGCAAGTCACCCACCAAGCACCCACCAAGCACCCACCTTGGTGTCACCCAGCAAGTCACCCACCAAGCACCCACCAAGGTGTCACCCACCAAGCACCCACCTTGGTGTCACCCAGCAAGTCACCCACCAAGCAACCTTTCTTTTCCATTCCCCAATTCACTTCTGAACTATGATTTCTTTCAATTATCTAAAAATATCTATTCATTCAATTCAATTCCATTTTATAAAACCAATATTATTTGTTGAACCTACGCAGCCAATAGAGCATTGACTTCGAAATTTTTTTTTGAGTCAATCACATGGAATTGAAAGACGAGATAATCCGGAGATTCATTTGGAGCCCAAAAAATTGAAAAACATCAAAAGAAACACTAAAAGAGAAGATTAGAGAAAGGATGCGTCAGTCTGGAGATAATTGGGGAGAAGTGGAGGATGGATCAGATTGGGGAGGAGTGAAGGATGGATCAGATTGGGGTGGGGCTTCGGAAGCGGCTACCCTATATAAGTGACATCCAGCATCGATGAATATCAACTCAAAATCTCGATACCTTCATCGCATCCCCGCAAAACCCAACTCCAGCACACTGGCGCCTGCACAAATCTCCCGCTTCCACTGCTACAAGCATCTGTTACCCTGTGAGTCTGTGAGGTCCAGAATAGTTGGATATCTAGATTCTAAGCTTTGAAGATTACTTAAAGCTTTAGCAATGGGTGACAAGGCTCGTGTGGTCGACGAGATGCTTAGTCGAGCGATTCATGCAAATCCAAATGATCCATACGCATGGCATATGTTAGGTAAAAAGAATTGAGATCTCAGAGATGACTTTAAAATTTTTCAGGAGTTCGTTGTTTTTCTCAAAAATTCTATGATGAGGCGCTTCACTGCTTTCAGAAAGCTGAAAGTATAAAGGTAGGTTAAAGAAATGCAATTTTAAGATCAAGATTTCTCAGGGATATCTAGATTCTAAGATATTCTATCAGGTTAGCGTTAAAGCTGAATTTTTCTTACAGAAATCTTACAGGAATCTTACAGGAATCTTACAGGAATCCTTCTCTGCCTCAAATCTCTACTACTTGGGCGCATGTTTGAAAGAACAGGGTTCAATTGAGGAAAGCAAATTCTACCTCAAGAAAGCTGTGCACACAACGACGAGGAATGCAGTGGATGATAAGGTAAAAAGATCGATATGATATGATGGATGGGAAAAGATCGAGATGATAGGGTTACGGTGGATTAAGGAAGATATCTTTATTGTAAATGGTTGGCTGAGTGCCTGGATTGGCTTGGCTAATTGGTATTCTAGATAAATCTAATCGGTATTCTAATCGGTAATCATTTTAGTCTATTTTAAATCATTATAAAGATTACAATAGCTACAAAAAAAAATCGCAATCTTACAAAAATTCTCACAAGAGAATGATCAAATCTTACCATTTGGGATAAGTGACAAGGGAATGTTTCAAAGTTAAGGTGATCGTTTGGGATCAGTGATATCACATTCGATAGATTCCATGATGAATATTGATGACCAAAAAAATAAGCTCCCGAAAGCAACTCTCTACAACGATAAATGAGGCCAAGGAGCAACATAGACGTTTTTTTGACCCCTCCTTCGTGGCGCTTGTGAACTCTTTAATGAATCAATTTTTTGGTCATCAACATTCATGATGAGATCTATCGAATGTGATATCACATCCTATCTTTGTTTTCAATAAATAAAGTTATACACTGACACGCAAATGAGGAATATGTGCCATAAAGATACATTTTCTGAAGTCTATTTGAATAAAGAAAAGCTGATTGGTTTGTCTCGAGTCTTGGGAGACGAGCCGACAATAGTCCTACGAATTCTTTTGACATAAACTCCTTTTGACATCCCAAACGATCACCTTAACTTTGAAACATTCCCTTGTCAGTTTTCGATGTAATAACAGCAAACTTGAAAAGAAAAACTTTCAGGGTAAAGAAGCTGCTGCGAAATTGCTGAGGGATCTTCAACTTGGCGATTGTTAAAAAGTCAAAAATTCAAATTTGTAAATTTTTCTTTTTTCAGTGTCTTTTCCCTTACCGGTATCGTTTTTTTTATTCTTTTTTTTACGTTTTATTTCTTGCACTAGATAAATCAATATCACGAATATCAAAAATTTGCAGGGAATGATTGAAAATGAAAAAAGAAAAAAGAAAAATGGATAATTCTACACACCGGTCAGCCCAGGTCAATCGAGATAAGGGAAATTTGAGTTGTTGTCAAAATTTTGAAGGGAAAGGTTGAAAAAACAAAGTTTGAGTGAAGTTTTATAAAAACTGGATGTCACTAAAGATTTTGAATAAAAAAAGAAATGCTTCAATCAATCGAATCAAAAAAAATATGGCATGAAATGAGAAGCACCGAATTTATATCGGTTAATTCGCAAATTTCAATGCGACTCCGAAAATTTTATGACTTCTGGAGGGCATTGAATGGGGAAATTGAGCTTGAATCGCGGAAAGTGGAAAGCGCAAATTTTGGATTGAATGCATTACCCAATGTTTGTTCTGATCGACAAAAACTCCGAGCAATAAAAAGATGACTATAAAAGATTTCAAAATTTCTCTTGTGCATCCCAGGATGACTGAAAAACTGATTAGTTTTTAAAAAGCAATAACCTTTCAAAAGATATTCAGCTAAACTCGTCCAGCTACTCGAAAATATTGAAAAGTTCAAAAGCCATCTTTTTTTCGCTTGAAAACACTTGTGTGTAGCCCAGGATTGCGAAAAATCACATCACATTTTATAGGGGAACAACAGGTGAAATGTATTTGATGTGCTCGTCGTCCATGCCGATTTCATGCATCAACCGCTTCAGGTAGTCGATCTCTGTTTGAATTTCGCCGATCTGGAATGCATGTTTCTCGTTTTGAGAGTTTTGAGGTCAAAAATCTCATCGCTCACAACTTTTCATTCATCAGATTAGCTCAATAAATATGACTCAAATTTTTTCAGCATTTGTAGTTTCAAAAAAAAATTTTTTTAATTTAAAAAGATTTTCAAGATTTCAAGATTTCAAGATTATTTATTTCAAAAAAGGATAATCCTTTGAATTAAAGGATTTTAAGAATATGGATGAGTCAAGAATCAAGAATGAAAACCAAATTTTTGAGTTGAAAGAATTCTTTTGCTTTTTTTCTGCAAAAAAAAATTCCGAATTCATCGAATTTGTCTAATTGGAATGCAAAAAACTAAAATTTTAACGAAATTTTGTCGCTTAGATGGTTTCGAATTTAAGCTATAGATGCTGCTTTCAAAGCTATAGTAACCTTCATTTCGAATTTAAGCTATAGATGCTGCTTTCAAAGCAATAGTAACCTTCAAAAAGTAATCTACAGTACAGTAAAACGCTAGAATAATCCTACAATAATCGAAAAAATAACATTAACTTTGTTGCTAAACTTTTTGAGTTCTACAAAAGACTTTAGACTGTCTTATCGAATACTTTATAGCTGAAAAGTTGTGTCCACAATTGTTACCGTAAGAAATGTTGCTGTAAGAATTGCTACCGTAAGAAAAGTAACATGTAACGGATGTTACCGTAAGAAAGTGTAAAGATTACATAAAATGGACTTCAAATTTAGAAATTTTGTCTATTTTTATTCTATATGGTTGTTTTTGCGAAGCTTTTTCTGTTTAAAAAGCATATTTTAATGCGTATTCATTCTGATTTTAGGGTACCTCATAATTCCCTTGATAAGCTTGACTAAGCATCGTTTACCTCAACCACATAACTCCCTTGATAAGCTTGACTAAGCATCGTTTACCTCAACCTCATAATTCCCTTGATAAGCTTGACTAAGCATCGTTTACCTCAACCTCATAACTCCCTTGATAAGCTTGACTAAGCATCGTTTACCTCAACCTCATAACTCCCTTGATAAGCTTGACTAAGCATCGTTTACCTCAACCTCATTTTACCTCATAATTCCCTTGATAAACTTGTCTAAGCTTATCAAAATCGTTTAATTTAAGAGCAATCTAGCTGTGTAAGGGAAGGTTTTAAAGAAAAGAAAAAACTTTCTTCTTTCTTGTGACCTACATAACTTTGCTCTTCAGCCCTTCAGGGCTAGAGAAGCTTAGAAAAGAAATTCTAAAAACCTCCCCTGCGACAGAAATTGATACTCTCAAGAAATAAAGCTTGAAAAGTTTTGCGATCAACATTAACGTACCTTTATGTTTAGAGTACAGCTTAAAATTGCGTACTCATAAAACTAGAGGTTCTTACACTCTTAGAAGCTTTGAATGATGGACAGAACTTCTCAGCCAGTCTGTATCATTCCAACAATGCCTCTCAATCATTTCCTTTAAATTCTCGTCACCTTTATCTTCAAGACTTCATTTTGCTGTCTGAGCACATCTTCTTTTTGTTTGGCTTCTTGTCTCTCTTTCCTTTTCTTTTCTCTGTATCGAGTGGCTGCTTCACGGTTTTGTTGCTAAAAGGTCAATCATTTGATTTCTCAAAAAACTTTTTATCATTAAATGAAAAGATGAAAAGTTCAATGCCTTATTAGGAACTTTCCTACGATAAAGTTCATCAAAAAAAAAACGATTTTTGATTTGATTGATCGTCTAGAGCTCTTTTCACTCACTTTTTTCTTTTCTCTTCTTTTCGGCATTCGACCATCACCATCTTGAATGAGAATCTCATCAGAGGATGACGAATAATCCTGAATTCAGAGTATTCTCTTAAAAACGGGAGATTTTCCATATTATAAATATCGAAATGATTTGAAATGCCCCTTGAAATGCCTACCGAACTTGGCGTGGTATTCCTTTCCTCGGATTTCGATCTTTTTTCTTCTTCAAGAAACATTTCAATGTCCTCAAGAAGGGGGAACTGAAAATAAGAAGTTTGCATATAATTCTATTTCTATATTGTTACCTGTTTCCCAGGATTGCTTGATTGAGAATTGGGAAAAGTGGGGAAACCATTGGCAGCCTGTACAGGCTCAAAAGTTGAAAAAGAGAAGCGGTCGTCGGTCTGAAAATGGGGGAATGAAAATTTTAGCAAGTCTATAGTCTATCGTGATATCCAGATGGGTTAAAAATTTTCATCATTTGAAAAAATCATTCATCAGATTAGCTGATGGTCTTAAAACTCATAACTCTAACTCATAACTCAATTTTAATGCGTAATCTGATATTTTAATCATCAGCTAAACTGATGAATGATTTTAAAAAGCATATTTTAATTCGTATTCATTCTGATTTTAGGGTACCTCATAATTCCCTTGATAAGCTTGACTAAGCATCGTTTACCTCATACCTCATTTTACCTCATAATTCCCTTGATACAAATTTTCTTTCTGCATTCCAGGATAAGTGGAAAGAATAGTTTTCAATAGAGGATCTCAATAGAAGATTTAAATCCCAAATCATACTCACTTTTGTGGATAGATTGTGCGGTGGATAGATGGATGAATCGAGATGCGAATTCAGCCCTAACAAATACGAAGACGATTGATTGAGCTCATTTTGGGGATTCGATTGATTGATGCCATATTGTTGAATTGATTGATTGTAGATGAAAGGAGTCGTTGGGGTCAGTGATGGGATTGATGGAGTTGATGGGATTGACGGAGTTACATAGAAGGAATCATTTCTGAGAGAGTCTGGCTGAGTCGAGGAACCCGTTCGGTCAACAAACACAGCACTGGCAGAGCTGAAAAATTGATTGTATCAATGTTTACAATGTCTTTTGTGCGTTCCAATTTAGAAACACTCGTCTTCTGAAATACTTAATTCCTTCTAGTTTCTTTGTAAAAGCTTTAAAGCTCTGATTAAAGGGGAAGCTTTCATTTCTGGACTTTTGCTGTACTTTGCTTTGCTTTGCTGTACTTACTGTAGAGTAGGTGGTAGAAGGAGAGTAGTCTGTGCCACTCCAAGAAGAGATTGAGTCGAGAGGCTCGTACTGGTAATACTCGAAGATTTCAGGGGACCACTGAAAGTAAAAATTGATGGAATTTGTGGATTGAATATGTAATTTTTATGAATTTTATTAATAATACCTCGTAGGGAGCATCCGCTTGAGAGAAAGACATCTCGTGGAAGGGGACACTTATAGCAAAGAACGAGTTGAGAGCTCTGAAAATTTGGATTTTCAGAAAGCTATCCAAAAAATTGACAACAAATTTTTTGAAGTTTTCCAAAGACTTTAAAAGTTCTCTTTTTAGCCTTCTATCTATAAAAGAGGCTTTGAATGGATAGAAGATATTTAAGAATATAAATTCTAGAGAAAAATAAAGTAACTAAAATTATCTTGTTTCTCAAAAAGTATCTTTTGTATAGTTTTGGACTATTGAAAGCACAAATAATATACAGGGAAATAGGGAAATGTATGAAAAATCGAATTCTACTTGAATTTCTTTTATTAATTCGCTTTGAATTGATAGAAGATATTTAAGAATATAAATTCTACAGAGAAAAAAAGCAAATAAAATTATCTTGCTTCTCAAAAAGTTTCAAAGTATCTTTTTTATAGTTTTGGATTATTGAAAACACAAATATTATAAAGGGAAACAGGGAAATGTATGAAAAATCGAATTCATCTAATTCTACTTTAATTTCTTTTATTAAAAACCTACCAAGAAACTCTCAAAAGAATCTAGAAATCAAAATCGAAGATTCCAGCTGATTTTCGCTTTAATCGATTGTGAAGTGTTGGAGTGTTTTGAGGGGAGAAAACGATTCGAATCGCTTTATGTCGATGTTTCCAGTTCTCTTTCGCACACAGATCCAAAAAGGCAAAAGAATAGGGATCGATTTCTGGCAAAGATTTATGGGATTTCAAGAAATTTTCGACTTCAGGACTTTAGTTGAATGAAATTTTCGTTTTCTCAGCAAAAATTAAACCGTTCAACGGCTAAATGATCGTCTGAATAGTGCAGGGAATTCAAATATTCGTTGAAATACAAGAAATTGAAACTATAGCTCTTGCAGATGCTGGCTGACTCGAGTTTTCTACTCAATCTTGAATATCAACCTCAGAAAAGATCCTTGGCTAAGATTCGAACGATGGAACGATTAGTTCCAGCGTTTTTAAGGAGCTTGGTGAAGCTGTATGGACTTGGGAATTCAGGAGAGCTAAAATTGGGTCGCACTATAGAAAATAAAAGTCACAGGGAGGACAGGGCGATAATATTGCTGGAGTCGAAAATAGAGGGAGGGGAGGGGAGGGAGATCTCTGGGTTCACGTGACCCCTTGCCCGGTGCCCCCTTTCCCCCAATGTACCAGCCACGACGAGCTCTTTGTCTTCTATAAGATCTCTCAATTTCCCTCTATTTTTGTTATTTTCTTCTCCACTTCCCTTTTTTCATAATGATAAGAAAAAATTCTTTGATTTCTTTGTCAAAACAATTTTCCGTTTAACTGATTTGATGGGAAATTCCCTTCCAATGTAAAAAATGATTCTTTGAAAAACCTGCGCAAAAAATTACTTTTATATCTTTTTCGTGCAGGCGCACTTTTTAGAAAACGCATTATTCGACAATTACTCATGCAGATTTACTCGAGTAATTACTTACTCGCGAGGAACACACTCTACTACACGAACTGTCATTCAAATATCAAAAAATGATAGATAGGTTTCAATTTTAGATTTCAAAGGGTAATATATATCATTTCGTCACCATTTTAGTCCTTAAAACCTCTTAAAAGCTAATTTTTATGAACTAATAGCGTAGATTCGGGTTCTTTAAAGTGCACTAGGTCCAGACAGAGACTTCGGCTTCTTTAAAGTCGAGACAGAGAGACTTCGGCTTCTTTAAAGTCGAGACAGAGAGACTTCGGCTTCTTTAAAGTCGAGACAGAGAGACTTCGGCTTCTTTAAAGTCGAGACAAAAACTCACCTTGAGTTCGTAGCTTTCACTAGTAAATCTAGTAAAATAAATTGAGATTTTCAAAAACAGTTATCCTCTACAAATTAAAAATCTTATTCTGTCTGAAAAGATTGAAAAAAAAAGTGTGAAAGTTTCCTATTTGACTCTTGCCTATTTGACAGCTGGACAAGCATTCACACAAATTGAAAAGCCGAGAAAAATTGATGAAAAAACGGAAATATATTGGGAAATCCTAAAAATGGACACAAATATCCGAAATCAATCGATAAAATCGATCACTGAAAGCAGGAAAAATGAGAAAATTTCTTGCGTCACCGTTGTCCCCAATCAAGAAAAGAGACAGAGAGAGAACGCGACGCGTTTGCCAGACGCGTTGCGTTTCGGCTCTTGGTCATATGTGCGGGGTTGTGCGTTCTTTGCTCTAATCACCAATCACTTCCCGGATTGTTCGAAGAGTTTCAAGAGTTTTGAATAAACGAAGCGGAAAATCGATAAGCAATGAGAAATTCGATACGCAAAATCAATGCAATCAATTGAACACAATCAATTCTTGGTCATATATCGGGGTTTTGCGTTCAGCACAATCAATTCTAAACCGATATTTCTAATTGTAAAACGAAAAACACATTAATTTCCATTGTCGATTGTTTTTAAAATAACACTCCAAAATTTGACTTTTCAGTATATACCGTAACACTTTTCAGTATATACCGGAAACATTGCGCTTTTCGCTCTCGTTTCATGACAACCCAATCCAGAAGCGAATCACGGAGAAGCTGAGGAAATTTTCAAGAAAATGTCTACCGATCTAGACAATGATGGAGAAAAAGGGGGAAACTGCGAAAACTTTTTGGTGACTGTACAAAACCCATAAAAAGTTTCACGGCGCCGTTTCTCTTGAATAAAAGCGTTTTCTAAAATGCACCTATTTCAGAAAAACTGTCGTAAGAAGATTGTGATGCAGAAGACCACAGTAGTTTTCGGAAATAAGCGCCTTTTAAAATGCAGAAAAAGAGAAACGCACTCTAGGCATAGCCGAATGGGCCAATGCAAGAATTAAAAGTTGCTAATTATAAGATTAATTCAAGAAAAAACTTGCAAACTTTCTTGCAAATATTTTCCCTGAATTAATCTTACAATTAGCAACTTTTAATTCTTGCAACATAAGCAAAAATGTTTTTGGAATTAATGCTGAGCTAGAAATTTCTAATCACAGATTTGAGTTGCATAAACTTGAAATCCTTTTACTACCTTGATTATAGTGAGTTTACTGATAAAACTGTCTCAAATAACATCAAATACCCAGTAATAAAACAACGAGAATTCCCACATCACAGACAGCATCTCGAAAAACGATTAGAACGCCACAAAATACGCTAAAATTTGCACCAAAAAGATGGGTTCATCGCGAAAAGAGGAATAAATGTATAACTATTTACATGATTGAATGGAAACGATTCAAATAAGCCGATAAGTATCATAAATAAAGCTGTAAGGAAACTTTACCCGCTTTTCGCTAGACAATAAATGACAAAGAAGACAAAAAGTGAGAAACCAATGAGATACAATAACATATTCTTTCCACCACTTCGACCAACGATTCCCAAACGTCTCATCGCTCCTTGCAAAGGCCCTGAAATGGAAAAAGTTATAACGATGAAGTCTATTTGATTGATGTATACAATTCTAACTTTACTAGAACCTTGGTAATCGACCTGAATTTCTTTTGCAAGGCAAAGCTAAACAAATTAATCAACCAAGTCAAAATAATTAGAGTGCCTATTTTTTTTTGCAAAACTTTCTAATAATGAACCTTTATTATTAGTTATATTTTAAAATTGATCATTGTACTTATTGCAGACCGCAACTAAAGTAGTTTAAGACCATGATTAGTCACTCCGATATTCTTAAAAAGAAAATCGAGCTGCCTCTGATACTTTTTTCTGAGTTTAACAACTTCGTTTTGTTCAAACTCTATTTTTAAGAGTGGCAAATCGTTGTGTTAACTTTTTCACAAACATCCCAACCTTTCCAGAGTCGAATTCAGTGTCCATGTCATTCAATAATCGATTCTGTGACCGCACCTCTTCGCCGATATCTAATGTTATCTAAAAATAAATTATTAAATTTTAAAAAAACACCAAAACTAACCCTTTTAAGCGCAGAGACTTTTGTGGCCAAATCGTCAACTTTGTTGTCATTCTGTTGCTCGAGAATTTGTCTAAAAAAAAGGAAATTAATTTCTTGTCCAACGTAATTTTAGCATCTACTGCAAAAGTATCTTGTTTCATCATCAAACAATTAGTCGAGCTTAATATCTTTTTAAGCTGAAACAAACTTTTTAGCATTAATAAATGAATGAATGGAAGTCTTTCGTTTCCTAAGAAAACGTTTAGTTAACCAAAGCGGCCCGTTCAACCCTCAAAATGTGTCATTTGCCTCCAAGGATGGTCACTAATCTTCCGAATTTTACAAATAGCACTTGTAATTTAAACGATCATCAACACCACGGTTGCCTTCTGCAAAAAAGGTATCAAAACCTTACCCAAAATGAGGACCGTTGTTTGGACTTCCACGCATGTTCCCCCGATACGCCATCCAATTTTCGCTAAAATAACAATAAAATCATTTCCTATCTGCCGTCAACTTTAAATAAAAATCGAGCTGTTAAACTTTGATCAAGGAAATTCGCAATTAAATGAGAAGACTTTATCTACCACAAAAACCCTTCATAGCACATTCACAATCCAAGAAAAAAAACACAATTGACAAAAGGAAGTATTTGCTTAGAATGGGTAATGGTGAAACTGGTAAAAATTTTACAAATTAACAAAAACACAAGAATTTATAGCTTTTGTGTTCAAAAATTCCGGTCTTTTTTGGATTTCAAAAGGGCAAAAGGAAGAGGAGTGCAGAGAAAGAGAGCTGCCGCGTTTTATAGAAAAGCTCCATGTTGGCACTTTCACTTAGAATGAAAAAAATTTCGTTTTAGCACAAAAATGGTTAAATTAGAGGCTTTTCCATTCAAAAAGCCAAATTTCAGTTAATTGAACAAAAGTACAGCAAAGATAGATAGAAATTCCCAACAGCTACACGTTGCACAATGAAATTTAAGAATGGAAAACGTTTTGGTAAATTCTTAGTGAAAAAATGCCCTCTTTTAGGGTTAATCGTAAAAAATATGTGAAGGCAAATTGATGAAAACAATATCAGAAATAGTATTAGCGACAAAAAGGAACACTTTGAGCACAACAATTTGGAGAGAAAACTTCCAAAAAGACAACATGTATGTGAAATATGGGGAATTTTGCATTCACAGTATAATATAAGACTTAGACTCGATAAAAATACACAATAGTTCTGAAGAGAGGAGTTGTCGATCATGTTCAGATGCCGGCAAATGGATTCGGAGTTTGCGATGGCTGAAGGGGTTGAGGTAAAGCACCGACTCGAGGTCCAACCTAAACAATAATGATATTAAAGTCAACTGTAATCCTACGACTAATTTATTTATCTTTATTGCGCTAATTCTAAAGTTAGGTTTGTGCTTTTAACGGGTAAAAGTTCACCTGTGGAATTGGCGGAGCACCAGCTCGCATCTCGTTGAGTGTTGGCGACTTGTTGCGTTGAGCGTTGAATGGATTCGATGGCGGAGGAGTCGCTGTGCCCAGCATGAACGGATTTGAAACAGCTTAAACGAAATATTTTATACGTTTTATCATTAAAACTTCACTACATATTTACTTCTTTTACAAATCCTTACCAGTAGAATTCGTATTCGTGATTCCAAGCAAATTGTCCAAGTTGACGAGATTCGAGTTTTCTCCCAAAAAGTTCTCGGGCGTCTTCCTTGAAGCATTCATTGCCGAAGCCGAAAAACCATTGTTGGAGAGCGTTTGATTGGCGGGAGTTGGCTAAAATAAAAAGATACATAATGTTATAGAAAGTTGTAGAACTGATCAACACATAAACAGAATTTTTGTTGACAAATAAGGGGGAAGCCGTGTGGACAGATCTCACCATCCAATTCAGATAACTATAGTCAACGTTTGCATTCGCGTTATGCGTATAACCATTGAATGAAGGAGATGATGGTGGATGAGTTGGAGCCGATGGGATTGTGGTTGGCGTGTGAGAATATTGAAACTAGATATATCACAACAATTAGTGAAGGAGTGGTTTAAATAAGTGGTATCACTGCATTCACTATATTTGTATTTCGCTCAAACCTGCAGAGTTTCCATTCCATTCGTTCCATTCGTCACTCCAGCATCCCAGGCAGCAAATGGATCGTTCGACGCGAGTGTTGCGGCTGGAGCATGTGCTTGGGGAGTCGATGGAGCCCATGGATCGTTTAACGCTAGTTGAGCTAAAACAAGAGAGATTATCGTTCTAACAGATTAATTCACACCTGAAGTTGGATACGCGGGTGTGTTATTGTATTGTGGAGGTGAAGCCCACGGATCGGCGATTTGCGTGCCACCCCATGCCGTTGAGCTTGTTGGCTGATTTGGATCATTAACCTAAAAGAATTGAATTAACTTTTGACTACTTTAAACAAACCACGAGATCGCCAAGTCCCAATGAGAGAAGATCATCGACAGCGCTCTGCGAGAGTTGACCAGAGTTCACCGTTCCCATCGTTCGCTTCGACATCTCGTCAGCATCTCGTTTGCTTTCCTCGAGCGCCATCTAAAGAAGAAAATCTTAAATATTTGAGTACATTCCTTTCAGATACTTTGTATTTAATTAAAACGCAACTAACAAATACCTGTAACCGAATGTCGTCACTTTTCTCCATCTCACTCGCTTTCTCAGCTTCTTCCCGACTCAACGCTAGCGCGATCTGTAGTTGCATTTCTTCTTCTCCAAGCGATGAAGGACGAGCATCGTCAAACTCGGTTGGTGCTAAAGCAAGACTATAATCAGAAAGAACACTTAATAACTTACGAACTCCTCTGCTCCCACTCTGTTCCTGACGTCTTGTACGCACCTCAGATCCGACACCCGCGCCATTTTGTCGAAATCTAAAGTAGAAATCATTATCAAATTAGCTTATTACTTTCATAGTTTCTTAATTTATTACTATTACAAAGTTTATGCTTACTTGTTCCTCGTGAGCATAAAGCGTGTTCGCTCATTCTTGAGTCGCTCATCGTCCGCCAACAATGCGGCCATTTGCTTCGCCTTTTCTCGAATGTTCAATCCTTGATCTCGATAGTCCTCGACGTGTTGAAAGTCCTTCAGCGTTTCGATCGAATATATGTTCTCGCGGCACTGCTGAGCAACCTAAAACAAGCAAAATAGGTAATTCGTAAACCAAAGAGTCGCATTTACAACCATACTTTTTCATTGCCGCATTTAATCAGGAAGTCGAGCAGGACGAGGCTTTTGTAGACGTGGCGCCAATTTTTCCCGTGATCGTTTAATCTAAAAAGAACAATAAACTAATCCACCGAATAAATTTCTCACCGCTTCCAGACAATACTCATTATTTCGGTGAAGGCCATCGGATTGTTCGTCAAGTCGGCGATCTCCGACATAAGCGCCGTCGATGGGCCCCACGGATCGTTGCTACAGAAAAAAAATTAACACAATATAGCACTCTAAACGTTCTGACGCCTCTTTTTAGCCATTGGCACTAAGGCAGTTGGGAGAGCCCTTAAATTTTTCTCAAATGTAGTTTTTCTAAGGTAGTTGATGGCGCTGATCCCCAAAAAAACATTTTTAAGTTATGTTTTCAATTAAAAAGTTATTTATTGCCGTTATGTTGAGTATTAGTCAGGAGTCTACATTTTTCTAGGCTTTGGCTCCGCACCTTAGAACCACGTGGTACCCAGGCTAGCCTGATTCTCCTACGACTGAGGTGAGTTTCGTAACAGAGATGCTTTGATCCTAAGGTACTTTAGTAAATTTATAAGAGCCACGCGCTTCTTGTACAAAACTCCCCTCAGCCGTAGGAGAATCAGGCTAACCTGGGTACGACGTGTTTCTAAGGTGTGGAGCTAAAGCCTAGAAAAATGTAGGCGCCTGGCACCAAGCTCAACCCAACGGCCCTCTTAAGGGCCACAAACTACCAAATATAACGGCAGTACATAAATTTTTAATTGAAAGTATAACTTAAAAATGTTTTTTTCCGTGATCAATTTATCAATTTAAATTTACCATCAATTTATCCTAGAAAAGTTACATTTGAGAAAGTTTTAAGTGCCCTCCCCCCCAACTGCCTTAGTACCTAACCATTTACTTAATTAAGAGTTATTCCGGAAGCTTAAGCTTCATAACTGATCCACAATAATTCAAACAGTTATACCTTGTAGCCTCTCGAACTTTGACTTGAGCATCGGAGAAGTTGTAGGCCACGTTCTTCACTTGCCGCCGAATCGTCGAGATCGACATTGCTCCTGAAAAAAAAATTAACTAGCCAAGTTTAAAGAAATAAAATTGAGAAAGATAGAATGCACGGTGATGACTCAACAATATTTTTGTCGAAATCTAGGTCAAATTGGGGAGAAATCGATTGGAAAAGGGAAAACTATTAACAGAGATCTTAGGTCAAATTCTGAAGAAAACATTTAAAAAGCAATAAAGGAGATAAAATAAAGTGGCCTAGGGATAAGAGGGGAGTGCGACAGTGGTAGTGCCGTCAATCGATAGTCAGCTGAGGGTGGAAAAGGACGGGGGGCACACCGAGAGCCTCCCCTTCAAGAGGGGAAGGAAGAGAACAGAAAGAGGGAAAATGAACACCGCCTTCTTTTCTCTTTCAGCGAATTCCCTCTTCCTGACAACCAGTATCCACGAATACATCGGCGGAATTGCGTCTCATACACACCCCGCACAACACTCGTTCAATATTAATTATCGCTGGGTCGAACGTTCATCATTTTTCTTTGTTCTCAAATGATCTATCGAGGGAAAAGGGGCATTGGGATTTGAAATTTGAACAAACTGACAAACTGACAAATGAGGACAACACAGTAGAGACAACACTCTAGAGAGCAATCGATTCTCGATCAATTTACGTACCTAATCGCATCAATAAATGAAAGATGGTACATAAAACCGGTTGTTTACTATTTTCTCCAAAGAAATGTGGGAAAAAAGAACAAGTGATGTGAAAGGAAAAAGAAACGAGTGACAATTGAATTGAAAGAGAACAGATGTGCATGAATTGCCTTTATTTGTCCAATTGTTGTCGTTTGTTTGACAAGCGTTTAGATCAAGGTAAACATGTTCAGAATGAAGTTTTTTTTGAGTTAAATGCTATCCAGGATTTACAAAAATAGAGTTGAACTCATAACTGTAACTCGTTTAGACCAAAAAAATGAGGAAATCAATAGCGATAGGTAAGTTTAGCGATAGGCGATAGGTAAGCGATAGGTAAGCGATAGGTAAGCGATAGGTAAGCGATAGGTAAGCGATAGGTAAGCGATAGGTAAGCGATAGGTAGGCGATAGCTAAGTTTTCAAACACTGCCGTTTATTCAGATTTTTGAACATTTTCCTACTTTCTGCGTTCTTAAATTCATAAAAATTAATTTTAAACCTTAGATTTTGTGAAAGCACAAGAATTGAGGAGAAGCAAATTGTTATGAATTTCGATCTCCCATTTGTCGTAATCAATTTTCAAGTTCGGAATGCCAAAGCTGAAGGAAAAGAGGGAAAAGAGGGGGAAAGAGAGGCGTGGGCAGGATTGGAGATGAAAAACTCTAAAACCGGTCCTCCTACCCTGGCTCTTTTACCCACCCCTCCCCTTTACCCAGCTTTTGTGCACACGATCCACGACTATTGAAAAGAAAAGAAAAGTCTTTTAGACTTTTTGTTGATGATTGAAAGCGAATGGATAGCATTGGCAGAAAAAGACAGAAATCTTTGCCTCTAGGGGATGAGAAGTGAAAACTTATCCCCAACAAATCTATAGATTTCGTCAATTTTACAAAAAACTCCTTATTCTCAAAAGCTGGCAAAGTAGGGGGCAAGTTTTAAATGTAAGAGTACCACGAATACTTTTCAAAGCAACATGAGACGTATTGGGATGCTCGGCGTGATTAACGCCGGACCGAACACCTCCTTCGAAGGCACAATATCGCGATCTAACTATTGTCCTTCAAAGCAATACCAGGACCATACCCTGAATACACTTTGTAGTTTAATAATGTTCGTAAAGGTTTAATATTGCACCAAATGAGCTAAAATTTTGAGGAAAACACTCTTTGAACATAATAAACGTAAAAACGTAGTATGGTGCATGCATAATCTTTTGAGTGCCGATAAATTTTTCAATTCAGCATCCAATGAGCTGAAACTTTGAGGAAAACACTTTTTGAGCGTAATAAACGTAGAAATGTGATATGTTAGGTGAAAAAAAACTTATGAACGACTTGTAATGATTCAATTTTCCACCAAATCCGCTCAGATTTTGAGTGAAGTATCCTTTGAGCATAATAAACGTAAAAACATGATGTCTTTTGACCTTTAACGTTTAACTAAGTCTTTATTTCCCAAGCTTTCAGCCAAATCGGCCATGCTCCAAATTAATTGTCACGCACGGACAGATGGACCTGACGTTTTATTATATACATGGTGTCCCATATATAGTGTTGCGCTCTACAAAAAGGATTTTCTCAAAAACCAGAATTGACAGTTTTTTCGTTTAGATATTTAAAATCTACGAACATTTTTCCATTAGTTTGTGTAGAAATTTAAAACTTCATTCGTTTCATATAAGACTTTAAACATTCTCGAAAAAAATTGAAATTTGTCCCATTTCTGTTAGCCAAGATAACCTCGCGTTTGCAATAATCGTGCTCAAAAAGCACTTACTTTTATAGTAATTAACTATAAAAACGTATTAATTCAGAAAAAGATGGAAAAAGATGGAAAAAGACGATTTTTTAGAAACCCTAAACTCGAATTTAACTGTTTTTCAGCAGCGTGCCGCATAGAATTTTTTGTATTCCTCGTCTAGGATTGTCAAAGTCATTAAAAATGTTATGGCTCATCTATTCTATGTAAAATTGCACGTAGATTTTATGATCAATTCTTGTTTTTCAGCTTAGGTTAATGAATTGTCTTAGAAAGTCAAAAAGATGCATTAAGCACGATACTAATACAATATGGGGATACGATACTATTACAATATGGGGCACGATACTATTTCAGCCAAATCGCTCATGCTCCAAATGAATTGCCACGCACGGACAGATGGACCTAACGTTTTATATATACAGGGTGTCCCATATATAGTGTTGCGCTCTACAAAAGGATTTTCTCAAAAACCAAAAGAATATGGGGATACCCTGTATTATCCTGGGCGGCACAATAAAAAAATTAGAGCAAAATTGATTACAAAACATGTGATTTGTTGACAGGAATTTTGTTGTCTCCAAAAAGGTGTGTCACTCGTCACAAAAATGGGGAGAGGGCGGGAAAAGAGTCCCCGAATTTCCCGATAAGCCATAAGTATTGGAAGAGTTTCGGAAAAAGATGAAATGTCATCGATTGACGTACATTGGGAAAGTGAGAGAAGACAAGACCGGGAAATCGAAGAAATTTAGAAATTTGTGATTTCTGTAGAACTGGAAAGTCAGAAAGAAATCTTGATTCGACTTTGAAACATCGACTGAAAACGATCAAGTGCACGGAGAACAGAGACTACTTGTGAGAAAAGTGGGAAAGAGTGCAGGTGTGGACTATTCGATGATCGCCTAGAAAAGAATGAAACGAAGTTGAGAAGTACGAAAGGAAAGCGGGAGAATCGACGATCTGGAGGTCAACATTGAAGTGGAGAGGGAAAAGGGAAGGCTGACTATGGAGGTGGTGGTTGACCCCAGCTGACTGTGCAATGAATTCAGCGATCTTTCCAAAATAAGCTCGCATAGTTTAACTCGCATAGCCAATATGGTTCCAATATGGTTCAGATACGGTTCCAATATGATTCCAATATAGTTCAGATACGGTTCCAATATGGTTCCAATATGGTCCAGGTCAATTGACCTAAATTTTTGCCAACTATGGCTGTCACTACGGTAATTCGATTGCATAAAAGGATGCCAATTTCAAAATTTTAAGTTGATGTCGAATAAAATGATTACAATATTAAAGTTTTTCAAAGTCCAAGATTTTTCTTAATTTTGTCGGGAACAGCTTCTGTGCCTTCCAGAATAAATCTGGCTTTAAGAATAACAGAAATTTTAAAAGTTTACAATGATTTTAAGACGTTTACTCAAAAATAAATCTTTACAGAGAATAAAAAGTTCCATTTCGAAGTCCATAAACTGTTTTTCAATGAAAAGAAAAAAGAAAACTTTAAGAAATAAACAAAAACAGTCTGGTTTGTCTGGAGAAAAGACTTTTTCTTTTTCCAAATAGGCGCTGGTGTGGAACGCGAAAAGAGTGTTGGGTGAAAAATCAGTCGAGCAAACAAGTCGAGCAACTCCACTCCTCCCCTTCAGGGGTTTCGATCAAAAAAAAGCGCGCAAAAGGTTTCTACGAGAAAAAATAGAAAGACTGCGATCCAGAAAAGCTAACAAAAAGATTGCAACGAGAAAGAAAAAGAAAAACGGTCAAAGAATTTCGCAATCTCATTTCCTCTGATTACAAGCTACACGAAATTTTCTTTCCCTAATCATTTCTGTGGGAACGAATAAAACAAAGTACTCCAGTACTCCAGTACTCCAGTACTCCAGTACTCCAGTACTCCAGTACTCCAGTACTCCAGTACTCCAGTACTCCAGTACTCCAGTACTCCAGTACTCCAGTACTCCAGATTTCATCTAACACGAAATTTTCTTTCCCCAATCATTTCTGTGCACTCCAGATTTCATCTTTCTAATGACAAATCATCGTGGAATCGATTCATTTTCGAGGAATTCTTTCTCATTGTGTCTCGGTGCTGTGTCACACCTTTTTTCTTCATCCTAAGCACAAATTGGAATGCATTACGCAAAGTTTTGTCGTTTGTGATCGAAAAAAATGTTTTTAAAGCATATTGTGCTAGTTAAATGTCAATTTTTCAACAAGAAAAACAACAAGAAAGCTTTATTTTTCAAGAAATCTCATTCTTTTCTATCAAAAAGTCTCTGAATTCTGTATTCAGAGATCGTCTGGACCATAGAAACCGGGCATGAAGAAGCGCTTACCGCCGCTTGGTTTCGCGAAGATTTTGCTGTTCCTGAACAAGCGCAATGAGTGCATTCGTTTGGCCCGATCATCAAAACCATCGAACTGGAATTCATTCAATATTTTAGAATGTTGAAATGAGTGAAAATTGAGATCTAGATTTGCACTTATACTGGCATTGAATCTGAATGAGAAATCTGAACGAAAAATCTCAATTTACAATAAACCAAACTCTAATCTTTATAATTCACTTTTATAATCTATCTGTTTTTATTTGATATTTAAATAAAATCAAATTCTGTAGTATCAAATGAAATCAAAAACTGTTACCTGGGCTGTTGTGTAAGCGAGCATGACGACGAAACAGAGAAGAACCACCAAAGTGAAAGATGTAAAGCGAGTTGCGATCATCCTGAACAAAATAAAGGTTTAGATTTTGAAATGTTTTCTGTTAACCTATTGACTTTAAAAGTTACAGTAAATAAAGCTTTGAAACTCCTTAAAACTACGGTAACGTTTTTTTGGTTTATTTGAAATTGAGAAAAGCTTTTTGAGAATTTAAGAAAAGACTTGAGAAAAGATTGAGAAAAGATTTGGGGGTAGGATAGTTTCCGCCATTTGCGCAACTGGGCCATTTGCGCAACTGGGCCATTTGCGCAACTGGGCCATTTGCGCAACTGGGCCATTTGCGCAACTGGGTCGTTTGCGCAACTGGTTCGTTTGCTCAACTCACCATAACTTTCTTCTAAGTCGCTCAATCTTTATGCTTTTAGTGTTATTTTGTTGCACTTATTGAGATCTACAAAATGAAAGCAAAATCATAAAGATTGGCCCACTTAGAAAAAAGTTATGGCGAGTTGCGCAAACGACGCAGTTGCGCAAATAACCCTGTTGCGCAAAAAAAAAGTCGCGGAAACTAGCCTACCCCAAGATTTGAGAAAAGATTGAGAAAAACTACGGTAACTTTCCCAAAAAGACATTTTTTGAGAAATGATTTATGATTGAAATGATTAAAATCTTTTCTCAAAAATTAAAAAGAAAACTTTATGCCTAATTTTTTTGAATTCTCAAGAGACATCTAGCAAAGAACAAAGGTTTAATTAAAACTTTAAAAAACTAGAAGAATGACTAACGAATAAAAAGAAAGTATAACCAAAAATAAGCAAAAATAACCAAAAATAGATTCCCAAAAAAGGATTGTTCTTTTTTACCCCTTTTTTTCTCTGCAAAATATCGGATTATATATGAAAAAATTAAAATTAAAAATTGAGGTCATCAACTTTATTTCTTTAGCTTCAAAAACCAAAACAAATTATGACGCAAATCAGTTTTTGGAAGAATCTATTATTTCTATAACGTGGAAATGTGAAATTTCCTGGAAAATGAACGAACAATCGCCAAGTTTTACAATATAAAACAAAAAATTTACAACAAAAGTAAGTTTAGATGCTTGCCTATGAAAAATCAAAGACTTTTGTTAATGGATTTGAATTGAAAGCCTTTCACTATCAGGGTTGTTGTATTTCCAAATGAGAAGCTTGATCAAGACTTGGTTTCTGGCTTCATTATGAGTGGACTATTAAAGAAATAGCTCACAAAAGTTACTGTGCTTATCAGAATCCAGATCAGATCTCTTCTGATCTGGTAGCTAGCTTGGTTTAATCCAGATGGAACAATTTAAATCCATTAATAAAAATCAAAGACTTTTGTTAATGGATTTGAATTGAAAGCCTTTCATTATCAGGGTTGTTTTCCAAATGAGAAGGTTGATATTGACTTGGTTTATGGCTTGATTGTGAGTAGACTTTAAAGAAATAGCTCACAAAAGCTACTGTGCTTGTCAGAATCCAGATCAGATCTCTTCTGATCTAGCTAGCTCGGTTTAACCCAGTTGAAATAATCCTGGCTTTTCTGAACTAATCCGTTAAACATAGCTACCGTAATCTTGGTTTTAGTTCTATTCATTCATCAGCTTTTCTATTTCCATCCATTCATTAACTTTTCTATCCGTTAATAGATTCGATAAAAATTAAGCTGAAACGTTTTTAAGGTTTTATAGTTAGTTTTGTCGTCATTAGTTTTGTTATAATTTCTTATTAAAGAAAAAAACTGTCTTAAACCCTACAGTAAGTTAAAAATCAAAAAAAGTAAACGAAAAATTGAAATGTGTCGGTTTGGTGATTGTTTTCGATCGTTTATATAGTCGAAATTCTCTAGGGATTTAAATAATGATCCTTAAAATTCGAAGAATTCACTAATTTGTGAAGAAAACACGTGAAAATGATTTTTTTTTTGTTAAAAATGAAATTTAAAACTAAAAGATTTCCCAAATGCAAAACTCGTATAGCAAAAGGATTTCCGGGTTTGCATAACTGAAGAAAAGAGAAATGTGCTCATGTTAATGATCGTGGAAAGTGGGATTTCTTTATTTCTACCAATCTTTGAGTGTTCAAAGTACAAAATTCTCTAATAGTATTTTTCAAAAACCTAGTTCGCTACCAATTTTCCAATTCTACAGCATAATCCCCACCATTTTTCATTTTTTTGCTCAAATTGGATGTCACCTCACAATTTGAGAGTTTTAGATTTTGATTTCCAGAATATTTCAACAACTCGAGCACGATGACGTCACTCAAAACCTAGTTCGCTACCAATTTTCCAATTTTACAGCATAATCCCTACCATTTTCGATTTTTTTTGCTCAAATTGGATGTCACCTCACAATTTGAGGGTTTTAGATTTTGATTTCGAGAATATTTCAACAACTCCGACATAACTCGAACACGATGACGTCACTCATTTCCACCAAAACATTCATCTTCTTTGTCCCTCCTGAATCAAAACTACGATGGATGACAAAGACCAAGGATGATCCCTTGAGTGGGAACGGGTGGATGTTTGCCGACCCACCCTTGCCTGCCCTCCCTGCCCCTCCCTCCTCCCCCTACCCAGATACACTCAAATTCCCCCGATCTTTCCCCAAAAATCCATCTAATTTCAAGGATTTCCGAAGTTCCTGGAGTGCACAAGAGCTTTTCAAAAGATTATCTTTGTTGTACGCCGCTCATTTTCGTTTACCTACAATTGTAGGCTCACTTTTCGTCTACCTACAATTACCATCTGACAAAATCGTGTTTTTTTCGCAATTTTTTACAGAAAACCATCCCGGTGCAACCCATAATTTCAAAGTTTCACAAAATATTTTCCATCCATTTCAAGATTTTTGATGTTTTTGAGACACGAAGGTTTTCTCGGTTGAGTTGCCGTGAAATTTAAAATTTAGAGTTTCAAGGTAACCACGTGGCTTTTGAACGTTCATCTCAAAAGCGAATAAAACCAAAATTGAACTAGAATTCGGCTTGATTCGAGTTAACTCAAGAATTGGGTAACTAATCCAACGTGATTCCAAAAAGTCTCTTTCTCATTTTTCCATCTTTCCATCTTTCCAATTCGCTCACGTGCCTTCCAGCTTTGCATAATTTCCCTAAAAGAACTCGATTTGATCTTTGAAAATGGTCTAAAAAGTTCTGAAAAGTCTTTCGATCTCCTCAATAAATTTCCATCCTCAATAAATAATAAAGTTCAATCTCCTCAATAAATCCTCAAGGTCACTATTTCGTTTTCCCCTTTGACTCTAATTTTTCCCTCACAAATCATCGTCTTCCCCCCATTTTTTCCCTCATCTTTTCTCTCGAAATTCTCAACTCCCAATTTAGTGTCATAGATTTGTTCAACTTTTTTTTTCAGAAAGTTCACAATTTTGAACAAATTGAAAAGTTTTAAATGTAAATTTGAATTGAAATTTTGATTTTAGATCTCAGATCTCAGAACTCAAATCATTTCAAATCTCAAAATTACGATAGTTTATTTAAACTAAAGTTAAAGCCGACTAAAGCTGACTGACTGAATTAAAGCTGATTTAAAGTCTAGCTTTACAACTTTTGCTTACAACCACACTGATGAGTGTGGTTCATGTGGGTTCTGGTGAAATACCGTATTCTCTCTAATAGTAGTGCACTCTCTAATAGTATTGCGGTCCAGGAGGGGGTTGAAAAAATAGTAGTGCGCACTACTATTAGAGAGAATATGGTATTTAAAGTCTAGCCAATTTTTACAACTTTATCTGATCTTTTATCGGATTCTGATTTATCAGAATATTTATTTATCAAATTCTGATTTTTGCTTTACTCCCAATCCATATTCTAAAAGATTTAGAATCTCAAATCCTTTTTTTCTTTCTTTGAAAGTTTGCTTATTTGAATGTAAACATTTGGAAAAACGTTCGTTTTCTTGTCTCATTCATTTGCAATGAAACCCTCAATGTTATTGATGCAAAACTTTTCTTTTAAAAGCTTTTCATGATTTCCCAATTTCTAATTTCAAAGCAATCTTTGAGCGAAAATCTCATAAAGCTCTTCTTCCCCTCGATTTTTTTTCCGCTTTTCATTTCCTCAAATGAATATTATATTTCTGAATCTCATTAATGCCTAAAATTGAATGATTTTCTTAAAATTTCAAAAATCCAAACTCCATCCATCTTTTTCCTTTAACTTCCCATTTCGTGAGTGCTATCCATTCCCCTTCTTCCTCCATTTCATTCTCCTTCTTCCTCCATTCCATTCCCTTCTTCCTCCATTCCATTCCCTTCTTCCTCCATTCCATTCCCTTCTTCCTCCATTTCATTCCCCTTCTTCCTCCATTCCATTCCCCTTCTTCCTCCATTCCATTCCCCTTCTTCCTCCATTTCATTCTCCTTCTTCCTCCATTCCATTCCCTTCTTCCTCCATTCCATTCCCTTCTTCCTCCATTCCATTCCCTTCTTCCTCCATTTCATTCCCCTTCTTCCTCCATTCCATTCCCCTTCTTCCTCCATTCCATTCCCCTTCTTCCTCCATTCCATTCCCCTTCTTCCTCCATTCCATTCCCCTTCTTCCTCCATTCCATTCCCCTTCTTCCTCCATTCCATTCCCCTTCTTCCTCCATTTCATTCTCCTTCTTCCTCCATTCCATTCCCTTCTTCCTCCATTCCATTCCCTTCTTCCTCCATTCCATTCCCTTCTTCCTCCATTTCATTCCCCTTCTTCCTCCATTCCATTCCCCTTCTTCCTCCATTCCATTCCCCTTCTTCCTCCATTCCATTCCCCTTCTTCCTCCATTCCATTCCCCTTCTTCCTCCATTCCATTCCCCTTCTTCCTCCATTTCATTCAATTCAGCCCTGATTTCCCCCACAATTACCACAATTGAGAATATTTTTCTTCTTCTTCTTCTTTTGCTCATCTCTTTTTACCAATCCCTACTGTGACATCCAGAACTTACAAATAACGAAAAATTCTCAATCTATTATTGCTAAAACTACCAAAAAGAGAGAGACGATTTGGTGACGATCGTCTCTGTCTTCGTCTCTGTCTTTTTTTTGACTCATTCACGTGTTTTCATTGGCTTCATTCAAATGCCTCTCCATAATCGGCATGATTCGATTTGGAAATTTGAACATATCCATAAGATTTCAGTAAATTACACTACATGTAAAGAATGTTCAAAAATGACTAATTTTCTTAAGTCAAAAACAATTAACATCCCATCAAGAAGTCATCATTTCAAAGTCATCAAATCGCTTCTAGAATCTCCCCCTTTACTCCAATGATATCCAGGATTACCGAAAACTTTAAAATTTTAACTTGATTTCCTTTTTGACATACTCCAAGATGCTCGAAATGAACGAAGCTTCTCAAAGGCCTCCAATCTCTTCAAAATTTGATCTTTTACCCCAGTGACTTCCAGGATTCCTAAAAATTCTAAAATCTTTCTCACCTTTTCCCTTTTTGACTCATTTATTTGACTCGTAAAGCAGACAGCCGTGTTTCCTCCTTTTTTTTTCTTTCTCATTTTCATCTCCACCACCTCGTTTCGTTTATATTGCGGTTTTCCCGAAAGGAAGAAATAGAAATGAGTTTGGAAAGATCACCTCCTTTCTTTCTTTTCTCATTTTTATGCTTATTCCATTGAACCCAAGGCGGGATTTAAACTTTCATTTTGACAAAATACTCAAAACTTTCGAAACTTCAATCACAAATCCCTTTTATTGTCGAATTCATTTACCGTAAATACTGTAATAGTACCCCCCACCCTCCCTCGTACAGTCGCGTAGTCGCAAAAGGTTTTTAGTATTTCGTTTCTTTTAAAGCGCCCGTACTTTCAAAAAATGCGTCTTTGGTATCAAAAAATAGCTGAAATTTAGGGCTATTTTTTGATATCAAAACGAACATTGTAGCATAAACCAGTGTCGAGAAAAACCCGTTCAAAGCTAGACTACACGACACTCCGCATTGTCATTATGGGGATGGGGTACTATTACAGTGTTTACGGTATGTTTAAATTATAGTAGATAAGGGATAAGCTAAACTAAGAAAAGCATATCGTGATACCTTTAATAGTAGCCCCTCGGTCCGATAATGACGGTCGGAGCATTGCGTAGTCTAACTTTATAGGCATTTTTCTCGCCACCCATTTATGCTACAGTGTTCGTTTAAGTATTAAATGAAAGCTGAAATTCAGGGCTATTTTTTGATACCTAAACGCGCATTGTAGCATAAACCAATGTCGAGAAAAACTCGTTCAAAGCTAGACTACGCAACACTCCGCACCGTCATTATGGGAGTGGGGTACTATTACAGTGTTTACGGTATGTAATATATGGCTTTCACAGATAACGTCAAGAATCCACTAGAGCTTTAAGATCAAGAACATCTACAGATAATTTAATTTTTAAATTTACAGTACCTCATCTCCGAGATCTATTTCTGATTCATATGTTTTGTTGTTTAATTTTAAACTTTTAAATTAAATTGCTTACCCTAAAGTCGCGAGTATAAGTTCTGTTTGGTTTTCGCATGCAAATTGACGGCTGTCTCCGGTGCGGTGTGTCGAGGGTTCGAACCCCGCTGCAGCATAACTTTTTTGCTTTCTAAGAACAATAATAGAAGTAAATTTATTGAGGGTTATAGCAATTTTATATTGTTATTTGTTGCTCCGGGCGTGGCTCGGCGCGTCCACCCTGCTCCTCTCCAGTGCTCAGTCTTATGGATCCCTCCCTGGCCTCTTCATCCGGCCAAAGTCCATGTCGACGGTCGAAAGAGATGCTTTCCAGCATCTTCTTCAACACTATCGTCTGGATGTACACATAACAAATAGCAATGGTGATAGGCTGTCACCCTGTTGTATCCCGCGCTCCAAGAACAATAATAAAAGTTTATATAACAATTAAAATGTATAAAAACCCAACAAAAAGAAATTCAAAGCAATTAAAGCGAATGTAAATTAAGGCAGAACGGTTCCAATACGGTTCTAATACGGTTCCAATACGGTTCCAATACGGTTCCTATTAAGTTCTAATATGGTTCCAATACGGTTCTAATACGGTTCTAATACGGTTCCAATACGGTTCCAATACGGTTCCTATTAAGTTCTAATATGGTTCTAATACGGTTCCAATACGGTTCCAATACGGTTCCGTATTGGAACCAACTTCCAACTTATACTCGAGACTTTAGGGTAGGCTATATTGAAGGTTTTTGAGGCTTAAAATGATTTAAAATTTAATTTTCACAAAATTCTGAAAACTTTCGAAATTTCAATTACACCAAAAATCCCTTTGATTCCTCGAATTGTCATAATTTGTTTGTTTTTCAAATATTTGAAACATTTCTAATCATAGCAAAGATTTACAACGAATTTCAAATAAAAATTCGATTTAAAAACAGATAAGATGAAGCCTATAATTGACATTTTTTTTGTTTTGTTTTCACCTAATCGTTGATCAACTAGAAAAGTTGAATTCATCGGTTTCTTTTTAGGCAAAAAAACGTGATGTTTAGAGGTATTATGAATGACAGAAATCAGGAATTCAATTCAAACTGGCTTCAAAAAACTGAAAAAACTGAAACTGACTTTTAAAGGATTAAACCCTGAAACAAAACACATAGAACACATCATTTACTTTGAGATTTTTCTTTTTCAGATTTATCCGCAGCTCTAAAATTTGTATCCGGAGATGGTTGAGCACTCGTTTTTCTTTTCTTTTCAATCTGAGCCCTCATTTGAAGCCAGAAAGTAACCAATTGTAATACTAGAAATCACGATTTTCATCTTCAATCTCTTGGGTTTAAAAATTGACTTTACAAAGCGCTACTGACAAGATCCCCGACATTGTTTCGTTGGAAACAGAGGATTTCTGATACAGAATTTCACGCTGATTCCGAATCTGTAATCAGAAGTTCCTAAAGCCTTAAGCAAAAAAAAGATATTCAACTTTTTCTTTTTATTACATTTTACGTGCCATCGGCGCGCAATAAGCTCTTTTTTCAGGAAACGTTTTTAAGTAGCTCGGTGGCTTAGTGGTTAGTGCTCTTGATTCCTAGGCAAACCGACTTTTTGCACGGGTTCAATCCCTTCAATCCTCGACATTGTTTCGTTGGAAACAGAGGATTTCTGATACAGAATTTCACGCTGATTCCGAATCTGTAATCAGAAGTTCCTAAAGCCTTAAGTAAAAAAAAGATATTCAACTTTTTCTTTTCCTCACATTTTTTCGCAGTCAAGCAAATCGGCACGCAATAAGATCCTTTTTCAGGCGGCTGTTTTAACCAGCACGGTAGCGTAGTGGTTAGCACACTGGGGTCAAAGGCGAACCGTTTTATTTTTGTCCGGGTTCAATCCCTCGTGCTGCCATCTTTTTTGATTTTTATGTTTTAAATTGGTTTTTAATTAAACACATTATCTTTATAATGATATAATTTAAAATAGCAATAGTATTAATAACTAAATAACTACATTAAAAGATCATTAAAAGATTATAAAGATAATGAATGTGTTTAATTAAAAACCAAATTTTACACAAAAAAAAGATGGCGAAACGAGGGATTGAACCCGTGCAAAAAGGCAGCGATTTCCCTAGGAATCAAGAGCACTAACCACTAACCACTAAGCCACCGAGCTAGTTAAAAAAAGTTTCCTAAAAAAGGAGCTTATTGAGCGCCGATGGCACATAAAATGTAATAAAAAGAAAAAGTTGAATATCTTTTTTTCCTTGAGCCTTTAGGAACTTTTGATTACGGATTCGGAATCACCGTGAAATTCTGTATCAGAAACACTATGTTTCCAACGAAACAATGTCGGGAATCTTTTCAGGCTTTTGTAAAGGCAATTTTCAGCCAAACAATGTCGAAAATCTGGTGGGGTTCCCTTCTCAGATAAAAAGCGCTTTGGATGGGGTGGAATGAGTTGAATGAAGTGAGGCCAATCGGTCATTGAGGCCAATCTGTGCCTCAATCTCTTTGCCTTCTCTCACTCTTGCCCTTATCCATTCCCCCAGAATATTCTGTGTCCATTTCCGGTCGTTCTCCTCTTTCCCCATGCCTTTCTTTTCACCTGAAATGGGCGGGTCTTTACTCCATTTCTTTTTCTCCCAAACTGAGATATTCCCACTTCTTTTCATCTCCCTAAACTTTAAGCTCAAATATTGCTTTTTTGTGACTCAAAAGTCTCAGAGTCTTGAAGTTGATGTTACTCGAATTCTTTTTTCAAAGCTAACCCTTGAAATACTCAATTCTAGAATGCCTCCTGTACTCCAATTTAATCATTTCTCTTAAGAACAAAGCCTGAATTTCAACTTAAACTCAATTTTCTTAAACCGAAAGATTGACGATGAAAATTTTAATGATTTTTGATGATTTTTCGCAAATAATCGCCTTCCTGCCTTCCAATTTAGCCATTCAACCAATTCAAAAATGAAATTTGTTTCAAATTTTACCAATAAAACTGCCTATGAAAAATTAGAATGCTCAATTCGTTCACTCCAGAAGCTTTCCCTTCATTGAAATCGTCACCCCATTCCTCGATTTCTTTTATTTAATGAATTCGCCGATCTCCACCTCTGAGATATCAGATTTTGAAGCCCTTTCCCCAGTCCGAATCCAATGCATTCCATTCCCTCCTTTTCTCAAACCCAATTAGCCCTCTCATCCCCATTTTCACTAAAGTATTTTGCACAAAATTTTCACCTCATCTTTCACATTTCTCTACCCAAAAATTTCATTATTTTATTTTATCTCATTCTATGAGAAATCTACTTGAATCTATCAACAAAATGACAAGATCTTCATCTAAAAATGTCCTTAAGCTTCAAGTAGATCGAAGGCCTACCTCCTTAAGCTCCTTAAGCTTGAAGTAGGCCTTCGATCTACTTCAACCGATCTTCATCTTGGTCAAAAGCCAACCCCTTGAACCCATCCCAAACTTTTAGCACTTGCGCTTGTTTTTTTTTGAATCCACAGACCAATTTGCATAGTTTGGAAAAGAGAATTCTGTAAGGAATACAAATTTCTTCAATGAGTTTTCGAGAGAACTGATGAATGGATGAACTTTGAGAATGGATCCAGCTAGAGAAATTCACATTTATTCCTTCCAGATTGAACATTCGTTTTGTAAAAGGTTCCAAAAATAACCCATTTCCTAATCTATCAACAAAATTACAAGATCTTGATCTAAAAATGTCTTTAAATTCTTCGATTTTGCAAAGAATACAAATTTTGTCAATGAGTTTTCGAGAGAACTGATGAACTCTTTGAGAATGGTTCCAGTTAGAGATTCAATTTCATTCAAAATTGAACATTCGCTTTGTAAAAGGTTCCAAAAATAACTCATTTCATAAAATCTAGTCTCCAACTCTTTACAAACACAAAAGTCCATTAATTAACACATTATGCTTTTTGCAAACTGTTGTTTAAAACCACGATTAAAGCTTATAACTTGTTTTTAAGCTTATAACTTAAGCAAACTCTTTGTTTGTTTTTTTTTTAAAGCTTATAACTAAGCAAACTCTTTGTTTTCAAGGCTTTTTCTATGGTGAAAAATCTAAATTTGTTATCAATTTTGAATTCTGAAGACATTAAGACCTAAAAAGCTTGATTACCCAGCTTGGTTTAAACCAAATTGAAGCAAAATTAAAGAAAGAGAGCTTTGTTCTGTCTCTTAATCTCAAAAGTCATATGCCAGAAGCCGTATGTTTAAGTAAACATGATTTTCATTGTTTTCTCTAATTTTTTCGATTTCTATTCACTTTTCAAAAGATGTCAGGGTGATTTTGAAACAAAACCAAACGGCCAATGGGTAATTAAGGACCAAAAACCCAAGCCCAAAACCGCCTATTGGGGGTTAGGGGGCCCCCCAAAAACCCCCTTTAAAAGCATCAAAATCAGCCTAATGGGTAATTGAGGACTCTTCAAAATGCCCTGTATCACTTCTGCTTTAAGAATTTCTCATTACTGTAGCGGAAACTAATATCGAAACGCATTTTTTCGAAAATCCTGGAAGTCATCGCGTAATTTTTTCACAAGATCCACAAAATGTTTGTAGGGAAATTCCCCCGAAATTTCCTCTCTCCATTCCTCTCCAATTTTAAAAAACGTCCGGAAGTGCACAATTTTCGGCAATTTTTTTTTTCAAAAAAACTTTCAACCTCGAAAGATATTCAGTTAAAAGACTGAAATTGCAAAGTTATTTCAATAGAAAACCGGAAACATCTATTTTCTGAAGGCGATTTCTTTCTGAAGGCGATTTCTTAAAGTCACATCATTCAACTCGTGCTTTTGAGAATGGACTCGTGGTAATTGCTTTGTTTTATTTCTAAATTTAAATAAAACGGCCCTTTTCGTGTTATCTGTATGAATTGATGTGTTTTAATCTTAAATCTATCGCACTTTATCTCAGGTCCTGAATAAAGTATCTATATGTTGTGTCCGATTTAGATTCAATCCAAATCGGACGTCCGATTTAGATTGAACTTATCGCGGACGTCTGATTTAGATTACAGTCTATATCGGACATCCGATAGATTACAGTCTATATAGGACGTCCGATAGATTACAGTCTATATCGGACGTCCGATAGATTACAGTCTATATCGGACGTCCGATTTAGATTACAGTCTATATAGGACGTCCGATAGATTACAGTCTATATCGGACGTCCGATTTAGATTACAGTCTATATAGGACGTCCGATAGATTACAGTCTATATCGGACGTCCGATTTAGATTACAGTCTATATAGGACGTCCGATGGATTACAGTCTATATAGGACGTCCGATAGATTACAGTCTATATAGGACGTCCGATTTAGATCCAATCTAAATCTTATATAGATTGAACAATAATATAAACATGCTTAATATATGTTCTTAAGCGTTATTCTGTAGTTTTCTGCATTTTTCAAAGGTCTTTTATTGATTACAGTCTATAGTTGGGTTTTCTTTTCAGAAAAAGACAGTAAAAGACGTTTGAAAAATGCGAAAAACTACAGAAAACGCTTAAGAATATATTAAGCATGTTTATATTATTGTTCAATCTATATAAGATTTAGATTGAATCTAAATCGGACGTCCGCGATAAGTTCAATCTAAATCGGACGGAAATCTAAATCGGACAAAGCATATATAAAAATAAGACTTTATAAACTTTAAAATCTCTATCTCTATCTCTAAATCTCTTCTCTTTCACCAATTTCCTCGATTTCCTTGCAAAATCTTCACTTTTAAAGGATTTTTTTCTTTCAGTATGGATGTGAATATAACGACGATATCGAGAACATATGAAGAAGCATGTAAAATAAAGGGGGTAAGTAGTAAAGCAGAGTTTGAAGCTGGAAAATGATTTTAAAATTGGTAACCAATGGAAAAAACTGAAAATTCTAGCGATCTGGGATACATATAGTTAATTGGAATCTTTTTAATTAAGAAAATTTTGACTTGAAAGATTTTTGGATTTTTTAAACTTTGGACTAACTCTGACTCTGACTAAGGACGGTTTATAGAATGAAATCGAGCTTCCCTAGCTACAGTAATCTCTTATTAAACTATAGTATTGAGAAAAAGTAGATACAGTAAAGTTTTTTGCAGAATCCTCTTGATGTTTTATGGGTTCGCGTCGTTCTCTTCAGTCTCTACTGTCTTGTTTTTATGGTGGCTGTTTTTGGGAATCTCCTTGTCGTCTATGTAGTCACGAATAACCGGAGAATGCACTCAGTCACAAATATTTTCATCTGCAATCTTGCCATCTCTGATCTTCTCGTCAATTTTACGTGAGTTTCAACAGAATCCATTCCGAATAATTTACTCAAATTGTTTCCTCATCTATTTCCCTCTCCCAACAATCCCCAATCAACTGAGTGCACTCCAGATTAGACAATTTTAAACATTTCATTTCATAAAACTTCCTAGATCGAGTTTTTTAAGAAGATAAGCTCACAGATCAGTTAAAAGTCGAAAAATTTAAGATTAACTCAGAAATTCAATGATCAACTTTTTCTGTGCCTTCCACAACAACCATTCCCGAGATTTTATGTTCACTTGACAATCGACCTCAGCTAATTTCAGGTCCCTCTGGTTGACGCCCGTTTACACCTATGTCGGTCATTGGATCTGGGGCGGTTGGCTGTGTCACGGGCTACCGTTATTCCAGGTGATTTTAACAATCAAAACGCCTCCATGCTATCCAATTAGCAGAAATAGATATTTCACCCGGGAAACCAATAACAACGAACTCAAACGAGAATTTGATCAAACAAATACGATGAGGGGTTTGAGCGCTTTAAACAGCAACTAATCGATTTTAAACAGAACCAAGTTTCAAACTGGAACACAGAAAAGGTTTTCTGAGAATTTCAAGCAAAGATATCAAAGTTTTATATTAGTCAAGTGGTTCTGAGCGCGGTTTCCAGGCGAGCGCGGTTTCCAGGCGAGCGCGGTTTCCAGGCGAGCGCGGTTTCCAGGCGAGCGCGGTTTCCAGGCGAGCGCGGTTTCCAGGCGAGCGCGGTTTCCAGGCGAGCGCGGTTTCAGGCGAGCGCGGTTTCCAGGCGAGCGCGGTTTCCAGGCGAGCGCGGTTTCCAGGCGAGCGCGGTTTCCAGGCGAGCGCGGTTTCCAGGCGAGCGCGGTTTCCAGGCGAGCGCGGTTTCCAGGCGAGCGCGGTTTCCAGGCGAGCGCGGTTTCCAGGCGAGCGCGGTTTCCAGGCGAGCGCGGTTTCCAGGCGAGCGCGGTTTCCAGGCGAGCGCGGTTTCCAGGCGAGCGCGGTTTCCAGGCGAGCGCGGTTTCCAATACGGTTCCAATACGGTTCCATTACGGTTCCAATACGGTTCTTTTTAAATCCATAACGGTTCCAATACGGGCTTGAGCTCAGATTCGAGTCCAGGTGCGGTCAAATTTTGCAAATGCAGAATGCAATCGCGGGGAGTGCTGTTAACTTCCGTTCAATTGAGATCTTCGGCAAGAGATTTCACGTTTCTTTTCAAAAATTCTGGAAAAAGGAAGCCGAGAGAATTTTGGCGTTATTGCGGGGCTTGTTTGGCTTTCCGGAGGGATGAAATTGTCTAAAAAAATGGAAAAAGAAAGAGGGAAAAGGAGGAAAAGCTAACGGTTGCCTAGTTTAGATATTTAGACGGGTAAAAGAAAAGAGAAAACATAAAAAAAAAGAATCCAAGAGCGAGAAAAGTTGTGGAGTTTTGGGAGTTTGACAAATTTGATCAAATAAAAGACAAATTTAGCAGGAAACGTTCGTGTGACATCCAATTTAGATCAGTGTCCAGTTTTCTCTTAGAAATCATTGTTGCAAAGGTCTTAATTCAAGATCTTAGAGTCAGTACTTCTTGACTTCAGAACTTTTCCAGGGTGCCTCGATTTTCATCTCCACTCTCACCCTGATGGCTATTGCTGTCGATCGATATTTCGTGATCGTTCAGAATTCAACAATTGCTCAATTGAATGATCGAGTTAGCATAACGGTTTGAAGATTTTTATTTTTAATAGTCTTTCTAGAAGATCTCCTTCCTTTTCTTTCTCTTCCTCTTTCTCTTTCTCTTTCTTTCCTCTCTTTCTTTCTCTTCCTCTCTTTCCTCTCTTTCTTCTTTCTTCCCTTCTTTCTTTTCCCCTTTCTTTTCCTCTCTTTCTCTTCCTCTTCTTCCCTTCTTTCTTTCTCTTCCTCTTTCTTTTCCTCTTTCTTTTCCTCTCTTTCTCTTCCTCTTTTTCCTCCAAAGCTTCTCTTCTTAAATCCCACATGTTTCCAATCAATAAGTTCATTTCGTGAAGACCAATGATCAACAAAAAGTAGCATTTGAATGAAAGTCTTTTCGAAAAAATTGAGGAAAAGGTGAGGATTGGTTTAAAAAAGAAAAAGGGAAAAGAAAAGTGGAGGGAATTGAGGCGAATTCCCACACCCCTTCATGGGGGAATGGAACACTTTGAGATGATAAAAATACCTCTATCTACGTCAACCTTCTATATTGATTGCAAAAATTTGAGATTAGATTGTTAAGAAAGGAAATGCAAAGCAAAATATTAAGCTTAAGCCCTAGCTGAAACTCAGGTCTTGAAGTCGGAAAAACAAATTTTTTTTCTATCTTTAATTTTGAATATCTTTAAACATTTATAGTCTCTGTGCATTCCAGAACGCTGAAAAAACTTCTCATTTAAACAATACAAAGTCTAAAATCTAGAGAAAAAGCTTTGATCTTGATCCAGGGAAAAGTTGGAAGTGGATTTTGATTGAAATTCCCTTTAAACTCTAAGAAAAAGCTCAAATTTGAATTGTTTTCAGAAATGTGTGGCGATTGTTTCATGTATTTGGTGCACTTCTCTACTTCTTGTTTTACCATATGGATATCATATGAAGGTATCAATTTCTTAAAGTTAAAAATTGTCAATTTCAATAATTTCAATAATTTCAACAATTTCAAATAATTCTCCCATTTAGTACACTTACATTCGTCTTCCTTGCGATTTCTTTGTTTGCACTGAGGATTGGCAGAATAAGAAATGGTTAAAGAAGATTTATGGGATGACTGTCATGTTTTTACAGGTTTATAAAGTTTAAGAAAGCTCTAATATTAAGGAAATCATTGAGAATAACATTTTATTTGAAAATAGAATTGTTTAAGAAATGAATTTTCAATTCCAATCAACAAAATCATTGAGAATAACATTTTATTTGAAAATAGAATCATTCAATAAAATCAATTTCTAATTTTAATCAACAGAATCATTGAGAATAACATTTTATTTGAAAATAGAATTGTTTAAGAAATGAATTTCCAATTCCAATCAACAAAATCATTGAGAATATCATTTCATTTGAAATTAGAATCATTCAAGAAATCAACTTCCAATTTTAATCAACAAAATCATTGAGAATAATATTTCTTTTGAAAATAGAATCATTCAAGAAACCAATTTCAATCAATAAAATCATTCAATAAATCCATTTCAATCAATAAAATCATTCAATAAATCCATTTCAATCAATAAAATCATTCAAGAAATCAATTTCAATCAAATAAAATCATTCAACAAAATCAATTTCCAGTTTGTCGTTCCATTCACAATCATTGGAATCTCGTATGCAATGATTTGGATCTTTCTAAAAGGACATGAACAAGTAGAATCAGCCCTCCAATCTCCCTTCATTTCATTCTAGGACTTTTCCGCTCGTGGCTCTCACTCGATTCAACGCGACACTGCTCGAAAAAAGCGTTTACTCCGTATGTTGGTCACCATGGTTTGCCTATTCGCTATGTGCTGGCTACCGCTCAATGTCTTGTAAGTGCTGATTTTCTAAAATAATCCTTTAACATGACATCCATAATCATCAAATATACAAAAATAATGCTCAATATAGTTGAATCTCCTTTGGAAATTCACAACAAGTCAAAAAACTAGTTTTACGCCATGTTTTTCAAGTATTCTATTAACATGACATCCATAATTGTCAAAAAACCAGCAACATTCTCATTTTGTTCAGCTATTTCTTGGAAAAAAAACCCTGAACAGCTTAATTTTTTGATTTCCTCAAAAAAAGCCCAATCGATTCATCCTAAATAGCTGAAAAATGGGTTTTCCTTAGCAACGAGTGCAAAAAACGGCTCGAAACACCTGAAGGACCTTTCTGGTGACACTTTTTGAAAATATTCTTTGAAAAAATGAGTCCAAAAATTCCTTTTTGACGATTTTTTGACGTAAAAGTAGGGTTTATGAAAAATTCATTTTAGTCTAAAAAGGATTTGAATTTCTGGGTTTGAAAAGGGTTTGAAAAGTGTTCCCCGACTGCCCGAGAGCTTAATTTACTACAAAAGGCTAAGCTGAGCCTTACGGCAGAAATAAAAGCTAGAAATTTCAAGTGTTACCCTACAAAAGTACATAAAACAGAGTTGAAAAGTGTTCCCCGACTGCCCGAGAGCTTAATTTACTACAAAAGACTAAGCTGAGCATTTCGCAGTAATAAAAGCTAGAAATTTCAAGTGTTACACTTCGAAAGTACACAAACTAGAGTTGCTAAAGCCAAGTGAAAGTCAATGGCTTTCAATTGATTTCAATTCAATCTTAACATCGCATTTGATCACAATCTTGCTTTTGGCTACCCTCCAAAGAATTCTATAAGTTCTATGAGTAGGCTAGAGAAGGACTAACCCTAACAAACTCCTCCACACAATGGCACAAAGGCTTCCAATCCATTTACCTTCTAAAGCCTTGCTCGTGAATAACTCATTCCCTTTCTTTGGAGTTGAAAACGGAGTTCAATGATTGCCATTCCCTTCTACATCTTTTCACTCACTTCAGGGATTAGAGACACTTCCGCTTTTGGACTGGCTTTTTGAACTTTTACCTGGAAATTGAAGATTTTAAACATTTTCAAATCAATATTGAAAAGCACTTCCTTGAACTTTTGAGAAAAAGTGAAATGCAATATTGGGTGATGGGTTAAAGAGGGATAGCAGACATGTTCAGGGACATCACGTCCGAGAAATCCAAGTTACGAGAATTTTAGGAGTAGAGGCTGGGGTCTGGTGAATTGAAGCAACTCACAAGGAACCGCTTGGAGCTCGGAATGGAATTTTAAGATGCGGTATAGCTTGTAGAACTTGGAAAAGACGAGTCGAATCATGTAAAAAATTAGCTGAGCATTGTAAACACATTAAAACTGGCTTGCAAGTCTTGCTATATAGTCTTAAGATGTTTTCAAGGATGGCTAGTTAAGATGGCTAAGCGGTCTAGTGATTAGTGAAATTGTTTACCAAGCAAAGAGTCAGGAGTTCAATTCCTGTTTTGTTTTGTTTGCTTTTGCTATATAGTCTTAAGATGTTTTCAAAGGTATAGACGAGATGGCTTAGGGGTTTAGTGATTGAAAAGGAATTGAGTCCCTGATCTTGGTAAACAATTGCACTAATCACTAGAGCGCTTAGCCATCTTAACTAGCCATCTTTGAAAACTCCTTAAGACTATATAGCAAAAATTTGTAAGCCAGTGTTTACAATGCTCAGCTAGTTTTTACATCATTCGATTCGTCTTTCCAAGCTCTACAAAATGTCCTTTATCGCATTTCGAGATTTCAATCGAGATTCGCATATCGAGATCGAGCTCCAATCGTTTTCTTGACAGAACTGGTCAAGTAACTTCTGAAATTCAGCTTTAAAAGCAAACTGGTTATTGTTCAATTGTTATTAAAACTGAAAATTTCATTAATTGGTTAAACTGGCATACTCATTTCTCTACTTTTAAAGGCTTTAATGATACTCGGTCTTAATCTGACACTTAGCTGACAATCTTCAGGAATCTCCTTCGCGATCTCGAGCTAGTCGCTTGGTTGAAAGCTCCACAATTCGTCTTTCTCGTCACCCATTTGATATCAATGACGGGAACTTGTTGGAATCCGATCTTATACGCTTGGATGAATGATTCGTTTAGGTAAAGAATCGTACTGTCTCAGAAAATGAAAAATGATTTCCAAAAATGCATTCCAGAAAAGAGTTCATGATGGCCATCCCATGCCTCCGACGATCAGCGCTGGCGCGTCGAGTGCGAACGGACAGTGTCCCAGCTTCAGTTCGAATCAATTGCCCACAAGTCAGTTTTACATCAAAAATTTTTCATTTTTCCGGAAAGCATTTAAACAATTGGGTAGATAAACTCAAAATTTAGTCATCATTATTTATGGATCATCCCTATCGATACTCTCAACAATTCAGTTTTGGTGAAAAGGGATACACATGGTGGCAATCGATAAAAGAGGTTGAGAGAAAATCATGGAGAAATCATTTTAAAACTCAATGCTTTTTCAAGGCGGTTTATGGTCGAAGAGATAAAGAAATGGATTTGGTGACGAAAAGCGCGAATTTAAGTGATAAGGAAAGTCAAACGGTTCGAGAAACGATGATCACGAATCCGGATGAAGGATCTGTGAGCGAGTGTGATGAATCGTGTCATTTGTGATCTTTTGGGGCAATCGGTTAGCTTCTATCACTTTCATTTTCTTCTTCTTGTAGTTTAATGTGTGGATTTTAAGTGTGATAGGCTTGGTAAAGGTTGGAAAGGTTGGAAAGATCGATGTCTCGAGTAAATTATCTTATAGAAGCTAGAAATTATCTAAAAAAGTTAGTTTTTGATTAAGCTGGATAGCACGTAGTAAGATAGAACTATCGTTGATCGTCTATGATAACTTCTACTGTACTGTCATTGTAGATTATGTTATCGTTGGAATTTTAAGCACTAGAATGTCTAGAAACGAGAAAATATTTATTTTTATAACCAAACTGGATAGCACTGGTTGTTTTGAGGCTACAATTATCTGGCTACGATAAAATTTACTATACTGTACAAAGTAGCGTCGTGGAAACAGCGAGTTTCGACCTTTCCAACCAAACCAAACCCTTTTGTGCATTCCAGATTTTAGCCAAATGACACTGAGATTTGCTCTTGCTAATCAAAAAGGCGACTATTGATCATCAACTCGATTCTCTACTTATTTACGGGTTTTGTACAGTTTTTTTTGCATCGATTTTCATTCATTTTCTATCAATTCGGGTAGCGAAAACAAAAATGTGAATCAATTTACAAGTCCTTTTTGCTAAATCGGTTCTTTTTGCAATAAATTTGCGATGAACTTTATCATGTACAGAAAAGAAAAATAAGAAAAAAAAGAGACAAATTTGAGACTTGCAAGAGTTTCGCTTTTTTTTAATACACTTGTCCGGTGAAGAAGTAACGGTGAGCACCGTAACGAGCTGGAAATTTGAAGAATAGTAAAGCTTGTCTCATTCTCTATGGTAATCTCGGAGTACAGTAGCTCGTAGTTGGTCACTACAAGCCTACAAGCTCAGCACTGACCCTATAAAAACTATGAGAGATTGAAAGTCTGCTAAATCGACCTTTGATTTCATTTCTTAACACTTACGAGCTGGTGTGTACACATCGAACCAGTCTTTTCCCTTTCTCGCCAATGCTGTTGGCTCAATCCATTTCTTGTCAAGAACATCGAATGGAATGATACCTTTCCGGTAAAGATCAATACCATCTTTGATCGATTTCTAAAAAGATCGATCTCCCCTTTAGCATCTTCCTTTATAGCTTACACTATTATATTGCCAAGGCCGCCAATGATTCCAAAGTGGTCTGTCGTAGTTTGGATCACGATGTTTACGCCACATTGTTGGATTTAGCCAATCGTAATAAAACTTATAACGACCACTAAAAAGAAATTGATATCTCAAATAATAGCCAATTTCTTACAAGAAACCGGGGTATTGAAAACCGAGCGAGTTGGGAATTGGATCGGTGAGGAGTTGGCGACGAGCTTGGTATCGATAAGTCGAGAAATGGAATGGTTGATAGAAATTGACACGATCTTTCTCCCAATCGTCTGTCTGAATGTTTTAAAGTTTGATTTTCGCGGATTCGGTCTAGCCAAACCAGGTCGTAGTCTCGGCGATACTTGTGCAGACCACTCCCGCGATAGGTGTCCTTGCTAACGCGAAGGGTGTGAACACATGGAACCGAGGAGACTCTGAAATGATTTTTGAGTAGATAGGATATCATGGAGTGCTTAATATTGCATTTTGATACCCAATACAGCTATCCTGGAGGGCACACTATTGAAATCTTACCTTGTGAGGGTGCCGACTCGGTAGGGAACCCGTTCGACAGAACGCGACCGGGGCAAATTCACCGGATGGTAGGCCCTAAAGGCCACTTCCTGCACCATCTGAAATCAAAAATGTGGGATCTGGAAGGCACATGGAAGAATGGGAAAGAAAAATGTGGAAAAAAATGATTTTCGAGAATTCGAAGATTTTTATAACTGTTGTTGGGAAGAAATTCAGCCAAAAAGATAGCCAATTCCTAGAATTTGATAATTTCTATAATATTTCAAGATCAATATTTGCAAATCAAAATGGGATTGACCAAAATGAAGCAATTTCCAGAGGGCTATCTCTTGCCCGTCCTTCTCCTTCGCCTCCCTCTCCTCCATCACTCACCTCCACCTACCCCTCCCTCTCAATTTTTTTTCCCATCCAGTCATTTCCCCCCATTTCTCCTTCTCATCCTCTTTTGTGTGCTCCAGCTTGGCCGTCAAAGCTGTTTTTGTTCAATCCTTTCCCTGAAAATCCCCTCAAAATACATTACACTCGAACCCCCTCAATTTCCGCCAAAAAAAAATGAGCGTCTAATTCTCAGATGATAAACAAAATCGTTTCTGTGCATTCCAATTTGGTTTTTTCTTGCGTTCTCTCACACCGGGAAATCTTTATTCAAGCATTTGTGGCAGTATACGGCAAATTACAGAAAAAAAAGAAAGAAAAATGGGAAAAGCTGGGCAAAGGACTAGAGCAAAGAGGCTCTATGATACCACCAAAAATTTTCCGAGATACAGAAAATTGCGCATAAATTTGGTTATTCTATCGATGTCAAGCGATTTCTAGTTGACCCATTGGGCCACGTAGCGACGAGCGTGATCGGCGGTGGCAGTGTTGCGAAAATACGGGGCATCGTTGATGTAAAGAGCCCTCCAATCCTGAAATTTTTCGTCAATCTGGAGCGCACAGTAGCCGATTTTTTCGTTTTTAACATCAAAATCTAGTTTTTAAAAAAAATCCTTTTTGATTTGGTTAGATTTTTGATTTGCGAAGGGGAAACTCTCTCGTTTTCCTTTTTTTGTTAAAGAACTCACCTTATGCCGCTTATCCCAATAATTTGGAGTTAAAAAGTAGTTGTACAAAGTATTGTAGTTCATTTGACCTGAAAGACAAAAAAATATTTTCGATTTTTGAATAAAAATCAAATTTTTTATGGAAAACCCTATGGAAAACCGATTTTATTTTATTTTCAAGTACGATAGAACGCACCTTACACACACATACACACACAAAACGGGCATTCGATTCTCAATAATAGTAAAAACTCGTGTATGGGTTGATGGTGTAGCGGAACTGAAAAGGAAAACGGATTAGCCTAACACACACCTTCTTTGTACATTGTGAGGCCTCTTTTCATTGAGCGCTCGGCTGTGTCCAAGACATACTAGAATTTATGGAAAGAAATTGGAAAAGAAAGCTTGGACTGGTTGATTGGAATTGATTGGCAATGATTGGCAATGATTGGCATTCATTGGCATTCATTGACACTGTTTGGAATAAAAATTCCTCATCTCTTCATCTCTTCATCAATTCCTGCACCAAGTGCATCACTTTCTATTATCTAACTCTTTCAAAAAGTTCTACCGAGCTGTATGGAGTCCATGGTGAACGGAGAGAGTTTCTGTAGATTGGATCCGAATATCGATTGTAGTAGCTCGAATAGCTTGGGTAGGGATCGTAGCGAGTCGGATTGTCGTACCTAAAAGTATCGATTTTTTGTTTTGTTTCAAAGCTCACCAAAGCATTACAGATTGAGCATTCCAGCATTCCAGAACAAAAAAAACGTTAGCAAGCACAAACAGGGACAACAGATTAATTCAAAAGACTGACAGCTTCCTGATCTTTCTCAAATGATTTCACTCACGTTTTGTATCTCTGCCAATAGCTTGAATAAGGATACCAAAAGGAACGAGCTGGTGTGTCTCTAAGATATTGAAAGATAGAGATGTCTGGAAGCTGTCAGAACAAGATCTGGAAGCTGTCAGAGCCAGAACAAGATTCAGAACAAGATCTGGAAGCTGTCAGAGCTAGAACAAAATCCAGAACAAGATCTGGAAGCTGTCAGAACCAGAACAAGATTTAGATCAAGATCTGGAAGCTGTCAGAACCAGAACCAGATTCAGAACAAGATCTGGAAGCTGTCAGAGCCAGAACAAGATTCAGAACAAGATCTTCTCTCCAAGCTTACCGATAATTCTTGTACCACGAATAAGTGTATGGATAGTTATAGTAGTCTCTAGAAAATGAGATAAATCAGGAAGGAGTCATTCTATAAACATTCACAGGCTTTAAATCAATCGTTTTCTAAAAGATAGAAGAGCTACCGTAATCCTAGACAATACAGTGGCTTATATTAAACCAGTGAAACCAGATTACGACAACCTCAAGGATCTTTTAGAAACCGACACACTCCACTCATCCCCTAATACCATTTATTATGTCTGTAGCCCCAGGGATAGTTGTAGGAACAGTAAGTGAATGTCGGACAATAGCCGCTGAAAGAATTCAATCATTTTTTTTTACTTTATTTATTCTCAAATCAAAATCCCTTTTCACCAAGTTTAATCCTGGAATTCAACTTAGAAATTAACGAGCTTAATTCTACAATTTTCGTAACTCTAAAAAATTCGACTCACGAGTAGAAGTAGCGCCGGCTTGGCCAGTATGAGCTTGTATATGGCCAGTAATCGGTTCTGCTCAGCCAGTAGTTGTCATACTAAAATTTAATTAGTTACAGTAGTTGAATACATTCCATTTCAAGTCTACAAACTCATTTCTTATGCAAAAAAAAAATTAAAACTAACCCACTTTTGATCATTTTGTCAGATTGTAAAGTTTAAAGGTTTAAAATTCTTTTTAAAATTGAAATTCTTTTCCCTGACACTCACAGATGTATAAGCATCGTATAAACTTGTCCATTTGAAAGGCCTCTTCCACTCAAGCATGGCTGATGACCACTACAAATGGGAAAACTGACAAACCGACATTTGAAACATTAATTTGGAAATGGGTTTTTTTCATTTATTTCATTTATTTCATTTATCCTTACAGCTTCTCGTTTTGTTGTCCATTTATAGCCACGAAAGTTCTCATAGGCGGCGTCCCACTATAGGAAAAGCTTTATAATCAAGAGGTTATTCACTTTTCTCAATAAAGTTTCATATATAGTTGAGAAACTTATATCGATAGAAATTAAGAATAAGGAATTCCAATACTTAAAGAATCCAAAGAATCCAAAGAATTCAAAGAATCCAAAGAGTCCAATGAATCCAAAGAATTGAATCCATTCCTTATTCTTAATACTATTGTTAATGATAACACTGATGGTCTAGAAATAGGCTTAGATCCCCATTTTGCAATCCTTGATCCCATCATCAACTATAAAGTTGAGACAATCTGATACTAAACCTTTCAGTCAAACGATAAGTGATTTTAATTATCATTTATCCAAATATATGTAAATAGACTTCTTGAAAACTCACGAGATCGTAATCTCTAGAATATCTCGATGGAGCGGTTCGATACGAGCGAACGCTGTGCCATTGTGGACGATATCTGAAAAGGATTGAATAAAAATTGATTCAGATTAGAAGAACTATCGTAATTCATTAAGATTTTAGATAACAGTAGGAATTTTAGATTAGAATTAGGCAACCAACCGACACTCTCTGCAGTAGCACGACAAATGAAACGGTTTTCCATTCATTAACCTAACTTATTCCTTTTACAAATTGTAAATCAACTAATGTTTTAAGTTTTATGTGAAAACTTCAACTCGAACCTATCCGAATAGCGATAGTAGGCTGTGAGATCGGGCACTGAGGTGGAGCGACGGATCTGGAATCATTTCCATCCAATTTCAAACCCCATTTCCAGTCTACTAACCGATGGAGTGTGGAAATCGCTTGAAACAAGCACCGTCGATGTGGTTCTTGGCAAAACCACCGACCGAGAACGCACCAATGCGTAATCGCTCATCTTCTGGCAAAACCAAGCACTAGATTTGATTTTTAAAATCCTGGAAGGTACAGAAAAATGAAATGAATTGAAAAATTCAAAAAAATAAATTTCCAAAGACCGAGATTTGAAAAAAAGGTGGGTGAGCGATTTGATTGTTTTTTCTGGGGCTCACCTTGCGATCTTTTTTGCTCAAAAGCCAAGCTGGATCTCACTCTTTCCGAATCTCTCATAGGGAAAGCGACCGTCAGCTGTAATGATAATCTGTCCCGCCTCCGCCCCAAAATATGGGATCTGAGAAATGGAGAGTGAGGAGAAAAGATGAGAGAATGAAAGAAATGGAAAGCATGATATCCAGAAAGAATGGAAAAAGAGAGGAAAAGCCGAGAAAACGACTCTTTTCAGTCAATCGAAATGTGCTAAATGTTTTTGAGGCTGACCCCACCAAACAACCCCCGATCGAACTTTGGATCTTTGATTCGGGGATCGTGATATCCAGGATTGAGATTTTAAGCAACACAGGGGTTTTTTGAAAGCTTTAGGCATCATTATTTTGAGTGTTAAGCTTTCAATGGTTTTAAAGGTCGAGTTTTAGAGATTTTTGGTTTTTAATTGAAAATTTCTCTATTCTGGAGTGCATTTTAGAATTTAGAATTCGGTTTTGTTCAAATTTACATATTTATTCTGATCAAAAAAAAACGATATGATGAGAATGGAAGGTAAAATGATGAAAATCGAAATAAAATAATGAAATCCGCAAAATGATTCCTATATCATGGATATCAGTACAGAGAAATATGTGCTCCAAAAATGAGTATCAAAGAAAAGAAAAAGAAAAGAAAAATCGAATTATCAAAAAAAAAAATAGACTAGAAAGAAGAATTCTTCTGTAAAAACACCGAGAAATTGTTGAGAATTTAAAAAAAATAAATTCTAAAATAAAATAAAGCCTAAAATATTGCTTTAAACTTTAAAATAATATAAGAATATTGATAAGTAATAGAAATCTCATGAGACTTTTCTTTTTTTCTTTTTATGAAATTGAGCATTTTGAAGGAGTAGGGAAAAATCAAAAGATTGATTCAAATTATGCAAAATCTGAATGCAAATTTGAGAAAATTATGGAATAGATGGCGGTTCTGGAAGGCAATTTAAAGAATTTCCACAAAATTTGATTAACAGGATGAAGTCGAACTGCCGGCTGATGGGGGACCACCTGGAAATGACTTTTGATAGAGTGCGATTTTGCAAAAACGAGAAGCAGACTCGATAAGTCTTTCATTTCAATGGCTCGTTTCAATGGCTCGTTTCAATGGCTCATTTCATTGGTTCATTTCAATGGTTCATTTCAATGGTTCATTTCAATGGTTCATTTCAATGGTTCATTTCAATGGCTCATTTCATTAGCTCATTTCATTAGCTCATTTCATTAGCTCATTTCAATGGTTCATTTCAATGGTTCATTTCAATGGTTCATTTCAATGGTTCATTTCAATGGCTCATTTCATTAGCTCATTTCATTAGCTCATTTCATTAGCTCATTTCAATGGTTCATTTCATTGGTTCATTTCAATGGCTCATTTCATTAGCTCATTTCATTTGGGATCTCTTGTGATCTTCCCTTTTTATTGATAGAATGCCAGAAATAATTTATTTCATATCTTTATAACTTTCTATTGAATTCTATGGCTACATACATCAAATCTGACATGCTAGATTTTAGAAATTGAAGCAGAACTTTTAAAGCTACAACCTACTTGATGCAAAAGAAATTTTGCTTCGTATAAAATTTGCGATTTTTTTCTAGTCTAACTCGAAAGCTCGATTATCATGGGCACAAAGTGATGCTGTCTGCTGATTGCTGGTAGAATATCATTTATTTCGAATTATTAGAGCTCGGAAAAACAGTTGATTCATCTTGTTTTACTCAAAAACTCAAGGAGGTTGACCAAATGCGTGAAAAGGCTTTAAACCATCGACTCTCAATTTTCTTCGTAACAACGCGCCAGCTCAAACAGTTCTATGGAGTTCGAGAAATTCAGATGGAAGATCTTACCAAATGCACTATCTGATTTTCACCTTTTCAGATCGATGCAACATTCCCTTTTGCCAGTTTAAGAATGCGCAAGAGGTGGAGATTTTGGTGATCAACTACTTTCAATCACAGAAACAAGTGTTCTTTGATAAGGGAATCCGGAATTTGAAGTAATTTTCAAGGGATTTTATAGATAACGATCGTGCTTTTTGTTTAGAATAAATTGTTATCTAAAGGGATTTTGATTTCATGTAATGTTTGTAAAAAAAGGCGAAAATTTCTTTTGCATGAATCTAGTATTTTGTGACTTACCACTTCCATACATTGACATTGGATCTGTCGGTGATAGAGACGATCTCCTGCCTTTCCCTTTTGCGTGCACCTAGAATATTACTGAAATTGGAACTCGTAAAAAAATCATTTCAGAGAAACTGTGCCAATGCCTTGCTGGTGCTCATGCTTGTGGGGAAAACTTTGTGATTTCTAGGATTTCTAGATTTCTAGGATTTCTAGATTCCTAGATTCCTAGATTTCTAGATTCCTAGATTTCTAGATTTCTAGGTTCCTAGATTTCTAGATTCCTAGATTCCTAGATTCCTAGATTTCTAGATTCCTAGATTTCTAGATTTCTAGATTCCTGGATTTCTAGATTTCTAGATTTCTAGATTTTCATTGGACAGTGTGCCACCCAGCTGGGGGTTTTGTTGAGGGGATGCCCACCCAGGGTACAGTGTGTACCTTTGTGTGCCTCTTTCTCTCATCCGACCGAGCGAATTTCCGACCGCACACATCGCAGGAAAACGGTTTCTCGCCTGAATTTTCATTTCAGTAGTTAGAATGACTTCCAGAACCACTAGAACTGTTCTTAAAATTTTCAGAAATGCAATATTGAGACCTGTATGCGTTCGAACGTGAGTCGTGAGGTGATCGGATCGAGAAAAGGCTCTCATGCAAATTCGACACTGTAATTTTAAGTGTAAAATTAAAACTAAGAATCTTATTAAGATATTTATGCAAATATTACTTGAAACGGTTTCTGTCCGGTGTGTATCCTGATGTGTCGAGTCAACTCGTCACTCCGACTGAAACGCCGATCGCAATCATCTCTGAAAAGTTTCCAAATGATTAGATTTTGAAATTTTTAGCTCCTATGCGTTCCAGATCACAACTTTTACCTAGGACATTTATATGGACGCTCGTGCAAGGGGATTTTCGAGGATCTTAACGAAAATGGTCGTTTCCTTGACGGTCCACCCTCCAAATCCGATCCTGTATAGTCATAGTCTCCAAATTCGGAATCTAAATCTTTAATAACTTTGTTAGGCATTAAAAATGAACATTTATCACCTTGAGATCCTTCTCCATAAATAGAATTTGGATAATAATCGTCAAAAGGTTCAGGTTTTGGCTCAAAACCGACAAGTTCCGATTTAGCGTCAAAATCAGAGTAACTGTAAAGGATTAGTCTTTAAAAAACCAATGAAAATCTTCACTCGAATGCTGTTGATTTCTCTGGTGGTTGATCGGAGCATGTACTTGTCGCAAAACAAGCAAATTGAGCCTGTGCTGTATTTGGAGAAGTCGATGCAGCTGGCATGATTGGACAAGAGGCGTTTTGCTGAAAAAAAATAGATCTATCGTCTTCTGTGACTTCCAGATTGCATCTTTTCGCAAAAAAAATGATCCGATTTAAACAAAAATCCATCCATCGACTCACCTGTAATTTTTGTCGCAAAGCCGCTGTCGTTGCTGCTCGAGTGGGTCGCTAAATAATTGATTTTTAAATTCTAAAGCCAATAAAATGCTTAACAGATATCAGAGTGAATGAACATAAATTTGAAATTCAAAAGTATTAGTTCAAAAAGCAAAAAAACCAACTTCCATATCGGATCCTTGACTTGGAGATGGTTGTGATTGTTTTGAAGAAGTCGATGAAGAAGGCAGTTGACTTTGAGACACTTTTACAACCTAGAAATGACAAAGATGTTATTTCAGTGACATGCTAGACATGCTAGACATGCTAGACAACAATTGGAATCATGCTGGTCATGCGGTGAGTTGTAGACGAGACTATTCTTTTCTACCCCTTGTAGCTGATTGAGCGATTGTGTGTGGGAGAGGCGTCGACGTTGTTCTGGAGTTGGCGGAGCTTGTAGAGTGCGTGAGGGAGTGTCTGGCGAGGATGGGTCGACACTTATTGATGGCGGGACACCGAAGAGATGATGCGATGGGATTTCCATACTCTTAAGCCAAAATCGAATTGTGTCACCCAGAAGCCCCAAAAAAAGGAAATCAAGACGTTGGAAGTCTCAAAATTTGAGAGAAATCGAGCTCATCTCAAAATGAGCAAAACTGGACATGGTAAATGATTGAATTTCAAGCATGACCTCCAGGATTTCGAAAATTGTTGCTAAAAGCTACGCTTACCTTCATTAAATCTGGTGAATCGGTGCCGGTTGGGGTTTTTGTGTCAACAATCAACTCTGGTAAACATCCGTTTGAGCCTTTTGTAAGTGATTGAAGGAAATGCTCGACAAGAGGTGAGAATTGAAACATTGAAGCTGAAAGCTGATAGAATTGTTGATAGAAATGAGGAATACCTGGTGAATTCTGAGCTGCTAATGCTGGTAGGTTGACTGGTAGATTTGTGCTGATACAACCCTAAAAATTAAATATAAATTTGACTATTCTATTGAATAGTTTCTAAACCTTAAAGTGAATAGTCGTCTTTTCTGTCTTTTGTTCACTTGTTGATGAGGTGCTGGTTGTCGTCGAGGCAGATGACGTTGAAGCACCGAGAGACGAGGCTGTTGATGGGATTGAGATCTCAATATTAGCTGAAAAATTGACGTAATTTCCATCACCCTTCCAATCCCTCACCAGTTAACAAAGGCTCGTGATCACCGAAGAATGCCTGGCCGACACTTGGCGCCAACGCTGATAGAGAGAGTCGAGGTGTGATTGCGTCACCCATATTCAACTAAATACTCATTTTCTACAAACTCAATACCTTTTGTGACATCCAGCTTTGACAAAAACGCTCAAACTTTTTACTGACCTTTGTCGGAGAGCCGAGTATCGTCGGAGTCTTCAAAATGTCGCTCATCGTCGGCGTTCTCAAACAATCGTGATCACTGATACTAAATCGAAAAGTTTTGTTGTGAGTTCCATTTAGAACTTTTAGATCTTTTAAACTAAAGACTTTAATATTGTTTAGGGATAAAACAAACCTCAACCCAACTGGCGGCTTTGTGTGATTAGGTAAAGGAACGGTCGGCGGTTTAGCTCCTCCACCGGCTCTCATTTTGCCGACTGTTGGTGAGAGTAAAGCCATCTCTAAAGAAAAATGTTGAGAAATCATTTTTGAATGTGAAGAAACACTTCAAAAAGAGAAAACCCTGGAGTTAATCTCGATTTTTTCTATTTTCGAATTGTAGTCACTTCCAAAATTCCCAAGAAATATTTTCAATCAAAATTTTGATGAGATGAATGGAAACGGAAATGATTTATGGGGGAAATTGTGAAGGATTTGAAAAAAACAAAGACAAATGAGTAAAGAGATTGAGGAGATTGAGAAGAAGGAGATTGAGTAAAACGTAGACTCGATGCTGATTAAGAGGATAACCTTTTTGCGATAAAAAGTCGATAAATTGTCTAAGGACTGGCGGTGACGATACCACTGAAAAGTTGACTTTCCTCGAGTCTCTATTTACTTTTGTTCATCGAGTTGAATGCCTCTCTTTTTTTTGACCATTCCAATTTGGTTCCTTTTTCAAAAAATCCCAAAATAAATATCAACTATGACACGAGAAATGCGTAGGAGAGAACAATCGAGAAAGAACATGTCATTGACTTTCATTATTCACAGAATTTATTACAGATTCACATTCAGCACACACTGGCAAGCACACTAGCAAGCACACTAGCAAGCACACTAGCAAGCACACTAGCAAGCACACTAGCAAGCACACTGGCAAGCACACTAGCATTCATATTCACAGAATTTATATCACAGAACACGTAGGAGAGAAGAATCGAGAAAGAAAAATGTGATTAACTTTCATTATTCACAGAATTTATTTAGAAAAATAGCTCTATAATTATGGGAAACTGTGGGCGGGAAAAACAAAAATTTCCGGTAAAAAAAAAGCCAAAATTGGCGTCAATTTGAACCTTGAGAAATCGACTTCAATTTTTTAAAAAAAAGATTTATTTTCTGTAATGCTGCAAAAGCTTATAGCAAAAATTTCTCAATTTGTATTGCTTTTCAGCACCAAATCCTTTGATGACGTTTCATAAAAGCTGGATTAACTTTGACGGGAAAACTCAGATTAAATCCAAAATCAAAATCAAATTCGAGATTTGAGTTTCGTGCGAAAAATCGTCAACAAAAAGCTCTGAATGTTTTTTGCAAAATTGCGAAAATAGAAGATGAAAAATTGAAAGATAAAAAAGTTTTAGAAATATGGTTATGATTAACCACATTAAAATAAAGAAATTCACAAATCTTCTCAAGATTCTTTTATTGAATGCTGGAATGCATTAAATAATCAGCTTACATTAAAAGCAATTTTGAAAACATAGTTCCTGGGTGGCACACTAGCGATTACAAAATTTAAAATAAAAAAAATCGTGAAATTTTTCAAGGCACTTTTTGATTCGAAGGTTTATTGCTTAAAAATTTGAATAACCACTTCATGCTGGAAATTATTCTTAAAATCTTCTCTTCTGGATTGCACACTAACAGTTAGGAATAAAAAGACAAGAAAACTCTTAGCGATTGGAAAGGCATATTTGACGAAATCAGGACGACGCTAAAATCTAGTGCATAAGGAATTTAGATAAAAAATGATTTCTGAAATCATAGCTTTTGGAAAGCACACTAGCAGCTAAACTTAGCAAAACTAGGAAATTCATAAATATTTGCAAGGCACTTTTAACTCAAAACAGGACGATGCAAAAAGCTGTTCTTTGGACGGTTCATTTCCAATTTTTTTTCTTGAAATCTTTGTTTCTGGATTGCACACTAACAGTTAGGAATAAAAAGACAAGAAAACTCTTAAAGATTGGAAAGGCATATTTGCTGAAATCAGGACGACGCTAAAATCTAGTGTATAAGCAACTTACATAAAAAATTATTTCTGAAATCATAGCTTTTGGAAAGCACACTAGCAGCTAAACTTAGCAAAATTAGAAAATTCGTAAATATTTGCAAGGCACTTTTAACTCAAAACAGGATCATACAAAAAGCTGTTCTCGGTTAATTTTCAATTTTTTTTCTTGAAATCTTTGTTTCTGGAACGCCCATCAACAGTACAAACTCATTAGAATACGGAAAGAATAAACTTTGTCAGAGGCCCTTGAGGCCTTTGACGGCCTCTTGTCAGAGGCCGTCAACGTCTGGATCTTGCAAAAATTGTAAGTAAGTTTAGATTTATTATACAAAGCTTGCTTCCTGGAAAGCTTGCTTCCAAAGCTTTAAAGTTTGCTTCTAAAGCTTGCTTCCTGAAAGACACACTAACGGCTGAGTTCTTTAGAATGCAGAAAAACGGAAATCTTGATCAGGCACTTTTTATTAATACTTTGCTTCTGAGAAATAGTGAATTGAGGCAACTATGTTTAAAGTGTTTTTTAAACTTTAATCCCTGGAAAGCACACTACTGGCTAAACATGCTTTGGTGGTGAGGTAAACGAATTTTTTTGAAGGCACACACAATCAGCACCAAATAAAATTTTAACAAAAAAGTGCCTTGAATAAAAATAAAAATTAGTCAAATTTGAGCTATTATTTTGCTAAAATGCTATCCAGGATTGATTAAAATTGCAAAAAAAAAATGCAAAGTTTGAACGATAAGAAATATTTGGGTAGGGGTGAGTAATTTCAAGGGAAATTTTTGTTTGCTTTTCTGGGCTAGTCATCGAGGAATCAAAAAAAACGACTTTTATGGGTGAATCTTTGAAAAAAAAAAGCTTATTAGCTTATATTTTTCATAGAAAAATCGATTTCAAATTGTAAATGTTTGACTCATTTTTGCAATGGTTTTTTTTTAAGAAAAAAAAAATGCAAACGTTTTCGAATCAATGATTGACATTGCGGTCACAATTTTAATTGGATAGCTTCAATAAAAAAGCGGCCAAAATAGAGGGATTCATTGGAGGGCAGAGCTCACGTAGATGGCCATCGATGCAGAAAAAGGAATCCATGATCGCTGATGGGAAAAAAAAGGAGAGGGCAATGGAAAGGGGCACACATGCACACAAATAGTGATTCGAGAGGGATGGAGGGCGCAAGGAGATAGCCATCGAAGACGAGAAATCGGAGAAGAAAGGGAAAAGTCGAGAGAGAGTCGGAGTTGAGATTTTGAAAAGAAGAAGAGATCAGGAACTTTCGTGGAACCCAGGAGAAAGAAAAAGCGACAAAAAATGGGAAAGTTGTTGGGGGAAATGGAGAAAACGATGTGGAAACCTGAAATTTGAAGAAAAACGAGAGATTAACTAAAAGGGAAAGCAAAAAGCTGATGGAAAGAGGCGGGGTGGTGAAAGAGTGAAACGAGAGATCGGCTGGCAGGGAGAGAAAGGGAAGGGGCATTCCCGAGCAGAGACACAAAGCGGCCGCGTTGCGTGCGTGCCCGGTTCTCGAGAAATGAAGAAATAGAGATTCTGGAAGGCAAAAAGAGTTGCACGGAGTTTTGGAGTCCCATTTTCTGTTCTTTTCACTCAAAAAAAGCATTCGACCGTAAATCCTTCCGCAAAGAAGAAATCACAGAATATTCTTTTGGGAGGGATTTGCTGAAATTGAGAAAATTGTCGATAAAAAAAGGAGTGATGGATTAGGTTTGAAATTGATTTTTCTCTTTTAAATAAGAGTTTACGAGGGGTTAGATGAGAAAAATTGGGATTACAGAGGGTTTTTTGGTGAAAGTGACGAGTTAATCCAAGCAAATCCAAGTCCGATTTTAAAATTGGATGTCATAAATGAAAATGAGAAAGCTATTTTAGGTTAAAAGCATAAAAGCGGGAAATTAGTGAAATGAGTGGATGACTTCAGAAAATGAAAAAGAGATTTAAAGAGATAGGGAACCAAATTTAGAGGGATAGGGAATTTAAAGAGATAGGGAACCAAATAGAGAGATAGAAAACCAAATTTAGAGTGATAGGGAACCAAATTTAGAGTGATAGGGAACCTAAGTTAAAGAGAAAGTGTTTTTTGGTGGAAGTAACCAGTTAATCCAAGCAAATCCAAGTCCGATTTTAAAATTGGATGTCACAAATGAGAATGAGAAAGCTATTTTAGGCTAAAAGTATAAAAACGGGAAATTAGGGAGATGAGGGTTGACTTCAGAAAATGAAAAAGAGATTTAAAGAGATAGGGAACCAAATTTAGAGGGATAGGGAATTTAAAGAGATAGGGAACCAAATAGAGAGATAGGGAACCAAATTTAGAGTGATAGGGAACCAAAGTTAAAGAGATAAGGAACCAAATTTAAAGAGAAAGTGTTTTTTGGTGGAAGTAACCAGTTAATCTAAGCAAATCCAAGTCCGGTTTTAAAATTGGATGTCACAAATGAAAATGAGAAAGCTATTTTAGGCTAAAAGTATAAAAGGAAATTAGTGAAATGAGTGCTGACTTCAGAAAACTGAAAAAGAGAGGCCAATTTTCGACGAGTTTTTTTTTGCCCACTTTTGCAAGTGAGAGAGAATTATTCAACGAACGGACTCTTCCTGGGATACTCTGGAAGAGAGACAGAGAAAAGTGTCATCATTAAAAACACCCAGTAACCAAATTAACTCATTCAGAAAAATGAAAATTGAAAAAAATTTCATTCAACAAATAATTTCACACTCAATTTGAAGTGTGCATTCCAGAATTGACAAAAAATGAATCTAAAATCAAACCGATAGCTTTAAGAAGAATTTTTAAGCTCAAACAGGTCACCTGACTCTAGGGCTTCTGTCTAGTTTTAGAATTACTAGAAATTTAACTTCTTTATTTTAAAACATGCACTCCAGCATTACTTATTGAAATAATATTGAAATGATAGAAGCTACTGGGCAGACAAATCTTTTCCCTGCAGGATCTCCCCATCCCTTTGTCTTTTTTTTGTGGCTGAGTGACGTAAAACGGGCCTTTCTCTTTCTTTTCACCAATTTTTTTGCCGTTGTGATTAATATATTAGCTTCGGAAGTAGACAATTGAACAACAATAGATCGAATATTTTAACTCAAACTCGATTGGGTAAGAAGAATTGGAGATTTATGAAAAAACGTGCCTTTCCTAAAGTTTCAACCGACATTTTGGAGTTCACTAGGGATTTGGGAAAAGTTTGGAGAAATTTTGACCTCAAAAAGTTGAGGTCAAAGATTTAAACAGAAAAGAAGGCTATTTTTGAATTTTCGAGTTATCACAAAACTGGATTCCCTTGGATTTCTGGAATTACTTTAAAAATCGATAATCAAAAGTGAAATGGAAGATTGGAAAGGATTTCAAAAGCCCCACTCCCTTGCCTCCTCCAGTGTAACGCCTACTCTTTTCCTTCCCCTTGATGATCCCCTCAACCTCCCCCCGTCCCTCCCCCAACTGTCTCCCATTGCTCTGAAAATTTCCCCAAACCTTTACATGACCTCCATACTTCGTAAATAAGATATCGCTTTCTAATGAAAGCTTAAGAATTTTTGACTTTTAACTGTCAACTTGAACTCTTGCATTAATTATCTTAACATACGATCTTTTACAACTTTTTCTTTTCCACTTGTCCCTCATAAAAGATCAAAGACGAAAAATGATGATAAAGAATTGAAATGGGTGAATGTCCTTATGTTATCTTTTGTCTCGTATTTTTGCATCCTGATTATTTCCGGACAAAAAAAAAGTCTTTTTCTACTTTTTTCTGTTTACACTCAAGGAAACACCAAAAATGAATCATTAGAGGAAAAAAAATATTTAGCGATAAAAAAAAAGGAGAAAGGGTTTTTCTACAAAATCGAGGACAAAGTTAAGAAGAGGAGATCCGGGGTGGATTGAGGGGTTGAGATTGGGGGAAAGGCGGGGGAAAGGTGGGGGAAAGGTGGGGGAAAGGTGGGGGAAAGGTGGGGGAAACGGTACTCGAGGATAGTGCTAATGCAGGAACCATAGGGTTCTGATAGAGGGATTTGCAAGTTCTGATAGTTTTGGTCTGATAGAGAGATTTGCAACTTCCTTTCGGAATCAGGAGAGGTGATTAGTTCTGATAGAGGGATTTGCAAGAACCTTTCGGAATCAGGAGTGAAGTAGTGGAAAAAGAGTACAAAATAAAGGGTTTAAGCAGTGAAAAAAAGAGGACTGTAAAAAATCAGAAATAATAATAGATTTAAAACAAAACCGAAAACAGCATAAGGTAAATTGGATATCACGACAAGATATAAAATGCTTTAAATTTATGTAACACGATTATTTTACGAAGGTGTACTGATGACAGTGACAAATGATTTAAGCCTTTCAAATGACTTCTCAAAACTGAATAACAGGAAAAAAATAGAGGACTGTAGAATAAGGAAAAAACGTAGTAAAACTTGAAGCTCAAATTTTGACACAAACCTTCTGAAGAAACAACAGCTCGATAAGTATCGATTTGCTCGAAAACTCTTCTTCTCTCTTCATCAAATGAAATTGATTGATATGAATGCTGACGATCACCGCTAAACATTCTATTTTGATTTGATTCCAATTTTCATCCAACTATAGCTAAGTACAAAGTGATGCTTTGAGAGGAAATTGGCGGTTAGTGATGAGAGCTCATTCACCAAGATTCGTCATTCATTTATTGAAAAAAATGATGCGGTGCGTTCCAGAATTGTCGAAAATTAAATCATTTTACCGTTTTTGCTCTATTCGAACTCGTCCTTGTGCTTCAATCGAATGCGAGGCTGATGGAAGAGAAGAGTTTAGTCGTCTAGCTTGCCAACTCCATGAGCATTCTTGGAAAGATGTTTCCTGGAAATCGTTTATACTTAAAGCTACAGTAGATTTACATTGTAATGAGATAGATATTGTTGATGTTGTGTGTGTTGGAAATCCCATTGACATTCGGGTAAAGAGATTTGGCGATGGAGGGTCGGAGTTGAGGGAATTGTTGGTGGAGGCATGGCGAGTGAGTCAAGACGGCTAATCAGCGTTTGGGGTTCTGACTGGAAATTAAGAATCAAAGCTTTAGAATAGTTTATTAGCTAACTAACTTTCAAAAGCGATTCATTTTCTTTCGCCGATGGTGATTTGTTGGATGAAAGAGTGGGTGGAGTCGTCGGTGAGACGAGTTCATTTGGCGGCGTTGATAACCCATCGCATTGAGGCTCCCACTCATCCATTGCCTATAAATTAATCGTTATAAAATTGAATTTCAAAAAATAAAATCTATTATTATAAGTACAAGAAAAAAAAAAAATTTTAAAAACAAAAATTGAAACCTTTAATTTGTTGAGAACTTATTTTTTAAAACTTATTTTTCTTTTGATTTCTGTTTTTAGTTTAAAAGAAGCTTTGAATAATTTTAAATTATTAAAAGATTAAAATTTTGTTTTTAATCTATAAATCAACAAAAACAAAAAACTTTTCTGAAATTTGAAAACCAAAATGGAAACAAAGGTTTCTTTTTTCTTTTTCTCTAAACAAATAACATAAATTGAATGGTGAAAAATTGGTGAATGAAAATGAAAATGAAAATGATTAAATCTTAGCAATCAAACGGGAAACTGGTCAACACAAACGATTCATTCATTAGAGAAAAATCCTCTGGGGAGTCATGTGGATGGCCCGAAATTTTAATAAAGCTTAGCAAAATTTCAGAAATCAGCTTAATAAACTTTTTTTAAAGCTGATAACAAAAAAAGTTAACTTTGAAAACTTTACATTCTTAGAAACTACAGTATTCTATAGATTGAAATTTGAAAACTGAAGAAATTTCGGCTATTTTATGAAATTCTGATCTATACAGCGCCAAAAATAGCTTTCCAAAAGTTTCAGCTTTTTATAGATCAAACTTTCAATACAGCTACAGTATGTGATTGAATGGACGAGCAGATATTGAGACAGTCTGTGCGCTCATTTGGAGACTCTGTTTGCCATAAAAGTCACCAAATGGTTGATCGGGGTTGAGGGAGAGACTGCCTTACGGTATCAAACAAGGGAGGAGCGTACCGATGAAGTGTCGAGTCTGAATGAGTCAACAAAATAAGCACACTACCCCCGCCCCTTTTCCCCCTTTTCTGGCGGAAAAGGCACAAAAGAGAAATGAGTGGGCGACAAAAAGAGAAAGCACTGTTCGCGAGGAATTTCAAAGAGAGCCGCTTCTGTGAGCTCTGTTTGCAGCCCATCTTTTTGATTAGCAATTTTGATCAAAATTTTGCGCTTCTGAAAATTGATGAAGTGATGATGTTTTCAGCGAACATGACATCCAAATTTGGGTTTCCATAAAAGACAAGGGTCAAAAGCATACACAAAGCGTGAAAAGGGCGAGTGCTTGAATTTCTCTGAAAAGTGCCTTCGGTGTTCGGTGTAAAACGCTGTTCAAATTATACATTTTAAATGTGCATGCATGCCATAACTACTAAAAAAAGCAAACGCCTTGATGTACAAGCCATTCAATTCGCACATAAGCAGGAGTGCCTGAATTGCAGAAAAAGTGCCCTCGAAAAAAGTTCTAAATTTAAGTATCTGCAAGTGTTTCTAGTGCCAGTGCATGCCAAAAGTTGCAAAATGCTAAAAATAAATGGTGAAGACCAAATTATATCGCACTTTAGAAAGCCACAAAAATTTTCTGGTTTAAATCAAATTTCAGAAGTCTGAAAATTGATCAAGTGATGATGTTTTCAGCGAACATGACATCCAAATTTGGGTTTCCATAAAAGACAAGGGTCAAAAGCATACACAAAGCGTGAAAAGGGCGAGTGCTTGAATTTCTCTGAAAAGTGCCTTCGGTGTTCGGTGTAAAATGGTGTACAAATTATACATTTTAAAGGTGCATGCACGCCATAACTACTAAAAAAAGCAAACACCTCGAAGTATAAGCCATACAATTCACAGAGAAGCACGAGTGCCTGAATTGCAGAAAAAGTGCCTTCGAAAAAGTTCTAAATTTAAGTATCTGCAAGTATTTCTAGGGCCAGTGTATGCCAAAAGTTGCAAAATGCTAAAAATAAATGGTGGATACCAAATTATATCACACTTTAGAAAGCCACAAAAATTTTCTGATTTAGAGTCCAACTTTCCCTTCAACCATTTATATACCCAAACTAGCAAATAAGTTGGTCAAATTTCACATTAATTCCTGCAAAAGCTAATTGAAGATAATCGGGAGCGATTTTTGAGCGAAAAGACGAGAAAAAAATTGGCGTGACGCATTACGTTTGGGGAGAGAGAGATTGAAAAACAATGGTTATTCGGGATTGGGAATGAACTGGTCCACCCACAAAATTCTAAGCTGTTTAGAGTTTGAAATTTATTGGGTTAGTGGGAAAAGTGATGAGAATTAGTGAGTGTAATTAACGAGTTAATTATTAAATAGTTAATTATTAATTAACGAGTTACACGCTTGAGTGAAAAATTGAGGGAAAGTAAAAGAAACAAAAACAAAAACAAAGAATAAAAGATCAAGACTGTTCTTAGGATGGCGTACCTTGAAATTTTTTTTTTGAATCTTAGCCTTCTAATGTGCTTAACTGTTAATGTGAGCTCCAGAAACTGAAATTTCAAGAATGTTTTTGAGCATGAATGTGTGTAATTCACCAGATTCCAACGCCATCCTGTTTTCAAAAAAAAAGTGCCTTACGATAATTCCCGCTTTTCCTTATTTTAACGTGCTTAAGTTTTGCTGTGCTTTCCAAAAAGCGAAATCAAATGAATACTTTCATTCTATAGTTTAGCATTTCGAAAATATCGATCTCATCAAATAAAAAGACAGTTAAAACTGGTTAAATGTCGTTTTTTTTTCTAAAATCTTAATCTTAAACCACAAATCATTCGTTTTTGTGTCTTATACAGAATACTAATCATTTGATGATCCCAGAAGACAGAGTCATTTGTCAAAACAGAGCCATTTGTCGTGTCTGGAATCGGAGTTATTCAGTTTTTGACAAAATTGACCCGATCATGGATCGTTTCCACAACTGACGTATTCCCATTCCTTTTTTTCAGCTCTCTTTCCCCTTTTCTTGTTGCTAAAAATGCGTGGGCTGACCACCAAAAAGGATCGCTTAAAAAAGGCAAAAATGGAAAAAGACTGACCAAACTGGGATCGAAAAAGGGAAAAGCAAAAGCGACGCACGCACTTTGGCGAAACGAATCTCTTCTTTTGTACATCAATATCATTTCGAACAGAGACACACATTAGACAATTTAGAGATTTGCGCACTTTCAGCTCCCACGCTTTTGTCCGGGAACTTTTGATCGAAAAAGATCAAGATTTTTGGAAATTTAAAATTCTAGGGTTTCCTCTTTGTTTCTTGGCTTTATTTTGACGTGCTTTTTAGCTAATCAGTCAGCTGGACACCCTCCTGGCAAACTCTTGGTTCGTTTGGTTCATCTCTTTCGACTTTGACCCCCGGAATTTTCATTGTTGAGTACTCTGCACTCGTTCAGCCCCAAAATAACTTTTCACAACTCGTCCCTCAATTTTGCAGCTGTCTTTTTTGGGGAGTTCCCGAGCAATGATCATCGCGTGGGTGGAAAAAGGGAAATGTTTCGTGGGAAACAATAAAGGAACACTATTCTTTTCCCCTCCGCTTTTTTTTCTGTTTCTCATTGAAATGAAGAGCCATCTAATTCATCCCAAACAAATTAACACCCACATTTTTTGGTCTCTTTCCCGTTTCTTTCAATTATGCGGCTAATCAATGGAAATTTCGTTTTCGGACAATGTAAAGACGTAATCGTTGAGTGAGGCAAAAAAAAGGAGAATTAAATTGGAATAATCATCAAGATCTATAACAAAAATGACGTTTAAACTTTCAGAATTCACTTTGTTTTTCTTTTTCTTATCTATTTTTCTTTTTTATCAGCGATTCTTTACAAAAAGTTAAATAAATTTCATCGAAATTCTACATAAAAAATGATTTCTGAAATCATAGCTTTTGGCAAGCACACTAGCCCACTTCAGAAGTCACTAATTTTGTTAAGTTTAGCTGCTAGTGTGCTTTTGGCAAGCACACTAACAGCTAAACTTAACAAAATTAGGAAATTCATAAATATTTGCAAGGCACTTTTAACTCAAAACAGGACGATGCAAAAAGCTGTTCTCTGGACGGTTCATTTTCAATTTTTTTCTTAAAATCTTCTCTTCTGGATTGCACACTAACAGTTAAGAATAAAAAGACAAGAAAACTCTTAAAAATTCGAAAGGCATATTTGCTGAAATCAGGACGACGCTAAAATCTTGTGTATAAGGAATTTAGATAAAAAATGATTTCTGAAATCATAGCTTTTGGCAAGCACACTAGCAGCTAAACTTAACAAAATTAGGAAATTCACAAATATTTCGAAGGCATTTTTAACTCAAAACAGGATCATGCAAAAAGCTGTTCTCTGGACGATTCATTTTCAATTTTTTTTCTTGAAATCTTTGTTTCTGGAACGCCCATCAACAGCACAACTCATTAGAATACGGAAAGAATAAACTTTTCCAGAGAGCCTTTTTCAATGTCTGGATGTTTCGTTTTCGGACAATGTAAAGACGTAATAGTTGAGTGAGACAAAAAAAGGAGAATTAAATTGGAATAATCATCAAGATCTATAACAAAAATGACTTTTAAACTTTCAGAATTCACTTTGTTTTTCTTTTTCTTATCTTTTTCTTTTTTATCAGCGATTCTTTACAAAAATTCAAATCAATTTCATCGAAATTCAGGAATTTATGAGAAAATTCAGTGTTGGAATTGAAAAAAGACTTTTTAAAAAACGATAATAGACTTGTATCTTGAGAAAATAAATAAAAAGCATCAAAAAAAATGTTTAAAATTTAACCAAACATAAACGAGGCTCAAAATGAGAATCCTTGAAAAGATTTAGCTTTCATTTTGCAGCCCATTTTTATACCCGAATCAGATCCACTTCCAATTCCAATTCCAGCTCAACCCCTCCCCTTTTTCTTAAATTTTACGTCTTTAATGTTCATTTACAATAATCACCTGCTTCCTTCAAAAGATTTCCACGCAAACAATTTTAATAAAATCTTCGGGAGCGTAGGCGCCACCTCGTCTTTTTGATAGCCTTTTTTGATAGTCTTTTTTGGATAGACCGTTCTCTCGCTTAATTGGATTTTAGCCAAAAAAAAAATTAAGCATTCATTGTACAAAGCTCAGGTGTTTTTAGATGTTAAATCGGGGAATTCTATTTCTAAATTTACAATTACTTGTTTATCGGTTTTGAGAGAAATTTGACTATCAAATGAGTCATTTAAGGGAAATTTCATTTCATTTTACTATTAGGTTGACCGGAAAGTTCTTTCCATTTTTTGACGCTAGATCTAACTTTTTATTTTACGCCAAATAAAAAAAAACAGAATTTATCTACTCGAAATATTGACCGCCAACATCAATAACATCCAGCCACTTATCCGGCAACAAATAGATTCCGCGGCGGTAAAACTCACGTGGCTTCGAATCGAAAAACTGTGTGAGTGACAAGCGCATTTCCTCGACGTTTTGAAAGATCTTTCCACGCAAATGATGCTCCAGAGACCTGAGAAAATGATAATCGGACGATTCTGGACAAAATATTTGAACAGATGATAGTCCGATGGACAGTCGAACGTCGAGGAAATGCGCTTGTCACTCACTCAGTTTTTCGATTCGAAGCCACGTAAGTTTTACCGCCGCGGAATCTATTTGTTGCCGGATAAGTGGCTGGATGTTATTGATGTTGACGGCTGGATGTTATTGATGTTGATGGCTGGATGTTAATGATGGCAGGATGTTATTGATGTTATTGATGTCTCTTTCGAGTAGATAAATTCTGTTTTCTATTTGGCGATGCGTAAAATAAAAAGTTAGATCTAGTGTCAAAAAATGGAAAGAACTTTTCAGCCAACCTAATAAAAGAAAACCGAAAAACAAAACAAAACAAAACACAAGAATTGCCAAATACTTAGCTTTATAGTAAGTTTTTCAAAAAAATTCATTCAATTTCGATTTTAGAACTCCCCCAGAATCCCCAGAAATCCCCCAGAGTCTGCCTAAATTTCCCACCCTCACAAAATTGCTAAATTCTGATTTGAAAGCAAATTTTTGTTTGTTTAAAATTATTTAAAAAGCTGCAGCTAAACTCTTTTATTAAACTGAGTCCCTAGGGGTTTTTTTTTTTGCTAATTTCTCATCCTCACATCTTTTTTTAGCTTTTTTAACTTTTAAATTTTTGTGTAGGCGGTCTATTTTCGTTGTTTTGCTAATAATTTGCTAATACAATTTTTAATCTTTTCTAAAACTTTTCGTACAAAAATCAATCAAAATTTCCAGATGTTATTTAGAAATTCGAGAATTTTCTCATTAAAAACGTGTTTTGAACGTAAGCAAATTTGAAAAAAAAACGAGAAAAAAACGTTTTGAATTTTGATTTTAAACAAATGAATGTTTTGAGTGAGTGGGTGAATTTTGTGCAAATTCTTGAAATCGGCAATTTTCATAAAAGTAACGATTAGTGCGGTCATAGACAGTTTAGCCCATTTAACCATTTCTTCAAAAAAACTCCATTAGAAAAGTGTTCTGTCAGAACAATTTTGAGATCATTATTAGAAAAGTGGATAAAATGTGAGGAGATTTATTTGAAAGTGTCAAGTGCTATCCAGAACTAAAATTTCAAAAACGACTTTCAACCCGATCAACCGTTTTTTCAGTTTTTTTTTTTAGTCAACCTGTTTTCAATACTAATACTAACAATAAGTGCCTTTAAAATATTGCTGAATTCCCTCGGCATGATCGTTCGAACTTCTCGAGTGCCTTCCAGAAACCAAGATTTCAAAGTTGACTTTGAACTTGAGCTTTCCATTCACTCACTTTCGACATACTCCTTTTTTTTCAACAAAAAGTGCCTTGGAAAATTTTGTGAATATCCTCTCTTTAATGTAGTTAGCTGTTAATGTGCTTTCCAGTAATTGAAATTTTAGAAATATTTTCAAACAGTAACTCTCCCATTTAGAATATTTCAACATGCGCCTGTTTCAATAAAAACCACCTTCAACAGATTTCTGAATTTTCTGATTTCCTTGCTTACGCTCAGTAGTGTGTGTTCCAGCAAATAAAATCCAAGAGTTAAATTGAACATTTTCTTCTTTTCACTCTTCACTTTTCTATAGAAACGCGAAAGTTGAAAAGTGCCTGCAGTAAATATTGAGTGATCATGATTCCAGAGTGTTTATCCATTAGCGTGACATCCAGAAGCCAGGATTTCAAGAATAGCTCTTTTTAAGAACTGCTCATTAAACAGTTTATAGCATCTTCTTGTTTCAGCAAAAAATGCTTTGAAAAAATTGACTTTAAAGTTACTAGAAAAAACATTTGCAAAATAAAATGTCTTTAACTTATCTGGTTCATTTTTCTCTTTATCAATTATTCTATTCTTTGAATGTTCCGATTCCGTTAATGTTCTGATTTTCCTATTTTCCTACTTCTTGATTTCTTTGTGGCGTTTAATCGAATAAAATGAACGAGTTGAGTGAATGGAATATTCTTTTCTTGAAGAATTATGATAGTAGACGTACCAGAAATAATTTTGCGCTAAATCTTTTGAAATCTGATATGAATTCGGCTATTAAGCGTTATTTCTTTACTCATCTGAATCAAAGAACAATCTAGCTGATGAAGGCTCAATTCTATTAGGTGTGTGAAAAAGTAATCCACGTTTTTAACATTTATGCGGTATCCATTTGTCCAACTTTTTGATAAAATTCATGGCATTCAAGCGTTTCCCTTACGGTTGACCCATCACAATTTAATGTAAGGCCTATTTTTGAAGAGGTTGAACGAGGGTTTTCGAGAAGACAGCATCTTATTTGGTCATCCGGACAGGTCTCAGGGCGACCCCGCCACGTGGTTCATTTTCTAGGCTTTCATTACCACCTTTGAATCGTTGGAACCAAAACCTAGCGGTATCATCAGTAACGGCGTCTTCGCCAAACGCATTCCAAGTTCGACGTGCAGCCTCCGCAGCTTTCAACCCATTTTTGAACTCATAAAGCAAATTTGACCGAATGGCGATACTTGTGTATACCATTTTTAAACTAAAATGAAAGTAGTTTATTGTCGTCCTTTTAACAAAATAAATATATCATTCGAAAGAGGAAAAAAATAAGCTTTTAAACGATATATATCGTTAACAAAAAATTAAAAATTGTTTAGATATTTAAACAAAATAAAAATAAAAAAACGTGGATTACTTTTTCACATACCTAATGGATCAAAATATTAATTTAGCTGACCTAAAAAAAAAGATCACGAATGGGTTGAAGAAAAATTGACTCAATTGACTCGATTACCCAATGCAATTCCAGTTGGAAATAAAAAATTTGCTCATTGAACAGACTCGTCAATTTCGGCAATTTCCTTAGTTCTTTCGTTGTTTCTCTTTCAATTATCGGCCCCCTCATGAGGAAATTCTTGACCGATCAAATCAAATTCGATTGAAAATCTACGCACCAATTGAATAAATCGAGTGTTTTCTGAAAATGAAACATTTTATGGGGTTAGTTTTTCGGAAGTAAACAATTGAGTGGGATGTAGAGTAAGTGAGCACGATTGGCCGAGTTTTCATCTAAAATCAGTCCACTTTGACACTGGAATTTGAAAATCAAGCTTGATTTCGTTTGCCTCGAAGTTTGCCACTCGTAGAGTTTGAGGCTTTGTTTCTGATACGGCGTTCGACCTGTTTTGAGAGCTTCTTGTGACGATGATGCGCATTTGAAGTATCATATTTGAGTGGAGCTTTTGAGGCAACGGTTCATACAGTTTCTTGAGCTATTGATTCGATAACCCATCTCGGAAAGTGACAATTCAAGTTGTTGCATTTTGAGTTGCTCACCGTCAGAGAGTTCAGTTGTATCGGCATTGTTTTTTAAAGTAAAATTTAAGACAAAGTAAGCTTTTTAGGCCTGGCAATAAGGAATCTAAAGTGAAAGGGCATGGCCTCTGCGAGTCGCTTAATTCGTGCGAGATCCATTGCTCCATCTTCTTTACTTTCCCGATTGATTTCAAATGATGCAAAATTGTTGAATGATCAACCTGAAGGTCCTGTGCGTATTCTCGAGATGTTTTGGTCGAATCTCCTGCCACCAGTTTTTCCAATTCTTCATCGTCAACTCTGGAAGGCCTTGACGTTCTTTGTCATGAAACGTCACATCGCCCGAGTGAAATCGTCGAAACCAAAAGGCGACCATACCATAAGAAAGACTTCTCTCGCCAAATGCCCTGTGGATATTACCAGTCGCTTCTGTTGCTGTATGGCCAAGCTTGAACTTCTAGAAAAAAAAGTATCCAAAATTGTTCCTTATCCATGCTCTTAAAACACTCAATTTTTATTCAAAATAAAGATTGATTGTAAAGTTTAAAAAAAAAAAAGCATAAAAGAGAAGAACATATATCAATCACAATTAGCTAAAAAGTTTAGTATCAATGACGCAAAAGGATTTTTAAAATTAAAGACAAATTTTGAGTCTTGTTTATTTCGATTATTTTCCCAACAACCTAATAGTTTGGCTTTGTCTCAAAGTCAAGATTGAATTCTGACATTAGCTTGGCAATCATCAGTTGACTTTCAGTGTATCGAATTTAGAAAAGATAATGTGAAGTATAGAAAAAATGAAAAATGATTAGACCACAAAATAAACTAGAATTTTATAGAAAACGCTTTACAATAACAATAAAAACCTTTTTATTTAGTGGAAACTCATACCGTAAATACTGTAATAGTACCCCAGCCCCATAATGATGGTGCGGAGTGTCGTGTAGTCTAGCTTTGAACGAGTTTTTCTCGACACTGGTTTAGGCTACAATGCGCGCTTAGATACCAAAAATAACCCTGAATTTCAGCTATTTTTTGATATCAAAGACGCATTTTTTGAAAGTACGGACGCTTTGAAAAAAATGAAATACTAAAAAACTTTTACGACTACGTGACTGTACGAGGGGGGTGCACCCCCCTCGTACAGTCACGTAGTCGTAAACCTACCGTAAATACTGTAATAGTACCCCACCCGGGTGGGGTACTATTACAGTATTTACAATAGGTTAATTCGTGCATTTATTGGTTTAAAACGAAAGTACAAAAAGGAAAAAAAAAAATGGCTTTCTGGACAGCCTAATATACAAAAAGTCACTTACCTCTTCTTTCTTCTTCTTTAAAAGGAGTATCCATTTCTTATTTGCCGCCTTTAATCTAAACTTACACTAATACACAAATAAATGTCTCACCCTGAATTCTTTGAAAATCTCTTCTCATGACATCCAGAATTAGCTCTTTTTAAATAATTTCCCCTCCCTACCTGAGCGAATCTCGTGCTAGCACTCCGAAGTCGGAACAATCGCTTGAAAGCGATCCCACCACCAGATGACTCGTAAAATCTATATTTTTTCGAGTTATTTCTTCAATCTGGAACTCATTCTATTGATTTCACTTACAAAGTGTCCTTTTCTTGATCATATCCGTGTAGCTTGATCACATCATATGTCCCACCGTGAAAAGTCGTCATCCGTCCAGAGCCATCGTCCTGAAATTCAGCCATATCTATAGAATTAGCTATATATAGGGCGTCATAATTGTCGCAACATGGTTACACGTTCAAGGAAAATAACTCCTTGATTTAAGCTTCATTTCTAGTTTTTCTTTTGGTCTTTTTATTATATTTGGAATATAATTGAAAAATTTTTATATAAAATGTGTTATTTTTTTAGAATAGCTGAAGAAACCCCATTGACAATCGAGCATCGAATTGCACAAACAAGGAGTCTCAGCCACAAACGAGGAGTCTCAGCCACAAACGAGGAACGAGTGAGGGACCGAACTCGGAAGAACAAGGCAAATGACAAAGAAGATGATGATTTCAAGCACTTCATTGCTTCGGATCCTCAAAAATAAACTCAAACTCAAACTGGATAGAAAAAATCTTTTCATCTGTGAAGAGGATCCTCTCAAGTAGGCCAGTCGCCACCGAGCGCACCATCTTCTTTGCTAGACGCTTTCGTTTCTTCTGGGATTTGTCGCTCAAGACGTGTGCCAATTTGTAGCTAAAGAATCTTAGTTTCCCTTTAACAATCCTTCCAACGCTTCGAGGGCTAATTTTCAGCTGTTTGCCCATCTTTCGCATTGACCGCAGCTTGTTTTGGCGAATCCGAAAGCGAATTTCGTTGATGTTCGTAGGTGTGACGGCAGTTGGTGGTCGACCACTTCGAGGGCGATCCTTGTTGTTCTTTATCTCCTTGTAGCGTTTAATTGCTTTGTTGACGGTGCTTTTTGGATATTTCATGATTTTTACAAGCTCCGGGCTATTTTTTCCGCCTTCGTATAATCCGAGAATCAAATCGCGTCGTTTTTTGGCGTTCATTCTTACGAATTTTCTCCTAAAAAGAAAATTTTTGTAACAAATCACCTTAATTATACTCGAAAAAGGGGAAAAAAGTATACGAGACACACAAAAAAAAAGCGTGAGCTAAATTTTCTGCAATGTTTTCATAGCGGCTCCGAACTTTTGCCGCACCCTGTACAGGGCGTTATAATTAATAATAATACTTTATTCAAACGATAAAGTGAAAGAAATGATAGAGAAATGCACAGTGATACTTAATCATACAATACATACTGAAATCAATAAGCCAATTATTGGGTTGATGCATAATTATCCGGACTTCTTTTATAAATGATTTTATTTAACAAAAAATAACATAAATAGTTAGAAAAATATGTTTAATTGATTATTCTGGAGCATATTCACCGCCTACATCAATAACTGATTGCCATTTGCTTGGAAGACGATCGATTCCACGAGCGAAGAATAAACGATCTTTGGAGGCAATCCACGCTTTAACATCGTCTATCAAGTCATCCAAATCGTTGTAGATCTTATTTGTTTGCCAATTTTTGAGCGATCGATTGACGTGGTAGTCCGTTGGGGCTTCTCCAGTTCTTTGAGATCGCGAAACGACTCTGCGGCAGACCATCCCTTTTCGAAGTGGTAGAGCATGATATGGCGAAGATGGATATGATTGTCGACACGCATTTTGTTCACTAAAGAATAACGAATATTTAAAAAAAAGAAATAGACAAAAAGCTTTCAAAACAAAAAAGATACAAGCACGCAAAAAGAAGTCCGGATAATTATGCATCAACCCAATACTTACGGCAAAGAGCCACTAGATCTAAAGCATCGATACGTTTCTTGAATATGAAAAGCGACTGAATTTCTCGTATGTCGTTTGGGAGCAAGTTCCATAATCTAGCGGCTCTAACGGGAAATGAATTTGATAAAGAGGCATTGGAAGCAAAGGGAATTTTGTCGCATAAATTGTCGCAAAAAGGCATCACGTTCAAGGAAAATAACTTTGTTTATTTCTTCCTGCTTTCTTCTGAAAGCTTTCAAAGTGTGTTGTCTCGAATTTTAACTTGAGAAATACTTTAATAAGAATTTAGATTAAGGGAAAACATTTGAAATTTATGCAAAAACTCATCTCTAAACCAATTGAATAGTAAAGCTATTAAAGCTTTTTCTATATTCTATTTCTATAATCTATCCTGATTTATGTAAAAGTGAAAGAATATTTTTTTTTTTCACATATTTTCACAGATTTTTCTTTTCCAAATAAAATATTGACAATGAAAGTTTTAAAAATTCAAATTTTATCAATTTATCAAATCTTTATAGAAATCGAGTAATCACACAAGCAAATAAAGTTTTTTTTTTTTCAAAAATGGCACATTTTATTTTACTAGAAATTTTTTTTCTTTAAATATTTCAAAAGATCACAGACGATTTCTTTCTGTAAAAATCAATTTTTATAAAAAAAAGGAATGAAATGAAGTGAGAATTTTCACAGTTTTTTCTTTTCCGAATAAAATATTAACAATTATTAACAAAAAGCTCATTAAAAGAAACTATAAAAATTGATCGGAAAAACATTTTGAATCGAGGAAATTTGTGATTTCTTTGTAGAGATGTGGACGGACATTCACCATTGAATGATCCTGATTTGTGTAGACCTGGAAAATGAAGGTTTTTATCAATTTTCCAAGTTCAAAGCAAGGCCAGGCAGACAAAGCTCTAATCGATATGACAAAGCTGATTTGTGTAGACCTGGAAAATTAGAAGACTAAGGTTTTATCACTTTTCAAAGTTCAAAGCAAAGCCTTTAGTCTAGCTAGGCCTGGCAGACAAAGCTCTAAGCTCTAGACAACACTCTAAGCTCTAGACAAAGCTCTAAGCAAGCTCTAGACAACACTCTAAGCTCTAGACAAATCTCTAGAAACGAACGAGTTGAGTGAATGGAATATTGTTCTCCTGAAGAGCACCCGCCAATAAAGCCGCATTGTGATAGTGGACGTTGTCTGGAAATTGATTTTGAAACATTTAAACCTTTCCTTTTATTCAAATACCATCTGCACTTCCATGCGCCAATAGATAGTGCACATTTCTCATCTTGGTGATCTTGTCGGTGAGGCGAGAGCTCTGAAAAATCTCCTCTATGAATTTGTTTTTCATTTTAGAGTTAATCCTGGAGCTCACACTTTGATATAAACTGCTTAAAAACGTACATTGTATCCTTGGGGATTTTCCGTCGGTAGACCCATATAACGCTCGGTGTAAGCGGAATCTAAAATGGTTGTGGGAATGAATTGTGCCCTGGGATTTATGCAGTGACATCCAGATTGGATAATTTTAAGCTTAAAATAGTTAAAATGTAACCTATCATCCACTTACCATATAGCAGAAAATCGGAGACCGGAGCGACGGCGAGAGAACACCGAAAAACGTTCCCATTGTCTTTCACCCCAATATGCGTTGAGAGGAAACCACCGTAAGACTGAGATTTTGTGAATTAAGGGAACATTTGCTAAACAAACCCATCCCAAAACAGCCACCGCTTTTTTGTTCATCCACGGGTACTTGTCAATGATTTTTCTGAAAAAAAAAATGAGAATTTTTGCTTGAAAAGAAGATTGTGCAAGTGAAATTGGGAAATTGATTAAGCAAATTTATTAGGCAAATTGATATTAAATTTTTTAGGGTGGGGGGTGGGGGGGGGGGGGTGTTAAGAAGTTGATAGGGGGCGAGTTGGTTGGGAAGTTGATTAGGCAAGTTGATTAGATCGTTTTGTTTTAGGCAATTGAACCAATCCACTCACCTCATCCCATCAATTTGATCATCGACTTCAGGTCCTCCAAACGAATTCCGAATCGGTCCCTTCACATCCCAGCCACGATGTTTTGAACCTCGGCCATCGATGTAGACAACAATCATCTAGAAATCGATTTTTATCAAAACTTGACCTTGAACCAATGTTTGAAAAACTCCTCAAACCAATACAGTAAATTTTAAAACTTGACCCAAAACAATATACTTTTCTAAGCTTATATCAAAGTTTTATCAATATAAACTTTAAAGTAAAGCCAATCAATGTAAACTTTAAAATAAAGCCAGGATCAAATCAGAAACCAATGAATCTTAAAAGTCAATCAATCAAATCCCATTCGATTTCTTTTCCCTCACCTGTCTTGTTGAGCAAAGGTATACCAAGAAATCCCACGGCGTCTCCAAGCTGTTAATGTAGGAATTTGGACCACCGTAACTGAAAACAAAATTTGAATTCTATCATTTCTACCCGTCAACTCACACATCCAACAAAACGGGATACGTTTCAGTTGGATCGAACTTTGGCGGTCGCATGATTCCCACGTGAGCTTCTGAAATCAATTTCACATTTCAATACCATCTTTCACACTCACCAATCTTTGAGACCAACATAACTTTCTCGAAAGTGATAATCGGCTCATCAAAAGCTAAACGAGGTGCCTCGAAGCCTCTGAGCTGATGAACTAAACTCTTTTCTATCATTTTTCCAACTTCTGGATGTCACTAGAAACTTTAAAATCAAAATTTTCCACTTAACTTCTCGAAATTCCTTTACTGTACAACTTACACTCGTTATTATTGGCTGTATTCATGAGGTAAAGCCGCCCATTGTCAAAAGCTCGATTACACGTCAAAGCCACACGTTTACCCCGTGGAGAGACCTGAAATCGGCAAAAATTGAATGATTACTTGAAAACCCTACCGATATCGTGGCTGAATCACAATTTGGAACCGAGCAGCTAATGCATTGAATCTAAAATTTCATTTTCATTTTCCTCACATAATTCTTTGAAAATCTTTTCTCATGACATCCAGGATTAGCTCTTTTTAAATAATTTCCCCTCCCTACCTGAGCCAATCTCGTGCTAGCACTTCGAACTCGGAACAATCGCTTGAAAGCGATCCCACCACCAGATGACTCGTAAAATCTATATTTCTTTTCGAGTTATTTCTTCAATCTGGAACTCATTCTATTGATTTCACTTACAAAGTGTCCTTTTCTTGATCATATCCGTGTAGCTTGATCACATCATATGTCCCACCGTGAAAAGTCGTCATTCGTCCTGAGCCATCGTCCTGAAATTCAGCCATATCTATAGAATTAGCTATATACAGGGCATCATAATTGTCGCAGCAAGGCACCACGTCCAAGGAAAATAACTCCTTGATTTAAGCTTCATTTCTAGTTTTTCTTTTGGTCTTTTTATTATATTTGGAATATAATTGAAAAATTTTTATATAAAATGTGTTATTTTTTTAGAATAGCTGAAGAAACCCCATTGACAATCGATCATCGAATTGCACAAACAAGGAGTCTCAGCCACAAACGAGGAGTCTCAGCCACAAACGAGGAGTCTCAGCCACAAACGAGGAGTCTCAGCCACAAACGAGGAGTCTCAGCCACAAAGGAGGAGTCTCAGCTACCAAACGAGGAGTCTCGGCCACAAACGAGGAGTCTCAGCCACAAACGAGGAGTCTCAGCCACAAACGAGGAGTCTCAGCCACAAACGAGGAGTCTCAGCCACAAACGAGGAGTCTCAGCCACAAACGAGGAGTCTCAGCCACAAAGGAGGAGTCTCAGCTACCAAACGAGGAGTCTCGGCCACAAACGAGGAGTCTCAGCCACAAACGAGGAGTCTCAGCCACAAACGAGGAGTCTCAGCCACAAACGAGGAGTCTCAGCCACAAACGAGGAGTCTCAGCCACAAACGAGGAGTCTCAGCCACAAAGGAGGAGTCTCAGCTACCAAACGAGGAGTCTCGGCCACAAACGAGGAGTCTCAGCCACAAACGAGGAGTCTCAGCCACAAACGAGGAGTCTCAGCCACAAACGAGGAGTCTCAGCCACAAACGAGGAGTCTCAGCCACAAAGGAGGAGTCTCAGCTACCAAACGAGGATTCATAAGCATCTTAAAGTCAACCGGAAGTGTCATTTTCTACACTATACAATGCTACAAAGCTACGAGAACAACTGCTGATGCACGAAGAAGCGGTAGACGCCTAACTGTTGTCACAAAGACAAACATCAAGCGAGTGGGGGACCGAACTCGGAAGAGCAAGGCAAATGACAAAGAAGATGATGATTTCAAGCACTTCATTGCTTCGGATCCTCAAAAATAAACTCAAACTTACTCAACTTCTTTCGAATGCCGCTAAAACAAGCGAGAATTGAGAGTAGATCAATTATTGAGTCAATGGAATCGATCATCACAATATCTTGTTCACAGATAAAAGATATTTAGTGTTAAAGGCCTTCTTTACAAACTTTACAAGCAAAATCCTTGAGTATAGGCCAGATCTGAACTGAATTGGTTTCTCGGAGTCTCGAAGATGGCTGCATTACTGCGACAGGAAAGACTCTACTCATATTGGTTGCCCAAAGTACTTGACCGAAAACTTGACTCTTCTCAAGGATGAACTCTTGCTCTAGGCTCGTAAACATTTTGGAAATAGCATTTGGACTTATTAGCAAGATGATGCACCGGCTCACAAATCCAAGAAAGTCCAAGAGTTCTGTCAAAACGATTTCCCGGACTTCTTTTCTTTTTCTGAATGGCCTAGCTATCCAGACCTCAACTCAATGGATTCTTCAGTGTGGTCGGTTCTGTAGCCAAAGCTTGTTCAAAACGCCACAAAAACATCAAAAGCTTGAAGAAATCACTGTTGAAAGCGTGGGAAGAGCTCGATACAGTCTTTTTGATCACCATTGACGCCTTCCCAAAACGCCTGCGAGCCTTCTCAAATGCTAATGGCGATCGATTAGAATTTGATATTTCATTTTCATTTTTCTTTTTTCCTCTTATCTGCCTTTCAGAACTTTATCTTGTTGCGACAATTCTGTTTTGATTAGAACTAGCTTGATTGCATTAGAATTAGCTTGATTTCATTAAAACTAGCTTGATTGCATTAGAACTAGCTTGATTTCATTAGAACTAGCTTGATTGCATTAGAATTAACTTGATTTCATTAAAACTAGCTTGATTTCATTGGACAGAGTGCACTCTGTCTAATGAAATCAAAGCTAGTTTTCTGACCTGTACGCGAATGTGTGCGATATGTTGATAGATATTGCCATCAGTGTATTGATGGGGGCAAAACTACAAAGAAGCCACTTGGGGAGGCGATGATTTTCTAGAAAATTTCCGATTTTCAGTTAGAGAAATGAATCTACTTGGAAATCTTCAGGTTCACTCCAAAGTTGTCGATCGTGAATCTCGTAGTTTTGAGAGTAAGTCTGGAAATGATTAAAGAAGTTTTTTGGTATAAGTGGATTGGTAAAGATTGTGATTGGGTAAAAGGGTTGCCAGAGTTTTGGAAAAGAGCAAAATCAAGTCAAGATCAAGGATTTCGGACGAATAACGTTGATGGTAAGATTGAAATTTCAAGGAGAAGACTTTTCAAGTTAAAGTTTTCCAATCAAATCAAAAGAAGAATTTAAAAAGCTTTGTTTCTTCAATGCTTTTGCCCCCTGTGCTTCAATGCTTTTGCTTGAATGCTCTCTGTTCAATGCTCTCTGTTCCTTAAAGCCATAGCACTGACCAAAAACACAATCCTCGACATCGCAAAGTGTCATATAAATATTCATTTGCTCTCTATCCGACCAAACAGTCAACAATTTCTCTTCTCTTGTCCCATTCATTGCCACCGTAATGAAATTGTTTGAGAAAATGTAATAAGATCTAAAGAAATCTTGAATTTCATTTACAAAACCCTAAACACTCACAAATTCCTCGCCATCAGCTCATCGGGCGGTGAAATAACGACTTTTTTGTTTTCTTTAACATTCCATAAAAATAAGGTGACTTCAGGTTGATTCTGTACACCAGCTTTTGGATACGGCACTTCCAAATAACTAAATTTTTAGATCTCTCTTTTACCTTTTATTAATCATTCTTTAACTCACTCTGTGTATTGTCGAGTGTTGAAATATTTGGGAACGTAAACTTTGTGAACGAATTGATCATCATAACGAATGTAAGCAATCATCTCACCCCGATCCGACCAAAATGTCGCACTTGGAGAGATCTCTTCTGAATTTTTTGATGAGTTTTTGACAATATGGATGTCAGCACGGAATTTGGAAAGGTTTTTACGAGCTTTGAACATGTTTTTGGGTGATCTGGATTACACGCTCGGGTTTTAGAAGGGTTTTCGCTGATTTTAAGCAATAAGTGACAAAATCAGTTAAAGTATTGGACTTTCTGGATATCACCGTACCCTCATACAGCCAATCGGCAAGACCATATCGATAGAAAGATTTTCCATTCTCAGACAAAGCGATCGCCGATCCTGGTGCTCCAGGGTCACTCTGGTAGTAGACGTTAAAATCGGAGACAAAAATCTGAAAGGAAAGATAGATTCTAGAATGGTTTGAGGCTGATCTGATGGATTAATCGAAAGTTTTCGCTTTTGCTTTTGCTTTCGATTTGACAATTCTTTCTAAAACAGTTAATAAACTTACAAAATCGTGTTTTTCTGGATTCGGATTCCATCGAAAACTCGAGATTGCTTCGAGACCTGTTCCTTTTGGACCAACAAATGTATATTTCCTAGAATATATTCAAATTTACAATAATTAAAGCCAAATTACGATAATTTTCCATCACTGATTTTAGCGATTTGGTAGAGAGAATCTTCAGAATGACGAAAACCCTGAAAAATTAAAAAAAAATTTTGAATTACTGTAATGAATCTAGAAGATTACTGTACTAGAATTATAGTTTTTATAAAAGTTAGTGCTTTAAGAAGTCATCTAAGTCACTTTTTCAATACTTACGTGAGAAAGCAACTTGCTCAACGCTACATATTTGCCTGATGGAGAGAATTTCACGCGTTCACCTGATAAATCACCTTAAAATTGTTGAAATTACCTTCCCAATCAAAAAATTGAATCAAAAACCTGTAAAACCAGCGATAAACTCAGAGTCGGGCACCCACAACTCCTCCGAGAAATTGTTCGATCGAATTATATTCAACGAGGCACCATCCTGAGCTTTTCTTATTTATTTTCAGACTATCTGGATGTCACCTCTTCTAATGGAATCGTTGGCTCGGCTGCAATGATCAAACTATCATCTGCCAACCACTTCACTGAATACATTGATCGAACGTGTTGCTTATTTGAGAGCAAATCCTCGAATGTGAAGGGTCTAAAGTTTTATTCTGGATGTCACAAGACCTAAAGAACCGATAATGAGCAGGTTTCCGTCGAATCGACACATTCCCTGTGTCCCACGCCGCCGCATCACCGACTTCGCCCAAGTTTACCGCTGGAATTTGTTTGTTTTGGTTAAACTTTTGTTTTCACTAACGTTTCTGTGTTAACAGCAAAACAACGGAGATCGCGATGCAAACAAGAACGCCTAAAGCAAAAGCGGAGACAAGGATCGCTCTCCAAGCGCAACATGTCCATTGCTGAAAATTCGAATTGATTGGATACCTTTCAGGACTCACATTTTTCTCGGCCATATGCGTTTCACTCGATCACATCATACAAATCAGAGCTGAAGAAAAGGATTGGCTCTAAAATGAGATTTGATCAATGAAAATTGCCTAGTGACATCCATAATCTATTGCAAGATCATTAAAAACTCAAGAATTTAACTAATAGTCTAGCAAAAGTTGTCCAGTGATATCCATAGTGTCCAATTCTCAATTCCACTTTTCCTCAACCACTCACTTTTGTTTGTTGTTTGTTGTGTGCGAACGAGACGAGCGATGATCTCTCTTTCGCTTTCTCTTCCAGGTAATACGTGTTGTGTTGCTCTGTTCTCGAGGTATCCCTTTCCCCCTCTTCTCTCTTTTCCTTTTCTGGGGTCACTCCTTCAATTTCCCCTTCTTCAAACAAGTTTGTCGACACCGAATACAGATGGGCTAATCGACACTTGCAAATATCCGGTAGCTCTGGAAATACTTTATAAAATAGAACACAAAGTACTGGACAATGAAATATGATATTTGAAAAACGATCGTCACTCAAAGATCGTCTCGTCTGTAACTCCCTTGTCTTGTAACTCCTGTAGTGAAGGTAAACGTCTGTAACGTCTGTAACTCCTGTAGTGAAGGTAAACATCTGTAACTTGTTGTAACTCCTCTAGTGAAGGTAAACGTCTGTAACCTCTATAACTCCTGTAGTGAAGGTAAATGTCTGTAACCTCTATAACTCCCTTGTCTTTACCGTATTTCTAAATATTAATATTACCATTGTGTAGCCGTCGAAAAGAGCTTTCAGAAATGGTATAACACTAATAGTTTAAACTCAAAGACAATGGAGTTACAGACGCGCGAAAGTGACGATCTTTTTTTCAAATATCATTTCAAATATCATTTCAAATATCATTTCAAATATCATTTCAAATATCATTTCAAATACAAATTTCATTGTCCAGTACTGTCTATAGTGGTTTTTTTGTGGAAAAATCATTTAGAGATATTGAATGGAAAGCTAAATAGGACAATTTTAAGTATTTTTGTATCAAAGTATTCCAAAATGTAAGTGAGTAATGTTCTGGCTCAATTTCTAGCTCATTCACCCGCTTTTTCAAGGCTCAATTAGCCCTGTAGTGAAGGTAGGCAAGGCTAAACCAGGTAAAGACCGGAATTTCTTGTAAGCTAACCAAAACTAGCCAAAGTTAGTCCGAAATGCGGTTAAAAAACAGCGCTTGTTAGTCCGAAATTTGGTTAAAGAACAAGCGCTTTTTCTGTTCTGTTTTGATAATATTCTGAGTGTACTTCTTGAAGTAATGAATGTAGAAATTATCAACATTTAAAAAAACGTTGTCAATGGGCGGCTTTACCTCATGAATAAAGCCAATAATAACGAGTGTAAGTTGTACAGTAAAGGAATTTCGAGAAGTTAAGTGGAAAATTTTGATTTTAAAGTTTCTAGTGACATCCAGAAGTTGGAAAAATGATGGAAAAGGGTTTAATTGATCAACTCAGAGGCTTCGAGGCACCTCGTTTAGCTTTTGATGAGCCGATTATCACTTTCGAGAAAGTTATGTTGGCCTCAAAGATTGGTGAGTGTGAAAAATGGTATTGAAATGTGAAATTGATTTCAGAAGCTCACGTGGGAATCATGCGACCGCCAAAGTTCGATCCAACTGAAACGTATCCCGTTTTGTTGGATGTGTGAGTTGACGGGTAGAAATGATAGAATTCAAATTTTGTTTTCAGTTACGGTGGTCCAAATTCCTACATTAACAGCTTGGAGACGCCGTGGGATTTCTTGGTATACCTTTGCTCAACAAGACAGGTGAGGGAAACGAAATGGAATTGGATTTGATTGATTGATTGATTGCTAAATTTATGTTGGTCTCACTTAAATCAATCAAAATGAAAAAGCTTAAATCAATATTAAAAACAGAATAGCTAAAAGTCGAGGAACTTCCGGAAAAAAAAAGTGAATGATGAAAGAAAGAGATTTCAAGAGAAAAAGATAGAAACCCGATCAAAACAGCCGTCTCATTTCTCATCGAAACACAAGAGTCTTTCCATTTAACTTCTCAGTGTAATGCATCACACACCGATTAGATTTTTATGAGAAAAAAAAGCCCATTCAGTTGGTTTCACAAAATGTAACCACAATGATCCCTGGAGAGCAATCAGAGGTCAGTCATTCGAGTCGAGAAAGAAAAAGGTGATGAATGAGTTGGAGAAAGTTTGGAAAAAAAAGGTTCCTGTCTAGATTAGCCTAAGCCAAGTTTATCAATGAATTCCAGAAAATTCAAAAAACTTGATTATACGATTTTTTTCGGCTTTTGTAGCCAACTATAAAATCAAAAATTCTATTTCATTTTAATTCATCAAATTTATGCTTGAATGTGACTTGTGAGCACCAATTTGACTATTAAAACAGTGATTGGATCGAAGTGCCTTGGAAACTCTAGACACTACACTGATGAAATGTTACGGAGGCTTAAAAAAGGTTTCAGTAGATAGAATGAGCATAACACTGAGTGATTCGTGAATGCTGGAATGCACGAAAGTAAGCACTTACAAGAAGGATGGGGTTTTTCTTTTCTTTTTTTCTTTTTTCCACCCACCCAGGTACTTGTGATTGAGATGAATGTGAGAAAATGCGAAAATGAGTCGACAAATTTGATTAGATTGAAAAATGGGTAGACTGTGTTCCAGGATCAAAGTTTTTTCTTTCTTTTTTTCACAAATCTTTCTTTCACTTTCACTTTTTTTTCCTTCAAATCATTTGTTTATTTTCATTTGCTCTCAAACAAAAGCTGAAAAAAAGAGCGCCGAAAAATAGAATGAAAAGAAAAAGGAAGTGTGAAAGGAATAAAGAAAGTAGCTCTATTTTTGGATGTTTTCGGGGATTTGGTAGAGGTTTGAGTTTACAAAATTTCCTTTCAATTGCATTTAAAAAGTCAAATTTACAGTGAAAGTCGTGTCAATGTTGAAATGTTTCCAAATTATCTTGAAGTAACTCCCCCGATTGCCGATTTGCAAGCATTTCACATGGTTTCATTTCACGATTTTGTGGTATCATCCTAATTCAGAAAGCCAAGAAACGATTTGATACTGATTCTGATTTCAAAGTACAGTCGAACCTCTCTATAACGAACCTCGATATAACGTAAGCCGTGACCGGTGCCGGCCGACGTTAAGCTATATAAAACGGCACTCTATATAACGTAAACCTCTATATAACGTAAGCTATAGCCGTCCCGTGAGTTACGTTATAGAGAGGTTCGACTGTACGTGCCTATAAGTGTGTTGTAAAGTTACAAGTTAAAAAGGCAAATTCACATTGAAAATTATTTTTAAATTTGAATATTTGACGGTTTTTGAGGAAATTTACATAAAACCGATCAATTTTTCTCAAAAATATTCGATATTGAAAAGTTTTCGAATTTTTCAAATGTGGGAAACCAGTTTTTCTTTTCTGGTTGTCGCAAATCGATGAGCCTTTTTTTTCAGCCGATTTCCCGCCGTTACTCGAAATTACTCCCAGCAGAGTCCTCTTTATTATTAGAAATTCCAGAAGAAAAGCTGCATTTCAGTTGAAATTATGTAAATTTACAAGAACTAGTCTTTATCTGAGTATTCAATAAGGTTGTGAGAATGAAAAGGGAAATTCTGAGTGTTCTGGAAGGCACACTGATCGTTAAGAGTCAAAAATAAGAGAAAACAGACTTCTGAGGAAAATTCTAAGTGTTCTGGAACTCACACTGATCGTTAAGAGGTAAAATTAAGAGAAAGAACTTCTGAGAGAAATTCTCAGTTCTGGAAAGCACATTGATCATTAAGAGTTAAAATTAAGAGAAAACAGAAACTTTGAAATTTTTTGAGCTTTCTGGAACTCACAATAAACAACTAGACAATAAAATTCAGCGATTTTAGAAAAATTGAAAAAATATTGTTCAACTTCTAGAGAACTTTTTCACAATGATGTTTCAAATCGGAAAAGCTGCGTGAGAAAATTTTTTTCAAAGCAAGAGAAACAGATTTTGATGTCAATCGGAAAATGGAGAGAGAGGCGTGACTGAGAGTTCGGCCATTTCAGCCTTCAAGGGACAAGAAAAGAGTTTGTGGGGGGGAAATATTTGAAAAGAAATTGTCTGAGGAAGAGACCCAAAGGTCTGTTTTGTAATCGGATCCGATTCCCTCAACCTTTGTCTTCCCAATTCCTTTTTTTTCGACTTCAATAGTTCAATAGAAAAGATTAATGCATTTTGGAATTTGATTTTTCTTTGGCTCTTTAAAAGTTGATCATTCTAATCATCATTTTAATCATTTTTATATAAAAATTGTGTTAAATAAACGATTTTGGAGTAATTTTTGACTAAAATGAAGTTTTTTTGATGAATTAAACAATCAAAAACTTTATTTTATTCATCTTTCAACAAAACTTGATTACTCAAAAGCTTATAAAACTTTGAGATTATATTAAAAATCAAAAACCTCCATTAGAGATTTACTAGAAGCTTTTAGTTTTATATTGCAAATATTGGGAATTGTTGGATTTAAGCCAGAGTTTTCGAGTTAGAAATGAAATTGCTAAACTTTTGATTGATTGCAACTATTTGGTCTTGAAATGTTACACCAACGCCGGCCTTATCATCGATTGGTGGTTAGTGGAATGCTTTAAATGCTTTAAACGGTTAGTGGAATGCTTTCAAATTGTTAAAGGCATCATCATCCCGATCCCCTTTTTGTCTGGTATCTTTGAATTCGGTTCTCTAGGCCTCCATAGGATACCCCATTCTAGGATGGGGGGTATCTAGGATTGGGGTATCTTTTATACACAGTGGAGGATACCCCCATCCTAGGATACCCCCATCCTAGGATACCCCCATCCTAGGATACCCCCATCCTAGGGATACCCCCATCCTAGGATACCCCCATCCTAGGATACCCCCCATCCTAGGATACCCCCCATCCCTAGGATACCCCCATCCTAGGATACCAACCCCATCCTAGAATCCCCCATCCTAGAATCCCCCATCCTAGAATCCCCCATCCAGGTGGCCTTTTCTCATACCCGAACTTTCCATCTCCTCTAAAAGCTTCCACAGTTTCTTCGAGTTAAATTATGGAAGATTTTACCCCCTCATATTCTTGATATTCTCACCTTACCTAGATTTAAAACCGCAATTTCGGCACTTGATTTGACTGCTCTGTGATTCTTGAGGTATCTATTTATCTTTTGGGTGAATTTTGAGTGATGTCCCAGGTAATTATTGTGATTTTGTTTTGTCGCTATTCAACTGAAAAAAAGCATATAAATATATAAACTTAAAACCTTCTTTTTAATTGACCTGGATAGCATAGAAGTTATTGAAAGAGAAAAAAAGAAAAAAATTATCTTATCGAAAGAAATCTTATCGAAATTGTCTCAATCTATTCAAGTAGAATGTTTTAAAGTGTGAAAAATGAAGGGTACAAAAGTAGAATGAATGAGAAATGACTAGTGGAGTGAGTGGGATGACTAGTGGAAAGGGGATTGCATTGAGAAAAGCATGGACATTGAGAAAAGCAGACAAATCACTCATTTGTCTTCTTTCTCTATTCGTTTCTCGTTCCCATTTTGTTTCTCTCTTTTTAAACAATAGAAAAATTGAGTCATTTTTGCGGTTTTTAAGAGAAATCTCTTTCTCTCTTTAATCTCTTTAATCATTAAGTAAATTGAATGAAATTTTCTTTATTTTAAATATGATGAAACTGAAGCTTTTGCTTTAAATTTTTATAAATTTAAACATTTTAGTGTATTGAAATTGAAATTTGAGATTTTTTAACGATTTTTAACAATTTAACATTGTAAAAATAATGATATTATGAAAGATTTGAAAAAAATTGGATACTTTATACATCCAGAAAGACTCATCTCGGTGAAGCAGCTCCATCCGAGACTTCTCGGTTAACGATTTTCGATCGACTGATCACTTTACTTCACTTTACTTCCCTTTTTCTCTCTCTTCTTCACTCTACTTCCCTTCCCCTTCCTTCTCCCTCCTTCCCTCTCCTCTTCTTCCCCTTCTTCCCCCTCCTTCCCCCCTCTTCCCTCTTTCCCCCTCTTTTCCCCCCCCCCCCCTCCTCTCCTCCCCCCTCCCCCCCCTTCCCTCCCCCCCCTCCCCCCCCCCCCCCCCCCCCCCTCCCCCTCTCCTCCCCTCCTCTCCCTCCCTCTCCTCCCCCCCCCTCCCCCCCCCCCCCCCCCCCCCCCCCAAAAGCAGGGCCTTGCTTAACCAGGGGGGAAATTGGAAGAAGAAAAAAAAAAAAAAAAAAACAAAAAAAAAAAAACAAAAAAAAAAAAAAAAAAGGGAAAAAAAAAAAAAAAAAAAAAAAAAAACAAACAAAAAAAAGGAAAAAAAAAAAGAAAAAAAAAAAAAAAAAAGGAAAAAAAGGGAAAAAAGAAAAAAAAAAAAAGAGAAAAAGGGAAAAAATAAAAGATATAAATATATTTATATTTTTTAAAAAAAAAAAAAAAAAAGAAAAAAAAAATTAATAAAAAAAAATATAACCCAAAAAAAAAAAGAAAAAAAAGAAAAAAAAAAAAAAGAGAAAAAAGAGAAAAAAAAAAGAGGGGGAAAAATTTGAGGAAAAATTAAAAAAAAAAAACCCAGACGGGGCGCCCCCCCCCCCCGGCCCCCCCCCTTGAATGATCACTCTATTTCACTCTACTTCAAAACCCGTCAAAAGTTGTCAACTTCTTGCTTAACCGAGTTGAATCTCTGTGAATTTCTAACCGAAAAGTACCGAAGCAAACGTTGTCCGAAGCATCACAAGTTGTCAGCTTCGAGGCAAACGGTTCATAATGGGCGCGGTTTAAGCTTTTAGTCAATAATTTTGCAATAAACGACCAAAACCGAAGTACAAAAAGTTGATAATCAATTGAGAAAACGATAGACAAATGAGAAAAACGAGTACGGAAATGAGAAATGAGAAAATGGGAGAAATTTTTCTTTGAATGAACAAGATTTAGACTTAGTCGGGAAATGATGACAAAAACTTTTCCTTTTTGAATCATCAAAACCGAGATTCGTTAAAGATTTCGATCAAAATTGTAGCTAAATTTAAACGAATTGATCTTTAAACATTTCGATTCGCTTTCCTGGAACGCACAATAGCCAAATAGCCAATCTTGGTCACAATTCCTTTGACAATTTCTCTAAAACTCATCCACCAATCCACTTGATCGGACACTCGAATCATTTTCAGCCTCAAATAGCCCCTTTTCTTTGGATTTAGATCATGGAAATTTCCATCTGGAGTGCACTAAAGGCTAAGCAAAGGTTTGAAATAAAGAAAGAACAAAAAGAAGAGCTTACCGTATTTTCTGTAATAGTAGTGCAGTCTATAATAGTAGTGCAGGCTGAAGGGGGGTTGAAAAAATAGTAGTGCGCACTACTATTACAGAAAATACGGTATCTAGATTTCACAAAGTCTCCAAACTTCTCTAAACTTCGTCAAAACCCAAAAAAAAAAACTTGGTGAAAAGGGAAATTTTGTGGTGACAACTAGTTGAAACAAAAACAAAAACGAGTTTGCTTTTGGGTAGGTTTCGGTTTTCAAATTGGACAAAGAAAGAGTTTTGGGGAGATTTAAAGGAAAAACAGAAGACTTTTAAAGGAAACAAAAATTCTTTTTCGCACTTTTGAGTGAGTGAGAGTGAGAGAATTGAATGAAAGACGGGAAATTGTGAATTTTGTGATTGTTGAAAGTATTTCATTCATTTGATTCATTTTATTCATTTAATTCATTTAATTCATTTTATTCATTTTATTCATTTTAATTCATTTAATTCATTTTATTCATTTTATTCATTTAATTCATTTAATTCATTTTATTCATTTTATTCATTTTATTCATTTTATTCATTTAATTCATTCACTCAAATATTCATCTTTTAACAACTCTTCAGTCAATTGGACATCGGTTAAGTGATTGATTTTGAGGAAAGTGTGAGCGTCTGTAAAGCCCTGGAAAGTTTTGATTTCATTTTCTAATGTTTATATTCTTTGAAATTTCTAGCTCACCTGTCGATAGTATTGTCGTAAAACGTCGACTGGTGGCGGGAATAAAGCATGCTTTCCACGGATTAGATTACGGAGATTTGCCTAAAGTTATGGAAAAGATTTCCTGAACAAAACGGTCTTCGGTTAGCTCAAGCTTTTGATCTACAAAAGATTTTTGAATCCAAAGAACGTCTCCACTTTTCCGATGAATGCAAAACCCCGAAATATTAGCTTATTCTAAATTTGACAGTATGGATTTTGACTTAAAACATTACCTTAAAATTAAAAAACAATTCTGAGTTTAACTTTAAAAGAGTATCAATTATTGGTTAGTATCTAGGTTCTTTGCTAGCAGATTTGAGCTTTTTGACTCCTCATCTCAGTGAACGATCTGCATTTTTTAATTCAAATGGTTTTCTGGTAAACGAGAACAAGCAAACTTTATGTTAATCAGCTTTGTTAATCAAACGGGATTGCAAACAAAGCTGACAATAAACTCTTGAGGCATTCTCTCGATTGGTTATCTTTATCCAATGGAATTCAATAGAATCCAATGGAATTCAATTCAAATCATTTACCCTGATCAAATGTTTTCCAAAATCGAATGCCCATGGATATGTGAAAGGCGGGGGATCGTTTGGAGCAATGTCAGCATTTCCTAAAATCATTCCCCTAGAATTACTTACCGTAAACACTGTAATAGTACCCCACCCCCCAGAATGACGGTGCGGAGCGTTGAGTAGTCTAGCTTTGAACGAGTTTTTCTCGACACTGGTTTATGCTACAATGTGCGCTTAGGTATCAAAAAATAGCTGAAATTCAGGGCTATTTTTTGATATTAAAGTGCACATTGTAGCATAAAGCAGCGCGGAGAACGGGATGTTTAAAGTTAGACTACGCAACCATCCCGAAAAAACTGGTTTTTCTCGACACTGGTTTATGCTACAATGCGCGTTTAGATATCAAAAAATAGCTGAAATTCAGGGCTATTTTTTGATACCAAAGCCGTATTTTTTGAAAGTACAGGGGCTTTAAAAAAAAAATGAAAAACTAAAAACTAAAAAGTTTTTGCGACTACGCGACTTTACGATGGGGTTGGGGTAATATTAAAGTATTTATGGTAATTGAATCATACCGGAAAACGGTGATACAGTAATCGTTTTAATATCACTCCAATCTGGCAAATTATTCGCATAAAAACCATCAAAATAAGTCTAAAATTCGAAATTTGTTCAATTTTCGATCAAAAACTCAGCACATTTCCGTCGATTTTTGGGAAATCCGCTTGAAAACCCTTGCTGTAGCTGCAAAATTTTGACTTTTAAGCAAAACAAAAACTAATGAAACCCTGGAATGTAACATGAGGCCAACAACAACTCGATCAAATGCTCCCGATCACGGAATTTTGTCACCAACTCGTTTCTCATTGTCTGAATTTTTGATTTTTTGATTCAGCTTTAATATCATACAATCATTTTACCTTGTAATTCGTCAATGAAATCATTAAACGACCCTGTGCTCGCGAGATATCCTCCGGAATGTGCTCGTCGACGATTTCAAGCAATCTCAAGTCGAATTTGACAGTTTTAAATGAAATTTCGAAAATCCTGGAACACAGCACGGCTTTTCGTTTAAAGTTGAGAGTGTTTTCGAAAGCTTTTTCAACTTGATCTCATCAAAGCTCTTTTTCTGAATCCAGCTACAATTTACAGACTTGAGAATCGAATTTTAAGTGATCCTGGAGTGCACGAAGATCTATGAAAATAATAGATTTCAAATTTTAGTCTTTTAAAAATTTGCATAAATAATCGATTTATGGAATCAATTTTTTTAATCCCTTTTCTACCAAACAAACACCTCTTTTGAAGTACATATCCAGGCGTCAATGCTCCATAGGGTAAACGATGCAATTCGTGAGCCATCTTGTAAAAAGTGGCCAGCCCTTTCAGCAAACTCTCCGGTCTCAACGCCAACAACGACGCGACAAGCGCTCCAGCCGACGCTCCACCCACTCGTGTCACTTTTGACATCATTAACTGAAAAAATCTCGATTCTGGAAGGCACAAGACTTCTTGGAAACTTTTCCATGTTTATATAAACAGAATGAGGCTCCGATATGGTAAGTTCCAAGAAAGCCGCAGCCACTCAATGAGAGAGCCACTTCTTTCACATCTGAAAAGGTTTTTAGCTAATCTGGAACGCATTTCAAGTTTCTAGAATTCGAGTTTCGGTTAGAGAAAGAAACCTGCAATTTTCAGTCTAGCCACATCAGGTCGAATTCGCATTTTTCGCTGATGAAATAAGGGTAAAAAACATTTCGAGATGTTTTGAGTTTTTGTCTTTGTTTTCATAAACAAAACAAAGATTTGGCAGTCTATTTTGCGCCCAAAAGATGTAGAGAGGATTGGGGTGTACGGCTAGAGCGGAATTCAAAGTGAAGAAAGAGGAAAACTTGCCGTAAGAAATTCATTTTGCCAAAAAAAATCCACTCACTTAATAGAAAATATTTCACCAAGAATACCTAGAAATGTCCTTTTTTTTCCAAATCTCTCTTGAGTAAAACTTGACCAGATTTTGAATTTAATCGCCACAAATCGAGAATTCGAAAAGTTCAAATCCTATTTTTCATCGTCAAACTGATATCATAGACAAATTCAAATGGAAATTCAAATCGCTTCCTCGCCAAAGCCTGCTTTCCACTGAAAAAAATCAAGTTACTTGATGAAAAGAATATCTTTGAAACGACTCACGCAAACACAAACTTTAAACCAAAGCATTGAAATGAAGACAATCTACACAAAAATATCCAAAAATGTTCTTAAAGAATTAAAAATTTACTAGCGCCTTTTCTTTTTAAATTCGCCTCTTTTCCCTCCCCATTCACTGCTTTTTATTTTGAGTGTTGGTTTCCGATTTTTAGGAAACTTTAGTTTTAAATCCTTTTTTCAAATGCGTTAAAGATTTTTCCAAAAATCTAAGCACACTTTTTAAAAAACGATTATTTAAAATCAATCTTATTAATTTCTTTTAATTTCTTCGATTGTACACCGTATTCTCTCGTAGTTCAGCCTGAATTCCTCGAAATCTCGAGAATCGCTTATCAGAACCTATCGATGTGGGGCTCGGAAAATGTAGCTGTAGCTTCTGTAAAAGCTTTGAAACTGTAAAATAGTCATCAACTTGGCTCGCCGGGGTGCAATACTATTAGAAGGTTCACCCTAAGCTTTGCCTAAATTCCTCGAAATCTCGAGAACCGCTTATCAGAACCTATCGATGTGGGGCTCGGAAAATGTAGATGACGATGAGAGCTTGTGGGGGATTTCAGTGTTGAGCTTCTAGGAAAACTTAGAAACTATAAAATAGTCATCAACTCGGCTCGGCACGGTGCACTACTATTAGAGAGAAAGAGAATAGAGCAAATAGCTTTGGCAGATTACGGTAACATCTGTGAGGTGATTTCTCAGGTATTTGATTTCTAGATTCATAAAATCTCCTTATTTTTAACATTACGATAAACCTAACCCTTTACCAATTTGTAGAGAAAACATCACTATCACCACTATTTTACGCTCTTTTAGTCGATTTGGCGTTTTGCCAGATGGACTAACGGTTGATCTGAAAAGAAAAGAGCTCGTGTTTCCTTTTTATTTCCATTTTAGATTTGTTCATTTTATTAAAAAGTTGATTTTCTAGATGTCGAAAAACATGAAAACTCCAACAAATGTGAAAATTTTAACGAATGATATCGCCGTTGTTCGAATGAAGAAAATGGGGAAACGATTTGAAATCGCTTGCTACAAAAATAAAGTACTCAATTGGAGAAATCGAAGTGAAAAGGACATCGATGAAGTACTGAAAACACGTCAAGTATTCACAAATGTATCCAAAGGACAACTAGCAAAGAAAGATGAGATTCAAGCAGCTTTTGGCATTGATGATCATTTTGAGGTTTGCAAATTGATTTTGGAGAAAGGAGACCTTCAAGTATCTGATAAAGAAAGACAAGCGACGAATGAGAATTCGATTAAAGAAGTCGCACAATTGATCGCGGATATGGTGGTAAATCCAGAGACCAAGAGACCAATTCCTCCATCGACTATTAATAAAGCTTTGGCTGAGATCGATTTCTCATTGAAACCGAATCGATCAACAAAGCAACAAGCTTTAGAAGTGATTCCGAGATTGAGAGAATCGATGAAGATACAGAGAGCAAAGATCAGGTTGAGAGTTGCAGTTGCAACGAAAGAAGCAAGGAATTTACAGGGAAAGTTGAAGTTATTATTTGACGAGATTGAGGTCGAGAATTGGGATGAACAGGGATTGGAGTTGATTGGATTAATCCAACCTGGAGCCTTTAGAATTATCGATGAAATGGTGAGAAATGATGGGAAAGGACAGGCAAGAATCGAGATTTTGTCGTTAAAAGATGTGGCTGAGGGAGAGTTGGAGAGCTTGTGAATATAGAGTTTTAAATTTGCTTTAAATCTGCTTTAAATCTACTTTTAATCTGCTTTTAATCTGCTTTAAATCTGCGTTTTGATCTCGATTTGTGATTGAATTTGATCTCTTCTATTCTGATATAATAAATTTACAGGATTAATGCAATGATCAATGATTAATGCAATGATTAATGCAATGATCAATGATTAATGCAATGATCAATGCAATGATCAATGATCAATGCAATGATCAATGCAATGATCAATGATTAATGCTTCCAGGATCGATGCTCTGGATAAAATGCGAGAATCAAATGTTCTCAATTTTATTAAACGAGCAATCACAGTGATGGAAAATCAAAGAAATGAAAAAATGGAAAAGGAAATAACGGTGAGCCTTTGAAGAGTTTGATTAGGAATTGAAAGAGAGAAAGATCTTTTTGTAAACAAGTTTTCAGGAATTCGATTGCAATGGAATCATCGCTTCAGCTTTCATCCCCGAACCACCACCGATTAAATTGCTTTGTGGTTAGTTTTTAAGAAATTCTTTACTCTAAATTCTGTCTTAGAATCTCTATTTTTCTGTTTTTCTATTTTTTAATCGAAAAAAAGACTAAATAAATCAATAATTAATAATTTAGAATAAGTAATAAATGAGATAAGCTTAGTCTTTATGATTCAATTCATTTTTTGAAACTTACAGCTTTAATTCGTTTAAAATCATTTTAAAAGATGATTATTTATCTAAAAACATAAAAACATATTTAAAAATGATAATTTTCTTACCCGTTATTTTCTTACTCAAAAGGGATCCTTTTTGAATCTCCAAATGCATTTGAGGACCTTTAATTATTAATTATTAATTCATTATATGTATATATTTTCAAAAATAGCATTTTAATACTGTCAATATGTTTATTAGGTTTAGTTTTTTAATTTTAATACTGTCTTTTACGTTTTAATACTGGCAATATGTTTATTAGGTTTAGATCTATCCATATCTCCATAAAGGAGAATCTAAAGTCAGTCTAAAGTCAATCTAAAGTCAATCTAAAGTCAATCTAAAGTCAATCTAAAGTCAGTCTATAGTCAAGTTCTAATCTAAAGTTCAAAGAGATAATCAAAACAGCGCATCGGCATTCAAAATAATGCGATTCATTTGTGTTTCTCAGTTTCATTGAACATAGAAAATGATTAGCTATCTGTTAAATTTCTTTTGAAGCCGTTTAGAACAAATCTGGAAGGAAAATATCAAATATTGTAAAGAAAGCTCAACAAATGTGATCAACGGACAATCAAACAGCTCTTGTAATATGCCAAAAGAGATTAACTGAGCTTTTCTTGACACCAAATTCTGTTTTAATTGATCTCAAAGTATGCAAAATGAAGGTAATTTTATTCTGCATCAAATAAGAATAACAAAAACACATAAAAACTTAACGACAGAGCGGTTATTTTGCTTGTACACGGCTGTTTGTACTTGTACACGGCTGTTTGTACTTGTACACGGCTGTTTCTACACGGCGCTTTGATCAGCTCTCAGATTTTGAGGGATTAGGTGATGTCATTCTATTAGAGAATGTCATTCTAATACAACATTTACGATAATTTATAAATTTAATAAGATTTTCAGATGAAGAAGAAATAGCGCTTTCATTTTCTGGGGCTGGCTTCTTGGCTGCATATCATTTCGGAGTGACAGCTTGTTTAGTGAAAAATGGAGAAGTTTGTTATGAGAATTGACATCAAATCAATCAATTTAATTATAAAAAATCGATTTCTCAAGTTTCAGGAATTGTTGAAACGTGTGGAAAAAGTTGCCGGCTGCTCGGCGGGGAGTTTATGCGCCACGCTAGTCATTTTAGCTCCAAATCGATTAGAAGAAGTAAAACTTTGTCATATTTGATTTTTATTTAAACAGTATTTCAATATTGAGTTAACCAAAAAATAGTTTTAACTATTCAGGCAAGACTTGACACCTGCAATTTAGCTGCTGAAGTTCGAGCACAACCCTTTGGAGCTTTAACACCTGGATATTATTTACATGAAAGGTTGGAAGAGTCTTGTTTTAAATCAATTTCAAATCAATTCCAAATTCAGAGTGAAATCCCTTGTTGACAAGTATATTCCTGACGATATTTCAGTGGCAAATGGCAAATTATTAATTTCGGTGACAGAAAAGTCGACGAGGGTAACGATTCGCTTCATTAAATCGCTACAAAATCTTGTTTTAGGAAAACAAAATGATCTCAGAGTTTGAAACGAGAGATGAGCTGATCTCAGCGCTCTCCGCTTCGTGTTTCATTCCGTTTTATAGTGGACTCGGATGTTTACCACCACAACTTCGAGATCAAGCAAGTCGATCAAAAATCAAAACTTAATTACTCTAGCTGTTTCTAATTAAGTTTCTAATAGCTGTCTCTAGCCTCTAGCAATGTCTCTAACTTAATTACTCTGGCCAACTTGTTTCTAATTAACTTTCTGGGTTAAATGCTGATTTGAGTCGACTTATATTTTACAAAAGACAGTTTTCTCTCAATTTTTACCAAATTTATTACAGTTTACAATTTCAATAACTAAACAGGATAACTAACTAAACTAACTAATATAACTAATCTAACTAACTAAGTTAACTAATCTAACTAACTAAACTAACTAACTAATCTAACTAACTAAACTAACTAACTAATCTAACTAATCTAACTAACTAAACTAACTAGTCTAACTAACTAATCTAACTAATATAACTAACTGATCTAACTAATATAACAAACTAAACTAACTAACTTTCAATAACTAACTAAACAGTTAAAAACTAAAATTAAGAAACAAACTTTCTCGTTTATTCAAAATCCCTTTAATTGTCCTTTTAGTTATTTTAACTTTACTCAACAGCTATCTTTTAAAATTCTGATTTAACAAGTGAAATCGTTGTAGTCGATTACATATTACCGTATTTTCTCTAATAGTAGTGCACCCTGAGCATCGCCTAAATTCCTCGAAATCTCGAAGACCGTTTATCAGAACCTATCGATGTGGGATCGGAAAATGTAGCCGACCATGAGATCTAATGGGGGATTTGAGTGTTGAGCTTCTGCAAAAGCTTCGAAACCGTCAAATACTCGCCAACTCGGCTCGCCGGGGTGCACTACTATTAGAGAAAATACGGTAGAAAACGAAATCTCTACTGGGACTAAAGTTATGTGGTGAACAGAGAAACAAACCAATTTTGCTTCTTTATAATAAATAAAATCTTCATTCTCTAGGAATTCGTCGATGGTGGCCTTAGCAACAATCTGCCACGAGTTGACGGGATGAGAACGGTGGCCATCTCTCCATTCGCCTCACATGATGCCGAAATCTCTCCCCTCGTCAACACGGCAGCTGATTGGATGATCACACTTGGGCAACAGTCGATTAAAGTTTGTAAAACATGATTTAATTGAGAGGCAATCGCAAAGACAAGCAAAGAAAGCTTCATTTACAAGAATGGAAGGGTTAGACTCAATGGTTGTTGATGATTTTCTAAAGAAAAGTTTAAAATCTAAAAGGTTATACAATTTTGTTATTCCCCGCAAAGTTAGCATATCTTAAAGCTTTGTTTTGAAGCTTTTAAAATACAAAAATTGCAGCAGTATAAAAGGATTGATGCAGATGGGAAATTTTTCGAGAATTTAATACCAAAATTACCTTAAAGTTTTAAGTTCTAAAGCTAGATCGAAAGCTATTTGATAGGTTTTCAATCAAATCCTTCATTACAGCTAAATCGTATCAATGGTGTTCGTGCAATGGATGCTTTATTTCCGCCACGCCCCGACGTCGTTCAGCGATATTATGAAGAGGGATTTTCCGATGCTTTTCGTTTCCTCTGTCTCAACAATCTCATCAAGCGACAAAATGGGACACAAGTTTAAATTGGATTCATTTATCTGCAAAAAAGGCTTGTTTGCAAAAAGGCAAAAAGGCTTTTCTTGGTTCCAGACCGAAAGTACAGTCATTTCCCTGTTATAAATAATTCAAGGAATCGGGAAAAGTGTTACTTAGAATGGCGACGACTATAGAGGTTTTTGGTTTGCTGAGAATCATCACATTACTTTATAAGACCTTGTTCATTACCCTAAAAGATATTAGTAAAGAAAAACTTTTAGAAAAGGCAAACAAGATACCGTATTTCTTCGAATAGAAGACCGGGTAAAGAGTATGATCGCGTACTCCTGCGTAGCAGCCCTTTTTAAAACTTCTTTTCTGCACAAAAGCTTTCAATGAAGTGCTATAGAGCTGGAAAATGGCTCAAAAATCTGTTAGCTCATTTGGCATTTTTGAATCATTTTCCAGCCCTATAGCACTTCATTGAAAGCTTTTATGCAGAAAAGAAATTTTAAAAAGGGCTGCTACGCAGGAGTACGCGATCATACTCTTTACCCGGTCTTCTATTCGAAGAAATACCGTGTATGAGCACAAAAGGAAAATGATTTTTTCGATTAATGATTATGAAATGAAAGAATAATTATGAAGGTCTTTTAAAAGAACACATTTTAGCAATTAGCTGAATATCTTTTGAGTTCAAAAAGCAATTACTTTATAGAGTGCGAAATTTTTACATCTTTCTTCATAATTATCATATCGAATATTCTCGAAGCTCTACAGCCTTGCCTTTTCCAGCAAAAAAAAAGGGTGCACAAATGTCTAGGTGCGCAAAAAAAAAAAGGTCGCATTTGTCCCACCCCTCTTTATCTTTATCTTTACCTTGAAATTCTTTTACTCATAAGAGGCGGATAATTTGTTCTAATGTAATATTAGCACTGGCCGGGAAATTTTTGATGAGCTATTTATAACGGCGGGGATGACTGTACATAAAAAGACCCCTATTTAGCTTTTTTCTTTATCGTTATTTTCATTAAAATAGCCCTTTGCTTTTGACTTGTGTCGAAATTGTATACCGAAATTATATACCGAAATTATATATAATTACATACATATCGATGTCATTTTTATTCATTTTTATGCATAATCTTTGTTTCTTTTGCATTCTTTTGCATTCTTTTGCATTCTTTTGCATTCTTTTGCTTTCTTTTGCTTTCTTTTGCTTTCTTTTGCTTTCTTTTGCATTCTTTTGCATAATTTCCCTATCAATCCGGTGATTCTAGTCGAAAAATGCTTGCCAGTGCCTCAACTTTTCTTGCCAACTTTGTGAATGAAAGTTTTATTGAAGTTTTATTGAAGAAATAAATCCTTTTATTTAACAAATATTAATCGTGAAAAGAGTTTTCTTTTAACTATTTAAATAGAAATAAAAAAAATTGAATTGATTTAAATTTAAAATGCAGATATGTCGATGGTTGGCCTTCTTTGTGGGCGAATATTCCGTTTTCTTCAATCATTTCTCGGCATTTTCAAGCGAGCATTGTGCTTTTTGAGGAAAAGAGACAATAATATTGGAGAATTGCCGTTTACAGGTTGGGAAAAATGAAAAATTGAAGAAATTTGTCAGATTCTAGTTTTAAATGTAGGTTTTTAGCTTTTAGAACAGGCTCTAAACAAGCTCTAAACAAGGCTAGAGTTGTTGGGGAATTGAACAAGATTCTGTAGTCATTTTTCTTTCTTTTCTATCACAAATCTTTCATCTTTGTATACAAAAATCTTATTTTAGAAAGAAAATTGATTTGTGTTTAGGAAATCGATAAGATTTCCTGAAAAATCGATGAATTTAGTCGCTGTTCAACGGTCTCCATCCGAAGATTCACTACAATACAGCCAAAAACCTGTTGACTCATGGGATTCAAGTTGGGAACAAAAAGCTGAAGTTGATGGAAAGATTGAACAGTATCGATTGGAACAAGTTAGTGAAAAATTGAAGAATTTGGATTAACAATTGAAGGCTTAATAATCAAAGGCTTAATAATCAAAGGCTTAATAATCAAAGGCTTAATAATCAAAGGCTTAATAAGCAAAGGCTTAATAATCAAAGGCTTAATAATCAAAGGCTTAATAATCAAAGGCTTAATAAGCAAAGGCTTAATAATCAAAGGCTTAATAATCAAAGGCTTAATAATCAAAGGCTTAACAATGATTCCAGGAAAAACAGCGAACAAAATCCGTTGAAGCATCGGATGAGCCAAATTTCTTTGATGACATGGCTCCAGATATTAAAAAAGCGAAAAAGGTTGAAGAAGTGTGGGGATTTTAAAGCTTTCTATGTTTCCAGGTTCTTCTGAAAACAAAACGATCCGGTGTACACCAATCGAGAAATCTTTTCGATTTTAATAATGACGGGATCACAGCTCTGACAACGGTTTGTAAATAGTTGGATTGAGTAAAAGATTATTAATCAATTAATAAGAATTAATCATTAAATTTATTCTAAATATAGTTTAGAACATTTTTAATAACAAAAATTAGTCATTTAAGTCATGTTACTTAAAAAAAAAATGTTAAATTTAACCTTTTGTAATAACATTTTAGTTAAAAACATCAATTTTTAACGAATTTTTGTGTAAATTGATTAATTTTCTGGATTTTTAGAAATTTCTCCTTGTGCAAATAGAAAATAAGCAATTTTGCCGACTAAATCATCACCTAGACACCCATCTTTTTCTTTCTTTTTCTTTCATTTCCATTTTAAAAACTGTACCGAAATCCTGGGAATCGGCTTTTCCCCCCATCCACTGGCAATAAATTCTAAACCTTTCCCAAAAGACATTCACGATTTTATCTTTTCTTCCATCTTTCCCCCTAGGCGTCACCAAGGCGCGCGAAAAAACTTCCCTGAAAACCGGGGATTCCTTCTCTCCTTCTTTCAACCTTGATCCTAATCGTTGCTTGATTTTAAAGCTTAAACAAACAAAACTATGGATGTCACAAAACATTCCTAAAGATTTAAAACATCCCTGAAAACCGGGGATTCCTTCTCTCCTTCTTTCAACCTTGATCCTAATCGCTGCTTGATTTTAAAGCTTAAACAAACAAAACTATGGATGTCACTAAACATTCCTAAAGAGTTAAAAAGAAAAGAAAATTGTTTTAATAATTTTCAAATTTTGAAAGCCAATATATCAAATTTTTTATTTAAAAACAATTGCATTTGAATAAAGATCAATGAGATACAACCGGTTCCTCGATTTTCGGCGCCTGATTCTCTTTCTGTAGATCGTACTTGCTTTGGAAACGCTCCAAACGCAGCTTTAATAGATTCAATCGGTGTTGCTCAGCTTCTTCGAGTTTCTAGAATGAAAAAAGATTTAAGATTCAAGTAAATTCTTCCATTTCTCACCTCGGCTTGACAACTATCCATCTCTTTCTGATATTGACAGACTTCAATTCTTGCATCGACTCTTGAATCACCATCTCTTTCCATTTCAATATCACGAATGTAATGATTAACTCCAAGTACAGGTTCGGCTCGAATCGATGGACCCAAAACGGGGATTGAGTCCCAATCTCTCCACGCACAACGCTCACCACGATTATCTAGAATATTACAAATGTTAAGAGATCAAGAGGAAAAGAATTGGCAACAGGAGTCTTTCTTGTTCGTTTGAAAGACACATGCGTTAATCATTCGGCCATGCCTGAGAGCCGTTGATTACTTGGCCACTCGGCCATGCTTGAGACGCAGTTAACCCCTCGGCCATGCCTGAGAGCCGTTGATCACTTGGGCACTCGGCCATGCTTGAGACGCAGTTAACCCCTCGGCCATGCCTGAGAGCTGTTGATCACTTCACCACTCGGCCATGTTTGAGAGGCGTTAATCCAATGGCGTAGTGCGAGCGCTTTTCTCTCTCGCTCACACGACGCGAGTTCGACTCCCACTCGCGTCAGCACTTTTGGTTTTTTAGAAATTTAAAAACATGTTGCACAACTACATGAAATTTTAATTCAAACTAATTATAAGCCATTTGAAACGGCTCACTGGGGGTGGAGGAATAGTGCTCACAAACAGAAAGACACAGTTCTTTTAGATAACAAATATTTTCTTGGTGTTGAGCTGTTTAATTTAAATATTTTTAATATCATTAGCTTTGTAAAGTCTTTTTCTATCGATTGGTAGAAGAAATATTTAAATTAGAAAGCTTTACACTAAGAAATTCGAGTTTAAAGTTAGATTGGTAATGGGAAAAGGGGTTCTATAATGTTTAAAAAGATTCTTTTTAACAATTAAACTAACCAGATTCAATTTTTGTCGCAAACGATGTACAACAAAGTGCCATTAACGATTTAGAGTTGATTAAGAGGCCAGAAACGAAAGTCCTTCTTCCAGAGAATGCCTCATATCCAACCGTTGATGAGCAATTGTGTTTCCATTCACACGCAATTGCACAATGATATGGAACGAATGGAGCACAAACTGCCTAGAATTTATTCTTTAACTTTAACTTATTTAACAATCAATTACCATATTACTTTCCAAAGCGAACAACTTTTGCCCAACATAACATTGAATCGCTGCCAAAGCTAACGTCGGAGCTAATATTAAGAGAAAAAGGCTTCGTGACATTTCTAAACTTTTAAACTTTCAAAAAAAGTCTTTAAACAATCTTTTTAAAGTCTTTTAAACTCTCTTTCTTTCTTTTTTAAAGTCTTTAAACAATCTTAAAAGGAACGGAAATAAATGATCTAAAATAAACATAGATTGGCAAAAGTGGCAAGTGAAAATGGGGAAGCTGGATGGCATGGCGAGTCATGGATAGATCAAATCGGCGGAGATCCGATCGCTTGTTCAGCTCAGCACCTCCATTCAAGCGTTGCATCCCCTCCCCTCCCACCCAGCCTCAGGCAAATCTTTTCTCTTCTCTTTTTTTGCCCCTTTTTTTTACCCCTTTTCACTCATTTTCTCTATTTCCCCCCAATCATTGCTTTGATGTTTCCAATTTTGACAAGGGAAAGTGCTCAATTGAATGCGATTTTGGAAAAACAGACAATTGACACAATTGGGAGAGAAAGTTAAGCATTATATTTGTCTTACTTTTTGGGAGGAGGGATTCTTGGGGTATTTCAATGGACTGAAGAAGCAAAAACCTTCTCTCTTTCTCTAGAAGTCAGAGTGTGCTATACAGTTTATTTCAAAAAAACACCAAAAGTCATATAAACTTTTTCTATTGTAGAATGACTTCCAGGATTTGCAAAAGACATTTTCTAGAGCGGCTTGCAAATGATGGACGATCAACCACTTGAGCAACAAGATGCTTGGGGTGAGGCTGAGGCGGATGACTCGATGCTAGCACAGGTGACTCTTTAACAATGAATTTGACCAAGAACTACATGAAATGAATGTACGAGACTTGAATTTGAATATAGAATATTGTAAAAGATCTAGTCTTAACATTTTGGCCTTAAAAGAATCGATTTTACAATACCTATGAAAACAAAAATTTTAAATTTAAGCAAACTCCACAAATCGTAGATAAAACTCAACGATGATATCCAGGATTCACAAAAATTTCATCAAAATCATCAAACTTTCAGCAAAAGCAACTCGAATTAGAGCAAAAGCGAAAAGCCCGTCTCGAAGAGCATTCCCAGCGAAATCAACGGATACAAAAATCTCGAAATCTCGAAAATCAACAGATCTCAATCTCTTAATTCTTTCCTTTTTCCTTCTTTCATTTATCTTTCTTATTTTCCTATTTAAAAAACTGTGATTTGTGTTGTTGTTGAGAAATTTATGGGTGTTTTTCATTTGGTTAACCAGAATCATCTTCTTTAAATACATTTTTGTGCACATAAAGAAATTCATCAAACTTTCAGCAAAAGATGATGCTTTTGCTTCATCAACTTCATCAGCTTCATCAGCTTCATCAGCTTCATCAACTTCATCAGCTTCATCAGCTTCATCAGCTTCATCAGCTTCATCAGCTTCATCAGCAAAAGCACCCCGAATTACCTCGATTAAATTCTCTATACATTCCAGAAAGCAAATTCTTACATATAAATTCTTTCAAAAGTTTCTTCAATTCCGTCAAAAACATCAACGTTTCCCTTGAAGTGGTTTTTGTTGTCTCTTCGTCACTCCACAGTCAAGAGTGCGATGATCAATGACCAGACTGGACATCATCAAACAACAAAGAGAACTGGAATCGGTGAAATCGATGATTTATGACAATGCACGTAGGAAAGTTGGGTAAATAACGAACGGAATTTGGACTTTTCTATAACCAAATTTCATAAGGATCATTTTAAAATCAATCCCAAGTCGATCTGACAATTGAAAATCGAGTTATAGAGTAAAATAGAAGGGTCCCCAAACTCCGAGACTCACCACGGAATTGGATGGAATTTGGAAGGGTCTCCGAACTCCAAGACGCCTATCTGGAAGTTCAACTTTGACACAACTTTTCTCTATGTTCTTATACATGAGCATACAAAACAAATTCTACTTTTCTTTAGTCAAATTTAATGAGGATTCTTTTAAAAGCAATTACAAGGCAATGCAATTTCCACATCTTGAGTTATAGACCGCTCAAGTTGATCAACTTTTGTAGGTAATTAGTTCAACTTTGACACAACTTTTCTCTATGTTCTTACACATGAGTATACAAACAAATTCTACTTTTCTTTAGTCAAATTTAATGGAGATTCTAATAAAACCAACCAAAAGTTCATTCAACTTCTATATCTCGAGTTATAGACCATTTAAGTGAATCGACTTTTCAGGCAGGTAGTTCAACTTTGACACAACTTTTCTCTATGTTCTTACACATGAGTATACAAAATAAATTGTACTTTTCTATAACCAAATTTAACGGGGATTCTTTTAAAACTAACCCTAAGTCGATCCGATCACTGAGAGTCGAGTTATAGAGTAAATTCGGAAAGTTCCCAAGCTCCCAGACTCGTAACGGAATTTGGAAGGGAATTTGGAACTGTAAAAGTTGTAAAGTGAAATTTTCAACTGGCAACTGGTAGTGAACGAGTTCTGACATTTGTAGAGTCGTTTACTCTAACTTTTTTATAAGAATCTTCTATAAGAAGAAATTCAAATCAGAAAATGATTTAGTAAAAGATTTTTAATTGAGTTTCGTTGAGAAAAGTTTCACGTGCTCACAATCCTCCCCGGAAAAATTCCTGCACTAATAAAAGTGTGAACATTACCATTTTTATCGTTTATATCGTGTCCGAATAGCGATTGACCGTAAAGATTTGAGTTTCGTTGAGAATTTCAAGTTTCACGAATTCTCAGACCAATTGTGACAAACGAGATGAGTATTAAAGTTAAGAATTGCACAAATGAGTCGCTAAAACAATTCTTGATGAGCTTTGCAATGAAATTTTGTCGGATTTTCGTTTATCATTCATCATTTGGATGAATTTAGAAAAATTTGAGTTTCTTGTTTTTTGTTTTAAAAGGATTTACTATTAAGGAATGCTTAAAATGAAAGATATTTCTAAAATTTAGAATTTTAAGTGATAATCCTCAAGTTTTAATGATTATATAGAATCTAATATCAATAAAAATGCCATTGATCGCTTTCTAGAAAGCGGAAAAACACTCGATAACACGTCTGAACTGTTTGCGGAAGACTTGGAAAGAAGAAAGAAAAGGGAAAGAGAATGATTGAATGTAAATAATGGAGAAGAATGGATGAGGTGGATGGGCAAGCGATCCTTTGAGTGGACTCTTCGATGTGACCAGTCTTTCCCGTATATAATGGTTGTGGAGACGATCATCCCCGCCGATTGGGCCTCAAACGTTCACTCCGATCATGCGATTCCTTATCTGCATTCTACCAATAGTTGTTAGTATTTTCTATTTAGTTATTTAATATTCTTTTAGATTTACACCTTAGCTGACGAGGCAGCAAGTGGACAATTCACTACAGCTCCACAATGTCGATGCAAGGATATCGACGATTGTTCGGCTGACTTTTTCACAAAACAAGCAGCTTGCAAGAGAGAGTTAGTTGAAAAGATCTATTTATTATCAGAAATAGATCATTATTATCAGTTTCTTGAAAGAAAGAAAGAAAGTATGAGCAAATTTCAAAAGATTCCATGATTAGACCAAACTTCTTGAAATCTATAGTTAAAATGAACTGAATAACTTCAATTCTTTGAATACTAGAAAAGATTTTAACTACTTTTATATACAATTTAAATATAAAGATGTAAAAATGGTTATTTTAGTCGATAAAGATCAATTTATTATCAGTTTCTTAAAAGAAAAAAAAAGAAAGTATGAGCAAATTCCAAAAAATTCCATGATTAGACCAAACTTCTTGAATATCTATAGCTAAAATTAATAGAATAAATTCTTTGAATATAATTAGAAAAGCTTTTAACTACTTTTAAATACAATTTAAATATAAAGATGTAAAAATGCTTACTTTACGAGAAATCGAATCACAAACTGAATCAAATATTATGAATTTTGACTTTATTTACTCTAATAGAGCAAAGCAATTAAAGTTATGAGCTTTCTTTTTCAATAATCAAAATCTAAAACAACATTCCTTTCATTCATTTACACAAAACTAAACATTAACCTTCAACCAGACTTCAACCAGCCTTTTTAGTTGGTCCCTTCAGTCTGACATTGATAGGGTTTATACCCAAAATATGTTCGATGTAGGCGATGATGGATTGTTGGATTGAAAGGGATGGCTTTCATCGGCCCTTTCATCTCTAGACACCTAATTATGTCTTTCTCTTCGACAGACACATTCCTCTTTTTTCCAAAATTTTCTTTTCCCCCATCCTCATTTAGCTGCAATTGTATTTACGGTTGTCTTCAGAGAAAGCAAAAAATGAGAAACGTTTGGTGCTACAAGAATCCAAAATCTGTTTTCATCTTTCCCCCAAACAAAAATCGGTAATTTGTTGTATTCACCATCTCTTTTCCATTTCCAATTTGATTCGTCATGGTTTTTTCGCGAGAAAATGAAACGTATCAGCATTTCGAGAAATAGATAGTTGTATCAAAGATTCATTTAAATCGATATTCTCAAATTTCAGAGATCAATGCTTGAACATACTGAAGAAAGTCGGTGATCCAAACAAAATTCGTCAATGTCTTGATATCGAGCACTCAACAGTGCATAAAGTTGAAGGATGTGTGAAGAAGAAGATCAATGGGGAATTAGGGTTTGTTTTAAAAGGCTTCATTCTGAATTCTGTTTTAAAGTTAGAATTAGAAAGTGTTAGCTAGATGTTAACTGTTAACTGCTAAGTAGAACTGTTAGCTAGAACTAGAGCTGTTAACTAGAACTGTTAACTGTAACTAGAACTGTTGACTAGAACTGTTAACTGTTAAGTAGTACTGTTAGCTCGAACTAGAGCTGTTAACTAGAACTAGAGCTGTTAACTAGAACTGTTAACTAGAACTAGAACTGTTGACTAGAACTGTTAACTGTTAACTAGAACTGTTAACCGTTAACTAGATATCTAATTTTCATGAATAATTTCAAAACTAATAAACTGATGCCAAGCTTATACCATTTTGATAAAGATTTATTCCCAGTCCCCGGGTTGTTGGATGTGTTTGATGTATTCGTTTCCAGCTCACCCTGTCCCTTAATGCAATTTCCCTGTAGCGTGTGAGGGGTTGAAGAAAAAGAAAGAGAAAGGGAGATCTTTTCTCGTTTGTTCTCGTTGTTCCCTCTAGCGGACAGTCAGACGGCCTCAGTGGGGCTGAATGTAATTTGAGCCCTCTGTGTGCCCTTGTGAAGCTCCAGTGCAGCCTTTGGCAACATATCGACCCTATTTCTACAGGAAAAAGTGAAATTTTCAAAAATAACATTGATTTTGATTTCAATAACTGTAGCCAAGTAAGAAAATTTGAAGATTTTAGGGTAAACTTAGTCAAATACTTCAGAGAAATCTAAGATCATTGAATTTTATGGACTATGGAATTTGAAAAGGCTTGCAAAGGCATGCTTTGACTTGCTTTGGCTTGCAAAGGCTTGCAAAGGCTTGCTTTGACTTGCTTTGGCTTGCTTTGGCTTGCTTTGGCTTGCAAAGGCTTGCTTTGGCTTGCTTTGGCTTGAAACTGTTAACCATTTGATTAAAGTAACTTATGAAATTGATTAGGAATTTTGAAATATCGTAAATGATCTGAAATTGGATGCAAATCTGCAATTGATTAGGTAGAAAAATCTGTAATTTCTCATTTTTTCTAGATAATTCTAGATTCTAGATGAAAAAGTGTATTCAATTTGAATTTGAATTTGAATTTCAAAAACTGAATCCAATTTCCCATTCAACTTCAAAGCTTATTCAAAAATCGAAATGAGTCAAAGCAATTTAATGATCAACTTTGACACCCAACCATTGAATGCTCATTAAAAGAAATTCCCCTCTTTTCCCTTCAGAAAACGACCGGCTGCGCACCCGAATAGTTTACATTTGCCCGGGAGCTCTTCTAGTCTTTCTTTTCCTTTTCCATTCCTTTTCCATTCGATTCCTTTCCCCTTTCCTTTCCCCCGAAGGGCAGTCTGTTCTTCAGTTTTCCCCTCCATTTCCCCTTTTGTGTATCTACTCTGTTTACCATGTTTGGGAAATGAAAAAGAAATTGAAAAGCATGAAACATAAGGGGAATTCAAGAAAGTAGACACAAATTTAAGCATTAACTGTTATTTTTCAATAGAATCATTGAGGATTGAGCATTCAAGAGTGGTGGTTATTGTTTAGCTATTGTTTAGCTATTGTTTAGCTATTGTTTAAAATGTGGGGTAAAATAAAGCAGAGCTTCTACTGTTCATTTGTAAATTTCCAAACCAGTTCACTATTTTATTGCCTAGTCTATTCAAAACAACTGTTCAAGATCTCATTATTGTAAAAAGAGAAATTGAGTGCCAAAGAAAGGGTGTGTTTTGATGTATTTAACTACAAAAGACAAAGGCAAAGTCTTATGCAAACGAAATGGATCTATTGCATTGAAATCTTCATCTTAAGCTAATCAAAATGAATTCAAAAATCAATAGTTTAATCTTTGATTGACTAGAAATGTTGTATAAAGTTTTGTTTTAGAAAAAGCACTTAATTCTATTCGTCCCTTTTTACCGCACAAGGCATTACTATCTGCTGGGCCATTTGGTAGTCGAGATCGATGTCTTTCAGGGCCATAGATGGGCATTTTGAGGGGAAAAGGAGGAGAGGAGACGGTTGGAGGGGGAAAGAGAATGAGGGGAAAGGGATGACTGACAGCCTTTTCCATTCAGCTTCTCCACTCGCGAATCGGAAGTGCCGAAATGGCGCGCTCTCCTCTCTTCCCCTTGAGCCTAAACCTCCGCTGGACCCTCTAGGGCCCTTCTGTCCCTTCTGTCCCTTCTGTCCCTTACTACCACCAAACAGATCCCCAATTTTGGATGGATAGGATTACGGTTGACTGAAGCTTTCCTTTCGAGCAGATGATGAATGCCACACTCGGGGTTTACACACAGAAATATATTCTCGAATCGTTTCTGTTAAATGAAATAGTCTAATTTGATGGTATAGAGATATTGAATCTGTTATTTTGTTATTTGAGAGCTCACTTACAGAACTTTAACAATTGAAGAGTAATTCTTGAATAGTTTAGATGCACAAATGATGCGATGCCGAAAAATCTGACGATTCCATACGTTATTATCCAGTAAAACAACTAAACTATACAAGAAAACAGAATTCTTAAAGCCTTTCCCCATTGAGTCACATTCACTTTCTATTCGACTATCCCTTTAGCAGAACTTTAACAATTGAAGACTAATTCTTGAATAGTTTAGATGCACAAATGATGCGATACCGAAAAATCTGACAATTCCATTGATTCCAGTGATCGAATCACCGCTAGAAGATGATTCTGAAGGAGCACAGGCACAAGTAAGAGTCGAAACACAGAAATCAATGATTCTCTGAATTTATTTTCATTCTAGGAACCATCTACTCCCAATCAGGTTCCTCCAGAACTTGGAAAGTATGTGATGTGCGTTGATCAATGTGCAATGGGTGATGATGCTGAATTCACTGGAATTGGACGACGAAAGAAACGATCGGCGATCAATTGCGCCTTCAAGTTGAAGTAGGGCTTTAAAAGTCCCCCCAAATTTCTTTCTTAGAGTTGAAAAATTTGGGACTTTTGTGTGGCAGTGAAAATTCCGTGTGGGATGACTTGTGTTTCGGTGCAGTGAAGCGTGGTAGAGACAGCTCTCAGCTCTCAGCTCTCAGCCGAGTCTCTTTCCAATACTGACATGCAAAATGCATGTTGTCTCCATCACAAAATCTCTCTTTAGACACAAAAGAGGAACATTGTTCAGACAAGAAGTTAGAAAGTATTCTTTTTAAAGTTAATTTAAAGTTAATTTAAACTTTCTATTAGAAAGATCATTTTCTATAAGACTTTTTAAAGTTAATTTAAAGTTTCTATTAAAAAGATCGCTTTCTATAAGACTATATTCAAGAAAATAAGCTAGAAAGTAAGCTAAAGTTTATTGAAAAATTGATTACCAATAAAATACTTAAAGTATTGACTTTTTTAACTAGCTTTATTGTGCTCGTTGGATTTAACATAGTTAGATTGGTTGAACGATTCGATATCATGTTGGAGATCGTTGCAAAACTCGTTCTCCCTTGGGGGAATCGAAGGGAGATCCGGTCTGTCACTTTCTCGGACAAGCCATCTCTCTTCTCTCTAGATGTATCATCCGGCAATTGAAAAGAGAAAAGGGGAAAGGGTTGGGTACAATTTGGAGAGCAAGGGAATTGCCTGTCTGTCCCACAAAGCCTTTTTCTCGTCTAAATGAAACTCAATGAAGACCTCGTTGATTGCTCGGGATCGGGAAAGTGTACAGAATTTGTTAATTTCAGAATAGATTTGAAAAAGATACGATTAGCTGAGTGAATAGTTTTTAAAGCTGAGTTACTGGTTACAGTAATCCAGCTTTGAACTGGTAACTACAGTAACTGGCTACAGAATTCAAAGTCATTTCAGTTATAGTCAATTTTTGAGCATATCTTTAGTCACAAAGTTCGTTTTTCTAACCAAAATCTCAACGCTTTCTCAACCAAAAGCTCCAATTTGCATCGTAGTGAAATATTCAAATACAAATCAATATCTACCATTGATTTGAGTTTAGTAAAACTGAGATTAGTGTGAGTTTAGTGTGAGGGTGAAGGCTGGAGCTCTAGAAGAAGGGGAAAAGAAAGAATTTCCGGTACACAACGATGAAAAGCGATAGATAACTTACCAAATTTCCTCTCTTTCTTTTCACTTTTCTCTTCTTAAGTTCTGCCGATCGCTTCTTTCTTTCTCTCACTGATAGATGACTCTCAAATTTTCCACAAAAGCGTTCACTTTTGTGAGTTGATTGATTGAAATGAGTTTTACCCTAAGAAAAGAAATATAAAATGGTAAGATCAAAGTTTGAAGTGATTTTGAAAAAGCTGAGTGAATAGTTTTCAAAGCTGGGTTACTGGTTACAGTAACTGGCTAGAGTAACCCAGCTTTGAACTGGTAACTACAGTCACTGGCTACAGTAACCCAGCTTTGAACTGGTAACTACAGTCACTGGCTAGAGTAACCCAGCTTTTGAACTGGTAACTACAGTCACTGGCTACAGTAACCCAGCTTTGAACTGGTAACTACAGTCACTGGCTAGAGTAACCCAGCTTTGAACTGGTAACTACAGTCACTGGCTAGAGTAACCCAGCTTTGAACTGGTAACTACAGTCACTGGCTAGAGTAACCCAGCTTTGAACTGGTAACTACAGTCACTGGCTAGAGTAACCCAGCTTTGAACTGGTAACTACAGTCACTGGCTAGAGTAACCCAGCTTTGAACTGGTAACTACAGTCACTGGCTAGAGTAACCCAGCTTTGAACTGGTAACTACAGTCACTGGCTAGAGTAACCCAGCTTTGAACTGGTAACTACAGTCACTGGCTAGAGTAACCCAGCTTTGAACTGGTAACTACAGTCACTGGCTAGAGTAACCCAGCTTTGAACTGGTAACTACAGTCACTGGCTAGAGTAACCCAGCTTTGAACTGGTAACTACAGTCACTGGCTAGAGTAACCCAGCTTTGAACTGGTAACTACAGTCACTGGCTAGAGTAACCCAGCTTTGAACTGGTAACTACAGTCACTGGCTAGAGTAACCCAGCTTTGAACTGGTAACTACAGTCACTGGCTACAGTAACCCAGCTTTGAACTGGTCACTACAATAACTCTCTACAGTGACCCAGCTTTGAACTGGTAACTACAGTAACTGGCTACAGAATTCAAAGTCATAGTCAAAGTGATTTCTCCCTAAATGGCATCTAAATGGCATTTAAATGTTCTAATGACATTATTAATAAACTCTGATAACAGTCTGAGATCAATAAAAGATCAAATTCTGCAATGAATCTGTTCAAACTGTTCTAAAACTCGAGTCTTTTTTGCCAAAGTCAAAGCAATCAAAGAATTTAATCAATTGGTGAATTTGATGAAATGAATGCAAAAGCTTAAAATCATTCAAACCCAAAATGACAAGAAGAACGGTTTTCCCATTTCAATAGAACTCCTCTCCTGAAGGATTTCTCCCCAATGGTGGAAAGGGTCCGGAAATCCGGTGGTTGCCCTTTGGTCCTTTGGTCCTTAGGTCCGTTGGTCCCTTTCTTGTGCTCAATTTAAGATTGCTCCTTTCTCTAGGCTTTCTAAAACCGCCGCACCGTAATTATGCATCGTTACACTTGAGAGAAAGTGTTTCTTCAGAGCTTTTCATTATTTAACAGTCTTATAATTGGTCTTTATCTTGTAAAAATTTGAATTCTTTCTCTAAAATTCATAAAAAAATAATCTAAAATTTGTTATCTTTTAGATGTGCCCTTTCTCCTCCAGACGATCGAATCCAACGAGCTTTCCTCGAGTGTGAGAACCAATTGGGCATTCAGCCACAGAAAAAGATCAAGGAGAGTTGCGAGTGCTTGAAAGGAGCTGGAGTCAAGATTGAATGTCCTATTGATTGAATGTTCTATTGATTGAATGTCCAATTAATTGAATGTTCTATTGATTGAATTTAACGATTGTAATCTATCTGTACATAAACGATAAATAGTAAGGTATACGCTTTTTAGACACACCAAAGTCAGCTGTGATTTCTAGGAGTATCTTTAAATCTTTAACTTTTTGGTACCTAAAAGTTCTGATCTCATTACAACGAGTAAGCCGAAAGACAAATAAATACAAGATCAGATCTTTGCGAGAGATGGGAACCGTAAGAAAACGGATAACGACGGCAGCTGGTAGCACAGGTGGCACTTGGGATAGAGGGGAGAGAGGGGAGGGACAACGGGGACAAGAAGGACAACAGGGACAACAGGGACAACCAACACAGTCCAGGGTGAATGGGTGGTACCAGTCCCCGGGGGCAATCTACCGGAAACTGTACACTGGGCTCAATAGTGACATCCAATTAAGAAAATGGGAAGAAATGAGAGCGCAGTTTTTAAGCGAACATGGTTTTAATAGGTGGATCAAGTTCGAGATCAAGTTCAAGTTTAAACAGTCAACTTTCTGATCTAGAAATGATTACTTTAAGTAGTGTGTGATCCAGATTGACTAGATTTAGTTGTACTAAGCGATAAGCGGGCTTGGAAAATTCAAAATTGACAGCAAATTGTCTATCGTATTATCAGCACCAAGAGTATGACTCATTTTAGGACATTATTTACAGTGAGTCAGTAAGTCTAAACGGGTAGCTGGCTTACTGTAGTTGGACTACTGTATATATGGCTGATCACTTTGGGGTTACGGTAGATCTAGAAGGGTTACTGTAACTTTATCTAGAAGAAGTACGGTAAAACTTTAACAACTGTACTTTCCCATTAAACGTTCTCACATTCAGAATGTGATACCTAAGGTTTCTGGAGAAGCCAAGTGCCTAATTGCCATGAGAGGAGTGGGCCAGAGTGCTCCCTCATCTCTCCAACTCCTCCTCAGTCCTCCTTCAGGTCTTCTTTCCATCATCCCATTGCCTTCTCGTGTCAAATTAAGGTAATCAGCAAGCATTTCTTTTCTCCTTTCATCCCACATTACATTCGAATAGCCCATTATTTCACAAGATCTTTATTGATCGAATGTCTCAAACTTCATCGGAATGCTCAGGTAGAAATTGAGTTTAAATAGCAAATAGATAAAGAATAAGCTATCTAACAAAAAGCCCTTAACAATAAGCACCTAACAATAAGCTATCTAACAAAAAGCTATCTAACGATAAGCACCTAACAACAGCACCTAACAATAAACAATACCTAACAAGCTATCTCACAATAAGCTATCTAACAAAAAGCACCTAACAATAAACAATACCGAACAAGCTATCTATCAATAAGCTTTCAATTTTCAGATGACTTTGAAGACGACTTTTGGCCAAACATTCACATCTACATTCCAATGATGGCTGTGGTCTTTGGTTTGATTTTAATTTCATACCATCTTCTTCTATCAATCTTTTAGGTATACCAATTCTGGTGATTCTTGGGATTTGTTTGATTCAAATCAGAAATCGAAGAATCCAACAGCAACAGAGTGAAATGTTGCATAATCGTCGGCTCTCAACGTGGGCTTTCAAATGTTTTTCAAATGTTTTGAGTGTCATTAGCTTTCTACCGTACACAAAAGCCAGAAGAACAGAAAGATGCATTGATTTCAAAAGGATTGAGAGATTACTGTATAAATTATTATCCAGTAAAAGAGCTATACAAGAAAACAGAATTCTTAAAGCCTTTCCCCATTGAGCCACATCCACTTTCTATTCGACTATCCCCATCCATCCATCGATGAAGTGTGTGTCTGAATGGGTCTGTCCGTTCTCTTCCCTTTCCCCTTTTCTTTCATCCATCGGGCCCCTCCGCGGCCACAATTGGGCCCCCCTTCGGTCTTGGATCGGAGTGCCTCTCTCCTCTCCTTTTCTCCATCTCCCCTTCATCCTTTTTTTCTTTTTCCATCACATCTTCATCGAGGTCTTTGTAAAAGGCTATTATAGTCCTCCACAATAGATTCAAACAGAAAAGTTCGCTAAAATTAACCAATGAAAACTTTGATAAGATAAGTTGTATTTTGTAAGTAATAAAGTTTACTATAAGCTCAGAGTTATTGTAGAAACAAAACTGGAAAGTTTATTTGATTAGCAAATCTTTGAAAACATTGATTCTCTTTGTAAGAAATAGAGAAATCTCTTCTCTATAGAAATTGTTGTTTTCGTTAACAAGTTTATCAATTAAAGTAACATTTTGTAAAAGTTACTTCAAACTCTAGAGTCTCAATCTTCAACAGTTGCTCTGGCTTCATTAGGCCAACCATTGTCGACCAAAAATTACAAGAAGTGGATGAAGAAAGAGGAAATTCTCGTCTTTGTGCCTAACAGCTTTCCTTTAGAGTCTGTCTCTTTTCCATCCAACACCACAACACGAATTATCCCCCCAAAATTGGGCAGAACGGCTCTCCTCCTTTCCATTTTCCCCCTTTCTCCTGGTCGTTACTGAAAAGCTCAACACCTTCTTACACAAGAGCACACAAGAGCCTTTGTCCCCTCACTCACTCACTCAAGAATTCGAGAATTTAAATGCTCTTTCTTGTTAAAAGTACAACAATTTAATGGTTAGATTAATCAAAAAAAAGGTTTAGTAACTTATTAGTAACTTAAAAACCTTTTAAAACTTTTAATTTTAGGCAATCTGGTAGTCTCTACGTGGGAAATCGCTCGAGATCGTGAAAAGAGATTGTATTTTTTTTAAATTCAATAAATTTTTTGATTTAATATTGATTCAAATATTGAAAAATGTGATGACATTGTAATTACTAATTAATTAATCATACAAACTTACAAACAGCTCTCCTCCTTCTCCTTCTCCTTACTGAAACCTCAACAAATCAGTTTGATCTGATCTGACAGTTTAATCTAACAAGTTTAATCTTCAGTACCAAGCTACAGATATCGTCTCACTGTAAGGTAAATACAGCAAAGATTACTTTAATTAAGCTATTCAAAGAAGCCACAGTCTTACTTTAGCACTAATATTAGCTTCCGGAAAAAGTAATATCGGTTTTGAGTTCCCGTTGTTGGCAATTTTCCAGTTCTTTGCTTTGCTCTTTATCTATTTTTCAATTAGATATCAGCTAGACACTCTATGCTTTCATATTAAATTTGATTTTCACAAATTTAACAATATTTTCAGGTACAAAATGCAAGACGAAAAGTTTCGACTTTGAGCCGCTTTTTGGTATGATTTTAAACAAGGGAAATTGACGAGCTTAGTTGGAAACTTGTGCCCCAGTTGGTTGGAGCCTTGTGCCCCAGTTGGTTGGAGACTTGTGCCCCAGTTGGTTGGAGCCTTGTGCCCCAGTTGGTTGGAGACTTGTGCCCCAGTTGGTTGGAGCCTTGTGCCCCAGTTGGTTGGAGACTTGTGCCCCAGTTGGTTGGAGCCTTGTGCCCCAGTTGGTTGGAGATTGTGCCCCCGTGTGCGGGGCCGGGGGGCCTTGTGCCCCAGTTGGTTGGAGACTTGTGCCCCAGTTGGTTGGAGCCTTGTGCCCCAGTTGGTTGGAGACTTGTGCCCCAGTTGGTTGGAGCCTTGTGCCCCAGTTGGTTGGAGACTTGTGCCCTGGAAACTTGTGCCCCGCGCACCTTATAGTCCGCTCCTGGCCTCATCAGATTATTTTTTGTTTTTGAAGAGTTTTCTTATGGGAGAAAAGTTCGAGAATCATCAAAAATCAAAAAAAGTCGACACTTATTTTGACTCGAAAACTCTCCATTTTTTTGTTGAGGATGGGATCAGTGAATTGCGACGAAGATGGGAGCATTGGATCAATAATAATGGAGAATATCTCATTGATTGTTGCTTTGTTTTTAGCAATAAACAGTTTTGTGACAAAAACCGACATGACTTTTTCCTGAACAATAGAAAAACAAAGGTTTTCTTGATTGATCTTTTGAATTGCTTTCATTTCATTGATGAAAGCAGAACGATCCCCGTTTCCCCTTTCTCGAATCTCTCGCCAAAGACCATCTCTTTGAGGCTTTTTCCCGACGATAAACCCCGCCCTCTTTCACCCTCACTCGGACCAAATGCCCTTAGGCCCCGAGAACTGCCCGACCATCTCCCTCTCAGTCACAGCCAACCCCACCACTCACTCATCTTTTAGCTTTTCCTTTTCTTTTCCTTCTTTACTAGATCTGCTTTACTATTTGATTTGAAACTTTGTTATTTTCAAGAAAAAATTAAAATCAGATTGAAATCTCAGCTCTGAAGCTTTCTCAAAATTCTTTACCAATCTCAATGCCACTTTTCAACAGATTTTAAAGTCTTTACAGTTAAACAGTTTCATATTTAGTGAGAAATGATGGACACAATGGATGCGAAGCCTCCGCTGATCGATTTGGATTTGAATGGATTGGCCTCCGTTCTCTCAATACCCGCCTCTGGCAGTAATCACGATTGTTCACTTTGCTCGAAAACTTTCCCCAGCTCGAAACTCCTTCAACAACACCAGCAAACGTTTCACACGGATAAGGTGAGTATTTCAAATGAAATTTAATAGTAAATATGAGTTTAAAAATGTAGATCTATAAGTGTTGGATTGACAATTGTTTATCAGTTAAGAAGTTTTTTCGATTTCAATTCAAATATAGCTGATAAAGATGCTAGGTAGAGCTGTATTCACTGTCCAAATGACAGCTTTAATAGGTTTATTTGTATATTCTTATATCTATTAACCGGATTCCTTTTCTTTCAACTGTAATTTTGCGTAGAAGATAGAAGATGCTATTTAGAATTGTATTCACTGTCCAAATGACAGCTTTAATAGGTTTATTTGTATATTCTTATATCTATTAGCTGGATTTCTTTCCTTTCAACTGTAATTTTGTGTAGAAGATAGAAGATGCTACGTAGTAGTGCATTCACTGTCCAAATGACAGCTTTGATAGGTTTATCCATATATTCTTATATCTATTAACCGGATTTTCCATCTATCCTTTCCTTTCAACTGTAATTTTGCTGAAAGCTTGTCAAATATGCAAACGATATTCGGTATTCTGCATTGGATACATAGAAGGAAAAAGAGAAAAGGGGAGCTCAATACAACCTAATGGTGGGCCGGGAGGGAGATTGAGATGAGAGACAAATGCAAAAGGGGTACACAGAAAATCAAAAGAGATATTCTAAAGGGATTTCTGGATCGAATACAAGTAAAAGGGATTACTGTTGTAACAAGTTTCAATCAAAAATTTTACTATAAACTTTTGATGAACCAGAAACGAAAATGAAAAAGTCGTAGACAAGTGATCAACTCTTCAACAAAACTCTTTGCTTGCCTTGAGCTTGAGTTTATGAACGATATTCTAACATGAGTTCCAGAAATGGGAAATTTATGACTAACAAGTGATAGTTGATCATTTTAACGTCACAATGGCTTTGTACAGGTTTTGTTCCTGTTAGCCTAGCAAAAGTCTAGTCAACCATTTCGTCACAATAGCACAATGGCTAGCTCTGTAGATTTATAGATTGAATTTCTTGAATCCCTGAGTTTAAATTACAATTTAATGCAGCTTAGCACATCAGTTAGTTTGGTTCGTTTCTTGTTGCTAAAGTGGTTGGCTAGCTCTAGCACTTTCTTTGACTTATTTATCCGTCCAGTAAACCTAAGCCCAGCAAACTTATCTATCATCTTTCGTCAGTCCATTCACTTTTCTGATCCAACTAATTGCAAAAGAGTGTACAGATGGTCGTTATTGGCAATCTCAAATCTTTCTCTTTCTCTTCCTCTTCCCTTTTCTTTGACTGTCTTTCACAGAAATGTTTACTGTAAGGCAAATAAGAGAGATGATTGTAGTGAGAAAAGAAAAGAAAAAGAGTTATTGAGAACACATGGATGCATGCAAAATGATGACAGCTGGGAGAAAAGGGAAATCAGGGAATGTTGCCATTCTGAGGATGATCTGGTTGAGAATGAGATTGGTAAGGTTTAGTAATTTGATCAATTGATCTAATAACTTTTGATCAATTGATCAGTTACAACTTAGCACATCAGTTAATTTGATTCATTTCTTGTTGCTACAGTGATTGGCTAACTCTAACACTTTCTAGATAACTAGTTTCTCTTAACTCCATTACAGTATCCAATTCGATAAGCATAACAGTAAAGTTTTATAGTTATCCTTGATAGAATTCGATTTCTCTGCTTTCCTGAAGAACCTGTACAACCATTTTCGTTAAACAGGCTCGGCTTCTATTGAAGACCAAACCCAATCCTGTCATTGATCTATCTCCTCACTCCTTTCAATCCTCATCCCCTTCTTTTCCTAACCCTTTGGCCCATTCCCTTTACTTTCCAATATCGGGACGAATCTCTCCTTTGGGGCCTTTTTCTAGCAAAGGGAAAGGAGGCGGTGTGGCGTGTTGTGCGCATGACTAGTGCCCATCGGGGGAATCGAAAAGAAGGGGAACCGGGCAAGAGAAGGCCCCTAGCTAGAGAAGGGCCTTACAGAGCCCCGATCGAGGCCCCCTTCTCCTCCTTTCAGTCTGTGGAAAGTAGGCACAAGCCGATGAGAGAGACTCTTCCCCTTTTTCCCTGCCAAACACAGCCAGCGTGTTTATGCTCAGTGCTCCTTTCCCTCGATCTCTCTTTTCAGTCACTCAAACTGCCAGAAGACGTCAAGCTCTTTTCTGAGGCTTACCGTGAGGAATGGGTAGTTGATGGGGGGAAAAGTAGGGAAACTAAAGGGAAATGCTACTTTTAATACTGTGAGGAATGGGTAGTTGATGGGGGGAAAAGTAGGCAACTAAAGGGGAAATGCTATTTTTAATAAATAGGGTGTCTTCTAGGAATAGAAAATAGAAAATTGCATGTGATTTGAAATCAAACTGTCTTCAGAAAGTCATAGACAAGTGATCAACTCTTCAACAAAACTCTTTGCTTTCCTTGAGCTTGAGTTTATCAACCATATTCTAACATGACTTCCAGAAATGGGAAATTTATGACTAACAATTGATAGTTGATCATTTCAACGTCACAATGGCTTTGTACAGGTTTTGTTCCTGTTAGCTTAGCAAAAGTCTAGTCAACCATTTCTAAACCCAAAAATTGATCACCATTTTCTCGGCCTAGTCCCCCAGTGAGCTAGAGTTGGATGGCTGTGTGAAAAGGGGCAACTCATCGGCACCGACCGGCTGAGCTGAGGATGTGAAAGGAGAAGACTGAAAGGAAAGAAGAAAGAGAGAAGGAGAAAGAGAAGAGACGCGCATCTCTCCGTCTAATTTAGCGCCTCAGGCGATCCCTGTGCTTTCCCTATCCCTTCTCACCCTATCTTCCTATCTTCCCTTCTTCCCCTTCTTCAAGGTCTGTAGGGGTCGTCTCCTCTCGAAAATAATTGCTTCTTCGGTGTTGTGAAAGGAATTTGATGCCACATTTAGAGTGGCGTACTTGGGATGAGAGTCCAGATAGATCTGTAAGCTTCAAACTATTCTATAGTTGTTCTGAAATTGAGTAAAGCCTGGGACAAGGTCTTCAATTGGTCAAGCTTTGAAAACTCTTGTATTGATCTTGGGAAATGAGGTTCAGAATCGACTTTGAATTGGAAAATGATCATTAGTTTCACAGCAATTGTTGATTTTGATTGAAATGCGTTTATCCAATAGCTTCAGACTGTTGAAAGGTGAATTTTAGGTTGGTGATCAAGTTCTGATCTAGTCCAGAGTTCATAAAACAAAATTATTCCAGTGTACAATGCTTTCTGGGATTTTGAAATAAGTCAAATCGTTGAAATGCATAAAAAAAGAAAGTCTAGACGATTTTTCTGCAACTCACAAACTCTTCTACCCAAAACCTTATTTATTTCCTTCAATTGCAGGCCTTCGTCTGCGAGATTTGCGGGAAAGCTTTCCGTTTCCGCTCAAATCTTGCCGAGCATCGATCCGTTCACACAGCTCTCAAGCCATTTGTATGCAAATTTTGCGGGAAATCCTCTCGACTAAAAGGTGCTACAGAGATTCTTGAGAATCTTGATCAATTATCAATCAATTTTTAGGCAATCTAACAAAACATATCTTGAAACATCATAAAAAGGAGCAAAATGAGCAAATAGGCATCGATGATATCATCATTAAAAAGGTTTGTTTAAAGAAAATCGTGTTTTTCTTCAAAAATCTTACTTCTTTGTTGCTTCCTAACTTCTTAGGCTTAGGCTTAAGCTTAGGCTTAAGCTCAGGCTTAGGCTTAGGCTTAGGCTTAGGCTTAGGCTTAGGCTCAGGCTCAGGCTTAGGCTTAGGCTTAGGCTTAGGCTCATTTAATTCCAAAAATCCATGTTCACTCACCCGATTTCTGTACTTTTTTCTTGTTAGGCCGGGTATTTCACCAGCGGAAAAACTCCGATTTTCAAATGTTTAGGGCAAAAAATCGGTGAAAGACCCGGCCGCGGTCGATTTTCTGGAAAAATCGATGTTTGTCATCGGCCCAACCAAGGTATTTTCGTGTCCTTGGTGTTGTGAAAAAGAGAAATTTTTGTGCTTTTCCGTTTCCTTTTAAAAATCCTAGAAATCATAGCAGAAGTTGTTGGTTTAGATCAGAGTTTTTAGCCATCTGGCAGGCACATTGTAGTCTTACAAAGCTACCGTTTTGGTATGCTGGATTCTAAGACAAAAAATACTGGCTACTGTACTGAATTGCGTACTAAACGGAAAAGAACCAAATCTCTATGTTGCCTTGACATTGATTGCATTCTGTTTTTGCTGTGAATCGTTAAATTTGCTAAAAATTGATCCAAATTTTCAGGGAGCTCCACCCCAAGAAGTCCCTGTCTCACTCTTACCGAAAGCCGAAAATGAATCACCGGAAAACTATGAAAAGTGGGTTCTAGATTCAACAAAATATAGGGTGCGCTCCAGATCGGAGATTTGATCCATTTCTCTATTCCCTGTGCCATCCCGTGAGGGGTTGTTGTGGGTGAAGAGGGTTGATCTCATTTGCGCGAAGACGAGAAGGACCTTTAGAGAAGGGGCGACAGGAGGCTCTTTCTAAAGGGGTCTGTCTGAAATTTGACAGAGATTGGGGCAAGGGGAAAGGATCTTGAAGCTAGAATGGAAAATGAGATATCTGTTATCTACGTTAGGTTAGCGAGTTAGCTAGATTTTCTAAAGACACGCCATTACCTACCTTATTTATTAATAGTGTAAAAGGTTATTTTAGGAAAACACAGGCTGCGTTAAAAGTGACGTTTCTTGTCGAAAACAAACTAAATTTACAAAAAATCAAACAAGAAAGCCAATTTAGAATATTTAAAACAAAAAAGAATAGCAATAGATACACAAAATGTTCTCCGTTTGCTTCAATACATTTCGTTTTCGTTTTCGAACTATGGTTGAGATACATTAGGCACATCAGGCCCGTTAATGAACTAGCTAAGCCAGCCAGCCAGCCTTTCAAAGCCAGCCAGCCAGCCATTACCTACTTGGTTAGTGTAGAAGGTATTACTTTAGCTTTAGGTCATCAAAAGCCCACTCAAAAGACTCAAAGCTTAAAGCGACTTTGAGCTTTTTAACTGATTTGAATCTGGTACTGGAGATACGACTCTTTGCATTTTCCCATATTCAGTGATTATATCAATTTGGGGAGTGGGACAACTCTGGGAGTGAGACGAAAAGGTCGCATTTGTCTCACTCCCTCAATTTGCCCCTTTTTATGCAGCTCCGAGATGATTGTTATCCGTTCATTGTCGATCTCCATTCTTGCACTTGCAAAATTACTTTTAATTTCTTAAAAGTAATACAAAAATATTAGAAAAACATAAAAATTGGTTTAAAATATGAAACGATAAAAGATATAGGTCTTTTAATAAACCCTGAGCTCTAAAGAAACTCAATCTTCTTCTAATTAGTTTTCCAATACATTTCTAAGTACAGCTATTTGTACTATAGTGCTATAAAATGAATTTTTTATCAGTTAACTTTATAAAGAAATCTCTCAATTTCCAGAGCCATCCTTCTCTCATTCGGCTTCGATCAAGGCACAATGGATTTAACAGAAAATGGAGAGGAAAACGGAGTCGACAGTCCAGAAGGTACACAAATATTGGAGGGGGATTTTCTGTAAAATTTAATATCCTCCAAATTGTTGGACTGTCTCGGTGTAGTGAAAAGGGATGAATGGAAAGGGTAAAAGAGAGGGGGGGAAAGAGAAGCCCGTGAATAGTCCCCATAGTGATCACCCGCTTATTTCGATGGCACTGTATTCCCCCCACCCTTTTTGGGATATTCAATCCGGAACACTGCTTATCCCTTTTCCCAGATTCGAGAGGGATTTCCTGTAAATCTCTACATTTTCAGCAAAGAATTTTTGTAATCTGGATAACAGGGGACCATTTTATAGAAATAAAACTATGTTTTTAGCTACAATTACGACAATTAGACTTTCTCTATAAGAGAAGCTTTCTCTACAAGAGAGGCTTTCTCTACAAGAGAAGCTTTCTCTACAAGAGAAGCTTTCTCTACAAGAGAAGCTTTCTCTACAAGAGAGTCTTTCTCTATAAGAGAGTCTTTCTCTATAAGAGAGGCTTTCTCTACAAGAGAGTCTTTCTCTCACCAAGAAATTTTCCTAGCCACCCGGTTTTTGAGCTCAAATTTTACCCAAAAACTTTTTTGAAAACAAGCTTTTGTTAAACTGGATAGCACACAGGGTAATAGACTTATTTAAATAAATTTTCAATGTAAATCCTATCAAATTGGATAGCACACAAGGCAATGACAGCTATTTTAACAAACTTTTCTGTATTCTAGAAATTTTCCAAATATCATTTTCTCTAATCCTGGCAGGCATTTGGAAAATTGCAGAAGTTTTGACTGATGAAAGGGAAGAGAAGAGAACCGGTACTCGGAATTTCTAATCAAGGCCATGGAAAAGGAAAAAGGGGCACAGATCTCCCATCGTCCACCTCTTTCTTGGGAAAGGGGAGAGAGATGGCCCCCGAGGGTCCTTTTTCTTCTCTTCAGACCAGCTTTAGAAGGGTTTGCGCCCCGAATGCGCGCATTATGCATCACATTGCATATTCCAACTCTTTCTCTCAATCCTCTTCACTTAAAGAAGCCAAAAGTTCATCTTTCTGACTTTCTAGAAAACATTGTATGAATAGGAAATTGGAAATATTAAAGCCAAAGAGAATTATAAAGAAAAACAGATCAAATAAATAAACAAAACTTAAGATTATGTCAATGACTCAATGAAGCAAGATTTAGACATCGTTTCCCAATAAGCAATAGGAAAAGAACCGATAAAAAGCAATACAATGTGCTCTTTGATCTTTCTGACTTTCTGGAAAACATTGTATTAATAGGAAATGGGAAATATCAAAGCTAAAGAGAATTATAAAGAAAAACAGATGAAATAAACAAACAAAACTTAAGATTATGTTAATGACTCAATGAAGCAAGATTTAGACATCGTTTCCTAATAGGCAATAGGAAAAGGACTGATAAAAAGCAACAGAATGTGCTCTTTAATCTTTCTGACTTACTGGAAAACATTGTATTAATAGGAAATGGGAAATATCAACGCCAAAGAATGATTTCTAAAGAACTTAAAATGATGCCAAGATCTAACCCAAAACTTTGGTGTTTAAATTGTCAATTTTCAGACACAGCATCAATGACCGACTCAGCAATGAAGCAAGATTTAGACAGCGACATGTCCGCTGCAAGTCCACTACCACACAACTCAACGGTAACTAAACATCGAATCTTAAACCTAGTCTTAACGAATCTTCCATAAACAATTCTTATTTCTAGATCGGCGGCGCGGCTTCTCTGCATGCCCTTCTCGCTTCCGTTTGCACTTCACCACCACAACAACAACGCGACAAAACCCAATCACCCCCGATTCTCGCAAATTTGATTCACAGTTTTGCCATCTCTTCACCATCAAACAGTACAAAAACTGAGCCAAACGCGAAAACGCAATGCAACGAGTGCGGGAAACATTTCCGGAAAGGTGAGTGTGGAGATGGGTAATTGAAATTGATAAGAAACAGTCAAATTTGATGATTTCTAAACAGTTTATGGGGTAATTAAAGGAATTGAAATTGAAATTGATGTTTGCTACATAGTTTAAGCATAACCAATTGGGTAATTAAACCATAGTATTCATCGTTTTTGGTTTTAAATTTCTTTCTAAACGAGCTATAATTAAACGAAACGATTCTCAAAACATTTCAAGACCAGATTCTTTTTATCAAAAGTCCAACTTTTCTCTCTCTCTCTCTCATAATCCCCATTTTCAATTATTCCAATTATTTGAGATTAATATTTTGTTAGATTTAGTTGCCTAGATTTTCGTTTGGTATTTTTGCATGACAGGTTGATTCTCTGAGACAAAACCGTATCCATGGATTCATGGATATGCAGCTCTTTCCAAAGATTTTCCCCTTTTGTACAAAAGAAGGCAATATTATATTGCCATGAGGTTTTTCAGGGGAGATTAGTACAAAAAAAAAAAAGTTGATTCTCATGTTTTTGTAGGGATTTCACTCTTGTACTTTTCAAAGAAAGAGATTCGGATTTTTTGGGGCAGATCACGGGATACAGTTTTGTCGAATCACTCCCCCACAAAACACAAGTTTAAAGTGAGATTTTGTAGATTGAACAACTTTAAGTTTTACAGGTTTAATTTTAACAAGTGCTCGACTTATCAATTTGTAGAGAAAAGTGAGATTTTTGGGATGTTAAACCTATAAAACTTAAAGTTTTTTATTTTACAAGTGCTCGACTTATCAATTTGTAGAGAAAAGGCAAAAAAGTATTGATCTTTGAAAGCTGCTTAGTATTCATTGTTTTTCTATCAATTTGTTTCCTAAAGATATCCATTCTTTTCATTTCACAAGAGGTAATTCTTGAGGCGTTTTTTTTTTTCTGACTATGAAAACCGTCACCCATTGAAAAGACAACTGTTGCTCGAGGGAAATCCGGGGGTTGAGAGCTCGAGATTGACAGAAAAGGTGGAGGGAGATCAGGGAAAAGAAAACTGTAATGTGAATGAGATTGGTGAATCATTTCTTGTGAAATAAGTAAAGACAAAAGCTTGTAATATGATCTGATTGAAGTTTGACGTCAAATTTGAGGGAAATCTCGATTGCTTAGCTCGAAAACTCGTGAAATTAGCCGGATTTAACTGAATTTGACTGAATTTTAATGAAATTTACTGAATTTGACTGGAATTAACTGGAATTAACTGAAATTTACTGAAATTTACTGAAATTAACTGGATTTAACTGAATTTGACTGAAATTAACTGAAATTAACTAAAAAATTGGCGAAACTAGTGAACAAATCTAGTGATAAGCTTTCTAGTGTTGATAAGAACAAATGTTGAGGGTTAAACTGTAAAGTGGACTGTAAAATGGACTGTAATTTGTAGTAGAAAGGAAAAGAGTCAAATCAGTGTTATTTCAACCGGTTCTTACTATTATTAACTAGAAGCCAAAAAAGGATTTGGATCTTCTGAACAAGAAACATTGCCAGAACTGAAGAAATGCCAGTACTGCCAGAACTAAGCCTGAGCCTAAGCTTGAAGCCTAGTTTGACCCACTATTGCTCGAACAATCAGGTAAAGCTGATTGTGAATGAAAGCTTTTCAATAGCTTTGCTGCTTGCAATGCTTATTTTCAAACTTCAACGAAATCCCATCAAATCTAGACTCTCAAGCTCAATTCCCTTTAAAAAAAGCCCATTTGATTGCTCTCAATTATTGTCTCTCTTTGTCTTTTTGTTTTCATTTTTCTTTTTAATGATGAGATCTAAGATTTGACAGAGCCAATTAGATGCCTTCTCTTTTCTCCTTTCATTTTCTTCTCAATCTCGACTCACTCATGAATAGTGATGTATGCAAATCAGCCTCACTCTTTCACTCTCAACACAGCCATTTAATACAATAGCTTTCACGATAAAGGTACAAATGGAGTACGGGAGGGAGATTGGGCAAAGCCAAGCAAAGCAAAGCAAAGCAGAGTTCTGTAAATCGAGAATTTCAATCCATTTTGCTTAATCTTGAATCTCTAAGACAAGTTTTGAAGACTTGCACTCGTTTTTGCAAGCTCTTTGAACTTTGAATTGAGATAAAGCCGATTTTTAGAAATCCTGGAAAGCACAACTGAGTTAGGCGAATTTTTGAAAACCTTGAATCTATTCTTAGCTTCTTTCCTCTATCCTCAACCTATGCACTCGACAATCACACAGTTAGCTTGTTGTTGTGACTTGCCTCCGAATCTCTTCCCCTTATCTCTTTCCTATTCAATCGACAGTCGTGTTGTCGACCCTTTCCCCCTTTCTTTTCCTTTTCTTTTAAATAGATTTGCACCAACTGTCGCCATTGTCAATCCCTCACTTTCCCTGAAGTCTTATCTTTTCTTTCTTCACAAATAAACCCATTACAGTCACAAGGGGGGCATCTATTGAAAGAATTGTAATAAAGGATTTAAAAAGCTTTGAAATTAGGTAAACGATTCAAGTCCAAAAAAGAATTCTATCATATTCAAGTTGTTGTTCAAGCTTGATTCAGAATCAAAGGATTGACCTTTCTGTCAATCCCTCACTTTCCCTGAAGTCTTATCTTTTCTTTCTTCTCAAATAAACCCATTACAGTCACAAGGGGGCATCTATTGGGAGAATTGAGCTTTGAAATTAAGTAAAAGATTCAAATCCAAATACAGAATTCGCACTAATTTTTGATTGTTGTTGAAGCTTGATTCAGAATCCAAGAATTGACTATCTGAGGATTGACTATCCAAGGATTGACTAATCCAAGGAGTATCTTGAACTTAAGCCAACTTTATGAAAGTCATTCTAATCCTTTAAATCTCAACTTTAAGTAGTTTATTTGAGTTCAATTAGCATTACAATTAAGTAAGTTGTTAGTTAGAATTCTATACAGAATTCTATCATATTCAAGTTGTTGTTGAAGCTTGATTCAGAATCCAAGGATTGACTATCCGAGGATTGACTAGCCAAGGATTGACTAATCCAAGGACTATCTTTAACTTAAGCCAACTTTATGAAAGTCATTCTAATCCTTTAAATCTCAGCTTTAAATAGTTTATTTGAGTTCAATTGACATTACAATCAAGTAAGTTGTAAGTTTTGAGCTTATTTCTTTTAGTATTTGTTGGTTCAATTACCTAGCAGAGTTTTAAATTGAGTAAATAACGAAATTCTTGAATTTCTATAACTCTTACAATTAGTTAACCGGTTCAATTACCCAATTTAAACTGAAAAATGAAAGAATCTGAACAATTCTCTTTGAAAGCCCTAACTATAGCCAAGCTGGAACTCTCGAGATTCAAAATTCAAAGTTGTTTATGTCTTGTGTGGGGATCGTGGACCGGGAATGACTTTTTGACAGACACACAGTGTGCAGTCAGCCAGCTGAGCCAGCTGATGGAGAAAGAGCTGTGTACGAAAGAGTGGTTTACAGTGGAATGGCCTCTTTCTATACCTTTCTATCTTTGCAATATCCATCCATTCAACATCTTTTCCCTTTCTCTTCTCCAAACCGTCCTTCTTTCTCTTCAAATGGGAGTTTTTGTGCCCCTTTAGTCTTTTAGGATTCCTTTTAGTCTTTTCCTCTTCATCCAATCCATCCCAACTCCCAACTTATGGCTTTTTGAAGAAAAATCTGGTATTGAGATGAAAGTTATATGAAATTTGGACAGACAGAAAAGCTAGAAATCTTGATTCCATCAACAGATTCGATAGCAACAGCAATTCTATTATCTCAAAAGTTTTTAAGCTATTTTTAGTCACTTTAAAGATCAATTTTCTTAGCTTTTCTTCAAAACAAAAAGCTCTATAACTTTTTTCAAGAGGCTTTTTCAATTAGTCTACGAGTTTTACTCATTTATCAAGCAAAGAATAACATTTTGTCTTATGGTGCTAAAGATTTAGCTTCACAATTTCAACATAACAAATCTTATTCTAGTTGAACATACAAAAGTGAAATTTAGCAATTCTATTTATCTCAAAATCGGAGAGATCCAGTGAATACATTTCCAAAAATCCTTCAAAAAACTTATGGCTTTTTGAAGAAAAATCTCGTATTGAGATGAAAGTTATATGAAATTTGGACAGACAGAAAAGCTAGAAATCTTGTTTCCATCAATAGATTCAATAGCAACAGCAATTCTATTATCTCAAAAGTTTTTAAGGAGTTTCAAGTGACTTTTAACAATCAATTTTCTTAGCTTTTCTTCAAAAAAGGCTTTCTTTTTTTTGATTTTAATAACATTCGCTCATTATAATTCGTTTTACCGTACGCCAAAACGGAGAGGAGGAAAGTTAAATCGTAGGTGAAATTTAGAGATTTCACTCGATAAACAATGAGTTTTACATTTATTAGATCTGTAGTTCAAACGGTTTTCCTTCAGAATCTTTTTTTCAAGAGACTTTTTCAGCCAGTCTACGAGTTTTACTCATTTGTCAAGCAAAGAATGACATTTTGTCTTATGGTGCTAAAGATTTAGCTTCACAAGTTCAACATAACAAATCTTATTCTAGTTGAACATACAAAAGTGATCTCATTTCCCAAATCCTTCACCCATTTTCTCTTTTTTTTTCCCCCCACTTTCTCACCATTCAATCGACGAAAAATCGTTTTCATTTAGCTCAAAATTGAAGTGGTTTTAAGGGATAAAAGGGCGGCAAAATCCCCAACGAAAATCGCATAGTTGATGAGGCTGACAGATGTTGGATTTGAGGGGAATGGGATGAGAAAGGGAAATTGTAGAGCGAGGAGTCAGTTAAACTTTCAATTTCAGGCTCACAACTGCAAATCCATTTGGTGTTGAATCATGGCTATCCACCATTGGGGAACACAAATAATGGAGAGGAGAAGACACCCGAACCGGAGAGATCCAGTGAATGCGAGGTGAGGAAATCTCGAATCAAAATCGATCCCTGGCTCCTTGAAAAGAGTTAAATCCCCAATCTAGAGTGCATTTTATCGAGATCATTCACCCAAATTAGCACCAGATCACTTAGAGAGCTCAAAATGCTTATAAATGCTCGATCTGGATCGCACACTAGCTTTTCCAATCTAAAACTGTTGAATCTGGACGGTTATGAGGGCTCTAAAGCGTTGACGGCTCTAGACTGACACCAGACTTATTGAAAAGCTTAAAACTTTAATAAATCTTCAATCTGGAATACATATTAGTTTATTAGTATAATATTGATTAATATTTCTTATTTTCAGGCTCCTCCAATTGCTCACGTCCTTCCCATTCACCAGCCAACTGTCGGTGAGGTTGCCACTCTGCAAAATGATGTTCGAACGATCAAAAATGCTCTCTCTGAAATAAAAACCCAACAAGCCACTCCAAAACAGGATCAAGTAACAAAAAAAAAAGAATTCTTATCTATTCAAATGTTTAGTTATTATCCGGTTTGGACACTAGAGTGAGTCGATTGGAGAAACAAGTCGAAATGGCGCTCAACAGCATCTATACACTGGTTCAATTGCAAACAGGTAAACAAAAAGATCTCTGAGCCAGACACCAGCATTAAATCTACAGCTTCCAGTTCCCATTATAATTTACCTCAGTTACCTCAGCTACCGTACCTTAAAATTAAAGTCTCGATTTGTCGTCTACTCTAGCTTCCATTTTAAAGCATGATATCCAGAACTCTCATTAACATTTCCCATTCAATTGCAAACAGGTAAGCAAAATTGATAGAAATGCTCTCATAGCCAGGCACCAGCATTAAATCTACAGCTTCCGCTTTCAATTCCCATCATAACTTACCTCAGTTACCTCAGTTACCGTACCCTAAAACTAAAGTCTCGATTTGTCATCTACTCTAGCTTCCATTTTAAAGCATGATATCCAGAACTCTCATTAACATTTCCCATTTCCAGGAATCTCTTCTTCATTAACAAAATTTCGCGACGAAACCGGCGACCAACTGCGCGCCATTCGAGCGCTTCTCTCTGAGGGCACACCCACAAATTAATTCATTCAAATATCGAATAGTATTGTATTGTAGTCAATTTCCAAGTCACAATTCAAGAATCTCATCAAAATCTTGTCAGTTTTCCCTTGTTTTTTCCCAGGTAGCTATGTGATTTTCTTGTCACTGACCAATAATCTTTTTTTTAATTTGTAATTTTTACTATTTTTGTTATTTTTCCTTTCTCTTCTTTTATAATATTCAGATTTTACTATCTAGTCGAATTTTTTTCGATTTTTTCGATTTTAGCTCTTTCAAGTTGAATTTTCATGAGCCAAAAGCTGAAACTCTAGTCATGTGTACAGAAAAGCTTTCAATTTACATTTATTTTCTTAGTCTTACTGTAGTTTTTTTCAATTTTTATGGTACTTTTCAAAGAGTGCTAGTCAGAATTTGCGAATTTGTGAATTTTCGAATTTTCGAATTTCTCTAAAGTGTCATTACTTTAAACCGTGTGCTCTCTTCGAAATTTTCAGCAAATCAAAATTCTTTTTCCCTTCAAATTAATGCCAATTTGATATTTTCCCCAAATTCATTGCCCAAAAGCGATCTGATCTCGTCATATTTCTTTCTAAAGTCATGTTTTTTTTTTGAAATTTTTTTGTTTGGGTAAATGAATAAAGTCATTTTGATACAAAAAACAAACATTAAACAATAAAAACATTCAATTACTGAATACTGAATTCAAGTACTGAATTCTAAAAAAACTACTCTCATTTCATCATTTAAAAGGTTTACTTTTAATTTTTAAAATGAAACGAATTTTGTTTTTCTCTAATATTTTCTCTAATAGTAGTGCACCATGAGCGTCGCCTAAATTCCTCGAAATCTCGAGAACCACTTATCAAAACCTATCGATGTGGGGCTCGGAAAATGTAGCTGACGATGAGATCTTGTGGGGGATTTGAGTGTTGAGCTTCTGTAAAAACGTAGAAACCGTAAAATAGTCATCAACTCGGCACGGCAGAGTGCACTGCTATTAGAGAGAAAGAGAATAGAGCAAACAGCTTTGGCAGATTACGGTAACATCTGTGAGATGATTTCTCAGGTATTTAATTTCTAGATTACAATAGTTTTAGCTGAATCTAGTGATCACCGAATCCCGTATTTCTAGATTACAATAGTGCACTCTGAGCGTTGTTTAAATTCCTAGAAATCTCGCAAATCGCTTATCAGAACCTATCGATGTGGGGTCGGAAAATGTAGCTCGCGATGAGATCTTGACGATGATTAGAGTGTTGAGCTTCTGCAAAAGCTTGGAAACCGTAAAATAGTCATCAACTCGGCATGCTCGGTGGGATGCACTACTACAGTGCGGTGCAAAACCATACGCCACCCCCTAAATTTGTATTAGTATTAGAGAAAATACGGTATTAAGTTGAAGTTTTGAATACGAATTTTTTATAAAAATCTTTTTTCCAAAAGAATAAAGCTATTAAAATTAGTCCAGTAAATCTGTCTACTATATTGGACTTTTCAGGGTTTTTAAAAAGCTTTAGCTTTGGGATTTTTTCGGGACCGCAAAGTTAAGTAGTCAGAATCTCTACTATATTAAAGCGAAGGATGTCCGTCTGTCCGTCCTTTTGTCGCAGCGTTTTAAAGGAAACTGCTGAACGGATTTTTATGAAGCTTTCAGGATAAAGTATATAGGTGATGTAGTTGTGCCATCCGGTTTTTTTCTATTTTTCTTCTTGCTACACAGACCGATATTCATACTTGAATTTTTTCCAATCAGCAGGAAATACGCTTTTGAACAAACAAATGATAGCTACTGCGGTGAGAGAAATCGAAGAGAAAACAAGCGGTAGCAATTGGAGCGGTTGTCTGGTTATTTATAAAGAAAACGGTTGCTTCTTTTTGATTGTTGAAAGACGGGTATCACTAATGCCATTCTGTCCTTCCATTTATGTTTGGAAATCCAATTATCCATTATCTTGGGTTATTTTTTGTTTAATCATCGTTTGCAATTTTGAAAAGTTTTTTTTGAATGTCTGTTTGCTTTTAAATGTGCCCAATAAATATACAAAACCTTCAACAAAACACAGGGAATCTGGCTGTATTGATGGTAAGATAAAGGAGACAGACAAAATCAGCTTGTAATCACAGATACTGGCATTCGGCTGAAATTAAGAGTACTACAAATTTGCTAGCACAGTAAACTTTTCGGGTTAACGCAAATGATTGTCTAATTGACATCACCGTTACCATCGGGCTGATAAGTTTCAGAATTCTTTAATGGAAAGTCAATAGTCTAGAAAGGTACAAGCTTCAAAATATTACTAATTTTTGCCAATTTCGGTAAAGTTTAATTCAAATGTGCCTCAAGAGTTTAAAGTTGGATAAATCTTTGTGTTTTTCACATTTCGACAGTTACCTTATTCATAATTCAGAACTGAAAGCTTCAATTTATTATTTCGAAAATGAAAACGTGACAAAATCTCAAAGCTTAAAGCATCAATTTTAGACGATTTTGAAATGATGTTCTCGTATTAGCATTTTGTTCAATTCTTGTTCAATTTCGATACAATTCTACAAATTCTACAAGCTAGATAAATTCTTAATTTTCTCAACTTTCTACAGTAAAAATTTTGAGAAGCAATTTTATAAAAACAAAGCGAAATTTGTCGATTCAAATATCATTTTCATTTTCAATGCAATTCTTAAATAAAAGTTTATACAGGGAGTTTTTGAGGTAAGTTAAAAGTTAACTGTTAAAAGTTAGCTGTTAAAAGTTAGCTGTTAAAAGTTAAAGCTAGCTTTTAAAAGCTAAAGTTAACTGTTAAAAGCTAAAGTTAACTGTGAAAAAAAACAAAGAAGATTTCTTTACTTAAACTGTACAAAAGTATGAGTTCCGGAAGTAGCAATTCACCGCTTTCCATTGTCCATTCGAGGAATCGATGGCCGCACAACCGACAATCGAATTCGGCTCACCTAAAGTGTTGAAAAATGTGTTGAAAGTCGTCGTAAACGTCAGGATCAAACTATTCAAACACTTGCCACTAACCAGGTGCCCAATTGGTGTACGTAAGCGGTTTGCCATCCCATTGTGTCCACACTCCATTCGCCGTTTGTTTCACTCCAATGAGAAATGGAGCCAAATTGCCTAAAAAGTTTTTTCTTGTAGCTAAAAACCCTAAATAAAACATACGAATCAACTGCCAAGCAAATCCGTTTTCAAATGAGTTATCGATTTTTGCTAATCCAGCATTTTGTCCACCGATTTGTTGACAAATAAGAATTGCTTGATCGGCGTCTTGATAATCTGAATGAAAATTAGAATATTGAGCTTAAAACGCAGATAAAAATGACATAAGAAACTCTAAAATAAAGCTTTCAAAGTATTTCAGAAGAATTTACCGTAAATACTGTAATAGTACCCCACCGCCATTATACAGTCGCGTAGTCGCAAAAGTTTTTTAGTAGTTTTTAGTATTTCATTTTTTTCAAAGCGCCCGTACTTTCAAAAAATGCGTCTTTGGTATCAAAAAATAGCTGAAATTCAGGGCTATTTTTTGATATCTATTGTAGCATTGTAGCATAAACCAGTGTCGAGAAAAACCAGTTTTTTCGGGATGGTTGCGTAGTCTAACTTTAAACATCCCGTTCTCCGCGCTGCTTTATGCTACAATGTGCACTTTAATATCAAAAAATAGCCCTGAATTTCAGCTATTTTTTGATATATGTTGTAGCATTGTAGCATAAACCAGTGTCGAGAAAAACTCGTTCAAAGCTAGACTACACGACACTCCGCATTGTCATTATGGGGATGGGGTACTATTACAGTGTTTACGGTATGTTTAAATTATAGTAGATAAGGGATAAGCTAAACTAAGAAAAGCATATCGTAATACCTTTAATAGTAGCCCCTCCGCCCGATAATGACGGTCGGAGCATCGCGTAGTCCAACTTTATAGGCATTTTTCTCGCCACCCATTTATGCTACAATGTTCGTTTAAGTATTAAATGAAAGCTGAAATTCAGGGCTATTTTTTGATACCAAAACGAACATTGTAGCATAAACCAGTGTCGAGAAAAACTCGTACAAAGCTAGACTACGCAACACTCCGCACCGTCATTATGGGAGTGGAGTACTATTACAGTATTTACGGTAAGTGAAAAACAATATCCCTGACTTTAAATATCCCGTTGACTGCTTGTTTTTTTTGGCTGAAATTGTTAAAATTTGAGCTTTGAGGTCAGAGGAAACGAAAATCTTTCAATGTCAAAGAAATTTTAGGAAAACACGAAAAACTCACCCGGTGACTGATAGAGACATTTTGTTTCATTCAAGATTGGTATCATTCCATTTGGACAAGCCGCTTCAATCGTGTAAACGAAAAAAGAAATCGAGAATAGAAAGACGATTTTGAACATTTTCTTTTCAGGAAAAATTGAATGAATGGCTTTTCACTCGAAATTTTTTACTCTTATCAAATTTTCGCCTTGAAAAGAACACATAAAATGTGGTGATTAGACGTTTAAAATCAAGGAAAAGAGGTAAAGAGACCAAAAAACCACGAATTTCAGGAGTCACTTTGAATTCCGGTACTGAACTTGCTACAATAGAGTTGCTGATTTTGTTATAGCCGCTTCTCGTGCTAATTGAAAGTATGACAATTATAATTCATCTCCTAAGTCTGGATTTGTTTTGTTTTATCTTGATCTTGATCTTGATCTTGATCCATTCCTTTTACTCCTATTCTTTTTCCTTTACTCAAACCGTGTCCAACGTTGAGACAACTCAAAAGAGTGAAACGAGATCTGCATTCGGTGTTACAGTTTTAACATCGGATCCACACTTTTGTGGATCCAAACCACACCAACAAACACTTATCAATCGAATCCACACCACACTAACAAACACCTATCAATCGGATCCACACCACACCAACAAACACCTATCAATCGGATCCACACCACACCAACAAACACTTATCAACCGTACACTTTTGTAACTTTAAACTTTTCGATTTTTGTTAATGCAAGTGTTGCTACTAAATTTTACTTCAAAAAGAAGTTTTTCTGATTTTTATAAAAAAAATTTCTTGATCTCAAAATAATGCAAAACTTTTATTCCCACTGAGCTTCAATTGCTATATTGCTATATTGCATATATTGCTGTGTATCTTTGCAGTGGAACAAAAGAGCTAAATTTGTCCGAGGTCTAAACATTTCTTTAACCTTTCTAAAAAGGGGATAACTTTGGAAAACGACCGTAATCAAATCGTTAACAATGAGCCGAATTTTGGCATCATTGACTGAGTCTTGACTCAAATTGTAAAGACAATTTTCCATTCTTTCTTCAAAATTCGAATAGAAATTAGTTTTAAATCTTTTGAATTGAGGTTGTGAATCATTTTTTCTTTCAGAATATCATTGAAATTTGAAAAATATTGATTTTTCCATATTTTGACCTTGAAAAAACAAAAGCATTTTGCGGAGATAAAAGAAAAGTCTAAAAGTAGATAAATGAAAAGCCTAAAAGTAGATAAAAGAAAAGTCTAAAAGCAGAAACATAAATGAAATTTTCTTTTGTTGTTTACATAGAAATTTGTAATAATTCCTTGTTAACTAAATTTAGAGAAAATCTTTTTTTCGAAAAGATCATTTTGAATAGAGATTTGGAGGAGATCTTTGATTCTTTTTTTTCGGAAATTTTGCAATTCATTGAACTTTATTGATTTGTTTTGGTTATCGATTTTACATTATCATCTAAACGTTCATTTTTGACGATTCAAAATGCTCAATGTAGAAAGTTCTTTGTTGAGCATTGTGAAAAGAGGTTACTATTCTGTAAAGTAGTGGTATTTAAAGTTTAAAAGTAACTGCTCAAGCTCAAGTAAAAGTAACTGCTCTGAAAGTAAAATAACTAAAATTATAAACATCTTGAAATCATATTTCCTAACTCGATAAACCCCACTGAATTTGCAGATTGCCGATTTTGGGACAATTTTACAGAGTCATCTCTGTACTTTGTGGCTTCCCCCGTTTCCTTTATGACATGGCTTATCTTCTAGATTTTTCTAGATTTCTAGATCTTCTAGATTCTTCTTTTTCCCACAAGCAGAATTTTCCCTTAATCAAAGCAAAAAATTCATTATTTTACCCATGACTTGGCGAGAAGGTTAGGCTAGAATTCGCTCTTTATAATTTTTATGGGTTTCTTTTTTATTCTTTCCGTGTTCCCATGTTTCTTGCACTTCTTGCACCATGTTTCTTTTTTGACAAATATTGATTCTTTGTCTTTCCTTTGACTTTCTTCTTTAAAATATCGCTTTTTCAATTAAAGTTTTGTGAAAAGAGGTTACTACTCTGTAAAGTAGTAGTATTTAAAGTTTAAAAGTAACTGTTCTCTGAAACTAAAATAAATAAAATAATAAACATCTTTGTAATCATATTTCCTAACTCGATAAACCCACTTTTTATCAGATTTTCTGATAAAAACTTTAATTGAAAATAAAATTGATAAGAAATTGGAAAGAAAGTTGTTGGAAAAAGTTTAACTTTTCCTTGAAACCACCAATTCGAGAACATTTTCTTCTATTATTTACAAATCGACTCCAAGGAATTATTCGTAAAAAGAAAAGAGCACTCTTTTCTCTTTGCAACTTTTGCTTAAAATTTTAGATACTTTTGAAAAATGATTATTTTCCAGCTTAATTTTCCAGCTTAGTTCACTTTTTGCACCAGAAAAATATAATACCTCTCTGCTATTAGATTGGAAAGAAAGTTGTTTGAAAAAGTTCAAACTCGAATTTCCTTGAAACCACCAATTCGAGAGCATTTTCTTCTATTATTAGATTGGCAAGTTGTATACGATCGTTTTTGGGTAATGTGTTTTCTGACAAAAACGGCTTACCTCGCATTTTAGTCAACAGATTCGTGAGTAACGTGCATCCAAGAACAATTGTGCAGGCGACGATCATCTGCATAGATTTACTAGATTGGAAAGAAAGTTGTTGGAAAAAGTTTAAATCGAATTTCTTAAAAACAAATCCACCAATTCGAGAACATTTTCTATTATTTACAAATCGACTCCAAGAAATTATTTGTAAAAAAAAATGAGTGCAGCTTTCTCTTGAAATTTTTGAAATTTTTGAAAAACTATTATTTTCCAGCTTAAATTTAACTCACTTTTTGGACCAGAAAAACGATTTCTGATGAGACAAAGCTATCATAAATGAGCAATACGCTTTATAATCTCTATTTTTAAGCCAAAAACTTTTCACAGAGAAACTGTATTTCAAAAAAAATCATTTTTTAATGTCATCTTCTTGGCACAGAGTGTTTGTTAAAATAAGTGATTCTGAAATGTTAAAAGCATTAGATTAAATTAGCCTTAATCACAAATTTTCCCTATTTTAAGTATTTGTTCGAGATTTTGAATGAAATCAATTACCTATTCACTAACCAATTAAAAACTTATCTAAAGGATGATCACTCAGAAAGTAACCAAGTCACAAATCAAGAAATCTCTTATTTTTTTACCTTAAAATAGATGATTCTAAAAAGTGAAAGCATTAGATTAAATTAGCCTTAATCACAAATTTTCCCTATTTTAAGTACTTGCTCTAGATTTTGAATGAAATCAATTACCTATTCATTAACCAATTAAAAACTTGTGTAAAGGCTGGTCACTAAGAAAGTAGCCAAGTCACTTCAGCTCAAGAAATCTCTTATTTCTCAAAAACTATAGTCATAACTATAGTTGTAGTCAAGTTTATCAAAAAATCTGGGAAGACTTTATGGCTGGCTTGATTTTTGAGAAATCACCGTGTTTTTGAGAAATTTCCGAGAACTTTCTTTTCAACCAAATAAATTTCAGAGTTTCAGAGTTTCTCTATCAACTCAAATTCATCTACTTTTTCTGCCATTCATAGCACATCTAAATGTCGACGGTTAGCAAAAGTTATGCAGAACATTCAGATCCTGTCATTGATTATTGCACTAAGGCAAATGAATGACAACAAATTATTATCATACAAAATATTTCAGCTAACAGTCAAACTCGATCCCCTTCAACAAAAGCTTCAAGATGCCACAATTGCTAATCACAAAATGTTCGTAATGCTTGGAGCGCCTGAGGTAAAGGAAAGCTTTTTCTTTAAAATATTCTTCCACTTGTTTTTATATGAATATTACAATTAAAGTTTAGATTTTAACCATTGGCCAACATTTTTTAAAATTGATTCACGGAAAGAACTGCTTGGATGTTGGTGGGTCAAAATTATATACAATTTTTTTGAAAAAAACATTGATTTACATTAGCGTTTAATACAAATATTATTTTAAACTTTCATTTTATATTATTTCAATCGTATAAATGTTTTTAGGAACATTCACGGGCGCTTCGGCTCTCGCCTGGGCTCTTGCCGTTCCAAATGATGGAAAGGTATTGAAATAGACTGAAGATTTCAAAAGAAATATTTAGGTGATATCAATGGATGTCGATCATTCAGCTCTTGATCAGATTGGTCGATCGATTATCAATGAATGCCCGAAAAGCGCACAGAAAATTGATTTTCGATTAGGATCGGCTATGGATACTTTAAGTGAAAAGTTTTTAGAAAAGTTTCTATTAAAACTGTACCGTATTTCTTTCAGATTCGCTGATTGATGAGGGAAAGTGCGGCGAATTCGATTTTGCTTTCATTGATGCTGATAGAGCGAACAAAACACTGTACTATGAGAAATGTATGCAATTGCTTCGACCAGGCGGAGTAATCCTTGTAGATAATGTAAGTTATCTAATTTAATTTAATCACAGTATAGTAACAGTAAAGTCTTAATCGAAAAAGACAAAAAGTCATGCTTTAACAAAAGCGTATTGCAGGCTCTTGCTGGCGGTGACGCCGTTCACGCGATCGGTGATGCTGTCATCACTGATGCCTGCAATAGACACATCAGTGCTGATGAACGGTGGGTTTTTCTATAGAAGCCAGAGCTTGAAGCTAAAATCTGGCTTCTAACCTGAATTGAACCAGATAAATTGTCTTTGAAAGAACTCAACTTTCAGTTCTCACTCTTTTCTCATCAATAAACAACTCAACTTTCAGTTCTCACTCTTTCCTCATCAATACCGGTGATGGACTGCATGTGGCATTCAAGGCTTGAAGAGAAAATTCTTCTTTTTCTTTTTGCTTTCATTTTTCCTCTTAATCAATCATTTTTATCAACAATTTAACTTTTCAAATTTCTTATTTCGATCATTTCTAAATGTTGAAATGCTAGGGATTTATTTTAAAGGTTTATTTGATTTAAAGCTTTATTTGATTATTGAAATCTCAAAGTTTAACAAAGTTACGAGTGACAAAAGAGTTGTTTTTAAGCAAAAAAAAAAAGTTACGCTAAAGCAAAGGGATAAAAAGGTATTTGAAAACAATGAAAATTCGAATTTTTATTTTAAAAAATGACTCAAAGTCAATGAAACTCTAATCAGAATCATGATGGCTTGGTTTGATCTCCTCTAAACCCAAAATCGAACAGAAACGATTGCATGAATGTTTCGAAAAGAATCCTTTCATCCCATCAAATCCGTGATTCATTTTCCCATATCTTGTCAAATCTTTGCAATGAATTGCTGGATCAGTCAAAATGACAATCGTTTTGCCCGTTGAAATCTCTTTACTGATGATTCCCTCCAAATCCACAACCATCAAGAAACCCTTTGTTATCTGAAATGTTTATTTTGGAATCATTTTGGAATCATTTTGGAATAAATGATACTTAAAGTTCTTTAGTTGTTTATTCTATGCCTCACTATCGCATTTAGCTAATAGTTTGCTGTAAATTCTGACCGAACCTTGTTTAGAATCATTTTGGAATCATTTTGGATTAATTTTGGATTAATTTTGGAATCATTTTGGAATCATTTTGGAATAACTTTAGAATCATTTTGGAATCATTTTGAAATAAATGATACTTAAAGTTCTTTAGTTGTTTATTCTATACCTCACTATCGCATTTAGCTAATATCTGTAAATTCGTCTCTGTAAAGCTAATTTGCTGTAAATTCTGACCGAACCTTGTAAGTCCAATGCGAGAAAGCCATTATCTGATGAACGAGATCAATGGGAACACCCAATTCGATAGCTTTCTTCTCAGTGAGTTCTGAAAAAACTAAAATCTTTATTTATCATTAAACTAACCGTAAAAAGCATTGTTGGTGAAACGAACGAATTTGTCAGTTTCAGCGAATCGCCGCTCGCACGACATGAAACGATCACCTAAATTAAACTCTTAAGTTTTAAAGTTTTATAAAAGTTTACGCTAATTTCAGTAATAAGTAACTAATAGATTTGCTAGAACTGAAAGAAATTGTAAACGTTAAATTCTAGCATAGCGAAGTAGATGACAAAAGTTCTCTAATTTCCATAAGTTTACTAATAATTTTATCCAAATTAGAATCTTTCAACTCACCTTTATCCGTTCCAATAAAAAGCGTCTTGATTTTAAGAAATTTCAGCACCATAGAAGTTCCCAACTTCTCCTGTAGCTCTTGACTAAATTTGAGCGCCAAATACGAGGCTATTGTTTGCATTTGATTCGATAATTCGTATCGTTTCGCTGAATTCATTCCTTTCCCCACATGCAAATATTCTTTCAAAACGATTTTCTCAAACTTCAGTGAACTTTTTGATCATCAAATCAGTTGAATTATTGATCTTCCCAAAGAAATACTGAATGCCTCGTTCTTTCAAATGACTGAATAGAGCTTGATGTGTTCTCCCTTTTGGATCACCGGTTGGATGGGAATCACTCAAATCATTGTGAAACTCTTTCCCATGACATGGAGCATCGGCTATATGAAAGAGAACTTTTGTGCCGGCATTGTCCGTCCAATTCAAATGCATCGCTTTCTCCAATCCACCAAAAACATCTTCCGGAGCATCGCCACCACCCGAAGCCGAGATTCTGGCGCGAAAATCGCGGAATTTCGTTGCAGAATCGGTGAATGTCAACACTTCGAATTGATTCGTGTCACCATGATCTCGATAGGCGACAAAAGAGAGCTTCAAATCTTGCACTTCCGGTTTTCCGTTATTTGCTTTAAATGATACATGGGGTCCTTTATCAGTCAACTTTTTGATGATCTTGTTTATCGATTCTCTAACACCGTCAATATGTGGTTGCATTGAACCAGTTGCATCCACTAAAAAGCACAATTCAACGTTGCGAGAGCGACGAATTAATCGGAACACCTCAGCCACGCGTTTCTTGCGCGTTTTGGTAGCAACCTGAAATGAAAACAGTTGATTTTCCATTATCAATGCTAGAAATAGCTTTCAATTTGAAACTTTGAAATCTTTGATCTTTAAAATAGCTTTAAATCTGTGATGTTTGATGAAATTAGTTCAAACTTTTGAAAGCTTTGAGTCTTATTACTAAAAAAGTTGTCTAAATTTGTAAAACTGACAGCGAATCGATCGACGATCGTCTCCTCATCAACATCTCCACCAAAATCGAGTCCTTCATCTTCGTAAATTGCCTTCAAGCGTTTTGTCAAGTGTTTCACAGCGGATGAAGTCTGGGAGGATGGATTGAATATTGAATAATCAAAATTCGGAGTTTAGACCTTATTACTTACTTTTAATTCAATTGAACTCTCTTTGCTTTTCTTTTTCTTTTCTTCGCTCCTTTCTCTCGTCCATTCGGAATCTCTCTTTTTTGATTCCTCATCCACCCACGATGCAACTGAATCTGCCATTGTTTCTGAAAAACTTCATTATTAAAATCCAATATTGGAGAATCGAAGTCAAACTGAAAGTGCATCAAAAAAATTCAAAGAATTCAAAGCAAACCTCGATTTTTCTTATCATAAATCAAAAAAAATTTACTTCAGAAAAAAGAAAAGCCTACAATTATCAACTACAACTAAAGAAAAGCCTACAACTATCAATTACAATTAAAGAAAAGCCTACAATTATAAAGATTATCGTTTCAATAACATTTCAAAGCTTTTAAAGATTATCAAAGAGGTTTTTTAATTAAAAATGTTCAGATAATTGGAAAAAGTATAATTTTTCTAAAAATCGCAAACGTTTTCAAGAAAAAACAAATCGTAAAACCTTGCTTACGAAGGGAAATTCTTTTTTCTGTTTTTGAAGCGGATAAAAACAACTGTGAAATGAAGAGTTTCAGAGAAAATGAGAAGTTTCAGAGAGCTCTTTTTCTTTCTTTTTGAACAACGGCTAATAAGCCGATGAAATGAGGGATAAACGTGATATATTTAGCAAAAGTTCAACGTATAAAGTGATTTCTTCATCAAAAATGCCATGTCATTGTTGTTTCTTTCGCGAAAATCAACATTCTGCGATTGCAAAGGATTTTTTCGTGTAGATAGATTCTTTATATAGAAACAATAGCTTGAAACTCTTTAAATCATTCACGATTTTCTAGTGTTTTTGTCTCTGAGATCAGAAAAATATTAGCGCTGGATTAACACAGAGATTTGTACTTGAGGATTTTCGGGGTCAGGAAATCCAACAGTATTCAAAAATATTCAAAAAATATTCAAAAATAAAAGAAACTAGCGGCTTTCATTTAAATCATCAATGCTAAAATCGTTCAACGAATCCTTGATACTCTTCTGGCTCTGAAAATATAGTCGATTACAGAAAATTTGTTTTAAAAGCAAACCATTAATCATCTCGATTTCTCGTTTACTCCTAGGGTTCATAGCGTTCATAGGGCTTGAGGGTTCATAGCGTATAAGACCTCCCCCCAAGATGAGTTTTGAGACGGCACAGGTAAAACTCGTTGTCATCTTGCAGGGAGGTCTTATGTGCTGTGCCGTCTCAAAACCTTTTTTCATCTTGGGGGAGGTCTTATGCGCTATGAATCCTGTTCTTCTAGTTTTTTTGGTCATTTGTTGTGATTGAGATCTTGCAAAATTTTGCAATAATTTGCATTAGAAATCTTCCTCTTCCTCGTCCTCGTCCTCTTCTGGCTGGCCAAACCAATCCAATCGATCCGGATACCAATTTCAAAAGAACCCACCGACATCACAACTAAATGAACTGTGGGATCGAAGAGATCCAAAAACGGCAAAAGATAGCATCAAATAGCGATAATTACCCATTATAACCAACTTATTATAACTTATTATAGTGATTGTAACCAACAACCAGTAAATTAGGAAAAAATTTGACAGAGAGCCGACAGGGCTGAACAAAATCGCAACAAAATACAAAAGCTATCATGATGCTGTAAAAATCTCTAACTTTTATATCAAATTTTGTATCAATTCTTTAGTTTTTTGATGTACCGGAACAGAACTGAAAATGAATTTTCTTTTCTATTCACCTATCTTTTTTAGGTATATTTCTTGTTATCATAAAAATAATCCTCCTTTTCCCTTCGTTTTCTCATTTAATTCCCTTCCTTGGGTAGACGTTTTTCGATTCTGATCTAGCACTTAAGAACCTTTACGGTTTTTTTCACTCTCAAAGTCACAAAGTATACCAGGGTTTCTTTTCTCAAAAAAAGAGCCGTCCCAGTAAATCGTAGAGAAAATCACATCGGTTCGACGTTTTAAACGATGCCCATTTTCTCCTTATTCTTTCTCTTCTACATAACTGCCACACAATCGTTAATAACGGTTTTCAATTTAACCACTCAATTCCCATCTTATGCTTTGCATGGAGTCAATTTGGATAAATGGAAGGTAAATAATTTGAGAGAATCAAAAAAAAGACTTTCCTCAATCACTAGCTGAGCACGGCTTTCTTATATGACTCTTCAACTGGTGCTTACTTTTATGTCTAATTCAAGTTGTTTCCTATGTCGAGTTTTAATCTCTAAACTAGCATCATAATTGAGTAATTGTGCTCAGCACTTTAGATTATTCAAGTGAACGGTTGTGTCGATTGTGATTTCCTTGTCGATTTCTCTTTTCGCGTGTGCAACGAGGTGCCGAATGGACAAGAAGAAGTGAGTGATTCGAGGAGGGACACGAAAATGAGATCCTTTTCCCCCATTTAGCACTACACCGATTTGAACATTGTCATCTGCAAAGATCCATATCCATTCACAATCAACGGAAAACCACCATCGAATCCCCATTGTGAATGGCGGTTGCTGTTTGGTTGACAACAAATTTATCAAACAAACCTTTAGAGCTTTAATTATTTATCAGAGTGACTTAAAAAACCCCTGGAATGATCTCTATTCTTGCTCATATCGTCTAAACAGAGAGAAACATCTCATCGTGAAAGCTGCCTCGCCAAAAGTCTCTCAAAACGCTTTCGCCTTCTCATTTCGTGTTCGGCAATGGGTTAATGGTAGGGGAAAGGAGAGAGATGAAGAACCTATTAGGTTGGCCCAGTCTTTAGACAGTTCTTTTCTTTCAGGCGACAACCCGAAAACGCAATTTAGACGCTTTGTTCCACATAACTAAAAGATAAGGGGCAAAAAGTTAGGTATATAGCTGAATTTTTAGAATCGCCTGTTCAGCCAATTTCTTCGTAGAGGTTTTTATAGATTTTTTACGAAAAACACGTTTTGCACTTTTGAATTTTTTTGAAAGTGGATTCAAATGGTCTTAAAAAGATTGAAGAATGAATAATAAACGTTTTCTATTCTATTTTATTTAGAGCCAATTTTAGGTTTGGTATATTGTGCTGTCATTTATAAACGCTAGTAGAAAAAAAGTGTCTAAAGACTTATGAGGGCAACCTAGTACAATATTACGAAGCCAAGCTTTATGCTCACCAGTTAGACGTTTAACTAGGGGTAATCGGGGGTGATTCAATTTCTGATCTGACGTTTTGATATTAAAAATGAATACTATTGAAATTTGGATAACAGACCTGTTTTTTTGATAAGCACACTGCTAATTTTCACATGCAAATTTTTCTTTGCCATTTTCTCAAAACAAAGTGTCCAAGTGTTGTTTTTACTTTAGAGTCGATCCCAATGTTCGTTCTACCGGCCAGTGGAAACGAGTACTTTTTAGTCGAAAAAAGTACGATGGTTACTCTCGTCGCTGATCCGAGTCTAGCATCGTTTGTCGAATTTCACTAGAAAAAACCTTTTCTTTCATAAAGAAGTCCGCGCCTGAATACAGCGCTTTTTCTGGAGCTGCATGGTCGAGTCGAAGATGTTTACGAGAGTGGGTTCCAGCTGTATGAGGTGAGATCAAGAATCAACTGTTTTGGTCTATAATGCAACGGTCTCGACTCGACCATTAAGAATCAATACGAAACTCAATACCTCTTGTTTTACGGTGAACACGATACCTTAACGATTAGCCTCAATGTTGGTCAAATAATCCTCAACGCATCGTGCAATTTTTCAGCAACTTTTTTCATACTCACATCTCCATTGATTAATTTCTATTATTTTGATATTTTTGCTCATGAAAAGATCTACAAATTTGTATTAAAATCATAAGAATTGACCAACGGAGACGTGAGTTAGGCCAAGTTGCTGAAGAACTTTAGTTGCGGCTTAATCAATTGGAATTTTTCGCTAAACCTGAGCGTTTTTAGAAAAAGCATTAATCGATGATTGAAACATGGCTTAATTCCCTAACCATTAGGCGGACATCACATGCAATTGGCCTTTCACCTATTCGTTTTTCCCTGGATCCGATCCGGGTCTGCGATGGCGAGAGTCTCTCGACTTTTCTCTCGATCAGTCAGTTCTCAAAAATAGATTTTCCAAAGATCTTCAGATCGACAATCTTTTCAACATCCACCGTCATCACTCTTTTCGGCAATGACTACTGTACTTTTACGGCTATTATTAGTCTGTGAATTGGCTTTTCCATTGTTTTTATTGATTTCAGTGCAAAATTACGCGGATGCGCTCCTCAATTATCTTCCAACTTATCTTACCTCATACAGTTATCCATGGCCTTTCGATAATCCAACCGATTACCCACGATGTCAACAAGCTCGAGCCGATTTCTCGCCGTTAATTGTGGGGATTTTAAACAAACAGGGTCTTTTGGTCTAGATGTCTATAGGAGCACGTAGTTGCCCGCTTTATGCTCAACTATTCCGTAGATTGATCGAGTTTTAAAAATTTCATTTAATAGTGAAAAGAGCTTGTGAAAAAGTTGTGGATAAAAGAGACGCGACACGTGTTTTACCGTTATGCTCCTATAGACATGCAGCCCAAAATTCCCAGGTTTACTCTGTCATTCTGTTGAATAGTTGAGTATAAAGGGGTTTCCATTATACTCCTAAAGACGTCTAGACCAAAAATACCTTTCCCACGATTGTACACGAGTGAATTTTAGTCAAAAACCGAGCGCCGCATCGCCATTGATGTGATCAAATTGGAAAACGGTACTCTGAAACTGTTTTATGGCACAAATCCATCAAACGAAAAGGGATTTTGCACGAAACCGAAAATCGAATCAAAAAGCATCGAGTTTGTGGCAGAGATTAGCAAAAATGAGATCATTTCAGTCTCGTCGATCAACAAAAAGTCGCCGTTTCAGCGGAATGCTTTCATGTGAGATCGTTTAAGAAGCATTAATAGCATTGGAAAATATTGTAGCTCGAGTTTTGTCCCCTTCAAAATGGCACAAAAGATCGTTTTGGTTTTGTGGTGAAGGCGAGTCGAGCGCCGGTCGATCCGAAACTCGTCGAATGCAAGCTGACCTACACGTTGAGCACCGAGAACCCACAAGTTCTCCTCAACTTCCAAAATATCTACATCCAAGAGGGTTGGTTTATTTCTTCGTCTTTTGGTACTTGTGTTCTAGTGGGCTAAGGCTCAGGCTTAGGCTTGGACTTAGTGCGAAGGCTAGTGGCTAGCGCCTGGCACTAATTCTATTTGGGTTTGGGCTAAACCCCCATTTTCTGGATCTCAGCCAGTTCTCGGAGCTAAGGGACTCCGCTTGGCGATGCTCATGCGCCCCCATAGGACTTGGCACTTGTGTTCTAGTGGGCTAAGGCTTAGGCTTAGGCTTAGGTCTAGGCTTAGGCTTAGGCTTAGGCTTAGTTAAAGTTAAATTAACATTTAACTTCTTGCAAGTAGGTCCAGATGACTGTCATTTTGAGAATTCTTAAAGACAATTCGGCGATTTGTCCTGAAAATGTGTTAACTTGATGAGCGTCTTTAAATAGTAATCATAGATGTTTCTAATGCAAATTTTGTGCCCATCAAATGTCCAAACACTTTTTTGAAATCATATTTTAAAAGTGAATGGTGTGAAGCCAATTTGTGTGGAGAGGAAATGTGGAAATGCTTCGAGTTGTCCGATCCTCATTGATATTTCGTTTGCTTGTTACATTGAGGATAAGGTATCAGAAAAGTGCCACTCTTATTTGTTTTTCTCTTTTTCTAGAACCGTTGCATCAACTCATCCCCATACACAATCAACGGTGAACTTCCAGAAATCGAAGATTGGGAGATTCGGTGACAAATCTTTGTTTTTTATTTGACTCTTTCTTTTAGGTACACATCTCGAGGTGTATTTTTTCTGCTACAGGCTCGTCTCACCAAAGAAAGTCGCGTCTATTTGAGTTCGAAGGTCGATGCATCGGGCACTTTCTATGGGGGCTACTCATTTCGATTGCCCAACACAACGCTCGGTTTGTTTACTCAACAGCGTTTACAGAGAAGCATTTTTGCCCTCCATTCTAAAATACTACCGTAACCCGCGCGATTTTTCGCTCTTTTCTTCTAAAAGCGTGTTTTTTTTCATTTACAGGGTGCGGCAAAAGTTCTGGCACTTTTTTTCAAACGGCTGTATAAAATTTCAAAAAACAGTATTTGGCTCACTTTTTGTTTTTAACATTTGTTAAACTGTTTTTCCTTATTTTTAACAAGAAACAACGTTTTTGTTTAGGTTCGCTTTCAATATGGATGCTAAAAAAGAGGCGCACTGTGATACTTGAGTTGCACAAAGCCGGAAAGATACCGATGGAGATTGTTCGAGTCACCGGATATCCAAAAAAGTCTGCCTATCGAACCATGGAACGATTCAAGGAGCGGGGCAACGATCAGGACCGTCCAAGAAGCGGCCGACCAACCACAGCCGTCACTCCAGAGAACACAAACAAAGTCAGATGCCGAATCCGTCGAAATCCCACTCGTTCAATGTGAAAGATGGCCACAAGCCTCGGAATCAGCAAAAGAAGCGTTCGAAGGATTGTTCATAAGAAACTTGGAATGTTCAGCTACAAATTTGCTCGGGCTCATTTCCTGAACGACGCCATGAAGCAAATGAGGATGGCTAAAGCGGAGAAGATGTTGCGCCTGGTCGCTGCTGGTCGTTTGGATAAGGTTGTGTTCACAGATGAGAAGATCTTCACCGTTCAACCGATCCACAATCGTCAAAACCATCGCCAACTTCTCAAGCGAGGTTTGAAAAACACTTTTGCAGCCAAATTGATGATCCGCCAACATTTTCCGAAGTCCATTATGGTGTGGGCCGGCATCTTTGCCACAGGAAAGACGCCTCTTGTGTTCATCGATCGAAATGTGAAAATCGACGCTAAGGTCTACCAGCGAAAGGTGTTAAAGGATGTCTTAGAGCCCTGGGCAGCGAATCATTTCGGAAAAACTGGATTTACCCTTTAGCAGGACTGGGCGCCGGCCCATGGAGCCCGCTCGACTTAATTCTATAAAAACATACAACGTTAAAGGGTGTGTTATTGCTGCAAAAAAACTCGGCTATTTTAAGGCTAACCACATCAATCGTTTCAATTTGCTTTTCCTTGGCACAGAAAGTTGTAATAGGCACAATTCTTGGCTTTCCTTTAGCCTGCCTAAAAACAGAAGTTTGAGAGCATTTAATACTAAAACTTACTTTGTTTTGGCCTCCTCAAATATTTCCTTGTGTTTGTTATTGAGATGATCGTTGAGGTTTTTCGTACCGCCTTTTTTGCCTCTTTTGTATTTGGTGTTGCAGAGGTTACACACATCTTCGTCGCCAATTCTTGCGAAAAACGATCGGGCAATTGAGGACATTGCTAAAAAAATGAAGTTTAGTGAAATAAAAAAAAGCCAAATTAACAATAAAAATAATTTTCATGAACGCAAAAAAAATGATAAATGAATGTGAGAGAGCATCGCAGCCTTTATAAACTAAGCATAAAGTATTCAGTCAAGAAAATGGGAGGTCGCAGTTTAGACATTGGCGCTACAAATTACAAACGTAAACTACAAACGCTTCTAACTGGCTTCAAATCTGTTGCATTGACATGAATAGAGAATAGAGAATCTCAAAAAATAGAGAATCTCAAGTGCTTTCGAATGAACTCAAGTACATCCAAAATATCAATGCTAAAGAAAGTTATAGTGGTTTGTATTCTGGCTCGATCGTTTCAACTTCGTGCGAGTACGGTCCGTTTCGACAGGACCAAAAACTTTAACTTTCTTTAGCAATGATATTTTTGAATGTACTTTAGCCCATCCAAAAGCACTTGAGATTTTTTTTGAGTTATAGTTCATATCAATGCGACAGATTTGAAGCCAGTTAGAAGTTTTTGTAGTGTGACAGTTCGTCATTTTTGTAGTTTATAGTGTCCATGTTCATCGCAGTTTAGAAAAGATAGTTGGCATTAGTCCAACAAAGCCGGGTCGCGGGTCGGGTCAGCGGGTCACCCGGGAAAAAAGCCGGGTCGCGGGTCGGGTCAGCGGGTCACCCGGGAAAAAAGACGGGTCGCGGGTCGGGTCAGCGGGTCACTTTTGACCCGACCCGACCCGACTTCCGCTGCCCATGTCTAATGTCTAGTAATTTCCCCTTCCTTTTAGATGAGACGAATTTCCTCTTCTTTCCCGTCACCAATTTGCTTCACATGCGTGAATTCGGCTTTCGATTCGTCGAGTCACCACGCGGAACGTGGTTTTCGATGACTTTAGTACTCGATACAATCCTGCAACTGAGAAAATTTCGCGGAGTAAGCAGATTTAACGTTTAGTTCCTCTGGAGAATGCTGGAGATTTGACAGAGAAAGCCAAACTATGGTCTTAAGTTATTTATTGCTTTCCACGATATGCAAGTAGTGTTAACAAAACATTGAATGATAGTCAGAAAGAGTACTGGAGCAATGACCTCCCGTTTACTGCAGACATTTTCTGGTTTTCAACAAAAACCCACGAAAACTGTCTTTTAGGATCACGGGAATCGCTCGTGCGAGTATCAAATAGTGAACGGGTCACCCGGTGGCTTCCTTGGCCATCCCGAGTTTCTATTGAACACGTATCGGTAAGTTTTTCAATTTTTCGGCTAACGTCTCAAACAGTGTGTTCTCCTTTCTAAAAGACACCTAATTTCTAGAACAACAGTAATCAAAGAATGAGTTTTAATTGTAGTGCTGGCTGACTGAGTATTGTGATTCCTCATCGATTGTTACTAAAATTGAGCTGTTTAAATCATTGAGGATTAGATGAAGCGGTTTTTAGCCGACTTAGAAAAGAGCACCCAAATTTCAATGAGTCTTTAGTGATACCGATGTCTTTCAAGAGCAATCTCTCATATATTCATCCTACAGTATCTACATACCACCTGGATGTGCTCCAAGTATCGCTTTCAACACATCATCCGGTAAACTTTGACAGTACTTTTGCTTGTTTCATATCTTTCTCGTACAGCAAACAATAAGCTGAGACTTCGTAATTGTGGCGGGACGGTGTTTCTCGCGGTTCTCGACGATCAACTGAATATCCCGTTGAACCAAATAGACGCTGCCTATTTTTGCGGTCAAGTTTATTCTTTTTTTATCTTTCTTTTCTTTACCTGTAGACATTTGCACTTAACCGAGTCCCGGCCCAGATTCGGATCGAAGTAGGAAAATTTGTGCCGGTTCGATTTGGTAGCAAACTTTACAGGGCATCTGGTAGTAAGATTGTGTGAAAACCATCAAACTTATTGTATTAAATTTCCCTTGTTATTGTAGCAGAGAGATGAAACTTGATAAGAAAAGCTGCAACGAGTGCTTAATCACAATGCACCCACTGAGTGCTCAACAAACATCATGTTGTTTTTCCTTTTCGATTAAAAGGGAACATATTCTGTTTGCTTTCAGATCTTTTCCCCGTCAACATATCGTTTCAAACAAATTCTATTGGATTCGGTCTAATCTCGGTTAAATATTTGAAGAATTTCGGCGACGATTGGCTAGATAGCGAGTTAGCTTCTTTAAAATAAGAACTTATTTTTTGAATTTGATTCAATTCTCTTTTAGCGTCAACACGACACTTTCCAATGTGCGAGCGATTCAGGTAAAAGGGAAAACAGTGAAAAAATTGATTGTGAAATACTTCAGCTTCAATGTACCATTATGTCCAAATGGGAGAAATACAAGAAATGCTTTGCGAAGATTCATTTTGTTCGTTCTTTCCACAATCGATTCGACGATCCATCACCGGTAACTCAAAATCCGTCAAATCAAGCTGAGAGATGCCCCAATCCCATCTCTTTTTTTACATTTACTCTTTCACTAGACATCTTTTTCTTTCTCAACACTAGTTGGTAGCTTTTTGAAATCTTTCAACTCAAAACATTTGATCGTTTGTAGGCTGTAAGCTCCAGTGATTCATATTTCGTTATTGATATTAGGCACTTGCAAAAGAAACTGCGGATTATAACCAACATTTGAAAAACCCAAAAATCAATAAGAAAATAACTTTATTCCAAAAGATATTTGCCATCATTATCAACTATGTTCTTACATTTTTTGCGTAGACTTCGGATGTCTGATTCGGAAAATTCGGGGTCCGGCGATGCAAAGTAGTCTTGCACCCAAATTTCGACTTCTTCAGGATTGTTAAACGTTAGATTTGCAAGAGAGTGTTGCATAGACAGGAACAAGTGGTAATCTGAGGGAGCAACATCAGGCGAATAGGGCGGATGAGGCACAAGTTTCCAGCCTAATTCTTCTATGGTGTTTTGAGCCAAGTTTGATGTGTGTACCCGGAAATCATGAGCGAGTAAATGGATTGCCCTTGGATTAACACCCCTTTCTCGTAGAATTTCATCAACTTTCTTCAGCTGTTCGGCGTAGATTTGAGAAGTTATAGTTTTTGAAGATTTTTGTAGTTCAAAATAAACGATTCCTTTCATATTCCAAAAGACCGACAGCATAACTTTCTTTCCGTGAAGTTCTGGATGTGATGTCGGAATCGGCCTTTCTCCTTTGCTCAACCATTGTCTTTTGCGTGTTGCATTATTGAAATATGTCCACTTTTCGTCCATCATCAACATGTTTTCAAAAAAGCACTGCCCGTAGCCTTTTTCAATAGAAACCGAGACCATAAAACTCGATTGACTTTGTTTTCAGGGGATAATTCATGTGGGACCCATTGGCCACAACGATTCCTTTTTCCAATAAGCGCAAGGTGTCGAGAAATTGTGCTCGAATCACATTTAAAGTATTCGGCTAATTCGGGCAAAGTTTGAGTTGGATCCAACTCGACAATCTCCAGCAACTCCGCATTATCGAAGACAACTGGACAATATCCATCTTCCAAGCTGCCATCCCCTTCACGAAAACGTCGAAACCATTCCTGGCAAGTCCTTTCACTCGAAATGTTTTCTCCGAATGTTTCACAAAGATTCCGGTGCGACTTCGATGCTGATTTCTTCATTTTGAGGTCATAGAGAAGGCACGCTCGGAACATGAGTTTTTGCTCCGTCATCTTCTACCGAAGATTATGTAATATTTAATGATAGCAATAGTTGTGAAAATAATTAAAATGAATAAGCAATAATAATACAATATAATACAATTTAAACCGGACCATCACACTTTCAAATAAAAAAAAACTTTCGTCCTCGGAAGTAATCCGGAGTTTCTTTTGCAAGTACCTAATAGCATGTCGCTTTCTTTCCCATTCTGTTTAACTTTTATAGATACGTGACTACTGTGATAACCATTCATGAAATGAGTTAATCTGTCTTTGCAAACTACACAGTTGAAATAAGTAACTTGTTTGAGTGATGAGAATAAACACTTTTTGCAAACGATTGAACCAATGAAAAAACTCTCAAACAAAAACGTTTTCTAAAAATAAACTCAACTTTTTGCTCATTTTCCTGTCTTGATCACAAAGTTTTTATATTCTTCTACAGTTTTATTGATCCAACGATAAACATTTCAAAAAGAAGCACTATAACACGTCTCACAAACATAAAATTGATCATTTACATTCAAAAAAATCCTATTTGATTCGATTTGATTCATTTCCGATTCGAGCTAGGTCCCCCCCCCCCCCCCCCCCACAACCCCACCCAACACCCAAAACACAAAATTTAACCACACAAAAAAAAACAACCCAAAAAAAAACCAAAACACAAAAAAAAAAAAAAAACCCCCCCCAAAAATTTCTATCAAAAAACCCACCCAACAAAAAAAAACAAAAAAAAAAAAATTTTAAAAAAAAAAAAAAAAAAAAAAAAACAAAAAAAATTTTAATAAAAAAAAAAAAAAATTTTTTATATTTTAAAAAATAAACCCTCAAATTTAAAAAAAATAAAACTTTTATATTTATTTTTTTAAAAAAAAAAAATTTAAAAAAAAAAAAAAAAAAAATTCAAAAAAAAAAAAAAATTTTTTTAATAAAAAAAAAAAAAAAAAAAAAAAAAAATAAAAAAAATTATCATCCCCCCATCCCCTCTTCTTTCTCCTTTTATTTTTTTTAATTATTTTAATTTTTAAAATTTAAATATTAATTTTTTTTTTTAATTTTTTTTTTTTTAACTTTTCTTTTCTTTCCCTTTTTTCCTTTTTTTTTTTTTTTTTTTTTTTTTTTTTTTTTCTTTTTTTTTCTTTTCTTTCTCCCCCCCCCTCTCTTTTCTTTATTTTAAATTTTATTTTTTTTTTATTTATTTTTAAATAAAAAAACCTCTCTTTTTTTTTTTTTTTTTTTTTTTTTTTTTTTTTTTAAAAAAACCTTTCTAAAAAAACATTTTTTATAATTAATTTAATTTTTTTTTTTAAATTCCTTTCAAAAAAAAAAAAAATTAATAAATTAAAAAAAAAACCTTTTTAAAATTTTTTTTTTCTTTTTTTTTTTTTTTTCTTTTTTTTTCTCTTTTTTTTATTTTTATTTTATTTTTTTTTAATTTTTTTTTTTTTTTAAAAATTAATATTTTATTTTTTTTTAAAAAAAAAAAAAAATTTAATTTTTTTTTTTTATACAACTTTTTTATTTTAATAATAAAAAAAAATTTAAAAAAAAAAAAAAAAAAATAAAAAAAATTAAATAAAAAAAAAAAAAAAAAAAAAAAAAAAAAAAAAAAAAAAAAAAAAAAAAAAAAAAAAAAAAAAAAAAAAAAAAAAAAAAAAAAAAAAAAAAAAAAAAAAAAAAATAAAAAAAAAAAAAAAAAAAAAAAAAAAAAAAAAAAAAAAAAAAAAAAAAAAAAAAAACAAAAAAAAAAAAAAACCCAAATATTTTTCAAAAATCCCTTCCCTTTTAAAAAAAACCCCCCCCCCTCTTCCCCGGCGAGCTAGGTGAGCTTTCAAAGTTTTTTCTAACCATCAGATTTATTCCTTTAGCAATTTGCTACAATATGGCGACATGCTCCGGAAATGTCGATCAAGAGCAGTTGCAATGTCACTATGATTCCTTTTGAAACTTCCAAACAGAAGAAGCTCCTTCGTCTGTGCTAAAAGAGTCGATAGCTTCTTACTGTTTATTCCATTTTTGGCCCCTAGGGCCTTCCAAAAATTGCGCTAACACCCATATTTCAGGGCAGAAAGCGACGGGTAATTGGTATCAGTTTTCAACCAGCAATAAACGCACCTCGGCTAGGCCTCATTGGTCACGTTATCGCCTCTGCGCAAAGCTGATTTCAAAGAGGAAAGAGAAGGGTATAGGGGAAAGACGTGTCCAGAAAGCGCGCCTTTCCGCGACTGCACAGAGAACGGCAGAGCTTTGTGAAAGAGCCAGAGAAGTAGGCCTAATTGACCTAAAATAAAGCTCTTTTTACCGTAACCTTTTTATCGCATAAGCCATTGATAAGCAATTCTTGGTAATATGAATTTCGCAACGGGTTTTCGAGAGAATCGAACAAATACAGGATTGGGATTGATATAAAAACTTTTGGAAGAGATAAACGAGCTTAAAAATGTTCGTAAAACTCAAGGAAACGCTAGACCGATGCAAATTTTTGAAACATATCTAAGCGATTTGGGAAATGAGAGGGATTTTGAGGAAGAATTCAAGAAGAATTCTTTTTTGATCCACTCCAGAAAATGTCTCTATCGTTTTTTGACAAGTGAAAGTTTCGCCGATATTTCTGGCGTACTTTACAAAAAAAAACGATTACCAATATAGCCCAAAGAACTGTAGTTATTCGCTTGGTTCGAGTTCGAATTTCTAATCTTTTAAACCACACAATCAAATACCAACCGAAGAAATAACGATGAAAATCCAAAAAGTAGTTGATCTCCAGAAATAGATCGTTCGAATTTTTGCTTGACGAATCCATTTTTTATCGCGATGTCTTGAAAAAGTAAAGTGAAAGTTCTTGCTTTCAATTGCAATTCCTCAAAAGAAAAACTTAGCACCTATCCTACTTCAGCAAGATTTCAGCTGTCGCTTTGATCAATGATGACGTTTTTGCGAGTCAACAAAAAATCATTATTCAGTTGGAAAATCCAATAGTATCGATAAGTTTTATTTAGTTTAAATTCGTACCCACATTAAACTCAATTAATAAAGACCAAAGAAAACAAAAACAAAAAAGAGAAGGGGAACAGATGAGCCGAAAATTTGGCCTCCAGCGGTGGTGGTGGTCTGGCCGGGGGTGATTGTTGTGGAGATTGTGGATGTCGATTCTCCTGAGGTTGTCGTTTGAACTGGATCCATTGATGTAGTCGTTGTATCCGTGGTAATAGTTGTTGTTGTAGTAGAAGTAGAAGTAGTAGTAGTTGTTGTTGTAGTGGTAGTAGTTGTTTTTCGTGTCGTAGTCGTTGTGGTTGTGCTAGGTGGTGGAGTCTGGACGCGAACTCGGGCCGCCATGCCCGAGTTGGGTGTGGCCGCGTTGGGAGGCCAGTGGAACTGAAAAAGTTTGTTATTAAAACGAAACTTCTCTATGAAATCATAGAAATCAGCCCAAGATCATGGAAATTCTTTCCCTCTTTCCTGACAGCTCACCTTAATGGCGCCAACATTTTCAAAAATCGGATAGCTCTTGTAGGAAGTTTGAGCCGGGATCGTAAAACTAAAGAGACAAACAGTAGAAAGTTAAAGCTGAAATAAAAAACTCACTCTAGGATGGGATCAAGTTGTCGATCGAAGAGCGTCACCGAGACATTCTGGTCGGTAACCCGTTGCACATCGAGTGCATAGCTCGAGAGGAAACTCACTGAAAAGAGTTGTTATTTTGTTGCTTTTATAGAACAAACATACGGCAGTATATCGTTCGCGACAAGAAGTACCCATCAGGGAACACGTTGAACGGATCGAAGTAGCCGGGTGTGGTGACAAGAGCCGTGCCCTCGCAAAGTCCTTGAGCCTCCTCATACCAGCCTAAACTAGGTTTGTAGCGTTTTATATTCATTCAAAATACAATTCATTCACAAAGTCTATTCTCTATCTAAAAACTATACCAACTTTTAGCACAATAGTAGTGAAACTTTTAGAAAATAAACAATTAGAGAATTAGAAAGTGAATCAATAGTTGTTGGATTGTTAGATAGAGTGTTAATTTTATGATAAAAAGTTATCGTACCGCCTTTTCCTCGCTCGTCTTGACTTAGCCGAATAGTTGGTGAGCAGCCAGCCGGGATTCGGAGACTGTATTGAGCATTTTCGAGGAACTGCTCGACGTATGGCTCGGTCTCGCTAAAGAATGCTTTACAAAGTGCTTTGTTTACTTTTTGAAACATAACTAAACTAGTGCTGTAATTGTAATAATTGTTAACGAACTTGATTGTGAGTAAGTGAAACTCGTCGGGGATGCTGTTCTTGATTCCGGGTGGGTTGAAGAGTCGGAGATCGTAGGCGCATTTCGGATCGTTTTTCGTCTAAGCATTTTAGAATAACTAAAAAATCATCAAAAAAAACTAGCCGATTTTACTGCAAGATAATTCAATTGTCCACGATCGAAACTCATCACAATCCATCCATCTCTGTTCGATTCACCAAGCGAGAACTCGAAGTTTTTAATGCTAGTTGTGCTAGTTATTGGCATAAAGAAGGTATTAGCTGAAAATTTAAAACTTGAAAAAAACATTTTTACCCTTACAAGGCATCCACTGATTCACATGGAACATAAAAGCAAAAGTAGATGAATCGATTGTTGATGTTTGATCCCATTCGAGTCCAACCTTGTCTCCTGTTTGAGACCATGTGCAATATTGAAGGAATAGATCTCCGATTGGTCTAAATCTTTTGTTTTTGCAAATAATTTTACAAAGCTCTTACTTTATTATACAATCGTGACGTGGATCCGGTTTTTCGTGGGCCAAAGCGCTAAGAAATGGCAACTCGTTTGGAATGAAACTGCATGGCATCATGTCGTTTGACTAAAATAAATAAAAAAACAGATTTTTGCTTGACAGACCACTTTAAAATGTAAATGTACAAAACAAAAACTACAAAAACTACAATAAGTCTTTCCAAACCTCCGCATTTGTGCAAAGAAAAGTGACATGAATCATGAACGAGCACCCATCACCGGAACATGTCGCCATATTGTAGCAAATTGCTAAAGGAATAAATCTGATGGTTAGAAAAAACTCTAAAAGCTCACCTAGCTCCGATTGACTCAACTCGGTGCCCGAGAATTGTTGAGCTGGCTTGGTTTCATCGAGATATGGCATCTCGTTCGGACAATTGTTTGGCATTGCTGTCGTTGATGGCACTTCGGTTTTTGGTGCTTCCGTTCCTCCTGTATTTGGTGCCTCGGTTTTTGGGGCATCTGTCTTTGGGGCATCTGTTTTTGGGGCATCTGTCTTTGGTGCTTCTGTTTTTGGGGCTTCGGTTTTCGGCGCTTCCGTTCCTTCGGTATTTGGTGCCTCTGTTTTTGGTGCTTCTGTTTTTGGTCCTTCCGTTCCTTCAGTCTTGGGCTCCTCAGTCTTTGGTGGCTCCGTTTCTGGGGCATCTGTCTTTGGTGCTTCTGTTTTTGGTGCTTCTGTTTTTGGGGCTTCTGTTTTTGGTCCTTCCGTTCCTTCAGTCTTGGGTTCCTCAGTCTTTGGTGCTTCTGTTTTTGGGGCTTCTGTTTTTGGTCCTTCCGTTCCTTCAGTCTTGGGTTCCTCAGTCTTTGGTGCTTCTGTTTTTGGGGCTTCTGTTTTTGGTCCTTCCGTTCCTTCAGTCTTGGGCTCCTCAGTCTTTGGTCGCTCCGTTTTTGGTGCCTCTGTTTTTGGTGCTTCGGTTTTTTTTTTTTTTTTTTTTTTTTTTTTTTTTTTTTTTTTTTTTTTTTTTTTTTTTTGTTTTTTGGTTTCTTTTTTCTTTTTGTTTTCCCTTTTTTTTTGCGTCTGTTTTTGGTGCTTCGGTTTTGGATGCTTCCGTTCCTTCAGTCTTGGGTTCCTCAGTCTTTGGTGGCTCCGTTTCTGGGGCATCTGTCTTTGGTGCTTCTGTTTTTGGGGCTTCGGTTTTTTGATCGTCCGCTTTGGACACATAGACGAGTGCCGCCATTTCTGAGTAGTCGCTTATTTGGTTTCTCGGGCAAGAAAGCTAAAAAAGGTTTTTAGTTATTTCTGAAAAATTTTTTGGACTGCCTAAAAACCGCACCCACTTGAATTGAGCCAACGCTTGTAAAGGAGCACTTTTGGCCGTCGCCATGGATTGTGCAACTAAACTTTTAAGATGAAAACAAACGTCAACTTTTATTTTTGTATGACTCACTTTTGATGATCTATCCGTTTTTGATTCAAATCAAATGCTTCCACCAAAATGCTCATCTCACTGACGCGCATCGCCTCGACAGTCATGTCGATGAGAAACTCATCTGAAATGTTTGCAAAAGTTTTGCAATTTGGCTGTAGACTTACTGCAAAAAAGACTTCTATTTAGGTAGTAATTGACGGGGTTTACAATTTGTGGGTCTTCGTTTCCGTAGTTGTACGTTGTGACGAGAGCTGTTCCCGCGCAAACTCCTTGTGATTCATCATACCATCCTAAATTTTATTTAAAATTCATTTATGAATATGAATCAACCTCTTATCCCTCGATTGTCTTGAGTTAGCCCAATCATTGGGGAGCATCCAGCCGGAATTCGAAGACTGTATTTGGGATTTTCGAGAAACTGTATTGGATCATTCTCTCTGAAAAACTTTGCAATTGTTGTTACTCACTTGATCTCACAGTTACTCACTTGATCGTCATAAGTTTGTAGAACTCTTTTCCACCATTGTTTCCCGGTGGACTAAACAGCCAAAGCTCATAGATACAAGCAGGATTATCATTCTAAATACAAAATTGAATGTGAAAGAAAAAGAAACCAACAAGGTTCACTTCAAGATAACTCAAAAATCCTTGCTCAAAACTCATTGCCAGCCAAACATCTTGATCGAACTGGCCAAGCGATAGTTTAAAGTCATCAATCTGTGTTGTGAAGGGTAGTGGGAAAAAGATGGTGTTTGCTAAAGCAATTTCAAACTAAAATTGCGAAGCAAACGGAAGCACCAAAAACCGTAGAGCCATCAACGACAGCAATGCCAATAAAACTTACCTTCCATCCACTGGGTCACATGAAATCCGAAAGCAAACGTTGACGGATCAATCTTTGACATTTGATCCCATTCGAGTCCAATCTCACGACTTTCTGAGGACCAAATGCAATATTGAAGAAACAGATTTCCAAATGGTCTTAATTTTTGCAATTGTAAGTGTAATTTCTCACAATAGCTTTACCTTTTCATACAATCGTGCAGCGGGATCAATTTTTCTTTGTTTAAAGCGTTAAGAATTGGCAAATTGCTTTCGTCAAAATCACATGGCATCATGGTGTTGATCTAAAGCATTAAAATCCTCATTTAATAAGTAAACTAATTGACCGTGAAATTGTAAACAGCTAAATAAAGAGAATTTCTATCGTAAATCGATAAAATTAAAAGCCAACCCCATCGTTTGAACAAATGAAGGTGACATCAAGCGTGATCGAGCAATCATCACCAACACATTCCATCATTTTGTAACAAACAGCTAAATAATGAAAATAAATAATGAAATTTTTAAAAAACTAACCCGTTTTCGATTTGCTTAATGTTGTGCCCGAGAATTGCTGAGCTGGAGTAGTTGCATCAAGTAATGGAATGTTCATCGGACAGTTATTCGGAGTTTTTGTGGTTTTTGGATGCTCCGTTGTCGACTCAGTTGATGACTCGGTTTTTGGCGCCTCCGTTTTCTGATCGTCTACTTTCAAGACGTGAACGAGTGCCGCCAATCCCGTGGTTTCTCCAAGCTCTTCATTTGGACAAGTCAACTAAAATACACTAGACTAGGTCGATTTTGATGTAAAAGTCCCAAAAATCACCAAAAACTCACTTGAATCGATCCAACTCTCGAAAATGAGCACCCTTTCGTGTCTTGGTCAATAATGCAACTGAAATGATGAAAGTTTTTCAAAATTTCTTTATGACAAACGTTTGATCGAGTATCGGATTGTGATCAAAATCGAAAGCGTTCACCGTTACTGCAATATTCCCAACATCACCATCTGTCAAAAGCTCGACAGTCATGTTGGTGATGGATTCCTCTGAAATTCTTTTTTTAATGATTTAAATTTATTAAATAAAAATTCTTTACAACCTACTACAAATAATCGTTCGATCCAGGTAATAATCATCTAGAAATGGATTCGAATCATCAAAATCATCAAAATTCCTGTAACCGGGCGTTGTGACAACGACCGTTCCAGAGCAGTCGTTTTGTGATTCTTTGTACCAGGCTAAACGCATTATTAATCCATAAACAACTATATTATTTACCATTTTCTCCTTGCTTGTCTTGGCCGAGTCGAATAAACGGCGAGCATCCAGCTGGAATTTGTAGACTGTATTGGGTGTTCTCAAGGAATTGTTGTGGATCGTTTTCTCTAAAAACGTTCAGCTTTAAATAAAATCTAGCTAACAAACTTGATCGTAAAAAGTTGGTAGAGCTCGTTTCCGCCATTTGCTCCTGGTGGGCTGTAGAGCCAAAGGGCATAGCCACACTCGAGATTGTTGTCATTCTAAAAGCTGATCTTGATTCTAAAAGATATTGAATTTTCTGACCGTTTTCACTTCCAAATAATCCAGCAATCCTTTCTCAAAATTCATTGCAATCCAAGTCGATTGTTCGGATTTCTCAAGGGAGAACTCGAAGCTGTCGACCAGTGTCGTAAAAGGAATCGGGAGGAAGTCAGTGTTGGCTAAAATCTGCTGGTATCAGAACTTGTAGCAAGGTTTAGTGAACTTTTATTGAATTATTAGCCTTTTATTGCTTACAGTCTGAACTTTAAACCCACGTGTCATAAGCGAGTTTGCACGAAACAAGAAAGCCACTGTCGACATGTCGATTTTCGTCTCCGTGTCCCACAAAACTCCAAGCTTGCTGGACACCGATACCGAGTCCCACGAACAGCTTTTTAGTTTTCGTGTACCGATAGTTGCCCTAATAAAAAAAAGCATTTAAAACTGTTGTGCTAATGGCGAAAACCTTGTTTTGCAGGCGGTAAATGCCGGTTTTTCACCATTGGAAGCAATTTTAAATGGAAGAGCGTCGGCGGTGATCTCATTGCATGGCAACATGTTGTCTTTCTGTAAGAATTGTGGATATAAGCGGATAGGATTGGTTTTGATACGATATGATCCATTTTATCTAACTTATATCTACTGTATGGCAATTAAGCTGACCACGTCGTCCGAGCAAAGGTAGGCAAAATCGAGCGTGATCGGACACTCGTCGACATCACACTCCGAGATCTCGGTGCAGATAGCTGAGAGCGTGGATTTTATTGGTTTTGCTTTTGCTTCCTCCTGCAACCCTTGCATTCAGCTTAAGGCGCTTTCGTCTAATATTTACTTTTTAATACTATCTAAAATAGTAACTACATTCTAAAGGTCTAAGTACTTACCGTAAATACTGTAATTGGACTCCGTGGGGTACTATTTTTTTCCCTATAGGGTACTTTTTTTTTCCCTCCCCCTCTAGGGTGGGGTATTATTAGAGGCGTGGGGTCCAATTACAGTATTTACGGTATGTATTTACGAATAGTTACTTGAAATCACCTTGATTTTTGTCACTCTTCAACGCCGATCCCGAGTATTGTTGAGCGGGCGTGTTCGCGCTCAGCTCGAGTGGTTGCTTCCAGGGACAATTTTTACTGGCAACTCGATCCAAAGAGAAAACTAGTAAGATTGCTGGAATCCAAAACCCATTCTTGAACCTCATTCTTGAATAGTAAAATGGGGAATGAGAAACCATGAAGTTTACCTTTCGTTTTCACTATCTCATCGTTTTTCTCGCCGCTTCACAATGCGATTAGCGCCTCGAGAAAAGCCGCCTATGGATTTTGTGATAATGACCCTACCCCTACCCCTTCTGAAGGATTGATCCATTCGTTTTTCGAATCAAGCATTAAAAAATAAAAATTTCACGCCTGAAACACGTTTCTTCGGGTTGAAACTTAAGAAAGCGCCTTATTGTCATAATAAAACAGGAATTCGACGTCATTCACACAACACTCTTCAACCTGCTTACCCATTAACCAATTTAAATGAGCTTTAAGCTATCTGATTCGTATTTTTTGACTAATTGGTTTTTGGAAAATTTTGTCCAAAAACGCCGCCATTTTATCCTCCCCAAGCCAATACTTGAAAAAGTGAAATTTCTAGTGATTTCTAGTGATTTCTAGTGAATTTCCTAGTGGAAATAATAGTGAATTACATATGTCGTTGAAATAGTTGTGAATTTCGTGCTGTGTGATGGACACAATTCGAATGAACACAGGATTCTTGAGTATCAAAATTTTTTTTGAATAAAGTTCTTAAAAGTTTTGAAATAAAAAAACTTTTCCTAAGAAAGGCTAAGAAAAATGTGAAAAATCAATGAAGTGAAAACGGAATTGAAAATCGAGGCTTCAAAGTCGATAATTTGGTGAGCCGTCAAGGAAAACCCACATATCAATCAATAATGGTTGAATAAGCAGCCGACCGTGACGCTTTTACACAAGAAAGCCCGATTGGAGTTCGCCAAGGCTCATATGAACCAAGATTGATCTAAAGTTAGAAAACAACCGATATTCTCGTTTAGGGAACCTCTTCCGATGAGAAGAAATGAAATTTGGCTGGCTCCGATGGTGTTGACTATTGAAGGGATCTTCGACGTGATCCGATCGTGTTTAGAAACTTTGAGGCTGGTTCTGTGATCGTTTGGACCGCTGATACTGATGGAACGGTCGCTCTGAAGATGGTTTCAAATCGGATGAATCGTTTTGACTATATAGATGTCTTGGACGATTTGCTTGCTGCTGTTTTTGCTCCTAAATCCAATCGTTTTCTATGTGTTTCAACACGACAACGCGTCAATTCATCGAGCCGAGATTGGCTGAACAGCAACAACATTGCAATTTTGGACTGACCCGCCCGATCTCCTGCCCTCAATCCAATATAGAATTTAAGGAAAATACAAGAATCATCGTCAGTTTCAAGTTGCGGCACTTGAAGCAGCCCGTTTGGCCCATTCGTTTTGGCCTGGAGCGATCTCGACGTCTCTGCTCTTCAAAACCTCATCAATTCAATGCCAAACCGCATTTTTCAAGTAATTAATTGTTTTGGTGCAGATTATTAGTTTTGATTTTCACTTTTTATCTTTAATTTTTGTCGATAAATAAAAATGTTTTCATTAGTACGCTTAAGAATTTGAAACCGTTTATTTACCAAAAAGTTTCTATTTTGAAAGCTTTCCTTTTACAGTATTCTAATTTTTAGTGCTTTTTTTTTAGGTTTTAAGACACACTATTTTCAATAGAAAAGGAATAATCGTTGTAGCGTTGTTCAAAATGCAAAAATCTTTATTTTGGAGGGTGTACTTAAGAATTTGAAACGCCCTGTAGCAATAAAATGAAGTACGTGGTAGTTTAACACTGCATGACTTGAAGACTCTCGACGAAACCGATTGGAAGCTGAAATTTGAAGTGTTTTAATCAGAAACTGCTTTTCCAACCTGTTGCCATTCGGGAAGCAATCCAACTGTCATACTTGGATCGATTAAGTTGCCTGGTCGTAGCTGAGATTTTGAGATTTTAAGTATTTTAGCGAAAAACCAAACCTGCCCACAGCTGAAAGAAGAAAGGGCGTTGTTTTGGAGAGTGCCTGAAAGAAGTATCCATTAACAAAACCTAATAGAAACTCAAAAACTCTACTTGACAAAAAGTTCTGCCTAACCTGATAGAAGATAATCTTTCCCGGCCATGATTGGCAGACCGCAAGCCGCAGAATTTATGGGAGTGGTGACGAATTGGGGGAAGGGTCATCATACCGCCGGGTGACTAAATACTGAGATTTAGACCAAAGACTAATAATTAACAGATTCGCGTACAACCGCGTAGTCGTTACTATTTTACTGATAATTTGGTGAGAATCGAAAGATAAACTAAACTATTATCATCATTCGAAAGCCCTAAATCTTCTCTTGAAAACTAGTACAAAGTTACAGAAAACTTTCTACTAAATGAATAAAAAAAAGTCCTTAAAGGCACCAGATCAAAGTGGCCTTTTAATACGAGAGCCACGGGGAATTATAGAATCGGCTATGCTGATTCTTCATATGCTTCTACTTTTTCCAAAGAAGCTCTGTAACGCGAGATATCTGGCATCAAAGTTTAGGCTGTTTTTCGGAGTCCTTATAAGCTTTTTCTCTCCTAACTAAACTAAAACTCTGGAATCTTTCTGGAGACGAGCACACTATCCATTGCGTCATCAGCTCTCTGTTTTACAACAAAAGAAAAAGCTTATAAGGACTCCGAAAAACGGTCTAAACTTTGATGCCAGATATCTCGCGTTACAGAGCTCCTTTGGAAAAAGTAGAAGCATATGAAGAATCAGCATAGCCGATTCTATAATTCCCCGTGGCTCTCGTATTAAAAGGCCACTTTGATCTGGTGCCTTTCCCTAGTTAGAAACTTGAGTTGACATCAAAATCATCGTCATCAGTTGACATCAAAATCATGGTGGGTCGTATTGTCGTGAATGTGTTAAAGATTTATATTATAAACTTCATCGGAAGTATAGTAAAAAGGCAGTAGAACTCGTTTATACAAGATATTTTGGACATGAAGCTAGCTGAATCTGGATCTGTTACTTAAAGTTTCCTTTTACTAGTTCATTCTTTATTCATTACCCTGATACAACTCAAAAATGCTTACGAATATTTACGATATGGTATATTTCTGGTTTCAAAAAGATAAACCTTAAAAATCTGGATATGTTGCACGGTGAAGGCGGATTGAAGGGGATTCGTGGATGGCTGTTGTGCTAGTACTCTCACGTGGGATACTAGAAAACATGTTCTTTTTTGTTATTTAGCTTTTTAAATGGCTTTCTACTTAACTGCTACTTAAATTGGAAACTCAAAAGTTTACCCCAATCAGCTTGACAGAAAGTCTCTTGCATCGTCCCCGGAGCACAGCCACAACCAAATAAAATCGTGATGAAAGAAAGGAAAAAGATGAAACCGCTTGAGAATTGAAAGGAGCTCATTTCGGTATTGAAATAATTAAATATCAAACTGGTAAATTATCCCAGAAATCTCTTTATAACACTGATCAATTCGTTGAAAAGAAAATAAACATTGTTTTTGTTTTTGATCGAAATGTTCACCCAGTTTGAAAGATGTTTTGATAAAGTGAAGTGACGTAGTTTTCGCGTTTCGTGCGCCGAGAAATATCTAGATCTATCCTTAAGTTTTTTTTCTTTCACTCTGCCAAAAACTGAAATGTTTCGAGTAAAAGAGAGAATCACTTTGCCTACACTTTTTACTTTATTATTGAATTTATTAGCTACTCTTTTCCATCAAATTCACTAAATCTGGTTGATTTTGTCTTAAAATAAGTCAAAGTGATTGTAAAATGCGAGTTATTTTCCAAGTTTTTGATTATGCTTGTTCAGTTGGTTGGGTTAGTGATTTAGATAGTGTAAAATTTGATTTATTTAGAGAATCTAAATTGTTATTTCTTAAATATTGGTATTTAAAATTGCCATTAAATAAGAAAAATTTGTTTTTTTGGCTCGTTTGATTATTGTTTTTGAAAATTCAAGCTGATAAATGCTGAGAAAGTGACTGTGATTGTAATCTGAAAAAGAATGAAAAATGGATCGACGGTTCAATAGTTCAATAGAAGTGTTCAATAGAAATGTTTTTTCTTTTTGAAAACTTTTATTCGTTCTGTTTAGCCATTCTAATAAGAACTGTGGTTTTTGAAACCGTTAGAGACAAATGCGACAGTGAATATTGCAAATTGAAGATTGGTTCATTGGAAAGGATCTAATTTTCAATCAAAAATACAAAGCAATCAAAAGTTCTATTAATAAAGAAAACTGAAAATCGATTCTTAAACTCTTGCACATGGAGTAGTAGGAGCTATCGTTGGCATTGCCTGAAAAATATATGAGAACTGTTGATTAAAGATTGTAATCTTAAAGACACTACTTAAAGACATACTTTTAAAAGAATAGTTTTCAATTTTTTAACTAAATTATAATTGAAATCACTCACTTTCTGCATGCAAATAAACGGCCAAATGGCTCTCGAAGTTGAGGTGTCCCATTTTTCCCGTTGAAAGATTCATCAAAATGTTTCCTGCTGGTACAGCTGAAGTAGCTTTTTTCAAATCCCTTTTATAAGTTGAAAATACCTGGTCGAAAGTTTTGATAAACATCAGGAGATCCGTCATTCCAATAAACTCTTCCTGAGTCATATGTCCCGCCCAGCCAAACGTAGCCCACATTCTTAAAATCTCAAGTTGGCAAGTTGTTAAAAACTCTTACCATAGTGAACGCTTCGGCCATCATTTGAATGAGATCGTTGTCAAACGCGTTGCTGATTGAGCCTGTATGACCTTGGAAACTGGAAATTTTATTAGAGTTTTTGATTGTTTCTCTTAACTTACTAATTTTCACAAAATTTCTCCGCATTGTCAAACGTTTCATTGTAAGGAACGACGAAGAAACAACTTCCATCAGAACCGGTCACCGCATTGCTTGGACACGTTGCCCAGATGCCAGCTGAACTTTAAGTTTACAAATTTTTAACTACCATTCACCGATCAACGAAACCAAGTAAATTAGCGAATATTTCATGCTTTTTGAAGAAATGAATTGCTTGAAATGAGATAAGAAAGAATTTCTTGAAAAAAAATAATCTCTGCTTTCGATTCAATCAAAAAAAGCACACCAAAGAGACAAGGAATTTCGCTGATTTCTCGACTTGTCATCAATGATCAAAAACCAAATTCACCAAAATGTGTTCTTTTTGATCAATGACGCAATTCTGAAAATGTTTATTAATCCCAATAAGGTCCATACTTAGCACAATTGACCCAATTCGATCTTGTCTTGTCCAATCTTGTCGCAATCACAATCCGTTGTGCAGCTTTTCTAAATGATGAGAAGCATGTTTTAAAGTAAAGTTTGGGTGATAATTAAAAAATTGATAATTAAAATTGCATATTTTTGATTAATAAAAAAATTTTGTGTGGGTATTAAAAAGGGTTTTTGTTGGTGTGTATAATAAAAATATTTTTTAAAAAATTTTTTTTTTTTTAAAAAATTTTTTTTAATAAAATTATTAAAAAAGATGTATTATTTTATTTTTTTTTTTTTTTTTTATATTTTTGTAAAAAAAAATTTTTTTTTTTTTTTTTTTTTTTTTTTTTTTTATAAAAAAAAGGGAAAAAAAAAAAAATATAAACAAAAAAAAAAAAAAATATGGAAAGGGGTATATTTTTTTTTTTTTTTAAAATTAAATATTATTATAAAAATAAAAAATTAATATAATTAATATTTTTTTAGATAACTTGAATAAATGAATAATAAAAATGCACAATTGGCATGAATAGCAAATGAGATTGGGCACAGTCATAAGGAGATTCGGTCGGTGCATCGAATCAAAGAAATTCTAATAAAACATGGTTGGTTTTCAAACGAGTTTTATGTAAATGAATTCAGAAAAGAATGCATATTGTATTCTCTGATGTTTGATGAAGATTTTGAGACAACTATACTTTTTTTATACTTTTTAGATTCATGTTTATATTGATTAACAACCGACAACCAAACGATTTTCACTAAAACTAAATCATCGGTAGTCAGGGTTAATCATTTTGTACATTTTTGTACACATTTAAACATCAATATCTTTTTAGTATATAAAACCCTAAGCATTCTATTGATTTGTAAGGATTTAGAGAAAATTCCATTCGAGTTATTTCAACAATAAATTCTGGGGTAAATTTAGAAAAGAGCAGCTAAAAATTAGCTAAAAATTGTCAAGCAAAGATTGAAATGAGTCACAATGTTTGTTAAAGACTTTTGAGACAAGCTATAGCTGTTAGAATGTTTTCAAAAGGATATATAAAATTGAGAAATCTTATATTTTCTGTAAAGAACGTTTTTTAATACTTGAAATCAACTTTTATTAACTATTAAAATCCAAAGTGAGAAGATGAAACGAGCCAAAAAGTGTCAACGAAAAGAAAGTCGGCGAAATTTTAGTCATTGTTTCCAATGTGCTAGAAACATCGATTCTAGTGGTTTTGAAAGTCGTTTTATCCAAATTCTTTCGACATTTCTTTACATCAGAGAAAAGATATTGAGATTTTCGCTGAACTCGAGCTGCCTCATTTGCCATTGATGCTGTGGCATTAAGTCGAATCGATGCTTTGTACAGCGGCCACTCATCGGGCAGATAACAAAACTGAAAGCTTGATTTGTCCGACTTTTAATTCCACCTCTTTCAAGATTTCAAAGTATCAATCGCCAGCATTTCTTCTAAAATTTCTAAAACAAATCAACTTTTGTAAACGACCGTAATCTTGACTTCAGTTTTTCTCCAATCCTTTTTTGATCAGACTTTTAGGGTTCAAGAGGATACTAAAGGATACAAAAAGTATAGTTTTGCTAGAAACTATGGAAAGCTAAAACTAGTGATCCCACAGTGATTGCCTTTGCCGGAGGACCGGCTATGAGTTGTGGAGGAAAATCAAGCGGGTTTTTCGGTGATGGAAGAAATTCTTGCCTATAATTCTTACATTATCGAAAACAAAAAGTTAAAAACCTAAAAATTGTCTCATCTTTCTCATTCAAAAACTCGGCAACAATTGTGCCATCAAGCAAGGTAACTTCTCCAGTAAAGGTCGTCAGTTGATCTTCTAGAAATTCGCTTAGAAAAGCGATTTGATTTGTTTACCACAAAACACATGTCTCCACATAAAATAATCTTGAGTTATTTGGTGGGAAGGGTTCATGTATCCGGTTGTAGTGAGAGTTAGTTGACCCTCGCACAGAGATTGAGTCACGTTTTTCCAATCTGAACTAGCCTAGATAAGTTTAGACTAGTTTTTAAAGTTTAACCTTTAAACTTTAAAACTTAAACTGGTTCTCCAGTTTAAAACTAGAGTGTTTTCCTCTCGAGTAATTGCTCAAATTTGCATATGCAACTTTTACTTGATTAATTAACGTTTATGTTCAAATAACTCGAGTAATCCTCTTTAGACGTCGAGGAAATTGAATAATTGAATTGAAATTGAACGAGTAATTGAAGATCTTTACACTTGATTTCCTAAGAAAACTGTTCAACAGCTGACTATCTTTAAAAGAGTCGTATATAAGACGGCGCTTGTGATTTTTGCAAGAATTTTTGTAAAAATGCGGTAATTCTTTTCCAAGTATGCGTTTTAAACAACTGAATATCTTTAAAAAGCGTTTTAAACAGCTGAATATCGTTTTAAAAAACGCATTACTCTCAAGGAACACAGCAAATGCAAATGCAAATTTGAACATGCAAATTTGACTTGCAAATTTGAAACGAAAACTGACAGACAATAAAAAGCAAGGTAATGTTTATAAGAAAAAGCTGTTTCAGGTGATTAAATAGCTAGATTAAGGTCGAAATTTGCAAGCTTTTAACAAAGTCTTTTAACATTAATCCTATAAAACATGTACCTAAACCTTTTGAGATTGTAGAGCTCAAGGAAAGTTGCTGCTTTTCAGTGTTCTAGCACAGAATTGATGCTCTTTTTACCGTCGTCTCCAATTGAGATCTTCTCGATCAGAACTGATGGAGCACAGTCGTTATTTGGGAGAACGAAGGTGTAGATGTTATTCTCGAGAATCTGCTCAATAAAGGGTTCAGTCTCGCTGAATTTGAACTTTAAAGAGAAGAATTAGAGATTTACAACTTGATTATCAGCAACTGGTTTAGAGGAGAGAAAACTGAAATTTGTTAGATTATTGAATTAAGAAAGCTGTAAGTTCATTGAATTAAATATCAAAATCTAACCATTTCCTGAAAGCATTTGATATTCGCATTGTGATTGTGGGTTTTCCTAAACTCATTCTACAACCATTAGCGCTAAAAGGTACCTGTGAAAACTTCTTCAAAACATATAAATCACTCTCCAGTGTGAGTGTAACCAATCGTTGGTGGCCAGAAAATGAATCGATCACGAACTCGTATGGTGGCTCGGGAGTGTTAACAAAGTGAATGTCATCTAAAAGGAGAGAATCTTTACAACTTCTAGAAGCTTCACATGGTGCTTCAGAGCTGACAATCATCAGTGAGCTATTCACGGCGAACTCTCGGCCAATCGGATCATTGATATCCCATAAAATCGTGAAACTGTACTCTTCCACAAGCTTGTAACAAGACCAAAGCTTTGTTCTAAGGTTTATTTTTCATTTTAGCTTTGTAAGTGATGATTTGTTTAAGCCAAATCTGAGATTTAGCTGAAAGCAACTCGGATCAAGTCGAAGAAATTGAAAACTCACTGCCAAGAAAAACAGTTTTGCCAATCATCCTGTTCGTCGTTGATTATCAGTAAAGGATATTGACCACAGTCCTAAAAAAACGAAATTCAATGAGTTCAATGAATTCAATGATTTCCTCGTAATTACCTCTTTATCGCAAAAAGAACTGAGATAAAAAAAGTTGACCCCGTCGGCAGTTGCCGTCACACAATACGGAATTCCTTGGGCTAAAATTATCAAAAATCCGATATTCACCCAAAACACATACCTGCTGAATCGTACAATTTATATCCAGGGATAGTTATACTGTCGGTGAATTGAAAAAACTGCGTACAAAGTGGACTCATCATTGCTTTTAATGTTAAAACGAATTGGTGGAAAAGCAAGATGTTTTTTGGGAACTTCATTTCAAAGTGTAAAGAAAAAAAGGGAAAATCTGAAGAATAGTATTTGGTTTTTGAAACGTGACTTCTAAAAACTCGTGATTATTCTTAAGCCTTAGTTGTTTTATACAGAAAGATAAGAACGACGTTAATAATCCTTTGATTCTTTGACTTTTCCACGAAAATCTACGTGCTGAGAATAGTGAAGCTTTTGAAATGAAGCTTTCAAGATTTCAGTTTTACAATTGACGCTTTATAAACAGAAATTTACCCTTACAATGGACAATGAAATAGCATATTTGAAAAAACACTTTCGCACTTTCGCGCGTCTGTAACTCCCTTGTCTTTACCGTATTTGTAAATATTAATATTACCATTGTGTAGCCCTTAAAAAGAGCTTTCAGAAAATGTATAACACTAATAGTTTAAACTCAAAGACAAGGGAGTTACAGACGCGTGAAAGTGACGATCGTTTTTCAAATATCATATTTCATTGTCCAGTACTGTATCTGTATATCTTGTATTTCTATTTTTCTGCCTGAGAACTTTAATTTATTGTTTCAATGTGTACAATAACCATTTGAATATTAAATTGACAATTATTTCTAGAAAATTGCTGACAATTTTCAATTTCTGACAATGGACATAAGCGGAAAGGATTGGTTTTTTTTTCGATATGATCCATTTTATCTAGCTTATATATACTATATGGCAATTAAGCTGACCCGGCGGTAGGCAAAGCCGAGCGTGATCGGACACTGGTCGGCATCACACTCCGAAACCTTGGTGCAGATAGCTGAGAGCGTAAATTTTATTGGTTTTGCTTTTGCTTGCTCAGCCTTCAGCCTTGCATTCAGCTTGGGGCGCTTTCGTGTAATATTTACACACTTCAAATGTCCAAATACACACTTCAAAAAGCATACTGAAGATAGTAAAGCTTTATTTCAAGATTGCAATTTTACAATTGACGCTTTATAAACAGAAATTTACCCTTACTATTAGCATGTGAATACTATTTTAATTTACTATGAATAGTAAAGTAAAATAGTATAGTAAAACTCGTGATTATCTTAAGAATATCTTAAGAATATCTTTAGATTATCTTAAGATTATCTTTAGATTATCTTTAGATTATCTTAAGATTATCGAAAGATTATCTTTAGATTATCTAAAGATAATCACGAGTTTTACTATACTATTTTACTTTACTATTCATAGACTAGAAAAAGAAATCGATATGATCTCAACATCCACTTGCACGAGAAAGCGATCCGATTAGAAGAATTTCAATTTCTTCATGCAAATACACACTTCAAAAAGCACAAAAATAAAAACAAAAACGTATGGTTGAGGCAAAGAAACTTTAGTGACAGGCGTTATCGTAACCTCTTGAAAAATTTGAGATCTTTGCACTTTTAGACTCATAAAAAGAACGATTTTATAGCCAGCATCAAAAGCGACATATTTTTCCCAATCCACCTGCAATTTTCTTCATAGACTTGTCTAACTTTAGAATTCTCACTGAAACGCCTCTCACATCCGAGATGGAAAACTTTCTGGGAAGCGGAGTCACACCATCGAAATGAAAATGTTGGTCCTCACCACTGAAAAATGACTGGATGACTTAGTTTGTTTTTATGACAGTAGGAGAGACTCTAGAAGGCTTTTAACCAGATTCAGAAGTCAGTTAGTCAAAAGATAAGCCAGGTGTACTCTAAGGTTGACATAAACTTATGTAATTACTTGGAAATTAAAATCAATAGCTATCTATAAATTCTCGAGTGCCGTTTAGGTTAAAGGAATCGAATCTACAACAACCTATCGGTGAAAAACTGCAATTTCAAATTGGCAGGCCCAATCGAGATGATCTCAACGTCCACTTGCACGAGAAACCGATCTGAATAGAAGAATTGTCATGCCTCAGAATAGGGACTCGTAAGAGAAGCAAAATAACCAAAGATAACCCCACAACATGTGATATTTCGTGTCATCGTGCCTGATGATGCGTCAAAGTTATTACGGGGACATTCCCAAGCATTTTGATATCCTTGAGAAGTTATCAAAGTTTCCCCAGAGCACAGTTCTTGTTGTCTTGTTTGACCGATCACTAAAATGATTAAATACTTGAAAAAAGTACTTATAAGATTCTAGATAAAGAAATTCAATGATCAAATTCGTTATTAAACGCTATTTCTTTGCCTTCTACCCCTTTTGAGATCAAGAATTGGATTGATTACCGTAAATACTGTAATAGTACCCCACCCCCCGCTCTCGTACAGTCGCGTAGTCGCATAAGTTTTTTAGTATTTCATTTTTTTCAAAGCGCCTGTACTTTCAAAAAATGCGTTTTGGTATCAAAAAATAGCTGAAATTCAGGGCTATTTTTGTGATACCTAAGCGCAAAATAGTAGCATAAACCAGTGTCGAGAAAAAATCGTCCAAAACTAGACTACGCAACACTCCGCACCGTCATTATGGGGATGGGGTACTATTACAGTATTTACGGTAGGTTGATCTGTCAAATGATAAACCCCGATCCGAAGAGTTGAACCCCTCTCTAATTAAATTTACTGTATTTGATAAACTTAAATTTTGTGTAGTAATGCATTTCGACTTTTGGAGAGCAACCAGCTGGAACGTGAAAACTGTAAAGGGTCGAGGTAAGGAATTGAGGGACAAATCGATCCTCGTCTCTAAATTTACAATATTGTTTTATTGAATAGATGCATCTACGAAATTAAGCAGAAAATAAACAATGCAATGCATTTAAACCTGAAAGTGCCGAGCAATCTCTTCGGATATTTCTTGGTCAACGTTGGCGCTCCACTCACAAATTCATATTCACAACCGGCACCCCGTCGACCCTTGAAAGTAAAGTAAAGTAAAGTCCTAGAACAAGTATTGCTTATATTGCTTACATTTCGAAAACTCTCCAACACGTGGCTGTCTCTTGTATTCACCGTTCCTGCAATGGAAATCCATGAATTTCGATTTTGTGCCGGAAAGATGAAACCCAAACGGCTGTCATCTATATTTCGTCCATAGCCGGGAACAAGCATAAAGGTGGCTTTTGACATAGCATCGTCAATTCCTAAATGCAAAGTAAACATTGTACTCACTGAAATAATTACCCCTTTTAAACTGAAATCCAGCTTTTTGAAATGATTTTTGAAATGATTACACTAATTTCTAATACAAAAAAAAGCTTTTTGACTATTCCATTTTCAGAAGAACACCTGCATCGATTGCTCGAAAAGAAATCGCTTTGTTATCCCCGGGAATGACTTCATTCAAATGCAAATAGATAAGCGTTGAATTGACAAGCAACTCCTGAGTCAGAATCGCGTTTTCACCAAGCAATTCTCTGAATTAAAAAGATATCAAATAACAAGAGATAATCACAATTTCGTGTAGTTGTTCCACTCCCACTCGCGGCCATTAATCATGAACTGTGAAGCGGATGCACAAATCTCCTAAACAGTCATGCACCAAGAGCAAAAGTTTTCAGTTACCACTTGGGTTTTGTTGCAAATTATGGCAACTGTGATGAGAATTGAGCAACTGTTGGAGATATTACAAGTCACACAGATAAATTCGCCAACACCTGAAAGGGAATATTCTGCTTTAGGATTATGAATCTTCAAAAATCTATTCTGCTTTAGGATTATGAATCTTTAAAATACGGACTGTAAGTAATTGCATCGATGTTTACTGCTTGAAAAACTCCGTGCGGTTCATCGACTGTCAATTCGTAGGGACTGCAAATGTGACAACATTTTTAAAGAGTACAAATGGTTTAAAGTTATCCCGAAGTTATCCAGAACCTTCTGGATTCAGAGACTTTTATGGACCTGCAGTAAAGCCTGGTTTGAGCTGGTTTGAGCTCGAAAAATGCCGTTTAGCACAAGTCTGTATCAAACCTAGAACACTACCCTTTATCAACTCTAGAATCCACCTCTTATCCTCGCATTTCATATCCTCGGCCTGCAACGGTAACACTTTCAAGAGAACCATAAAACCAAAGCGGCTACCATTTGTCTCTTTGGTTGTTAGATCGAACTGAAATCTTTCAAGTTGTCCAATCAGATCTCAAATCTTTTCTAAAAACCCAAAACTTTGCAATTACATTCTTTTACCTTTATACAATCAGCCAGAACAGAAATCTCGTTGCTTGGCATCTCGGTGAATCTAATTTCAGTAACTTTTGCAAACAACTTGAGCTCACTTTTCGTCATAGACCGGTATTTTATCTTTGGGGAGAGGCGAATTGCAGTAGTATATCGGGGATCTGAGTTGATCAGTCAAATGATAAACCCGGATCCGAAGAGTTGAACCCTTCTCCATTTGAAGGAACTCGATAGAAACTCTTCTTGCTTGTGACTGAATTCGAAAAGTTTACACTTTGGCTAAGAATGTTTACAAGACCCGGCGTATGCCGATTGTAGTAATTCACGTCGATTTGTGGTTGTTTAGGAAGAATATTTGGATCATCGAAATGCCATGGATAGAAAAATGAACTGACGAGTGGCCAATCGAGTCCCGATTGTGATGAATATGAAAGTAAACATTTTACAATTATTTTAGTCTACTCTTGACTCTCTTTGGTATTTAATATTGCATAATAAGTTTCCCCAAACATTCAGATACTGTTAAAAATACTTAAAGCTTTTGAAAAAGGGCAAAAATGTTTACCAAGGAGGGTATTCGAATCAACGGCAAAAAGTGGGAGAGGTTTGGTGAGTGCCCTTTGGTTTGGTTTGGTTTGGTTTGGCATAGGTTTGGCGAGTGCCCTTTTTTGGTTTGGTTTGGTTTGGTTTGGCATAGTTTTGGTTGGTTTGGTTTGGTTTGGCATAGTTTTGGTTGGCTTGGTTTGGTTTGGCATAGGCTTGGTGAGTGCTCTCACTATCCACTAGACTACTGGGGTGCTGGCAAGGGGAAGGGTGGAAGGCCAACCTCGCTCACCCGTTTCCCGAGTAGATGCCCAAACTTGCAGCGCGTTTTTCTCGAAAACTAAGACTTCTCCGGAAGCGCCATCGTGATCACCGTATTCGACTTGCTTGTGTTTGTCCCTCATTTTGATGCCGAAATGTCACGGTCACTTCTGATCGCTCCCTTGACATTTCCAAGTCAATGAGTCGATGGGAATGCAAATGGTTGATGCCCGAGAACCCGAGAACTGCTTGAACCGATAGCCTAACGCTTACCGTTCAAACCCTCTACCAATGAGCTACACGCGACATGTTTTTCAATGTCGCCAAGATCTTATGTCTTACTGAACCTAAATTATTTACCCGATGACTTAGTTCTTACTATAGTTGCTGTTAGCCGCTGTGTTAAACAGTAGACAGAATGAGCAACTCGTTTCGGTCCAAATTGTGCCCACTGAAGTACGAAAAGACAGCACATCTTCATATAACAATCTAAAAAAAATCACAGAATAAGAATGATCGTTAGACTCGTAAACAATTGAATTTGTTAATCCTTGTAAGCTGTTAATTCACTTGTAAGCTGTTAATTTGTTAATTCACTTAATTTCTCTTACTTGAAAGGCCATTTGTTATTGATTTTCGATGAAGAAAGTCCAGGATCTGAGCCATACGAGAAAAGGTATTCATTGTTAGCAAGACAAGATAAATCAACCTATATAATTGATGAATAACGGATCATTTATAAGAACTTTTCAATTACTTCGTAATTTTCACATTGATTATCACCTTGATTCCCAATTTTCACTCCAACAAGTGGACCTGTAGAGTAAAATCTGAAAGAGACTTTGAAACGAAAAAGAAATGATCGACAGACTCGTAAACAATCGGATTCGCAACAATGATTGCAATTCGATCTTTATCAACCACAATATTGTCATAGCTGTCTTTGTTATCCTGTTAACGGAATTCTTTTTTTGAGCTCTAGATGAAAGCTAATCAATTAGCTAACAAACCTTGTAATTTTGAAATCCAGTTACCAAGACAATTGCCTTTTTTGACTCTAAAATTGACCTAATTGAACTAATTGACCTAATTGAACTAATTGACCTAATTGACCTAATTGACCTAATTAGGTCATATTTGAATAAACTCTAATTCTTGATCTGATTTCCTTTACAGTATTATTTGAATCAAAATCGAACCGTTAACCCATTGCCGAACACGAAACGAGATGGCATACTCGGTGGAGTTTTGTTGCAAATCAAAAACCACAAGACTTTTCTGATTGTTGACCGTCCACGAACAGCTATACAATGCTTTGCCCAATCCACTCAAATAGGGCCTAATTTTCGGTTTTTCACTTTTAATTTAGCGCTTTTTCTACCTCAACTCTTTACATCCATCTTTGCTCAAAACGTTTCCGTTCACGCTAAATGGAAGAGCATCAGCACAAAGCAAGATTGAAGTTTTCTGGAAAATTGGTGTTTTGGGAAGGATGATAGAATGTTTTTCTTGATTTCAACGTTTCTTAGAAAAGAGTTAGCCACAAATCAGCTTGAAACAAAATTGAAATTATGTGCTTCAGCAAAAAAAAGTAATAAAACTACTGTAGCTTTTTATGAAACTAGTATGAAATAGTATATTATATGAACTAGTATAGTAACTAGTATAGTATATGAAACTAGTCCTTTTAACGAACAAATTGCTAACTTTTGTTTCGTCAGGAATCACCGGTGCTTGCGAGCAGTCTCGCTTTGAGAAATCGATCAGAAAATCAACGTTTTCACTCGTGATTACGTGGATTGCCTAGAAATCTTTGTACTTTGTAAACTTTTTATTATAAATAAGCTGATGTCATCATTACAATGTGCTAGGTATTCATTTTCATTGCTCATTTCATGCAATTCGCGCATTTTTTCATAGAAACAATCTGATTTTCTTGAAATATTGTGTCAATAAACTAATAAACTATTCGGAAATTCCAAATTTCATCGATTTACTAAGAGTTTTTACTTGAAATCGCCGTAAATTGACTCCATGAATAGCAAAGGATGGATTTTCTTTGTTCAACTCAAAAGTCTTTGAAGTGACAAATGAAAAAATGAAAAGAAAGAGAATTCCTTCAAAAAACATATAGAAAAACTAGGAATTTAGTTTTTTTGGTTTTGTTTGTTGGTGCTCTAGAAGGGAAAAAAGCTCGACGCTTCTCATGACTGCTTATCATTCATGTAATTCGCTCCAATCCTTGACTTAACTAAGCGAAACTCGAGTTGAGGTATACGTGCCGAGAGAAATGATAAAATGTTGGCACAAGTGCAAAAGCTTTACTGATCATTTGTTCAATACGAGGGGATATGCAAAATGCAAAATTGTAGTTTGATTAGCAATTTTTTGCTAGATTTTAACATCTAGACATGATTTAGCTTAAAAGAGTAAAGATTTGCTTTGTGCTTACCGTAAATACTGTAATATTACGCCACCCCCCTCGTACAGTCGCGTAGTCCGTAAATACTGTAATAGTACCCCCACCGCCCCCTCGTACAGTCGCGTAGTCGCAAATGTTTTTGAGTATTTCATTTTTTCAAAGCGCCCTTACTTTCAAAAAATGTGTCTTTGGTATGAAAAAATAGCCCTGAATTTCAGCTATTTTTTGATGCCTAAACGCACATTGTAGCATAAACCAGTGTCGAGAAAAACTCGTTCAAACCTAGACTACGCAACGCTCCGCACCGTCATTATGGGGTGGGGTACTATTACAGTATTTACGGTAGGTAATTAGAGTTTTTAAAGGACAAAAAGAGGAACCGCAATTAGTCCAACCGAGAAGTCCAACTAAAAACAAAAACAGAAAAACAGAAATAACAGAAATAAATTGTGTTACTTGAAGGATTATTGGGGGACTTTCAAAGAAAAACATTTCAAACTAAGGATTTTTAGTATTCCATTTCTCAAAGCGTCCGTACTTTCAAAAAATAGCCCTGAATTTCAGCTATTTTTTGATACCTAAGCGCGCATTGTAGCATAAACCAGTGTCGAGAAAAACTCGTTCAAAGTTAGACTACGCAACGCTCCGCACCGTCATTATGGGGATGGGGGTACTATTACAGTATTTATGGTAGAAATCAGGTACAACGATTGGCTGAGACTTTTCGTTTTTTTCGAGCGGTGGAATAAGATCAATAAAATTCTCCTTCACGTTCACTCGGTTTCAGTGCCGACAATGAGAATCATCGATTATTATATTACTTTGGTATGAAAAAATAGCCCTGAATTTCAGCTATTTTTTCGATAACTATTGTAGCACTATAGCATATCGTAATACCTTTAATAGTAGCCCCTCCCCCCGAAAATGCCGGTCGGAGCATCGCGTAGTCTAACTTTAAATGCATTTTTCTCGCCACCCGTTTATGCTACAGTGTTCGTTTAAGTATTAAATGAAAGCTGAAATTCAGAGCTATTTTTTGATGCCTAAACGCGCATTGTAGCATAAACAAGTGTTGAGAAAAACGCGTTCAAAGCTAGACTACGCAACACTCCGCACCGTTATTACGGGCACTATTACAATATTTACGGGATGTGCTTATTTAAAGAGATATTCATATTTGAAGAATTTATCAGTGAACGCAAATAAATCATGAAATTCACTGCAAGCTTCTAGAAAGCTTATCGATAATCCCCGCAATCACCCCTGGCTTCGGTGATCGTTGAAGACTGTGCAGAAAAGGGTCATCCTCCATCTCTGCCTCCATCTCTGCCTCCATCTCTGCCTCCATCTCTGCCTCCATCTCTGCCTCCATCTCTGCCTCCATCTCTGCCTCCATCTCTGCCTCCATCTCTGCCTCCATCTCTGCATGAAACTCATTTTATCCTAAATTTGGAAGATAATTTGCTTTATTTATTGGACTTTGCCTAGAATACAATTCTTTTAAACAGACTCTAGTAGTTTTCAATATCAAGACAAAAAGCAAAGAAAACTAATCTGATTCCATCATCAGCTAGTCCAAAGATGACCCTTTTCTGCACAGTCTTAATGAATCTGCTGAAATATAGCTCATTTTGCATTAAAAGGGCTTTAATTATAACTCTAATTGAAATTAAAAGCAAATCAAGATCAAATCATTTATCTGATTTAATTTGTGTGCAAAGTTATTGAATGATTTAACGTAATTGATATTCAAGGAATTAGTGGAAAAGTGATATTGATGTTCACATTGATTGGCGCTTTCTGAGAGTGAAGCGCAAAATACTCACCCTCACCGACGTGCTCTCACTGCGATATATCACTAAGCTCTTAGTGGGAGTGAGTATTTTGTGCTTATATCAAGTTTTTTTGATTAAGAACAATGAAGAGACCATTGATTAGGCATTTCCTTTGTCCTTTCAGCAAGAAGAGGCGCTTTCTGAGAGTGTGGAGCGAAATACTCACTCCCACTCGTGCTCACACTGCGAAAGATGACGGAACTTACTCAAATTTGTTTATCAAAATCAAATTGCTTCAAGAGCTAATTTGTTAAGACACCTAACATGAGTTTTTTGTGAGTTGGTACTCACATAAGATTTGTGTGAGTTGATACTCACTTTTCCACAAAGTTGTCCCATTTGTTTTTTTATTTATAGAAAGTCTATGAGGCTTGGGATCATTGTTGTATCGAAGAAGTTACTTCGTCGGTGCCAAAAAAAATAGCTAAAGTGATAATTTAACAACAATTTATTATGTCAGTTGATCAGTGAATAAACTTGTTCAATTTTGGAATATTTGGATCTTTTCGCCATTATTCAAAATCAACTTTGCCTTTCAATTTCAAGAAAAAAGAAGTCAAAACGAATGTTTTTTTTCTCTTCATTGTCTAAGCAGCTGCAATGTCACTATGATTTCTTTTGAAACTTCCAAACAAAAGCGAATCCCTTCTCTCAGTAATCGAATGTCTGAAGAAAGCTTTAAATCCAAAAAGTTTTCCTAGTCGATTGCTAGTAAATACAGCACGATCTGTTACAATATCTGTATCTGTTACAATGAGAAACTCGATTTTTGAATAAAGAATTTATTTAAAGAAAGTCTTTTCTATGAGCCTTGTTGTATCGAACAAGTTACTTCGTCGGCGCTAAACTTTTTGTTTATTGAATTTTTGGCCCCTAGGGCCCTCCAAAAATTGCGCTAACACCCATATTTCAGGGCAGAAAGCGACGGGTAATTGGTATCAGTTTTCAACCAGCAATAAACGCACCTCGGCTAGGCCTCATTGGTCACGTTATCGCCTCTGCGCAAAGCTGACTTTGAGAAGAAAATGGAAAGATATAGGGAAAGGGCGTGTGCCAGAAAGCGAGCGATTACGAGCGTTGCACCGAGAACGGCAGAGGCTTTGTGAAAGAGCCAGATAAGTAGGCGTAATTGGCCTAAAATAAGGCTCCGTTTACCATAATCTCCCGCCACTTTTCAAAGTTTCAGGGTGAACTTGTTTACTTATAGAGTTCTTTGAATTTTTGGTCTTTTTTACTTGTAGTTCTTTGAATTTTTGGAATTGTTTACTTCTAGAGTTTTTTGAATTTTTGAAACTTTAACCTAGTCATTTTATTTAATGTTTGCACAAAGATACAAACAAAAAATAGGAGAATAACTTAAAAATTTGATTTTTTTTGGTTTTATTTCCTCTTTCCATAACTCCAAACTTCAGACGACGTTGCGTAACGAGAAGAATATGAAGAATGAGTCCGCGAGATTGATGGAGAATTGGAATACGATGGATAAGAGTATCTGGGATAGGAGTACGACGGATATGAGTAGCTTGGATAAGAGTATCCACCGTATCCTCCATAAGACGGCCATCCACCACCGTAGCCCCCATAGCTATTGTAGTTTGGATAGCTGTAGCCACTAAAATGAGTCTGATGCTCAACCGATAATGAATATTTAGTGTTTTTTTTTCTTCTTTTAAATGAGCTAATTGACGCCTAACATTGGAATCTGCCAAGATATTCACCCAATAAACATTCTCTTGAGCACCACTTTTCATTTGGAGCACAGTCAAGCCAAGCTGAAGGGGAATACAAAAGAATTACCGTAATCCCGGACTAATTGTAAGATCCAGCGTGAGAATTAGAATCCGGTGATTGCTAAAACTACATAAGAGTGCTAAAAATCTAGAATTTACTCAAGAATCTACCTTAATCTACCTAGAATCCATAGAAGAAGAGAAATATAATCCCTTAAGCTGCTCAAGAATACTGAGTGCTTAATCTAGTGTAACCCAGACTGGATTCAATAAAGCGCTACTTTCCTAAAGCTCACCCGTATCCACCGTATCCACCGGATCCACCGTATCCACCGTAACCATAACTAGGATAATATCCCCATTGCGCATTGGCCACAATGAGCAGATTGATTAGAATTAAAAACATAACAACACAACTCATATTGAGAAAATGCAATATTAGCCGCATTCCATCGCAATGACAAACCTTTTATATCAAATTTTCGCTTTTTTTCCCCCATTTGCCCTCAATAAATAGACGATTTGCTGAATTGTTTAGAATCGGTCAAAAGACTAAAGAAAATGCTTAAAGATCACCTAGCGGCTGTCGACCAAAGCCCGTGTTTGGCAAAGAAATGAAATTAAAAAGCAAATCTCTTGCTATTTTCTCACCTATTTCTTCAAGGTCACTCGGAAATGGAAACTCAGCGACAAAATTTGTTTACTAGTGGGTTTTTGTGGAGATCAACGATTTGAATCTCATCTGATTACATGGTTGTTTGATTTGTGACTCTAAAAAGTCAATTTGAACTAAAAACTTTTGATCTGGCTGGGAAAAGCGTAAAATTTATCGAATTTATCGAATTTTTTGCAGCGAAAGTTAGAAATCGTGGTTTTATTTGTACTTTTTCAGTCTCAAGTGAAACTTTTATGTCCAATTAAAGAAAAGTTTAGCTTTTTAAGCTTTCAAACAACAATGAAAGAGTGCAAGAACAAAAACAAAAAGAAACGAAACATTTTGAATACTCTTTGTTGTCCTTGTCGTTGTCCTTGTCGGAGAATCAGTTGTTGAAGTTGTTGAGGTGCTGAAATGAAGCAAGAAATTTGCTCCAGTTGTATTCGACGTGGTGAATTCGACCTGAAATCATGACTTTAATTGGAGGATTTTATTTTTAATTTACCCGAAATGAGGAAGCATTTCGATTCTGAGAGAATCCAGTGGTCGTTTTGTTTAATCTAAAGTTTTAAAAGTTTTTTAAAAGAATCTCAGAAATCTCTCACATATATCCGACTTGATTATCAAATGAAAGCTTTAATTGTGGCGTCCCAGCTTGGCCATCAAAAAATTGATCAACCAAAATGTTGAAGTAAACACTTTGATTAGCAAAAACTAAAATTTAGTGATTCTCTTTGGCTATAACATTTTTGACACTGGGAATTGCAGGATTCAACTGAAAGCTTTTGGTAAAACTCCAGAGAACCAATGCATTGGTCCTCTGGTGCAATGTAGTACCTATTTTAAAGTTAGCTTTTGAAAATTACCACTAGAATTGAGTGCATACTGCACACAGGGGGGTATTAATCGCGACCGGGTGACCATAAACATTTTTTTACGGCAACCACCTGTTTTTTTTATTTTAATATCGTTGATTTTATTATAAAAAGAATAAAAATCACCCGGCTAGAGTGATTTGATGGGTTTACAAATTTTTTGTAGACGCTGCAAGGCTCGCGTAGTTCATCTACAAGGTAAGTGCGAAAGTAAAGCAAAAGTCAGGCATTATGTTTTCTTTTTGTTTTCTTTAGACTTTCGGTCTTTAGATTTTTATTATTTTATGTTTAGATAATGCAAAAGGTCAACAAATCACCCTAATCTATCTATTAGAGTGTGTTCCGCTCGAGTAATGCGTTTTCTAAAAGGCACCTATTTGAGAAAGCTAAAATGGAAACGACCACAAATGGAAAAAGGATCTAATTGTGTCAATCAAAGCGCTAAAGACGTCCTAAAGACTAAAATTTTTTATGGTCACCCGGCCGCGATTCATACTCCCCCTTTAAAACTTTTGGTAAAACTCCAGAGGACCAATGTAGTACCTATTTTAAAGTTAGATTTTGAGAATTACCACTAGAATTGAGTGCATACTGCAAATTCACATTCATTCCACCATTTCCACTCCCGATCATACTATTCGGATAATCTCGACTCATCACAAAACCATTTCTCGGCACAACATTCATCAGCACTCCATGCTTACCAGAATAATCTACAAGTGAATTTGTACATTACCCGAAAGCCAACCAACCTTTACTGTAATCGGCTGCATCTATTGAAATTGGACAATTTGGAGGAACAGAAATGGTAGCTGAATATGATGGAATGAACGACAAAGAGGAAGCGGGGCCAGTGTTCGCTGAGCTGAAATTTGGGTATTGTCTCAAATGTTCGATGAAGTCAAATAAAGTAGATTTGGAAATCTCGAACTTGAAAGTGTGAATGAGATAGCGATTTGCACCAGCTGCTGCAGGATAACCACCTTGATACACTAAATGCTCACAGCCGGCCTTCACCTGAAGTTCCGAATGAAAAGTTCTGAATCAAAAGCTCCGAATCAAACGTTCCGAATCATAAAACTATCTTCATTCTTTCTTTCTAATGGATACGTTAATTTGTCCACCTTTTTAGAAAATCAAGTTAAAGATAGCCGAATTGTCTACCTGATTGGTTGGTTGGCCTAAGGGAATTGTCTACCTGATTTGTTGGTTGGCCTAAGGGAATTGTCTACCTGATTGGTTGGTTGGCCTAAGGGAATTGTCTACCTGATTTGTTGGCCTAAGGGAATTGTCTACCTGATTTGTTGGCCTAAGGGAAATTGTCGGCGAAGCATAAAGTGATGGCATTGCCGTGAAGATCGCAAATGCACCATAATTACCAGAGCTCTAAAATAAAATTTATTCACTAAAACCCACTAAGAAGTGTAAGAAGTGTAGCTTAGAAATGAATTTTGTCTATCTATTTCCTTATTTTCACAAACCGGATTCGAATATGTGTGCAAGTAGCCATCGTTTGGGACAATCGTGAAAATGCGACTCCCATAAAAAAGAAGCGAAGAAGTTGCTGAGATGTTCATGATTTTCAGCCAGTTTTAGACTTTTTTTTTAAGGTTTTAAAGCGATCACAACTAACTAGAGGTGTGATTCTCGATATTGAAATGTCACTTGACAAGTTTTACGACGAAATCTTTACAATCTGTCCAGTTGACAAGTCGAAAACTGAGACTGTACGAGCTAACGGGCGACTTGTCGACGATCGTGATTGTTCCAAGGAAAGCTTGCATCTTTGTCGAATTCAATGTTTTTGAACTAAATGAGAAATCAATTTTCAAAAATGGAAAAAGTTCACTCAATCGTTGTATTCGACGAATCAGTAATCACAAAATCGGTATCTGTTTGCTTTGTTCCGTTTTCGAATTTCACCATGAATTGAACAGAGTAGTATGCACCACTGAGTATGGTGATTGGCTGAAAGAGAACTGGATTTGCTTGGATTTGTTTGGAACTGGATTTGCTTGGAACTGGATTTGCTTGGAACTGGATTTGCTTGGAACTGGATTTGCTTGGAACTGGCTTTGCTTGGAACTGGATTTGCTTGGAACTGGATTTGCTTGGAGCTGGATTTGCTTGAATGCATCCTTCTAAAAGCACACGTTTTAGAAAACAACCGTAATCCAATTGTGCAAGTATAAAAACCATCAAATAGCATCATTTAATAGAACTAAAGCAAAAAGAACAAGCGAAAAAAGAAATACCGAAAGCAATTTCGTCTGATATCCACTCACAACCCATGTCGAATCGAGTTCAGTTAAGTTAATCGTTTGCGCACCGTACACTAAAATTGAGATTTTGAATTTATAAAGTCAAAACTGACATCCTTTCAAGCAGAAAATACCCATCAATAGTTGAAATTTGAACATTTCCAAAGAATGTTTCCAATAGAAAAGCCTTATTTCAAGTACTGAAAGTGTGCTTTTCAAACTTTCAGTCGACTCAGTTTGTCCACCCACCCAATTTCTATCGTCTTATCAAGCTATTAATCGATTGTCACAAGTACACCAAGTGTCCTTTAAACTCTCAGTCTGAGCCATTCAGTTTGTCCACTCACCCATCCTTATCTTCAAGCATAAAACTCTTTTCAAGATTCCCCTTTTGCTTACAATCTCTTCTAAAATGTCTGTCTGTGGTCATCGAATAAATCATCTGCTTACAAAGAGTCATTGTCGAGTTGAATCATGTGGAAATGGCGAGATTTTCCGAAACAAATTCGATCGCAATCAAATCAAATCGAAATTAACTGTTAGTAGATTTTGTATAGCATTTTATCATCACTCAAAGAACTCTAAAAAGACCAATAAACGGATCATAAACTGATCAAAACACAATCTTTGCAATCATTTCCCAAATTCAATGCTTATTATCAATCATTTATTTGGTTCATAAAAAATAAAAACTTACTAGCGGTACAACAAAATTAACAATAAAATACACTTGCGATTTGATGAGAATTTGAAATATTATTTCCACATCACCGAACTTCGATCAAAAAAGAATTTCTCGAATTCGAACTAAGCAAATAACTACAGTTCTTTGGCCTATATTGGTAATCATTTTCTTGTAAAGTACGCCAGAAATATCGGCGAAACTTTCACTTGTCAAAAAACCATAGAGACTTGTTTTCTGGACTAGATTAAAAAAAGAATTTCTCGAATTCTTCTTCAAAATCCCTCTCATTTCCCAAATCGATTAGAAGTTTTTCAAAAATTTGTAAAAAATTGGATCGGTCTAGCGTTTCCTTGAGTTTTACGAACATTTTTAAGCTCGCTTATCTCTTTCAAAAGTTTTTGCATCAATCCCAATCCTATATTTTCATCGATTCTCTCGAAAACCCAATTAGTATTGCCACGAATTACTTATCAATGGCCTATGCGATGAAAAGTGTCGGGAGATTACGATAAAAGGAGCATTATTTGAAGTCAATTAGGCCTACCTATCTGGCTCTTTCACAAAACCTCTGCCGTTTTCTGTGCAGTCGCGGAAACGCGTGCTTTCTGGCACACGTCTTTTCCCTATACCCTTCTCTTTCCTCCTTGAAATCAGCTTTGCGCAGAGGCGATAACGTGACCAATGAGGCCTAGCCGAGGTGCGTTTATTGCTGGTTGAAAACTGATACCAATTACCCGTCGCTTTCTGCCCTGAAATATGGGTGTTAGCGCAATTTTTGGAAGGCCCTAGGGGCCAAAAATTGAATAAACAATTAAAAGCTATCACTTTTTTAGCAATGATAAAGTAACTTCTTCGATACAACAATGATCCCAAGCCTCTTAGAAAAGACCTTCTTTAAATAAATTCTTGATCCAAATCGAATTTCCCTCTTGTAAAAGACTCATAATATCGTGCTGTATTTACCAGCAATTGACTAGGAAAACTTTTTGGATTTTAAGCTTTCTTCAGACATTCGATTACTGAGAGAAGCGATTTGCTTTTGTTTCGATTCAAAGATTCGACTTCTCACGAACAACTCGGACAAGCCATCGATTTATTCGATCGTTTCCGAGCGTTTCTCCAAATTTCTCTCAGAAAAGCGGCTCAATCAAAGCAAAACACTCTACTGGGACTCATTTTTCCCATTAGAATCCGAAAAACTGGCAAGAACAAATCCAAAAGTGATCCGACTTTGGGTGGATCACAATTTCGGTGCAATGCTCGAGTTTTTGATGTTATAGAAATGTCATAGAAAGGCTCATAGAAAAGACTTTCTTTAAGTGAATTCTTCATCCAAATCGAATTTCCCTCTTATAACAGACTCATAATATCGTGCTGAATTTACCAGCAATCAACTAGGAAAACTTTTTAGGTTTTAAGCTTTCTTCAGACATTCGATTACTGAGAGAAACGATTTGCTTTTGTTTGGAAGTTTTAAAAGGAATCATAGTGACATTGCAGCTGCTTAGACAATGAAGGGAAGAAAACATTCGTTTCGACTTCTTTTTTCTTGAACTTGAAAGTCAAAGTTGATTTTGAATAATGGCGAAAAGATCCAAATATTCCAAAATTGAACAAGTTTATTCACTGATCAACTGACATAATAAATTGTACCCTTTTTCAAAAAAGTGCTCAAATCGAAAAGTGGTTTTGAAAGGTTGCGTCGAAGAAATTTGAATGATTCTGTGATTGTTTGTCGATAGTTTTTCGTGAGTGGACGAATGGAATCCTAAAGAAAAACTGTTTCAAGCATTTATTCCCATTCAACTTTAAGAAAACCAACCAGCACTGCGGATTCGGTCAAAATTTGAACCATTATCGTGTCTCTTGAAGCCATCCACGGTTTGTATGACTGAAAAGTTGCAAATCTTAATTAGAATTTGCAAAATTTGAGTTAAGGCTTTGTTTTTTAGATTTCTTTGCTATTTTACTGAAAAAGTAATGAAAACAAACAAACTTGAGTGTATCCATCATTGCCTAAAGCCGCCCAAACACACGCGTTGAGATCATTGTGATAACGACTCACGATTTTATAGTAGCTTTGACGAAACTGAAGCGCTGGGATATCATTTGATTGAAATTTTTAAATTCAGGAAAACTTCCGACTCTTGCAACTCAACCAGAAGCCTTCAAAACACTAATCTTTACAATAAAACTGTAGAAAAAGTGTTAGCACAAACTGAATAACTTTTAAATTTTAAAATTCACCTAAAAGTTTCGCCTTGTCAATAAAAGATAGATATAATATATAAAATTCAAAGTATCTGTGAACGAATTAGATCTTATTGCCATGTCAAATCTGCCCTATATTTAATCTTTTTGTATCATTGTTTCCTAACTGTACTCTTACTGTACTATCTTTAGTTTTCTCTCTTTTTTCGGTGAGAGTATTGTATCAATATGTTATGAGCAGTTATCATTATCTGATTCGCTTCTATTCGCCCCATGAATAAAGCATATATATATATATATAATTCGCAAAGACAGATAGACTGAAGATAGTCTATCTGTGTTAGCTACAGATAGACTCAAAACCTTTGAGTCTATCTGTTAGTTACACAGATCGACTCAAAATCTTTGATCTTAAATCTCTTAGACACCGCCGCTTGGTCACGGATTTAATAGAATGTTTCAAAATTGTAAACTACAGGCAATCTATCCCTCTTTTTCGAGATTGATTTAAAGTTAATCCCACGTTTAATTCAAGGAGAGGTTCTTTCGTTTTAGAAATTCCAGTCACCTTCAATAAATTTGTGTATAACTCTTTTCCAATAAGAACTGTCAGAATTTGGAATCGACTTCACAGAGTTTTGAGAGAGTCCAATAATCTCGAAACCTTTAAATTATCTGTAGATGATCTTGTTCTTGAAGCTCTAGTGGATTCTTGACGTTATCTGTGAAAGCCATATATTACATACATTATTTCCATTAGATCGTTTTGCTTTTTATCCGTCCTTTTCGTTTTTATGTGTATGAATTCATTTGTATTAATCTTAAATTCTTGCGCACTTTATTTCAGGTCCTAAATAAAGTATCTATATAAAAAGACTTTGATTTGCTTGATGAAGAATACGGGCGACACATTATTCCCATTGTATCGTGTTGCTTTTTATCCGTCCTTTTCGTTTTTATGTTTATGAATTCATTTGTATTAATCTTAAATCTTGCGTACTTTATCTCAGATCATGAATAAAGTATCTATATATATATATAACACAGTGGCTTTATAGCAAATTCTTGTAAACCCACTTTGCGAACATTCTCTTTACTCATTCCAAACGTGTCACGCATTGCGGGAACGAGATGTCGTTGAAAGTATCGATCAACAACACATGAGGCTTGCATTATTGCATTTAATTGATTTCTGACGATACTATTCTAAAATGAAGAGCTTCATTCAAAATCTGATTGACCAACCTCGATCCAATCTCTTGTCCACTCTTCCGTCAATTTGATTTTATTCTTACAGCTCTTCACCCAACCAATATCGTCATGGAAAAACTGCAAAATGATTAACTTTTATCGTTTTTTCTTTGATTACATCGTAAGCCCTTTCTAGCAGATTACTTCCATCAGAAAGGTGTAAATTAGTGCCATTGAAAAGCTCATTCAGTACAATTCCCGGGATTTTTGGATTCTCATTTCGATAATCGTATTGAATAAATGATTTAACATTCAAAAAAATAGCTGAATATAAAATAATTTTTAATAAAAGTGTCATTGGTTGTGTTGTTTTGTGGGGAAAAGGGTTGGCAAACTTTTCAGCTCAATTATTATCGGATCGCGTTGAGCAGCGTTTTTGAAACGAGCAAAGATTGAGGCTTAGTTTTTTAAAAATCAAAACCAAGTGATCTAAAGCACTGTGAAATTTGTTTATTCTTTGAAACTTTTTATACAAAAATCATACTCAATCCATGACAAAGTGGTGTAAAATATAAGAATTATTCTATGAAAACCCTTAAACTATAAAGTATCGACTGTCCTCACTCGATTTCGCATAAACCCATTCATCGAGATCTTTCAGAGCCGAGTAACACGTTAATCCGGTCGGTTTGAGGCAATCTTCGCCCGGATTCTCATGCATTGCTCTGTAAAATTGTTATACCCTATTTTCTCTAATAGTAGTGCACTCGTCGTGCCGAGTTGGTGACGATTTTACGGTTTCCAAGCTTTTGCAGAAGAGCTTTTGCCCAACACTCAAATCCCCCACAAGATCTCATCGTCAGCTACATTTTCCGACCCCACATCGATAGGTTCTGATAAGCGGTTCTCGAGATTTCGAGGAATTTCGAGGACGCTCTGGGTGCACTACTATTAGAGAAAATACGGTAATCATTATTGTTTTAAGGGAATTCCAATGTTTGTAACACAAATTCTTTACCGTCGTGTACAATTCTTGAGAACGAGCATCGTTTCTCGAACTCTGAATGGCGGCTGAGAGTCGCCAAAAATTTGATCCAGAATGAAGCTCATCTCCGGGATTGCTTCATCCTGAAAGCGCTTTATTCAACTCGCAAATCGTCTACGACCGTAAATACTATAACTGAAGGGCATGCTCTTCTATTTTTTCACTTTTCTTCTTCGGACTCCACGAAAAATCACATAAGGGGGACTGGAACATATCAAATTTTAAAAAATCTTTTAAAATCACTTTAGCTCAATTGAAATTGCTCTAGAACAAACGAAAAACATGTTTGGAGATCGGACTCTCAAAAATGATAACCGCCATCCAATTTTTTCTTAAAAAATTTCTTTTAGATCCTTTTAAATATTGCTGCCAACCCTTTTAGGTTATCGAAACGGCTGTCAGCTCCGAGCCAAACTGATATTTTAGTTACTATTGTTATTATTGAATGATTTGTCTATTCTTATGCAAATGTGTCCTCCCCTGTGCTTATCCCTTTTATTGCCGAGAAGGGGCGGTCCTTGGGACTGCCTAGGAGGACAAGGGAGACTCTCATTTTGGAGTCCCCCCTTCCCCTTACACTCATTTCTAATCTATTCATCTTATTGTATTACTGTAAATAAAGATACATATCTTCCGGGTCTATGCAACTGCAGTACAGGTCGGTCATTTCACAGGGACTCCCCTCTAATACGTTGAAGGAGTTGAGTTGGGTTGTCGGGGTGTTAGAGATGGTGGGATATCAAAAGGGATCCACTCTCTTTAACTTAACCCAAATTCTAGTCCACATCCGTTTATGCCTAGGAACGTATAGGCCGTATAGGCGGAACGTATAAGCCGGCCCATCAACGCCATTCTAAGCACTTTTCAACCAAACTCTTTTTCAAAAGTAGTGACTGTTTGGGTCACCAATTTTGTATGGCGAAGGTTCCCCTGGAATTACAGTATTTACGGTATTTCTTTTTTTACCTCAAACATTTGAAAATCGGGATAGATTCGTGGTGTCCCCTCGAGATTTGTCATTTCATTTCGCATGTGAAGATAGATCACTTGCTCTGTGGGAAGCTGGAAATTGTTAAAATTGACAAAAACTTATTATTAGTATCAAATCGACTTTACTAATCCTAGAACTCCTTTTTTAAGAAACCATTTGCGATTTCTTGTTTCCAAAGAAGTTTTTCATCTCGTGAACCCAAGGCAATTTTGCATATTCAGTCTGGTAGATGTACTGAAATCTCATGAAAAATTAATTTAATCCCAACCTTTTTTCAACTCACTTTTTGTGGTCTACTCGACTCAAACGGGTGTCCCTTTTTGACAATGTTTAACTCTCGGAATTTACCATAATCCCAAGGTTCATCCGGGAAACCGAGACCGTGATGATCAAGATTGAGAGCTCCTAGGTCTTTCTATTGAAAGTTGTTGGATCATGAAGCGAAATCTTGATCTTTAAAACACTAACCAAACGTACTAACGACTTGGCCAATCCAAAAATGACTTTAATAACGTATAACAATGCGTTTGAATGACTAACCGACACCCGGGTATTCAGCCGGATTCATTTGTCGTCTCACCACATCAAGAAGAGTTTCACTCCGATTTCTGAAAAGCAGAAAAGGAGACAAATCATTTTCAAGCCTTTCCCTCACCGCACATAAAAAATCTCATCAACGTCGTTCATTGTCGTGTATTTTGTGTCCGACCAAACACCACAAAATGCGGTTGTTAAATGCTCAGCCAAATAGTAAACATGATTATTTGGATTGTATTGTGATGTGAAAGGCATCAAAGGGAAGGGACGGGTCTCAACAAGGCCCTAGAAATTGAAATTTTATGAAATTTGCAAAGTTTTCTCAAAAAAAAACCTTTTGAACATAATAATCGATGATTCTCATTGTCGGCGCTGAAACCGAGTGAACGTGAAGGAGAATTTTGTTGATCTTATTCCTCTTCCACCACTCGAAAAAAACGAAAAGTCTCGGCCAATCGTTGTACCTGATTTCTACCGTAAATACTATAATAGTATCCCACTCCCATAATGACGATGCGAAGTGTTACGTAGTCTAGCTTTGAACGAGTTTTTCTCGACACTGGTTTACGCTACAATGCGCGCTTAGGTATCAAAAAATAGCTCTGAATTTCAGCTATTTTTTGATACCTAAGTGCGCATTGTAGCCTAAACCAGTGTCGAGAAAAACTCGTTCAAAGCTAGACTACGCAACACTCCGCACCGTCATTATGGGGGTGGGGTACTATTACAGTATTTAGTGAAAGCGGTTAGAATTCGCTATTATTTTGAAAGTCAAGGGTTTAATTCAAAAAGTTCGATCAAATAGAATCGTTTATTAAAGTGTTTTGATAATATAAACTCACCAAAATAGCGGTGCAATGATACAAGAATTGATCTGATCTTTATATTCTGTCGGCATCTTGTGCAACTTTACTTTGGCTCTTCGATTTTTTCGAATGATTATAATCTGATTATTGAATGATTGATTTTTGGCTTCTTTACCTCTTCAGGGATGACTCCTCGATAGATGACAGTTGTTAAATCGGTTTCTTGTAGTCGACAACCGTTCCCATTACAAATGCTATCTTTAAAAAATTGTTTTCTAATCGATAATTAGTTTAAACTAGATATCAGAGATGTTTAAAATTTCTCGAAATCTCAAAATCCATTAACTTTATCCGTTTTTGGAAGCCTGACTATCTCCATTGCTTCAATCCAAGCAAGTTTTAGTTGAATCACTGGAGAAATCTCAATCAACACATCCTCTTTCCTCAATTCCTTGCACACCGTGTTCGCCAAAATTCGTATCCTTGGCCCTTCTGGGTCTCTAAAATGGCGGAAAAAGATCGGAAAAAGATCGGAAATTCGATTCAAAGTCAGATATAAAACCTGCGATCATAGAATGCGTACCACACAAAGATCTCCTTTCCGTCCAACGATCCATCCGGCAATTTGTACTGTTCCATGTTCAAAGGCCCAAAATTCTTCTTGTTTTCTGAATGAGTTTATTGGCCAAGCAAAGAGCCTGACTTCTAGTCAAATTGTCCAGATTAACAGCTTACTTTTATTCTCCTTAGATTGATCGACCATCATTTGATCATCGTTCGCTCGATTCTTCATCTTTAAAAACAACAACAGTATAAATATAGCACCCGTGTATAAGAAAAGGGATTTTCTTTGAAGAAGCAGAAAGAAACGGAAACATCCCATTAAAGATATGAATAATATTAGCAATTAGCAATAATATTAGCACTTAATATTAGCAATTTTGTTCGCACAATCGATAGATTTCATTCATTTTTGGAAGGGAAATGGGGGAATTTGTGTACACAGCAGTTTTTCGTTAATTTGAAGAGCTGAAAATCTCTTTCTTTTTAAAAGCAAACACAATTTCCATGTAAATAATGTAAATTTACTAATCTACAAGCTCTTTAAAGTACATTTTACCTCCTAAACCGTAAATATAAATGCAAAAAGCGGATTATTCTCTAATAATTGTTTTTTATCTTTCCTGAACCTGAATTTAGCGGCTAAGTGGACGAAGTGGACGCACCCATCTTCTTTGTAAGCCTACCGTATTCTTGCCAGAAATGTATCAAAATGTATCAGAAACGGTGTGATTCAAATGTTCAGCTATTTTTTGATTCTACTTTTTACAGCCTTGTGTCAAAAAATATTGTTTCAAGTAGATTGAAATGTTTTTCTTTGAAAGTCCCCCAATAATCTTTCAAGTAATACAATTTTTCTGTTATTTCTGTTTTATTTTCTGTTGGACTAATTGCGGTTCCTCTTTTTGCTCTTTAAAAACTCAAATCACCTATTTACAAATTCATTTTGAACAAAGGTTAGTGAAAATGTCTAGCAAGATCTCGGGATATCTATTGGAAGTATCTATTGGAAGTGATTGTGGCAAGACTACACGCTGATGATCTTATGATCGATATTGATGAATGGATGCCTGAAATGGCACAAATGGCAGCAAGATCTCGGGATATCTATTGGAAGTATCTATTGGAAGTGATTGTGGCAAGACTACACGCTGATGATCTTATGATCGATATTGATGAATGGATGCCTGAAATGGCACAAATGGCAGCAAGATCTCGGGATATCTATTGGAAGTATCTATTGGAAGTTCTATTGTGGCTGTGTTTGTTGTATTACCATTTAACAGTAACTCAAATTTCACACAACAAAATTCGAAGATTTCAGCCGCTTTCATTTTTTCAAACTATTTCTGCTTGGCCTCAAATTCTTGTCACAAATGATGAATACCCGGAATTCTTTTCCACGAAGGGAACTCGCTGGGGCTGAATGGAAATCTTTATTTGTATGTTTGTTAATGATTAGAGTAAGTTCTAAGATAAAAGGCTTGAATCTAAGAAACTTGAAAAACTACCGTAATCAGATCGATTGACTTAATCAGCAGATTCTAGTCTTGTTATAGACTAAACTTTCGAACTCATAAATAGAGGCACATTTTTGGCAAATCAAGTTGAGCAATAAAAAGTAAAGATATTTATCAAGTTTTAAATCTTTCAATTAATCGACGAATCATTTCCAAAACGACAGAAAAACGATGAACCCAGCGAGGTTGATGCCTTGAAAGCAGAGTTGAAAGAAGACGTGTCGCCCTGTGCAGTGTTCTTTGAAGAAACGGCAGAACTTTTCTCTAGAAAGATTTATGCTCTCTTATTGTTTAAATTCAACCTGTATCCCTCCATCGCTCTTTCGTGAGCTTCTTTTTTTAACTCCCAATCGTTTTTCTTTCTCGGATTTTGAAGAGCGAACATCACGATGACGACACAAGCGGCCGAGATGATCCCAACACAGACAACGACGTAAATACCTTGGAAGAGAGTTGCATATTAATAATTTATTAGTTTTTAGATACGATTTTACATGTAATTTCAATTGTCTTCGACTTACCCAACAAAGGAAAAACTCTCGTCTTTGGAATAGCCGTCGATAAGAGATCGAGCAAGACGGTCATCGAAACAAGGCTTGTTAAACCGATACTTAACTAATTCTTTTATTGGAAAAAGATTTAAAATCTCTTCAACTTTCGTGAGCTGTTCCTTTCTAATATTTGGCGACCAGAACATTCCGACCACTGAGAGCATTGTCAAAATAAAACACGGCAAAGCGATCACGTAAACGTAGAAATTTGGAACTCTTTTTAGATGAATGATGAAATAAAACTAAAGCAAATAGTCAGGATAGTCAAACTCTTAGATTGTTCTACTCACTACTTGCATCGTGGCGGCAAAGCTGATCGTCGTCGTGGTGATATGGGTGACGTTCCATTCACCGTTGCCCTAAAGTTCACCTTCCAAAGTTTGATTTAAGGTTGTCAAACTGAACTATAAACATTAATAATAGTTTTATTTGTTTGTTCTACATTTAAAATCAACCCCATCAAGTGATAAAGCCGCTGGAGACACCGTACCGTTTGTTAATACATCGTCCCTAAAAGAATCTTTTTGAGTTTCGGTTCGCGAAACTTACGGAGTGTATAAAAAACTAAGAATTGGTATCTGACACGCTTGAACATCAAACGGGAAAGTATCCACCTGAAAGGGTCAAAGTTGGATTGGACTTGAAGCTATTAACCGTAATCGGACAAGCAATCTCAACATAATATACGGTGGGCATTGTCACGATTCCATCGCTTCTGATTGTCACCTGTCGAATCGATGAGTCGTGTATAGTAGTGAGTGTTTTGCTGAAAAGAAAACGAAGCTGATGGATGTTTACAGTAGTCTGTAATCAGACGTTTACAGTAATCTGTAATGAGACGTTTACAGTAATCTGTAATCAGACGTTTACAGTAAGCTGTAATCAGATGTTTACAGTAATCTGAACAATTCATGTCCTAATGAGCAAAGTAAAGCTGATGGATCACCTCTCCTACTGTGTTCTCCGAATTTCTATTGCCCACTTTACCCTTCCAAACTCCAATCCCATTTCACTCTATTCTACTCACGTATTTCCCATATTATTGTCAGGAATCCACAAATACTGATAGTTCACATAGATCTTATTGATGCCACCAAAATCCTCCGGTTTCCAGACAAATCTCTGATCGTACCAAGTCTAAAACTGTCTCTCGTTTTATCTTCAAACTGTTTACCTCGATAAACTCGGCACCAAAGGTGAGTTGTTGAGTGTCAGCATCCTAAATATTTTCATTGACTTCAACTTTTTTTTGTCTCAATTCTACCAAGTAGAACAGTTTGAAGTACCAAAGTTCAAACTGTACTTCGAGTGGTTTTGAGTCATTTGCTGGAATTTGATGTGTTAAATTTTGATTAAATTTCTATTTAACCTGTCCGATAATCTTTCAAAAAGATTGGTGACAAAAATCGATTATAATTTCGTTTATGGAAAAGCTCATCATTAAGATTGGTCATGTTGTTCATGAAAAGTGAGTAGTCTTCTAAATTTCTAGGAAAATTTGTGGCATCGGTAGGCTAAAAGAGTTGTAATCTTGGTCTTCGATTTGGCTATCGGTTGTTTTAAGCCTTAGAAAACATCTAGTTAGGGCTGGGTGTAAAGAAATATTGTTCGCGTGCTTGGTACTCTTCACTTATTTCACGTTATTTCTTGTTCCGAGATATCTGATCTCACTTGAACTAAAAACACTTTATTCAATAGCCGACTGACTCGGAATCTTTGGTCTTCGATTAGGCTATCGATTGTTTTAAACCTTAGAAAACATCTAGTTAGGGCCGGGTACCTCTCTGGCCTAAGCCTGGCTCAGGCCTGAGCCTGGCCTGAGCCTGGCCTGAGCCTGGCCTGAGCCTGGCCTGAGCCTGGCCTGAGCCTGGCCTGAGCCTGGCCTGAGCCTGGCCTGAGCCTGGCCTGAGCCTGGCCTGAGCCTGGCCTGAGCCTGGCCTGAGCCTGGCCTGAGCCGGCCTGAGCCTGGCCTGAGCCTGGCCGAGCTGGCCTGAGCCTGGCCTGAGCCTGGCCTGAGCCTGGCCTGAGCCTGGCCTGAGCCTGGCCTGAGCCTGGCCTGTGCCTGGCCTGAGCCTGGCCTGAGCCTGGCCTGAGCCTGGCCTGAGCCTGGCCTGAGCCTGGCCTGAGCCTGGCCTGAGCCTGGCCTGAGCCTGGCCTGAGCCTGGCCTGAGCCTGGCCTGAGCAATTTTCACACAAGATCGACAATTGAATTAAAAGCGACGATAAAAAAAAACAATTTCGTCCTAATTAGGACACAACTTTCACACGATGAAAGAAAAACAGAAAAAAGTAAAACGCGTCAAATGAACCACAGTTGCCTTATATAGGCTTTAACCCAAGATACTCAGCTAACAAGCTACAAAGCAATAAATGATTTGGGGCGCGAAATAGAATGAAGGCGCAACGATTTCTTCAATATTTCTCCAATTTTTAGGCTACCAGAGTTAGGTAACTTTTTAGTGGCTATTCGCCACAGGGATAATATTCGAAATGGATCAAAATCAAGTTAATGATTAATGCTTTTAATGTAAAGACTAACAGTTCGTGATGACTGTCTAACCCACCTCCAATTCCATACTTGGTGAAATCCAATTGAGCGTTCAGTCGATCAAATGAGTTAACGAAACAAAACAATGAAATAAGCAACATTTCACGGGAACCTAATTGTCTTTCGAATACCATACTTTCTCTAATAGTAGTGCACCCCGGCTAGCCGAGTTGGTGACGATTATACGGTTTCCAAGCTTTTGCAGAAGAGCTTTTGCTCAACACTCAAATCCCCCACTAGATCTCATTGTCAGCTACATTTTCGGACCTCATATCGATAGGTTCTGATAAGCGGTTCTCGAGATTTTGAGTAATTTAGGCGACGCTCAGGGTGCACTACTATTAGAGAAAATACGGTAACAGAAAAGTACAAGGATCAACAAAACAGACAAAAAAAAGGGTAATTCGATATGAGAACGTTTTCTCACTTCTTTCCTCTCGACCTCACAGCAAATCAATCTCCTTATGTCCCTTTTTCGACCACTTGAACCGAATAGGCAAATAAAATTTGGGTGTGAGATTTGAATGGCGAAAAAGCGATGTTATAGAATGAAAATCAAGTAGCGGTACCCACTAGAACAACTAGAAACAATATTTTAGTCTTTCTCAGTAAACTTTTTAAAGATCACAGTTTGGTAGACGTTCAATGAAGCTTTCTTTTCGCTCTAGCCTATCTTTGATATAGTTAAGGTGGATTTAAACTCATTAATTATCTCAAAACAACAGAAACACAACAAATCCGACAAAATTGAGTGTTTAAAAGCCGAGCTTGCTTAGTGGTTTCTTCTGAATTCTTCAAATGGCTGAATGTTTTGATCGAATGCACCAGAAACTGTGCGTTTACGTTTTTAAAGCTCAAATTACATCTCAAAATCAGGAATATCTGTTTATAAAACTTCTCAAATAAAAGCTACATTTGTGCTTTTCCAACAGACTCCCAAAAATCGATCGAATGGCTGAATCGACTCGGCGGTCACGATCAATTCCACACACCGAGCACACAATATTGTTTCTAGTTGTTCTAGTGAGTACCTACTTGATTATCTACTTGATTTTCAACCGCAATCATCACCAAAAATCTGCAAAACCAGATATGCAATCACAAGCAAAAAAAGCTTCTCATTGTGAATGCAAGAAATGCGAACTGAAACTAAGATCTGAACATTTCTATACTTCGCATCCCATTCTTATCGTTATCGCTCAACTTTTCCTTACTTACACAAAGTTTTCCCTGCTGCTTGTTGCCTTAAAAACACATCTTGAACATTTTTCTGGAAGTCTGTGATTTACAGATTGCTCACACCTCAAAACTTGATGAAATTCAGATCGATTATCAAAAATTCTTTAAGATTTAGTGTGAATGACTTAAAAAAGCATTTCATCAGCATCACTTTGTAACTCACACTGCAAACTATAAACTGCAAAGCAAAAGCAAACTCACAGCACGTCCAACTGTAAGGTGTGTTCAACATTTATTCATTATCAGGAAAATACTTGCGACAACGATTTATCGTTGATTTATTGTCATTTATTTGCTTTGAGAAAAATAAAAGAATCGTCTACATTTAAATTTCCGCAAATTTGAGATTCTCCGATTGTGGATATTCAATTTGATATTTGATTGCGAATTCTTTCCTTTCTTGACTCGCAATCTTCATTGTACACATAAATACAAATTACGGTATCCTTAGTCATCATTTTTCTATTAGATTTTCGCGTTTTTGGTTTATAGTATGTTATTGTTTTGTTTTTCTTATTTCTTTTTCTTTCATTTCTTATTCTCTGTGAATAACTTTCGGTTCAAATTACCCAAATTTAAAGTAACTTTATGATTTTCATAAAAAGAGACATAAAAAATCGTTTGCATTTAAATTTCCGCAAATTTGAGATTCTCCGATTGTGGATATTCAATTTGATATTTGATTGCGAATTCTTTGGTTTCTTGACTCGCAATCTTCACTGTCCATTCAAGATTATTCGTGAGTGAATTGATCAAATTTCCCTCTTTCTTTTTATTTCTTTCATCAACGAGAGCCGTTTTTGAGTCAGGCGCAAGGAGTTTGACCTGAAATGGAAATTCTTGAAGACTTATTTGGCCATTAGATAGCATCATTTGTTTGAGAATTTGTTGACAACTCACCACGACTCTTTCATTCGAACTTCTTGGGATTTGCTCGTAAATTGTGATCATCACCGCTTCTTTTCTGTTGTTTTTCACGACATATTTTTGCTTTTTCACTGTCGTGTTCCACTTGCTAATGATTCCAGTCTAAATATAGATTTCAGCGTGTTTCAGTTGAATTTCAAGCCATTTCCCACCTCTCCTTGCCGATTATGCGAAGGCATTAGTTGAACTTTAATCGACGGATCAATGCCAAGAGAAGTTGAGAAATGTTCGCCCGGAGAAACGGATTTCAGTTGGATCTAAAGGATTCTGATTTTGATCTAAAGGATTCTGATTTTGATCTAAAGGATTTTGATTAAAGCCAATCCTTTTAAACCTTGTTGATAAAATTCCCATCAAAGAATATCGCTGCTTCTCCAGGAAGGAAAGCAAGTGAAGAATTATTTGTTGTTGAAGCAGTCAAAAAGACGTTGAAGTTTTTCATTGGAATGCATTCACGGAAAAGATTAGGGACAAGTTGGGCAACACCGATTGTCACCTGAAAAAGAATAGAATATTATCAATGAGTTTGTCACGAGCCTTGTGCTCTCCATTGTTCGATGGAATTGTCACAAGACGAGCAATTGTGAATTCCGATGCCAAAGTCTGTTCTTTGACGGTGGCCGTCTAGAATCAATGAAATTTTTGAAAATCTTATTTAAAGCTCACAATTTGTGCCATTTCAGGCATCCATTCATCATCATCGATCATAGGATCATCAGCATTTGACCTTAATGCGGTCCTTGATCCTTGCGGTTGTATAGATCTCCATTGTGGCCTTGGCGCTGAGTACATCTAAAAAGTACAAGTGAACTAACAAAATTTGAATCTTTAATGAATTTAGAGGGTACTTTCATCAACGAAAACAGGATAAATGCAAATTTCTCTGACATTTTCTAGTCGGGTTAAACATACGGAGTATACCACCAAAGCCGCTAAGTAAAAGTACAAAATTGTACACATAAATACAAATTAAGGTAGACTTAGCCATCATTTTTTGATTAGATTAAGGCGTTTTCGGTTTATAGTATGTTATTGTTTTGTTTTTCTTAATCAATTTGATATTTGATTGCGAATTCTTTGGTTTCTTGACTCGCAATTTTGACGCATGACTTGACTTGACTTCATTGTACACATAAATACAAATTTTTCTTATTCTCTGTGAATCACCTTTGGTTTAAATTACCCAAATTTAAGCTAACTTTGTGATTTTCAAATTTCGATAAATTTTTGTCTAAAACCTATGTCTAAAAGCACTAAATTGTATCTAAAAGTCGCTCAAGAAATACCTCGTACAACAAAAATTGACTTGATTAGGTTTAATCATTCATTCTAGCTTCAATCTATTCAAATGCTTATCAAATCTAGACATATCACGCTAAAATTCAATGAAAAGTACCCGATCAAAGACAATTTGCATACTTGTTGGCAACTAATTTGTTGGCGAGGCAAAAATGTATCTCTCAAACCTCTCTATCATCATAAACTGGTCGCTTCTCTCTAAGCGAAACATCTAGAGTCTTCAATTTGGGCAAAGATCCACCAAATGAGGGAATCGCTGTAGAAAGAACGAGTTCACAATTTGCCCATTCTTCGCCCGATTCCTGAGTGACACGACCAAAATAACTAACCTGAAATTGATCAAATATCAAAAGAAAACAGAAAACCCTAATTAATCTCTATTTACATTCATCTTTGACCCATCTTCACCCATCGAATCAACTCGAATATCGTAAGTTGGCCTCCACTTTGCTTGCTCTACTTGATAACTCAAGAGTAAATCAACTTCGTGAGCTTTTTCAGTTTCCAAAAACACTTTGATGATTCTAAAGTTCATTTGAAAACAAGTAAAAGTCAATTTCTACCGAATTCTTTCCTCCTTGAGCAATTTATTCAAATTTTCTCTCGCCTCTTTAAGCTTCTCTTTACATTCTTCTTCTTCGATGGTTAAAACTTGATCTTGTTCTCTGAAATTATGCTATATTAGTTTGAAAAGAATTGGAAAATACATACTAAAGCTAATCCAGATAAACTCTAGATAAACTAGATAAACTTTTCTTCATTTCAACTCACCCAAACTCGATCCCTTGTTGCCCATAGAACTGCAAAAGTTCTTTGAAACCGTCAAGAGTCGATCGATCAACAACTAGAGTCGATTTCTCTTGTTCCTTCGATGTTGAATTGATTATCTTAAGTTTAGTTTCTTCAGAATTGAATCAAATCATACATTCTGATAAAGAAGATTGAGTCCATTCAATTTCTCCTTGAGTAAATTCCTCTTTGTCATCACCCATCTTTCTTTCCTACCCAATTCAGCAATGGTTTTTCGGAGTTGAGTTTCCTAGATTTAACCTACCGTAAATACTGTAATAGTACCCCACCCCCATAATGACGGTGCGGAGCGTTGCGTAGTCTAGCTTTGGACGCGTTTTTCTCGACACTGGTTTAGGCTACAATGCGCGCTTAGGTATCAAAAAATAGCTGGAATTTAGGGCTATTTCTTGCTACCAAAGACACACTTTTTGAAAGTACGAGCGCTTTAAAAAAAAATGAAATACTAAAAAACTTTTGCGACTACGCGACTGTACGAGGGGGGTGGGGTCCAATTACAGTATTTACGGTATAAAAATTACATTTTCATTTACAGCTTACTTCTTCAGGTCCAACTTTTGCTGAAACACTTTTCCATGTGATCTCAATCTCGTGAATCACAGCCATTCCAGTGCCAGAGATTCGTATTGAATCTTCGAGGATTTTCCCGGAAATATTCTAAAGTGAATTTAGATTCGGTTCAACTTTGGTTGTGAAATGGCTGGATAAAAGTATAGCAATGTTAGCATAAAGCTTTGATTGCTTAGTGCTAGAAGGCTTAGAAAAGAAGGCGATAGTTTACAGGGTGGGCCAAAATTACCGTTATAACTTTTTGGATAAGTATCTAGGAAATGTCTAATTTATTTGAAAAGTGGCAAATGTTATACATTCCGCAACTAGCTCTTAACAATAAATCTTTTCTTTTACAAATTATAAATTAAGAAGAAAGGATTTGGTTCCTAATCTCTCTAAATTTGGTTCCTAATCTCTAAATTTGGTTCCTAATCTCTTAATTTGGTTCCGAATCTTTTAATTTGGTTATTTATCTCTCTAAATTTGCTTCCTAATCTCTAAATTTAGTTCCTGCTTTTAAAAGCTTTCAGCTTTCAAAAACTTACATTAATTGTGATCTCATTGATGCCAGGCTCAATTTTCAGCTGGATTTTTCGTCTAATTTCGGCTCGATCAGGGAATACAGTTACTCGCGAGATTTCCGTGGAACCGAATTCGATTGTTTGGGAAGAGATTGTTCGCATCTTTCTAAAATTTCCTTGGAAAAAAGGCTGAAAAACAAATTCTGGTCAATTGTCAGTGGTGAAAGCTTTCAAAAAACGGAATTTTCTTATCAAATCCCGCTTGCTCATCAATTTTTCTTTTGTGGCTTGTCAAAATGGTGAAAAAACAAGACGGCCAACATGAGTGAATCAACGAGAAAACTTCAAGTGCAGCTCTTCAGAGCTCTACTCGTTCAGGTAAAAATGAAACACAAAAGCAAGCTAATTGTTAAGCTAGACTTTAATGTTTCATTTTTTATTGGAACATTTTCTTGACTACATTGAAGTCAATATAGAACTACTAGCCAACTATATATTCATCTTTTACATGAAGAATGTCTTTGTGATGGCTCGTAGAAAAGACATTTGACTCGAGAAATGATTGTTGATTTCGTTTTTAGAAGAAACAATAAAGCAATGCAAAAGTAAATGTTGTTTGTTCTGTTTTCAAAGAAAACTAAAAACAACAAAATATCCTTGTACAACTCTTTATTTTTACAACTTTATTCAACTCTTTTTTTTTGTTTTCTAAGTTTTAAATAGAAATTTTTCAACTATGGGCATTTTATAAAAAGGTTGAATTTTGGACTTCTTTTCCCATTTAAACCCATTCCTTTTTCCTTGAAGTTCAAATCGATTCGTTCCACTCCTTTTTCCATTTCAAGGTCATCAATTCCTTGTACTTTCAATCAACTTTCGATCGTTCAATCGTAAATGTTTTATTCGTTTTGATAAATTGTGAATTTTATTAACTTATTAAGAATTAAGACATTTTCAACTCGAAAATTTGTTTTCTTGGCTCTTATCTGTTTTCCACTATTGAAATTTTTCCGGACTTTTCGAGAGTTTAAGACATTTTTGTTAACTATAACTTTGCTTACAATTAGAGATAATATTATTGTCAGTGGTTAAAACTTTCAAAAAACGCAATTTTTTTTATCAAATCCCTTTTGCTCATCGATTTTTCTTTCGTGGCTTGTCAAAATGGCGAATCACCAGAAATGTAACTCAAAGAAATCGTTTTCAAAGTCAGAGTAAACATGTCAAACAATATTGTGTCCATAAAATAAATACAATCTAATATGTGAGATTAAAAAACAGAATATTATAGATATTCTGGTCAATTCTCAGTGGTGAAAGCTTTCAAAAAACGAAATTTTCTTATCAAATCCCGCTTGCTCATCAATTTTTCTTTTGTGGCTTGTCAAAATGGTGAATCACTCACCAGAAATTTAAGCGTAACTAAAAAAAAATCATTCTCAAAGTCAGCATAAGCATGTCAAACAATATTGTGTCCATAAAATAAATACAATATAATGTGTGAGATTAAAAAAAGAATATTACAGTTATTTGAAATCTATTCAACCAAGATTTCCCTTTATTAAAGTTTAATATTGTAGCTTTTTAGCATAGCTTTAGAATCGCTTTCAATCATGAGATTCTACACTGCGTAAAATGCTTTTTTTTTCTTTATTTTCTTCTTTTCTTCTTTATTAACTAGTAATTAAAATAGTGTCTTCAATCAAAAATTGTGTCACATTGAAAAGTGGAATTGTTAAACCACGTTGAAGGTATTTGAACGATTCACTGATCGCATTTCGATATTCATCAGAGATATTTCGAACAGAGATAACATCAGAGATATTTCGAACAGAGATAACATCAGAGATATTTCGAACATCAGAGATATTCTGAACTTTTCGAGAGTTTAAAACATTTTTGATAACTATAATTTTTCTTACAATTAGAGATAATATTAAATAATATTGTTAACTTTTCGTATAGAGTTTTAAAGAGAAGAACTTAAGCTTTCAAATGAAACAAAGTTTGATTGAACTATTCATATTCATTTTGATGACAAAAACAATCAAAATCAAGAGACAATGAGCCGATCTCTTTTGGCGAATTTGGTTTTGATTTCGTCATGATCGGTTTAAATCAATTGGCTTCTATTTTATATCATTCCTAAGCAAATATACAAAAATTTAGCAATAACAGTAGATAAATTTTAAATGAAATCAATCTGCTAAACACGAAAAACGTCTTAAATTCTTCAAAATTTCAGAAAAATTTCAAAATTCCGGGAAAATGGATAAGAGCCGTTTTCTTTTACCGTTTTGTTTCCTATTCAATGTCATTTTTGATTCCAAGAAGTTCTTATAGACCAGCTATAGCTATGTAATAAAGATTTTCTTGATTTTCCAGTTAAATGGAGTCAACAGCACCACCTATTAATGAACTACCATCACCACCACCAAGCTACGAGGTGGCCACAAATTCTCGGCCACGCACTCCTCAACAACCACAATTCCCCTACAACCCACAACTATCAAATGGAGCCCAATGTGAAGAACAGATCGTCCTTCCCATTCTCCCCACACATGACAAAGTTTGTTAAAGCTTTTTATTGAAAGAATAAGCTCAAAGTCTTGACTAATATGATACTTTTTCTGGTAAGTTTTTTGTTCCTTATCATGAATCAAAAATTTCCAGAGTTGTCCGATCACCAAAATTCCTCCACATCTCTATTATCATAATGATGATACGGTGCTCCCTGTCATGTGTCCACCACCGGGCATTCAACCATCCACCCAATCACCTCTTCCTCCATTGCAGACGAAACCAGAGGTAAACTTATAAAGAGCTATTTTACAGTCAAATCAAAAATTGCATACGATATTTATTCTAATAGAAGCGCATGCGCTTTTATTTTTCAATTATTCCACAAAATTGCTTCTAGTCGAGGCTGCGCTTCTATTAGGTTGATGCATAAGTGTTTTTGTTCCTTTTCGTCTGCCGTTTCAAGCCAACAAATGCACCAATTAAACTACGGTTGATTTCATTAGAAAAACCAATTATTTTTCTGCAAAATAACATTAAAACGGGTTTAAAAATATTTAATGCCTGGATTTTCTTGAGAGTATGAAGTCGGGTAGTCAAAAAGGGCTAACTCGATGATGCGGTTTAGACACCTTAGCTAAAGAAAACCTATCTTCGTGTCAATAGATAAAAGATAGAGAAAAAAAACGTTTGATATTTCGCCAAGATTTCAGAGAAATTCATTCAGCCAATTTTTCCGTAGAGTTTTTTATAGATTTTTACGAAAAAGGCGTTTTTCACTCCCGAATTTGCTTGAAAGTGAACCGAAATTCATTTAAAAAGATGCAAATTGAACAAAAAAAACACTTTTTTTATAGAGCAAACTATAGATTAATTGGTGAATTTGTTACTTTTTAACAGAAGTACGAAAAAAACGAAAAGACTTATGCATCAACCTAATAGCTTTATATATCCTTAAAGGTTCAAAACTCAGGATATTCAGTCTACTAAGCTGAATATCCCTAGTTATTGCTTTTATTGGAAACTGCGCTTCTATTAGAATCACGGTACATTGTTTTTCTTTGTCTACATACCAAAGCAGAAAATAAATTACAAATTAACTTACTAATTTACTTTAATTTACTAGATACCATCATCATACCAAACTTACTAACAATGTTTTTCAGAGAAGATCGAAATGGCCATGGTACGCGTGTGTGACAATCGTTTTGCTCATCATCATAATTCTGTTCATCAGTCATAATCATCATAATCAAAAACGATAAAAATTTTTATTGTATGTCATTAACTGAAGATTATCAAAGTCAAAGAACACTTGAGAAAGCTTTTGTACTCGAAAAAGAGTCGAAAGATCACACGCAATTTATCCTTGTCGTTTTGTGATCAGAAATTTTCTTTCCATAAATCCTTGTATTTCAAAAAATTTCAGTAAATATACAAGTTGTGGAAAAATTTCTTGTAGATGGACACTTTTAAAAGCGAAAGTCACAGTTATACTATATTAGATCATTGTTATTTGAAATTTTGTAGAAACGCTTTCATTTTCTTTGGACTACATTAGCTAGCTCAAGATGAGCAAGTCATAACATAGTCAATATCAGATGTAAAAAGTTATTTTCCCATGTAGCTACGAAAACCCACCGGTTTGAATGATTCGACGTTCTTTTTTGTCTCGGAAATGTTGATCACTGAAGAAAAAGGTCGGCTTATTTGTTAATTTAAATTTAAAATTGAAACTTAACTTTTTAAGTTCATAAGTTTTTTACTTGTCAAGTCTACTCTCAAATCTGTATCTAGAAGATTATCTGATCTTGATGAACGAGACAACGACGAAATCAACCGATATTCAGAACGTTGTTGAGATTTGTCACAGTGTCACAGTGTCACAGAGTTCACAGTTTAAACAGTGAACTGTGAAGCGGTTGAGTTTGGCAGTATGTTACGATAAAAAACTTAACTTTGACTCCGCGTTCGTCTTTGGACGGAGAATAACAAAAAAGATAAAAAAAGATTCAAAAAGTGGCTTTTTCTTGTTTTCTGTTGTTTGGTTACGGTAGAAAGTGCACACTATAGTGTGTCAACTTAAAAAAATCAGTTATGTCTGTTCAAAACGCTACTAGTTTGTGTAGACTTGATCAATCTCAATAATTTTTGCACAAAAACATTCCTGGGATATATGCAAACAAAACTTATTGCTTTGTTTTGACTTTTTCTTTTCATACTAGCAATTTCTTTGATAAAGTTCATAGTGCTCTCTAAGCTATTAATAGCTTTATTTACACAAATATATATAAAATTTATTTACATAAACGTTGTCGCTATGCAACACTTATTCATCGAAAAAAATATAATTGTCAAAACACTCCTGAAGATCGTGGTGCAATTCTTTAGACACTTGCAAAAATTATTATTTTCGTTCGTTTCAATATTTACTGGTACTAATTTTTTTAGATGCCAAGAGCGTATTTGTATTTTCACAGATATGCTTTGGCAACAAATTCCAAATACAAGAGACTGTATTTATATAGTAGATATATGCTTTAGCGGGGGGAATAAAAGCGAGCCAAATAATCATTGACGCACACAACATATTGCAATAATGGAAAAACTCAAAATAGGAAATACAGATTCAAAAAGATCTAAATATAGAGCAGATTTGAGAGAATAATTCATTGAGACGGCATGTAGAAGGCCAAAAATTGCAATCCAAACTTGTGAAACACGTAGATGCAACTCGTCGTTGAGTCGATTCGGCGGCGGAAACACGAACTATTTTTGTCGAACGGAAAAACCAGTGGAACTTCGTTTCCCCTGAGAAGCTCGTTTGCACGAGAAACGAGTGCTGAGTGATTTTCGCCGTCATCGACTCGTTGAAGTCCTTGAACCGGTGAAAGAAAATCGGTGCCCCGGTGAAAGAAAACCGCTTTTGCGTTACAATGTGAATCACAGCTTCAGAATTCTTACTTAGAATTCCTTGATTGACAATCCAGTCGACCATTCGATCAAATTCCCATTGCCAAATCCCGATTGAAAGCATTTTGATTTGCGTTTTCATCATGGCCTCATGGAAGCAACGAGGCAGAGCACTCTGCATCGAATAAGGCAAAATAATTTTCTCGCATTCATTCAATTGATTTTCGATGAATTTGCCGAGTTGCTCTTTCATTACTTGATCTTGTTCAAATGAGCCGATGTTGATGCCTAGTGTTGCGTTCTTTTTGACCGATCCACAAAAATTGGTGAGGAACTTCAGACAATCTTCCTTCGTGTCAATCTCGAACACGAGTTGGTTAACGGATTTCAACTGGCCTAAGAACATTCCATCGGTCCAGTCGGCATCGAAATGGACGTTTAACTCGTCGCATGAATCGATTCGTTTGGCGAAAGGAAGACGAGTTGCATTCAGTTGAAAGGACGGAGAATTCACGAACTTCTTCATCCAATTCTTTAGTTCGGAGTCCTGTCCCAGGGCAACCACAGCGACGTGCTTTCCGAAAACGATCGATTGATCCATTGCATAGGTCGAGTAGAGCCCCCTGTTCACCATCACCAATCTCAGCACGTCTTTCACATCGAGATGGCGTGCGATCTTCTCAACCAGCTCCAACGGCAAATCACCGATCGTTGCAACCGACATTCCCGTATCTGAAAATAAAAAGGCATTATTGGAATTGACATTTGTATGATTTACTGAAGTCACTTTTGTCACCAAAACCACTTTTTGAGGTTAATCTAGCGCAGTAATAATTTTTCATTGTAAAAATCGTATCAAGCAGTTCAATAAATCATTTTTGATATGAAAAATGACTCCAATAAACCATAAAACCAACGAGAAATGTATAAAAAACTAATTAGAAGCGATCAAACGTAGATAAAGCTAAATTTTACCCAAAAAACCTTCACAGCTTAAACTTTCCAGATTAAAAAGCAAAGATACCCTTTAAAGCATACAAATATTTAGATTTGCGTTTTAGTTAAAAGGAATTAGTTAAGTTGAGTTTATAAGACATGTGGGAACGGATTCAAAACAATGGGGTGGAAGAAGCCAAAAAGAAAACGAAATAAAACTCTATTAGAATTTTAAACAACAAACGCTGGGCAAACAATATAAAAAGAAGGGAACGAACCAGGGGAGAAAGTACTTTAAAAACGCGCGACAAAAACATAATAGTTTCTACGAAGGGGAAGAAAACTTAGCGGGATTCGGCGTAAAAACCGGACAAAGTTTCCGGATCATGGAGTTGAGGAAAATGAAAAGAATGGCAAAAGGGGGATTTTGTGCGGGATACTGTAGCGCATCCACGCTTCAGAAAGCGCCGCGTCGGTTTCACACCAGTCCCTTAAAACCGCACGTCAAAATTTGCACAAAGGTTGTCGCTATAAAACACTTATTCATCGTGAAAAGAATATATAATTGTCAAAACACTCCTGAAGATCGTGATGCAAAAGTCTTTGTCTTATAATTTTGTGCGGGATACTGATTCGTTCGTTTCATATTTACTTATTTAATTTTTTAGATGCCAGGAGCGGATTTGACAACTCCGGATAAAGAAATGATCACCGAGGCAAGAGATCAAGGAATGCCACGACAAGACGTTGCTCACCTCGGTTGACGTGAAACGGTTGTACGCCCACAACCGTTTCACTTATTATGGAAAAAACGAATGCGTCTGGAAATGTGCACAGATGTGGGAAAAGGGATGACCGAGGATTTAAGTGTTATCGGGAATTTATGGGCCTATTTGAAATCGAAGTTGCGAGGAAAACGATTCAATTCTAAAGTCGTGCTATGGTTTTACATCAGAAAATCTGGAGAACGATTGGACCAGGAATACTTGATGAGTTAATTACATCGATGCTTACTCGTATTGAAGAAGTACTTTTGTCAAAAGGAAGGCCGACAAAATATTGATTATAGCTTAATTTCGTCTTGTGCTAAAAGACTTTTGCACCACGATCTTCAGAAATGTTTTGACAATTATATTTTTTCTCGATTAGTAAGTATTGTATAGCGATAGCGTTTGTGTAAATAAAAATATCAATAGCTTACCAAAGAGAATCGATGAAACTTTTTAGAAAATTGAGTGTTAAAAGACTTTTGCATATGACTGTAAGAAAGTAATGAAATAAATTAGTGATTTGAGCATTCTTTTTGTTTAATGAAGTTCAACGTTGCAGCTTTTATACTCAATTATTTTGGGATCAAGAGAGGAAAGATCAACGGGAACTCTTTAAATTCTCCAAATGACAAATTGAGTGAATCAACGGATATTACTCATTGTCAGTCATATTTTCTGCAAATACCCAATTTATCCCAAGTTTCCAACCTTTGACCAAGTGTACAGTCATCGAGTACATCGAGAATTCAAAAATCGGACCTAGTTCACTTTCTATGCTGAATTTTATCTTATCAATTGGATAATGCAAAAATTGATTTATTGTCAATAGATAATTTTAAAATACAAAATTTGAGTTCGTTAGTAGCTGCTCTTTGGCCGTTTAGCGATCCATTCTTTGATTGCAGGCAGAGCCTCGACTCGGTCTCGATGGGCAATCACCTAAATACAAAACAAGCTATGAAATTAACCCAAATATCTATTTTCTAGTAAAATCACCTCTGGATACTTGTCAAAAGCTCCCGGGATGAGCTGTTGATAGGTGGTGATGTGGCCGGCGAGATGCAAGTCAACCCATGAGACTTTTGAGCCAACCTGTAAGGGTTTAGTTGTTGTGAAAAAGCATTTCAGTCTAAAATAGAGTTGCACTAACCAGAAATCCGCTCTTGCTCTTCTTCAGGTATTTCTCGATGACAAGTGGAAAGTACTTGTCTCTGGCTGGTTCAAAGAGCTCTTTGGTGGCGGCTGCCTGAATGGAATGTTTAATGATTCCAAATCAGACCCAAGTTCCAAATTCACTATTGAAAAGCTACCTTATCTCCAGGCACTCGTCCGACAAGCACCCCAAAGAAGTGCTTTTGCTCAGTCATATAGTCATTCAACAAATCGACGAGAGCATCGATTTGAGCCTCCTCAAGATCGTTGGCACCAGCAAAACCTGAGAAATCAATTGATTATGAATTTTGTCATTTCTAACCGAATCGCTTAGCCAAAAAACGAGCGATTGCCATTGATTGGGGAATGGGTTTTCCATCGACTTCCAACAAAGGAAGCTGGCCGAATGGGGTTGCTGAAAAAATTCTTGATCTAATGCAGTAATTCTGATTTTTTAATTGACTATTGTGTTTTTAATGTTTGGCATGTTTAATTTGAACTTAGAATGCGCTTTTAAATGTTTTCGATACTCACTTGGCTTCAATGTTGGCCAATCTTCGGGCTTGATCCGTTTATCAACATAGGGGACACCGGCCAAAGCAAAGAGTTGACGATGGATCTAAAATCATAGGCAATGACAACAAATTTTTGATTTTAAAGTCAATAGATAAAACTTTAGAATATTTATTTACTTCAGCTCGTCCTCTCAAGTCAAAATACGTGAGCTTGTAGTTGGGCATTCTCTAGAAAGTTTTCGGAATAGCAAAGGTGTGGAATTGATAAGAATTTCGCGAAAATCAAGCCTTTTTAAGCGTCGAGCATTCCTTTCGTTTGAAAGATTAACAAGCTATAATCTTTCGATTTCTTGGGGTTTTTCTAGTCTTTCTGATAGCTTGGAGTTGATGACTTGGAGTTTGTTTCAAATCACAAGAAAAATCATTGAATTGAATTGAAAATAGGCAAGTGTACTATGAAACTATAAAGTGACTAGATTTTTTCGTTGAAACGCTTGATTAAGTTTGAATTGTCAAGAGTTTTCTAAGCTAATTCTCGTTTCTGGTTTATCTAAAATGCAACCACATAAAATTTTAATGAATTCTGCAATCGACTCAAATGAACAGGAGAAAATTGTTGAAATGATGACTCAAATCGAGAAAATTTGCGTGAAATTTACGTTGCGCTTCGAGAAATTGTATCTCAATGTGAAAATGACTTTTCTGATAAAAGTTTTGTCTCGACTTTTCATTGGAACTTTCACAAAGCTTGAGTTGATGTTTAGTAAAGAGGAAATCACCGAGAATGTCAAACATTTTCTGACAGTTTTTCAAAAACTTGAGTGCTTATTTGGGAGACACCGGCTGACTGTTTTATTGATTCGATTTCAAAAATTCCTCGATCAATCGAAATGGTTCATTTAAAAGCTGAAAAAATGAGCCCTCTTCGTCCTGAATTTTTGTCAAATTGTGAAACAAACTTTAGCAAAAGATGCTACTTTCTTCATTTGACTTTTCAATGCAAGATATTACAAAAATGTGAGTCCACAAGCGAAGAAGAAAAACTCAATACATTTCTGAGCTCGAGGGGATTAAAGACATAGAAGAGATTTCAAATAAATTTCAATTTCAACGCATAGAATTTGAAATTTTTGGGAGACTTTTTAAAGCCTTTGGTGGAATCATAAATCTCCAAATGACGATCCTAAATAAACAATTTCAATTACAAATTTTCTATAAACTCACGCGAAAAATGATTGTGAAGTGAAGGGGTAAACCTCAAGGAGTAAATAGTAGAAAATGGGGAGACCTTGTTGGAAAAAATATTGCAGAGAATAGTGAACAATGAGATAAGTGACAGTGATGAAATGAGTGGTGACAAGCTGGGAAGGTTTTGAATGAGATTTGCAATGAAAACGTACCATTATTGATAAGCGGACATCAGCTCGACGACTGGTTGGCGATCGTTTTGTCTGAATTTTGACTTTAAGAGACTTTAAAGTACGATTTTAGCAATTCAGCTGAATCAATTCTTCTTTTTGAACCAAATAACAGTTTTGTTCAATTATCTGAATCGTTTTTGATACATATCTTTTCAATTTCAATTTCTTTACCCGATTTTTGGTTTGAAGTTCTCTTAAAACGTGTTAATTTGTGAGAAATACCGTAATCTCGTTTAGTTTTTTAACTCTATTTTTTTATTCAATACTTGTTGAGAGTTTTCCTAATCAAAAAGAGATAAATTGAATAAATTAATGACTGGATTATGGTAGCTTTCAACGTGCTTTAAACAAATTAAGGAAATAATCGTTCAGTTTTACAAAGTAGAACTCACTATTTGTCGAACTTTCCACAATGTTACCAAATCGAGAGCAAAAGTTGCCCCGAATAAACCGTACATGACATTATCGAGATAGCTGAGAAACCATTGGGCCAAATCGTTCCATGAATACAAACAAGTTGTGCAATAATGCAATGGACTGAAATACCAGCAACCAAAGCAAACAAAACCCGTTTCCTCGTTGACAACTAGAAGTACTTTTCTTTGACAATACTTTTCGGATGATTTCACTAACCGTCACCGATTTGATAACAATAAATGACAACAGGGATGATCCATAAAAAGAGTGAATGAGGGAGAGCTATTCTTTCCATTTTAGAGTAGAATCGGCCATCAAAGAAAACGGCAAAGATTCTGAATTTAAGGTTGCATAGACCAATAGTTTGAGTTGTGTTTCACAAGTCAGAATTGTAAAGCCAGAAAAGCCAAAGCCAAAACTTCAGTTTTCAGCCAGTTTAGTAATCTATTTCTATTTATTCGTAATTCAATTCCCTAACCGATTCGTGCAAAGCCCATTTGCAATCATTTGCATTGAATAGATCATAGCCAAATAAAAAGAAGTGACGATTTTGTTGATCATCAATCCAGATAACGGAGAACCATAGGGGTTCACGCACTCCCAACTAGAAGAATGAATACCGTAAATGAATACCGTAAAAACTGCAATAATAGCCCTCTAATAGTAGCCTCTCTCCTCTAATAATATCCCCCCAAGTTTGCATCTGCCTTTGGCTGAATATTTTGCACCTCTCTTTGGATATTCAGCGAAATATTGTGTCAAATGGTTCAATAGTGAGATAACAAGCAAATATTGGAGAGATCGCTCAAAGGTGTTAGGTTTTTCAGGAACTGATCGTACATTGATGATTTGAGATCGTTTAGCCTCTCATCAAAGTGAATCGACGAGGGAAAAGCTCAATCAGCTTCAATTGGATTGTTTCTTTGTTCCTGGAGGCACTACAAAGTTTGTTTAATGTGCAGATGTGGCTTGGAATCCTTTTAAGGCTCTGGTTTGACAGTTTTACAAGGATTAGCTTTTGCTGCAACGCACAAAAGGTGGGAACCCAAAGGCTCCTGGAACATCTACTTAAAATGGGTTGCTGATGCTTGGGATTCAATTTCGGAAGAAGTCATTCGTCGAACCCTCAAAAGCTGTGGTGTTGGAATCGATCCAAGTGGTGCCAAGTGGTGCTGATTCACTGTTTTGAACCCGATGACCCGCTTCCTACAGGACTACAGTCACTCAGGGATGCACGTGGCGAAAAAGAAGTCGATGTGCTTCTGGTTCCTCTTACTTCAGCAAATCTTCTCGCTTTTCATCAAGAAATCAAAAGATGTGAGGAAGAATTTGAATCTGATATATTAGTTGTTCTAGATTTTTAAATTTCTTCTTTTTTTTTCCTAATTTTTGTTGAATTTTACTTGTTTTTGTAGATAAAATAATTGAAAACTGTTTCTTTAATGAGTGATAATCTAATATTTTCCGATTTTGGTTATGTGAATGGCAAAAAGTACTATCGAAAAAATAGTGCCCTTAGGGCTACTATTACAGCTTTTACGGTCGTTGGATATAAAGAATTCTTACGTCAAAAGACAATAACATTTGTAGAAGAAACATATTGAATCAATGCCTCTACTCAAGCAATCGAATAATAAATAGAATCGAACAGGCCAGGAAATATTCGGATTTCTGACGATAACCCGAGCACAATGGATATTCAGAACTATTCCAAACAAAGCAAGCTGTAAAAGAACCAAAATTGGTTTACTATTTGGATATCAGGCTCAGGCCCAATGCTTACCATAATTTGCGATCCAGCCACCCAATCATTGACACCGTCTTTCACAGAAGATCTAACCGGAAGCCCATCCCATGTATAAGCAACTCCATAATTTCGATAAAATGCAAAACCACTATAGTCTTGACACTGTGTTAATGACCAATCATCTGCTGAGTTGTTCGTATGGAAAACTGAAGCAGTTGTGGTGAAAAGATCATCATAGAAAGGAGTGGAGTTGGCCATTTTCTAGAAGAAAATCTTCTAGTACAGTTTTGGTTTTGGATAAATGTGGAAAAGCCGAGAAGGGATTGGCAAAAAAGGAACAATTTCCAATAATTACATAGTGTTTTAGTCTTTTTAAGCGAAACACAAATAAATCATTACAAGGAAAGTGCTCGAAAAACAGTACAGAAAGATTGAAGATTATTGTTTTAAAGGAAATTTAAATCTTTGTAGTTCTTGGTTCAAAAATAGAATCAGAATTTGTTTGGTGGTAATATTTTGCTTAATTTAGAGCAATCAAGCAAGTTGAATGAGACTCTCCCGTTCTCGTTCTTGTTTCTTGTTTCTAAGACTTTCTAAAACATTCTTGTTTCCAAAACTGATCCAGAAATTCGAATAGTTGTTGTGAATTTTGGCTTTTTAAAATTGAGTTGAAATAAATTTTCTAATCTTTTTAACAATAGAATTAGAATTATTCTTTTTTGATTATATAGCCGTCGTAGCCAACCGGATAGGAGTCTTCTCTCCTAGTCGGGGGGTTAAGGGTTCGATCCCGGCGGCTAGAAAGATTAGTTCTCTTTCCCATTATTATAGGTTTTATTATGGGTTTTTTTTTTCTTAGCAACATTTAGGCAATAGGGGTAATTAGGGGTAAAAATCTCCTCCGTTGCGCTGTAATTCATTATTCGTGTCGAATAAATCTACATTTATTATTCTTTTTTTAGCAATCTTTTTCTGAGCCCAATTTAGCACTAAGAAGATACTTTTTATCTAGATCAATTATCCAATAAATCCTATTTTGTTGGCTCACTCACTGAATCTCATCTTGATCGAACTCTTCGACACTTAAGGGATCTTGTTTTTTTCTTTGATCTTGTTGGCATGAATCATTTCTCTCTAAAAATCTCATTTTATTGCCAAAATCTTCAAATAGAGTCTTTTAAATAAACTTTTTGTTTTTGATTTTTGTTTTAAATTGGTTTAAATTGCACAACAGTCTTTATTTTTATTTTCTTTTCGATTTGTACTCGCTTTTTGATGAGCTTTTCTCAAATCATTTGAACAAACAAGCAAAATGATCTTTAAAAAGTCATATTCACCAAGTTCTCTATTGCTCCTAGATACAGACTGAGCAAAATGATGAGCAACATGGAGGATTACATTGTAAACGAGGTTTATCTTGTTGAGGAGTTCTGTAGCATCACTTTTAAATAAAAAGTTTATTTTCAGCAGCTACATGAACCCTTTTGACAAAGGTGTCCAATACCTTTTATAGCGTTTTTTGCGAGTCCTGGCGGCGATATTGAGCCCAATCCCTTTGATGTGGTTTTACACGCCCAATATGTTGCACAAGTGAAACCGCAATCCTCGCGCTTTTTGCGTTGAGCATCAGCAGGATGAGCCTACAAAAGTTGTAGTGAAAAATTTTAGTCAAACAAGTTACCAATGATCCTAGATAAAGACTCAGCAAAATGATGAGCAACAAGAAGGATTCGATTCTTTGGTTCATTCGAAATAATACAAAACTCTGTGCATTTCTTTCAAAGTCATAGATCTCTTTTATACGAAAATTTTGACTCACACCTTTTTGGTCTAATGATACCGGATTTTATTTGTGGTGAAAGGCGTCATAAGAATCTCCTCGCCGTTCACTTTGCGCTCTTTCTTGCGAATGCGAAATGCGAAATAGAAATCGGCAATGCAAACAAATAGCGACTGTCTCAAATAAGCCACGTCTTAATTGATTTTTAAACTCTGTCTCCTAATTTAGATTTCAAAAAAAGCAATTAGAAAATGGCTGAACCATTTGAGAATTGCTTGAGTAACATTCTTTGTGCAAAAGGAGTCAAGGATTTGCTTAAAAGTTACTAACTTTGGATGTCTGAATGCCATTTTTGCTACTTTGTTTCTTCAATTCAAAAGAAACCCAAAGTAAACGAAACACTTCAACTTCTGGTACAACTTCAATCAGGTCAATTGGAACATAAAACAGCCATTTTATCAAAATAATAATGCCCATTTTTTGTTTATTTACTCTCACAAAGAGCTTGACAGTCGTCTATTTTGGCGAAATTATTTTTATTCCCTTTGCAGCCGCCATATTTGAACGATTCGCACTTCTTTGTCTCGGAATTGTAAAAGAAACGAGATAGGAGAGCTCTGGAAAGATTTTGAGGGGTATAAAGGTTTAAATTTAGCACCTGCATGATCCGACTTCTCGTGGCAATGCACAATCAGCAGCGGTTTTCTGGAATTTGTTTCTAGTTTTCAATAGTGAATGAGATTTTCAAAAGTGCCGTGGTCTACAGGTTTGTGAAAAGTTCTGCCCATTCAAAGACCAGTTTTATGATGTTTTATGAAGTTTCCAAGACTCAAAACCTGCAAAATTAGATTTTTCAAGTATTCTTACTTTAGGAAATTGTTTTATATCTTCTATTTTACTTATATAGAAAGTTTTATAGAACTTTTTATGACAAGTTTTGAGGTACAGGCAAAATAGCTTCCCCAAAACACTTTTAAATGACTTATTTAGTTGTCCTAAGGATTTTTTAGCATTATTTACATCTGGTCATAGTTCCGTAGGAAATTTTGACTTTTACAATCCGGGTTTTTTATGAAAAGAGGTGACCAAAATTACATGAGACCTCAAAACTACACAAGTCGATCTGAAGAGGGACCTTAAATGGGGACGAGAATGTTCAAATGTTCAAATGCAAATTCAAAACCGTAATAAATGATAACTAACTTTTTTTATAGCTAAAAAGCTACTAAAAGCTTTTGAAAATACCAAATTCTAATTTGCTACGAAGCTAGGAAAGCTATTTTGGCCTTCGACCCGAGGATACCCCAAATGTTGCCAGAAAAAGTTCTATAAAACCTTCTATATAAGTAAAATAGAAGATATAAAACAATTTTCTAGCATAAAAATACTTGAAAAATCTGATTTTTTAGGTTTTGAGTCATGGAAACTTCATAAAACATGATAAAAGTGGTCTTTGAGTGGACAGAACTTTTCACAAAGCCTGTATTTTTTGAAAAAGCTTTGTAAGCAAGTAAATTGTACTTAAAAAGCCGTAAAAGTCATGCAAAGGGATGTTTTTAGCTTTAAAGCTTTTTAAAGTTTAAAGTTTATTCGAATTAAAGTCCACCTTAACACAGGCATCTTCACATTCGGTCGGCCTCTTGAAATTGTTCCCATTTCCATCACATCCTCCATAAGAGAATGTTTCACATTGACCGCTTGTTGGATTGTAATAGTAACGAGAAAAGAGGGCTCTGGAATTTGGAAATTTTCAGAGAAAAGATTAAATAGATATTAAAATAGATGTAAAACACTTAAAAAAAGACTAAAATTGCAGTAGTTTATAAAAGGTTTGACATTTTAGAAAATAGTATTTAATTAATTAAAAGTATTTAATTTTTATGACTAACCTGCATGATCCAACCACTGGTGGAAGCGAACAAATATCCTCTCTTTTCATTCTCTTTGCAAAAGTGATGACTGCAAAAAGCGACACGCACAACAGGAAACGCATTTTGATTGATTTGATTCTCTAAAAGTTTTTGCAAAAATGATTAAGTCAAACTTTAGTCTAGCACAAAATATGAAAAGAATGGATAGATTGTTGAGATTCAGGTTCAGATTGAGTTTTCCGATGGAACGATTATCAAATCAAGCGATAGGTTGTTGTTGTCAAAAGGGTTTCTTTTCAAATCCTTTCTGCTAAATAACCATTTAAATCCTCTCCATTTCCTGATTGTCAAGGTCATCTCAGGCTTTTTCAAATCCCTTCTGTTTACAATCCCTTGGCTTTTTTTCAAATCAAGCGATGTTTGAGCTGTTATCATCAAAAGCACTTTACTTTTCAGAAACCATGAAAGAATTGGACAAGCTCGAGTGTCATCCAGAGGATTAAAATTGGAATTGAGATTGAAAAAGTAGAGTATTTGGGTCTAAGAAGCGTCAAGATAAGAATAATATTCAGATTGAGTTTTCCGATGGGACGATTATCAAATCAAGCGATAAATTGTTGTTGTCATAAGGGTTTCTTTTTAAATCCTTTCCGCTAAATCATCATTTAAATCCTCTCCATTTCCTGATTGTCAAGGCCATCTCAGGGTTTTTCAAATCCCTTCTGTTTACAATCTCTTGGCTTTTTTCTTGACTCAATTTTCTGCACATTTGACAAAATTGGGTTTCATTCACACAAAGTCAAGGTCTTTGATAGTTTTTTTTGCCTATCCACGCCCTTGTGTTCGTGCAAAGCTATGATTTCTGAAAAGTAAAGTGTTTTTGATGAAAACACCTCAAATATCGCTTGATTTGAAATTTGAAATTTTTGAGAAAGCTCAAGTTCTGGAGTTCAAAACTTTTTGTAAATAGATTTTTTCAATACTTACAATCATGTGCAAAAGTCTTTTCACATTCAATTTTCTAAAAAGTTTCATCAATTTTCTTTGATAAAGTTCATGGCGCTCTTTAAGCCATTAATAGTTTTAGTTACACAAATATATGTACAATTTATTTACACGAACGTTATCGGTATACAACACTTATTCATTGAGAAAAAAGTATAATTGTCAAAACGCCCCTGAAAATCGCGGTGCAAAAGTCTTTTCACACAAAACGAAATTAAGCTTTAATCAATATTTAGTCGCCCTCCTTTTGCCAAAAGTACTTCTTAATACGAGAGGCATCGATGCAATTAATTCATCAAGAATTCCAGGTCCAATCGTCCTAAAAATTTTTCTGATGTAAAACCATAGCTCGACTTTACAATTGAATCGTTTTCCTCGCAATTTTGATTTCAAATAAGCCCATAAACTCTCAATAACATTTAAATCCGGTGAGAATGGTGGAGCCTTGATCAAGGAAACATGATTGATCCCAAACCATCCCGGTAAATGTGCTTTTCCTCCATTCGAAAGAGTCACAACGCGGCCCATCAAAAGTTTGCTTTTGTGTACTGGCGAATTATCTTGATAAAGAAGCCATCCTGGATTCATCGAAGCAGTCGCAAATGGAAGTAGACATCTGTCCAATATCTCAATATATTGGCGGGAATCCATTGTTGACTTTACGAGGACCAGCGGACCTGTTGAACTTTTACACATCGCACCTAAAGAAATCGTTTTGAGCTGTATAAAAAAAATTATCCTTACCGAAACACATAATTGATCCTCCGCCTGTTTTCACCGTGGGTTACAAGTACTTGAGTTGATATCGCTTTCCAATTGGACGTCGAATCAGATGATTTCAATTTGAAGGAAAAATATCAACTTTTGTTTCATCAACAAAAATCATTCGGGTCCAATCATCGATTGTCCAATTTGAATAGGTTCGAGCAAATTGAAGGTGTTGCCTCCTGTGTTTGGCTGTCATCATAGGCTTGAAAGCAGGTCTTCTAGTATACAATGCTGCTTGAAGCAAGCGTCGATGCAAGGTCCAGCGGGAAATATTCTTGTTTGAAGTTTGCTTGAAAAGAATGACTCCATCGTTCAACGTCAAATTCGGATCCTTTTTGAAAGCTCCCGTAAGGAATCGGTCTTCATTCTTTGTTGTAATTCTGGACCGTCCCTTTTTCCTACATCTGTGCACATTTCCAGACGCATTCATTTTTGCCATAACAAGAGAAACTGTTCTGGGCGTACATCCTAAGAAGTGAGCAACGTCTTGTCGTGGCATTCCTTCCTTCCTTGCCTCGACGATCCTTTCTTTATCCGGAGTTGACAAGTACGCTCCTGGCATCTCAAAACAAATAAAATAGTACCAGTAAATACAAAGCGAACGAAAATAATAAATATTTTTGCAAATGTGAAAAGACTTTTGCACCGCGATTTTCAGGGGTGTTTTGACAATTATACTTTTTTCTCAATGAATAAGTGTTGTATACCGATAACGTTCGTGTAAATAAATTGTACATATATTTGTGTAACTAAAACTATTAATGGCTTAAAGAGCGCCATGAACTTTATCAAAGAAAATTGATGAAACTTTTTAGAAAATTGAATGTGAAAAGACTTTTGCACATGAACGTGCATTGAATTGCAATTTTTTAAAGGTAACAACAGAAATAAATTCATTCATTCTAAGCGAAAATCAGTCTAGAACTTGGTGCGCTTCTTCTCGGGTCAACTTTCTTGCAAATATACCGAGTGAAAAGAGTTCCGTCAGCCCAATCATCCCAATAATCGACATCACTACCACAACGATCATCGTTGATTATCTAAAAAGCCTTGAAGTGTCAAAAAATTGAGAAAATTTCAATCAAAACTGTTTCACTCTTTAAAAGTTTAAGCTTATTTGTAGTTGTAAGGTTAATTAATTCAAAAAGTTTGCTAAAAATATCATAAGGAAATTCAAACTCAATCAGAAATTACATTTGCCAGTGAGAATTGCTTAAAAAAGCAAATTAAACCTTTAACTGGATGAATTTATGTTCGCTTGTTTCTTTTCACCTTACCGCATATCCAAGATTGCATTGTCCTCTCGTTAAATCATAATCGAAAGGCGTTTTATCGAACCAAGCCGGTTCATCAGGCCAAACACATGTCAATCCGATCAATGCTTGATCACGTTGACAATAAAGATCCGGTTGATTCTTGGAGTTTGTGGCAATGTTGCCTGAATAAATTGTTTACAATTGTTTACAATTATTATCCTCTAAAACTACTTTCATTTAATCACCTTTCAAAAAGTTGAATTCCTCATCGCTGTGAACGGAAGCGAGCATAGCACCTCTCGATCGACACGCTTTTTGTGCTTCGCTTTGGTTAAATGACTGCTTTTTGAGTTGAAGTTGAGCATTCTAGAAAATATTTGATAAATCAAGTGAAATAACAAGTAAATTTACATGAAAATAGTAACAAAAGCCAGCACGTGCCACCCAACCGTCTGCCGATGAACAAGCTGAAAAGGAGAGATTTTTGACGGATAAATTAGTCTTTCCTTCTTCTTCTTTTTTGTGTCGACTCCTAGTTTGATAAGAAATACGTAAGCCTTATTTATAAAAGGTTTTTCTGGTACAAAAAGCATGCTTTTACGAATAAAGAAGTAAAAAGGCTGCTTAAAAACAAGAAAACGGGTTTTTTCGTATTCAGTTATTCAATTGAAATCAAAGAATTAATATTTGATTAACTAAATCTTTAAAAAGATGATTAAATCAAGTTTATATTAAATTGAATGAATTATTTATTTGAATTGAGTCAATCTTGAAATTTAAGAGTCAGATTTATATATTTATGGGCTAACTGAATACCTCAAAACATAAAACAATTATTATAAAAGGTTATGATTAAATTTTAGTTAAACAATATGGAAAGGAATCTGACAATGAGCCTTTAAAGATTAACTTGTCTTATCTCTTTTCAAAATAACTCACGGTTCATTGTGGTAGTCGTTGTAGTTGTCGTGGTCGTAGTTGTTGTGGTTGTTGTCATCGTAGTTGTTGTTGTTGTTGTTGTCGTTGTCGTTGTCGTTGTAGTCGTCGTCTTTGTCGTTGTCGTGGTTGAAGTTGTCGTCTCAGGAATCGAACAGATAAATGTATAACTCTCATCACATCCAACCGATGTCCATTGATAGTTCTTCGCACAACTTTGCACGGCACACGTTGCATTCGAGAGTGGATGTCCTAAAACGGCTTTTAAAGTAATTTGAGTAAAAGCATTTTACCTGGAGCCCAATTCTGATATTGTAGCGGAGTTCCGTCATCGTAAATCCAAACGTTGTTGGGCGTGTTGATCACTCCGATAAACGATTGACTGTTGGTGCCAATTGCTGTAATAGAAATCATTCATTTTAATATTCATTCACTGAAGAATGGCTATTTTCGAGTCTTACCCATTTCGGCTTCAGTTCCCGTCATGACATTCTCAAAAATGTCACGGATTTTGATGAGTTGACCATTGAGATTTTGGCAAATTTGACGGGCAATTGTGTAATTTCCGTCTAAACTTGAGATAAAGATTGATTTCAAGGAAAATTTTCTTGCATTTCTTGACTAACTTGAATTAACTGGATAAATGCACTCCTGTCGATCGCCATAATCGATTGATCCTTGTGGACATGTGTCCGCCAAAGCATGCACAGAAAGCAATAGGAACAAGACGGCTGAAAGCATTCTTACTCAGTCTACACACTATCATTTCCTTGAAGCTTTTAAAAGCCATTCCTTTGTCATTTTGTGTCGATGGGGGCGGTCGAAAATTTGCGATAAACGAACAAAGTAGAAAGATTTCTAGACAAATGATCGCGATCTGTCAGCCTTTTTCTTCAGATTTCTCTTTTCAGAAGCTTTCCGCTGAGATGAGATCAAATGACTCACGAAAACGTTGGTTATTCTTTGTATTGGGTGCGGTGAAAGTGATAAACATTTGAGTCATTTGTAATGTCATTCACAGTAGTAGAAAGGTACCTCAGCTGATCGGATCAAAGCAGATACATTAGTCAATTTCCGGAACATATTCAGACTAGCTTAGGTCTTTCACTCTTCATTTCATTATCAAAAAGAACGAGTCTCAAGAATACTAAACAATTTCTTTCATTTTAAATGTTTATCATTTATTTTTTGTCATTTTAAAACAATTTTTAGTATTTTAGAATAATCGGCGAGAACAAAAGCTGGTGTTTTTTAAAATATTGAACACAAAGAAGACTGCTAAATGGATTATTCTGAAATTTTGATTGTAGACCTAACTTTTTATCTGCTAGCTTTTTTATTTTGTCATCAAAATAGGTTTCATTAAAAGAAACGGTCGAAAGCGCATCATCGGACCTTGTCGTTCTTGAACACTCGGCTTATTGCTAATAAAAAACCTTCAAAACAATGCTTTTCGGAAATTTTCAAAAGTAATTTGCAAGAGAAATGATTGGATTATCTAATGAAAAAAATTGTATTTCATTTGGTAGCTTGAGACTTATTCAATTAGAAAATGAATTTGTGTGAAAGGCTTAGGACTCAACCTAATAGATTTTGAGCTAGACCAAACATTAGACTTTACTTACCAATAGCTTTTCTCAAAAGCCCTTCTGATCAGCTTGATCTCTTGATACCAGATACGAAAGCTCTACCAGATCAAGCAATGGACTCGTGCATCGTGCATGCATCTTGCTGCATAGCATTTTTTGTTCGGATAGGGTTGTTAAAGTCATTAGAAATGCCATGGTTCTTCTATTCTATGTAAAATTACGCGTAGATTTTATGATTTATTGTTGTTTTTCAGCTTAGGTTAATATATTGTCTTATTAGATTGGAAAGAAAGTTGTCGGAAAAAGTTTGACTCGAATTTCCTAAAAAAGAATTCACCAATTCCAGAACATTTTCTTCTATTATTTACAAGTCGACTCAAAGAAATTCCTCATAAAAAAAAATAAGTGCCACTCCAAAGCAATGAAACGAACTGATATCCATAGACAACTACAAGCAAATTTGTTTAAAGCTTTTATATTTTGTTTTTAAGAAATATTTTTTGTCAAATATACTTTCCATAGCTTGGCTAATAAGAAATTTCAGAAACATTGACGCAACGGAAGAGATCTGAATGAGAAATTCGAAGCTGAGATGTCAAGTGAAGAATCGGAAATGGTAAAGCCTAAAAAGTATTTTTCAAATAATGCATTTTCTAAAAAATATAAACTTTCAAAAACCTACCGTAGTCTTCCACTGATTTGGTCTAGTTCTGCAAAAGTTAACAAAGAGAATTGATTGAAACGGCATGATTACGGTAGTTTTTAAAAGACGACACGTTTTAGGTAATGTAAATTTGAAGAAAACCTAATTTAGGGGCTTTTTTGAAACAAAAAACATTTGATTAGCTCGTCAACAGTAATTCTCCGTGTCTGAATGTTGTGACGCTGAGAGAAGAAATGAACATCATTCCGATCTATTCTATTCTTATCATCAACGGTTTGTGATTTTGTTTCAATCACTTGAGTTCGATTTATAGTTGAGTTCCAAATTTCACACATAAAAGTCTTTTTTGGATCAGATCGAGCCAGGCTTCTTCCCCTTTTAACATCATTAGATTGAATTTTCAAAAACTTTCTCCTTTTAGTTGCGCTTTTTGCTATGCTATGCTATGCTACCGTATTTTCTCTAATAGTAGTGAACCCTAAGCTTTGCCTAAATTCCTCGAAATCTCGAAAAGCGCTTATCAGAACCTATCGATGTGGGGTCGGAAAATGTAGCTGACGATGAGATCTAGTGGGGGATTTGAGTGTTGAGCTTCTGGGAAAACTTAGAAACTGTAAAATAGTCATCAACTCGGCTCGGCTATTAGAGAGAAAAAGAATAGAGCAAGCAGCTTTGGCAGATTACGGTAACATCTGTGAGGTGATACCTCTTTCTCAGGTATTTAATTTCTAGATTGCAATAGTTTTAGCTGAATCCATTGATCGCCGAATCCCGTATTCTCTCTAATAGGAGCGCACTCTGAGCGTCGCCTAAATTCCTCGAAATCTCGCAAACCGCTTATCAGAACCTATCGATGTGGGGTCAAAAAATGTAGCTGACGATGAGATCTAGTGGGGGATTTGAGTGTTGAGCTTCTACAAAAGCTTGGAAACCGTAAAATCATCACCAACTCGGCTCGCCGGGGTGGACTACTATTAGAGAAAATATTGTATCTAAATTCTCTTTGAAAATTCAAAGAATTGCCCAAAACAAGCGATAAATTCAACAAAATATCAATTGGTTAACAAGGAAAATGTGTAAAAGAGAAGAAAATAATGTCTTTTGATTCAATTTGATTAACTTTACGACGATAAATTTAGCCTTAGAAATCGTTGCACACAAAATCCCATCAACCACATCCAAAAAAACAACAATTTCTTCAGAAAACACCAGATTTTTATCGTCAAATTTGTTTGCATCAATTCAGAACACATTTACCCATATCAAGCAGTTAAATTCAACAACTAACTAGTTATTTATAGTTAAAAACCATAAAATCCTCAGTACAACACACCTGTAAAACATTATTCAACAAATTGTTTCAATTTTTTTTAAGTTTCGTCCAATTTTATGCAATAAATATTGAAAAAATTCTTTGATTTAGTCGTTAAAAGAAAAAGAGTCGAGAAAAACTGAAATTTATATTGCGTCTTCAAAAATTATACTTCTTTGTACATCCAAAAACAAGATTTATTTAAGAAAAACATTTCAAAAACTAATATAATTATTATAATCTCTTTTTGCTCTTCAACCATTGCTTAAATTCAAATTCGGGATGAGTGTCTTCAACGGAATAACTAAAAAAGGAAGTAAGAAATGAAAGTTTTCCACCCACTCTCCACTGTACGGTCTCTGATGCGATCCTGCGCTTGTATAACTGGTGAATGGACCAGCACAACCCTGTAAAGTAAAAAACTATCAAATGTTCAAAAAAGATATACACTACTGGACAATGAAATATGATATTTGAAAAACGATCGTCACTTTCGCGCGTCTGTAACTCTCTTGTCTTTACCGTGTTTCTAAATATTAATATTACCATTGTGTAGCCCTTGAAAAGAGCTTTCAGAAAATGTATAACACTAATAGTTTAAACTCAAAGACAAGGGAGTTACAGACGCGCGAAAGTGACGATCGTTTTTCAAATATCATATTTCATTGTCCAGTACTGAGGATTTAAATGATGATTTAGCCGAAAGGATTTGAAAAGAAACCCTTTTGACAAAAACAACCTATCGCTTGGTTTGATAATCTTGATTGAAGCCAGTTTTACAGTCCTATCAAAAAAAAACTATCAAAGACCTTGACTTTGTGTGAATGAAACCCAATTTTGTCAAATGTGCAGAAAATTGAGTCAAGAAAAAAGCCAAGAGATTGTAAACAGAAGGGATTTGAAAAACCCTGAGATGGCCTTGACAATCAGGAAATGGAAAGGATTTAAATGATGATTTAGCCGAAAGGATTTGAAAAGAAACCCTTTTGACAACAACAACCTATCGCTTGGTTTGATAATCTTGATTGAAGCCAGTTTTACAGTCTTTATCAATCCCAAATTCACCTCGAAAATCTCGGGACTCCAATCGTGCACCGAGTACATCAACGCCTCGATAATCGTCCCATCGGAAAGCTCAATCTAAATATTATTCTTATCTTAACTCTTCTTAGACTCAAATACTCTACTTTTTCAATCTCACGTCGATAATCCTCTGGATGACACTCGAGCTTGTCCAATGCTTTCAACCGATCATCATCCACTGCATAAACTTCTCCATGGATTCGCTAAAATGAAAAAAAAGATTATGGATTTCTTAAGGATAAAGTCTTGAATAATTCAAGATTTCAAATTTTTGAATGGTTTTTAAACTAACATCTCCATTTCCTGGATCATAAACGATCATCGGCACGTTGAAAGACGAGGCGATGATTAGCGGATACTTCGTGACGGTGAGACCTTTATCTACAAGAATTAAAGTTAAAGATTTCTATTAATTTGATAGTTTTCATAATTTACCTATAAATGCATGTTTTCCTGCAGTCTCTGACATCACAAAATAATTAGGTTCTCCGGTTTTGAGAGTCCCGTAAACGAAGACTTTATGTGGAAGGTGCATCTTTTGAAAGGATTGAGTAAATCAACTAAACGGTTATAATTTTAGCTTGAAAATTCTGAATAAGACTAAATGGCCAAAATCTGAATCAATCAAAGCGCAAAAAGAACAAAATCATTTCGAAAATGGAAACGTTTTATTGCCTTCTGTGCACTGATTTTCGTTATCGCATTTTACTCGTTCTTTTTCTTCCCTTTCCTTTCCTTTTTTGATAATTCATTGTCAAAACCCTTTTAATTCGATGATCTGACAAGCGAAATGTTTTATATATTTCACGTAAAGTTAATGATGAGCTTTGGAAACATTTTGATGTTAGATTAAAATTAAAAAATGTATAGCTTCTCAAGAAAAAAATAAATTGCTGCGAATGCTAACAAAACAAAAAAGCTTGTAAAATGTTAGATTTGGCAAATTTTAACCCAATCAGACTCTTCATTCTTTCAACTTTAAAAAGTTTTGTCTTGATTCCAAATTTTCACAAATACTCAAAATAGTCAATCACTTCCCTCTTTGAGATTCACCATTTACCTAGCCCATTTTCAGCTAAATCGATCTGAAATTGTAAACCAATTGCCTGAAATATTGAAAGATGATGCTGTGAGTCATTCTTCTAGCTCTAAAAACTTGCTGTAAGTTGGGGAATTTCAAAACCCAAATGAATGCGTTTTAGCGACTACGGCAACGGATTTTGATCCCTGGGAATCGAGGCTTTTTGAACAATCTGACCGAATCTGTCAAGTACTTTTTCCTTACTGGTTCATCCAACTTTAGACAACATTTCCAGGATCTACTCAGACCGATCCCTAGAGATCAAGTGTGGAATTGTTATCGTTATTGGGGATGAGCTGATAGAAGATGTCTGACTAAGCCGGTTAAAGCTTTATGCTGTAAAATGAAGGGTTGCTCCGAAGAAAAAGACGAGAAATAAACAATAAACAATGTGTAAAAGGCTTTATTCATCTTAAGAAATTCTATCAATAAAAGCTAAGCGAGTGGGAAGAGATCACAACGATTTGTAGCCAAATAAGCCTCAGAATGTTTGAATAAAGTTAGAAAATCGAAGGTATTCAATTTAAATTTGAATTCAAGAACAATTTGATTAGTTTCATGGTTGATCAATAATATTCTCTCGATTGCATCTCAAAAGTACGAAAAGTTGATTGGTGTCAAGAACGGAGGCCATCACAAACAGTTCACCACGGCGACCGAGAAGGGTTTTTCTGGAAAAATTGACAGAATTGGCTTTGATTTAAGTTCAACTATGTATTCAAATCTAGTTTTAAATCTAGATTTAAATCTAGATTTTTCATTAAACTTCTTTAGGATAAAAATAGAATCATCTACCTTATTCCGGTCGTAAATTTGGCCAAAAAAAAAGATTAAAAGAAATGCAATCACTTATTTTGATCGAGTTTGGACTTTTTCATATCCTTATTTGCATTGAATGCTTTTTAGAGTTGAGATATACTTGAAAAAGAAGATTTCTACCTGAAACAAGCCTTTGATTCCAACCGTCGCACCGCTTTCCCCAGCAAAAGGCGATTCTTCACAGTCCCCTCGAAGAACTTCAGCAACAACTCTAAATCTTTTCTTCTTTAGAAAAGTTTATTCTCATTACCCATAGCCTCAATCGAGTGCTCGTGAAATGCATTCATTTCATGTTTTTCCGACAAAAAATTCTGCACCGCTGCAAACCCAGAATTCCACCTTGACGGCCCCTCTTTCAGGCAAAAAGCCACTCCAATTCTGTCGGAAATCCCAAATTTCAACAGTGGTTCGATGGATGCCGTGAAATGATCCCATTTCTCGCAATATTCCACCAACAATTCCATATTCTCATTCGACAATTGAGTCAAATATGGCCTAATCGGAATGTTTAACTGAATCGATTTACAACTTTGAAATTTCTCGTTTAGATTTTTCTCCAAAATTTGCTCCTCTTCATCACGCAGAGTGTTTTTTACCAAAATCAACCGAAAAGTGTCTTCAGTTTTCGAATTCAGACGAGCCGCAATTCGCTCGAAAATCGAGAAGTTGTTAATGTTTAGAGAATATTTACGTAAATATTTTGGATTCGGGAGAAAATCGACGAAATTCGAGTATTTCATGGCTTTTTTCTGAGAAACCGGAATCGATCCCATCGGCAACGTGACTTGAATCGTTTCAATAATTCGAATTTTCTGAAACATTTTCTCATAGCTTGCATCGATCTTATACGAGTTCAAGCTTTGCATCGAGCTAAATGTTACGATAGTCCCAGAGAAAGCGGTGAGTTCCAATTTGATTGTTGGCACAAGGATCTCATTCTCTTCATTCATTTCATTTTTTAAATATTCATTAGCCGAGCTCACATTGATCTCTTTGATCTTTCCGCTGAGCGCTCCACGATACAGCACATATCCTCTCAAATTTGAGTTAACTTGTAGAAATTTCAAAGAATCTCGAATCTCCACTGATTCAAGAATGGAGTTTTTCAGAAGATCAGGTAAACTGTTAAAATAAAACATGGAAAAAATTGAAGAAGAAGTTGAGGCTTAAGAGATCGATTAAATGGGCACTATTGAAGAGCAATTTGAGGGATTAGATTGAGAAAAAGAAAGGAAAAGTGCAAATGTGATCCCGTTTTTTTTTCTTTCTTTTCTCTTGTCTTGAGAATGAGTCTGAGCACATGGCGTGAAAATGACAGCCACTCTTTCCTCCATCTTTTTCCTTTTCTTTATCTCTTTTTAAATGTCTTGTGGCCCAAATGCTCATCTCATCGTCAAACGTGAAAAGTGCAATAAAATCATATGCATTTGTACCGCTTACGTTCTCCCAGATGCGAGAGTGTGATCCGGGGATGGCGCATCACGTGGTTTCTCAGAGCACCTGCGATGGGCCAATTAAAAAAACACGTGGTGTGACGCAGCTCACTTCCCGGCTGCGGATCACGGGCCGCACGGGCATCAGATGAATTTTCACGTCTTTTTCATTCAATTGCCCTCTATTTTCCTGAAATTTTCGCCAAATTAGATTCCTTCTCAAAACTGATATATCCTTGAATTAAGAAAATGAAGAAGGATGAAGAAAAAAGATGAAAATGTTTTAGAAAACGATTCTATTAGTGTTATACATTTTCTGAAAGCTCTTTTCAAGGGCTACACAATGGTAATATTAATATTTAGAAACACGGTAAAGACAAGAGAGTTACAGACGCGCGAAAGTGACGATCGTTTTTCAAATATCATATTTCATTGTCCAGTAGTGTATATCTTTTTTGAACATTTGATAGTTTTTTACTTTACAGGGTTGTGCTGGTCCATTCACCAATTATACAAGCGCAGGATCGCATCAGAGACCGTACAGTGCAGAGTGGGTGGAAAACTTTCATTTCTTACTTTCTTTTTTAGTTATTCCGTTGCCGACACTCATCCCAAATTTGAATTTAAGCGATGGTTGAAGAGCAAAAAGAGATTATAAATAATTATATTAGTTTTTGAAATGATTTTCTTAAATAAAGCTGTTTTTGGATGTGCAAAGAAGTATAATTTTTGAAGACACAATATAATTTTCAGTTTTTCTCGAATCTTTTTCTTTTAATGACTAAATAAAAGCATTTTTTTCAATATTTATTGCATAAAATTGATCGAAACATAAAAAACATTGAAATAATTAGTTGAATAATGTTGTACAGGTGTGTTGTAAAGAAAATTTTATGGTTTTTAACTAGTTAGTTGGCGGATTTAACTGCTTGATATGGGTAAATGTGTTCTGAATTGATGCAAACAAATTTGACGATAAAAATCTGGTGTTTTCTGTAAACTAATAAGTGAGTCTGGATACGGTGATACCCTCCCCCCTCCCACTACGAGTACGTTCCTGGGTAAAAATGCGATAACGACAAATCAAAAATCTGAATCCTGTGAAGTGTGGTATGCACTCCAGCTAAGAAATTCGCAAAAAATACAAAAATTCTGAGCACTCACAAAAGAGGAATAGGCGCCCAAAAGATTTGAGGGTCTGCGCGCTAAATTATGAGCAAACTACCGTAAACCAAAGGGTCACATGGCTACAAAATCATTGGACTTTTCTCGACGATCACTTATCTTGCATCGGCGTCTCAGTCACGTTTTTGCCGAATTACTCAATCGCTGATATTTTCTGTGCTTCATTTGGTTAGTTTGTGTTTCTTTTAATAAACAGCTTTACAGAATTGCAATCTTGCACACAATTGTTAGAAAACCCTTTTATTACTGATTTTACACAACCATTGCTGAACTATTTGACAGTAGAAGTATTAGCAGAGACTTGCATTATAGTGTGCCGATTCTTAAACACGTTCATACGAGAAATAAAAATTATTCTTCTAATCCACTCAACGATCACTTGGCGATAGGTTTTCGAGACAAAAATTGTAATAAGACTAGCGAATGATGCGTGAAAACTTGTAAGAAATGTAGCCATTCCGGAAACTAAAAGATTTAGTTCTTTGATTGGGCTGAATATTGTTTGATCCAACCGATATCAATAAAGCCGACAATAAGATCATTTTCGAAAATATCCACCATCGATAGAACAACGCATCCGTATGGGAAAGTCAAGCATGCAATGATGACAGTGCCCTAAAAATTTGGTCGAGTGAATTTGATTTAATTGTTACTTGCAAAATAGTCATGCGGGTTAGGTAATGCTGAATTTTTTTTGTCCGTTGACTCATCGTTTTTTTCGATGGCTTGAAGAATGTTTGATACAGACTGTAAATGGCTATGCCAATCGCTCCGAGGAACAAGAGTAGAGAGATTACAGCCATCGCTCTCAATATAGCTTGATAAGAATCTAATTGGGCAAAGTGATAGGCATTGTGGAGATCGAATTTGTCACACGAAGAATTGATAAAGACTGAGCAGATCTGAAAAATTGGTGTTCAAAACTTTATTGAGGTGGGCTGCTGAAGTGGCCAAGTCACGGCTCGGTCTATCTGGGTTAGGAATCGGCCCAACAGACCTATGATTTTTTGCAAGGCTAACAAGAAAACCTCTTGAACAAAAATATTATATCATTTAAACTCCTTTACTTTTTTTCCATTTTTATGTAATTCAATAAAAAATTCACTTGTGAGTCACGAAAAATCAAGCACGAGAATTGTGATACACCAAGAGTTTTTAAAAAAACAAAAACCAGTAAGCAAGGGAATTGAAAGCACCCGGAAATTTTTGCGGACAAGCGCACTATCCACTAGACTAAGAGCTCACTTGTTGGGACGGCTTAAAGACAGCAAAATAACTAATAACAATGTGCCAGAAACTCGAGAAAAGCGGTCAAAATTCATTAAATTTGACCTTGTATGTTTCCGTTTTAAAGCCCCAAAAGCAAGTTTGGACACCAGATTCGGATAGCTAATTTTTTTTTCCAATCGAATGGTATTTACCTAAATCATTTTCTGACTCGAGGGTAAGTTCAAGAGGTTCTCTTGTAAGAACTGATCAAACCGGAACAAAACCCAGAAAGGCTCTTCGAAGCCGTGAGGCTGTCTTTGTTAGCATGAACTCAAATTTGAAAAATCTCGATTCTCCACCAAAAGCTTGGGCTTGTAAGCCAGCTAGAATAGTCAAGTCAGGCCAGTTCAGGTCTAAGGCCGCGTTCAGACTGGCCCGACCGACACAGGGACTTTTGTGAGGTGCAGGTCCCGAGTAAAGTGAGATCAAAGGTCAAAAAACTAGGCCAGGTCTTGTCTTGCCTGACTTGGACTGACCTGCCAGTCTAGGCCAGCTCAGGCTTATGAACCTATCCCCGGCTCGGCCCCAAAGTCTGCCTCAGCAACAGCTTGACTAAAGGCTGCTGTAGCCGCCTCTCCCTACTTAATCCACTAGTTTTTCCCCAAAACCAAATCTCCCACCACTTTCCGATCATCACTTAATCCACCAGTTCGCAAAATGTTAAGCATAAAAGTGGCTCCGAGCACAAAAACAGCTCCATAACCACCGAGAAAGTAAACATTCAGCAACCATGCGACATATGATGGAAGGGAATAAAGAGTGATAATCTTGTAGAGAGAGCCATTCATAAAGCAACCATAACTCAAAAATATCGCTATCCCATATCCACCCTCAAAGCCTTGGTATAGTTTATTTGAACGAAGACTCACTAAAGCTATCATAATCCCTACAAATGGAAGATCCCAGCTCATTTGAAAAATCACAATTCGTATTTGCATTAGAAAGATCGGACGGATAAGTGAAATCATGATGTCGCCGATGAAGGCGGATACCTGTAAGGGCAATATTTTTTGCTTCTATGACTTCCTGATGATCTGGGCCAGTTGGATCAGGACCAGGACTGACACAACTGTTTCAGGATCTGGCCGAACTAAGAGTAAACCAGAGTCTAATTGAATTGAGCAAAAATTCGATCCAACAACCAGGCTCAAACCAGCTAAGCCAGCTGGTTGATTGGGCCAAGCAGGCCTCAATCCAGCACCAAGATCCAATCCATCCGGGTTCAACTGAGCCAGTAACTTGCTCACTCAACTAACCAGTTGAAAGACGATAACTTTCTTGTAATATTTTGAGGCCAACGATTTTTGATAGAGAACAAAATAGATAGCCAAAAGGAATAGCAGTGTTGACGGGATGAAAACAATCGTATAACATATTGAGAGCAGGGATCTCAACTGGGGACTCGGGAAAAACATTTCGAGTTCTTGATTTGAAGTAGAAGGTTTTGCGGCACAATTTGAGCGGTACAGTGCCAAGAACAGCAGGTGTTTTCAGGAAACTCGATGGATACGCAAAGAAAATATTAATTCCCTAGTGATCAGTTGGTTATTCTTAGTTCATTGATGGAATTATGAAAAAGTAAAGCACACAGCTCCACATAAGCTCCACATACAGTCGCACCCCTAAATTTTGCAGAAGCACGATTTCTAAAAATTTTTGATTAAAGTTGTAAAAGAGAAAAGTTTTGATTACTAAATTGTGTATTAAGAAGAAATTTCAAGCAAAATTTCTATCATTTTTCTATCTTTTCAAAAAAAACCACTTTGGAAAAAAAAATGAATGGATCTGATTACCGGTTCGTCTTGCAACGTGAAATTTTGTCTTTTTGGAGACGAAATCGCAGCAAAACGTTGTTTTTATGCAGGACCTATTGACAAATGTCACATAGGATTGGTTGCATCGCAAGAGAATCCCCTCTTCTCTCCTGGCCGGTGCGTTCACCCGGCTTAAATGTTATCGAAAACGTTTGGAGCTTCATGGTGCGCAAAATTTACGACGGAAACAAGACATATCAAAATGTTGATGAGCTCAAGCCTGCCATTATCGACGGTACCAGGTCGACTATTGATTGATAGCCTCTAGCACAGATTGGATAATCGAGTTTTTCAGCTAATTCAGCGGAATCGAGCTGCTACTGATTATTGAAATAGAAATTGACGCTCAGTTATTGTTTTTGTTTTGGTTAATAAAGTATTTTTTGTACTGCGTTTATAATTTTGTGGATTTTCCAAAAGTTTTTTCGAAAAGATTAAAAGAAAAGTTTTAGGAGCTTCGCTTGAAATTTCTTTTTAATACACAATTTTGTAATAAAAAAATGACAACTTTGATCAAAAATTTTTAGAAATCGTGCTTCTGCAAAATTTAGGGGTGCGACTGTAATTATGTGGAGCGTTAGGTTGCAAAAAATTGGCTTTTTCTTTAACATCTGTCTTGGATTTAGGTTTTTATGACTTCAAGATTAAATTTTTAATATTTAATTTCAAGAATGGTACAGTCTCCGGTGGTAAAAGCACGTAGTGCATTTTCTAAAAGGCACATGATTTAAATTTACCGTCAGCAAACTGCCAGTCGGCCCAATTTTGATATCATTGACTGACCAGGGAGCCTCTTAAAGTTACATTTTAAAAGCGATCTGATTCCGAGGTGCAAACACCCGCTGGGTAGGAACATCCCAAACACTCCTTCCAAATTCTATTTCTCATAAGCCGTTTTCGAGATATATACCTTCAAAGTTTCGACCAATTTCGCCAAACGGTAAGCTAGCGTTCAGGCTTAGGCTACCCGCCTGAACTTAACGCGTTCAGGCGGGTAAACCAGCATTCCTCGGTAGCCTAGTGGATAGTGTGTTCGCGTTTCGAACTCTCTGTCCCTGGTACTGTCGATCGGGCCTTTTTGTTTTTTTAGAAAAAACACTCAAAAATTAATTCTTTGATGCAATGTTATCAAAACTAGGCTAGTTGAATGGTTGACTGATTGGCTACAATAGTTTTCTGAAATAAATGCCTTTTAGAAAATTAGAGCCCCTATTTGCCTTATCACCTTTCTACCGTATTCACTTACCAAACATCGGCGACCGTTTTACTGGATTGATATTTTTTATAGCTTAAGATGTTCGTTAAGAACTCTATTTTTAGAGAAACAGTCTCAAGATTACCCCAAATCTCATTTAAAAGAGCTACAATCGATTGAAGTTTGCCCAGTTTGCCCAATTCATGTCCATATTTACTAAAACCAACACTTTTCCATGCTAATCAACTTACATAATTGTATTTTAAATGTTTTTGATGAAATCTGAAAGAAACAAATACCGAAATGAGTCTAGTTTCTTTGGAAATGATCTTTGATTTCTTGTGTTCCCATATTGCACAACACTGTCGTGTGTTTCCCCTCTAGAAAAGCCCACTCTCTCAACCCCTCTTCCCAGTCACAATTTCCTTGAATTTCCGGTGATGGCGCATCACGTGGTTTCTCAGAGCACCTGCGATGGGCCAATTAAAAAAAAGCACATGGTGTGACGCTTCCCGGCTGCGGATCACGAGGCGCACGGGCCGCACGGCCCGCACGGCTGCGGATCACGGGCCGCATTCATATGAATTTTCGCGTCTTTTTCATTCAATTGCCCTCTATTTTCCTGAAATTTTTGCCAAATTAGATTCCTTCTCAAAACTGATATATCCTTGAAGAATGAAGAATTAAGAAGAATGAAGAAAAAAAGAAGAAAATGTTTTAGAAAACGATTCAAATCTTTTGATTTTGTGTAAAAAAAAATGTGCTTACGGCAGGATTTTGGCAAAGAGTGGCACAGAAAAATGGTTTGCGGTCGAAACGGTCGAATGAGTGTGATCTCCAGAAAAAGCGTTTGAAATTTTTGAATTTGAAATGTGGAGGGAATTTGTGGTTTCTCTTCTTGTTCAGATTAAAATTGTTTATTCGTAATAAAGGAATGAAAAATTTAAGCCTAGCAAAGTTGAAAGTTTAGTTTCTTTACAGATCCGCTTGAAATTGAAGATTTTCTTTTAAAGAAACTTGATGATTTTGGGCGTTTGATGACGATAGGCTTCATTCAAAAGTGAAAAGTTTTTGATTGACAATTAAGAGTAAATTATTTCTTCTGAAAAGTGTTTGATTTCTTTTTTATCGTGAAAAACTACTTGCTTATTGAAGAAGTTGGAGAAAAATGATGAGAATAAATGAATTCTGACATTGAAAGATAACAAAATATAACTTTGCGGTCATCAAATAGTCCATCATTCAACCAAAAACTCTCCAACTTCAGAATTCGCAAATGTTTTCATCACACAGGCGAAATTGAGCTCTTCCTCGAAATATTTGTGGCGACAGAGAACAGTCATCAGAACACGGGATTGACTTGCCGAGAAATTGAATTTGAAATAATTTTTCTCTACAATAAATCTCGAGTTTTTTTATCCAAATACTTCGAAAGTTTTCCTTCAAAATTTTCCTTTTCAAGAAAATTCTCAAACTTTTTTCCGACTTTTGATTCTCTTTTGTATTGAAGAAGATTCCCCATTTCTGAAATAGAATTCTTCATTTCTTTATAGAAATCTTGAGCCTCTTCATTGTTAAAATCTGAAGAGAAAACGAAAATTGAATCCTTTTCCAAAGTTTTCATGACAATTTGAGAAAATACTGATGGAGAATTTAGAAATTCCGTATTGAGATTGACTATTTTAATGAAAGATGGAATTTTCGAAACATTTTCGATGAGAATATCGATTGGAGCATTTAAGGCAAACAAGTGACAGTCTTGATTCAAATCGATACTTCGAATGCATTCACCCAGTGATTTCCCCGTTTCCCTATCGGAGTTTATCGAATCGATGATACAAGTGAGTTTCGTGGAAGATCTCGCAAAAAGATTAGACAATTGAGTCATTGGATAAAACTGCGAGAACACGAATTTCAACTGTTCAACTGGGTAGTTTGGATAAATTTCCTCAAGTTGAGCCATTTTTTCATTGATTTCGTTTTGTTTTTCTTGAGTCATTGTGATGCTATTGGCCGACCAATTTCCAATTTCTATGTGAATATATTGAGCTCGAATTTTAGCAATTGCCTTAAAGAAAGTTGAATGAAAAGCAATTGGATATTTCCCTTGATCTATTGGCCGAAGACGACGTGGCACAATAGCAATTTGATTCTTCGTTGTCGAATCTGAATCATCTGAATCATCTCTTTTATTTGGGTAACGATGAGTAGATTTTGTGGCCGTTTTTGGCCTTATTGTTCGAGAGCAATTGAAACCTTCCACATCATAAATTGTTCCCAATGTTTCATTTTTTACATCGATCGGTTTTGTAGCTTCAAGTTTGCACAAGCTGATTCCATGGTTGTCGAAAATGAACTCCACGGGAAATGGCCAAAGCATAACACGGAGTTGAATAAGTGATTGGGACGTTGAAACACTTTCACCGATCCAGAATCTCAATTGAAGAATTTTTCTCGGGAATAATCGATTTCTCTGCAAATATCCCCTCAATTCTTTATTCACTTTCATCAATGATCGATCGGGTTTTGTGTGAGAGAAAACTTGCAATCTTAATTGTTTTGGAAGAGTTAAGAGGGCGAATGGGGAAGGCATTTTTAAGGTAATTGGTAAGAGGATTGATAAATATATGAAAAATATTGTTTCAAATCAATATTTACAAAGAATAAAGCTTACGTTAGATAAAAAGAGACAAAGAAAATGTACGAGAGAGAGAGAAAGCGCTTTTTCACGAAAATCATTTGCCTATGGGTAACTAGTGCTAAAATAGTCAGCCAAGAGCAAATATTTGAGTCATTTCCTTTTCACCAGTTTTTTGGATTCTCTTTTGAAATTATTTCCTTCTAAACATGATTTCCAAATCCCTGAACCCTGAAAAGTCTTAACAATTTCTGACATCTGATACATGTACATGTTGACAAACACGATATTTTCAAATACAATTATTTATTGCTTCAAAGTGCCAATCATTTTTCATAGCTATTTGCCAGGCGCTTTCTTGCAAATAAATCGAGGTGCATTCCTCCAGAGCCAGGCCCAATTTCTCGGTGCAACTGGCATAAATGGATCATTGCGAATCTAGGTTTTATTGTCTTTATTCAAATTATACATTTTACCGCCCATGGTTGGATGCTTTCTGGAAGCGAAAATGTCCAATTGCCAAAATAATCAAGTAAAGTCGCGTCAATCCAATAATCTTTCCCAACAATTCCCTGGGCATTCAACCCAATCCAAACCCAATTGTATACTTCAAAATTTTGATCGGTTGGAGCCGGATCGGGGTTTGGATCGGCGGGAAAAGTTGTGTGAACAAGATCTAAGATATAAATAAATGAAGAATTCGATACTTTTCGGTTTTGAATTATTTCCTTCTAAACATGCTTTCCAAATTCCTGAACCCTGAAAAGTCTCCGTCTCTGAAAGTTTGAAAGTTCTGAAAGAAAAGTCTCTAAAAACTCTCTAAAAAAAGAAAAAAGAAAAGTCTCTAAAAACCCCGCCACCTTTCCACTTCGGTGATACCTCCGCCACTCCAAAATTTTAAAAAACGGTACTATGCGGTTAGCGCTCCCCCCATGCATCAATGCGCGTATTTATGAATTTAGCCTAGCCTGATGTCACTTGGGCAGAGGTCTTTAACGTCAGTAACCTGCAAATCATCGATGTGGGGGATAAATTCCAAAAGCTTGTCAATAAGCGTCTTGGTACTCCGATTAGCCACTTCAGCAAGGAAACATTTGTTTTGGTGGCGGGGGTATAACCGAAAAGTACCAAGAATTCTTTTAAAATCACCATAAACGAATTCATCTTCATCTGTTGTGTGAATCGATATAAGATGACTGTTCATTTGACGGCAATTCCCTTCTGCATCGTCCCACGAATAAAGTTGCCAATGGAAACCATCTTGTAAAGTGAAATTCTGGAGAGAATTTTTTATTAGATGAAGAAGATGAAAAATATCAAGAATATCAAGAATATCAAGAAGATCAAGAATATCAAGAAGATCAAGAATATCAAGAATATCAAGAATATCAAGAATTAGTACTCCACCTAATAGAAAGTTTATATCGGTTTATATCGGTTAAAACTCACATGTAAATAGTAACAGCTGTCAGTTTTATCAAAATAAACCCATCCCGGATCGCATTCGGCCTCTAGAATTTCTTTAGAAATCTATTTTTTCATATAAGCAAACGATTTCCATCAATTTGACAATAGAATGGTCTCGCAATTGAGCATTCAGCTGCTCTCCATTGAGCCGTTTGAGGGTCAATTATTGCACAAATTGTCGCATTGATCGTGCTCGTTGGTTGCCCTAAAAAATGTAAATATTTGTGGTGAATGTTTGAAATCATTTTTCCCATCCTTACTCAAACAGCTCAAACCTGGAGCCCAATTTGTGTAAGTGAGCCGTGCTCCGTCCGAATAAACCCACGTTCCGTTCGGTAACTTTTCAACGCCAATGTATGCGGCAGCTTCGTTAAAATCTATGAAAAATTTGAAATTTCAAGAACATTTTCTTTTGTACATTCTCCCAGTAATCCGAAAAGTATCGAATTCTCGAAAATGTTCTCGATTTTCACCACATCACCACCAAGTTTATTGCACTCTCGAACAGCTCGTGGATAATATTGAGCTATAAATTTGGATTTGCTTTATAGAGTATCCAAATTTACAGTTATTTTGTGCATAAACGCATTTGTGTTCATTTGGTATTTGAATGTACCCATTTGGACATGAAAACGAGGAAGTTGAATAGAAAAAGCTAACAAATATGAAAAAATTGAGAGCTCTCATTGCGAGATTTTCCGAGCAAATGAAGCTTTTTATCAGCATTTTCTTTGAAACAAAGGAATTTCTCTTTTGCTTTGTGGATGGCACAAAAAGAAAAAATTCAGCTATGAATTTGTACGCGGGGGTTTTCGGGATCCGGGAATCGATTGGAGCTAGTCCATTTTTATTGCTTTTGGAGCCGGTAAAAGCAAGTTCGAAAGTCAATTTTAAGCTCTTGCAATTGCAATGCAATTGGGGTAAACTGTAATTTAGACTTCAAAATAAAACTAAAATGGAAAAATTGATAGCTACCAAAAATACTGTAATTGTAAATGCGCTTCTATTTTTCCCCTATCCATTTTCGGACTCCCCGAAAAAGACACATAAAGAGGGACCATATAAAATTCTAAAAAATCTTTTAAAACCACTCTAACTCGATTGAGAATGCTGTAAAATGAACGAAAAACATGTTTAAAACAAGAAAATTTTTTACAGCCTTGACCCCTGGAGGGCAGACTAAAAAAATGATACTCGTACAATTTTTAGGTTTTAGATCCTGTTAAATTTTACTGCCAACCCTTTTAGGTTATACAGATGGCTCATATACACTTTTCAGTCAAGTCAAGTACACTTCTAAGCACTCTTCAGTCAAACTCTTTTTCAAAAGTAGTAACTTTTTGGACCACCAATTTTGTGGGCCCTTCAATTACAATATTTACGGTATGGAGTTTTTCTATACTTGCAATGTCACTGCTAATGCTATCTTCTAATGTGAGTGACTTCTCGTGAGATCCAAGTAGCACCCTTTGTTCCAATCGATCTTTTGCATTGCCAAGAGCAAAAGTTTAAAGAGATTGTTGCCTTTCCTGCATTTTTTGAAGCATTGTGGGTCAGTTTCGTTGAATAAAAGCCCTTGAAATCTCTTTTTTTTTCTAAAAAATGACTCAAATTTCGAAATTTCCCATCTGATTATTACCTAATGAGCTTCAAAGTGAAGTCTACAATCTCTTGGAATTCAACTCAACAATTATGAAGGTGACCGGAAAATTCAAAGATAAACTCTGAAAAATTGACCCGAAAGAGTGAATAAAATTGACTCTTTGATTAGCGGAACCGGGAAACTGGTTGACGGAAATGGGGAAATTCTTATCATCATTAATTTCTTTCCATCTTGCGCCATTAACGTCGATTTCGATCGTCAAGGGGAAATCTCATCAGAGATCACAAAAATCAACAATCACGAAGAGTTTCTCGATCGATTTCACAAGATCTTTTTCAAATTTTTATCAGAAGTTCAAACTCGTCGTCTCTCGATTCATTCTTCTCCTGGATCAAGTCTTTCAGCTGATCAAGTCTTGAGAAACGCTTGTCCAGAGTCACAAGTATTCGCAAGCTTTACTTCGACGAGTTGCCAATCGATTCAAACACATCAACGGTTTATCTTATGAATCTAATCTCTGAAGTCGATTTTTGGAAAAACTATAAAAAGCGCGAGTGCGTGGGTCATTAACGAATAGGGATAAAGTTAAAGCCTTGGATTGGAGACACGCATTCGAACATTTCCCCTCATTCATTTTCTAGCTTTTTCATTCATCTAAACTAATCTTTATCTTAAGTCAAGATCGACGATCATTGCTTCAAAACTCCAATTATTTTATCGATCTCGATTTCGACATCGAATGCAATCTCTTTTTCACGACTAGTTCCTCCAAAATGTACATGAGTCGGCTATACTTAGAGTGCTTTCAAGCACTGGCAAATATACTTGAAAACACGGATGGAGTTCGGCAAATCAACGGATTTTTCTCGGAATAAAGAATCTTTCGGGGTTTTCTTGGTGAGCAGTGGAGAAAACCGGAAGCTGAGCGTGATATCGGCCGTTTTTTTCAGTGGAGCCGATACAATCAGAAGTGTTTCTCGCAAATGTTTTCTGGGAATCGAGTCCGAGTAATGAACCTAATCGTTTTTCGGGCTTTTCCCGAAAGATTTTTGTATTACAAGTAAAGACTAATCCATCTTCTAAAGAGCACCTTTTTTCAAAACTACAGCAATCAAGTTATCATTTTTCATTTATTTAAGCTAATTTTGGTACCATTCGATGAGAAATCACAACACTCAGTCAATGGTATCAAAATCGGACTGAAGAGACTGATTTTCTTGTAAATTTCTTCAGCTCTCACATAGCTTTCTAAACTTAGACGAGAAATGAAAGTGGTTTCTTTGTCAGTTTCGAAGTTGACAAAGTGACGAAAGCCTTTAGTCCAATTTGTTGAGATTCTGAGAAAAATCGGGAATTGTTGTCGAGTAAGACGAGTTTGATCGAATTGGGAATGAATGAAAGTGAGTCAAAAATCCAATTAAAAGTCCTTTTTAATTTCCAAGTGAACACTTGACATTGCTTTTTCTATTTCATACTTTTCAATGCTTTTTCCAGCATTTCATTTGGATATAGTCCTGGAAAATTGATGAGTTTACGGTAATTAGCTTTGGAATAGCTTTTTCAAAACTGGTGACAGTGAAATTGAATCTAATTATGCTTTCTGTACCATTTTGTATCACAAAAGTTGAAAATTTTACTTCTGTTTTGAATTTTGATTCTCTTAACCCATAAAATTGAACGAAAAATATCTTCTAAGTAACGTTTAACTTTTGTGATAAGAAACTTTTCCCTTTTAAACAACTAGCGTTTGTGCCCATTCGTTTCCACACGATTTTTTTCGTTATTTTCCAAAAAAACTGACTGATAAGAGTGATCGATTTTTCGTAAAGCCCACTCACAAAACTTTTGTCTTTCTTTCATGTTTCGTGAATTAAAGCAAAAATTACGCAATCTCTTTCAAAAAGCTGTCAAATTCAATTTACTGTCAACAGTTCTATTCATTTGCATTTGTTTATTATCTGAAAGAAATCCGATTGATATTTTTCGAAAGAAAACTGTTCAAAGTGATGGAAACGATACAAGATCTGACTCATTGATATCAATATCAATTCTACTGCCATGTTTCTATCTAACAGCATACTTTTTACCAAAAGTTTTGGCAATCGGTGGTGAGTTGAACGGTTTTTGAAAAAAAAAACGGAGCTTTGCTTTCTAATCTAAACCGTTTCTGAATCGTCTAAAAATGAAAACAACAAATTTTTTAGACTAAACGAGACCGAGAAAACTAAAATTTGAAAAAGAATTACCACATTTTTTGCTTTAAACGAACGTTCTGATAACGAAAAGTAAAAATGTATAATGAACTAAGCAAGAATTCGAATATTGGGTTGGGGAGAATGAGTCGGCGCCGAGAATCAAAAAAATGTGTAAAACTTCTATTCGACTTCGTCAAATAATATGCGTTTGATATGAGTAGAATGGTTAACTAATTCTCTACAAAATCACATTTAAAAGAAAATTCAAACAGCGCCTCCGCTCAAGAAAAAGCCATTTTTTCACAAAAACTACAAACTGTCATCTAGAAAAAACCATTGGTGGGATCTTCCTGCAAATTTGGCAACTTAAGTAATTCAATGTGCTCTATCTTTTTTATATAACCACCAAAGAAGGTTTATGTGAAAGAAACTGTTCAAATGATGAGTCGGACTCTTTGCCATTTTAACCAGCTGCGTTTGGAAGTTCATAAACTCGACGAAAGAAAAGCTTTGTGGAATCTCTCAAAAGTGATTTTGTAGAGAAATAGTGGATCCTTTTGATCAAACCAAACGTATGTTTAAAGAAGGCTTTATGTGTGCAAAAAGTCCCTTTAAAGTTTGGCGCCGACTCATTCTCCCCAACCCAATAGTATTTGATATTCAAGCATTAGAGAAAAGATTGACCAAAATAGAGTCGGAAGCACTTGAAATTAGAAATCAAAGTAAATGCACAAGCAGGCAAAATCCCAAACAAACAACAACGTTAGCAAGTTATAGACGCACGTTTCAGGAATGATTCTTGTCGGAATCTTTTTCCGGAATTCTCCACTACTTGACGAATTTTTCCTGGTCCACTCGGAGACATCGGCTTTTTTTCAAAAGCTTGCCTACATTTTGATCATTTTTCGAAGCGGTTTTTCAATGGAAGTCAAGGATTTAGTTAAGATGAGGGTAGGAAAATCTTTGTATAAGCAAAAATTCTTTGTTTTTTCAGCTTTCTCTTTTCTCTATAGTCGTTTTGCTTGTGATTGGAGAAATTATGTTAATTTGTTTGTTTTCGGTTTTCATTCTCGATTACAATTGGTTGATTGGATTGGCTTTAGGTGAGTGGGTTTAATTATTATAAACAAAGGAAGAAATAACTTCAATTTCACTCCAGGAAGTCTCTTGAGCGGAGCCTCACCTCTTGTTGTCGACGGATGGACTCAACGAATCACCGATGATGGTGACTGAATCTTAAAATACATACTCAATTTTTTATTCAGTAAACAAGGAGAGCTTTCCCGATTCTCTTAAAGATCAATCACACGAAATTCTCAAAACTCTTCGATCGGTTTTGAGAGTGGGTGGAGCGTTGAGTGAAATGGTATCAATATGCACTTTTATGTAAGTAAATCTTGCACTAAAAAGTTGAAAAAGTTTAAAAATAAGAATCCCAGGACCACGCTTCGGTTTGTTTTCGCAAAAGAAGACTGTTTCCAAGCGGTTTTAATCCCATTGCCATTCGAGATTTTCTTTGCATTCTTGGCTGGACTTTTTGGAGGTAAATACTTGCCTAATTCAAAATTCCAAAAAGTTGTAGGCTTTATGATCCGTTACTGCTCCGAACCGCGTCGCTACTTTGACTACTCGAAAACTGAGGATGAAGATCGAATCTCGTTTCTCAAATCCTCGATTCTTTCGACGGTTCTAATTCTGACTGGATCGTTTTCTTTGCTAATCTCTGGAGAAATGATTGGATGTTTTGTTTTCGGGCCGATTGCCGTTTTCTTTTTTGGATTATTTTCGAGGATCACGATGAAGAAAAAGAGAAATCATGTGAGTTGCTGGGTGTTTCTTGGAATTGTTAAAATTCTGAGGTTGAATCTGGCTAGTTAACTAATATTATTAATTCAGTAAAGTACACTGATAGTGAGCTTGACTCTGAGTCATTTGTGACCCATTGAAACGTTTCATAAAATGAACACTCACACCTTTAGCAAAGACAAATAGAGCCTTTTTGGGGAGGTAGTCAAATGAGCGCCAAAAATTGAGCGCCAATCATTTCAGCGCCAATCATTTCAGCGCCAATCATTTCAGCGCCAATCATTTTAGCGCGCGTTCATTTCAGCGCGCGTTCATTTCAGCGCCGCACCAAAAATGACTGGAAAACATTCATTTCAGCGCCGAATCAGCCCATTCTGTATATGCATGTTATTTTTGCATTTTCTGCATGATCTCAAAGTTTTTACTGTATGTTTTTATTCAACTAGTTAACACGCAATAACAACAACAATTGCAATCGCAATCATCTAAAGATAAAAATAATTCTTGGCAGCAAAATAAACCCAAATAAATCATGAACAAAACGTTACTTTGACTCAGAGTGTTCCTTTGTCTCGCCGCTTCTTGCGCAGTTCACGAGCCTAAGCAAAGAACTATGTTAACTGTAAGCAAATTGTAAACGAAAACGGCAAGAAACGGTGAAAAAGCATGCTATTGGGGGAAAATATCATACAACTAGCAAATTTACACATTTTCATCAAAAAAACCTTAAATACGAGCTAATCTAACAATTTTTTTTCGCGCATTTGGTGCCTACTGCCGTGCCCTAGGTCAAATGAGTGAAAAAAGTGTAAAAACAGAAGCAAAACCCTAAAAAACATGCAAAAGCAGCGTAGAAAGCAAAAATATTAAAATTTAGTCGCGCTGAAATGAACGTTTTCCAGTCATTTTTAGCCCGGCGCTTAAATGAACGTTTTTAGGCCTTTTTAATTTGGCGCTCAAATGATTGTTTTCCAGTCATTTTTGGCACGGCGCTCAAATGAGTGGCGCTGAAATAAGCGTGAGCCAAATCGTTGGCGCTGAAATGATTGGCGCTCAATTTTTGGCGCTCATTTGACTACCTCCCCCTTTTTGATAAAAACATCAATGATACGGTAAAAAGGCTACAAAATAATTTCTGTAAAACTTTCCAGATCTACGCTCGCGTGAAAACTCAACTTTCCCTTTTGTGTACATTTTTCCTCGTACCGCTCCTTTTTGGTTTACTTGGATTCCATTTAAATTTTGAAATGGTCAATAAAATGTTTGGGGAACGTAAGTTTAAAATCTCGGTCTATTGGGTTGGTGAATTGAAAACTGCGGGCTATTGTCATATGTGACAGTTTGAGCAGTTTCTTCAAAAGAAACCCATTTTGGTGTCAATGGGAAAGTTGTAGAGAATCAAAAATGAAGCTTATATCCAAATTTCCAGAACGATTCAAAAACTGGTTTTAAAGAAATGCGAAATTTACGAATTTTCACAAAACTTTCATTTTAAGCGAAACTACTAAGTGTATCTTTTTGGAAATTTGGCTATAAGCCTAATTTTTGATTCTCTATAACTTTTCTATTGACACCAAAATGGGTTTCTTTTGAAGAAAGTGCTCAAACTGGGACATCTCCAGTCCTCCATTCTTGAGTCACACTTGTCTCACACACAAGCCAAAATCCTACTAAAAAAGAGGAATCCGCAAATTGCCTGTAATATGGGCAGAAGTCGTCAATAATAATGGAAATTATTTGGAATGAATTGATGGTTTTATGTTGAATAAATTTTAGTTCAAAGTCCCGCAGTTTTCAATTCACCAACCCAATATATCTGAAGACTTTTAGCGAGGCTTCTCTATCTAATCACACTCGTTGCGATTATTTTATTCATCAAATTAATCCTAACCCTTTTTGCGAGAAGACCAATTGTTGGAACGCGGAAACTTCTATTCGTTTTCTTATTGTTGCCAAAAGCGACCCCACAGGTGAGAGAGTGCAAAACAGTAGTTTTATCTAGTGATGGGTTGAAATCAAACAAACTTATGCCAAAATGCCAACCATAACATATCCAGAGTGCAAACTAATCAACCGCTCATTTTTAGCAGCAGACTAGCACTAATACATTTTGACTAACATTGGTTTTCAGGCCATTCTGGGAGCTGTTTTCCTTGATCGAGCTTTCAGAGAGAATCGAGTCGATTTGGAAGAAACCGGTCATTTCTTCTTAATCGCTTCAATTTTGTCAATCGTTTTGTTGTCACCAGCCGGCATGATTAAAGTGAAAAGTCTAAAAGACAAGAAACTCGCTTACGAGAGAGCTCTACTTCATTTCAAGAATTTCAAAACAATGGAAACGATTTCAACACCGCATCTGCATAGAGAGTATTCTGATCTTGATCTCGATTATGAAGTGAGTGAAGATGATTTTCGGCTTGGCTACGTGACAAGCGCCGAAAACCCGTATGAAAGGTTGACTTTGCCACAATTTCTCTGGAAAGAATATTTAAAAAAGTGTCCTAAATTCGATCCGACTTTAAATCGCACATACGATGATGAGGAAGAAGATTTTAAACCAAGAACGAACACTTCAGAATGGGAAACATTCTCTGATGAGTTGAATTGGAGAAGTCAAAAGGGAAAATCGGGTGAGGAGAGCGAAATGGAGAAAATGCCGATGATGGACCGGTTCACTTCAAAAATATACAGTGCCATTGAAATGGATGAACAAGAACAATCAACAAGTCGAATTGAAGACCACAGAAAATCGGAAGACTTTGTAGATCATAACTCGAAAAGTTTAACCGATTATCAATACGCTATATCAATGTTGTTGAACTCGATTGAAAGAAAAATTGAAAAAAAAGTTAAATTCGATGAAAATGCACAAGTAATACCTGAAGAGAACAAGTTTTTTGTGCAAACACCAAAAAAACTGTCAGCTTTAGAAAGAGTAAGGAAAATGAGGTTTGGAAAAAGTAAAGCAAGTGAAGATTCAACAGTCGAATTGAACCCAATGACAGTATCAAAAACAACATCAACTGACAGCAAAGAAACTTTGTCAACGATTGTACGTTCATCTGAATCAAGTGTGTCACGATTTGATCCAAATCGAGAATCACTACTTTAAAAGCAGTCATTATGCTAAAGTTGTGTCCACCGATACCTTGAGATCTCAAGAATTGGAATTGTCACCATTTGCGGAAACTGATGTAGTTCAGAAATCAATACTCAACAGAAACTTGATGAAGTTGATGAAGCGTTGCGGGTTTTTTTTGGGGGATTTCCCCCTCAACTGTTTCAAATGAGGTTTAGTGAATTCACAAAGAAAAAGCAGATTCATAGAAGCAATTGCACTCTCTCTTCGATGAAGAGAGAGTGCAATTGTTTCTATGAATCTATCATTTCAAAATATTTACATTAAAATCTTGTACGCTTTGAAAATTTTCTATGAACTTATTGAACCTTTGTTTATGTATTGTTGATTATTTTGTGTGAAAAATTGAATCGACTTTTCTTTTACTGTTTGTTAAAATTTTTTTGTTTATTCTGTACTTTATACTTCTATGAATCTATCATTTTAAAATATTTACATTAAAATCATTTTTCTATTGCTTTCTTCTGTACTTTATGCTCTGAAATATGGGTGTTAGCGCAATTTTTCGAAGGTCCTAGGGGCCAAAAATTGAATAAACGCTAAAAAGCTATCACTTTTTTTATCACCGACGAAGTAACTTCTTCGATATAACAATGATCCCAAGCCTCATAGAAAAGACTTTCTTTAAATAAATTCTTTATTCAAAAATCGAGTTTCTCTATTGTAACAGATACAGAATATTGTGCTGTATTTACCAGCAGTCGGCTAGGAAAACTTTTTGGGTTTTAAGCTTTCTTCAGACATTCGATTACTGAGAGAAGCGATTTGCTTTTGTTTGGAAGTTTTAAAAGGAATCATAGTGACATTGCAGCTGCTTAGGCAATAAAGAGAAAAAAAAACATTCGTTTTGACTTCTTTTTTCTTGAAATTGAAAGCCAAAGTTGATTTTGGCCCAAGGGACCAAACATTGAACGAACACAGAATTTCAATCCTTTTGGCAAGATAAAACAACTGCTTCAACTCTAGGTTGCAGTTTTTCAAAGAAAGCTCAAATCAGCTCAAGATCTGATGAAGATTGAAAATTGAAGAGTTAAAGTAACTTGGCAGGAACTGATGAACTAAAATTACTCATGCCCAGAATAATTTAACGACTAATTAGTCCAACTCTTCCTCGAAACGTTCAGCGGATTCAAAAATGGCTTAAAGATGAGTACAATGAAAAACGCTTCTGTTTTTGTCTGTTTTCTTTTCTATGTACTCTTCTAACGTCCAAGGTGCCTTTTTTGTTGTTCAATTCAACTTTTTTCCTGGATTGACCCAGGCAACTTGCTTTACTATTCAAAATGAAACACTAAAACTGTCCGAGTATCTATTTGTTTATGTGTTCACCGATTTTTGTATAATCGCTGAAGCCATTTGCTATTCAGCCCAATTGGCGCTTTTCTCGAGTGGAGAATTCTGGGATGGGTGAGTGAACTGCTCATGTTTTGCTCGAGTACTTATTGATAGCTTAACTTTTTTCCTGGATTGACCCAAGCAGCTTGCTTTATTGCTTTATGCTTTATTCAAAATGAAACACTAAAATTGTCCGTATTTCAATTTTTATCAAATAACTAAACAAAAATCTGTAATAAATTTTTTTTTCAGTTTGATTACGGTGCTTTTGTTGCGGCGAGTATTGAGAATCAACCAAGGCAGAGTGGAAAACTTGAATTTGAGCTCGGTGGTCTTGAAAACGAAAAGCGCACTTGATTCAGCTGATTTAAAGGAAAAGTAATTATCAATTTTCTTTTAAACAATAAATTACAATTAAAAAACCCATTGCTACATTATTTTATGAAAAGTTTAGTCTCCAAAGATCACCAGAGAAAACTCGACTCAATTTTTAGCGAGTTGACCTTTTTACACTCAAAATAATGATTTCCCAGGTACACATAACGAATCGGGGGATGATTTTCGGAGAAATAAAGATAAGAAAGGCATTCAGTCAGGTACACGCAATGGGGAAGTAAGAAAGATGAAATTCTTCTATATTTATTGACTCGAAAAACAAAAATCTCCTAATTATTGGCAATTCGCAATGAATTCACTAGTTCCATCACTACTTTTTCTCTTCTTTGCACAGACTTTTCAATGCCCAATAGGAAGTGTACAGATTCCGAATGAGAACATTTGCCTTTACCCGATTGTTGACAGTGAGTTTTTGGGAAAATTCTCACTTTTTCATTTCGAATTTGATTATGAATAGTCAAGCAAATGAAAATTTCAATTCTGATAACATTTTGAGACCAATTTTATTTGAAATCACTAGTAATGGTTTACAAATTGACAAATGACAAATGACAAATTGACAAATTGACAAATTGACAAATGACAAATGACAAATGGTTACCCAGTTAGAATAGTGTACAACTTTTAAGCCATTTATCGGTAAAATACACTTGTTTTTAAAGTGAGACAAAGTCCGATTTTGCGAAATTAACTTCATTTTTCATGAAAATAGTAAGTGGAAAATTTGTTAGATGTTTTTGTTTCCAATTTTATTTTGAATCCATGCTTTCAAAAGGTGTTTGCTCAGTTAAAATGATGTAAAATTTTTAAGTCTCAAAATCTGCCTCTTTCCAGCAAAAGCCTACAACGATGCCAATCGCAAATGTGCCGTTTACGGAGGAATCCCGGCGAAAGTGCAAAATGTTTTTGAGAACGCTTTCGTTGGTGCAATGATGACAGACAGTTTTGTTCAATGATTTAAACAATGAAAAAATTGGGCCTAGATTTGATTGGAAATCCGACTTACATCGGAGTGACACGAAATGGGAATAATACGTGGACTTATGCTGATGGAACGCCGCTTACATTTCAGAATTGGGCACCAAGTAAGTCTTTTCATAAAAACTAGTCGTAAAGTTGGAGAATTCAAGATTTTATTGAACATTCACTTGGAAAATTGATGAAACAGCTCATACAAGCTTTATCTTTCGTTCGATTTTGTTAGATTTAGAAAGTAGAACTTTTGTAGCATAAAACAATCCTAAAAATGCTCATGTTTGCAAAAAAATCATGAATTAGATAATCCTTATTTAGCTTTAAGTGGAAAATAAGCCAAGATTTGACCAAATATCATTTTCAGATGAGCCAAGCACTGCCGGTAACTGTACAACAATCGATTCCAATGGGAAATGGGCAGCCAGCGATTGTGTCAAAGAACGAGCTTTCTTCTGCACTGTCGACCAAAATAGTTGGCATTCTTTTTTGAGAATAATTCATTTGATTCAGATTTTCCTTGCCCGAATGATTGGATTTATCAAAAAAAGACTGGATATTGTTATTATTTTCAGGTAGAAATCAATCAAAATCCGTCAATCAAACAAACAAATCACTTTTTTCAGGACTTCACCTTCTATGACAGAATCCATTGGCAACTCTACAACTGGTCGATTTCTGAGATAAATTGTCAAAAAATGAACTCACATCTCGTTTCGATCCACTCAGATGATGAGAATAATTTCATTTACGGTTAGTGAAGCTTTGATGAAGTGAAGCTTTGATTTTCAGACTCAAAAAAGCGGATTTGTATCAATGCTTTGATTTGATTTGGAAATGCTTCAAGTTTCAAAGTTCAGTTCAAAGTGCTTCAAGTTTTTATCGTAGCTCAGAGAATTAAAAAATTAACGTCCTGACAGTGATCATCTTAAACAGAAAAGGAACCAAAAGTTAAACTTACAAACGAAACTTTTCCAGACCAAAAGTTAAACTTACAAACGAAACTTTTCCAGACCAAAAGTTAAACTTACAAACGAAACTTTTCCAGACCAAAAGTTAAACTTACAAACGAAACTTTTCCAGACCAAAAGTTAAACTTACAAGCTTTTCTAGATCTAATCTCCTCAAATGTTGTCTACGATTATTACGCGGCTCCAAACAGTGAGCCATGTTACTTCCAATATGCTTGGATTGGTTATTTCGGAAATGGAACACTTGGAACCGGGCAATGGAGTGATGGATCGAAAGTCGATTATAATGGAGGAGCTGCGATCACGGAGAACTTTTATTGGGCGGTGGGGTTTTTGAAGAAGTTCAAATCAGCTAAATCAGTTGTTAGTTAAAATTTCAAAATATTATCTTCTCATTTGATAATGTCTTTATAAAGTTAATGAATTTTTTTCCAGATGGCCAATGATGATTCGTGCGAGAGGAAGCTCTGGGACAATGGCCCAGATGAGCCGATCAGTTCACGATATGTATGCAAAATGGCACCAAATAAGAAATAACGAGCTTGAAAAAAGAAAATAAATATAAACATTGGCAAACAAAAGTGTTGAGTTGATATTTTTGACATGAAAGCGTTGGATTTGAACATTAAAATGCAGATTTCCATTGAAAAAGAAGCGACAACCGTTCTTACAACTTTCCTTTGAAAGTTTTTTCGTTAAATAGTTATTCATTATCATTTTCCATACATTTCTCTTTGGAAAACCAATAATCGATCATTGATTTTTTGATGAAAAACCAATATAAAAGCAACGAAAGAAGGAAAATGCTTTATAGGAAAGCTGAAGATGCTTCTTCTTGTGCTTCTCAGTTTGATACCCATTGCGGTTTACGGTCAAAGTAATAAATTGCATACTGTTAAAGTTTTCTGTTCTACTCCACTGGAGTTCTTCCAATTGTTGGATGAAAATAAAGACTTGAATGCACTAAATTGCACTAAATATAACTACGAAATTGCATTATTTAAAGTCCAATTGAAACTTACTAAAATTGACATTTTCGAGATGAAAAAGCACAAAAGATCTACTATAAATGTACATCAAATTTTGATTTAAAAGAAGCAGAAAGTGTTCCCGCAACCCTTATTCAGAAGTTATTACCATTTTTCACACATTTTTCTTTTGTAGAACCAATATTGATCAGTGATTTTTAAACCAATAATCAATATAAACAGCTCTAAAAGGAATGATTTTTACCGGAAATCTGAAGACGCTTTTCCACTGCTCACTTTGCTAATACCCATTGCTGTTTTTGACCCAAGATATGAATGATCTATTGGTATTTTCTATTGAGTTTAGTGACGGGCTGATGTGAGCATTGTATATCAAAATCCGAAAGAAAACAAATGACGAGTTTTGCTATCAAACTACTTTCTATATTCTTGCCTTCAACTATATTTCATACCAGTTATTGCGCGTTTAAAATTAAAATTGACCTATTAAGAAATGAAATTTACGATCGATTGTAGACTCTTAAAATCTCTTAATGTTTTTCATTGTCAACTGCTGGGTCAAAGATTTCAACCGGCAATTCACGGGATTTCATCAGGACAGCATTAACAACCGCAGAGATTGCATGAGTAATGCCCATCCAGCGGGTGTTTTTTTCGTTCACAAATTCCTTTCACCAGTTGAGGCCTTATGAACTTTGCAATAAAGCCCGGCCGGGCATTTGATCTCACTTCCACATGGAATTTGTGAACGAAGGAAACACCCGCTGGATGGGCATTACTCAAGCAATCTCTGCGGTTGTCAACGCTGTCCTGATGAAATCCCCGTGAATTGCCAGTTGAAATCTTTGACTTAGCAGTTGACAATGAAAACATTAAGAGATTGTAGGAATCTACCATCGTAGTAATGTGTAAACCTGAAAAGTTTCAGATTGCCTTGTTAATTTGAGTCAACAAACAATTTTCTGAGTTAGAATAGCCATTTGCTGCTACCAAACACAGTGACAGGAGAACAAAGAAGAGCACACATTTCTTTCGAAGAGAAGAAATTGATTGTTTTTGAATGAGAGCCGAGAGTTTGTGGTTGATGTTTTTTGAACTTCCAACAATTACAATTTTTATCGAATAAATATACAATCACCCGTTCTTAAATCACATGACTTTTAAGAAATAACACTCAAATTAGATCTCAGAAGTGACAGCTGTGGTTTTTCGGGGAGAATTGTTGGGAGATGCCTGAAGAGCTTGAGTGAGAGATGGCCTCTTTACAGTGACAACAGTTCTCGGTTGGAGTGGAGAGGAAAGGGGAGATGCTTGAAGGGAAGTGGGACGATCCTGGAATAGTTGAGACTTATAATCTTTTAAATATACATTAAAGTATTTAACTTCATGCTAATCAATGGATTAGACAGGTGAAGGAGTTTTATAATACAGGATGTCTCAAAAGTTCCTATACTTTTTCCGTAGGCAGTTTTTTGACTTGAAAAACACGTGAATTTTGGAAAACTAACGCCGGATTCTAAAATTACAGGTCTTTTTACCCTAATATGCTCATTTTTTATAAAAAGATTTCAACTCTCAACAACTTTTTGACTAGGATTTTTTACATTCAGGTCTGGTCGCTGAAGATTTTTGCAAAAGTTGACTTAAACTTTACAAAATGAGATTTTCTCCAAAAACTGTTGTTACCATTTGATAGAACTAAGTTTTTTTTTCTTAAAAACAATCCACAAACAAACTTTATATCTCAAAAACGAAAGATTTTCAAGCGATTCTACGGAGAGCACCCAAATCTCAAAAAACACAAAAAAACTCCGTGACGATCTCTCATCAAAAAGTTGTTTAAAGTTGCAACTTTTGGCAAAAAAGGATAGTAATTGTAAAAATACTTGGATTTTCATAATCCGGTGTTAGTTTTTTTAAAAGTAGCCTGTTTTCCGAGTCAAACTAGCCGCTTACAAAAAGTAAAAGAACTTTTGAGAGCACATAGTGTTAGACTCACCCGCAGTGATGACAAAACAGTGGGTCTTCGAATGATCGGTTCACTTTCTAGCTTCAATTTTTCCAATGGTGGAAGAGTTGAGGGAAGTGGTGGTAGAAGAGGAGAACTGTGAGAACCGAGAGATGTTGGAGTGGGCAGAGATGGGGCAAGGGACGGGATTGACACCTCGGTTTCTTTCTAAAAGTCAAGAGGTTTTAGCTATCGATAAATTTAGCTGAAGGCCGGTTTTTTACTTACTTCATATCTTGGAGTCGGTGACGAAGATTGTGGGGTGAAATTTCGATCCGTTGAGCTTCTTCGCGATGAAAATCCCCTCGGTGGCTCTAATGGAGACAAATTCTGCGGAGATCCATGAAACGATGGTGGATTTGAAGAGATCGCTGTAGAGCATCGTTCGAGAAATTCCTGAAAGCAGTTTTCTCGATTGAAGATCTCGCTTTTCCCACCTCGAAATGCCTTTGAAATCCTTGATGAAACTCTTTCTGTATTCTTTGTAATTTCTCGATCACCGCTCCTCCTCTTCCCTCAATTTCCTCATTCGAACATTTTGCAACATCGCAAATTTCATCGAATTTGATGCGAACATTCTCGAGAAGAACCTGGGATTTAGAAATAAATCTAATAGTAAAAGCTTAGAATTCTTTTGGTTAAAAGATGTTCACCTCATCAAACAGTCCATTTGTAATTGTGGTTGTCGTCTCTTTGATCGTTTGAATGCTCGAATTCGCCTTTTCCAACCATTTTCCTTTCATCTCATCCACCAATTTTGATCGTTCTCTGAAAATTTCGAAAGTTAATTGCACGAATTTGAAATAATTACCGTAATTTGAGCACTTCTTCGTAGTCGTGCCCTTTATGATAATAAAGTAGACAAGATGCGCAAAACGAGAAACGCCCAAAGCGCTCTTGTTGGCTCATCTAGAAACAAATTTTCAAGTAAATCAATAGAAATTGAAAAATTAGCTTAGAATTTGCATTTAAAACGAATCCTTTAACCTCTTTTTGTAGACTTTCTGCATTGCTGTCATTTGGATCTTCTTCAAAACTTGACGCATTCAAATTTCCGACATAAACCATCGATTCACGGTTGAGTTTCTGGAGAATATTATTTTAGTTTCAAACTCTATTTTAATTTTGACTTACCGTACTCCCGTGTCTCAAACACGTCAAACACGTCCACATTTTCGTCTCTTCACATTTCTCCCGACACTCTCCGCAACGAATTCCTCGATTCCGGACCTCGACAAGACGGCTGAGGGTTAGAATTGCATCTAAATTTGCAGAATTAGTTCTAATACTTATATTTTAGATTATATTTCATTTATTAACCATTTCCACTCACCTTTTAACCCATAATTCACTGGCAATCCACCAGCTGGGATCTTTGTGAGCTTTCGACAAGCCGGACACGCAACGGTCTCGCTTTTCGCTGAAGAAAAAAACAGTTAAATCTCGAATTTCTATGAAAATCTATGCAATTTTCTGAATTTTATGAAGTAATTCTCCAAACAACTCACCAACAAGTCGCATCTGTTCCACGCAAGCCCAACACAAGGAATGGCCACAAGAGAGTGTCCGAGCGTCATCGTATGTATCCAAACAAATCGGGCAAATCAGATCAGATAAAGGTTCTCTAAATTTAAAAAATATATAACTTGTTAGATTTTTTTATTTAAAAACCTGAAATTTGAAGAGTTTTGTCCATTTTCGGTGCTATGCGATTCCAAAGGTAGCCAATCTTCCGCCGCCGCCTCGGCCGCCACTCGATTCGCGTTTGTCTAAAGAAAAAAATTACATTTTTAAACTAGTTAACTAAATATTTAACTAACAATCTTTTTTTTTGCTTTTTTTGATGAACTTTATCAACTTACCAACGCTTGATCGAGCTTCACTTTCAGTATGCAAGCCTCTCTTGGTTGAAGATCACAATGCACGTATCCCATCCCATCTAAACCGATTCGAAAAGAAATATTCGATGCGCAATCCGGGAGATCCTGTTGACAAGGAAGTCTAATATACAGAGAAATTACGAAAATCTCAAATTTTTCTCTTACTTTGTCCAACTAGCTGTACTCGGATCCAAATGCCAGAGGAAAACCCGACGTATCGTTTGCACTTCCGGCTCTTCTTGGCTCACAATCTGAAGATTTTTATGAAAATGCTATTTTCCTTACAAAACCTTTTCCAATAGCGCAAAATACCCGGCTTCCGTTGTCCAGGCGTTGCACCATTGAGCTGAAAATTTTAGATTACCACAATAAAACTTGATAAAGTTTTAGGGTGCCACAATTAATGGACTAACAAGGGAAGATCATCTGGAGCGGTCAGTTGACCGCAGAAAGAGCACTTCTTGAAAAAAAGCAAAAGAATAACCCCAAGTGGGGCTCGAACTTGTGAGCTCTGAAAATGAACGCTGTACCACTCGACCATGGCTGCCCCGAACCCAAATGACCACATTTTCAAAGCTCTAACAAAACTTTAGACGCTTATAACTCCTGGCAGATTGTCATTTAACGGAATATATATTCGGAATCAGCATCAAGTTCTGCGTCGAATGGTATGGGTTGCATAGCATTTGGCCGGCTTAGCCAGTTGACTTTTTCTTGTAAGTACAACAAGGGAAGGTCAACTGGTTGAGCCGGGCAAATGCTATGCGTCTAAGTGCGACCAAGTCCAGACTAAATTTCCCCTCAAAATTTCTACCTTTCTTGGCCGGAGTGAGATCATTCAATGATGGATTGATAGCCCGTGCATCCCAGAGTGTTTCTGTTGATTCCAAACTCCTAGAAGCCAAAATGTTCGGGCTTCTAGTGGTGCAGAGAACATGAAGCTTCTAGGAACAAAGTAGTAATGCTGTTGTAAACTTTAGCAAATCATGTTTTGACTAGCTTACTCGATTCGTGATGAATGGCAATTCCCATTGTCCCATTGGGAGCATTCCCTGTTTCGTGGTGACTCTCATTGTTGTCGTGTCGAGAATGCAACAGACAAAGTGTAACGGATTTTGGTTTTCATCTCCATCTATTGAGTGAGCTCGGGAGAATCGTTCATAAAAGATCATCTGGAAAGCTTAGTAGTACTAAACAGCTGTCCAACAAGGCCAAGCCTGCACTGTACAACTTTGCCAAGCCAATATAATGGTCTAGAGTCTAGATCTAAGTTTAGAACTACTTGGGTTTTGTTGTAAAGGAATGCTTAAGTCAATTTTGCAGCTATTTTATCCTTAAAGTTACCTGGATTTCATTCGAGCATTTCTGCACTGAATATGCCAATCGATCATGTGTAATCGCTGAAGTATTCAACATCGATGTCTGCCTTTTGATCAACAACTCCCCAGCGATCAGAAAATGAATCAAGCAAAAAACCTAAACGAAAAGTATTTTAGATTTCAAATTGTATTCAACCTTTTTATGCTTATTGTAGAACAACATCGACAAATAGACTTCATTTGAGTATTTAAAGTTGAATAGAGTGTAGCATAACCAGCGACGGTGCTTGAAATCGTGATCTTCCCTGAAAAAGGGTTATCAAATAAATTTCGTCTTAAATTTCCATTTCCATTGAAACAGACAATGTGATAAACATCAAAAATCATTTCGTATAACATATTTGCTTAGTAATTTGATTGCCTTATCTTGATTACTGACCATTTCAGTGCTTTCCTGATTCCATTTCTCAAATCGACTGAATAGACCACATCAGGCTGAGGATCGTGAAAATAAGCAGTTCGTCCATCCTCTGGAATTAAAAGGTTTCATTTAATTTCATAGCTTTCTTGATTTCAAGTTTTCTTCCACCAACCAGCGATTGTGAAAGCATTTATTGATTGAAAAACTCCAGGCATCGGGAGACGATCTAATTCTCCCGGATTCATCGCTGACGATGAGGGACAAGAGGCCAGCTTTTCAGCTTTTCCAGGGGTTTCTGAAATCATAATTTTTTAGAAGATTAGTAGAATTGCAAACGAATTATTCAATTGCACAGTAAACTACTAAGTAAATCCAAAAACTAGAGAGAAAAAGAAATGAGCAACAATAAGATTGACAGTATTTGGGAGTTCTAAACATTTTTGCAGCAAACTTGTAGACTTAAAAATATTCTTTCCATTGAAATCATTGTACTAACTATTGACAAATTCGATTCCAAGACCGATTTCTCACCCAAGAAACCAAAAAAAGCTTGCAAAATATTGCAAAATATTTACCCAAAAATGACTAATGCTCTTTGATCTTAAAAAAACTAATCAAACTTTGGTAAACATTAGCCAAAAAGTAAAATTTACTATCGCAAAAAAGCTGTTTGTTCGGAAAAAGTAAGCCGGTTTCAGCAAAAAGGGGGAAGAAAAGGTGTTCAGCCTCAGCGATTACTGATAACAGGATCACGAGGGAAAAGAAAAAAATCTGAATTCTTGTCGTCTGAATACCCGAAAGTATTCAGCAATGAAATAAAAGTTATTAAAATAAAAAGAGAATTCTCGAGTCTTGTTTCCCCTTGTTGTCTCCTTTTCAACTCACTCAAAACGACAAAACTTTCACTCGTTGCCTCGCATAAAATTCTTTTTACTGCTCAAAAGTCAATGTCAAAAAGAGATTGAAATCTTTTTAAGTTCAAGAGGAAATTTGTTGTTATCAAGATTTTTGGAAAACAAATTATGAATCAAATGTTTTTCAGCGATTTCGGACTTGTCTAGAATTGAAATGACAATTCTTTCAATAGAAGGTCAATCACTAAAAGTTATCACTGATTTAATGATATCAAGAAAAGATTCCAAAACCCCCGTTGTTTGGCGAACGCGTTTTAAATTGTTTACATTGCAAATTGCAAATAAAAAAGCTTTCTAAAAGGGTAAAAATGCAAAAAAATTAAGTCTGAACCAGTTTTACAATAGGCCTAAAACAAAAGGATTGGATTTTCAGATGAATTTTCACCTTATAAATGTAGATTTTCACTAAAAAATGTAAGCTGAGAAGAAAAACCTTGAATTACACCTTTTTAATAGTAATTTCAATAAAGAATGACTAGATTCTTCAAAAATTAAATATTAATGAGTATAAAACGAATAATTCAATCTTTATGAATAAATTGAAAGCTTCATTTCGCAAAAGCAACACTTTACGATAGTTGTATAAGTTTTTTTTTGTGAGCAAAGGCTTTAAGTGACAAAAAGGATTGGACAAAAAGGATTGGAAAAGTAAAAGGGATTGGGGAATGTTGGGGTGAATGCCAAATAACAGAAATGACTATAGAAAGGGTGGAAAAGATAAGGGGAAAATCGAAAAGGAATAGGGAAATGTGAAGGGGAAGAAAGGGGAACGATCGATTCATCCATAAATCGAATCGGTCAAGAGAAAGGGTTTGGAAAAAAAGGGGGAGATGACCACTTCAGCGTGTACAAATGTTTAGGGAAACCCAATCGATCAAAACTCTTTACTATTAGTTCATTTTTGTTTCTAAAATTCAATGAATAAGAAGGTTCAATTATGGGAAATACACTCAAATATGGGATCGACTTTTGATTTTCGCTAAAATCGCCAAGATCAAAAGTCGATGAGTCATAAAAGTTAAACAAAAAAAGTAAATAAAATAGCATAAGTGCAAGTAGTGTAAAACTTCAATCAACAGGATACATTGAAATTAAAAAAAATAAGTGAAACAAAGTCGAAAAATTAATACAAAAGCCCGGACTTCGCAATGAACATTGAAATTCAAAAAAATAAGTGAAAGAACCGGATTCAGCCAAAATTTCAGCAAATTACCAGAACAAAACTAGCTTTAAAGCTCAAATAAAGAGTCAAGTATTGATAGAAATCGATAGTGAAATCGTTTCAAGCAAGACCACTTCCCAGGCTACTCATCCCACCCCATTCCTTTCTATGTACAGTTTTCTTTCCCTTGTCTTGTCTCCCTCAAAGTATTCACCGCGTGACGCATCTTTTCCCCGTCTTTTCCCCCTTTCTCCCATATTTTGTCCTACAAAAACTCGCGGCTTTTTATAAGAAATATGGAAAATTTCTGATTAGTCATTCTGGAATATGTTAAATGTTTGCAAACAGAGAGAAACCACTGAAATCATTTGAATACCGGATGTTGGCTGCATAGGAAGTAAAACAGGAAAGGAAGTAAAACTTGAAAGCTTGTCTAGTTCGAATAAAAAATGGAAGCAAATTGAGGATTTATTTAGCTTTGTAAGAAAGGTGTGCTTGACTGAACGATAAATTAAAATTTTGATCGAAAGCTGCTTACATTGAGAGCTATTTTCTTTGATTTTAAGTCATCAAAGGTGCTTGGCTTCTTCGTAAATTAAAAAAAAAGAAATTAAAAGTTGCAGAAGCTCTAAATAAGATAAAATGAAATGAAGGCAAGGCACGCAAGGTTGGGAAAAGAGGAGGCGGGGTTTGGAGAATCGGTGATAAGATTAGAAGTCGGCAAAATTACGTAGAGAAACTGCGATTTTGAGAGCTTGTTTCCATTGTTTTCGAATCGCTCAAGTTCTTGTAGTTCTTGAGAAATTGTAATGAATCTCTCTTTTTAGATCTTTAGATTGGAAATGGGCTTCTGGAAATTGGGAGTATAGTAATAGGAGTATTTTAGCACGTTTAACGGGTTGTGAAATTTGAAAGCAAAAATGCAGTCAAATTTAATGCAAGCTCCCATAAATTGATCTCAAAAATCTCGCATAATGGCGCCGAAAGTAGTCAAAAATTAGCTCAATCACTCACCACTCCTTTCCCTTTACATAGAAATTTTTCTTTTACTTTGTAGATGATCTAAAAAAGAAGATATTCAGCTGTCAATTTGTAAACTATCAGCAAAAACAGTATCGCTGTGTTAATAATTCAGTTCTATTCCAGTTCCAGTAAAAAAAAAAACAATGAAAATTGATTATTGTGCAGGTGAGTCGATGGTTAAAGGGAATGGGGTGCCTATTTGGGGAAATGGACAGCCACACCATCCCCACCTTTGCCCTTATAGTCAGTCTGTGTACCCCTTTCCTCCCCATCCATCCGATGTTTCTTTCTGTGCACCCTAACCTTCCTCTCACTGTTCCCTTGCCAATACCCCTAACATTCCCCTTCTCTTTCCCTTCTATACATGACAGTCCCTTTCCCGTCATCCTTTTTCCATCTCATATATTCTCATAGGTGTGGTCAGCGAAAACAACCCCTTTCCCGTTCTTTTCCATCTTTCTGCATCTTCTTTTGCAAACAAGACAACCAGCTGGGTTGGATTGAGAAAATATGGGAAATTGCATATGTAGAAAGTCGCGATGGTTAAGTCTAAGTAAAATGTGAAGGATTTGCAGCAAAGTGATCACTCGCGAAACTTCAAGACGTTTAGTTATATGTATATTTCCAGATTCATTTATATTATGTTAATAATTGGCTTAGGCTTATCTTGTCAATTGACTGTCAACAATTTGGCAAGAAGACGTTTGTACTAATGATCTTTTTAAATAGGACCCATTTTCAAGCAATTCCTTCAAATTTAACTTTCAGTTTTGCTCTATGCTGTATTTTTTACGAACTTTGCTTAATCCTAACACCAATAAGTTAGGTGTAAGTTTTCAAAAGTCAGAGGAAGATAAGATTCGAACAGGAAAATTTTTGAAGTTTCTGATTGTTTTGTCTTCGAAATGCCCATTACAACAAAATGCTCAAAAAATTTTTCGTTTTGAACGTTTTTCTTTTGTGCGATGGAGGAAAGCAAAATGTTTTTGACGGGGTAAACTGTCACACGAGATATCTTTTCTGTGATCCCCTCGATCGTTTCATCAGTTGACCGATGGATGGCGAAGATTTGGCTGATTGGAGTACGGACACAGTAGAAGGTAATGATAGTCTGAGTCCGTCTAGAGTTTTGAGCTTTGAGACAGTCACTGATGCACTAAATATCATTATCCAATGCATCCAGAGGGAGAAAAGCCTATGTTTAAACCCTGATCTGATCCCAGCTTTGATGATTTTTTAACTTTTAATATTCCTTTTAATAAAGATCCTTTACAAATAAAGAGTAAAAACCGATTTTTCATCATTTTTCAATCATTTTGTTCTAGGCGCTGGTTAAAGCTAAAAATATGTGTTATATCTCAAAAAATCACCCATTTTCTCTACTTTAATTTGATACCTAAGCGCGCATAAACAAATGTTTGGGTGCCGAGATATGAGAGGTTTTTTGAGTGTAAACTTAGACTACGCGACGCTCCTATGTATAGAGCTTCTATTAGAGTATTTACGGTATGCTATTTTTCTAAATACCATATTTTGGAACCTCAAAAAATGTTTTCCAAAAGTTTCGCAAAAAATCAAAAAAGTTTGGCTGGAAGCGGAATTGAACCCGCGAGCAAAAGTGGCATAGTTTCGCAGACTAGCGGACTATCCCCTAGGCTACCGTCGTTCAGCTTTCCCCATTTGGCACCCCTTTATACCCTTAGGTTTGCCGAAATTATCCGAAACTTTACACGAATTTTTCTCAAAAACTAGCTTTTACTAGGAAAAAATTTAAAAAATATATGTTTCTTAGAATTCGACGGCGCGTTTTGTAGCTAGGTTCGGTTTCGAAAATCGGTGGTAATTTAAAAAAGTTCCCTAGTTAGACTACGCGATAGGTGGGCTTCTATTAGAGTATTTACGATAACTTCAATTGCAGTTCGATTGAAAATGGAGTGGCTTCAACTCAGCAATTGGAATGGCGGTGAGGGTATTGGTGAGTCTAGTGAGTGAACGATATGTGTCAACAATGCCCGAAGAAACGACAACATTTTGTAATGATTTCACGGTAAAAAGAAAGAGCGACCACGAAGAAAGCGACAAATGCAACAAAAATGGCTACAGGAGAAGTGACAGTAATGACTGTGGTAACGAGCTCGGGAAAAGATTTCGGAGATCCAGAAAACTCTTTCGGAATGGCCGTCCGAGTGAGTGTGAGTCGATTGAGCGAACGAGTTTTGACAACAAGTCCCGTAGAAACGACAACAACAGTATTTTAGCACGTTTAACGGGTTGTGAAATTTGAAGGCAAAAATGTAGTCAAATTTAATGCAAGATCCCATAAATTGATCTCAAAAATCTCGCATAATGGCGCCGAAAGTAGTAAAAATTGGCTCAATCACTCACCACTCCTTTCCCTTTACATAGAAATTTTTCTTTTACTTTGTAGATGATCTAAAAAAGAAGATATTCAGCTGTCAATTTGTAAACTATCAGTAAAAACAGTATCGCTGTGTTAATAATTCAGTTCTATTCCAGTTCCAGTAAAAAAAAAACAATGGAGATTGATTATTGAGCAGGTGAGTCGATGGTCAAAGGGAATGGGATGCCTATTTGGGGAAATGGACAGCCACACCATCCCCCTTATAGTGACAACAACGACTGCAGTAACGAGCACGAGAAAAAATTCCAGTGATCCAGAAAACACAACAAATTCTGGACCGAGAATTCATGGTTTGGCCCCGTTTGTAGAAATTGTCGCTTCTTTCATGCTTTCTGTGTTCGTTCTGTGAAAATTCTAAACATTTTCAGCTTTTTATGAATCTTTACAATCCTAGTCTTTTCCAAGTAGTTTTACGTTTTACGTTACGCTGAATTCTCCTTCTACCATTAAAATGGGCACAGGTTATAAATTTTCAAATAAGTACAAGTTTTTTATTCGAATATTTACAAAATAAAGCGAACAAGTAATTGTTTCATATTAAAGTTTTTATTCCAAACAATGTTAGAATTTAAAGAAGAATGAAAGACAAGAAAGGACTAAGAATGTACAAAGATCTCTATTAATACTCATCGTGATGGAGCAATTGCCACTTGAGCATTCACGTAGTCGTAAACGGTGTAGAATTTTCGCATAAACGCGTCCCCGAGAATCCAATTTGCTCCGTAGCCGGCGAAAGCTGAGTTTTCCGAGGAAGCATAGACCATCAGATTACAGGAAGAATCCTGAAATTAGACTTTTATCTTTTGAGTATTCAAGACTGAACCAGACCAAGCAAGGCAAAGTCAAAAGCTAGGCCAAGACTTGGCTTAAGTAACCTCTAGACCAGATCTGACCTAATCTGGTTTAAAGCCCTAGAATTGAACCTTCAAGATCGATTTAAAGCCTAAAACAGTTTACAATCAAAAAGAAAGAAAACTTAAAACTTTATCTTGATTTTTCAATGAAATATCGTGATACAAACTGCTCACCAAATAGTATTTCCCTTCAAGATTGAAAGCAACTCCGTTTAGATTGAATGTCAGTGTCGGGCAAGAGCACGCATTTAAATTACAAGCGGCTTGAATCTGTAAGAAAATAATTTTAAGACATGCACAATTTGAAACCTTTGAAACAAGGGTTCCAGGCAAGTAGATTCCGGTTGTTCCAGTGTCAAGAATGATAGCACCGACGGTTGACCATTTCTGAATGAAATTTTGAAACTGTGGCTCGGATACTACTAATCATTATAAAAATTCACTAGCTTTTTGATTGGAATTTCTCATTATATCCCTACCACAGCTCCTCCAAAGACAACTTGTTTCAACGCCACTGTCCAATAATAACTCGTCTGATAGATGTTCAGCCAATGGAGTGGTGCCTGGAATTGTGGATTTGTGAGTGTTTACGAAAACTTTGAGATGATTTTACAATTCACTAACCACATAATGTGCTGGATCCTTTCCACAGATTGTCAGCTCACTTCCCGCTCCCGTGTTCGTCATATAAAAGGCGAAACTTTTGTCCGTGCAAGCGGCCACCTGAAGGATAGTTTTATAGGCTTTTATCTTTTCTATCTTATAGTTTGATAAACATTTATAGACTCACAATTGATTTCATCGCTGAGTTGGCCATATTTCCTTGTCCATACGCTAAACCCATAAGACCATCGCTGTCGGGGTTTCCGGCCGAATTCTGATAATGCAAAGGATACTTTATTCTAACTAACTTTTGGTTTGGCTCCTTTTCGTTACAAATTTGGTTCCTTTTCGTTACGGATTTGGTTTCTTTTCTCCAAAGATTTGGCTCCTTTTCGTTACAGATTTGGTTCCTTTTCTCTCCAGATTCAGTTCCTTTTCTCCAAAGATTTGGTTCCTTTTCTCTACAGATTTGGTTCCCTTTCTCTACAGATTTGGTTCCTTTACTATAAATCCCAATATTTAAATTCCTATATTATCCCAGAAAACGTTATTAGATGTGATTTGTTAAACAGATTGCTAAATAGATTGCATTTGGCTGTTTCAAAGGACAAGTATCGATTTCGAGGGCACGAAGTGGACTTTTCTGTTTTTTAATATACTATATTTAATAGATTTAATAGACTAATATTTAATTTAATATTTAATAATATTATATATTATAAGTATTTCAACAAAGCAAACACTACTAACCTGGAAAGACGAATCTGTAAACGATGCACACATCATTTTCTGGTTACTCGCTGAGCAATGAGCTGTTCCGGGTAACTGCAAAATAAAATTGTATGAAACATTTCACTTTACTCACGCAAACTCGATCGAACATCATTTATCCATTAACGTATCCACTTCCATAGGAAACAGAGTACGCGTTTGTTGTTAATTGATTCGTTGACGAGGCTCCGGGAGCAAACTGCAAACAAGTGAAACTTTGGATTTGTTAAACTAACCTTGTGAGTGTGCGAATTGCAATAGTTCGTTCCGTGTCCTCCACCAAGAGTGCTGCCTCTTGCACAGTTGCATGACATCCACAATAAATCGGAGCCAGTATCGAAATCGATTGAGATCGTTTGGCCCGGAGTTCCAACAATGACATTTCCTTGATAGTAGATCTAGAAAAGTGAGTGTTAGACGTAGTTTCAGATATTTGCTGAATATTTATTGCATTGAATTGAATTGTTCTTTGCTTTTTGACTAAGAATTCAGTCTTTTTCAATTATATAATCTCTAGACAAGTCTATAAACGTAAATTTTATTCTTTTAAGAAATTTTTTTAGTTGTAATAACTTATAACCTATAGTAAAGTGCCCAATTCACCTGATTTTCATTGATAAGTCCCTCATTCCATCCACCAGCCGTTGCCGTCAGCAAACGAGAGCGATTAGCCTTGTGACGAGTGATTGGCACTCTAGAAAAAAGAAAAAAAAATGGTTATTACAGCTAGTTCAAGCTTTTTCACCCTACTGCCTAAAATCTTTACTTTTGAAGCTTTTGCTTTAAAAGTAAGCTTCAAAAGTAAGCTTCAAAAGTAAGCTTCAAAAGTAAAGCTTTGGAACTAAAGAATCTTAGACAACCTCAAGAGTGCATCGACAAAGCCGAATAGTGCTAAAAAAATGAGAAGATTTGCTGAAAACTCCATTTCGAATGGATTGATTTTCATGATTCTGCTTTTATATGACTCACTGCTTGACTCAATTTTCATTTCTCAACTTCAGAAATTATTCACATCCGCTTATCGCTCGTTTTTTTGAGTTCAAGAGTTTTCCTGCTTTGTCCCGTTTCGATACTCGACTTCCCGATTTTCAGGTTCAATCCGATTATAGTGCTGGTAACCCCGATAACCGTAACTTTTTTTTAATAGAATGATATGTTTCAATACTTTTTTACATCGTTTTTTTAGGGAACACAAGTTCAAACTAACTGAATAACTTCAAAAATTATTCACAGCCGATTAACTTGTCACCCGTTCTCTGTTTATTTGATTCTTTCTTTTTGTTTCATTGAATTTTAAAACAAAAAAATGTAAACGTATTCAAATGATCAAAATTTTATTTCTATCAAAGTCTCTAAAGCAATTTTTGAGCGATTTGAATTGGAAATTTCTTCAATTCAAATTGTAAAATTCATCACTGAGCTTGAGTGCTATTTACTTAAAACAACCGTTAAAGTAAAATTTGAAAATCTCTATACTGTTTACGGTTTCTTGGATAGATATGAGCTACTAATATGAGCTACTAGTGCTGAACTAATGTTATTCAATCAGGCGACGGGTTTGACAGGCGTCCTTTTCTGACAACTTCTCAAGCCGAGGCAAAATTTTAACACTGATGTTTATCTACGTCATATGCAAAAAGTGGAACAAAAAGTCGGAAGGTTGCTCTATAGAAACAAATGGAACGACCCCGTTTTTCGTTCTTCAGGATGGTGCAAGCTCCCACAAATTCGAAAGATTGATCGATTTTGTTATGAACAACCTACACTGGAACCTGCTTCCTCATGCACTATATTCTCTAGACATTGTTTGTTCTGACTTCTGACTTGTTCTTGTCGCTAAAAGATTTCTGACGTGGCGAAAAGTTCAAAGATGAAAGCGATTCGTCACTGAGCTTAAGTAGTGTTTACTTAAAACAACCGTTGAAGTAAAATTTTAAAACTTCTATACTGTTTACGGTTTTTTGGATAGAGTTCTTGAGCAAAAAAGTTGTGAGGGAATCGAGCCATCAATCCAATAAACTTAGAAGGCGGCAAAAGGCAATTTCAGTTATCCTTTTGATGAAGGAGTCGAAAATGTGACGTTTCATTACACAGCAACGACTGGTTTATCGGTAAGAAATGCTCTTTCTCGCCGCAACTTTCATATTTTTGATCAAATTGTGCAGCGACTAAGTGATAAATTGTCACTTTACATACAAATTTAAGCCAAGACTTCAGTTTGCCTGGAAGGGTGACGGTGAACATATCGGTGAGGGATTTTCGTGTTCACGCTTCACTGCATGTTGATGTGACAACCGAAGCACCGACAACAGGAACGACAACAGTCCAGGTGATCCAAATGGTTCTATAAAACTCGTTTAACTGAAGTGTTTAGCCGAAAGCCAAAAGATTTTGCTGAGTTTTGACCTTGTGCAAGTTAAATCTGGGTTTACCGGTTAGATCATAAATCTTTAGGAAGTTTTTTTCGACAACAATGACTGAGGAATTCACAGAGAGCTCCACCATAACTTGGGATTCAACCACGACTGACAATGATTTGGAAAAAACAACAAAAACTGGAATCATCAATCCCCCATTTCGCTTTATCTTTGTTTTTATCTACCTGTTGATCTGAAAACTTGCTCAAGTTTGCTCAAAGTTTGAAAAAGTTTCAAATTTTCGTGGTTTCAGATGATTTTCAGGTTCTCTATTCAATAAATTCAAGTAAACCGTTTATGTGGATTTTAAAAATCACAAGGAAAACATTTGAAAAACAAAACGATATCCTCATATTTTGTAAAGAAAAAGAGACAAAGAATTTCGTAAGAATCATTGAATTTTTTTTGGAAAAACAACTTGTCAACACAAATTTTGAGTTTTTAATTGCATGAGAAATGATATTAGGAAAATTTAGAATCACTTTCCGTCAATCACTTTATTTCTTTCCTTGGAGAATTTACTATTCTAAATTTGAATTGACTAGTTATTCATTAGAGTAATCCGTTTTCTAAAAGGCTTTGTTTTAGGAAATATCATAGTCAAACTCTCACTACGAGTTTTATTGAAGTGCTTGCGAAAGCGTTCAAATTTTCGTGGTTTCAGATGATTTTCATGTTCTCTATTCAATAAATTCAAGTAAACCGTTTGTGTGGATTTTAAAAATCACAAGGAAAACATTTGAAAAACAAAACGATATCCTCATATTTTGTAAAGAAAAAGAGACAAAGAATTTCGTAAGAATCATTGAATTTTTTTTGGAAAAACAACTTCTCAACACATTCACTTTTATCCGAAAATCCAACTTTCTTTTCGACATAATTTTTGTAGAAATTCCAAATTTTATCTGTTGATCTGTCCTTTGCTGGAGCAAAATTTGATTCAAACAAAATTCGCCTCAATTCTTGAAATTCTGCCTCGTCCGCATCATTCCACTGAAGAAAAACAGCCGCTTCAACATTTCTGCTTGGAATTCCTTTTCTCAACACAGTAAACAATGATTCTTTGAAGGATTCCCAACTCCTTGAACGATCTGATACAAATTCCAAGTTTGTCTTTGTTAAGTACTTGTAAAATTTTGACATTGGAGTGAAAAGGAAGAGATCTTTACAGTTTGCAAGTGAATCTTTTAACCATTCTCCGAAAATCTTCAGCTCTTCAGCATCAAATCCTTCTTCCGAGATACCAAAATGAAAGCTTTGTTCAACTTTTGAATGAAACTTTTCACAAATGAGATTCGCTGTAGAGAAATGGTCAACCATAAAGGTGAAACTTGAGAGATTTTTCGCTTTTGGAAGGAATTGGAAAAGATTTTGGTCATTTGAAATGAGATTTGGAATGCGAAGATGGATTTCGATCAATTTCGGTTTCAATCGGCAAAATTGATGACTGTGTTTTGAAGTGATTCGAATTTTTGAGGAATCGTTTTTCAAAAAAGTTCCATGTTTCTCTTTTATAGAGAAGCACCAAGTTTGAATTGTTAAATCTTGAATTGTTAAGGAAAGATTATCTCCAGTAACACGAATTCCTTCAATATTTTCAGGAAATGGTCCATTTTTCAAAATATAGCGTCGAAATGCTTTGTTGACTTGAAGAAATTTTACAGAATCTTCCGTGAAAGTGGCTTTTAATATCGATTCTTTTAAAGTTAAAGGTAGTAAATTGAATGGGAACATTCGAATAAAATGCAGAATTTTGTTTACGAGTAGGCCAAAACTGGCTAAAAAAGGAGGCAAAAGAAAGAAAAATCGATGAGTGCCCGGGAAAGAAGCCCCTTTGTTTTTCGAGAGACTCTAAAAACCACAGAAAAATGAGAGATTTAAAAGTTCATCAAATCATAGCAAATACGACTTTAAAAAACGAAGCTGAATAAAGTTTTCAAAATACACTGTACATTGCTGTGCATAATTACGGCAAAATTCACGTTGAATTTCTCTCATTAAAATTGATTGATGGGTTTTTTTTTTGTGAAGAAATCAAAAGTGACACTTGAACTCAAAGAAAAGAGGAATAGACATTGAATTTTGAGCTTAAAATTTCTGAGTTTAATTAAATTTTCCTTTTTGAGATGCCCAGGTGAATTTTCCTTGTTTATTTACTTACTTCTTTCGATTTGACCACTACAACTGAGAAAGCGAAGAGCCATCCGACTTTGATTTTCTTATTTTTATGAGAGATCTCATTTTTTTTTCAATTATTCATTGTTGCATTTGCTCAATATGGGTCTTTTCTCACTATCTAGGCTCAAATGTCATTTTTCAAATGCCTTCAAACGTTCAAACCCTTCAAAGTTTCTGAAAATGATTCATCCCTTTCTTTGAATTTTTTTTTATAAGATTAAGAACATTAGAAAAAGCTGTATTTTGAAATTTCAAAATAAAACGTAAAAACTCATGAATGCCGACAAGAATTTCGTTTTTCTCATTCCAGGTAAAAAGAGCGAGAAGTTTCAGAAATGAATTCTTTTCAAATTTTTACACAAACAAAAGTCTGGTACTTTTTTTCCAACCAAAATAGAATAAACGATGGAAAGAAAAGGACGAGAAAGCTTGTTGTGTTTTGAAATTGAAATAGACCATCAAATCTCAAAAATGGGAGTATCATCGGCTACGACAACTACACTTCTGCCTCAGTAAATGTGGAAGCGGGGTTGTGATCTGCGCTAAGTGCGAAGACAGATCAAATCATTATTATAATCTCAAAAATAACTCAACAAGTCTTAAACTTTTAACCTTTTTTCATCAAGTTTTAAGTTTTTAATCAAGATCAAAATTCAAAAAGAATAAAATATACTTTGAAAGAAATCCCATCAATCAAATTGATGGCCTAATTAGGCTAAATGGGCCTAACCCTATAAACGGTTAGGCCTAACCCATTCTGTGGCCATTCTGACGCATCAACTTGCTTGAAACCCATACAAATCGTTTCAAAGCCTAAAAATTGATTGATCACCATATGCCGTATGTGTTAAAGTTTAGGTACAATCACTATTCCTGTGCATCATACCGATTTTCTGATTTTCTTTCTTGTTTGATTTGAGAAATGTAAGCGAAAAGCGCGCACGAAAAAAGAAAAAAAAGAAAAAAAAGAAACGATAATGTCTGCATGATAAGGAAAAAAGAGCTTTCAAAAAAATAAATCTTGGACTTTTAAATGCTTTGCAGCTGCATCAATATTGCACGAAATCTATAGGACAAGCTAGAATGAATCGATTTTTCATAGTTTATTCGATTTTCTACTTGGAAACGCGTAAGTTTACCACATTTGGCTTTATTTGCAAATCAAATTATTCTCTCAAGCTTGCTTTGAGAGAATGGCTGGCTCAAGCTCTGGCTGGGCTTTTTGAGTCAACCAAACTTCGACCTCTAAATCCCCATTTTCACTTATGAGTTCTGGTTTTTATTTCAGAAACACAAAACTTTTAGTGTACGGTCTTCAAACAGTCAATTTGACAGAACAAGACACGACATGGATTGCAAGTGGATATCAAACAAGACAAATATCGGTATTCTACAGCTTTTCTGATTTCGAAGCTTCATTTGGTTGAATTAAGATTTCAAACGGAGTCAGAGAATGGCTTTAAAACATTTTTGACTTTCAAATTTTTTTTAAGAATATCCTATCGTAAATACTGTAATAGTACCCCACCCCCATAATGACAGTGCGGAGCGTTGCGTCGTCTAGCTTTGGACGCGTTTTTCTCGACACTGGTTTATGCTACAATGCGCGTTTAGGCATCAAAAAATAGCCCTGAATTTCAGCTATTTTTTGATACCAAAGACACAATTTTTGAAAGTACGGGCGCTTTGAAAAAATGAAAAACTAAAAAATTTTTGCGACTACGCGACTGTACGATGGGGGGTGGGGTACTATTACAGTATTTACGGTAAGCAAAATGTTCGATTCTGTATGTTCAATTCTTTTTTAGTTAAGCCAATCAAACACAAAAATCCTTTTCAGCCAATCATCATCACACCTTGTTCAAATTGCACACAATATATCCAAGTAATGATGAGATTCGAAGATGGAACCCAGACGAAAACCGACTTTACGATCACTGACTCAGAAGGAAGTCAGATTCAGTAAGCACCCATTTGCTGATTATCGCTCATTTTCTCCAGATCCACAACATTCAACTCAACATCGCTTCAACTTCTCCATGGCCCTCTCACAATCATTGATCGTTCAGCCGTCGGATCATACAGTCTCAGTTTTCGGCTGCACAACGTTACGGACTGTAAGAAGATTTTTTCTTTCAACTAAAATATGCCAATTTTTGTGAAACTATCGTTTTGATTCTGGTTTTGCTTAATAATTTGAGTCTAATAATAAATAATTTATATAAATCAAAACAAATAAAAATAGTCCAATGATAATCTCTAATTCTCAAAATTCAGCAATTGCTCTATACGCGAGTCGCCTTTTCACAATTGTACCAAACACCCCCGTCCCATATACATATCAAACCAAGGTTTGTTTTTGATATGTTTCGAAATTTACGGTGATTGTTCCATAAAAACTTAGAGATTTTGAATTTCATATATTTTCAACACATAGAAACAACGAAGAATCAGAATCAAATGATCAAAAAAGATCGTCACTTTCGCGCGTCTGTAACTCCCTTGTCTTTACCGTATTTCTAAATATTAATACTACCATTGTGTAGCCCTTGAAAAGAGCTTTGAGAAAATGTATAACACTAATAGTTTAAACTCAAAGACAAGGGAGTTACAGACGCGCGAAAGTGACGATCTTTTTTCAAATATCATATTTCGTTGTCCAGTACTGTATATTTTCCAGATGAATTTATAACTTTTCTCCAACTTTTGGGTAGCTTGCCAATCGTAAAACCCAAGCGGGCGCCAGCAAAAATAGTCATTCAATCTGTCCTCGAGTTCGCTTTCATCTTTGAACTTTTCGCCATGTAAGAAATCCTTTAGCGACAAGAACAAGTCAGAAGTCAGAACAAACAATGTCTAGAGAATATAGTGCATGAGGAAGGAGTTTCCAGTGTAGGTTGTTCATAACAAAATCGATCAATCTTTCTAATTTGTGAGAGCTTGCACCATCCTGAAGAACGAAAACGGGGCCGTTCCATTTGTTTCTATAGAGCAACTTCCCGACTTTTTGTTCCACTTTTTGCATATGACGTAGATAAACATCAGTGTTAAAATTTTGCCTCGGCTTGAGAAGTTCTCAGAAAAGGACGCCTGTCAAACCCGTAGTTCAGCATTAGTAGCTCATATTGATAGTAGAAAATTACCCAATTTGATTCCAGGGATCCGGCAACTATGGCACTTTTGCCACCTTCTCGGCAATGCCTGCACTCTATGGTCGATCATCTCTTGTCATTAAACCCACAAATAAAGTTTATTGTATGTATCTATCATTAATGTGAATGTTTCAGACAACAACCGGTTGTGAGTACTCTTTATTTCAAGCAGGATATCCAGCAACGAATAGAGGCTTGAATGCGTATCGAATTCACACGTTCACGTTCGTTTTTACGATTTTTACTTATATTTCTTTACTTGAAATCACTTTACTTACTATTTACAAAATGATAAAAAAGATGATTCCAGTCCTGAAAACAGTGGAGATCGTTTCGCATTATCGATCATTCCAGCGTTTGCGGCTACCATTTATGTGCCTCCCAGGTGTCCAGTGTCCATCGATGTGGCTGATTACACTTCACGTGAGTGTAAATGAATTCGGTTTTGACCAAAATCATAGTTCAAACCATTTTCATGCATCAAAAACATGGCTCGACCAGATCAGGCGAAAAAAAAGCTAAAAATTGGGGCACAGTTCCTTGCTTTTTAAAGCATTTGAAGAATGGGTTCGATTTTAACCAAAATTCCAAGCTTTAACCATTTTGATGCATCAAAAACATGACTCTGCCTGGAGAAGACTAAAGTTTTAACTCTAAACTTGCCATTTCTTCAATTTCAGTCTATGATGGTATGGGAGTTTTTGGGATGTCCTCGGTGCCGCAATATGGTTTTGTGATGAGTCGAGATTTTCCCGGTGGAATGACCGGGACAGGTTTTGGCGGAATGAATGTCGATCTCAAATATTATCTTGATTCAAAAAGTTTACAACAGTTTTAAAGTAATCTCACCAAAAAACTTTCAGCAATCACCAACCGCAGCATTGATTTCAACGTTCACGTTGATCACTTCTTAACTGACCCAGATTCCAGTGTCCAATTCAAATTTTTGTACGACGAAAAAGTTGGATACATGTAATACATATATCTAAAATCTTATAATGAAAAAATTTCAGCTTCAATCGCTCAACAAACAGCTTTTCTCAAGCCCAGACTGCTAACTCATTCCGGGTAAATCAAGAAATTCAGAAATCAGAAAACAATGGAATCAACAAATTTTTAGATTCAATTTTCTTCTCCAAAAACGCTAGCAACACTTTTCTTGCTTCATTTCAACACCGGAGACACTCCGTCAATGAATTCCCACTCAAGCATTTGTTTATTTCTTGTCTTTATCTTACCAATACTGCGTTATGTCATTAAAGCTTAATTTTATAATAAATTTATATATAATTTAGCCATGCAAAGTTTAACACATGCATGACGTTTCTTCGCGTGATTGAACTCATAACTCGATAAGTGTTATCTCCATTTGTCAGCTTATTTTCTTGAATTTCTGACCATTTATGGAAAAAGACCAAAGAAACGCAGATAAAACTAGCTTCTCGTATTGAAAAAAATGAAAATCCGGGAAATCTATGCTCTCATTTCTTTATTGAATTCATATTCATTCATTCACGGAATTTTCTCTTGAACACTAAGTCAATCTCATCAAGTCATGATCATTCAAACGGTTCTATATTTCTTCATTTTCTTCATCGCAACGATTCAAGCCGCCTGCAATGTGGCGGCAAAAGAATTCCCGAACGAAGAAAAATGCCTCTCACCTCTTCTCATGGGTAGATCATTTTGGTAACAATTATAAACGAAAATCGGTGTGTAAAACTCTTACTCATTCTCAAAAGCCATATAGTCAAAGTTCTAAGTTTTGAAACAAAAAAAAGTGGGTTTTCTGTTGCAGCCAATTCCTACGCGGAAGCCTATCGATTTTGTGATACTCGCGGCGCGGAAGTAGTGAAAATCGAGAACATTTATGATAATGCCTTCATCATGGCGAATCTCGCTCAATACAGTGAGTTTTTTTGTGATATTTGCTCAGCTGGGAAGTGCAGAATGAAGAAGGAAATCCCGTAAATTTGACCAGATTTATTGAATGATTGATTTGAATTGAAGGCCGACTGGTTAAGAGCCCTGTATCTTAGTCGGGAGGGAAAGGGTTTAAACCAGCTGGCTTATTGATTATTGATTCTTTTTTCCATATACCGTATTCTCTCTAATAGTAGTGCACTCTTTAATAGTAGTGCACTCTCTAATAGTGTTGCGGTCCAGGAGAGGGTTGAAAAAATAGTAGTGCACCCTCGAAAATTTGAATTTCTGGTGCTTCTTTTTCATCTAAACCTTTTTGACGTTATGTTTTTGTGACATTCTAAAGCTATTCAAAGCAACCAAAAGTGAGGCTTTTTTATTCATTTATTAACTATTCTTCACATGAAAAAGTCAGCAAAAAAATCTAAAATTGTTGTGCAAAGTGCAAAAACATCTTTTTGTTGTTTGTCAAACACAAATTGTCAACCGCCGGCCCACAACTGATGTCAAAAGGGGCCAAAGGGTACGTGAAAGAATTGCAAGAATTTTTGGAACAAATCTTATATCTGTCTTACTTTGGTAAATGATAAAACTCTTTAATAGTAGTGCACTCTCTAATAGTGTTGCGGTCCAGGAGAGGGTTGAAAAAATAGTAGTGCGCACTACTATTAGAGAGAATACGGTATATGGGTCCTCTTCTTTTCCCTAAATTTAGGGCTTAGGGGTTATGCGTGTGTATTGTTTGTACCACATTTTTCTTGTGAATAAATGTATTTTTTAGACGCAAGTGCTCAAAGGCCATACATTGGTGTGCAGAGGTCATCGAATGGGAATTGGATCTACGCCGATGGAGGTGCACTAACGTATGCGAATTGGGCACCCGGTAAGTGGTTGAGAGTATGATTTTTTAAATCAAAATAACATTAAGCTTTCCAGCTGTTCATTTTCTGTAGTAAAGTCTTTTTAAAGAAGTGTGCTGTTTCTGCTGAATTTTTTCAATGATCAAGTAATATTAGGCCAACCAGACATGTCGGATCCGAAAAAACAATGCGCTGTGCTGAATGGGGGTGATGGAAAGTGGTCAATGGATGACTGTACAGCCACCCGTCCCTATTTCTGCTCATACCACGAGTCGATCAATGGAAGCTTTTGCCCAACCGGATGGACCTATTCAAATATCAACCAACTTTGTTATTATGTAAAGGTTTGTGCAAAGAACCAAACTCAGGTTTCAAATGACTTGTATCTTTCAGAGTTTTGTCTCAGCTGACAGTCAAGACTGGCAACTTTTCAATCGTTCTGAAGCCGAGGCGGCTTGTCATCTGATGAACGGTCATCTCGCATCGATTCATTCAGAAGCAGAGAACGATTTTGTTTACAGTACTTTTTCCATAGCTTTATGATCTGTAAAAGAGCTTAGATTTATTGAAATCAAATGTTCAACCAGATGATTGCAATCTGCAATGGGCTTGGATTGGGCTGAACGGGACGGGAATTGTTGGGAATGGTGAATGGATCGATGAGAGTCCCGTTGATTACACTGGAGGCCGCGCTGTATGCACGACGCCAGCTCTATGGGTGGTGAGAAATTTTTCCTCTATTACTTCCTCTATTACTATTGTTTTAAATAGGAAATAGGTGAATTTGCCGTAATTTCAGATGTCCAATGATGAGGGATGTATGGGGAAATTCTGGAGGGTTGCCAGCGATAACACTCGAGTGGCTCGATTTGTTTGCAGGAAAGCATAATGATCAAGGGAAAAAGTCGAAAAATTAAGTAATTTTGTAACTTTTAACGTTAAATATTGTGATGGAGCAATAAAATGCTGAAAATAAAATAATTCAATAGCAAAAGTTGGCACAAAACGTTTACATTTGCTTTGATTTGAATGATTCTATTGGTTTTTTCAGAAAATCTTGCCCGCTTTTTTGAAATTTTCATTTATAAATGAATAATTAGCCGATCAACGTATGATTTAGTTTAAATCAAAAAGATTAATTATTTCATTTAGCTCATTTTTAGGCAAATTTAAGTCCACATTGAAGCAAATCTGAAGAGGAATTCTTGTTTTTCCTAAAATCCTTACAATGAACATAGAATAAAAAAGGCTTAGTGAAATATTATGAAAATTTGTCGATTTGCCTTGCTTTTTATTCTCTATCTTTTATCTTGTGACATCAAAATAAGTTTCTGTGATAAAAAGTGCTCAAAAAACTTTGAGTTTCATCGTTTTTGACTTCTCGACTTCACACTTTTAAAAAATTAAATAACGCGAGCTTTTCAGAATTTCTTAAAGGACAATTTGTAAATAAATAATAGTACTTTCTAATAAAATAAACCATAGATTGATTGGTTGATTATTCATTTCAAAAAGTAACCTTTAAAAAAGAGGACAACATGATATTCAGTGACTTTACGGAGTTTTGAACGACTGACTAATGGTTTATTGTAAGTTGAACTGGATTAGAGATCCAGAAGCCAGGTTCAGGCTTTCTAATAAAATAAATCATAGATCGCTTGGTTCATTATTCATTTCAAAAAGTAACCTTTAAAAAAGCGGACGGAAAAAGATAAAATTGAGTCTGCTTTGAAGCAAATCCAAACGGGAATTCTTGTTTTTCCTAAAATCCTTACAATGGACATAAAATGAAAAAGGCTTAGTGAAATATTATGAAAATTTTTCTATTTGCCTAGCTTTTTATTCTCGATCTTTTATCTTTTGACATCAAAATAAGTTTCTGTGACAAGTGTTCAAATCTAAACTTTGAGTTTCATCGTTTTTGACTTCTCGACTTCACACCTTTCAAAAATTAAATAACGCAAGCTTTTCTGAATTTCTTAAAGGCCAATTTGTAAATAAATAATAGGAGTTTCTGATAAAACAAATTATAAATTGATTGGTTCATTATTCATTTCAAAAAGTAACCTTTAAAAAAGAGGACAAGACTTTCGGCCAACTTGATAGTAGGAGGCGCTAGAAAACTATATGTTATGTAACTTTGCTACCAAACTTTTCTTTGCATTGCCCTGAAACTTTTACAATCTAATGCAACGCTTACATTTCCTTGATCGGCAGATACTATACAGATTGCAAAAAGTCCAGTCCAAACCCATTCCCTTTAAACGGGGTTGACGGCCAACATAAACGCTACATAAAACTCTAATTTGAGATAAGAGGAGGAAGAAGTGAAAAGAGGGAAATTTTGTCGTAAATGCCTTATCCACGAAATGGTGTCATTTTCTAGAGTTTCTGATTGGGTTTTCTCGGCTAAGCACTGACCAATGAACTTCTTCATTCTGATGCAAATTGCTGGCATCAGCTTTGGCGTTTAAAAAGGCTTGCTTCCTTTTGCTCCTTCCTTTTGTGCTTCCTTCCTTTGACAAGTGCTTACTTTTGAATTTGTTTAGCTTGAAAATTATTCAACTCTTGACAATAGGGATTTTCAGGGTAAAAATGAAGAACCTAATAGCGCTTTCGATAATTTCCCTGGCTTCAGCCGCACTCAATTGTCCGAGTAACAGTCAGGTGAGAACACTGAGCAATCAATCATTTTAGAATGGAATAGCTTGTAACCAGTTTCACCATAAGCAAATTATTGCAGGAATTCAATGGATATTGCTATCAAGCCATGGTTTCTCTGCCAGGCAACTACACAATGGCTGATACTTATTGTGCGGGAAGGGGATTGGCAAACAGTCATTTAGCCTCGATCATGAACCAATTCGAGAATCTCTATCTTGCTGGGCTTTTGCCAGGTTTGAGAGCATATTTTAAACAAACTACAGCTCTTAACAAGCTCTCTAGCTCAGTCTTATTACCGTACTTATTCCAATTGAAGAGCCCTCTCCAATAAAAAAGCCCCATTAGACAAAATTTATTTTTTCGGATAGCAAAATGCTCATCTTTTTAAAAACTTCTAAAGGTTTTAAAGAATATTTATAAACCAAAAAAGCTTAATGACGTCGAAAAGCGGATGAAAATCCAACAAAAACACCCATTTTTGAGCTCTTGAAAATTTGGGAACTGTAGCTAAGGCAAGAAAAAGAATTTTAGAGGGAAAATAGAACGTTGGCTCTTTGATTTGAATGTTTAGAGCAATTCAAAGCTGAGAACTTAACCAAACTCTAGCTGGAACCAAGGCTTTCATTGGTGGAATGAGACAAACGAATGGTGTTTTCACATGGTCCGATGGATTGCCGTTCTCTTTCGATAATGTTGACAGTAAGCTAAGATTTTGAGACAGTTTTAATCAACTCTTAGAATCCACAAATGGTGGACCTTGTCTTGTAATTGATCAAGCAACAAAGAAATGGCAACAAGTGAATTGCTCGGAGTCTCACGCATTCATTTGCAAGATCACTGAGACTCCACCATTTATCGTTTCGAATTCAACCGGTTTCAAGGTAAATATAAAAACAACTTTGGATGCATCGAAATCTTCAATTTACAGCAAGCAGCTGACTACTTATTGAGAGGAATCGATCCAACAGCGAATCCATGTAAAAACTCATAATAAAATCATTATCAACTTTTTTTAGGTGAGGATTTCTTCCAGTTCACCTGTGGAACTTACATCAACAACACATCGTTGAATGGGAAATCGAGGTGATTTGAAGAAAATGAGCAATGAAAGCTAACAATTCAACATTTCTTCCAGGGTTGGAACATTCGACGAAGCACAAACTCAAGTCAATAAAGATACAGCTGTTGCACTTGATGCGATCTCCGCGAGCTCTTCGCTTACTGAGAGAATTGCGCAAGCTGTGAGTTTTAGCTTAAACTAATATAATAATTGCTTTTACAGTGTGCAAGAAAAGTTCTTCGCTTAGAAAAAATTGATTGAAAAGTGGCAAAAAAAACCGATTTTTCATCATTTTTCAATCATTTTGTTCTAGGCGTAGGTTAAAGCTGAAAATATGTGTTATATCTTAAGAAATCACCCGTTCTCTCTACTTTAATTTGATACCTAAGTGCGCAGAAATAAGCGTACTGGTGTCAAGATATGAGCATTTGTTTTAGAGCAAACTTAGACCACGCGACGTTCCTATAGGGCTTCTATTAGAGTATTTACGGTATGGAATTTCCAGGCCTATGCCGCTTGCGTGTACAACTACAACCAAGATGTGAACGACAAATCAAAAACAATCTATCAAGAGATAACGAATGCGTAAGTGCTTGCTTACGAATTGGTGCTAAATAGTTTTAGATTCGGAATCCCTGAAATCCCATTCTTCTTGGATCCAAGCTCTCTATCAATGTTCTCAATCCCGACAAGTCAACTCTTCTCAGCTGTTGGATATTTCGAAGGCACTCACGCTTTGGGCACACTTCTCTTCTCGTGGACAACCGTCGATTATCAAAATATCAAACAAAATGCATTGTTTATGAATCAGGTAGATAATTAAGCTAAAAGATACAGTAGCTAAGTTTTAGCCGGATCTTCCTCTTCCTCGTGATTACTATGTGAAGCCACAATTTCTATCAATCATTCAAGCCCACGTTCAAGAGTATGCTGATGTAAGTTTCTAAATTTTGATGACATAAAATCGTTCACAATTTAGCTAATCACGATGGTTGCTGGAAATTTGGGAAAGACCGTTGACTCGAATGCGATTTATCAAGTAAGTTTTGATTCAAAACCTGATTTGATTTGATTTGATTAGTTCTGATTTGAATAAGTTTATTTGCATTTTCTTTTAGATGGCTGCCGATGTCGTGAACTTTGAGATCTCCATCGCTACCGCTTCATGGTCCGATGAGGAACAGAGAAACTACAAACAAATGTACAATCCATACACGATCAGCGGACTTCAAGCAAACTATCCGAACATTCAATGGACTGCCTATTTTGAGTAAATGAGAAATCGATGCTTTGAAAAGTTTTCTTTAGCAATTTATTGAAGAATGTGGGTTTAACGAACACGGTTTTCCAATCGCGAGAAGCTATTGTGAACGAGCCGACTTATTTCGCTTGGTTGAACTCGTTGTTTTCGGAACAGAAGATCCCAGCTGCCACAATTGTCAACTACATTGCTGTTCAAGCTATTTATGTAAGTTTGATAAGACTAATGAATAGAATAAAGAATTAAAAAGTAACTTTAGGACTCAGCCGATTTCCTTGGCTCCGGTTTATCTAAATTGGCTGAGAAAAACAACAGATTACCGTACTTGATGAAACACGGAATCGGATTGTCGAGAACGCGACGGGACAGAAGAAACTTTGATTCGATTAATGATTTCTGTGTGGATATTGTGACCACATTTATGCCATATGGAACAGGTTGGGAAATAGAAGAAATTTGAGACAAAGTAATCAGAAAACTGTAGGATATGTGTACGTGAAACAACTTGGAGACCTCCGAAATGCGATTCAAGCTGATGTCGCCACTCAAACGGATCACATCATTAGCTCATTTACGGTAGAAACTGCGATTTTTCAAAGAGTTAATTCATTGTAAATAAATTTCAGGATATGATCGGAACTCTTAGCTGGATGACTCCAAGCAGTAAAACGAATGCAAACACAAAAGGTAACGAAAAAAACGAAAACTTTGGCACAAAATAAAGCAAGAGCAGAAGCTTTTACAAAGCTGAAAATCGATAAAAATGTTGGAAAAAGAATTCTACACCTTAAACAACTTTATTTTCTCATTATTTTTCAATCTGGGAACTTAAAAAAAGCCATTTCTAACACAGTAAACCGATTCTTTTAGCCGCTGGTCTTATCAAAAATATTGGTTGGCCAGATATGTTCAAGGATTTCAAAGATACCACCGATTTGGATAATTATAACAAGGTTTTGTCTAAAAGAATGAAATACAATGGAATGATTTAGGCTGATTACGGAAAAATTCTCGACTTGGATAAAACAAAGTTCTTCGAAATCTATTTGATTCTCAAATCTGGAATGGAAAGCAGAGAAAGCTTGAGATTTATCCAGGCACCCGCTGATCGGTGAAGCTTTTAACAATTAGAAACCAATAGAAACCAATTTAACATTTCAATAATATGGTTAAGTCACGAATTTTCAGCAAAATGTTCCTCCAATCACCAGCCTTGGTCAATGCTTGGTATCAACCGGAGAGAAATTCGATCACTTTCCCATTCGCTATTTTCAATCTCCCGTTCTACAAGTGAGTACATTCTTTATTTCTATCGATTCAAAATCTTACTAAGCCATCAACAATTTTAGACTTGATTGGCCACAAGCAGTTAATTACGGAGGTTTGGGTGGAGTGGAGGGACACGAGTTGACCCATGGATATGATGATGAAGGTAACGGTTCATGATAATTGGTTTTTGAAATCCAAGAGAAAAACTGCTAGCTTTGACTCAAAACATCGATTCTTGTTAGAAAACAAAAAGCTTAGGAGTTCAATTCGGTCCTGACGGTTCCCTATCTGGGTGTGACTCGTTCCGCTGTGGTTGGATGGATATGAATTCGACCGCCGGATTCACTGATATGGCTCAAGTGAGATATTTCTTGAATTAGCTGCTTACTAGACTTGTAAAGTTGTTGGGTAAAAACCTAAACCCCGCTCATTCTGGGCGGGACTTAACTTTTGCTTCATAACTTTGCGTGAATATTACCGTTTTGGGTTCATTTTGGTATCATTCGATGCGCAATTTTATTCTGCATCGAATGATCGTCAAAATAGTCAAAAGCGAAGGGTTGGTGCTGAGAAAGGCACGAAAAATCTTCAATTTCCAACGGTAAATAAGGACCGACAGATCCTTTCGTTTTCGGCGGGTTTTTCTAGCTGGTTTTTCACTGTTTTGGGGGCGATGCATAGTGGCCTTTGCGCAACCGGGAGCGCACTGGTCTAAGGCACACACGATCCGGGTTTGACCCCCCGTCGTGCCACTTGATTTTTGGTCTTAATTTTTTGATTTTAAATGGCGAACTATAATATATTTTTAGACTTTTTAAAAAATGTCATTTTTTTGCCTCAAAGACGGCGGAGAAAAACCCCGTACAGATGGAAAGATAGACAGACAGTCACTTAGATATAGTAGATGATCTATTTAGTGTGTTGTTACCCAATACACTACTCAATGTTGCCCGGTGAAAACGGGAAATGTGCATTGTGCGAACGGGGCCATCACACAAGGAGAGAACATCGCGGATTTGGGAGGTAAAATCCCCTAAAAATGGAGATTCTATCTATTCCTAGGTCAACAAGCCGCTTATCGGGCCTATCGAAAGTATGTGGCCACTCAATTGAAAGGAGTGGAAGAACAGAGATTGCCAGGATTGGAAGAGTACACACCAAATCAAATCTTCTGGATTGCAAAGGGTTTCGTCTGGTGCACCGTGCAATCGATTGATTCGCTTGTGAGACAGGTAGAGTGAATCAATGGAAAGAATATCTTTAATACGCTTTTTGAATGGTTTATAGAAGTTTCAATTTAACCGCTACAATTTCTGCCTTACCTTGTTTAATTCCAGATGCTCACGAATCCCCACTCGCCTCCAGTTTGTCGAACAAACAACGTTGTTCAAGACATTCCCGAGTTTGGACAAGATTTTAGCTGTCCGCGTGGTTCCACGATGTATCCAAAAGATCAGGATCGATGCAAGGTCTGGGTGGGACCGTAAACGAAAACATCTTTTTTGAATAAATCGTTTCTTAATCTTTACAAAAACAAAAAGCCAAAGGACAACATTTCAAAAAGCATAACTGTTTAAAAATCTAACATATAGCAATAACTAACCTCATGGCCGTTTTTATAAAAATTTGAACTTTTACTGCCTTTTTTATATGAGTAAGCAAGAAAATTGCCATATTTGGCGTTCATAAGTGCTAATTTATAGAATGAATTTGTTGAAATCTTTAAAAGAAAGTCACGAACGCCAAACTCAAATAGTTTTAGAGCTCAATTTTTCAGATTTGTTTTTTTAATATTATACGACAATGGCCCTCATCTTCTCAATTAAACCAACCACGCCACAGCGAAACCCTAGGCAAAACGGCGTGACCTTAGATTAACGGCTACCCGCTAACGAATCATTCGCTAGCGGCTAGCCGCTTTCGGGGATTTCTTAAAGGATCCTTTCAAGTATGCGAAATTTGGGGGACCTACAATTACCACAGGGATTGGCCGATGATCCTTTAAAATATCTTGGTATACTGCTAGTTCCCTCTCTAAAATTGGATCCTCACATAAACTACATTTCCAAAAAAGCTTCTAGAATTTCTAACATAATTCTTCGCGCCATTTGTTTCCCTAAAATCGCAGGGCTTTTATAACCTATTGTTGGCCTTTGGTCGAGTATGCCACCATCGTATGGTCACCTTCCATTAAGAAACTTATCACCTTGGTTGAAAATGTCCAACGGCGTTTCACTAAAAAAGCATACACTCGTTGTTTCCCTTCTTCTCTTATGCCAAATTATGCGACTAGACTTATAGTTTTTGATTTAAAACCCCTTTTATACCGCCGTATTTACTTTGATCTTATTTTTTGCTATAAAATTCTTTTCCACCCTAAGTCGCATCCAGAATTTCAAAGCCTCTAAAATTGTGGAAATTCCTAGAAGTACACGTAGTCATCCTTATCAAATTTCGGTCGGTTCTCATCCCCATCATCTTTCCCTTTATCATTCTTTTGCGAACCGTATTAGTAGGGTTTGGAATAAGCTCCCGTCTGGTATCTTCTCGTCTGTAGGAAAATTCAAAGTATCTATAAACGAATTAGATCTGATTGCCATGTCAAATCTGCCCTATATTTAATCTTTTTCGTACCTGTGTTTCCTAACTGTAGTCTTACTGTACTATTTTTAGTTTTCTCTTTTTTTTGTGAAAGTATTTTAGCAATATGTTATATGCGGTTATGATTATCTGATTCGCTTCTATTCGCCCCCTGAATAAAGCATATATATATATATATATAACGAAACTAGTCGAAAAAACCGGATTCGCCATATTTTCCCAAAAAACTCTTAAGAATGCACAATTCAAAAAAAATTTTTAACAAAAAAACTTAAATTCTTTTCCGCGCCTAGATTAAATGTTTTTTATACATCTAATACCATATTTTTACTATTTCAGCTGAAAAAAATGCATTTTTGGAACATTCCCGGATACTCCACTTTAGCCTGCATTTTTTACCAGGTGTGCAAAAAAGGTCGCATTTTCCCCGCCGCCCATTTTTCATTTTAGAAGAATTTGCTTCGAATTTAGTGCTCATCTTGTTGAAAATGCTCAGTGTGAGTGCGAATTATCGAATTTTGGAAAAAAATAAGATATTTGATCGATCTTGAGCTAGAATTTAACAAGGAGTTCTCTAGCGATTATTTAAAATTTTGTCTAGAAGCTTTTACTTCTAATTGTTTTTTTTGTTTTTGCGAAATCTAATTGTTTTTTATTTACAGGCAGAACGACGCCAAGTAAAATGCCGTTTGAAATGCGAAAGCTGACGTCATTCCCAATGAAGAAACTATGCTACGACCTAAAGCTGGAGATGTTCGAGCAAATGGAGCCGAATGATGCGATTGAGTTGGTCAAGGTGAGTGCAGGATTTCGATCGATTCTGCTGCGGAAACCCTGGATAGTTTTTGGGTGTCACGTGCACAAGTTCTATGCAGGAGGTCATGAAATCATAATCGAGAAATTCTCCAGCTTATCCTGGGTCGAAACTTAATGCCGATCTTGACTTTTCATTGATCGAACGAATTCACTCGTGTGACGAATTCGTAATATACGACGAACAATTCATCGACGGGCACTCGACGATTCTGAATCAATTGAAGTCTGTGAAACGTATGCAGCTCTATGTGAATGGAAACGAGTGTTTGTTGAAATTTCTTGAGAATTTCCGTTCGATGATTGAATTTAGTGGGCACATTTACTTTAAAGAAGGATTTAGAGGTAACTTTGACGATTTGTTGAAAGAAAATCAAGTGATCAAGGAGCTTTTTGAGAATTTCATGACAAATCAGGTGAATGACTGTGAAGAAGTCGGCCTTCATTATACTAAACGCCCCTTGTCTTCATTTCGCTCCACATTTGACTCCGGGTTTCACTTATACTACAATGCTTTTGCCAAGACTTCGATCAAAGGCTTGATAATCTGGCCGCTGCAAGAGGATCATCTTGAAGGGATCGCGCAATCAATCGTTAAAAAGGGAATCCCAAGCAAGAATTTGAAGGCCACTTTTCGTGTAGTGTTGAATTGTTCCACTGTTGAATCCCTGGAGATAAATTCCCGAATCGTCGATTTTCTTTCGCAATTCCCTGGAATGAAGCGATTTGACGGAGAAAATCAGCCGGAAGTCATCGAAATGGCGACCGGACGCTTGAAAGCGTATCTCGGAGAGGGGGGTGAGCTTGACACTCTATTTTTTCGACGAAACATTGACTCGAATAGGGATTGTGTCTACATGCTTATATCTGTACCCCACCATCTGGGGAAGGTATGTGGACGGAATTTTTCGTCTTCTACGTTCAACCCCAATCGGAAATGATGCAATTTTGAGGGATTTTATCGGGTTTTGTATAATTTTGATGCTTTAATTTTGTGATTTTTTCGAGTTTTAGTTGTCTGTGAAATAAAGTTTTACAATTTTCTTTTTTGAGCGATGATTTGTTTTGTTAGAGCAATGACACATATGTTTGTTGTGTTAAAGACTTTAGTGTTTATGGTCATTGTTTGTTTGAACAAATATCATCGACCAGAGTTCTGGTAGAGCTGAAATTTCTGATCAAGGCAATCGGCCAAGCGGACACTCAATGCTTGACGAATAAATCCGAGGAGACAATCAACGATGTCAATTTGTTCAACTATTGGAATGGTCGATTTGATGAGGTCAAATTGGCCATGGAACGATTGGGATGTTTTGAAGCGTTGGTTTTATTGAAATTTTTTGAAGTTTTGAAGTTGTTACACAAGTTAACCTGACGCTCATCAACTTTAAAAGATGGGCAATCTCCATCAGATGATCCACATCTTCACTTCGATATGTTCATAATGACCACTCTTATTGGCTTCAGTTGGGAACTTTTCGAACAAATGAGGTAATCGAAAAAAGGGGGTAGGCTAATTTCCGCCATTTTAATTGGGCCAATCTTTCTGACTTTGATGTCATTTTGTTGCACTTATTGAGATCTACAAAATGACACCAAACGTTGCGCCACTTAGAGGTTATGGCGGTTGCGCAAATAAAATGGGGCATGTCTCGAAAAGGGGGCAGCATTAAATATTCAATTTACAGGACAAAGCGTGGAGCGAAAATCGAGAACAAGAGGGGACAAACTTGGTGGGTTTTTATTTTTCTGCTTATTTTTCACTGCATTTTCAAGAAAGTCAGTTTCTTTTTGAAAACACAAATTACTATCACCATTCAGGAATCCAACTGGTCAATCAACGTCCACAAAAGGCTACCTTTATATCAGAAGCGAGCAGTTGACGACCGGTATGTAAAAGTTTTTGAAGAGAAACTGATTGAACGTTTTCAGAATCGAAATTTGCCACTTGTGGAATGGGAATCACAAACTTTTTGGAAGATTTTCTCGGAAAAGAACCAACCATTGAAGCAACTGAACAAGAAGCTCTCCGATGAATTGGGATCAGATTGTGATCCGTGGAAACAGATAAACGATGAGGCACAATTGATCATCTAACTACTCCACAAAACTCTCTGTTCGTCATTTTATTACTGATATATAGTTGATTATATAATTAAAAGCCGTTAGCTGGAATCAGAGTCTAAAAATGTTAAAATTTCTTTATTTCTAGTTTCTCCCAATCAAGTATCATGCTTGAAGATCGACCTCTATTTGGATCATTTGTTTGACGAAACTCTCCTCAAACTTTTCTATCAACGAATCGATGAACTGACCAGTGACATCTCTCATTTCATTCTATGGACTGATCGTTTCGAAAGCGTCCACCAAGCTATACATCGAAGTAAAACGGAAGGTATATTATGCGTACCGTGTCTGATTTAAAACGTGTTTTAGGAGCAGAAAAGTTCAATGTTTCAGCATTGGAAGAAGGCCTTGTGTGTGGAAGGTGGATGTAAGGGACATCTTCTCTTCTGTCAGAAAGTCACCAAAGGAGTCCCACAGGGAAATGTGAGTTTCAGAATGGACTTTATCTAGCTAGACAGTGAAATGATTATTCAAATCATTATTTTCAGTTCAATGATTTCAAAGATACCACCGATTTGGATAATTATAACAAGGTTTTGCTAAAAGAATGAAATACAATGAAATGATTTAGGCTGATTACGGAAAAATTCTCGACTTGGATAAAACAAAGTTCTTCGAAATCTATTTGATTCTCAAATCTGGAATGGAAAGCAGAGAAAGCTTGAGATTTATCCAGGCACCCGCTGATCGGTGAAGCTTTTAACAATTAGAAACCAATAGAAACCAATTTAACATTTCAATAATATGGTTAAGTCACGAATTTTCAGCAAAATGTTCCTCCAATCACCAGCCTTGGTCAATGCTTGGTATCAACCGGAGAGAAACTCGATCACTTTCCCATTCGCCATTTTCAATCTCCCGTTCTACAAGTGAGCACATTTTTTACTTTTATCAATTTAAAATCTTACTAACCCATCAACAATTTTAGACTTGATTGGCCACAAGCAGTCAATTACGGAGGTTAGGGTGGAGTGGAGGGACACGAGTTGACCCATGGATATGATGATGAAGGTAACGGATCATGATAACTGGTTTTTGAAATCCAGAAGAAAAACAGCTAGCTTTGACTCAAAACATCGATTCTTGTCAGAAAACAAAAAGTTCAGGAGTTCAATTCGGTCCTGACGGTTCCCTATCTGGGTGTGACTCGTTCCGCTGTGGTTGGATGGATATGAATTCGACCGCTGGATTCACTGATATGGCTCAAGTGAGATATTTCTTGAATTAACTGTTTACTAGACTTGTAAAGTTGTTGGACAAAAACCTAAGCCCTGCTCATTATGGTCGTGTCACTTGATTTTTGGCCTTAATTTTTTGATTTTAAATGGCGAACTATATTATATTTTTAGACTTTTTAAAAAAATGGCATTTTTTTTTGGCTCAAAGACGGCGGAGAAAAAGCCCGTACAGATGGGCAGGCAGATAATTATATATAGTAGATGATCTATTTAGTGTGTTGTTACCCAATACACTACTCAATGTTGCCCGGTGAAAACGGGAAATGTGCATTGTGCGAACGGGGCCATCACACAAGGAGAGAACATCGCGGATTTGGGAGGTAAAATCCCCCAAAAATGGAGATTCTATCTATTCCTAGGTCAACAAGCCGCTTATCGGGCCTATCAAAAGTATGTGGCCACTCAATTGAATGGAGTTGAAGAACAGAGTTTGCCAGGATTGGAAGAGTACACACCAAATCAAATCTTCTGGATTGCAAAGGGTTTCGTCTGGTGCACCGTGCAATCGATTGATTCGCTTGTGAGACAGGTAGAGGAATGAATGGAAAGAATGTGAATGGTTTTTAGAAGTTTCAATTTAACCGCTACAATTTCTGCCTTACCTTGTTTAATTTCAGATGCTCACCAATCCCCACTCGCCTCCAGTTTGTCGAACAAACAACGTTGTTCAAGACATTCCCGAGTTTGGACAAGATTTTAGCTGTCCGCGTGGTTCCACGATGTATCCAAAAGATCAGGATCGATGCAAGGTCTGGGTGGGACCGTAAACGAAACATCTTTTTTGAATAAATCGTTTCTTAATCTTTACAAAAACAAAAAGCCAAAGGCCAACATATCAAAAAGCATAACTGTTTAAAAATCTAGCATAGCGTAGCAATGAAACCACATGGCCGTTTTTATAACAATTTGAACTTTTACTGCCTTTTTTATGTGAGTAAGCAAGAAATTTGGAGTTCATAAGTGCTAATTTATAGGATGAATTTGTTGAAATCTTTAAAAGAAAGTCACGAACGCCAAACTCAAATAGTTTTAGAGCTCAATTTTTCAGATTTGTTTTTTTAATATTATGCAACAATGGCTTCATCTTCTCAATTAAACCAACCACGCCACAGCGAAACCCTAGGAAAAACGGCGTGACCTTAGATTAACGGCTAGCCGCCAACGAATCATTTGTAAACGGCTGGCCGTTAACGAATCATTCGTTAGCGGCTAGCCTCTTTCGGTGTTTTCTTGAAGGATCCTTTCAAGTATGGCAAGAAAAAGTCTCCGGGACGTCATCGAAAGTTCACGGTCCGCGCTGAACGGCATAAGGGACGTCTGTTGTCGAATTCGGTGATGTCGCTACAGGACGCCATGGTACAAATTGGAGCTCCCTTCCATAAAAGCACTCTTTCTCGAGCCATCAAGTGTTACATCCGTTACATCAAAAGAGCAGCCATGAAGAAAGCACCAAAACTGAAGCCGGCACACAAAGAAAAAAGGATGTCTTGGGCCCGGGATCACAACACGATGGCAAAGTAAACTTTTGCCTTGAGTTGTTCTCTCTTCTTTATAGGCCACTTCAGCGATGGAAAAATTAATTTGGATGTCCGGCGGCAACAAGTACTATTGGCACGATTGGGGCATGCTTTGGGCGTCGACTTCCTGTGCTATTTTATACGATTTTTCGTACGGTTCACTTTCTGATGATATTGGTTTCTTTGATTCAATCATCATCGAGGGTGATCCCCTTGATCAATTCTTTGTCAGTCAAGGATTGCACTTCTTTGGAAACACTTTTAGCAGGTTTGAAAATTAAAGATTACAAACTTTCTATTCCGATTTCAGCCTGATAACCATCATTTTCACTTGATGGACAAAAAGCGAAAATTCTTCTGTCAAAATCACTCCAATCAACACAAATTTTATTTCGAATAAGAAAAATAACTCGATTTCGAGTATAAAAATAAATATGAAGCACTGTGGATTATAAATTCAATTCAGCTGTTTGTTTCTGTTCCAATTTTTCACCAAAATGTCTGACTCGGAACTTGAGCTATGTGTTAGATAAACACATTTGAATTGAATGGTTGGATCGCTAAATCAAGCTTAATATACGAATTCTGTGCCTTGCGAGTGCGTTTTCTAAAACGTAAGCTAAAATTAAACTCTTTTAGCTCAGTTTTTCAGATGAAACTTAATACAAAATCATTGAAATTTCGAGATTTCCTTTTATGTGCAATTTTCAAAGTTTAAATCTCAAAAGATCTTTATGAGTACCTTTTTTCTTTTTCTGGAAACACTTCTTAGAAAATACCAAGGTTTTTCCCTTACACGTGACAGAAAAATGTACTTTTAGTCAAAAACTCACGAGATTTTACTAAAGAAATTCCCACAAAAATCAACGATTAAAAAGCTGCGTAGAGAAAGTGTCTCTTTGACTCAAAGGATTCGGTTGAATATTCAATTCAACAATGAAACAGTTCTGGATCCGATACTTGGATCTTTTCCAAGTTCTTTTCGGGGTTATTCTTTTAACGAGTGAGTTGAGATTTCAGTAAATGAGCCAAGGATTTTCAGCGATCAATGAGGTATCGGCCATCATTTGTAAACAGAAATTCACGCTGGTGTCAAATGCGACCGATTTTGCTGATGAGGATTTTGGGAACACGACGATTGCTTGGCTTAACACGGCGTCTTCAGTGGTGAGACTTTTTATTAAACTTTTTTGGAGGTTTAGATCTATTAGGTTGATGCATAAGTCTTTTCTTTCCTTTTTTGATGCATAAGTCTTTTCGTTCCTTTTCGTACTGCCGCTTAAAACCAACAAATGCACCAATTGAACTACGGTTGATTTCATTAGAAAAACCAATTATTTTTCTGCAAGATAACATTAAAACGGGTTTAAAAATATTTAATGCCTGGATTTTCTTGAGAGTATGAAGTCGGGTAGTCAAAAAGGGCTAACTCGATGATGCGGTTTAGACACCTTAGCTAAAGAAAACCTATCTTCGTGTCAATAGATAAAAGATAGAGAGAAAAAACGTTTGATATTTCGCCAAAATTTCAGAGAAATTCATTCAGCCAATTTTTCCGTAGAGTTTTTTATAGATTTTTACGAAAAAGGCGTTTTTCACTCTCGAATTTGCTTGAAAGTGAACCGAAATTGATTTAAAAAGATGGAAATTGAACAAAAAAACACTTTTTTTATAGAGCAAACTATAGATTAATTGGTGAATTTGTTACTTTTTAATAGAAGTACGAAAAAAACGAAAAGACTTATGCATCAACCTAATATCTTGGTTTTTAGTTAAATCTAACCAACACTGATCTGGACTTGTCATACCAGATCTAGCTCAGCTTTGTTTGGCACTGGTCTTGATCTGGCCTACTTCCTAGTCTTCCTTGCCTGCTCGTTCAGAATTTGAATGTCGACTAAATAATTTGAAATTTTTGTTCTTTAGTCAATCGTCTTGAGCCTCCCACTCACCACAATCGCTGGCTACTTTTCGGCGACGAATGATCGATTGACATTTCCGATCAGGTAAAGTCTGAAATCAATCAGTTTTCATTCACATTTCAGATTACTGGCTTTTGGCGAGAATCTGAGCAAGTTTTTCTTGTTTTATTCTATGGATTGCCTAGTCTCTGCCAGATGACAAATCTCAACATTCAGTGAGTTTAACTAACAAGGAAAAAAAAGGCCAGCTGGCTGAACCGGCCAAATGCTATGTGACCTATACCATTCGACGCAGACATTTATACTGATTCCGAATATATCTTCCATTTTTGTTAAATGTTAATCTGCCAGGAGTTATAAGCGTCTAAAGTTTTGTTAGAGCTTTGAAAATGTGGGTCTTAGCGGCCTCCATGCGTGCCCAATTCGGTGCAGCCAATTCGGTGGTATAGCATTCGTTTCCAGGACGAGACCTCACAAGTTGGACCCCACTATGGATTTTTCTTTTGCTTTTTTCAAGAAGTGCTGACTAGTGTTCTTTGTACAGTGTTCAGCCAGTTGACCTCCCATTATAAGAATTAGAATAACTTTTTCTTTTCAGATGCCCATCATTTGTTGTTATCTCTTATTCCTGGTTCATCCGTAATATTTCCCAATACGCTTTTTTCGATTCCGCTCAATATTGTCAGTTGATGATCTCTGTGAGGTAATTGATAAAAACAAACTTTTAAACCAAGTTCTGAACAAATGAAAACGTTGATTCATCCTTTTAGCCGCTTCTTTGCCGTTGCCTCTAACGGGCTCTATTTCCATTCAACTCTCCGTTTTCCTTGGGCTCAATTCTTGATCCCCTTTTTAATTGGTGGCGGTTTTCGAAAACTCTTTGCATGGATTTTCTCAGCTGCTCGTGACACATCATATCTGCAAATTTTCGTTTTCTCTACCCCATATTTTATGCAATGCTCAATGGATTTAGTCACTAATCGAAGAATGAAAACAGTAAGACCACAAATACAAAGCTCAAACCAAATTCTCAGCTGAAACGAAGCGAAAAAACGACCAAAGCAGAAAATTTGCTAATGACTCAGGTGAGAAAAAGAGGTTTCTCAGAAAATTTTTGCAACTACAATAAACGAATAGTCAAAAGGCTAATAGTAAGGAGTATTAGGCAATGTATTAGGTTGATGCATAAGTCTTTTCGTTTTTTTCGTACTTCTGTTAAAAAGTAACAAATTCACCAATTAATCTATAGTTTGCTCTATAAAAAAAGTGTTTTTTTGTTCAATTTCCATCTTTTTAAATCAATTTCGGTTCACTTTCAAGCAAATTCGAGAGTGAAAAACGCCTTTTTCGTAAAAATCTATAAAAAACTCTACGGAAAAATTGGCTGAATGAATTTCTCTGAAATTTTGGCGAAATATCAAACGTTTTTTTTCTCTATCTTTTATCTATTGACACGAAGATAGGTTTTCTTTAGCTAAGGTGTCTAAACCGCATCATCGAGTTAGCCCTTTTTGACTACCCGACTTCATACTCTCAAGAAAATCCAGGCATTAAATATTTTTAAACCCGTTTTAATGTTATTTTGCAGAAAAATAATTGGTTTTTCTAATGAAATCAACCGTAGTTTAATTGGTGCATTTGTTGGCTTGAAACGGCAGACGAAAAGGAACGAAAAGACTTATGCATCAACCTAATATTTTCACATATTTCTTCATGGAATATGAATGCAAAGATATCAATATTGAAAGTCTTCATTTCATATTGTAGCGGAACAAAAGTCAAATAGTAACCCAGTTCAGCAACTACAAAACAAAAATCTTGTATTTCCAAGGTCCAGGGCTTTAAAATTATCAGGTGAAACTGGGCTTTAGTTAGTTTTGGGCTGATTCAAATACTTTTTGTGCACTAAGCCAAACCAGGCACAACTCTAACTAGTCCTGGCCGATTCTCGAACATCCTGACTCACCTCCAAGAGACTTAATCTAACCTCCAAGAGATCAATGGATAACGTTTCTGTTTCCTTTTCAGATGTTGTTCAGCTCGGGCTACGCATTAACCATCACAATTTTCGGCTGGATCATCCAGATCATTGTCCAATTCTTCTTTGGCATCCATGTCCAATCACTTCTCACAACTCTTCTCAGTTTTAATCGATATTTTCTCTTCTTCTTTGTGAACAGGTAAAATTTATATTTTTCAGCTATATTCTATATTTAGTGCAATCAGTTCTCTGTGTTTCCGGAAAAGACGAGAAAAAATTCGAGCTTTCCTAACAGCGACAAATCACACAACCACCACTGGGCCGTCGACCTCAAATTGGAACTCATAGATTTTATTGCAAAATAGATTTTCGAATGGATACAGAAAAAAATAAACATTTGGATATTATGCAAAAAATTTTATCGCCTTTATCAAAGCCAATTGTTCATCTGAAACTAGAGAGGCTGGTTGACAAGAATGACAATCGATTGACCAGTTGAACCTAAAATTGAACTCTTTTCGATTCAAAGGTTCTCGTTCATTAACAATTTAAGAAAGAATTACTGTAAAAGTTTGTAGTAATGATCATTCAAGTTATTGAAAGTGAAGATTTACTTCTGCAGAGAAAAACCCATTCGACTGAGGTGGGAATTTTCGAGATCAATGCAAAATAGTCACCGTATGAAGCAGCTCAATAAAGCTTTTTCATGAGTGCCAAAACGGGCTGTGCCAAAACAGCGCCGCTCAAAACCGCGACGCCCAAAACCGCGCCGCCCAAAACCGCGCCGCCCAAAACCGCGCCGCCCAAAACCGCGCCGCCCAAAACCGCGCCAATGCAAAAACGCCCAAAACAGCGACGATCAAAAAAAATTATGTTCTAGATTTTTGCGTTTGCTTTTTCTTTGCTGTTTTTAACTTTTTCTGTCCACTTTTTGTGTTTTTAGGGTAAAAAAAGGCGGAGAATCCGATTTTTTTAAGCTTTACGCATAGAAACTTGCGATAGCGCTTATTAAAGTGATTTTAACCAAAAATAACAAACTTTTTCCTTTCACGGCCTGTTTTTTAACGTTTTCACTAACTTTTTATTTTTGAAGGTAACAAAGCAATCTGAAACTGAACGAGGCCTTGCTGTATACTCATCATCGTCGTCTTATCATCACAGACCGACGTGAAATTTTGAGGTATATTTTATCAGCTTTATGGGTGTGTGACTTAATATTTGATTCGCCTAGCCATTTAGCATTTTCATTTTGCAGGTAATCAGTCAGCCACAATCAGAAATCGAGCGAGGCGCTGCTGCGTGTTTCAAAAGGACAAACGTGGCGGTTAAGGTATATTTTATCAGCTTTGTGTTAATATGGTTTGTTGATTTATGATTTTATGGTTTGTTAACATAGTTTCACGGTTTGGTAGTTATTAATTTATTTTTCTAGGCAGAATAACAAGCCAAAAAGGACGGTCACTGATTTACGACTCAGATGGATTCGAATATCGAAAGGACAAAGCACTTAAATGCGGTGTACTTTTGTGTTATGGGTAAGGGAAGTATAATTTATCTTGTAATACCCAGTTCTGTTTCTTTTAGGTGTTCAAAGGCGAAATGTCGGAGATTTTCCCATTAACTCAAGTTTTTCAAAGAATTTCAAAAATAAGTAATCAACTTTTCTTTGTAAACATTCATCAAGAAGTGATTTTTTTCCTGATCGATTTTTTCCTAAGAGTTTTCTTGCATCAGATTGTTGAAAAACTTCAGCTCGTAATTCGTTTGGAAGTGTCAGAAAGGGAAATCGTGAAAGTTTCTACTAAAAATTCGCATTACTGAATGATTTTAGTGAAAAAAAAAAGTACGAAGCCGATTAAAAAATAAAAAATAATTTCCTTACGCAAAAATTCACTCCCTATATAAATGCGACCAAAAGACATTTTTTCATGATTCTTACTTCTCGCTAAAGGGAGTGATTCACTGGCTACAGGTGAGTTCATCAGTTAGCTACAGTTCCCCAATTTTTCTAGTATGTTAAATCCGGAATCCGTTGCTCGTCACGATGCAATCAAGCGACAATTTGTCACGCAGCTCAATGACAATTGCGAAAAGTTGAGGATATTAGGAACAAAGGTAGGAAAATTCAGTATTGGGCTGATTTGTTGGAACTTTGTAAAGTATCCAAGTTTTTTTTCAGTTATGCAAGACTGGCAAAGGGATTATCGCGATCGAACTGGCCACCAATTTGTCCGGAGCGGGAATTGGAGGCGTAGCTGCAGCTGGTGTACTAATAACAATCATCACCGGTGGCACGGCTATTCCAGGTCTTTTAAATTAGATCTTACCAGATTTGCAAAATAAAATCTATTTTGAGTCGAATAAGTGTCACGCTTTAGTCGCAATCCTGGGCGCAACCGCATTTGGCGTTGGCGTGGCTGGGGCTGGAGCGGGTGTTGGCGGAATTTTGACTGATAAGGTAAAAATCCATCAAAAAAAGCATGAATCACTCTTTTTTTCAGTTTGCTGGGTCAAAAGAAATTATCGAAATTTACGAAAACATCTCAAATGCTTTGCAAGGGTATAGTGAACAAATCGCAGTCATCGAAAATGATATACTAGAACGAACGCGGCTTAGAATTGAAAACACAAATAAGACGGGATTGGTGAGTTGAGGGAGTTGATGATTTGTTTAGGTGATACGATTTTCAGGCATCATTTTTGGGTTTAGCCGGAAAATTGGTGCCGATGAGCGAGCTGGGAGCAATCGTCGTGAAAAAAACCGGAGAAGTGGCCGGAATTTTTGTAAGTCTTGTAAACAAAAATAGCGTTTATAAGATAGTTTCAAGACTTTAAAACAAAAGATAAACTAAACTAAACTACTGTACTTGAACTCATTTTTTGTAGGCTCTTCGAGTGGCCGGTGATGTGGCTGAGGCGGGAGCGCAAATGGCGGCTCGAAACGTTTTCGCTATAACTTCTGCACTCATTGGTGGTAGGTGGATCAATCAGCGAACTTGCTTTTTTCGAGCATTACAATTTGATTACTGTAAAAGTACTTTCTTTACTGTAAAAGTACTTTGATTACTGTAAAAGTACTTTGATTACTGTAAAAGTACTTGGATAAAAGTCTCACCATCAAACTAAATTAATGGCGGTGGCTACATTGCGGCAAATTTTTTGCGCAACTCGCCATAACTTTGTTCTAAGTGGGGCAACGTTTATGATTTTGGTATCATTTTGTAGATCTCAACGAGTGCAACAAAATGACACTAAAATGCTAAAGATTGACCTACTTAGAAGAAAGTTATAGCGAGTGGCGCAAAATTTGGCCCAAGTTAATGAGTCTACTGAGCGTTTGTGTTTCTTTTAGCTTTCTATATAAAAACTGTTTATTTGAATAGTATAATTGTATTTAAAAGACAACTATTTCCCTATTAGATCATCAATTTCAGTAGTAGGCGACTCAGCTTTGGCTGCCTGGAATATTTACCGTTTTCGAAACTCTCCGAGCCCGAAAGCGAAAACACTTCAAACGGTGAAAAATCTTAAATTTCTTTTTTAAAGAGTTTTCAGAAAATTGAGAATTTCGGGCTTTTGCAAGAGTTGATCGAAAATGATGTCGAGAGAAGGAAAATCGTCACCCACCTCCTCACCTTTCCCTATGAACCCCAATTCAATGCATTTTTTGACCTAACTCCAACTGATTTCAATTACATTTTCTCGTAAAAATTGACTAAATTTCAAATTTATCTAATAAACGTAATTTTACGGTTTTTATTTTACTTGTTATTGGTTAGCTTCCGATTTTCTATTCGAATCTCTCGAAAACTGATTTTTTTTTGTTACTATAAGAAAGTTCAGTTCAAATACAACTCACCGAAGAATTTTGTTTAAAAATGCTTAAAGTAAGGCTTTTCATCAAAATTTGTCTAACACAAAATTTCAGATTTACAAATTCGAAAAGGACAAAGAATCAAACCAAGAAAAACCGATCTTCTACCACGAGAATCTCACGAAAATTATGGAAAAAGTCGGCGATAGAAAGGTTTTCGAATTTGATTCCATTTCAGCTGATTGAAAAATGAATTTCCGGTTATTTTGGTGAGCATCTTTGGAATACGAAGGTCAGGAAAAAGCTTACTGCTGGAATTCATCAGAACTGAATTGGACGAACCGGGGGCTCTTAGGGATCCAAAAACAGTGATCGGGTTTGTGTTTCGTTTAGCATTTTACAGTAGAGTACTGTGCATTTCTCTATGATTTATTGGGTTTCATTTTATCATCTGAATAAATTCTCATTAATACTACCTTTGCTTTACAGTGGCCCGATGTGCATTCCGTTCATTGATGGAAAAGAGACGGGAACGAAAGGCATCGAGTTTTTCTCGGAACCGATTCCATTTGTCAACGATTTGGGAGAAGAGGTTCAGTAAAATTGGATACAATAGTCCATTAGAAAATCAAAAAACATAAAAAGGATTGTAAAACCGTAAAATATAAGATTTGCAGACAGCAGACACAATGATTTTTTCAGTGTTTTCTTCTGCTCGTCGATTCGAAAGGTTTTTTCGACTACGAGGCCTCGGCAAAGGAGATTTTTCACACAAATGCCATTCTTAATCTATACGCCAACATTTTGGTAAGAATTTTAAGAAAATTGAAACAATTCCAATCTAGATTTACAATGTTTCCGAAATCAATCAAACTGATGTGAAAACTTTTACGCTAAATGTCTCAAAAAGTGGCACCGATCTCGCGTTGGCTGAAGAAAAAGATGATAAGCCGGTTCGTTATTTGAAAAAGTTGACTTTGATTTGGGCAAACTGATTTAGATTTTGATCTTTTGCGAGAGAAATTCGAGAGGAGAAGTGACTGGTTATCTTCCGAATGAATTTCAAGAAAGAGTTTGCATAGAATTGCACTTTTAAGAATCGAAATTCTATTTTAGTTTAAATCAAATAGTAAATTAAACCTTGAAGTGGAAGTGCTTGAGGATAATTTTGGGGAAATTGAGGTAAAGATCAATTAGGATTCAAGTAAAATGCATCATTTCAGAATGTGAGCATTCCAAGTCCGGGAATGTTCCTTCAACGGGCAAATTATTTCAAGCCGATCACTTTGGGAAATGGAACGGACACGAGTAGGTTATAACAACGAAATCCTGAGCTTATCTTTTGTTTAGATCTTTAAGTTTTTACTTAATGCTCCAGTTCTAACTAGGGAAAGGCACGAATTTCCTGTGATCTTTCGTTTCCGGACCACATACATCTTACTAAATCGAGTATGGAGATTCATAATCTAAAATCAAAACTTGTCAAATAAGCTTGCAAAAGCGTCAAAATTGAATTGAAATTTCGAAGATAAGCTTTAAAACGCGCTTTTCAATCACGGAGATATGAGGACTGATGGCCTAGGTGGATAGTGGAATGGCCTCTCAGTAGTGAGGCCGGGGTTCGGCTCTTGGTTTTTGGTCCCTTTTCTTTAAATGTAACACTTTACAGGTTTTCTCAAAACTTCAACTTAATTTTTAGGCCTTTGCAAGCTTATTTGACAGAATTTGATTTTAGCTTATGAATCTCCATACTTGATTTAGTAAGATGTATGCGGTCCGGAAACGAAAGCTCACGGGAAGTTTGTGCCTTTCCGTAGTCAATCTTGTTAAATAAAATGATAGCCCAGCTACAGATTACGACCAAATTAGCCAACTTGAACAAGGCTAAATAATTTTATAAATGTACAAAAGCTTAGTTGACGAATACACTGAAAAATTCATTGATGGAGTCCTGGCTTTGAAGGATCTTATCATTCACAAAGCAAAAAGAATGCCAGGAAAAAGTTTGCACGATTTCCGGGCATTTTGCGAGGTTTGTGGATTTCGTTCAAAAATTGAAACTTTTGAATAAGGTGCTCGTTGCGAACGCGGATCGATTTGGGGAAAACGATTTTGACAATCTTCAGGTGAGTGATTTGGTGAGACCATGAAGGTTGCGCTAACAAAGCTAAAATTATTTCATACATGGTAAGCAAGAGGTGCATGTAGGACTTAAGTGGCTGGGTTAATCTCATTGTTTAACAATGAATACTCACTTACGAGTGAGTAGGCCGATTACAACTTGAAAAATGGATACAAATTGTATGCTAAAACATTAATAGATTGAAACTTTGCCCATAGAGAATTATTATTTCGTAAATGGTATGGTTGGAAAATTGCAGATTTTGCAAAAAGGTTGGCAGCGAAAACTTTAGGGAAAACGATTTTGACAATCTGCCTATTAAAGCGTTAAAAACTTAGCAAAAGAGATTTTTCTCCTCATCAGCCAACCAATCAATCAGGTATTTTAGTTGATTCGTTGCTCAGTGGCAAACATTGCCCTTCAAAATGGGATCTCAGCTTGGACGAGCGATTTCGCATACGAGAAAAGTGTTCTGGAGACTTGGGTTTAGTTTAACCTCATTCATAAAGTTAACCCAAAATTTAGGCAAAGAACTCGAAGTTCGCAGAAATTTTGGAAAAACTGACCGAGATCTTCAAGCAAGCAAAACAGGTGCAATTTTTTTTTCATCTAGCTAACTTCTTAGCATTCAGATTCATCTCGAGAAACTCCAAATGAAAACAAAGGATTTCGTTTCGGCTGAACAAGCAAGAGCTGAAGAAGAATTGAATGTTTGTTTAAAAAAAAGAAACTAGTGTATTTGTCATTTCAGAAACAACTAAATAATGCAAAATTGGACTTGGGTCTTATCGGTGTCGAGTCGGAAACGGCAAAATTGATCGAGAAACGGACAAAGTTGCTGGTTTGTGATTGGATTTTCTAGTAATTTAACTCGGAAAACTTTTCCTTTACAATTTTTAGCAACTTCCTGTGAAAAAGTCTAAATAACACTTTAAGAATTAAGACCTTTCAAATCAAAGATATTTGTTTTTCTAGGAGGAGCGTCTCGTCGAAGGAAACTATTCCCGAAAATTGATCGATTCAGCTGCAATTCGAGATGATTGGCGAAAAATAATACTGGATATTTTCAAAAATTTAGGTTGTAGGCAGTTTTAGTTGAAAGGATCTTAGCTCTGAACGTAGATTTGAATTTGAATAGCTGAGTTCATTTAAGCAGATTGTTGATACAAATTCATAAACAATTCACTCTAGGACTCACCAAATACGAACGAAATGAATGGAATGATCGAGTTCTTCGAAAAGAACGCGAACTTAGCTTGCAAATCAAGGTCAGTCGGTTATTAAGAGAAAAAACAAGAACAAAATCAAGCTTTTTGCAATGTTTTAGGGTCTAATCGGTCAAAGGGATACCTATGAACTTCTTTTCTATGAGCTCGAAACAAAAGAAATGGAAATCAAAAGAGAATTGAATTACAAACTCGTGGAACAGGTTGCAAATGAAGCTTCTAAAATTAGGAATCAAATTTTCAGCTAGCAAAAAACTTTGGAGATTTTTCTGTGCGTGGTTTGGAGACACTTTGTGATGTGGTTATTCCTGAGGAATTGTTTGATCAAGAAAAACACGGGAAATTAGCTTTGGTCAGTTATTTTAGAACTCGAAGTTGTTTCAAAAAAGTTAAGTGAAAAAGTGAAAAGATAGAAATGTTTCAGAAAGGTCAAATCTTTCCGAGTCCTTTCTCGACAAGTCTTTTTGATTTCCTTACCCAATCACTTTTTGAATGGGCACGAAAAAGGGGAAATGATGGGTACAAAGAGATTTGGAATAAACATTCAAGAATTCGGCAAGAAATCTTCCAAAAAGTTCTTCTCTATCGTCGAGCGAACTCTTTTATGCCAATGATCCAGGTAGAGCTTTTCAGTTCTTAAACATGTACAAACTAGGAAATTGTCTAGGAAATTGTTGCAAATGCAGCTGATGCACTCAATGAAAATCTTCAAAACCGACAGAAAGATCTGATGGAAAAGTTGGAGAAACAGGGAGTGAAATTGGTATATTTTTTTTGAAGAATAGCCTATCTATGAAAAAATTTAGTGTAAAAACGATGAAGAAGCAAAGAAAGGAGATGAGAATAAAGAGAATCAATCGAAAAATTTGTGTGTATTAAGTGAACCGAAAAATCAAACGTCATAAAGAATTTATGTGTTTTTGCGCAATTAATCCCATTGATTAACAACGAATACCCACTTACGGGTAAGTAATGCTTGAAACAGCTTGAAACAGCTTGAAAGATGGATACAAATTGTGTATTAAAATATTCTGAGATTGAAATTTTGTTCATAAGGAATTTTTACTTTTTGAATTTTTGTTAATAGAATATCAAATGTTTCCATTCTCACCACAAAACAATCTGTCTAGTGCACAAATGACACAAACTCTTTCGGAAAAAGAGAAAGAGTGTTTGAGGAACGAGAGAAACTGTGCTTTTTCTGTTTTCAAAAGAGAAAAATCTTTCTTTCGTCACAAAATAGAGGCAAATACACAATTTTCGAGAGAGAAAACCCGCAGAAAGCCTTGTTCTATGGATTTTCGATGATTTTTACCCAAAGAACGAGTATTTTGTAGGGCCAGAAAAGTATATAATGGAAAGTTTGGATGAAAGTTTACATTCAGATTACTTGATTTACTAACAAATTCTCGTGGAGAAATATCGTTATTTTAAAGCTGGAAATATGAAATTTCATTTTCTCATTGAATAGTACCAGTGGAAAAGCTAAATTCCCAAAATGGACAATATAATAGCTTTGATTTGAAACAGCACTTAGATTTGCCCTTAGACAAGTTTGGGATAGCCAAATATAGATACTTTATTCAGGACCTGAGATAAAGTGCGCTAGATTTAAGATTAAAACACATGAATTCGTAGACACAACACGAAAAGGGCCGATAGAAAGCAACACAACATAATATATGTAATATATGGGTAGCACAGATAACGTCAAGGATCCACTAGAGCTTCAAGATCAAGATCATCTACAGATAATTTAAAGGTTTCGAGACTATTGGACTCTCTCAAAACTCTGGGGAGTCGATTCCAAATTCTGGCAGTTCTTATTGGAAAAGAGTTATACACAAACTTATTGGAGGTGACTGGAATTTCTAAAACGAAAGAACCTCTTGAACCTTCTTGAACTAACCGTGGGATTAACTTTGAATAAATCTCGAAAAAGAGAAAAAGTTGCCTGCCCTTTACAATTTTGAAACATTCTATTAAATCCGTGACCAAGCGGCGGTGTCTAAGAGATTTAAGATCAAAAATTTTGAGTCTATCTGTGTAACTAAAGTATGCGAATTTGGAAAAATCATGAAAAATGGGGATTAAATTTTGAAGAATAGCCTATTTATGAAAAAATTTAGTGGAAAAACGATGAAGAAGCAAAGAAAGGAGATGAGAATAAAGAGAATCAATCGAAAAATTTGTGTGTATTAAGTGAACCGAAAAATCAAACGTCATAAAGAATTTATGTGTTTTTGCGCAATTAATCCCATTGATTAACAACGAATACCCACTTAGGGGTAAGTAATGCTTGAAACAGCTTGAAACAGCTTGAAAGATGGATACAAATTGTGTCTTAAAACATGAAGAACATTGAACTCTTGTCCATAAGGAATTTTTATTTTTTCAATTTTTAATTTTTAATTTTGACAATTTTTGAGAGAGAAAACCCGCTGAAAGCCTTTTTCTATGGATTTTAGAATATCAAATGTTTCCATTCTCACCATAAATCAATCTGTCTAGTGCACAAATGTCACAAACTCTTTCGGAAAAAGAGAAAGAGTGTTTGTGAAATGAGAGAAATTGTGCTCTTTCTGTTTTCAAAATCAGAAAAATCTTTTAACACAAATTAGCGTCAATTTTGACAATTTTTGAGAGAGAAAACCCGCCGAAAGCCTTTTTCTATGGATTTTCGATGATTTTTACCCAAAGAACGAGTATTTTGTAGGGCAAGAAAAGTATATAATGTGAAAGATTAGATTAAAATTACTTGATTTACTAACAAGTTCTCCTCAAAATGGTCTTTGAAAGGATTCATGGTGATGCTGTTGAGAATATCTCCGTACTTGGCAATGAGATGAAGTTCAACTCAGGAAAAATGGCAAGAAATCGATTCATGAAGGTAGAAATACTAATAAAAACATTTATCTCTAATAACAAAAAATTTTCGACATTTGACAATGAATGACACTTACAGAAAGTGTTTCATCACTTACGTTAGACCCATTCTAGAGTATGCATCTATAGTGTGGTCTCCACATACACAAGATATCTCTCGCCTAGAAAAAATCCAGCAGAGATATACTAGGATAGCTCTATGGAAAATAGATTTTTCCAAATTCGCATACTTTAGTTACACAGATAGACTCAAAATTTTTGATCTTAAATCTCTTAGACACCGCCGCTTGGTCACGGATTTAATAGAATGTTTCAAAATTGTAAAGGGCAGGCAACTTTTTCCTCTTTTTCGAGATTTATTCAAAGTTAATCCCACGGTTAGTTCAAGAAGGTTCAAGAGGTTCTTTCGTTTTAGAAATTCCAGTCACCTCCAATAAGTTTGTGTATAACTCTTTTCCAATAAGAACTGCCAGAATTTGGAATCGACTCCCCAGAGTTTTGAGAGAGTCCAATAGTCTCGAAACCTTTAAATTATCTGTAGATGATCTTGATCTTGAAGCTCTAGTGGATCCTTGACGTTATCTGTGCTACCCATATATTACATATATTATGTTGTGTTGCTTTCTATCGGCCCTTTTCGTGTTGTGTCTACGAATTCATGTGTTTTAATCTTAAATCTAGCGCACTTTATCTCAGGTCCTGAATAAAGTATCTATATTTGGCTATCCCAAACTTGTCTAAGGGCAAATCTAAGTGCTGTTTCAAATCAAAGCTATTATATTGTCCATTTTGGGAATTTAGCTTTTCCACTGGTACTATTCAATGAGAAAATGAAATTTCATATTTCCAGCTTTAAAATAACGATATTTCTCCACCCTATTCCTTCAGGCAGCCATGACCGAACGTCTCAGCACGTACTCTCCCGATTCCCCGAAAGAACACGGGATTCCCACCGATTCCCTTATCAATCTCTATTCCTTCAGGCAGCCATGACCGAACGTCTCAGCACGTACTCTCCCGATTCCCCGAAAGAACACGGGATTCCCACCGATTCCCTTATCAATCTCTATGAAAAATGGGGAAATGGAGGTTTTGGGATGATTTTGACTGGAAATGTCCCCGTTGATCCGGTAAATTAAAATCCATTAAATGAAAAGAAATGGGATTGTTTAGCTTCACCTTGAAAGCCCTGGCAATTTGCTCATCTCCAAGGAAAACGATTCCCCGAAGTTGAGAGCTTCAGTTGAAAAGGTTTAGATTTGTCAAATTTTACTGTATTTCGCAGAAATATTGATAAAAGCTAACATTTAACCTTTTTAGATACGCAAAAGCTTGCAAAGCAGACGGAGCGCTGGCTGTTGTTCAGCTCACACATGTGAGGACTAATTTCAATTGACTTTTAAAACTGAACCACAAAATGAAGATAATCGTTAAACTAAATTACTAAATTATCCATATTTTTTTATCCAAACTTATTTTTTATTTTCAGGGTGGCCGTCAAACTTCAACAATCATCAATCCTCATCCGCGAAGCTCATCCGACATACAACTAAAGGGGAAAACTCTGGGATTAACCTTTGGAAAACCGATTCCATTAACAGGTTAATTTCTCAAAAAAAAACAAAATAAAGCTAAATAGACAAAGCTGAAGTTGAGTTTTTATGTTTTTATCAGTATCAACCTTTTTAGAGGAGGAAATCCAAAGTGACGTCGTTGAGCGCTTCACTTTTGCCGCTGAAGTATGCCATCAAGCGGGTAAGCTGAAGATCAAGATAACAATCAATCAATCAAATTAAAACCAATCTCAAAACCAACTCCCGATCTAGGTTTTGATGGTGTTCAACTACACGGTGCTCACGGTTACCTCCTTGCTCAATTCATGTCTCCCACAACGAATAAGAGAACAGATAAATATGGGGGGAATGCTGAGAATCGAATCAGAATCGTTTTGGAAATCTATGATTCGATTAGGTAAAGAAAATTTTCAAGTCATTAAGTATCAAACTTTCAGATCAAAAATCCCTCAATCCAGTGGTTTTCTCGTTGGACTGAAGATGAATTCGGTCGAGTTTCAAGAAGAGGGTTTGAAAACAAATGATGCCAAGAGGATGTGTGAATTGATTGACGTAAATTCTACTCATGAATACTATTATTGCTAAATAGTGTCACAAAATGCTTCAAAATGCTTCAAAATGAAGTTTTTCAGGAAAAAGGCTTCGATTTCGTGGAGATGTCCGGTGGGACTTATGAGAAACTAGCTTTTGAACATCAACGCGAATCGACAAAAATGAGAGAGGCTTTCTTTTTAGAGTTCACTGATCAGGTAAAAGGTTAATGGAAAACAAGTTCAACTTTTATTTTAGATCCGATCTTCTTTGAAAAGCACAAAAATGTATGTGACTGGCGGTTTTAGAACGGCTAAGGTAAAAGAAAATCAAAAAAATTTTGTTAAATACGAGAGTTCTAGTGGATGGCCAAAGCGATCGAAGATGGGAATTGTGATGGGGTCGGGTTGGGAAGGCCGGCCACCGCTGAGCCTGGTGGGGAATTTATGGAGAAAACTTGAAAAAACTAAACTTAAGTAGCTATTTGTTAGATATGTTTGTTATATTTGACTGCTGTAATGGTATAGGATTGATATTTCAGATATGATTGTTAGCATTTTTACTAACAAAATAGAAATCAATATCACCAGAGGAAGAAGAATAAGAGAAACAAAATTGAAAATGAACAACCATGAGACTGACGACTACGCGTCGTTCCATTTGACGCATAGGGCAAAATAGAAAAGAATTTGTGGGAATCTTTTCTCAATACCATTAAACTTATCCGATTGTCTCGATAAAAAAATCAGCCCTTTTACTTACTATCTTTTAGATTTACCCAAGAAAATCCTGAACTTTGGAGTGCTCGCAGCAGCCGATACGAAGATCAATCAAAAAGATTATCCAATCACAAATGCGGGTAAGTATTTGAAAATTTCATTGATTTACAAAATTTCAAAAAGATTTAACTTTAAAAGTCTCTTTTTGAAGCCATTTGTAAATAGAGCAATTTTTGGTCGATTCACAGGACACATTTCCAAAAATTACTACCCAAAAGCCAACGGTAATTTTCGGAAGTGGATATGCTTTATAAAATGCACTACTCGAAATCTAATATCGCAAGTTTTATTTCTCAAATCCATTTCCAGCCTCGATGACCCAAATGTGGCAAGCCGGTCGCTTCCCCGTCGAGAAAGTCCAAAAAGTGACCGATGGAATTGTGGATCTCTCCATTCAAACCCTTGCAACAAGATTCCTAAATGAATCCAAAGTATGAAATGAAATTTTGGCAATAAAAACAAAAATTTCTAGATCTTCATGGCTGAAATCGGGAAGAAACTTGAAAGAGGAGAGCCGGTATCTGGTGTTTTCGAATTTGAATCGAATATCGCTGTTTGATCTCAAAGATTTTATGAATCTTGCTGAATTGTACATAAGTTTTTCCTAGATGCAATAAAGTTTTCGGTTGATTTTTTGTTTTCCAGAGAAGCACTCTCATTCAATTCTCATCGTTCTCAAGAAGCTCTGCAACTCGATTTTCTCAGCCAATACCAATTGACCAACAAAGACTAAAGTTTTACTGCTTTACGGCCATACGTTTCGGAACTTTTTCGTGTAAAGGTACGGCTGGGAGCTGCGGGCATACCCAGCATATGGTCCCGATATGGTTACTATCTTTTTGAGCAGCTGTTTGGCTACTTGATTTTTTGGCTGTTTGGCTAATTCACGAAGATACTGACCAAATACCGAGCTGACATAAGTTTGGAGCACCCTGTATAGTGAGCACCAAATAAGTCTAACATTTTCATGAAATCCAGGAGGCAGACAGAGTTTTCAAGACAGTGAATAGTGGAAAGAGCTTATATCTGAATATTTAATAACTCTATTGAATCAAAATTCTTTTCAAATGCGGTAAGATTCAGGCGGGACTTGGTACAATCAACCGGAATAGCATGAAGTGCATGCCATTTGTAAGAAACCAATTGATTAGTTCAATGAATAAATGTTTTTCATATGCTACACTGTAATAATGCACTGCGTGATGAAATGAAAATCAAAGTTTCTCTTACTATGCTGTACTTCACTTTAATGGATTTAATTTTTAATGGTTTAACGAATTTCCGGTACTTGTCCGTTCTGTCCCTTATTGTATCCATCACCAATGGATTTATGGAGTATATGAAGTTCCGTTTAAGTTCCATTAATAAAGAGCATCTCCAATGTATCCGATCTCGGTCTGCACCATGAATTCTGTAAGATAACTTGAGAGGAAATGTCGAGCCCTTCCGTGCTCCACCTTGTTCCTTTTCCGCCATTTAGCACTGCCCCAAATCCATTCCACCGTTTGAGAACCTCTTCGAGAATAAACTTTCATCAATCTCAACGAAGCGGCCGGACCTCTGATCTTCTTGATTGGCTTGTCGATGAGAAAATCTCTCTGTAACTTTTAAAATTGGCAGTTGTCTTGTGGTTGATTCCAAGGGGCTCTTCACAAAATTTGGGGCTTGTTAGCTTCTTCGTCCAATAATAGATGAAGTGGTTGATTGTCACACAAGGCAGATGGGCTCCTTGAAACCACGTTGCATTTTGAACTTCTGATTCAGCATTCTGGCATGGGTTCCTTCTGCAGCGATAACAAGGTGTCGTATTGTACAAAATTAACCAATAAAACCAATATAACCAACCAATAAAACAAAATTAACCAATAAAACTCATGGTTTAAAAATCTTTTTATTGAAAAACAAAAATTATCATAACAAATTTATTCTCTATATTACTTTCAACACTGGTTTATTTCTTCTCGAAAATATCTCCATGAACAGCCGCACAAGCGGCGAGACGTTTTGGGAAGCCGTCGATGATGGCGAAAAGATACAAATTCAGCCCAAGCTTTCTGGAGTGATTTTTTCAGTGAATCAATGCTTGAATGTGCTTTTGAGCAGGCCTTTGCTTTGAGAATACTCCAGACTGAGTAATCCATTGGATTTAAATCGGGGCTTGATGGACTTGATGATGGACTACTTGATGGACTGCTTAAAGCTGATGAAATCCGGGAAGTTTCGTTCAGACCAGTCTTGGACAATTCGTGCTTTGTGGACAGGCGCCGCATCTTGCTGAAAGCACCAAGTTGCGGTCAAAATTTTCATAATAAACAAAAGTAGCAAAGATAGTCAACCGAAAAGCGCGTAACAGTAAAGCGCGGGAAACGGAGGTTGGGAAAAAATCAAGTAGCCAAACAGCTGCTCAAAAAGATAGTAATCATATCGGGACCATATGCTGGGTATGCAAGCAGCTCCCAGCCGTACCTTTACACGAACAAGTTTCGAAACGTATGACCGTAAAGCCGTAAAACTTTGGTCTTTGTTGGTCAATTGGTACTGGCCTAGAAATCGAGTTGCAGAGCTTCTTAAGGACGATGAGAATTAAATGAGAGTGCTTTGCTGGAAAAGAACTGGAAAAATCAACTGAAAACTTTATTGCATCTAGGAAAAACTTATGTACAATTCAGCAAGATTCATAAAATCTTTGAGATCAAACAGCGATATTCGATTCAAATTCGAAAACACCAGATACCGGCTCTCCTCTTTCAAGTTTCTTCCCGATTTCAGCCATGAAGATCTAGAAATTTTTGTTTTTATTGCCAAAATTTCATTTCATACTTTGGATTCATTTAGGTATCTTGTTGCAAGGGTTTGAATGGAGAGATCCATAATTCCATCGGTCACTTTTTGGATTTTCTCGACGGGGAAGCGACCGGCTTGCCATATTTGGGTCATCGAGGCTGGAAATGGGATTTGAGAAATAAAACTTGCGATATTAGATTTCGAGCAGTGCATTTTATTAGGTACGGAAAAAAATTAATGTCGTATTTGTGGGTCTCACTTTCCGGCGTCGCCTACGCGGCTGCAGATGCTTATTGACCTTGGGTCCTTTTAATGTATTTGAGTATTTTCTTTTCTGTTTCACACTTTTGCTTAGACCTTCCTTAATGGTTTTTTTTAGGTTGTTTTACATCGATAGAAAATCGAGACTTTCGCCTCCTCTTCTTGTATGAGTTCAAGCTTGGCCACAATGCGTCAGAAGCGACCCAAAACATCAATCAAGCTTTTGGGGAAGGCAAAGCTGAAGTTCGAGCAGTTCAGCGCTGGTTGAAACGATTCCGGGAAGGCGACGAGGATCTTAATGACAAGGAAGGCTGCGGACGCCATGTTAGTCTCGACAATGACGAATTAAAGGAGCTGGTAGAAGCGGATCCCAGAACAACGGAGGGAGAATTAGCAACGCACTTTGGGGTCACTCCACACACAATTGGGAACCATCTCAAGGAGATCGGAAAAGTAGAAAAGTTGGAAAAGTGGGTGCCTCATCAGTTGAATGAATATCAAAAATTGCACCGTTACCTCACATCGTATTCATTGCTGATTCGTAATCAAAATGGGCCATTTCTGGATCGAATTGTAACTTGTGATAAAATGGGTCCTCTACGATAACCAAAAACGCAAAGCCGAATGGCTAGATAAAGGACAACCACCGAACCCCTTTCCGAAGCCCGACCTACACCCAAAGAAGCTTCTTCTCAGTGTTTGGTGGTCACAGAGAGGTCTGATCCATTATTCAATTCTACCAAACGGAAAAACGATGAATTTTGATCAGTATATTCACGAAATAAACGAAATGTATGAAAAACTTCGAAGGATCGATCCAGCTCTAGTGAATCGGAAGGCTCCCATCCTATTGCAAGACAACGCCCACCCGCATTGTTCACTGAAGGCTCTTCAAAAATTGAACCAGCTGCACATTGAAGTCCTCCCTCATGCTCCATATTCTCCTGATTTGTCGCCTACGGATTTCCACTTTTTCAAGTTCCTCGATCACTTCTTATCGGAGAAATGCTTTACTACTCAAGGGGAGGTCGAAAATGGCATCAAGGAGTTTATCGATTCAATGGAGCCCGTCTTCTACACTTTAGGAATTGAAAACTTAGCCAAACGTTGGCAATCATGTATAGATTCTACTGGTTTTTACTTTGATTAAATTGCTTTTGAAATAAAAATTTTATGAACGTTTGAACTTTAGTGAAAATATACGACATTAATCTTTTCCGTACCTAATATAAAGCATCTTCCACTTCCGAAAATTACCGTTGGCTTTTGGGTAGTAATTTTCGGAAATGTGTCATGTGCACGGGACTAAAGGTTGCTCTTTTTGCAAATGGTTTCAAAAGGAAACTTTTAAACGTAAATCTTTCTGAAATTTTGTAAATCAATCAAATTTTCAAATACTTACCCGCAATTGTGATAGCATGGTCTTTTTGATTGATCTTCGTATCGGCTGCTGCGAGCACTCCAAAGTTCAGGATTTTCCTGGGTAAATCTAAAAGATAACAAGTAAAAGGGCTGACTTTTTATAGAGACAATCGGATAAATTTAATAGTATTGAGAAAAGATTCCCACAAATTCTTTTCTATTTTGCCCTATGCGTCAAATGGAACGACGCGTAGTCGTCAGTCTCATGGTTGTTCATTTTCAATTTTGTTTCTCTTATTCTTCTTCCTCTGGTGATATTGATTTCTATTTTGTTAGTAAAAATGCTAACAATCATATCTGAAATATCAAACCTATACCATTACAGCAGTCAAATATAACAAACATATCTAACAAATAGCTACTTAAGTTTAGTTTTTTCAAGTTCTGGCCATAAATTCCCCACCAGGCTCAGCGGTGACCGGCCTTCCCAACCCGACCCCATCACAATTCCCATCTTCAATCGCTTTGACCATCCACTAGAACTCTTGTATTCGAGAAATTTTGATTTTCTTTTACCTTAACCGTTCTAAAACCGCCAGTCACATACATTTTTGTGCTTTTCAAAGCAGATCGGATCTGAAATAACAGTTGAACTTGTTTTCCATTAACCTTTTACCTGATCAGTGAACTTTAAAAAGAAAGCCTCTCTTATTTTTGTCGATTCGGGTTGATGTTCAAAAGCGTGTTTCTCATAAGTTCCACCGCACATGTCCACGAAATCGAAGCCTTTTTCCTGAAAGAGTTGATTTTGAAGCATTTTGTGACACTATTTAGCAATAATAGTATTCATGAGTAGAATTTACGTCAATCAATTCACACATCCTCTTCGCATCATTTGTTTTCAAACCCTCTTCTTGAAACTCGACCGAATTCATCTTCAGTCCAACGAGGAAACCACTGGATTGAGGGATTTTTGATCTGAAAATTAGATACTTAATGACTTGAAAATTTTCTCTGCCTGATCGAATCATAGATTTCCAAAACGATTCTGATTCGATTCTCAGCATTCCCCCCGTATTTATCTGTCCTCTTATTCGTTGTGGGTGATATGAATTGAGCAAGGAGGTGACCGTGACCACCGTGAAGTTCAACACCATCAAATCCTAGATCGGGGGTTCGTTTTGTAATTGGTTTTAGTTTGATTGATTGATTTTTATCTTGATCTTCAGCTTACCCGCTTGGTGGCATACTTCAGCGGCAAAAGTGAAGCGCTCAACGACGTCGCTTTGAATTTCCTCCTCTATAAAGGTTGTTACTGATAAAAACATTAAAAACTCAACTTGAGTTTTGTTTATTTCGTTTCATTTTCGATTTTTTCGATACCTGTCAATGGAATCGGTTTTCCATAGGTTAATCCCAGGGTTTTTCCCTTTAGTTGTATATCGGATGAGCTCCGCGGATGAGGATTGACTATTGTTGGAGTTTGACGGCCACCCTGAAAATCAAAAATAGCCATTTTTAATAGAGTCCTCACATGTGTGAGCTGAACAACAGCCAGCGCTCCGTCTGCTTTGCAAGCTTTTGCGTGTCTAAAAAGGTTAAATTATTTCTAGATTTCTGAGAAATACAGTAAAATTTGACAAATCTAAACCTTTTCAACTGAGCTCTCAACTTCGGGGAATCGTTTTCCTTGGAGATGAGCAAATTGCCGGGGCCTTCAAGGTGAAGCTAAACAATTCCTTTTCATTTCATTTAATGGATTTTAATTTACCGGATCAACGGGGACATTTCCAGTCAAAATCATCCCAAAACCTCCATTTCCCCATTTTTCATAGAGATTGATAAGGGAATCGGTGGGAATCCCGTGTTCTTTCGGGGAATCGGGAGAGTACGTGCTGAGACGTTCGGTCATGGCTGCCTGAAGGAATAGGGTGGAGAAATATCGTTATTTTAAAGCTGGAAATATGAAATTTCATTTTCTCATTGAATAGTACCAGTGGAAAAGCTAAATTCCCAAAATGGACAATAAAATAGCTTAGATTTGCCCCAAGAGTTTGGGATAGCAAATGTCCGAAATATTATCAAAAAACGGTGCACTATTATTAGAGAAAAGTTATTAGAGAAATTTTATGTTATTAGAGATAAATGTTTTTATTAGTCTTTCTACCTTCATCAATCGATTCCTTGCCATTTTTCCTGAGTTGAACTTCATCTCGTTGCCAAGTACGGAGATATTCTCAACGGCATCACCATGAATCCTTTCAAAGACCATTTTGAGGAGAACTTGTTAGTAAATCAAGTAATTTTAATCTAATCTTTCACATTATATACTTTTCTTGCCCTACAAAATACTCGTTCTTTGGGTAAAAATCATCGAAAATCCATAGAAAAAGGCTTTCGGCGGGTTTTCTCTCTCAAAAATTGTCAAAATTGACGCTAATTTGTGTTAAAAGATTTTTCTGATTTTGAAAACAGAAAGAGCACAATTTCTCTCATTTCACAAACACTCTTTCTCTTTTTCCGAAAGAGTTTGTGACATTTGTGCACTAGACAGATTGATTTATGGTGAGAATGGAAACATTTGATATTCTAAAATCCATAGAAAAAGGCTTTCAGCGGGTTTTCTCTCTCAAAAATTGTCAAAATTAAAAATTAAAAATTGAAAAAATAAAAATTCCTTATGGACAAGAGTTCAATGTTCTTCATGTTTTAAGACACAATTTGTATCCATCTTTCAAGCTGTTTCAAGCTGTTTCAAGCATTACTTACCCCTAAGTGGGTATTCGTTGTTAATCAATGGGATTAATTGCGCAAAAACACATAAATTCTTTATGACGTTTGATTTTTCGGTTCACTTAATACACACAAATTTTTCGATTGATTCTCTTTATTCTCATCTCCTTTCTTTGCTTCTTCATCGTTTTTCCACTAAATTTTTTCATAAATAGGCTATTCTTCAAAAAAAATATACCAATTTCACTCCCTGTTTCTCCAACTTTTCCATCAGATCTTTCTGTCGGTTTTGAAGATTTTCATTGAGTGCATCAGCTGCATTTGCAACAATTTTCTAGACAATTTCCTAGTTTATACATGTTTAAGAACTGAAAAGCTCTACCTGGATCATTGGCATAAAAGAGTTCGCTCGACGATAGAGAAGAACTTTTTGAAAGATTTCTTGTCGAATTCTTGAATGTTTATTCCAAATCTCTTTGTACCCATCATTTCCCCTTTTTCGTGCCCATTCAAAAAGTGATTGGGTAAGGAAATCAAAAAGACTTGTCGAGAAAGGACTCGGAAAGATTTGACCTTTCTGAAACATTTCAATCTTTTCACTTTTTAACTAACTTTAACTTTTTTGAAACAACTTCGAGTTCTAAAATAACCGACCAAAGCTAATTTCCCGTGTTTTTCTTGATCAACCAATTCCTCAGGAATAACCACATCACAAAGTGTCTCCAAACCACTCACAGAAAAATCTCCAAAGTTTTTTGCTAGCTGAAAATTTGATTCCTAATTTTAGAAGCTTCATTTGCAACCTGTTCCACGAGTTTGTAATTCAATTCTCTTTGGATTTCCATTTCTTTTGTTTCGAGTTCAAAGAGAAGAAGTTCATAGGTATCCCTTTGATCGATTAGACCCTAAAACATGGCAAAAAGGTGGATTTTGTTCTTGTTTTTTCTTTTAATAACCGACTGACTTTGAATTGCAAGCTAAGTTCGCGTTCTTTTCGAAGAACTCGATCATTCCATTCATTTCGTTCGTATTTGGTGAGTCCTAGAGTGGATTGTTTATGAATTTGTATCAACAATCTGCTTAAATGAACTCAGCTATTCAAATTCAAATCTACGCTCAGAGCTAAGATCCTTACAACTAAAACTGCCTACAACCTAAATTTTTGAAAATATCCAGTATTATTTTTCGCCAATCATCTCGAATTGCAGCTGAATCGATCAATTTTCGGGAATAGTTTCCTTCGACGAGACGCTCCTCCTAGAAAAACAAATACCTTTGATTTAAAAGGTCTTAATTCTTAAAGTGATATTTAGCATTTTTCATAGAAAGTTCCTAAAAATTGTAAAGGAAAAGTTTTCCGAGTTAAATTGCTAGAAAATCCAATCACAAACCAGCAACTTTGTCCGTTTCTCGATCAATTTTGCCGTTTCCGACTCGACACCGATAAGACCCAAGTCCAATTTTGCATTATTTAGTTGTTTCTGAAATGACAAATACACTAGTTTCTTTTTTTTAAACAAACATTCAATTCTTCTTCAACTCTTGCTTGTTCAGCCCCTTGCTTTTCCAAAATTTCTACGAACTTCGAGCTCTTTGCCTAAAGTTTGGGTGAACTTTATGAATGGGTTAAACTAAACCCAAGTCTCCAGAACACTTTTCTCGTATGCGAAATCGCTTGTCCAAGCTGAGTTCGCATTTTGAAGGGCAATGTTTGCCACCGAGCAATGAATCAACTAAAAGAACTGATTGATTGGTTGGCTGATGAGGAGAAAAAATCTCTTTTGCTAAGCAATTAACGTTTGAATAGGCAGATTGTCAAAATCGTTTTCCCTAAAGTTTTCGCTGCCAACCTTTTTGCAAAATCTTGCAATTTCCAACCATACCATTTACGAAATAATAATTCCCTATGGGCAAAATTTCAATCTATTAATTTTTTAACATACAATTTGTATCCATCTTTCAAGTTGTAATCGGCCTACTCACTCGTAAGGGGGGTATTCATTGTTAAACGATGAGATTAACCCTGGCACTCAAGATCCACATGCACCTCATGTATGAAATAATTTTGGCTTTGTTAGCGCAACCTTCATGGCCCCACCAAATCACTCACCTGAAGATTGTCAAAATCGTTTCCCCCAAATCGATCCGCGTTCGCGAAATTAAAGTTTCAATTTTCAAACTAAACCCACAAACCTCGCAAAATGCCCGAAAATCGTGCAAACTCTTTTGCTGGCATTCTTTTTGCTTTATGCATAATAAGTTCCTTCAAAGCCAGTACTCCATCGATAAATTTTTCTTTTCGTCAACTAAGCTTTGTACTTTTACAAAATTATTTAACCTTGTTCGGCAATAACGGCAATAAAAACAAAAATTTCTAGATCTTCATGGCTGAAATCGGGAAGAAACTTGAAAGCGGAGAGCCGGTACTTGGTGTTTTCCAATTTGAATCGAATATCGCTGTTTGATCTCAAAATTTTTATGCATCTTGTTGAATTGTACATAAGTTTGTCCTAGATGCAATAAAGTTTTCACTTGATTTTTTGTTTTCCAGTAAAGCACTCTCATTCAATTCTCACCGTTCTTTAAGAAGCTCTGCAACTCGATTTCTCAGTCAATACCAATTGACCAACAAAGACTAAAGTTTTACTGCTTTACGGCCATACGTTTCGGAACTTGTTCGTGAAAAGATACGCTCAATGGGCTGGGAGCTGCGGGCATACCCAGCATATGGTCCCGATATGATTACTATCTTTTTGAGCAACAGTTTGGTAGCACAACCCAATAAAATTTCAATAAAAAGTAATTGGGTTAATCGGGCAAGAATTCACAAAGATGCTGACCAAATACCGAGCTGACATAAGTTTGGAGCACCCTGTCCCGATCTGAATAGCATGAACCGGAATAGCATGCAGTGCAAGCGATTTGTAAGAAGTCAATGAATAAATATTTTTCATATGCTACATTGTAATAATGCACTGCGTGATGAAATGAAAATCAAAGTTTCTCTTACTATGCTGTACTTCACTTTGCCAAACTGTGGATGTTCGAATCTTATTTTTGAAGTTTTATGTTGTTCATGTGCAAGAAAAGAATAGAAATTTCGATAGAAAATTCAATCAATATGGGAATTGTTCAAAAAAATGTAAACATCCCAAAAGAAACCAGGCAAAAACACACGATCGCCTCCAATAAACAGACCTGACGTAAACGAATAAGATCCAGGAGGAGTGAGGCAAAAATTGAATTATTTATCGTGTGATTTCTGCACATTTGAATCAATGATGAACGAATTTTCGACGGAAATTCAAAAGAGATTTGATTTTGTGTGAGTTTTAGAGAGATTACCGTACTAGTAGCGCATTTTTAATGGAAGCTTTTGTTTAAGATATTCAACTAAGCGGTTTAATGAATTTCCGGTACTTGTCCGTTCTGTCCGTGATTGTATCCATCACCAATGGATTTATGGAGTATATGAAGTTTGGTTTAAGTTCCATTAATAAAGAGCATCCCCGGTGTATCCGATCTCGGTCTGCACCATGAATTCTGCAAGATAACTTGAGAGGAAATGTCGAGCTCTTCCGCGCTCCACCTTGTTCCTTTTCCGCCATTTAGCACTGCCCCAAATCCATTCCACCGTTTGAGAACCTCTTCGAGAATAAACTTTCATCAATCTCAACGAAGCGGCCGGGACCTCTGATCTTCTTGATTGGCTTGTCGATGAGAAAATCTCTCTGCAAATTTTAAAATTGGCAGTTGTCTTGTGGTTGATTCCAAGGGGCTCTTCACAAAATTTGGGGCTTGTTAGCTTCTTCGTCCAATAATAGATGAAGTGGTTGATTGTCACACAAGGCAGATGGGCTCCTTGAAACCACGTTGCATTTTGAACTTCTACTTGATGGACTGCTTAAAGCTGATGAAGTCCGGGAAGTTTCGTTCAGACCAGTCTTGGACAATTCGTGCTTTGTGGGCAGGCGCCGCATCTTGCTGAAAGCACCAAGTTGCGATCAAAATTTTCATAATAAACAAAAGTAGCAAAGATAGTCAACCGAAAAGCGCGTAACAGTAAAGCGGGGGAAACGGAGGTTGATTCGGGTAATTTTGGGGCATCCTGTAAGATGCACGCAATTCGTGACCGTTCTTGCAGAGACGTCGGGTTTCCAAAAGTTTACACTGCTCGAAAACGCGAATCGTATCCAATTCGGTTGAGGGGAGAAGATAGAAGATGTGAAAAATGATTTTGTCTTTAGGCTTTTGTCCACCTTTGTCTTTTGTCATTGTCTGGAAACTCGTATGCAAATTTTTAGCGGGAGATAGAAGCGATATGTAATGCATTCTTATCCAACGGGGCGTAGACTGGATAAGTACTGAATTTCCCTTAGTTTTAGCTTTTCCCTTTTGGGGCATCTTACAGGATGCCCCAAAATTACCCGAATCAACCCGACAGCTAAAATACTCAGCATTCATTCTATAATACTTTTTTTCAGCTACAACGATCCGGAACAGATTTGGAAAAAGCGGCTGATCGCTCTGGGAATCATTGTATTCGTTGGAATCATCTTGTACAAAACGTGAGCACCAAAATGACATAATATTGTTATGGATGCGCGTTTTTACTATTTTGTAAATTTCTCAAGATATCGAACAGATGTTTATGAGTGTTATATACCATTCGAAAGCTGAACATCTCCTCTACATTTTGGAATAAAAACGTTTTTGAATTCATTCAACTTTTTGGGAAATTGACTGCACAAAGGGAGAAGTCGTTTTCGAAAAAAAACCCATTCCAGTTAAGCTATTCCTCAAGTAAATTTCTCAAGATATCGAACAGATGTTTATGAGTGTTATATATCATTCGAAAGCTGAACATCTCCTCTACATTTTGGAATAAAAACGTTTTTGAATTCATTCAACTTTTTGGGAAATTGACTGCACAAAGGGAGAGGTCGTTTTCGAAAAAACCCGTTTCAGCTTAGCTATTCCTCAAGTTTTATGGTGTAAAATAACCGCCCAGAAAAGAAAAGAGAAGTAAAGATGCTCTGAAATTGTTATATTTAAAAAGAAGTTGTATTGATATATGTATTGGCCAAACATCAAACGGTTAACTCGTTTTGAGCGGAGCTAAAAGTTGATCCAAAGGCACCCTTCCATTTTTTGGCCACCTCTTCTTCTGTGCAGTCAATTTGCCCAAAAGCTGGTCAAATTCAAAAACATTTTTATATCAAAATGTAGAGGAGATCTTCAGCTTTCAAATAATACTCATATATATCTTTTTCTTGATTTCGGTATCTTGAGAAATTTACAAAATAGTAAAAAAACGCGCATTCATAACTGGTCGACAACCCAATAAAAGCTCGAACTTTCAGAATTCACAACCCATTTCACTACTCTCTTAATAAAGTTCTTTAGATTTCAAACGGAATCCGAAGTCGAAGCTGTAGCCAACAAAGTTGATCGGAGAGAGTTCGCCAGGTTAACTTTATTTAAATCAAAATAATGTATAGAGTCGATTTCAGTTCATGTGAACAAACATGGAGGCGCTTTGGGGAGTATTGCTACCATGTATGTACCTAGAAACTGAATCTTAAGATCAAAAAAAATAATCTTAGCGAACAGATTCATAAACTTACAAATGTTCAGATCAACAATGCTTGGACGCGTTATGATAGAGCGGTGGCATATTGTGATAAATTTGATAGTGAATTGGCATCGATTCACGGACCAGATGAGAATCAATTTCTTCTGGGTTCAGATTAAATTTATACTTATAATTTGTTGATTTAGAACTTCTTCGCCGTAAAGGGACAGACGGAGGCGGATGGATTGGGTTTAAGGTAATGAGGAAGAAACTTTAAATTAAAACCATAGAGAGACTCTGATTAGAGTACAGTCGATCATCGATATAACGGGCACCCGATATAATGAACTTTCCCGACATCATCAAACAAATGCCGATTCCTAGAACTTCTAGGAATCGGCATTTGTTTGGTGATGCCGGGAAGTTCATTATCGAGATTCGACTGAAGAGTGGCGCAAAATGACCCGAACCGAATAAAATTGAGGAAGCAGAAGCCTCTTCTTTTCAAATTAATAATTAAAAAATAACAATTTATTCTATAAGTGATAATTAACAAAACAAATTACTTTCTTTCAACCTTTTGTTACCTTTTGCGGTCTTTTGCGGCCGCCACTAAGACGTGCTAAGATGTTTTGGGAATGCGTCGACTGTGGCGGAAAGGTAAGCGACGTTAAGCTCGTCCCAAACTTTCTGAAGAGATTTCTTGAGTGAATCAAAAAAAGTATGGCGCTTTTTTCATGCTTTCGCTTCAAGGATGCTCCAAATCGAATTTGGTCACAAAGCTTTGAAACGACTAATAGTCTCAGAAAAAAAAACCGATTTGTCAACAAAGAGTCGACGAGAAATTTCTTTTTGTGGAATTCCCTTTCGGTGTAGGTGTGATGATCGAGTCTCTGTGCACAGACTTTTTCAAAATTCTTGTTTCTAAGACATTATAATTCCAGGGAAACGCTAGGAAAACGTAAAAATAAAGGAAAAACACAAAAACTCGGAATAAAGTTGCGAAAAAAACTGTTGCTGAAGTTTGGGTGCGCTAGTTCGGGTGATTTTGCGTCACCCTGTACTGATGCTTAAGGTTGTCCGATAACTGGCAATTATTTCCAAAAGTTATGAACGATTTAACTTGGTAGAGAATCATTCTATTTAGTAGGAGATATAAAAATATTAAAGGGTCGCCAAATAAACCCAAATTTTTAGCTGAACGAGAGCAAGTGGATCTGGGCGGACAAGACGCCATCGGACTACACAAATTGGCACAAAGGGGAACCGAATCTACTTGACACTGAACATTGGGCTGAGGTGGAGTTCATAAATTCGACTCTTTCCGATTATCCGGTTCCTGAAAAAGATCCGCTCCCTGTAGAAAGTGCACCTATTTTGGAGCTTTGTATTTTGGAGCTCTGTATCTCAAGTTCCATAAAAGATGGCAGAGACTTTTTGAGCTCATTTCAAAGGGCTAATCTAGAGCTATAAGCTATAGTAAAAAGTAGAATGAGATCTATCTTGAGACTCGAAGGTAAAAAGCTTCAAATAGGCGCACTTTTTTAAGGACCGAACTTTTTTTAGAGACCGGGGAATTGACTAAACAAATGCTAAACATCAAAAACATGAAAAACAAATAATGACTTGATAACACAGTTATTATGTATATGTTTCAATCATGCGATCAACATTATAGTCTATATTGGCTTTAGATGAGAGCCAATGATGGAACGTGGAACAATAAAGCTGATACGTACCCGGTGCACGCCATTTGCAAGAAACCAGTCGATTAGCAACAATGATAAATATTAATTACAAATTCTTCTTTTGAAATTTTGCACTACGGGAAGTTATTTTTGGAAAAACTGGATTCTCTCGTTGGTTGTTTCAGAAAATCTCTTATCTCTTATCTCTTAAAACGCTTTAGGATATCTCTCAAAACTGTGTTTCACTTTATCTTTTGGTCAAAATTGATAAAAATCCACGAAAAGCTCAATTGAACAGAAGAAATGCCAAGATTTTTGATAATTCTTTTCACGTTTTTGATAATCATGAATCAAATTCTTGATTTTGCGTCCACTCGAAACAGTTGTATCTTTTCAAAAACGCCGTATTTACCCCTGCCTTCACTAGTTATTGTATTGCGCTCGCCGTTCATGTTCGTCAGGGTTCGCTTTAACTTATTGGACTCATCATTCTATTTGGAAATTTAGATTTTTGTTTGTTGGTGCATACTTTTTTCATTTCTTGACCTGTTGGCGAACGGGAAACAGTTACTGTGAAATTCGAAATCAGTGGCCTCGAAAATCCAAAAGGTTTTGCGAAAATTTTCACTTAGCTCAAGTCGCCAATATTTTCCATCAGAAATTCGGTTCATTAAATTTTGTTGATTCCAGTCATTGCCCATATCTTTTTTGCTTTTCCCGCTACTCTCAAATTACATTTATCCTTTTTTAGATCGAAAGATGCCTTACGTGTAAATCACCGCCCATCAAAATGGTATCGTCACGTGTAGCCGCAAAGGAAACATCACACCAACGAACGATTACACGACCTGGGGATTCCAATGGCACATTTGTTTCTTCACTTCATGAAAGATGCGGCGGTTATCCCCCCGATTCGGAGTCAGTTTTTAAATAGGAGTAAGTAAGTAACAAAATGAAATTATTAGGTGTTCAGATGTCAAAGAATTCCTCTCAATTCTCGACACCCGATGTATAGAAATTGTTTCTCGTTTTTCTGTTTCTGTGGTTCGAAGTTGTGATCACTGTGAAGCTTCGTGTGATCTGTAAGTAACTCGTATTTCATCAATAAAACATCATATAGAAAAGTTTTTGGAACAGTCCAGGAATGAACAGTAGTTAGGGGTTTCATTCTAGTCTTCCAAAAATTTCGTTTCATTTTTAATTCAGATCTCATCGCAAATTAGATTCTTTGTCACTAAAACAACGAATTTAATTTGGGGAATGCCGAGAAAAAAACTGAATCATTTCTGAACTCTCTCCATTTTCAATTAGAGGTACAGAATCATAAAAATTTGGTGAAAAGTCAAAAAAAAAATTGTTTTTTTGTTGGTCGATTGAGACTTGAGACAAATGTTTTTTTTGATTGTTGATTTATTTGTTGGAAGAACATGACTTACAAACTTTTTTTTTTCATTTTCTAGGAATGCACATTTTTTAAAGCTCACTTTTTTACAATGTTGAAGTTGAATTCTGAAATAAAAAGTATTCCAGTATTCCATATTGTAAGATCTACTAAGTTTTATCGTAGTCAGACAAAAGACTGATATTTTTCCGTATTCAAAAAAGTTGAAAGCAAAAATTGAAAGCATTCCTCAAAATTTTTGAGCAATTCACTCCATCTATGAGTAAATCATTAAAAATTAAAATTGTTAATTGCAAAAAATCTAAAAAACTGCTCAAAATCTTTTTCCAGCTGGTTGTTTACGCATTCTACTTTAATTTTTTATTTTTCTTTATTCTTTACTCACGAATCTAATTCGTATGCCGAAAGAGAAAAATTAGAGAGAAATCGTTACTTTTTTTATTGGAAATTTTTGGCCTCTCTCAATTCGTCTTCAATTAAAAGAAGTATCGGTTTTTCAACCTTTTTATTTCGAATTTTCGAAAAATCAACTTGCAAAGTCAAGATTTCGAGAGAGATTCAAGAAGTTTTCGCTTTCTGCCGAGAAATGGAGGTAAAGCTTTTCATTTTGATTCGTTTAACCAATAAAGTTGATTTCTTTGTGCTGATACTCATTCAATTTTCCAGAAAATTCGCGAAATTTTCAATTATCCTGACTCGTATTACAATTGCTCTGGCAAATCGGTGGACGAATGGATGGAAACTGGGGAGAAATGGCCGATTCTGGGCAAATTGCTCATGTCGTTGGGTGTGATTTATCTGGTGAGTGGGGAAGATTTGAAATTGCAAAAATTCAATCAAACAAGTTTGCCCGTCGTTTTTATTTTGCTCAACTTTCACTTTCATGTGCAGAGAAGCTTTTCCAACTAGATTCTAGGGTTTCTAAGCCAAATCTGATCAGAGCCCGGCTAAAATTCAAGTTCTTGCCTGGCTTCCGGTGGGTCCAGAGACTCTTGCAAGCCAGATTTGCAGGAAAGCTAGATCATACTAAAACCAGAAACCAGTATCCAAGCCATGACCTGACTTTTGGTTTAACCCTGACTTTGCCTACTGACCTAGCCCTGAAAATTCGTTTTTAGAACAAATCCACACAATTTAGAATTGTTTTTTACAATACTAACTCAAAATTTCAAAATCAAAATCAAATCTCAAATTACTTTTAGATGCTGTACATTCCCAGTAATTTATGCAATTCTCCGACTGCGATTAACGAAAAACCCCTGTTATCAGGTAAAAACTTACAAATTTTCCACAATGCCTTAATTTTCAGATCATGTTAACAATAGTTTTCGCCGACATGCTTAATCTTTTGGCGAATTCCCTATTTGCCGGATATTTGATGTTGATTGGAGCCGTTTTTTGCATGGATCCATTGTTTATGTACATCGAGGGAGCCTTTAATATGTGTGAGTTACGAAATTTTAGAAATTTCTTGAAAATTCAAAGACTTTGGCATAAACAAACCACGTCGCTTGTTATTTTCAATCAGAAAATCCTTGGGGAATTGCTCCTGGTTGTCAGAGGTATAATTGGTGAAAATTTGAAAAGTTCGAATGGCCAAAAATGATCTTTGAATTGGGAAATAGCTAAGATAAGCGAGTTCTAAAATTAGCAAAACGAGCCGTTTTCAGGTGCTTGGGCATTCGCCTCATTTCTCTATGTTGTACTGGCTCTGAATCGTTTTATTGTCATCGCTGGCTCGGATACGATTGCGCAAAACGTTGTGGTACCGTTTTAGAATTACAGGCTGTCCCATATATAGGCTTGCGTTTAATGCATCTTTTTGGCTTTCTAAGACAATACATTAACCTAAGTTGAAAAACAACAATTGATCATAAAATCTACGTGTAATTTTACATAGAATGGATGAACCATAACATTTTTAATGACTTTCACAACCCTAGCCAAGCAGTACAAAAAATGCTATGCTGAAAAACAGTTAACTTCGAGTTTAGGGTTTCAAAAAAATCGTCTCTTTCCGTCTTTTCCTGCAAATAATACGCTTTTATAGTTAATTATTAGAAAAATAAGTGCTTTTTGAGCACCATTATTGCAAACGCGAGGTTGTGTTGGCTAACAAAAATGGGCACATTTTTGACAAGTTATCATGTGATTTCAGAGAATCCCGATTCATTTCTGGCTTTTCTTAGCTGTGACATGGAGTGTCTATACGGGAATTCTCCACAAACCACTCACCTACAATTCACGAGCCTTTCTTGCCTATTACAATCCATTCATTGAAGAACATGTTATAGTCAGTGATTTGGGAATAATAACTGAATTTTTGTCAATATTTGTAAATACAACGAGTTATTTAAACGCCAGCTCAAGTGGTTTAGGAGTTGGAGAAATACGAGAATCGAATGCACGCTTTGAATAATGTCATCTTTTCAATCCTCATTTGTTTCTTTTACTCGATGATCTCACTGATTTTGTTGTGCGGAAAACGGCCAAAGAAGTTTTCGGCAAGAGAAAGAAATGTAGGGAATTTTAAGGGTTGATTCCTCAAAAAGTTTATGTACAAAAGTTCTGAGAGCTTCGAAACAAAGGCAATCCAATTTCAGGCTTTAATCCAGGCTTTCTTCATCACTTGTCCAGCGATGCTCGGCTCAATTCTTTATGTTTACATTCAATTCACTAATAAAGCCACTCAAGGATGGGCGATTCTTGGGCAATTCATGTGGCAGACGATTACAGGTTTGTAGAAAAATAAGCTTTAAAAAATTGTCACAATACGCATTTCCTTAATTTTCTTTTTTTCAGGAACTGGTGCAATCATTTATCTCACGTTGAACTCAAGTGTCCGTGATTTTCTCTTTTACTCTGCAACTCCTTCACAAGCTGCGGGAAATGACAGTCGAACCAAGCAAAATAGTGGAATGAGTAAATCAAAAGAAGAGATACAAAATAGTGGGATGATTGTTTTTAATTGAAAGAAAAAATAAAGAATTTTTCCTTATGAAAATTTTGCCTTTCATCTGTGAACAGTCTTTAAATGCTAGTTAAAAGCATTGAATGTAAAAACCTAGGGAAAGGCCAAAAGTTTTTTAAGGGGTGCTAGCAAAAGGGCCAAATGATTGGCGCCAAAAATTTTTGCGCCGCGTATCATTTGCGCCAAATTTGCGCTTTTCATTATTGAAAACAATAATTGAATAATTATTGAAAACAATAAGTGAAAATGAAAACATTCTAATTGAAAACATCTAATTCTAATTGAAAACCGCCTGGCTCAAAAGGTGTTTTGTAGAGAAAAGATAGGGCTTTCTTATCTTTGAAGCCCCTGGGGTTTCCTATTAAATTAGATTGAAAAGCGCCTCTTAAAAGAATACTGACATTTCATGTGCATTGACCCTATACAGTGGTCCACAAAAGTATTGTCCCATTGCCATCCAAGTTTCTTTCGTACGAAAATCTTGCAAAAAACGATATTCCCAAAAAGTGTAGGGTTTTTTGCTTACCCATAATACTCTACTTCTCAAGATTATAAGATTTATCCGTATACATTGCATAAAAATTAAAGCATAAAACAAAAACAATAAGTTACTTAACAAATAGCTCCACAAAAGTAATGCCCCATTTGCAAAGAATTAACAATTTTTCAAAAAATCAATATTTGGTTGGTCCTCCTTTTGCTTTTATCGCTTCATTGAGTCGATCCGGCATGGAATCCACGAGATTTTTCAAACGACTTGGGCGGTTGGTGGCCCAAAGACGTTGAATGTGGACCCATAAGACGGCCTTCGAATCGAATTTCTTTCCCTTGAGGCACGACTTCACAAATGACCACAAATGTTCAATTGGGTTGATATCCGGTGAGTAGGGAGGTGGATTGATCAATTTAACACGATCCGGGCAGACGAGCCCTGGTACCATTTTGAAGTGTCACCAGCCGTCCCATCATCAGTCTCGACTTGTGTTTCGGGTCGTTGTCCTGGTAAAGCATCCATCCGGGAGGCATCGTTTGATTGGCAAAGGGAAGCATTTGCGTCTCCATAATATTCTTGTAAGCCACAGCATCCATCGTCCAAGTTCGAGACATCGCTCCTAAAGAAAAAAATTTAGGTAACAAAATACTAAAAAGGTTCTTACCCCAACACATTATGTTTCCGCCGTAGAATTTCACGGTAGGCCGAATGTACTTGAGTGCGTATCGCTTTCCAGTCGTTCGCCGAATAAGATGGTTTCCAACCGCGTGAAATAAACTGATTTTTGTCTCATCGGTAATCGCCCAATCATGTGTCGTGCAAAATCCAGACGCTGCTTCCGGTGCTTAGAATTCATCAGAGGTTTACGGGCAGCCCATCTTGCATATAATCCAGCCTGAATTAATCGTCGTCTGATTGTTTCCGGCGAAACAACCTTGCTAAATTGATCACTCATCATTTGGCTTCCATCGGTTGCTGTTTTGCTCGGATCGTTTTTCACCATTCTGGTCAGGGCTTGATCTTCTTTTGTGGTTGTGATTGGTCGTCGGCCACTCTTGAGGCCTCGATGAAGGTTTCGGTCGACTTTTGATTGAGAAAAAATGCGGCGCACCGTCCTTATAGAGCAATTGAAGAGGTTGGCCACATCCTTTTCCCGCATCCCATTTTCCCGGGCCTTCTTCGGAGTGTTAAGGTTTTTCTTGCCATCTAAATAATAAAATAAAATACATTTAATGTTCATAGAACGCGAAAATAAAAAGAATAATCAAGGAAAACATCAATGGGACATTACTTTTCTGGAGCTAATTTTAGGGGTAAGTGCACTCTTCCACATCTAACTTTTGATTGGAAGGATTTCAATCAAAAAAACCCAGATATTCTAAAACCAGAAAACTTTTAAAGGTATTTTAAAAGGAAAAAAATATCTTGTAACATATGTTTTTGGCAGAAATTTTGCGAAATAACTTTGAAAAGCAATGGGACAATACTCTTGTGGACCACTGTATATAGAGTTTACATTTAAGTATTGGATATTATGGATATTCTAGGGGATTGTTTTAGTTCTTATTGAATGAGTTATTCAGCATAAACTTTACCTGCATGAAAGATACCTGGACTTCCGTCACAAAGAGCGATCAAGCGAGACCAGTACTAGGTCCGCTAAAAAGAAAACCATCATTCAGATTAGAAATCTTTACGATATACCAATATTTCCGAATTTTTTTGAATAGGTAGCAAGTCAAAAATTCCATGAGTCGAATGTTTTTCAAACTTTTAATCAAACTTGCCTAAGTCAATCAAATAAAATTCGATCCTTATTTAGAATCTTTTCTGTTTGCTTTATCTCTAGCATATCTTAAACTAACTAAAATTAATCAGAAATTTAAAAAAAGGTTTTATTGATCAAATACGATTCACTTACCGATCACACAAAATCAACAAAGTTCGTTGGCAAAAAGAAACTTCAAAAGCAGTTTTTTAGATGAAAGACATCGGTGGACACTAACTGTTTGGTCAAACTTTTGTCAAACTCTTGTCAATCTCTTGCAACCTCATGGCCTTTGAGCGGACCGTATACTTGAACAAATTCGCAGCTTGGATTTATCCAATTTTATTCCATTACACACACAAATCTGACGAAATCAATAAATTGAGCAATATTTTTAATCTCATTTACATGAATCAATCAATCATTTCCCTTAATCAAACGGGAGCACATCTTTATCGGCGACTCTCTTATTCGAATTGGCCGTGTAACTCTCGCCGTTTTCCTTCACAATCACATCCTCGCCACTCTTCGGGTCTCGTCCCCACTGAAATAAGAAAATTTTAGAATGTTTATGAAAATGGATTTGGATACATTTAGATTCAGTATCAAATTGATTACATGATTTGCAAAAACGGGGGTCTAACGCCATAAAGCATGGCTTGTATGAGCCTTTTGGACCGCAGGAACAGAGCCGACAAGCTTTAATGGGTACAACTCATAAACCTTAGCAAACCTGCCTATTAACTGATTCATTTATCTAGTTTTTCTTAAAATTATCAATCTACAGTGAATTATATCGTTACCTTCTAGTATACCTAGACAAAAGGGTTGAGTAACAAGACTTACACTTCACATTCAAAGTGTCAGGGATTTTAGGTTGCTGTAATACAAGTAAAAAAAAAGAAATTTCATGATCCAAGATCTAGTAATAAGACAAAGCTGAAATTTATAGAAGAGTTAATATATTTTCATAGCTCATATAGCTTTTCTGATTCAAACGAGTTCACCAACCGCTTGATAAGGACTTTGATCATCGGGTGTGGGTCGACTCGGACGCTCCAATTCTTCGATATCCTGAAATTTTATGGATAAAATAAAAAAATGTTTAGAATATCTACTATTAGAAAAGTTTAAATGGCATAAATATTGCGAAATCTTAAAGAAAATCTATTCTTGAACTCACCTGTCCTTGGAATTCTCTCGCTCTCTCCATCAAATCCTCCGTATCAACAATGTCCTCCATTTTGAAATTTAAATTTCAGGAAATATTCAAAAACTTTGGCTTTGGGCTTTAGGTTTCCAAAAACCCGGCTGGGTATTTAAAGCTTTCGAAAAGCTGTCCTTTTTTCCTTTTTTCCTTTCTTTCATTTTTTGTTGTTTACGTTTTTGAGGGGATTTGTCCCCGGATTGCCCTTTCCCTTTCTTCCTTTTACCCCTTTAGACTTCCCTTTCGTAAATAAGGACCAAAATATTTTCCGAGAGATTTCACTAGAAGTGTTAAGTGGCAAAAATATCAGCTGACTAAAAAATATTAGAGAAAAGTTTTTACGTAGATTTCACAATGTTAAAGAGCTCATAATATGCATTTCTTTTGTTCTTTGCTACGTTTATGCAGTTACAAGGCTACAATGAATAAAGGATCATGGCAAAATCGATGAAAACAACCAAAGTGAGTGGGAAAAATTGGCAAAGTGATTTGATAAGAAAACAAGATAAGAAGAAATTACAGAATTTATGGGCTCTTTGAAAGAAAAATGCAGAATTCTCTAAAAGTGATTCCATTGCAACCATTGTGCTGTTACCCCAAAAAATGCAAGTTTTTGAAGATAACATTTGTACTAATTTGATTTCAGGCTCTTCGCAAACGTTCGAGAAAAACTATCAAGACTATCAAAACAAAATGAAGAATAAAATCGAATCTTTTTGGGTAAGAAACTTTCCATAGTAAATAAATTGTTGAAAAGTGATGCCTTCTGCCATATCAAACTCTGTCTATCGTCTTTACAAAAGAAAAAAAGCTAGAGAATTCTTTATTCGTTAACAAGGTTTAACAAACAAGCATAATTTCTAACAAAATAAAAACAAGCTAGTGTGACGTGAGCTCTTGATTGATAAAGTAGCCAGAATCAATCAATCGGCGGCTTCATATGAGTCAGTCAGTCAATCCCAAGAAAGATCTCAAAAATTAACAAAAAAATCAGAGACCCTGATAAGCAATCATTTTTAAAAAAAATCTTTCCCTTTCCAATAACTGCTTGATGTTTCCTGTTCACCCTGAAATCTTCTCCTCCAATTAGTCACCTTTCTTAGATATGAGATTTCAGTAAAAAACCAAAAATATTAGTGAAAAAATTTCAGTTCTTGATAAAAACTGTCTCCAAATTCACCTAAAGACGAGAGTTGAACATTCATTTAATTTATTTCTTCTTAATCTTTAAAAAAGCTTTTTATTGAAATGAAGAAGAAACAGTCGGTTGAAAGTTTTTGGTGGATAGTCGAAAGCAATTTTTTCACTGCCTTTCTTCTTGCATTTCCCTTTTTCTTTCAAAATGTCGACGGGAGTTTGACGGTGACACCAGTGGACGAATTTATTCAATCCGCTCAATATTCAATAAGGCCGTAAGTAACTAGCGACAATTATTCAAGAGAAATCGCTCCTTTATTGGATTGAGGCATTTAGATTTCCTATGGTGAAAGCCTCGACTGGACAGAACTTGAGTCTTCGATGCTCGAGTACAACTCCACTTGAACTTCGGTAACTAAGTTTAAATGTGCAAAAAGATTTTTGATTCAGCCCAAAGAACAACTTGATTCTAAATTTAAAACTGACTCTTTTAACCCAGGAATAGTTTATCGTAAAGATAAGCCATAAACTGAAGGTTATAGGCCACTTATCTTAAGCTGTTCATCAAAAATCTTCATTTTCTCTATTTGGCTCTTGTGTAATTTTCGAGACTTTTGAATGTTTTACTTAATTTGCTGTGAATTTATGGTTAACAAAGGCAATTTATTTTGACTGACAGCTACAGTGTTGGCATATCTCGACTATACTTCTGATTCTCTCTTTAATGCCTTTGTCAAAACAGGTAAAATAAGCGTACAGATAAAAGCGTTGAGCCGTTTAGGCCTGACATTTATTGGTGTCAATCCATAGCGTCAAAAAATGCATTTTCTAGGATTTCTAGGCATTTTCATTTTTTATTTGATTTTATTTTCTATTCGTGTTGGTCGTGTATTAAGGCTAACCATTCTACCACAAGAAATTAAGCCTCAACCTGCAATCGATCTTATCAATTTATTAATCTTATCAAATTCGACTAAAATGACCGAAACTACCGTAGACACAATTTTTGAAGGAATGCGTGAATCAGCGGAAGAAAACGACGGTGTGATTCAATTTTCTGCTCGTTATTCTTTCATTGCCAACGAGCGCAATTGCAGTGATGGAATTCAAGGGATGACTCATATTAAGGATTTGAGTAAAGCAGATAGCGCCACTTGGAGGAACCCTAAGTGTCCTAGTATTTTTATAAACTCAAAAACCTCAAACATACAAGCTTAAAGAAAAAGGTGAGAATCACCAACAGTCCCGAAAATTACCCAAGAGCCAATTATTTTTTGTTTATTTTTAGATGGTCAACGCCAATCGAAACGAACATCGACTTGATAGGTTTTAATGAAGAGGATTTCCAAAAGAGAGTCAACATCGAAGAAGAAGATGATCAGGTGAAAGAATGCTTTGTTTTAAAACCCTTGTACGAAATTTTAGAGTCAAATCTTTCACATTCGATCTCTGAAACAGAGTGACGCCGGAATGTATTCGTGTTTTGACAACAAAAACCGAATGGGTCAAGTCTATGTTTTTGTGGAAGGTGGCTCCGTTTTTTTGTCTTTATTTTCACTGGTTAGACCCTAAGCAAAAAGCATAAATTTTTGCAACTTTTTTTTATCAAATTTCTTAAGGTTTGTACGATTTCTTGAAACATAAAGCCTACACACTTGACATCACTTCAACAAAGTTTCTTCTTCCGTGTCGATACGCACAGTCACCGATCATCAATGGTCATCGATGGTCTCGGCCCTCGTTGTACGCGGATGGCGAGTCATGGTTGAAAGATATCGACGATCAAGATTGGATGACTTTTGATTGGATGACTTTTGACCCACGGTAAAATAATACTAACGACGTAGTACGCGACGGTCCGCTCTATTTACAGAAATCTGAAATAGCCATCGGATAGAAGAGAGGGGGCATCTTTTCTATACAACTTCAAGTCTTGAAGTTCAAATAAAAACGAAATATTGTAAATTTTGCCGATGGTAGTTCTGCAGATGGAGTTCCGCAAATAGCATAGATCCAACACTTTATGTGGACATTGAGACTATCTATAAACCTAAACATTTTATGTGACCTCAACGCAAAGCAGTGAATTTAACTGTTTTCCTTTGCATATTGCATTCAGATATGGCTTTGAAATCGATTTGGAGAAAAGGAGCAAAAAATTGACGTCGAACAGCGTTCGATTTCGCTGTGTGGCGCTCAGGGGTGATGAGGTCGAGTTTCTCGTTCGGGTAGGTACTTCGATTTACATTCTCTAACCAACTGCTCAGTTTGCTTCAATGTCGGTGAATTCTGTGTCGATGACAGTCACACGCCAGGATTTTGTTGCCTTTTTTTCAAGGGGTCAGCTTTGTTTATGAAAACTACAAACATTTGCGGCTAGACCTGGGCCTCGGTTCGAATCGGTCTGAATTCGATCCTGATATCTTCTAATTGATTCGCTTTGATTCGACTCAGTCACTTCGATTCACTAGCGCGTCCGCCCGGAAAGCGGAAGGTCGCGGGTTCGATTCCCGGCACCGACATTGTTTTTGATTTCCAGCCACAGTCCAAAAGAATCCTTCGCGTGCTAACTTTATGTAGCGAATAATTGTTTCTGTTTTTTGAGTGTACAAATTTGTCGTTTGGCACGAATGCGTAAAGTTGTTTTCTGGAAATTATTGACAATTTATAATACTTTCCTGAGAAAGCATTTGATAACAACGTCGTCGTATGAAGCTTCTTGCAGCATGAAGCAGAAGCAGCGTACGAAGAAGAAGAAGAAGGATCAAAAAGCTTAAAACAAAAAACCATATCCATTTTATTTTAATTAAAATGTTTGATTTCCCTCGTCCGGAATTTTCTATCCGAATAAACTCGTGAACCACAAGTAATAGATCCCAAAATGACTGTTGAATGCGAATTGCGATTGGTGAATGCTTTGAATGCTAAAGAAGAAAACCAGCTGCAAATGCAGTGTCCTCGATGTGGACGAGAACATGAAGTAAAAAAGTGTTACAAAAAGTTGTACAAAACTCTTTCAGCCAACGATTCAAAAAAATGTGCAAAAGCAAGGGAACTCGACGATCTTCTCCTTAAATGTGACATTTTCAAATGGTTTTGAACGGAAGGACGAAGGACTCTACACTTGTTCCTGGTGCAAAAATTATTGCCTTCTTCTTGAAATGTGTTTCAGGGCTCAAAATGTGGTCAACAAATGGGATGCGAAGACTCAGCAAACGTCCCCATTTCGAATCTTTTCTCCGTTGCACAGATTTTTCGTAAGTACAGTATTTTTTTCATTTCTTTTTATCAAAACTTAAGTCTCTAAATTCCATTGCTATAAAAAACGTTTTTTGAGGATTCTATACTTCGCTATTTACGGCTTATAGATTGCCCCACACGCCGAAATGTTGACTATCTTTGCAGGAGAACCCATAAGAATAAACGGTGATATTGGACCCAATTTGCTTTTGAAAACAAGTTTTTCAGCAACAATTTTCCCAATAGCAGCCGATTTTGTGGACTATAACTGCACATGGTATTACGTAAGATACGTTGATATTGGAGGGAAACAATTCAAATTGGGCAAAGCAACAAGTGTAAAATGCGGCAAGATGCGCTATAAAGAGGTGAAAGCTGTCGGCAAATATAACTATATTTTTTCTTGTTAGAAGTTCGTGTTGTCCAGTTTTTACACGTCTGTCCCCACTACATAAAGTGCGTCTAAGCTAAAAAAAAATACGACACCACCCTTAAAAGTGCGCTCCGCGAGAACCGTTAAAGATATCAACGATTATCAACAAACGATTTTCAGATTTTGATTTCTGATGCAAAAAACCCCAAACACAAGTTTTTAGCGAATTTTCAGCGAACCCCCAGCAAGAGCTTTTGTTACATTTTTTCTCTAGTTTTCAAAAATGATAACCATTTTACAAGACAATCAACTTCAAGGAAGTTATAGACCAAATACTTGAGATACCCAATTTTTCCCTAATCCTCCAAAATTTTTCTTATTCTTTTTTAGCTTTTGTTTATTTCCTAGAACAGTTTCAGAAACCCAGGAACAGTTCCAATTCCAGAACAACTCTCGAAAATCGGGTGTCGTATATATTTTGGACGCTCATGTCTAATACAATTTTTCGTTTCACGAGACACGGCCCTTAAAGTCTGTTATAAAACTCACGGGAATTCATCTTCGAAGGCTTACTACATTTTCTTGAGTACTTTGCATAGTTGAAAGCTTTTCAATGGTGCTTATTAAAAGATATAATGAAATGAGCTCTCGAAGATGGCTAGCCACAGATTTTGGATCAGGCGTCGCTCAAGGTCAATTGGACGTTCTCAGTTTATTCTAGGTGGATGAAAATGGGATCGTGAAAAGCTTCACCGAAGAACTCTTTATTCCAAGTGACCAACTGGCTCATAGTGGAAAGTAAGTTCAAAACAATCAACCATTTTTCATGCAGAATTTTGCAGTTACTTAGTCGTATTCCGTGTGAAAGAAGAACGTTATCGAACTAACAAATGGAAAATCAAAGTCGACACTCCAGTGAAAGAGATCACTTTCAACGTTCAATCCTCCGCTCATTTTGTTCAATTTGATAAAACGTATCACTTGGTAGGTTTTTTGGAAAAAAACTTATTGAACTCGTTGAGGTTAGTTTCTTTCTAAATTACAGCCAGATGAACGAAAAATTAGTACTGTTTTGATATTTTCATGTGTAAAACTTTTAGGTTGGCGCAAAAATTCGAATTGCTTGCCATGCATGGAAACATACGTACAAATCGCAAATGCACTTATTTTATCAGCGGTAACTAGTAGAAAAATTTAAAACACCACAATACTTGAGGTCAAACAAAATGTTCTTGGCGGCAAGTGTGACCGAAGCTTTTGACGTTTTTTGGAACACCACCGTGAACGAAGATCTCATAGTTGTTTGCCAATGGGTTTCGTTGTAGAAAAGCAAATTTTTCGAATTTCGAATTTAGAACGAACTCTCGCGCCACCAAGGCTCATTTCATCTCCGGGCCGCCGATCAACGTGCAGCGATTTGGACGAAAAAAGACTATGAAATTATCGGCGAGGATCCAGTTGAAAATTTTTGAGATCATTTACAAACTAAACATGTTCTTCGGTTCGGCTTTTTCTCAAAGTTAGACGTTAATTTTGACACTATTTCAAATCGAGTGAAATCGGTTTAAACCAAGTTTTTTGGATTGAATCTGATTTGTCCAGACCAAAAGCCCGAGGATTTTGAAATGGGTCTCAAAACGATTCGATTCAATTCGAACTAAACCAAACCCAAGGTTCATTCGTTTACAAAGCCGTCTTTTAGAACAAAATATATCGTGGCGATGATGTCACTTTATTTTGCCGAATTCACAAAGTGGAGGCTGACATGTTGGTTAGCAAAAATTTCTTTGATTTTTTTTTCAGAACAATGTCTTGGGTGTACAACGAAACTGTGCAGGCTGCGAGTGATATTATACAAATCATTGATGGTGACTCGTTGGTGTTACAAATGAAACTTAAGGTTTGTTTGTTTATAATTAGAACTTAAAAATTGGAAAACTAAAGAAGCTGAAAGTTGGAACACTAAGAGGCTGATGTATTGAGTCAAGAAAAATGACTGAAGACGCGAAAGAAGGTTAAAACAAACAGTAAAAGCTATCTTTTTGCAAATCTCTTTTTTTGAGTTTTTAAAATGTGAAAATATAAAGTTTTTATCAGTCTTTGATTCACTAAAATAGAATGCCACGATAAACGACTCTGGTGACTACATTTGCGTGGCAAGAAACACTGAAACTCAACAGGAGTTTAATCAAACAATCGGACTTGAGGTTTGGAAATTCTTTTCACAAGAAATGGATTTCAAATTGTAGATTACTGAAATGATAGCACCAATATTGCTCGCCAATGAAACAGAGGAAATTCATCTGAAAGCCGGAGAAAGCCAATTTTTAGAATGCACAACGAGCGGTGACCCGACTCCACTCATTTCATGGTCTGTTATTCTCAAGAAAAACGCTGAATGTATTTAGGTCAAAAGATGGGGTTCCAATGAGTGATAGAAATACATCACTTACTCTTAATAGAGTCAACACCGACGATAGTGGAGTCTACGAATGTGTTGGGAAGAATCGAGCAGGAGAAGTGAGACGAGTCATCTCTCTTGAGGTAAAGAAATAGTAGATCAATTTGTACTTGCTTTTAGGATTACAATGAGAAAACTTTTCAAAAACGAGCTTGAAGAAATATTCGTGTTTAGCATGTCAGCTTAAGCATCCATTTATCGGAAAGCTTGAAATCTCCAGGCCTATATTTTGTTTTAGGCACCCGTTTTTAAGAATCAATACTCCAATATTTCTCAAAAATCAAACAAATTACAGTACCCTCCTGAAACTAAAAATGGCGAAAGATAGAGAAATGCAAAATAAGAAAGCAGATCGTTTTGTCTATAATATTGTTCAAATCCGACTTTTTAGGTAGAAGACGATAAAAGAAGACGACTAATCATGTCATTCATTGTTCTCTTCATCATCTTCCTCATTTTACTTGTTTGTTTGCTAAACTTCGTCATTTTGTGGAGAAGACAAAAAGCACGGGCCCAAAACCAAGAAAAGTATGCAATACTATGTATTGGATTGGTGAATTGAAAACTGCCGGCTATTTCGCGGGACTCGCAGATAAAAAAAACAACAGCATTGAACCAGCTGAAAGGGTGTTTGATTACTTCAACATTTCCTCAAATTATTGCAAAAAAATTATGCTTCCAGCTTTTTATTTTTTGGTATTTTTCTTCATTCCTTCTATTGCACTCGACAATCTGCCACCGGGACATATTCGTCATGTCATGCTTCATGAGTTCCTGCAAGAGCACAGTGCAGGCTTGGCAGCTGCTAATATTAAAAAGGTATATGGGGAGGACTCACTTTCCGAAAGAACGTGTCGAGTATGGTTTGCCAAGTTTCGATCTGGGGACAAATCTTTGAGAGATGCAGTGAGCCGTGGAGTGGCACTCCAACTGGATGATTCCAAATTACTCGAACTCATTACCAACGACCATCGGGTATCATCGCGTGAATTGGGAGAAGAGTTAGGGGTTGATCATGTTACAGTGCTAAAACACCTTCATATCCTTGGATTTAAATCGAAACTTGGGACTTGGGTGCCCCATGACCTCACTGCCCCCCAGAAGTGGCAGCACGCCTCCATCAGTGCCGCTCATCTCTCACGATACGAAAGGAAATCCTTTCTGTGACAGGAGATGAGAAATGGGTTTTATCTGTGAAATTTCGGAGGAAGCGGCAATGGGTGGGGCCAGGTGAGAAACCCGAAAGTGACCCCAAGCCCGATTTGCACCAGAAGAAGTTTATGCTCTGCGTTTTCTGGGATATGGAGGGAGTGGTGTACTGGGAGTTGCTGGATAGCAAGACGACCCTTAATGCAATCAAATATAGTGAACAGTTGGAAAAGGTGAATGAATCCCTAAAGAAGAATAGGCCCTCCAAGTCAAAGATCGTTCTCCTTGACAACAATGCGCGCCCTGATGTTGCAAAACTGATTCGCTCTAAAATAAACAGCCTTGGTTGGGAACTTTTGGCGGATCCCGCATACAGTCCGGACCTCGCCCCTTTTGATTACTATTTATTCCCGATCATGAGTAATGAGCTTGCGGGAGAACACTTCGATTTGGAAGAAGCAGTCAAAAATTGGCTTTGAAAGTTTTTCGATTCAAAACCAAAATCCTACTACGAAAGAGGAATCCGCAAATTGCCTGTAAAATGGGTAGAAATCGTCAATAATAATGGAAATTATTTCGAATGAATTCATGGTTTTATGTTGAATAAATTTTAGTTCAAAGTCCGGCAGTTTTCAATTCACCAACCCAATAAACAAAAGTTCCGAATTTCCGTTATAGAGGGAGAGTCGACTGTTTTTTTTCAAATTCCTTCTGTTTAGTGCTTTTCGAGTGCTGTATGATGATTTGATAAATGGAGGAACTATTTGTTCCCAAGATCGAAATAAACAAATTCCCATCGATCAGCAATTAAATCAAATCCTCTACGACCGGTCGAAATTCGAAATTTTGTGCGATGATCTCGAGATTTCTGAGAAAAAAACGGTAGGAAATTGCGTTTTGCTTCAATTTTCAGACGTTTACAGCTGGGTAGTGGACAATTTGGTAAAGTTTCGATGGGATTTTTGAAGAAACCGATTCAAATCGACAATTCTATCTCGAAAAGACCGACTTTAAAGGTTGCTGTCAAGGTATATTCATTACTAAAACTAAAACTAAATCATATTCATATTCATTTATCCTATCTTTTCATGTAGGAACCATTTCATGCGGCTGCTATCCGGCAACACATTATCAACATTCAAATGTTGGCCGACGAGCTGAAGTTGATGTCATTCATTCCACCACATCCAAATGTTTTGACTCTGATTGGAGCTGTCACTGATCATTTAACTAGGTATTAAATCAGCCATATCCTTAGTGTCAGTATTTCCCACTCTATGTTACCATCAATAAAAATTCATTAGGTCAATCCATATTCTAAAGCCATCATGGAAAATTCATTTTAAATTTCAGTGGTCGCCTGTGTGTTGTGACGGAGCTCTGCGCCAATGGAAGTCTCGAGAAATTCCTCAAAAAGCTGACACGCAGTACTTTTTGCAATGAATTGAAAATGGTAAGCATTTTTTGTAATGTTAAAACTTAAATTTTAGGCCCGAGTTAGTGAATACATTCATCCCGATCGCACATTGAATTGTAAAGGACACACTGTTTGTTTGGCATTTTCTTCTGAAAGCTATTTATTTAGGTTGAATTGATGGAAGAGAACAGAGAAGAAGCGATAACCAGAGAGCTGGCTAATGGTGCAGTTGCTGATAGTTATATTCCGGTAGGATCTTGTTTTTTCAGCTTAAATTCTAAAGTATTTAGTGGCCTCAAGTTGAAAGTCAAGAAGATAATCTGTTACAAGATCAGCATAAAAAGACTCCACTTGTTCAGGTTTTGAAAATTCTTTGAAGAAAACCTAAATTAAACATGTATATTTTTGTTTTTTAGACAACAGATACTCTTTGTTCGACATCCGATCTTTTATCGTTTGCATTGCAAATTGCTAGCGGAATGGAGTATTTGAGCGAAATTCCAGTAAGTTTTGTGCTTGAAAAGTACTAACCTGAAATCTTTTAGTGCATTCATCGGGATTTGGCCACGAGAAATGTGTTGATTACTGAGAAAAATATTTGTCGCGTCGCTGATTTTGGATTGGCAAGAAGTGACAGCAAATCATATTACAGGTTTGGGTGAAATTATCGATTAAAAAGATGAATTTTGTAGAAAAGACTTCGAGAAGCATAAAAAGGAACTTTTACCGCTACCGTGGATGAGTCCGGAATCGATCGAAAGCGGTTATTATACACAAGCAGTAAGCGATTATTTTTTAGAGCTTTTTGAATACATAGTTGAATAAGAAAAATAAGAATTTTACAGTCTGATGTTTGGTCATACGGAATCCTGTTGTACGAGATATTCACCCTTGGTGGCCGTCCATATCCGGGAATTCCAATCAAGGACATTTACTTGAGAGTTCGAAATGGAGAACGAAATAAACAGCCCGAGTTTGCACACAAAGATTTGTTTGTTATTCAGAGTATCAAAAAAAAACTCCATTTTTAGATATGACTTCATGTTGAAATGTTGGGCTGCAAAGACCAAAGAGAGGCCATTGTTCAAGGTAAAAGAATCTTAGGTTTCTTTAAATAAATTGCTTGCATATTACAATTAGATGTTTTTCTAGTTTTAAGGTGTACTTGATAGCTTTTTGAGCAAAGTACCCTTTTTGGGGAAAGGGCTTTTTACTAGGATTTTAACAATAAACGTGTAGATGTCTATACATTTGTGGGTATTTTTGTTCTTGAAAGAATCTAAACCCACCATCAACAATTTTAGCTACATTTACGAGCTTTTTTTAGGATTGCGTTCAAAAGATGCGCGAACATCTCGAAATGGCATCACCAGGAAAAACAGAGCAAATCGAGAGAAAACTCGCGAACGAAATCAATCTAATCAACTCGTATTCTGATTGGAGAAATGCGGCGACTGAAGAGGTTAATGAGTTCCAGAATTTTTTTGCTTTTGGTTTACTAATTATTGATTACTCGAAAAAAAGGATTAAGTAAGAGACAAAAATTTGTTTTCAGCCACCAAAAAACGCGCCGACTGACGACAAGCGAGAAATCAACTGAACTGATCAATCAAAGATAAGATATCAAAACATGGCTTGAATATTTTGTTATTTCAAAGTCTCTCATTTGTGAACATTTCTCAATAAACAATTTCCTTCTTTGCGCAGGACTCTTACCTACTTATTCTACTAGCAACTGCTCGCCGTGTGGCTCCTTGTGACGGGTCCTCGATCGGACGAGCTTGTCAAACTCGTTTGAAAAGTCTTTTTTTCACGAAATGAATCGGGTGTTAACCAAGAAACTGGATCAGGCATAATCAAAAACTCGTCTTCTCTGCCCCAAATTGGAACCAACTCTCTTCCTCAGTCGAATCCGATTGGCAGAAGTAGGTCCCTTTGGTTTTCATCTATCATTGGGTGAAACTCCAGTTCTAGCTCTGATCCCTAAACTTTCCATCTCTACTTCTGAGTATAGTGAATCTTACCAAAACATCTCCGTGCAGATTCTTGACAACCTCTTTGGCTACAGGCGGTAACTTGTAGTCAAAATCCGAAGATCTAAACAAATTACAAGCATTTCCAAAAGCCTGTACTTACTTACAAATGATTAGTCTGTACTTTTTAGTTAGATTCCTATTGATGTGCAATTTTAAGGGACTGGCGCGAAAGCTTTCTACGCTTTTTAAAGCGTAGATGCGCTACCGTACCCCGCACAAAAATTTCCCTTTTGCCATTCTTTTCATTTTTCTGCATTCCATGATGAAATCGGAAACTTTATTCGGGTTTTATGCCGTGTCCCGCTAATTTTTCTTCCCCTTTCGTAAAATCTATTATGTTTTTGTAGCGCATTTTTTAAAATACTCTCTCACTCTCCCCACGTTCGTTCCCTCCTTTTTATATTGCTTGCCCATCGTTTGTTGTTTAGAATTCTAATACAGTTTTATTTCGTTTTCTTTTCGGCTCCTTCCACCCCATTGTTTTGAATCCGTTCCCACATGTCTTATAAACTCAACTTAACTACCTCCTTTTAACTAAAACGCAAATCTAAATATTTGTATGCTTTAAAGGGTATCTTTGGTTTTTAATCTGGAAAGTTTAAGCTGTGAAGGTTTTTTGGGGAAATTTTAGCTTTATCTACGTTTGATCGCTTCTAATTAGTTTTTTATACATTTCTCGTTGGTTTTATGGTTTATTGGAGTCATTTTTCATATCAAAAACAGTTTATTGGACTGCTTGATACGATCCTTACAATGAAAAATTATTACTGGGCTAAATTAACCTCAAAAAGTGGTTTTGGTGACAAAAGTGACTTCAGTAAATCATACAAATGTCAATTCCAATAATGTCTTTTTATTTTCAGATACGAGAATGTCGGTTGCAACGATCAGTGATTTGCCGTTGGAGCTGGTTGAGAAGATCGCACGCCATCTCGATGTGAAAGACGTGCTGAGATTGATGATGGTGAACAAGGGGCTCTACTCGAGCTATGCAATGGATCAATCGATCGTTTTCGGAAAGCACGTCGCTGTGGTTGCCCTGGGACAAGACTCCGAACTAAAGAATTGGATGAAGAAGTTCGTCAATTCTCCGTCCTTTCAACTGAATGCAACTCTTCTTCCTTTCGCCAAACGAATCGATTCATGCGACGAGTTAGACGTCCATTTCGATGCCGACTGGACCGATGGAATGTTCTTAGGCCAGTTGAAATCCGTTAACCAACTCGTGTTCGATGTTGACACGAAGGAAGATTGTCTGAAGTTCCTCACCAATTTTTGTGGATCGGTCAAAAAGAACGCAACACTAGGCATCAACATCGGCTCATTTGAAGAAGATCAAGCAATGAAAGAGCAACTCGGCAAATTCATCGAAAATCAATTGAACGAATGCGAGAAAGTTATTCTGGCTCATTCGATGCAGAGTGGTCTGCCTGATTGCTTCCATGTCTACCATGAGGCCATGATGAAAACGCAAATCAAAATGATTTCAATCGAGATTTGGCAATGGGAATTTGATCAAATCGTCGACTGGATTGTCAATCAAGGAATTCCAAGTAAGAATTCTGAAGCTGTGGTTCACATTGTAACGCAAAAGCGGTTCTCTGGGTTCAATTTTCTTTCACCGGTTCAAGGACTTCAACGAGTCGATGACGGCGAAAATCACTCAGCACTCGTTTCTCGTGCAAACGAGCTTCTCAGGAGAAACGAAGTTCGACTGGTCTTTCCGTTCGACAAAAATAGTTCGTGTTTCCGCCGCCGAATCGACTCAACGACGAGTTGCATCTACGTGTTTCACAAGTTTGGATTGCAATTCTTGGCCTTCTACATGCCGTCTCAATGAATTAAGCTGTCAAATCTGCCCTATATTTAGATCTTTTTGAATTTGTATTTCCTATTTTGAGTTTTTCCATTATTGCAATATGTTGTGTGCGCCAATGATTATTTGACTCGCTTTTATTCGCCCCCTAAAGCATATATCTATTATATAAATACAGTCTCTTGTATTTGGAATTTGTTGCCAAAGCATATCTGTGAAAATACAAATACACTCCTGGCATCTAAAAAAAATTAGTACCAGTAAATATGAAAAGAACGAAAATAATAAAAATTTTTGCAAGTGTTAAAAGACTTTTACACCACGATTTTCAGGGGTTTTCTGCCCATTATATTTTTTTCACGATGAATAAGTGTTTTATAGCGACAACGTTTGTGCAAATAAATTGTACATATACTTGTGTAACTAAAACCATCAATACCGTAAAGAGAAATGCAATGAACTTCATCAAAGAAAATCGATGAAATTTTAAAAAATGGAGTTCGGTCGTATTTCGGTTGGTTTCAGTACTGCTTTCAAACTTTCTATTTCGGTATTCTTCTTGAGCTTCATTGGCTGATCGATTTGTCTTTTCAGCTCACCAAGCTTGGTATTCAGTGTTAAAATTTCTCCCAAAAATTCTTTGGCTTGCTGTTCAGATTTATTTATTGTTGTCTCTGAATCTTGCTTCATTTCAAGAGAAACCTCTTCCAAGTTCTTCTTGACCATCTATAAATTGTCCAGCCGTTCTTTTAAGATTTTTCATTTCTGGGATCATGTAAGTTAGAGTTTGATCAGGAGTTCAGGATCAGCCCCTCAGGAGTCCAGTTATCTAGATAGTCTTCATCAGGGACCCAAATAGTTGTCTCGTCCATTATGGCTCTATATCTACCCAGCTTTTTAAACATTTTGCCCGATTTGGGAACTTTTCCCGAAACACCGTGGCATTTCCGGCAAAACTGGACGTGTTGGTTTTCTGGAATCTTCGAAAACTTGCGACTATCTCTTTTTCCATTTGCACAGCGAAACCTTGTTTGAAATTAATTTATTATGGATCTAAGAATTTGAACTAAACCACGCGACAGTTTCTGCCCATTTGATCGTATTCGCGAAATATCCCGTTTCTTTCATTTCAAGTACGGTATGATTGGCTTTCTTATTTTTCCACATCAGCTCACAAGACTCTTTTGAGATTTGGGGTTCACCAATTTTTGTAAATGTTTGATAACTTTCCATTTTCAGGAAACCATAAATACATTGTCGAATTTGGATATTTAAACAAGAGGCAGCTTGCGTTGTTGCTAGCTCGTTTTCTGCCTTGTACAATGTTACGATTTCTTCATGAGGCTTTGAAGTAGCTGAGCATTCATTTGTTGTCCGAGAAGTGCAAGTTTTTGTTTTTAGGCTTCTTAAGACTATTTTATTTTGTCTAACAACCGCTGGCGCAAAAAAAGGCTTGAAAGCGTTGATTTCTTTCTAAAGCGTAGATGCGCTACTGTACCCCGCACGAAAATTTCCCTTTTGCCATTCTTTTCATTTTCTGCACTCCATGGTGGAAACTTTGTCCGGATTTTATGCCATCTCCCGCTAATTTTTCTTCCCCCTGCGTAAAGTCTATTATGTTTTTGTAGCGCTTTTTTAAAGTACTTTCTCCCCTCGTTCGTTCCCTTTTTTTATATTCTTTGCCCATAGTTTCTTGTTTCAAATTCTAATATGGTTTTTTTCGTTTTCTTTTCCGCTTCTTCCACTACATTATTTTGAATCCATTTTCGCATGCCGTTTAAACTTAGCTTAACCCATTTCGGCTAAATTGAACTTTACGGTCCAAAAGGTCAAAACAAAAAGTAGGATTTTTTTGGTTTAAAAATTTTTCCCCTCATTATTTTTGTTTTTTTTTGTGCATGACTAGGCATAGCAAAGCATAAAAACTGGTATTGAATGTATTTTGGTTCTGGACTGTAAAGTTCAATTTAGCCGAAAAATCATTTACTTTGGATGTTTAATGTTCCAAATGATATCTTTCCATTTTCAGGTACGAGAATGCCGGTTGAGACGCAAGCTCGAAAGCGAGAAGAAGAAGGAATGGTGAAGATTGGCGACTTCCCGTTGGAATTGATTGAGAAGATCGCACAACATCTCGATTCAAAAGATGTGCCAAAGTTGACGATGACTAACTAGAGACTCTGCTTGTTTTATTCAAAAGAACCAATCGATCGTTTTTGGAAAGCACGTGAGGGAAATCTATTCGGACAGTACGTTCACGCGTTCTATAGCATCGAGTTCCACAGCTGGATCAAGAAATTCTCAAACTCATTTTGATTCTCTGGATTTTAACCATTTTGGCCATCTTCAATTGATCAAACACATTCATTCATTTGAGAAATTTGAGGTACGAACCTCAATCTACACTACAAAATCGAATCGAATCAAATTATCAATGCCGGCCATGAAACGATTTTGAGACAGCTGAAGTCGGTGAATGAATTGGTGTTTCTTGGCAAAAACGAGGATTGGAATAAATTCTTCGCAAACGCATCGGTCAAAAAAAGGGCCGAACTGTTTCTCTTGGACTGAAAATTCGAAGGAGAAGAATTGATGAAAGATCTACTTGGAGATTTCTTCGGGACTCAATTAAGTGAGTGTGAGATAGCTAGCCTTTTTTTTCGATTCCGACGATCTTCTCGACGAATTTTTTCGGATTTCATTCGGATCGGCCAATTTAATGTTGATTGGATGTTTTCAATTGAATGGATTGTCAAACATGGAATTCCGAGCCAAAATCCACATGCCGGCTTCTTCGATTATTGCTTCATTTCCGAGATTCCGGCTGAAATTGTTGCTTCTCTCATAAATTGCCCGTGGATGCAAAAACTTTATGGAGATGTTCGTTTGCCACTTTTTGAACAGGCCAAAAGATTGTGCGAGAAGGCTTTGACAACAACGCGAGTCTTGTTTTTCAACGGGTCAGTTCCAACGAGACAGACACAGAGCCAGAGTTTGTGTTTTCGTCGTCGAACCGATTCAATAAAAAACGTCATTTACATGCTTCGATCCACCCTCGGCTTTTACGACTTTTACGTGTCATCTCAATGAAGTGATCACTTTTTAACTATTCTGTTATGTGTTTACTCATTATGTTTTCAAGGTACTTTACGGATGATGGTGCTGCCAATTAGTTCAGCTAAACTTGGGCATTCTCATTACATTCCAGATAATCCTTTGCAATTCCATTATCCATAAAGTACTCATTATTGTAGCACACATAGATTTGATCGTTTTTTGTTACTTTCAGCTGTTTCCTTGGTTATTCTTGCATTTTGTCAGAGATAACGTTTGGAATTATATTGAGAACGATAAAAATGTTGCCGTGAATTCGCGGAATTGAAGACTTTGAGCTAGTTAAGAGCGGTAAAATGTGAAATTCTTGAAAACGTTTATCGGATTTTTCTCATTAGGAGTTGTTAATGATGAATTTTGTGAAAATGGCTAGTTCATTTTGAGTTGTTTTGTTACCGAAGTTTCACGAAAAGTCTGATCTTTTATATTTTAGGTACAAATGGCAGACTCGTCGCCAATTAAAAATGGAAATGAGGAACGAAATGGAGAGGAGAATCAAACGATTAAGGAATCAACTCAGCCTTTTTCGATGAAGAAGTTGAATCAAGATGAGAGTGGATCCAGTGAAAATGCGTTTCTTTCGTTTGCGATGCCGAATCTCAAGACGTTCCTAATGGAGAAATTGTGTTATGATCTGAAGTTGGAGGTTCTTGAACAAATGGACGCAAAGGATGTCGTTGAATTGTTTTGGATGATCACACCAAGAAATTTCCTGAGTCACCACGATTTTACTTGGATTTCGATTGCCACCTTCCTTTGATCGAACGCATCACTTCACGTTACAGAGTGAAGCTTTGGCCTCATAATACGTCAATCATCGAAGTGAAGCATGAAGCATTCCTGAAACAATTGAAGACGGTGAATCAACTGAATGTCGAATTCTTCGAAGAAAACGTTGTCGAGAAATTCTTTTCACATTTCCGTGTATTGGTCAAAGAGAAGACAACTCGGATTATTGAATACGATTCATTCGTAGAATGATCAATCCCTAAAGGACCAATTTGGAAATATGAAAGCACAATTGTTTTGAATGTGAAAAAAATCAAACTGAAGAATTTCTCGGAATATCTCTTCCATGCTTGATATAATGCCTTGGTAAAGACTCGAATTAAAGTTATAAAGATGGATGCGTACGAAATCTTGGAGACCGTTTATTGGATTGTTGAAATCCAAGCAAAAATTCAGAGGCCGATTTTTACTTGGGCTGATTGGTCAAAGGGTGAAATGGGTTCCTTTCTCATGGGATACTCAGGAATGAAACAAGTCGATGGAGAAAATCGTAAGTCTTTGTTGGAACCGGCCAAAAATTTGTGGAAAGGTGCGGGAAGGTGCACCTTTTGACAAGGAGATTTGGTGTTTCCGACGAAGAATTGACTCGGCGTGAGATTGCGTCTACATACTTCAATTTGATGATGAGAACGATGAATCCGATTTTTTCGCCTTCAACATGCCACCTCAATGAAATTATGGCTTTTTAAAAGCTTTATTAACTTCACGATTTTTAGTAATGTTATTACCAATTTCAACGATGTGATTGATTTAAATCTTTTTAGTAGTCTGATTTAGTCTGATGATTGCTGTTTTCAATGTCATTTTACTTGTTTTTGTGTGTCTTATGCTGAAATTAAAGAATGCCCATCCATAAATCATTAAAAGCATGTTTTTGATGTGAATGAGTAAAGTTGTATGCTTTTAAAAGTATCTTTGTTGTCCGAGAAGTGCAAGCTTTTGTTTTTAGGCTTCTTGAGACTATTTTATTTTGTCTAACAACCGCTGACGCAAAAAAGGCTTGAAAACGTTGATTTCTTTCTAAAGCGTGGATGCGCTACTGTACCCCGCACAAAAATTTCCCTTTTGCCATTCTTTTCATTTTCTGCATTCCATGATGGAATCGGAAACTTTGTCCGAGTTTTATGCCGTGTCCCGCTAAGTTTTCTTCCCCCTTCGTAAAATCTATTATGTTTTTGTTGCGTTTTTAATTTATTTTTTTTAATTGCGTTTTTAAAGTACTTTCTCCCCTCGTTCGGTTCCTCCTTTTCACATTGTTTGCCCATAGTTTTTTGTTTCAAATTCTAATATGGTTTTTGCTCGTTTTCTTCTCGGCTCCTTCCACTACATTGTTTTGAATCCATTTCCGCATGCCGTGGAAACTTAACTTAACCAATGCCTTTTAACTAAAACGCAAATCTAAATAAGCTGCGATCTTCTTGTTACTTCGTTTTGGGTTTCGTGTAAAATCATTTTAGAAAAGGGTTGGAAAAGTCTAAAGGTATTAGGTAAGGGAGTTAGTTACTAGCTGCATAACTTTATCAATTTCCTTCAGAAATCCTCCATCCTTTTTTTGACTTTTAGATCTTCCATCCCTTTCCAAAAAGTTCCATTCTATTTGTTGCCCTACCCTTTCCCTTCCTGGCTTACTGTGATCCCTTACGCTTCCTTATCTCTCTTTTTCTCTTCCAAATGTTTTCCTTTCCAAAAACATTTGTCACCATCGGTCAACTGATCATTTTTCTTTAAAAACATTGATTTTTATCCAGTTAGCCAGGTTTCCCATCTTTCAGAATGTTAAGTCAGATGTTAAAAACCCGGCACTTGTTTAAGGTCACTTCATCCATTTTCTCTAGCTTTAAGGTAAATCCGTGAATGCTTTTTAACACTTTAAACCTAAAAAACCTTGTTTTATCTAAAAATTTCCCAGAGAACGCTAACGATGTCGGCCGAGCTTCGATCGCTTCACGTTCTCCCAAATGAGACGCCCGTTTGCAGTCTCGATTGCAAGACTGCCTTTGAGAGTTCGTTTAAATCTTTGAAGTTTAATAGTTATTTAAAATCGTATTAGTACCTTAAATTTTAACACTTTGGCCTAACAATCAGATAAAGTTTTACCAAAATATTTCCAGCGTTGACGGAAAAGGAACGCCTTTACGCCCATCACCTCTCCAAAGCTTCTTATGATGGATCGCTTGCCGTCTTTTTGCAGGTTTAGTATAAAGACTGATTTAAAGATTAAGCGAGCTAAGCAAATTGCTTAACCAAAGCAAATCATTAGGTGTAAGCATAAAAATTTGTAATTTTTCAGGTTTCGCCCGAAGCCGCTGGACTTTTTGTCGTCTTCCATCGACTCTTCGCTACGGAGTCCGTTGAATCGTTGAAGAAAAAGGCTTTGGTAAGTGGTAGAATTTTTAAAATCTAGATTTATAGAAATAGAATAATCGAGTTATTCAATCTTGTGATTCATAGATAAAATTCAGGGAAATGGCTGGACTGAAGAAGAATTCGCGGCTTTTCTCGTTTATGTCGCCGGTTTCTACAATAACAGCGGCAACTACAAAGGATTTGGAGATAGCAAAATTGTGCCTGGAGTTTCAACGGTTGGTTGGGAAAAAAAGCACTGGGAATTTGGAGGTAGCTTCCCCTCTTTTTTGTGTCTTACTACACCGGAGTTTATGAAAATGTAGCACAGTTCGAAACTTTCACTAAAGCCCAACCTGGTTGTTTTGTTTTAAAGCTTTGTTTTAAGCACTTTATGCAGTGTTAATTAGATTATACAAAATTTTGTTCCAGGAAAAGATCACCTCCTTGGTGACAGCATCAGATGCAGTCTCAAAATACCCCGAGCTCCTCTCCACCTATCATGCCATCGAGCAACTCATTTGCAGCCTTCAGCAAAGGGAGCTGCAATTGGGATTTTGCCAATCGGTTTGCTTAAAAGCTTGACTGTTTTAGCATACTTTTCAGGGTATCACCACATATCATTGTGAAAGTGTGACGAAGGAGGACGCTCAGTTCATAGATCGTTTCTGCAAGGAGCACAATATTGAGACGTGGAACACGAGGCTTTTCAAGGTATGAAAAAGGGAAACAGATTAAATACGTAGAAAATAACGGAAACTTACTGAAATCACAAAAAAGCCAAAGCGATAAATTTAGGATACCGAAAAGCGCAATGGCAAGACGGTGTTCCGGATTGTGAATGCTAGCTCGATCACTGGTGGGTTTTGAGAGAAATCTCGATATTTCATATTTCCCTAGACTTAATTATCTAATTTTCTTGACTTTTAAATAACAATTAAATTTAAAAGTCATCTTTTAGAAGGCTGGCGTGAGGAGGAATTCGAGGAAGCGATCGTTGTCGTTGAAAGGGGAGACTACTCACCGTTGATGGCCAGAGCCGCTGAAAGCCTTCGAAAGGTGGAAAATTATTAAAAATTAACAATTTACCTTTAGAAAACCAGGATTTAGCATTTTTCAGCAATAATCTATCTCATTTCAGGCAAAAGACTTCGCCGCAAACGACAACCAAGTGCAAATGTTGGACAAGTACGTTAACCACTTCACCACCGGGGATTTAAATGATCACAAGGTAAACTAAAAGTTTTAAACCATCAAAACTAAATTTTCAGGATGGATCCCGTTTCTGGATCAAGGATCAAAATCCGGCGGTTGAGAGCTACATCGGATTCATTGAAAACTACAGAGATCCAGCCGGGACTCGGTCAGAGTTTGAGGGATTCGTTGCAGCGGTGAACAAGGAGACTTCAAAGAAGTTTAAGGTATACAGAAATTACACAAAATAAGAACTTGGCTTAGATTGCATTATAATACTATTATTGTCACACCCATCATTTTAACAATCATTCTCTTTTAGGTACTTGTCGATCGCGCTGAGGAGCTTCTCGAACGAATGCCGTGGGGAAAAGCTTATGAAAAGGACAGGTAAAGCAACATTTAGATATGTAAACTTATGTGAATTTACAGGACAAACAAGATATGTAAATTTTTTTTCCAACTCTAAACCTTCTTTTAGATTCCTGAAACCCGATTTCACCGCCTTGGATGTGATCAGCTTTGCGGGAAGTGGCATCCCAGCTGGAATCAACATCCCTAATTGTAAGTTGTTCAAAATAAATAAAATTTTGAATTCAGTATTCTAAGATGCAACTTGTATTTGTTTAGATGATGAGATCCGTCAAAACGAGGGCTTCAAGAACGTCTCGTTGAGCAATGTCATCTCGGCAACACCCAAACAAAAGATGAACTTCTTGGATGAGAGAGACGAGGATCTCATGTTCAAATATCACAAGGACTCGTTCGAAGTTCAGGTTTGGAATTTTTTTTAGGTTTTCCTTAAATAATCGTTTTAGGTCGGTCTTCACGAGCTTCTCGGTCATGGAAGTGGAAAACTCTTCCAACGAAACGCTGACGGAACTTTCAACTTCGATCAAGATACGACGAATATTTTGGATGGTGGAAAGGTTGGTGTTATTGACATAAAGCTACGAAAAACAGTTGTAATCCGTGTAAAAACTTTCCATTTTCAGATAACCACCTGGTACGAGCAAGGAGAGACTTGGGGCAGCAAGTTCGGTGCACTCTCTGGTCCCTATGAAGAATGCCGAGCTGAGGCGGTTGGATATGTGCTTTGCTGTGATGAGGATATTCTCAAGTTGGTTTGACACTAACATTACAGGGTGCGTCAAAAGTTCTGTCACCTCACTTACTGGGTTTATAGATTTTAAGGCAAATACCAATCAATTTTGGATTTTTTCTGTTTTATGAATATTTAATAAAAACCTATAAAAAGCGTGAAACAGAATGTTCCCAGAAGATGTCTATCTTTTACTAGTAACAAATTTATAAATAAGGCGTTTGTTCGCGGACGATTTGCCGGAATTTCAAGTATAAAAATTTTTTGCGTCTATCTATGGTCCTTATTTTTAAATAATCTGCACAGCAAATAAATTTATATGTATGAGTTTTCTATGGGGCTAGCATCAAAAAGTATTTTTTAATATTCATTTTTGGTACAGTAAAATTCAAATAGGTACTCAATTTTCTAACTCTCATGATTTTTTGCAGAAGCGGCCTATGCCATTGAACCTCGCTACCAAATAGTTTAAAAGTTCTACTATTTTCTATGGTATTCTTTATTGAGCTGAAACAAGATTCAGTTTTTGAGCTTTGGCCAACTCTAGAGTGACAAAACTTTTGGTGCACCCTGTATAACCCAATAATAAACAAAGCATGCAAGCCAGGATAAAATCTTTCTTACAGGATCTTTGGCTATGAGGGTGAGCTCGGACAAACGGTGAAATACGTGAACTGGCTGAGCGAGATCCGCGCCGGTTTGATGGCCTTGGAGTTCTACAATGCGGATTTGCAGAAATGGGGACAGGTGAGGTTTAATAAGGGAATACTGTATCAAAATATGCAATTGAAGTGGTATAAATGCAAATTCCAGGCTCACTGCTACGCTCGCTACGTTCTGACTCAAGTGTGCCTGGAAGCCGGCCAAGAATTTGTGACCATTGAGGAAGTGGTGAGTGAAAACTTTAAATTTCAAAGATCAATCTTAATTATAAGTATAAGAATGGCTATTCAACTATAATATTTTATTTATAGACTGGTGAAGATGGAAAACCTGATCTAAAATTCAAGCTTGATCAGAACAAGATCGACTCGGTTGGAAAGCCAGCTGTTCGGGAATTCTTGAAGAAGCTTCAGGTAAAATTTAAGAATTTTATCTATTGAATATTCAGTGCATACTTAACCTGACAACTTCATTTCCAGCACTACAAGACAACCGGTGATGCGGCTGGTGGAACGGCTTTGTTTGAGGGATATGGAAAGGTGAGTGAAGATAAAAATTTTGCAAAAAAAGACTTGATCTTAACATAGCGTAACATGAGATTAAGATTTATGTTTATGTTTATGAAGTTTATGAAAGTTTAACCAAATTTCTTTTCAGGTGACCGAGAAAGAGCTCGTTTGGAGGAATATCTGCATCACTCGCCGCAAGCCTCGCCGTCTCTTCGTCCAAGCAAACACCCGGCTCAATGGAGAGAAAAGTTGGTCTAAATGTTTAAAAAATTTGGCTTCTTTTTTTAAAATTTTTAAACCAAGTATTCATTTTTCCTTTTCCAGATGCCGAACTTGTCACTTATCCAGAGACTTTTGAGGGAATCATCGCTTCTTTCGTTGAGAGGTTGGTAACCTGATAAATATTAGGTTGGCCGATATGTATTTGGGCATTTCATTTGAAAAGCTGTTTAGAAATAACCAATTCATCGATTGACTTCGGGTTGCTCCATTAGAAAAATCCACTATTTTCCAACAAAATAGCGTTCAAATTTTATGAAAATCTTTTGTCTCTGATTTTTTTTATGGGGGCGCGAAGTCGGGTGGTCAAAAAAGGCGACAACCCGAAGGCCCAATTTAGGGGCTTTGGTCCACAGAAACGTGTGTAGATAAAATAAAAGATAGATAATAGTTTTTAGTTTTTGCACTCGAATGTGCTGGGAAATGAACCTAAATTATCTTGAATAGATAGAAAAATGAATAAGAAACATTTGTATTTAGAACCAATTGTAGGTCAATTGGTGAATTTGTTATTTGTAAACGCTAGTAGAAAAAAGTGTCCAAGGACCTATCGGCCAACCTAATAGATTAGACGTTTTGACTCTTCTTTAGTAATTGACAAAGTAAAAAATCTAAGCCTGAATAATCTAAGCAAAACAATGTTGTCTAAAACGAAAAGCAAAGCCGATTATTTTCTGTGCAATACGCTTGTACCAAGAACTACAACCTAAAATGAATAAGCTTTTGAAATAAAAATTACTAACTTCTAACTAACTCAGTTAGTGAACTCTTAGACTCTCAGTTAAAATCCAAACGTGTTAAAACAATTGTGATCTCAAAATTTGAGGTACGACTCGGCTGCCATCGACGATCTCGAGCTCTGCTGGAAGGAGCAAAAGAAATGGTGGCCCACCGCTTTTGGAAAACACTAAAAGCCATTTGATTTATTGATTAATTTATTCATTCTGATAATTTATAGGTTATTTCATCTTGTGATTAAATTTGGTGATTGTTAAGTTTTTAAAGAATAAACGAGTCTGTATGCAATGAAAAACAAACGGTCAACAAATCAATAACAAACATTTAACAAGAATTGGAGAAGAAATGCCAAATTTGGTCCTGATATTTAAAGAATATAATTAATATTCTTTGACTAACAATCAGTCTCCTCCAAGTTTCACATGTTTGAATAATAAAACAGCAAAAACGTATTTCTTTTGAAATCAGTGTTATTCCTACAAAACTAATGCCTCTTTGGCTTGGTTCTAACAATTGAAATTCTTAAATCGTTCGAAAAACATCAAAAAAAGGCAAATTGTAGAATAATTCTGCCTCATTTCACCCTTTTCCGTTCATTTTCCCCAGCTCTTATCTTTTGAATGGAATAAAATTTCGAAAGAAATCGAATTTGGAAAACAGAGACATTATTGATTCTGAAATCCGCCCTTGAACAACCATCCGGCCTAATTTCCATTTCAACTTTTTACCCTCAATTCTTCAGAATTCGATCTATGAACACTTATCGATCGAAGATTCGTTAAAATTTCTCCAAATCTTCAAAATCCCCCGACAACGAATCTTGTACAATGGCCCGTTTTCGAAAAATATCGACCGAATCGAGCTCACAACTTGGTATGAGAAAAGTTGATGATAAAAATCCTTCACACAGCCGATAAAAAACAAAAGACAATAAAATTCGTCTCGAAATCAATTTTGTGCTTTTGGGAAACATGTGAGCTCAGAATTTATTTAAATCCTCGATTCGCCTCATTCCTCCAACGAATAAAATTCTCGAAATCCCTGCAAATCTACATTTTCGATGCCCATTCGTCGAAAAATCACCAAAATTTAATCCCCTTTTTCAATTTTATACCGAAAATCAAATATCTGAAAGATTTTGATCTTTCTATTGATAGATTTTCAACTTTTCAGAAACTTTATTCAGATTTTACTTCTAAAGTCTCCGGAGACTTCTCAATCACGATAAATCAAACGAATTTTTTGGATGAATGGTGAAAAGAAGGGATTCTCAGATTCTATTCGAAAAAAGAGCTTTCTAACTGCTCTACTTTTACCGTAGCTCCAATTGAAACATTTTACGAGCCAACCTCTGAAATCAATCCAAAAATGATCATTGGCCATATCAGCCGCAACGTTCACTAGAACGTTAAATTTTTGCTTTTTTGAAAAACGATTCAATGAAAATTGTGACACAATTTATGTGCTTTCCGGTGAAATTCGCTCAAATGCGAAAACGTTACGGCAAACGCTGACAAAGAGATTTCCACTTGGAGAAATCAGTGGACGCACGAAACAAGGACAAAAATATCTGCTAGCAGTTAAAATTGAACTCTCTCGAAGAAATGTGAAAGAAATCTCTCGAGGATGGACGATAAATGATTTTACGACGAAATTTTTCTATAGAGATAGCCGTCTTCTTTACATGTTCTCTCGTTTTCCCAAAAATCGCCACATTTTGTTGGTTGCTCCATTGAGACTCTTTGCTTGAGTGCTTATTTGATTTCAAAAAATCACGATTTGCTTGCAATCGTAGACAGATTACTAACAAATTCCTAATCTGTCTTTTAACGTTTTTTGAATTATATTTTTGCTGTTTAAATTATCACACTTGAAAACCTGCTCCATTGTGACGATTTTTGAACGTGTTGATGACCGATCGAGGAAAAATATCGTAGATTTTTATTTGAATAACACAAAATGATAGACGTTTCAAGGAATGACAAAGAAATTTGAGTCAATTTTACGTTCTGCTAACGAATGGAACTTGAAACAGAGCCAGAGCTCGAACTTGAAAGATTGAATTTTTCTCTTTTCATACATTTTAAGGTTTTCTTTTGTTGATAGACTTTTAGTTGTTGTTGTTGTTGTTTGTTGTTGTACTAATAAGTGTTTGTTGTTGTTGTACTAACAAGTGTTTGTTGTTATTGTACTAACAAGTGTTTGTTGTTGTACTAAGAAGTGTTTGTTGTTGTTGTACTAACAAGTGTTTGTTGTTATTGTACTAACAAGTGTTTGTTGTTGTTGTACTAACAAGATAGACTTGTTGATAGACTTTTAAGTTAAGAACAATAAAAATCACAGTAACAAAAAGATTAAAGCTATAGATTGAGGTCATAAAAACTGGGTGCTATTGAGAGAAAATGATCAATTAATAGAACGATAAAAATGAAATCACATTTGAAAACCTGCTCCATTGTGACGATTTTTGAACGTGTTGATGATCGATCAAGGAAAAAAACCCCAGAAATGTGACTTTCATCGAAAAGACAACTAAAATTTTCAAACTTGTTCTTGAAAAAAATATTTTGAATAGATTTTTCTATGCAAGATGCTTTTAAAAAGAAATCTCATAGTGATTTTTGAATTAAAAATAGATTTTAAATGTTAAAAGATCTTGTTCCTGTTGGCTATGGATTGAATTTTCAAGAGATTTAGTGAATTTTTCTGAAACTGACCGGGTTTTTTTGCGGTGAGACGAGATTAGGAATGTATTGAGAATAAAGGAAATTGGAAAATATGAATCACTCATCGGAATCTGTACTCTCAGGAAGATCAACGGCTTTTTTGGTGGTATGAGCACTGGGGAAGAGCAGTCACTGTCTTGGTGGCTGTCTGAGGCTTCTTTGAAGCATTGTTGGCTTTCTTTGCTCCTTTCTTTGCAGCGGATTTCTTTGGCTCTTCCGGCTCATCATCTGAATACTCAGAAACATTGGATTGTTCGGATTCGGACTCATCCGGCATAGCAACAATGCTCTTCAAAGCCGTTTGACGTCGAACGTTTCCCCTTTTTGGTAATGGTCCAGTGCTTTTGCAAGCGGTTTGTCTCTTTGGAGCACGAGATTTCTTAGACTCTTCTTCGAAATCAGAGTCCGAATTGTCTGGGAGTGGAACGGATGCTTTGGTGGAAAGATCTTCCGTGTTACGACCAGTTCGACTTCTTGGTGCCATCACGATAGAAAATTGGAGAAAATGCGTTTTGAATAACAAATGAAGGGCAATTTAAAAAGATAATTACGCGCGGATTTGTGGTTTTGAGTGGAAAAGAAACACAGAGAAAGGGGGGAAGGGGTACGGTGAAAAGAGTGTGATTTCAAGAAAATTTCCCTCGAAAAGCCCAATATTCGATACTTTATGACAAGCTAAATGTGTAAATTTAACAGGCTTTTCTATTCCTTTTTGTAAAGAAAGGCTTTTTGTATTGGTTCGGGTAATGCGAGGAATTCATGTAAGAGAAATGAAAAGAAATGAAATGAGATGAGGTGACAAATGAGGGTTCTTTGTATTCTTGAAAAAATGATTCCGAAACGAAATTTTAACTTGAATAAAATGAAGAAGTTGTCTCGTTTCTTACTTTTATCTGTCATTTTCATTCTCGTAAGCCAATGAGAAAGTCGAAAATCGCAAGCAAATTTTCTTTTCTTTTACATCTTTCGAAATTAGGAAAAAGTAAAGGATTGCGAAAAACTGGATAGCTTTTCGAAACAATTACACAATTACGCTAACATCGATGAGCTGAGATATTTGTGAGCTTTGTAAATATGGATAAAACTTGATTCTTGATGGGTTTCTTCTACATTTTCCGGCAAAACAATTTGTAAACTTGAACGGAATCATTAAAATTGTCAAAATCTGTTTATTGCAAAGCTACCACACAAAGTTTTAACTTTTATCTACCTCTTTGAGCTTACCAAAACCCTTTAAATCTAGCAGTGACTTGGGGTATATCTCGAGGATTCCGGCTGTGTTCAGAGGCTAATTAAGGTTGGGTTTAAGCATAAAAGTTAACCAAAATAGCAAATTACTTTGATTTGTTTAAATGGGAATAGTTTTTCAGATATATAAATGACGCACGTCCTCGGCGGAGACAACTCTTACGAACTGAATAGAACATTGTGCTGTCACTGGTTTTTAAAACCGTTTTTTTTGGTGATTTCCAGTGCCAAGACGCTCTGATAGCTTTGCAATAAACAGATTTTGACAATTTTAAATGATTCCGTTCAAGTTTACAAATTGTTTTGCCGGAAAATGTAGAAGAAACCCATCAAGAATCAAGTTTTATCCATATTTACAAAGCTCACAAATATCTCAGCTCATCGACGTTAGCGTTTAAAGCAATTCTTGGTGAGAGTACCGTGAATTAAACCTTATCAATGCAGAATCAACTACGAAGTACTACCATTGCCCATTGCATTCAATTGTTGAAATGCCATGAGCAAAAACTCAACCAGTTCATTTCATTTTACGCTTTTTTTACACCTCTTGGCCCATTCATTCAATTCTTTTTTTAAAAATCACTAAAATAATGCTTTTCAAATTCTCCCTTCCATCTTTACCCACTGAACTTCGCAAAGAAGTCTACAATCACCTAGAATTCAGACCACCACTGACCAAAGCCAACAAAGAAATTCGCCAATGGATCCACAAAAGTAATTTTTTACCGAAACGAGCCCAAATAATGCATTTTTCCATTAACAGAGTTTTCACGAAAGAATTTTGCGAAGGCGACCCAGAATCGTACATCAATTACGAAGTGAATCTGAAATTCCATCCATCTTCCAATTCAATGCACTTTATCTCGACGAATTTCACCTCCTTTGTTGGTTCAATTCAAATTCTGTTTCGAATTTTAGAATCAAGAATGGAATGTCGTGTCTTGACATGGAAATGCTCAAAGGACTCGATTTATTATTTCTCGAATTTTATCTCGAAAATCCCCAATTCGATTGAACTCGTTTTCATCAGTGATAATAAAGCAATTGATTGGGCTTCGGATTTTCGTCGTTTTGTCAACATTTCCACTCAAAATGAAACAACTTTCATTTACAAATCTGATCGAGTTTTCGAGTGGAAAGTCGATACTGAAAGATTTTACAAAAAGATGATTGAAATTATAGCTGAAATTGAGGGGATCGAGCAAATTCCATCTGACTCACTTGCTGCCAAAAAGCTCAATGATTCGCTCGGTCAACAACGAGAATTCCCGACTTTTATGAGAGAAATAGATCGCTTTTTTGGCAGAAATAATGAACGTTTTCTTATTTCGAATCAAATGTATTTTGTGCATCAATTCTCAGAAAATCACTATCGAATTCTGAATCCAATTTCCTTTTGGGCTGACTCGATCGATCGAATTGATGCAGCTTGCATACTCAAGATATTCAAAAACTGACTGTAGTGAGTATAAAGTGCTTTACGTTTCCAATATTGCTTTTTTTTTGTTGCCTTCTTTCTCAAACTTGATCCTCTAAACGATTTTCATTTCCATTCTCTCAGTTTCAAAATTTTTTAGATGTTGAGAATAAATATTGGGTTGGTGAGAATGAAATGGAACTTTAAAGACACTTTTTGCACGGATAAAGCCTTCTTTAAATACACGTTTTATTTTATCAAAAGGGTCCACCATTTCTCTACAAAATGACTTTTGAGATATTCGACAAAGCTTTGCTTTCGTCGAGTTTATGGACTCCCAAACGCAGCTAGTCAAAATGGCAAAGAGTTCGACTCATCTTTTGAACGGTTTCTTCTACATAACCCTCCTTGGGTGTCTACAGCAAAAAGATAGAGCACACTCAATTACATAAGTTGCCAAATTTTCAGGAAGATCCCTCCAACCGTTTTTTCTAGATGACAGTTTATAGATTTTGTGAAAAAAAAATGCCTTTTTTTGAGCTGAGGCCCTGTTTGAGTTCCCTTTTAAATATCATTTTGTAGAGAATTAGTTAACCTTTTCACTGATTTCAAACGTGTATCATTTGACAAAGTCCGCTAGAAGTTTTAGAAGTTTCTTTGATTTTCGGTGCCATTTCATTCTCCTCAACCCCATATATTCTTACTCAAAAGCTTCCCAAAGCTCACATTGTCACTAACAAAGACGACAACAAAAAGAGCTTGTAGAGATAAGCTTGAAAAACTTTATCAAGTTTAATGTTTCGACAACTTGATGAAGGAACTACTGATGAATTGTGGCGCCAAGATTTTATTACCTCCCATCTTTAGAACAAAAGAGTTTGCGCGACGCTCGCCTTTCTTGCATTCTTGCCCTTTCTACCGTAATCTCCCGCCACTTTTGGAACACCCGGGCCTCTTTTCCTTTTAAAGATCAACTCTTACAAAACTATTATTTTACTGAATTTGATCTATTTTTGCACAATGCCTTCAAAATTCGCAATCTCAACTCTTCCAAAAACGCTGAAAAATGAAATATTCAAATACACTCACCCGGAAAATTCATTATTGAGGGTAAACCGAGAAATCCGAGCATTTTACCTACAAAATCGTCTTTTCCCTGGCAGAACTCAAGAAATCGAATTCTGGATTAAAGAGAGCTTTTCCCCGGATCTTCTCACCCTAAACATCAGAATTTGGCCATTTTCCTTTGTGCTCACTTTAACGGATGAAATCGTGCAGTTTGGAAAAGCTTTGAAACGAGACTGGACTCGAGTCTCATCTCGCGTTCTGAATGCTCAAAAACGCGCAACTTCTTCTACTATCTATAGAAAGCTTTACAGCTTTATATTCGAAAAAATGTGCAACCTATTGGAATCTTTCATTTCAATCGATCGTCAAAGCTCTATCGAGAGTCGAAACTCGAACGATCACTATTGGATCTCATTTAAATAATAGTCAAGTGAATATCAATGAAATGAACAAAACATTGAGGAAAATTGAGGAAATTTGCGAAAAGATTCAGCCAGAGAAGATTTTCCTTGAATTCGTTAGCCCTTTCCATATTCAACCGATATTTCCATTATTTACAAAATCTTTTCCAAAACTTGAGCTAAAATTGGATACTGTTGATCCAGATGAAGAAACCAGGAAATTTATTCAAAATGTTTTCAAAAATCTGAATTCCAAACTTAAAATGATCACTTGCCGAGCACCAATTGAGTCAATTCTTGAATCGATTTCAGAAATCCCATCAAATATCGATTTGGTATTCATTTCAGCTTACGATAGACCAATAGCTCAGCTCTTTTTTCAACAACTTATCGAATCAACTCTTGAAAAAGATTCACTGTTCATTTACACTTCAAATCATTTATTTGGTGACACTGTAAGTATTCAAAAAGTAAACAAAAAGCTTTTAGAAGAAATCAATAAAATAAAACCCATCCAGAAAGTTAAAGGAAACTCAAAATTGGTGAAATCAGCGGAGAGATATTTGGAAGAACGGAGAAAAGACAGAAATTTTGGAAAAGAACTAGAACAAGTTCTATCTTCTGAACTGATTTTGGAAAAGAAATGGTTTCTCTTGAAATTTTCCCCAAATCGATCACGAATTTTGGTGACGAATCTTGTCCGGATTTCCCTTGGAACCCCATTTGTTTCCATCGTTTGTGTGATGAAAACGTTTCATAATTTTCAGCTGAATTTTTAAAGAAAAATCTCATCTTTGGATTATTCAGGTTAATTTATCTAAAATTTATTGCCTTTAATTCCTCAAGTTATTTATTTCATTGCTTTATTATTTATTTCAGTTATTTAGTTATTTATTTCATTACGCTTTAATTTGCTACTCAATGAGTTTCTTCGCTCCGCACTAGCGCCAACAATTTAAGGTAGATAACTAAACTTAAAGATAATGCGCCATAAGCTTTTACTTTGATAAATAGTTTCGAAGTTCAATATTTGCTTAACTAAACTTTTTACTAATATTTCTGCTCTGAATGATGAAAAAGCCAATTATCTGTTTGTCAATTATCTGTTTGTCAATTACTTTAATAAATTATACCAAACTTGTACATTTTCGAATACACATTTATTCAAAATCACACATTCAAAGATATAAATACCATATGTTTTTGTAGTGCTAAAAGACTGAAATTTTCCCGACAAAATTGGGCAAGAGTCGTTCAAAAGGTAAAGCCGGGGAGTGAGTGAGCAATGCTTCTTTTAACTGTGAAGATCATCTGCGCAGATGCACAGTTCAATCGAAAAATAGATCCGAAAATATCCACCGCCAACCGCTGCACATGAAGAGCATTCACAATCAGCTGGCGATCATTTATTGGGCAGAGTTGAAAGGGTGATCCTAGTAGAACAAGGAAAATGATAAGAACAATGATCAAGAAAAAACAACCATTACAACAATTTTTGTCCCATTAACAGTGCTGCTTGATTGACCAATCCGAGTCTTTCTGGCATTCGAACTTAGCACAAAATTAGCAAAATAGGATGCAAAAACAATTTAAGCAACAGTACTTTGAACTAAAAACTAGATCTAAAGCAAACCCTGATGTTAGTTTTCGGTGCATAATGGCCGGGGCAGGGATCGGTGTCCGTGCAGAGATTCGGCAAGAGTGGTTTACAAAGCTGAACTCCCAGACAATCGGCATCGCTGTCACAAAGGCTCATCGTCGCCTACAAAGTGTGTATTGACATAGCACAAGCTACTAGATTCTTGCACATTGTCCTGTCTTGAGTGCACCAAGTGCATGTAAGCTTCGGCTTCTTATTTGACTAGGTTCTTCAACCAGATCTGGTGCTACTAGCTTTTGCTTATTTGACTTCATTCCCTCTATTTCTCGTTGGATTTGATTGGCAACCTTTGAAACATTGAGCATTGTATTAGCCAAACTTTCAACTTTTACTGGAATCGCATCGAACTTGTTATTGATGTGTTCTCTTACATCTCCGAGCCGTTTTCGCGCCAGTCCTTCTAAACCGCACGTAAATAGGGTTCTAACTATGTTTCAGAGAGTGGAAAGGGTGGAAATGGGGAATAACTTTACTCGACTACGGTAGCCGGGGCGCGCAATAGGATATGTGCGCTAAATGAGTACTGGTCAGCACAAGAAAGAAGAAAATGAAAAGATTTCATGGTTTTTATGGTTTTACAATGAAAGATCCTTCATATTTAGCTATTTTAAAGACTAATTCCAAGTATAATTACTTTTCTAGTGAAATTTCACTTTTGAAAGAGAAAAAGACTCATTTTTAAACGTTTTCTTATCAATAGATTGTTCATCCAAAAAACCCGACGAATCACTTCCAAAAATTTTTTCTCTGTGACCATTTATTGACTTTTCCCGATTCTGATCACTTCTGTTACATTTTTTCTTAAAATTTTGAAATTTTCTTGACATTTGATGTTATCCTTTTTCGAACAACCAACTGAGCCGATATTTTGGGGAACAGTAAGTGGAAAGTTAAGATATCACACAATTCTTTTAGGTTATTGCTAGCGGTTTACTTTTTCTCATAGTTTTACCGATTTCCATTTTTTTTCTTGCTTGGAGATGGAAACCAGTGAAATCGTTCATTTTACAAAAATCGGATAAAACTTCGTCAAGGTTCGTTGGAGGAAAATTTTGGTTTTGATTTGGAATATTTATGATATCCTACTTCTAGCTAAAGTTAACAAAGCTGCTTTTTCTTAATCTTGATCCAAGATTCTCACCCTCATTTAGCCCGTTTTTTGAAAACTCTTCTGATATGACCACTCTTGGAAGCTATGTGCCAGAAAGTGTCACTACGAGTCTACTCAGTCAGAGTGTAGACCTAAAATGTGAGATTTTAAAGGTTTAGGAACAGTACAAGCTGATGAATTTTAGATGATTATCGAACTAAACAATTAATGAACGAAGCTCAACCAAATTCCTCAGAAGAAGTGCAGGTTGAGCAAGTTGTTGACGAACTAGAAGATAAGCCTTTGGAAAGAGTTTGCAAGATTAATCATGAAGGTATACAAAAGCTTTAGTTGAGCTATAACGATATTGCTGAAATCGATCCATCTCGACTCCAGATAGATGAGTCACAAGTCGTATGAGTCAACCAAAATTTGTTTAAGTTAAAAGATTCAGATTGGTGGTGGATGCTTTGGTCTTGTGATTAAGGGTTTTTTGGATGGAGAGGCTGTGGCTGTAAAGGTTTGCATTACAAGAAAGAAGCTCTTTTTTAATCCCTTTCAAATTATGATTCAAGTTTATGATTTGTTTTGGTCAGCTTCGAGATTTGCATTGGAAATCAAAGCCTTCATTAAATGGATTTTTAATATTTTTTTCAATTCTAAAGATCCAGACGTGTCTCCTTTCTCTGATTATCAGGCTTTTACTTCAACCAACTTATCCTAGGTGGCCAGCAAAGGCAGGAATGGAAGCGCTTGGTACAGAATGACTCGAGAATTGCTGTATCAAGAGATTTGTCTTCTTTCTCTCATGTTTCAACACGAGAATATTCTAAATTTTAAGGGTGCGATTACTGAGAACTGGGAGAAAGGGTAAACAAATGTTTAATGATTTCTACCAAAAATTCAGTAAATCATTGCTAATGATTATGGAGCTATGTGATGACAATTTATACGAAATCGTCACTAAAACTAAAGAAGATGACCTTTTTGTTGATGAACTTGTTTTGGGGGTTTGTTTGATAAGGATTCCTTTTCAAACGATTCAGGACGCACAACTTGATGCAAGAGGCTATCAAGTGGATAACAAAACGAGCTACAAGGTATTGAAGATTTAAAGCTTAAAGCCAATTCTTACTAAAACCGGCAGGTAGATGGAGTAAAGGTTCGTTAAAGGGAACTTGTAAATGAATTTATCTATTAGGTTTAAATTAATTAAATCTGGACTGAATTAGGACCGGTTCTTGAGGGCTCCGATCAATTGATTTAATAAAATGAATAGCTCCATTCGATTCCCCGGCCCCGAAAACCCCTGCTTACAAATTTACAGCTCCATGGCTTCTCTTTTGTACCATCTACAAAGCAAAAGAAAAATCACGGTGTTAAATGACTGGCGAGGTGTTCTTTGCGCGGCCGCGTAAACGCTCGAGGTCTGGTAAACAGTTTTAGTATAAGGCGCTTCCCTTTCGGGTCAGAGAAGACCCGGTCTGGTCGCTTTGGACGCCACTACACCCAATCTGGTAATCTGAGGGTGCCAGATCTGGACTATACGACGGATGCGGGAGACATTTCCAACCCAATTCCTCGAGTTTTTCCTGCGTCTTCTTTGCGGTGTGTGGGCGCGCGTTATCTTGCAGATATCTCACAGTCGATGTGTTTACACCTTGATTCTTGACAGCCTGGTCTACTCGTTCCAGCTATTGCACATATAGATCTGAGGTGACTGTTGGACGAGAAGGTAGCACCTTAAAGTGTATAAGACCACGGGAATTCCACCAAACAGATAACATAGCCTTCCTTCCATGCGGATCACGTTGTGGAGTCGTTTTTGGCTGTACTCCTGGACTTAACCACTGCCGTTTTCGCGATGGGTTATCGTAGTAAATCCATTTTTCATCGTCACAATAGTGTCCCAAAAACCTTGATTTTTTGATTGACGAAGAAGAATACCGGCCATAGTCACTCGAGTAACTTTATTAGCGTCACTAAGTTGACGGGGTACCCATTTTCCGACGAGATTCGCTTTACCCAAACGATGTAAATGGTCCGCAATTGTTGTGTGACCTACAGCAAACATTGTTGCAAGTTCCCGAGTCGACAAGGTTGGATCATCTTCTATGGTTTCTCGAAAGTCGTCATCGTTGAGCGTTGGAGGGGGGTGACCACGTTCTCGATCCTCTAGAATTTCGTCTCCCTCTCTAAATCGTTGAAACCATTTTTTACAAGCTTCTTCTGAATAAGCAACTTCTCCAAAAACTTTAAAGATTGAACTATGGCTCTCCCGGACACTTTTTCCTTGTTTGAAGTGTTTGAAGAAGCAAGCACACCCGAATTCGGTACTTCTGATCTCCCATTCTAAAAAAAAGCCAAAATTATAAGGCAGTAAATTTTTATAAACATAGAATTAGAAAAGATATATGACTTTAAAACAAAACAAAAATTAGACGCGACGCTGTTCGCTACACCGAAAAAATTTCAATCGAAGTTGAGGGTATTTTCATTCCGGACACCCTAATATATTAACGTCGACAATTTGGTTCCACTTAGTGTGAATCGGTCACAATTTACCCCGGCCCCCTCAACGATCAAAAATCAAGTCTTCAGTTTGAAATTGATGGCTCAATAACAATCACGAAAGACCCCCAACTCTCCACCTCGGATTTGCTTTCTTTTGCCTATCAAACGGCAAAAGGCATGCAATTTCTTAGCTCAAAACAGGTCTGTTTTACTTTTCTTTCCATTTTCCCAAATTTTCAGTATGTCCATCGTGATTTGGCCACAAGAAACTTATTAGTAAAGAAATGCGAAAGCGAGTGGATTGTGAAAATTTGCGACTTTGGTTTGGCGAAGGAGATTAGGGAAGCGAAAAGCCACTATTCACGGTGAGTTTTCGGAAAATGGAGAATTGAATGCATGATTTTGAACGTGATAAATCCAAAAAGTTAACAGTCATTTTGTTTTCAGAAACGGTTTCGCCCAGCCACTCAATTGGATGAGCCCCGAGGCATATGCGCATAAAAAGTACACCTCTGCAGTGAGTGTTTTGAGATGAAATAACAAAAAGGAAGGTTGTACTGGATCAAGGAAAGCTCAGGTAAGGCTGGAGTCGGGCCTGGCTTGGCTTGGCTGCAGTTCTAGCCTAGAAAAATCTCCTGGACTCGCAAAACGGCCTGGACATGATCCTGACCTCAGGCCGGACTCTAGACTTGCCCATGTTACAAAAATAGACTCGAATCTAGATCTTACTATCGATAAAACTTGAAGTCACCATTTTCCTTAGCCATTTCTAGGCTGACGTCTGGTCTTTTGGCATCGGTTTATATGAGCTTTTCTCACTCGGTGGAACACCTTACGGAAACAAAACCGAGCAAGAAATCCAGAAAGAATTATCGACAGAAAAGGAGAAATTGACGACAAAAAGGCCACCATATTGTCATCAAGAATTGTGAGTTCTTTGAAATCTTTCAAGTATCTCGTTTCAGATTCAACTTCATCGAATGCTTTTGGTACTATGATGCAAGCAGACGGCCAAGTTTTGAGGTAACTAGGTAGAGCTTCTGAAGAATTACAGAAAATGTTTAGAATTGTGTTAATGAACTGAAAAGCCATCTACAAAGAGCCAATCCACAGGTAAGGATAAGGAAAGATTGAGAACAATGGATAAAATTACATTTAGAAGTTGAAACGACTTGATGGGATCAATGATTGATCAAAATTCTCGAAGAATATTTATTGCATCAATATTTGCAAATTCCTTGGCTTTGACAGACTAAAATTTGGATTTGAACATCAATATCAAAAATAAATAAACATTGCGTATAGCATCGTTTAATTTCTTTCCCAAGTTGCGACTCTTTTTGATTGGGAAAACAGTTTTCTCCCGGCTGACAATCGACCTAGCATTTCTGTAATGTTAATATTGCAAAATTTTCACAGTTTTCTGATTTCTCAAGGATTTTCTTATCAGTACATCCGAATGAATAAAAACGAAAACTTGGCATGATGCAAATATAATATCCATAAAATGATTGCTCTTGACAGTGCTCCTCTAGTCGGCGCGATTGATGAAAGCATTGCTGAAAACAGGCCCGTAACAGGGAGGAAGGGCAAAACTTATCATTTTCAAAAAGTTTGTTCCCCAAAGCTGGTATTTCTTTCTTCTTCTAATAAAAAAATAAGCGATTTTTCTTCAAGAATTTGAATTTTTGTCAAAAATCTGCGCCAAAGTTAGAAAAAAGCTTAAAATTTGCATTCAATACTAAAAAATTGGGCTCTTTCCGTTAATGAATGTTCTTTTGAAAGTTTCGTGGTCTTTGTCAAAAAAAAAGTCCGTTTCGTGGACTTTTGCAATTTTTTGTTTTTTTTTTACGAAAAAGTCTTTTAAAAGTGTTTTAAGGTATTTTATTCCACATCCACATTTAATAAAAATTTAAAAAACAATCGTAAGAACAACAATTTTAGACTAATAATCAGACATATAGAAAGTCGGGCAAAATAACAGATGTCAAGGAATTTAAGGTTACAGATAAGCGATTCATCCATGTAGCCAAGGATTTTTCCCATCTTTTTTTCCCTGCAACTTTTCGCTCCTTCATTTTCTCTAAATAAAGGAGGTCAGCTCCCTTGGCCATTCAATTGTTTCCATGAATTTCTCCATACTCGGCTTCTCGTTATTCAGCATTTGATATGCTCTTTCAAAAGCATAAAGTGTCCTCTTGAAAACCCGATCATCTTTCAATCCACTAAAGTATTGACTTTATCATTTTTTTCAATGTATAACCTGGCCAAGTTTGGAGATCCATAAGGGTCCTTGACAAAAATATTATCCTGGTTTTTCTTGCCCCTTAATTTTGCATCGTTTTCAAAGCCACATTTGGAGGTTTTCACCTTGTTTTCAAGTAGCTAAACAGGTTTTCAAGTAGCTTTGTCTAAAAGAATCAAGAATTTTAGTCTCAAAAAGAACTTGACAATAAAATGGAGGTGATGAGTCGAATTGAGAAAATCATTGAAAGGGTAAGTTATGCGGAAAATCATTTTTTCAAGTCATGGGGATTTGATTTAAAGAAATTGACTGAAGTAAAAATAAAAATGTCATTGATGAAAATAGGTAAATACTTCAGGCAGTGCCGAATGTGAAACTTCGGTTGTATCCATACGGCTCAACGACGAATTGCTGCGGGGCAAAGGATTCGGACATCGATATTTACCTGAAAGCCACCACAGAGATACAACGGAAACACTTCCTAAATGGAATTCTCGGGTTAATTTGTGATTTGAACTTTGCTTTAGCAATATCTAAACCAATTTAAGAACACCATCTCATATAAAATTGGATAAAGATTTCTTTAGTTTTCTCGGGCTTATGGAAACCCAACTGAAAAAGAAATTCGAGAGTGATTTCAAGGAGTTGGAGCTCAGAAATGCAGCGGTATTCCTTGCAAATCTACAAACACTATTGTATTTTCAGGTTCCAAGCATTAACATAATATTTGGCGATAAGTATAACAGGCTCGAAGTTGATCTAAATGGAACATCCAACAATGGCATTATTGCGTCATATCTTTTTCGCCAATATGCAAAGTTTGCTCAGCAATTTCATCTGCAATTTAAGTTCTAGAATCGATTCTCGTTTTGCCCAACTTGGATTGCTGATTAAGAGCTGGGCGGAGAAGAACAAAATATATGGAAGCGATAATGGAGGAATGAATGGGTTAGATTTTTAAAGGCCTGGAAAACTTGTAGTACCCACCTTGCATCGAATCAAGCTTTAAATCGCGATTAAACTTCTTTAGCTATTCTTACTTGGTGATGCTGGTTCACTACCTCCAAAAAGGAGCGAGTCCACCCGTATTGCCAAATCTTCAAAAGCTGTATCCCGATGAGGTTGTGAAATTCTAAGTTCGTTACCAATTGAGATTCAGTTTCGTATCGGACGCGATTTGGAGGAGATCAAGTTTGGGAACGAAGAGGAGGATCAATTGACACAAAACAGTACTGCTTTTAAATTTCTTTCACACAATTCTATTCAGCTTCAAAAAATGAGTCGTCTGTTGTCGATTTGTTGATCGGTTTTTTCAAATATTATAACAATTTCTCTTGGAGAACCGAAAAGATCACAATGGATGAGGATTTGGTTGTGAAAAGGTGAAAATTCCAAATGTAGCTTTGAAAACGATTCAAAATTAAGGGGCCAGCGTAACAGGGATTACATTTTTGTCAAGGACCCTTATGGAACTCCAAACTTGGCCAGGTTATACATTTAAAAAAATGATAAAGTCAATACTTTAGTGGATTGAAAGATGATCATGTTTTCAAAAAGACACTTTATGCTTTTGAAAGAGCGTATCAAATGCTGAGTAACGAGAAGCCGAGTATGGAGGAATTCATGGAAACAATTGAATGGCCAGAGCATCTTGACCGGCTTTACTTAGAAAAACTGAAGAAGCAAAAAGTTCCACGGAAAAAAAGACGGGAAAAATCCTTGGCTACATGGATGAATCGCTTATCTGTAACCTTAAATTCCTTGACATCTGTTATTTTGCCCGACTTTCTAGATGTCTGATTATTAGTGAGAATAAACTTGGCACTTGATTTGTGATTGGTTCATTTTTACAATCTTTTTTATCCGGACTGCTTGATTAAATTCATTTTGCGATCAATTTGGCCAAGATGAAAACGAAATTTTGTAATAGATATTTGGTCGTTGCATATGAAATTTCAGTGACTTTACCTTGCCTCAACTTTCTCATTTTACCATGGATTTCTTTCATTTTTTGCAATTATATAATAGACACATGAGAGATATTATGAGAGACACTTGATAAAGCTTTGTACTGGTATCGTGGTGCAAAAAAACATGATATGCCTTATTGATCAGTGTTCTCTTGGAAAAAAAGGAGACTTCTTTAAAAAAAAGGCGAATCCTTTATCTACAACAGATTATCATATAATGTAGATGAATAAAGTTTTTGGCTAAAAATCTTAGTTTATTTATTAACTCTAATATGACACCACGATGTCAATACAAAGTTTTGATTTGATGGCAAAAGTCTTATGGTGGCAAAACACGACCGAGAAAAGAAGCCGTACAGACAGACTAACAAACAGACAAACAGATGCTACTTTTTTAGATCTTGGTGGCATGGCATGGCATGGTGGCACTCACAATCTCACGTACAGGGTGTCAGTGCCACCATGGCTCTTACTGCCACCATAAGACTTTTGCCATAAAAGTAAAATAAAAGTAATGGTGGCGGGAGCCATGGTGGCATTGACTGAGCCAAGCCTGAGCCTGATTGCAGATTTTTAGGGTTCTTTTCGAAAATATCGTATTTATTTCTAATAACCGCCGCACTAAACTGACGAAGCTCCGCCCACTTATCAGAAAGACAAAACGTTGCGCCAAATTGCGGATTTTTAACTTTAAATTTCTGAAACTTTGCCAGAACTTGCACTTTCTATAGGCGCATCTATAGAAATAAAAGAAATTTTGCTTTATTCATTGCTGAGAAAACTCAGAAACTTTGAAAAACAATGATGCGTAAATGTTTAAGTTTTCTCAGAAATGTTTAAAGCAAATTCAATTGCTTTTTGCTTTTTTCTATAGATGCCTCTATAGAATTTGGATATTTTGACAAAGTTTCAGAAATTGTAAGTTAAGAAACCCGCAATTTGATGTAACGTTTTGTCTCTCAGGTGAGTGGGCGGGGCTTCATCAGTTTAGTTAGAGTTATTTTAGTAGAACTAGTTATTAGAATTAGTTATTATTATTAGAATTATTAGATTATTAGGTTATTAGGTTATTATGTGAAAATAAATGAAAATTTGCGTAAAAGCGAACCTGCTCAAAAACGCTGGCATCTTTGAAACCACGGCCCAAGCAGGTCACTGTCGTTCGCTCACAACTTCATAAAAGCATATCGTCATTTCTCTAATAAACGCCCGTCCAAACCCGGAGACAAACAGGCAGACAAACAGACAGACAAACAAACAGACAGACAGGCAGACGTCTCTTTTGTTTTATAAATAGTAGATACTGTATTTCCTCTAATAAACGCTTCTTCCTTGACCAACTTTGAACGCTCCTTTCTCAGCCCCATTTTGAGATGTTTTTATGCTTAATATACCAAAAAAATAGAAAACCTTAAGGGCTATTTTTTGGTATATTAAACATAAAAATATCTCAAAAGGGGGCTGAGAAAGGAGCCTCCAAAGTAGATCGAGAAGGGGCGCTATTAGAGAAAATGATTCAAGGTTGGGCAAGTGTTTTCTTTGAACAATGCAGGTTTTTTAGGTTAAATTTGATCGAAAATCGAAAATCGAAAAAAGTCAAAATTGGCACTACGGGGATTCGAACCCTGTCCTGCTAGTTACAGATCTCAAGAGCTTAAACATTTTTTGATTTACGTAGCTTCAATTGCAAGTTTCAGTTTGCTAACAATAAGTCAAAAAGCGAGAAAATTGGTTAGGCGAAGAAACTTCATAAGTTCCGCAGAGTAGCACCCTAGCCGCTAGACTAAAGAAGCCGCTGAACTAAAGAAACTCTCCTTGTGGCCGCCAGATAAAGTGAATTGTGCGAAATTGAGCAAATTGAGCAAATTTGAGAGAATTGCAGTAAGAGAACCGCCTAAGTGCAGCCCCAACGATGCGCCATTACGGCTAAATGTCTCACAAAGCCAAATGTAGACACACAAACTTGCATATAAAGCCCAAGTTTGCATACGAAATCGCGAAAAACCATTGGTTTTGCATCCTTTCGGGGTCAAAAAAGTCATTTTTTAAAGCAAATCTATGTTGAAAATGCAAAATTCGTGATTAGCGTCGTCGATTACCCCGGCAAAAGAGAAATCGAAGATATAGGTGGCCCCCCAACCACCAAAGTACCCTTCTTTCTTCTAATTAATTGCTCAATTTTCAGGTCGATGAACGCTCGCAATCAGTTCAACTTCCTGGATGAAGAGGACCAATATTGGAATGAGAACGGATCGACGAACTCTTCGTTTTTCGATGATCGACGACCGAACGAGCTGCTCGCGAAGCATGAATTGACGAGAATGGCCATGGATAATTTATTCGAAGATGTGAGGACACCATGTGAGGCGTCGACCAGCAAACAACCACCACCACCCCCTCAATCAGCCCAAACTACTCCTACTTGGAAAAACAATGTTGCGTTTAGTGCTCATCAGATCAGATCAGCTATCACGACACCACTGAAAATGGAGGCGCCAAGGCTTCCACCGAAAGCTCCATTTCCCGATATTGGATTGAAACCAGCGGCCTCGGTTGTGTCAATTGCTCCATCGGAATGCAGCGTTTCGTCGTTTCCTTCTGACGCACAACAACAGGAAATCGATTACAATAGGTTGAAAAACGAACACCGCAAATTGCAGCGACACTTTGAGATGATACGCGCTGAGCGGTATAAAGCGCCCGATGTGCGTGAGACGACGCGAAGATTGTTCATGAATGAGCCGGTGACTTTGGATTTGTACAAGTCAAAGGCGGAGAAACTTGCTCTACTCGACGCGGCTATTGAAATGATTGATGGGAATGTGATCCTAGCCGTTGTGTTTTTCATTCAACGAACTGTTTCCGAGTCAATCTTTCGAGAGATTTTACTGCAAAAACCGAAAGCCGCTGAGCAGTACATTCAGTATTTGAAAGATGCAAAGAATGTTGACGAGTTAATGACAACGATGTGTGCATTGGGGAGGACCACTGAAGCGGCTATGATTGAGTTCAACGTTGCTATGGAGGCAAAAACAGTCACTCAGAAAGTTTTCCTCCTGAAGAAAGCCTTGGGGTCAACGTTTTTGGATCCAAATCTTCAAATGGAAAGAGAACAAGTGAGGAAGTACTTGGATTTGGTCGAAAGACAAACACAAATCAAGGCCGCTGACTCACAAGACAAGTCGAAGTTGTTCACCGATTACCCGAAAAACGCGTCTCTGATTGGACAACCAGCAACCCACACTTTGTATTACTCTTGTCTGTATCATCACGATGATCCAACCACTTCACAGCAGGCATCACCGCAAGCAATCAAAGATCTTTGTCATTTGAATGATAAACAATTGACATGGATGTCGATTCAAACGCTAGTGAAACAAAATCGATGGCTTGACATTGAAAAGGCGCTGTGCCCCCGCAGTTTGCTTCCAAATCTTGGCAAAACAAGCGGGTATTTAAATCACCGATGATTCAAGGTTGGGCAAGTGTTTTCTTTGAACAATGCAGGTTTTTTAGGTTAAATTTGATCGAAGGACGAGCCGAGTGCCCACATGAGGTCAGGCCACACAGAAGAACTTCGTTTGATTGAGGTACTTGTTTTGTTTGTTGATTTAGTTGTATTTTTATGTTTAATTTTTAATTAATTTTTAGATGTTTACGACCCGGACAAGACGGAGAAACAAAGTCGCTTGCCTCTACGTGCGGCCATGCGGTGATGCGGCACGGTACACTCTCCTTTTCTCGCACGGAAATGCTGTCGATCTCGGACAAATGAGTAGTTTCTACTATGGACTTGGATACCGCTTGGGATGCAATGTGTTTAGCTACGATTATTCAGGTTTGGTTTTATCCTAAATTTGCTAATAGATAGGACTTGACATTTAAAGATTATAAAAAGTTTTTGACTAATAAACAAGAAAGTCTTTATTAAGTTAATGAACTTTTTAAATTTCCAGGTTATGGTTGCTCGACTGGTAAAGCTAGCGAGAAGAACCTCTACGCCGATATTCAAGCAGCTTTTGAGGCTCTCCAAACAAGGTTCAAACAAACTTCTTACTTTGCAAAATCTTTTGAATAATAATTTTATGTTTACATTTGGCTTATTTTAAAGTTTAGATATGACATTCCTGCTGAGCGGGTGATTCTCTACGGGCAAAGCATCGGAACGGTGCCTTCAGTGGATTTGGCTTCGAAACACCCCGATGTAGCTGCTTTGGTGATTCTTTTTGCACATTTCTTCATTTATAAGCTTTCAGATATTACATTCTCCTTTGATGTCCGGAATGCGAGTTGCTTTTCCGGGGACACAACGGACTTGGTGTTGCGATGCTTTTCCTTCAATAGGTTTCACTTCATTTCTTATAGAGTCTACTTTGTATTTTAGAAAAAGTACCTCGGGTCACTTGTCCTACTCTTGTTATACATGGTACTGATGACGAGGTAAACTGGGTTTATAGTTTTAGTACTAAACTTTCAATTAGGTTATCGACTTTTCACATGGAGTCTCGATTTATGAGCGATGCCCAGCTTCAGTGGAGCCGTTATGGGTGTGTTTTCTGAAAATACTTGATCGATTTTGACGAAGAGAATATCTATTGTTTTAAGTTGTTTGATTCTTTATCTAAAGCTTGTTTTAAGGTTGCCGGCGCTGGGCACAGCGATGTGGGGTTGCACGCGGCTTACTTGGAACGACTACGACTCTTCATCGAAAATGAGGCCGGCAAGAAACCAGCCACCACCCAAGCTTATCAACCAAATGGGTTTGTTTTTGTTTCAATCAGGTAAAAAAATCAGAATACACCGCAAAACTTCATTTTCTGAAAATATTGCCGTTTTAGAGCCATCAAAAGTACGCGTAACAACGACTCGGCTCGAACTGCATAAATGCGAATCTAATTTTTCTTCTAATCCTTCCTCGCTTAATACATGTACGAGCTTTGTTGGCAATATGGCAATATTCTTTGTTTGTTATAACTAAATATATTTGCTAAATATAAATAAATATTATAACTAAATATAAATATACTAAATAAATATAGCACAACTATTCGACAAATAAGAGGCAAACCGCTGTTGTTTTCTCCCAAGACCTCGAGTAAAAATTCAAATTGAAAAACCGTAAATAACTTATAGCCTAAACACTTTTGGAAACTTGATCATTCTTAAACCATACTTGAGCGTGATCAATTTGACGTCCACAGTGCTTCAAGATCTTTGCGACAGCAGAAATAGCGTTCTCGGTAGCACTGGTGCCTCAAAATAAAGTTACTTCTGTATTTGCTGCCAGTTACAAACCTTCCTCAGCTGCACGAGCATCAGGTTGGTTCATTTCAGCCAAAAGTAGAAGCACTGCACGCAGATATCGGTGAACAGTGTGCCCCGAAGAGCCATAACTTCTAAAGTAAAAAATAAAGTTAGCACGGCAGTTTTTCCTTGACAAATCCATACGCCGTAGCCTGTCGCACTTCAGGGTGCTGATCTTTTAAGCACTCCACCAGACGAGGAGCAAAAGCTTGCTGGATGAGTTGTGCTTCCTAAATAAGTGATTTTATAAACAACGCGTCCACCACGCTAGCATTTTACTTTTGGTGCAAACTCGATCAAATCGTCTACCATGCAAACAGCCCATTGACCATCAGTGTAATCGCGACTTTGATCAATCATCACAATAATACCAGGAATAATCGATTGAACCGTTGGATAAAAAGTTGGACCGAACGACTAAAATTAACCATTTAAACTTTGGAATTGATCTAAAAGTCAACCTTAAAGCAAGCATGAAAGAGATTCGACACGCATCCAAGCAAGTTAGCATCACTTTCTTGATCTTCATCAGCCTTATTGTGTGCGTCTTCTGGATCAGCATCTTCATACACCAACAAACAAAAAGACTTCGCTAGTTTAGACTTGATAGCCAACCTCTTTAGCTTCTCGTTGATTACGGCGTTCCTCGAACTTCGTCAACTGACAGCAATGTGACAGTTCCAAGCAATGTGACAGCTTCGGCGATGGAATTCATTTGTTCCGCAAGGACATCTAGATCGTTCTCGGAATCCAATGTGCTCCATAGTCGCATAGTAGGTCTAAACAAGTATTTAGTCAAAATGCATTCTTAGAAAAAAAGCTCCACCTGCCCGAGTGGATACATTACTTCAGGTCCTTGTTCCTTGAAACACTCCAAAAACGCTGGCAACATTTCAGCCGATGACTCCCTGACTCCGAAGTTCATTCGTAAATATTAATTCATGTGTTAACAAACCTTCATGGGACACGAACTTCAAATTCTTGAGGACATGTGGCAGCACTTGCCAGGCTTAAGGACCAAACAGTTCTAAAAGTGCATAGAATTCGAATCAATAGTCCCAAGCTTGCATACCTTTCAACTCTCTAGCCTAGCAGACGAGCATTTCGCAAGTCTTTTCCTCAATTCCAGCCGTTCTGATTCCGAACGGGCGATTGTCATCAACAGTCGTGAACGACCATGCATGATCATTTTCATGATCATTGGCTTCCGAGTCTACAATCTATGCTCTTCGAACATTTGATAACAGCGACATACCGTCAACAACAGTCATTTCGGGGAGCATACCCGATGTAGACAATGGTCCAAGAACCTAAAACCCTCCGGTAAATTACCTTGCAAATGCGGGTCCATGAGCTGATCCTGTAAGTGGTTTGTGGATTATCAGGTGGAAGATTGGCCTAAAGAAACTTCACTAAGGACAACAGCATTCATAAACCAACATCGTATCAGCAAGCATGTTCATAATTTCCTGCCCGTCATTTGCAAACTTCTCCCGCCCAACAGGACGCCCAATTTGTGACACACATTCGATCGTCTTGCCTCGAAGTAGCTAAACGGACTTAAAGAAGTTAAAATATAAATGGGATACCTTGTAGTCGTCGCCACTCGAGTTTTGCAAGATGAACTTTAGGGGCCCAATCATTCGATCGTAATTTTGAATGAATTCAGTCTGAGCCGCATCCGCCACTTCAATAACATCACTTCTAAAAAGGTACGTTTCGATCATAAAACCTGACGCAATAGTTGTTATCACTTGCTCGATAACCAATTTCTTGTTTTTCTCAAGTCGATGTTTGAAAGTCGCTTCCAAAACTTGCTCGAAGGAGCTCATCATCTAAAATAATAGCTCGTTTGATTAAAGTTAGATAATACTCATATCAGGTAAATAATTGGAGATGGTGTTCTTGGGGCACTCCTCGCTGAAGTTGACCAGAGCTGCACCAGCATGTGCGGCCACACGCATCACCGATAAGTACAATAGAGTGTGAACAAGAGCAGGTACAACCTAATACAAAGGTACGAATTCAAAATTAAAACTCTTTAAAACCTCGTGGCATTTCTTCTGAAGAGTAGGCTCAAAATCGGTCGACATTTGTCCTAAAAATAAACTTAACCACTTTGTTAGAAGGAATAGCTCTTACCCAAGGCGTTGCACGGTGCGTAACAAACACGCGGATGCTAAAACCGAAATTTGTATAACTTTCTGCCAAGTAACAAACCTCATCAAGGAGATACGGGATAACTTTGCCAACAATCTCCACAATCTTTGCCTCCATCACCGACTTGCAACCCTCGCCAATTCTCGATACTGTGAAAATGGCCGCATGTCGTTTCTTCCAATCACCTAAGCAGGAAATAAATAACTTCTTGAAGAGGAAGTCATGCCATTGTTGAGAAGTTGCGAAACCATTGCCAACCCCGGCTGAAAAGTGGCCTTGACACCCGAAGCACAGCAGATTCGATCCAATGACGTTTCTCCAAGAGCAGCATTATCTTCTTCGATATCCTCGCAGCATCGTCCATGGAAAGCCATTCAAACAATTAAATTTGAGAAATATTTATATCACAATTTACCTTCTGTCTCATCTTCCAAGTCCGCCATAGAGAGAATACAAACTTCCACTAAAATAAAGCAGATAATAGTAAATAAAAAGGCTTTAACGTACACATGGCTCTTTTCTTGATCATGTTTGGTGCTGCCTCGCAAAAATATGGGATGGTCTCCAGGGCTATATGATGGTAGGATTCTTCCAATTCAGTCTTATTTGTGATTTGGGGGATTGTCGTAAGTTCTTGTAAATCAATACTCGTTACAGACGTGTTGTTTTTTGAAAGTGTACTTTGCTGAGTTTTTGCCAGGTGAGGGTCTTTTCATGGATTGTGAGGATAAGCATCATCCTGCATAAGACACCAAATCCTATTGCTAAAGTGATTTTTGGCTCATGAAAAAAGGTCTTTCTCATTCGAGATCGTCGTAGTCGTGGATCGACAACAGGCCTCAAAAGAAACCCTACAAGGAGCGCCGACTTTTTACGATCAGTAATCATGTAATCCTTATTGGTTTAAACTTTTATTGAAGGAACATCGTCAAGGCGGGCATAATTACATTACACGATGTTTTACAAAAAAATTACATTACATGATACATTACAAAAGAAAAAGGATAGTGGACCAAAATGGTCTTAAACAAGGAAAAAGGAGGCAGACATGTGGCGCACAAAAGAAACGAAATCACTACAGTTCAGGCAAAAGAGAATTCCAATCAGATGATTTCTGCACAAGTTTCGACATCGCTGTATCCTTTTCGTATTCAATTTTGAACTTCGAAGCTAAAAATAAAAACTGGTTTGAATAGCTACAAAAACATTTACTTAAAAAAGAATTTAAAAAACGACCTGGAAGCACATCAGCTAGAATCGTAGCTTTAGCATTGTTCAAATTGACTTCCGTGTTCATCGGGCCGGCCACTGCTGGTTTGTAGGGATTCGCTTTTCTTTTCGGCCATTCTTTCTTACGCGCCCTGCCGGCGATTTCATCGGCCTAAAATTCATGAAAAATCAAATCAACTACAAATTAAGCTATTAATCATGTTATAAATTATATTGTTTAAGCGATTACTTGTTGATTGCCAGGATCTGTCTCGTGACCTTTGATCCACTCAAAGACGACTCCTTGAGGGAATAGATGTGCTACGTTTTGGAGATTCAACAGACTAAACCCAAAATATAGAAGAATATAAACTCAAGGACAAACTTCTCTTTATCCGCTGAGCTCAATTCATAAACTCGATCGCCATTTCGCAACGGCATTTTCTCGTGCTCGCCCCGACTGAGGTTGCCCACGGCCTTGATGAGATCCAAGCAGTCGGTTCTCACCACCACTTTTTGACCCCTGTATGATTCAGCATTTTTTATACACAAAATTTGCTCTAAATTATAATTACGCAAATAAATAGTACGTACTTGTAACCTTTCCAAATACGTAAACGATGCAATCCCATGTTGGCGGCGAGTGTTTCAGTGGCAAATGCGTTCGCGACCTCAAAATCGATGGGAAATCCACTAAATTTCAGAGCATTTTTAAGTTCGTATTGACCGATTTCAATTTTAAAGAGCCATAAAATATTTTATTATTTAAAGTTCACTTAAAAACACCTAAAAAGACTTACAAATTGAGCGGGTGACATTTCCCAAAGAAATTTCCGAGCGCTGCCTTGAACTCTCCACGCGGTCCAACTTCTTCACAAAAAGCTCCATCGGAATATAAGTAGATCGTATTTGACTCGAAACTTTGATTAAGCAGCACACCTTTGCTACTGCTCAATTGTGACGTCTGTGTCCAATTCTCTGGGAATCCTGTAAAAAACAAAGCAAATGACCATTGTTTAGAACATTCTTAACTTATTTAACAAATAACTTTCAAAACGTACCATAAGCGACTTTCGTGTATTTCGTGTTCTTCTGGTAGTGTGACCAAACATCCATTTCCAGCTTCAACCACTAAAATCATAACAGCCATAAATTTAGTTGTTGCATCAGAAAACTTACCTTGTCTATTTCTTGCTTGGAACTCAGGAACTCAGGTTTATCCTTTGCGGACTTTCCTGCAGGCTCCCTTTCTTCATCTTCTTTTGAACGATTTTCAAGTAGTGGCTCTGAAACGAGAAGAGTGGTAACATTTAAAAAGTCAAAATTAAGAAAGATAACAATCCTGAATTTCACCAATTTTTTAGTTTCAGATAACTATTTCTGCAATGGATATTTCTGAACACACGTAAAATATTGCAAGAAACTTATAAAAAATCTATAAACTAGCGCAAGAACACTAGTTAGCAAAACATATCAAAACAATATATTTTCCATGAAAAGCTGTGGGAAATTCAAGGTTGCGAAAATAGCGATTAATAAGAAAAATCAAAGTAAATCGCGAAAAAGGAAACAAACCTTTCCATGTACAAAGACGTTTAATCCAACGAATGAGGAAACAGCTACGACCGAGAAACATTTTCAAAATGTTTTTGACTGAAAAAACAATTTGTGATCAATGCGCCTTAAATGCAAATTTTAAAATATCAAATTTAAATTATTTTAAATTATCAAAGAAATTTATCTTCCGACCCTCTTTTCCGGAAGAGCTCTGTAACGCGAGATATTTGGCGTACAAAATTGCTTCAATGCTCCGTTTCCAGTCGCGGAAGTCAAAACCTAAATATTATATATTTTGGATCAAGCAAAGATGGGATTCAGTCTTACACAATAGTTACTTCGGGACAACGTTCCCTAACACGAGAGAGTAAATCATTCAAATATTCTTCCATATCACGAAGCCGAGAATCCTAGAGAATATTCGACTTATTGATAATTCATTCGAACCTTTACGCGAGCTTCCTTTTTCAGTTTATCGATTTTTGCAAGTGGATCTTGTCGATGCGCCGCATCATGCATATCATAGGAAACAGTCTAAATAGTCAGATATATTATAAACCGTCGCCGCTAAATGTTTCACGCTTTTACAATAAAAAAAATAAGGTCATTCAAACCTGGTTTCTGTGATTAGGGCTGATTCCCGAGCTAGTAATAGACGGTGGACGAGCCGCATGTGGTGGTGATTGAAAGCTTTCCGCTGTCGATAATGTTGAAATCTCCGCACCCTAAAAATACTACATAATTTAGGTGTTTAAGTCATTAACCTATTTTAACTTATTAGTCTTTATTAAACGCGCAAAGAGCAAAATGCTCACCGTGGTGGGGCTTGTCGGCTCATAATAAATCTCATTGTGCAAGTAATCAAGGGATTCGTCGCGTTTAATGATCGACTTCACCTCGGCTTTGTTATTTTCTCTTAATGTTTCATCTGGATCTTTTTCTTGCATATCCGTTGATAACTTAAGTGAAAGTCATTCGATAGATATTAACAAAATCAAAAAACCTGTTTGAATGAGTTTTGGCTCCATCGTTGACTGTTTTTGCTTTTTCTTCCCAAACAAACGTGAAATCGTCCCTCCTTTGCTCACCTAATATAAAAAGTTATAAAGTTTCAATTGAGCTGTAAACCTTGCTGCTTGTGGAAGTTGCTGAAACGTCAGAAATACCACTGGCGATCCTCAGGTTGTCGGGGTCATTTTGGTGTCGTAACTTCCCCTAACTTGATCTTTCCTTTGATTTTGTCAAGAATCGAATCTAAAGTTAGGTAATTACTCAAACACAAAATAAGCTTCTGCCAAAAGCTCAAGGAAACGTGTTTTTTCGATTTTAAAATTACTCTTAAAAGCTGACCTTTGCGTCCAATAATGTTCAGAGATTGATTTGAGATTGAAAGATTGGATTTCTCAAGACGAAATTCGAATCTCAATAAAAACCTCTCCTGGATACTTTTTTTCGCTGGCTTTCTTCCGAAGCAGATACCTAAAACAAAAACGATACAAATTTTTATGTTTGTTGAATGTCACCGCCTCGTCACTCCTCTGATTGCTGTTGCCTTATCCAACGGCACCTCCACTCGACCGATTACATCATTCCGACCAATCCGCAATTTGTGCTGGACACACCCCATTAGTTCTGCAGTCGGGTCGTTCATCTTGCTAAATTATACAATTGATAGTAGTAAAGCAAATTAAACAATTCCATGTGCTCTTCCCAGTGGCACTCTCCTTCCGTGTGTATGGACTCGGTGACCGCACGACTACGCAGATTACTCTAGAATATTTTGTTTTATGCATGAAAACTGTCAAACCATGCATAGTCACTGTTACCAGGGGCCTCCATAGTTGAGTGGCTTTTCAAATAGAGTCCACGAGCACTGATCACTAAACATCAATCTTACATTTGCTACATGACCGCGATTTTACCTGACACTAGAAGAACTTTGGCTTCCATCCTTTGATTTTCTAAATAGATTGCCAAGTAACTGCTTAACGTTCAACGAACACTCATTCACATGAGTAGATAAATAGGAAAGCAACCCACAAGTCTCCGAGTTCAGTTTGATCAGTTATAAAAATTTATTTCAAATAACAACAAGTAACAGAAATCAACAACAAAACAAAACAATCAACAAAAGATTCAAGAGTTTATATTAAACTATCAAACATCTAGCTATTGATCTGTGGAACTTCTCCTTGGTCATATGTTAGCGGCAGGACAAATATCTAAAGCATGAATAACATTTATTTGCATACGAGTGTAGTCTGAGAACGGTTGATCCATCAACGGCAGAACAACTCATACATAGATGCTGTTTGTGCAAAATCAAAGCTTATTTTGTGCTTCCGAGTCGATCCACCATCTACCGAACCTGTGTTCTTGCCCTTTAGCGCAGGATACAAAATTGTCATCATTTGAGAAGCGATTTGATTGATGAAACCTTTCTAAAACAGATCAATAACTATTAAAGAAAAAGGTTAAATACCATTTCGTACGTGTAACTCAAAAGAAGAGTTTTCTAGTCATCAGCAACGCGCCAGAAACGTAATTCGCCATTATTTGAGCCGGATGCCCCTAGATCGGTAAATGGGTTAGCTGCAACAGACACCTAAATGAAGCGCTCACACTAAAGTTTTATGAAAAGCTTATCAAAAAATTGCTAACAAACTTACAACCCAAAAAGGTTCCTGTTTGTTATTGCGATCGTGAGCAAACTGCTTGACAGTTCTAGGCTTCTTCTTAAATATTGACCAGACACATGACGATCTAAAATTGCTAAACAATGAAGTCTAAGCGCAAGCTATTTACCCATCAGCTGATCCGCTAACAAAATGGTTTTCATTGAGCATCGCAACGCAATCAATACTTCCGCAATCGTGAGAGCCATTTAGAACCTGAAACATTTTATTCAGTACGAGGCAACAACTTACTAGCTGACTTTCCGTATCGACCTTCCACAATCTAACTGATCAATCCTGACCTCCCAACTTACGATACGTTCTTTGTTCAAGCAGTCAATTGACAGCACCGCTTCCTGGTGACCAAACATCGTGTCAAGCAAGCCCATCTGTTTCAAATCCCAAAGCTAAAACAACAACAACAACAAAAAGATAAGCGAGTCGTTTCAAAGATACCTTGACCTTAAAAAAATATCCTGACCTAATGTTTGTTTGAGTAAGTTTTTGTAAATTGAAATAAACCTCGGGTTTTCTGGTCAATATTTGAATGCGATTATAGAGTGTAGTGGAATAATTACGGTAGTATGCTAGTTCCTTCTGGAGTAAGTTGTGCAGAATTGCTAATAGTTGTGTCGGGGTTGGGGGTTTACTGTAGATTACGAGTTATTTTTGCGTTGATGATTCACAAGAAGTTGCACAAAATAAGGTCCCATTTATCCCACTTCCCGACTTTGCCGCGAAAACGCCCTTTTCATCAACTAAGAAACGTTCAGTTAATAAATAGAAAATTTTGGGCCTGTAACGCCAGAAGTATATAACCACGGATAATAGCCAAAAATTCGCTTCTCGCCATTTCTTTTTCTCAATTTTGAAAGCCGCCTGCCCCCCCTTTTAATTTGTTTGCTATATTTCGTTTTGCTTTTTTTTTCAATTTGATTTAGAAAATGAATATTTAGTGGTCAAAAATAGATTTGACCTTGAAAATTCCCCAATATTCGATAGCTTGAGCCCCATGTATTGAAGCGCACTATAGAAGCGCACTATAGAAGCGCACTATAGAAGCGCGCGCCGGTTTGGTATTTCTTTAAGCTTTAGTAACTGTTTCCTAGCTATTTCAAGCATTTACCATTCAAGTTCAAGAAAAACCTGTTTACAAACTGCCCCCCCAACTGCTATAGCACCGAATAGAGATGAATGTAATGTAGAGATGAATGTACAAACTGCCCCCCCTTTAATTTGTTTGCTATATTTCGTTTTCCATTTTCATTTTCCTAGACTCTCGTTGTTTTTCGGAATCTACGCATAAAACTATCCCAGGAGAAGTGCGTTTGAAGAAAAAAAAAGTTCCCCAACTACCTTAGTACCCTCTATTCAGCCAGAGCGCACTAATTCTTGCTTCTAGGGTCTTTAATGATTCTTGAAATTCTTTAAATATTCTTGGTTTGGTATTTCTTTAAGCTTTAGTAACTGTTTTCTAGCTATTTCAAGCATTTTTCATTCAAGTTCAAGAAAAACCTGTTTACAAACTGCCCCCCCCGACTGCTATAGCACCGAATAGAGATGAATGTACACTTTTTGTTAAACTGATGTTTGCGGTCATTTTGAGACCAAAATCGTGTTAATTGGTCAATTCACAAAAAAGTTATAACAGTTTGAAGACAAAAACGACGGGGGATAAGCCTGAATCTTGAATTCGGGATTGTAAAGGACTAATTTTGAGACCGGAAATCGATTCCTCACCCCAAAACTAGTGAAAATAGGTATAAAAAATCAAGGAAAATCGTCTACTTGAGGAAAAGTTATGAGAAACATAGTTTCACCAAAACCAAAAGACCAAAGGTTCTCACCCTAACAAGACTTATCCCCTCCCCCCGTAAGTCGGACTCACAGGGGTAGGTCAGAACTTTTGATTTTTCGAATTGCGGTAATGCGTTTCCGCTGTTCCTTTTTGATTCCGACTAATTTTGGGGTGGGGAATCGATTTTCGGTCTCAAAATTAGAGTCAAAAAAATCTACTCTCTGGCCTTCCCTAGTTTTCTGTTATCATCGAGTGGTGGAGGGCCAAATACAGGCAAATCTGGTCGTCTCTATGTAAAATGACCAATTTTGGTGATATCTTTTAATTTTCAGGCACAAGAATGCCGGTTGAAACGCGTGGGGGAAAGCGAAGAATGCTGGAGGAGAAGGAGAGGAGAAAACGAGAAGATGGAGTGATATGGATCGAGGATTTCCCGTTGGAACTGATCGAGGAGATCGTCAGACATCTCGACCCCAGAGATGTGCCAAAGTTGATGATGGTGAACAAAAGACTCTATTCGGGCTATGTGAAGGATGAATCGATCATTCTTGGGGATCACGTGGATTTCCTCATCGTGGTGGATAATGGTGCTAGCATTTATAAACACCCCGATTCACAGGTGTTAGAGCTGGATTTCGGACGCCATCTTCATTGGATTAAACGAGTGACTTCATGTGACGATTTGGCGTGTGTGATGAGCTGGGACGGAACCAATGAAGCTAGTAAAATAATCCTGAATCAGTTGAAGTCCGTGAATCGTCTCATGACATTGAGGGGCCTACCGTCAGTCACTGCTCTCACAAAGTTCTTTACCCATTTTCATGCATCCGTCAACGATTATGCAGAGCTAGAGATTGAACTCGATTCATTCCAAGAAGATCAATCACTCAGCGATCTTCTCGGAAATTTCATTGAAAAGCAACTAGCGGATTGTGGGGGTATCCGACTGGGATGTGACTTTGACGAGCTGATTCACGTTTGCTATCAGGCTCTGAAAAAGACTCGGGTTAAATGGGCCAGTGCGATGAAGAGTAATGGCTTCTTGGACATTCAATGGGTCGTCAAGCATGGGATCCCAAGCAAAAACCCAGAAGCTAGTTTCCAAACTGGCACCTGGGGTTCACTCGAAAGGAATAAGATCATTTCGTTTCTCACGAAATATCCTGGAATTATACAAGCCGTTGGAGAAAATTGTGTGTCTTTGCTTGAACAGGCTAAATATTTGTGGGAAGATGCAATGATAATTTATGACAGGAATGTTTTGTGCTTCCGACAAAAAATTGACTGGACCAAGGATTGCATTTACGTAATTAACTATTGTGGTGATGAGCGTGATGAGCGTGATTTGACCAAAGTTTTCGTCTTCTACATACCTTCGACTTCTACCTCAATGAAATGATCGTTTGTTGCGAATTTCTGTTGAGTTTCACTTGTCGTTTTTGGGGTAATTTACGGATAATGGTCTTGCGAATCAGTTCAACTAAATTTGGCCTTACTCATGGTGCACCAAATAATCCTTTTGCAATTCCGTTATCCGTAAAGTATCTATTATTCTTAGCCACAATGCATTGATAGCTTTTTGGTATCTTGCGCCGTTTCATCGATCATTTCTTCGTAATATTAATTTCCGTATTTTTCTCTTATTACGTTTTTCTTTTGATTAAAAATAAATTTATAGCTGCTTATGCTCAAAAATGATTTTTGCCGGTTTAACAACCGCTCGATTTCACTTTTCTTCACCGAACTTCATCGATTTGCTTATTTTGAAAGCTCTCTTGCATCTAAGAATGCCTTAAATGCGGTATTAAAACGAGAGTGCATTTACACCTGAAATAGAATTTTTTGATTTGCATTCAAAATTCGGGTACTAATTACACATTTCGAGTGTCCTCCTAGGAGTTTTTAGGACTTTGTTTTTTTCTCGCTTATTTCGCAATATTTTTTATTTTTTTGTCCAAGTGAGACCAAAAACCGTGACGCAAGTCAGCAAAGAGCCGCCCGGGGACGGCAGAATGGGCGAGAAGTAGCCATTGGGAACAAAAGTGGGGATTCTACAGAGTGATGATCAACTTTTTGTTGTTTTTAGGAAATGTGATCCAGTCATCGAGCTTCTTGGACGCTTTGGGTGGATCGACGACGGAAAAGGAAAAGAAACGACCACGAATAGTGAATGAAAGGAAGAAAAGACAATGGAGTGATGAGGATCTTTTGGTGGGAAAGCTTTGGGATTTTGAAAACTTTAAGTTCTGGTAGGATTGTTGTGATTGCAATGTCTTTATTTTAAGCAGTGTTTGTTGTATTCAAATCTCGGGAATCCAGATGCAGAGAATTTGTTGGAGAAAGCGGTAGTGGAATACATGGAAATGGACCAAAGAGCCCACCGGAAGGCAGGACGCATACACCAACCTCATCACTACGTCCAGAAAGGATCACCAAGACCAGGTATGGTAGTTCAAGTGTTAACTTCTGCAGAATCTACGTTGTCAATTTGCACAACAAAGTATACACTGGCAGCAGTTGGCACGATTAAAGACTGCCTTTTACTTGTTTATCAGATTGCTATACTTAAAATCATGTACTGAGGATACTTGCTAGCTGTTGAAAGCTTAGAATTTGACAATTAGTGTAGTAAAACTTTAAAACTAAAGTGTTTGAAAGGCCTCTGGATCAAAGATTTAACTTTTGTCTCGTTTAGATTTGCCGATGATCACAGTCGACCCTTGTCGATGTGCGTTACTTCGAGGTGGAGGACGGTGAAAGAAGTAAAGCCGTGCGAAAGCGAAAGAATGAACATCTGCTCATTTCAGTCAATGCCAACACGCTTACTCATGAGCAGATTCGGGCAATGGAGGTGCAAATGGAGAAGAAGTAAGGAATTTTGAGAGTTTACCATCAATTCATCTGGTTGATATTTTTGTTTAGCGCTTTGGGAAAACACGGCCCCGCCGCTTCAGCTAAATCGAAAATGAAACAAGAATTTCCGGGGGATGATCCAGGGGAGGGATACACCATGGATGCAGTCGGAAATATCGAGAATAAAGTATGAAAGTCTTCTTGTATATACTTTATTCAAGATAAGGTGGTGGATTTAAACTCACAAGAATCCAAAAAATAAGCATTGACTAGAAAAAAGAGAAACATGTTTGTTTTTTAAGAAATCTTGGTTTCAAATCGGATCTTAAGAGTTAAGATGGTATTAAAGCGATCACTTTATTTTATAAACTGTTTATTTGAGGCTAAATTCTTGTTAAGCTAATAGCTTAGGGGCAACAGTGTATTTTTAGGCCGAATTCGTTTAACAGTCGAAATTTTAATGTGAATGGAGTAATGTGTCTTTCCTAAATCCGTTCAATTCACACCTTTTTAGTGGTGTCACTCGCTTTGAGGAACCGTCATTGGTTGACGCTCGTGCAGCGGATCGACATCGTCCAAAAGCGACCCCATTGACTTGCCCAGTCCAGCAGCCAGCCATAACAACTGTGGCGGCAGCACAAGCTTCAACTTCATCATCTCAATCAAAAACACCTGCAATTTTTTGTTATCCTCGAGTGACGGAGGGTCAAATGCAGGTGAGTTCATTTGGTGAGTTTGCCAGTTCTTTTGGTGTTCCGACTCCGCTACAATTCGTGAGTTTCGTCAGTTGCAAAAATTGAGGTGAAACCCTTAAAATCAAAGTCGAAACGCCTAGTTCAAAGCGAAATGCTTTCAGACTTTTGCAATGACTCTTTTTCTGTATTTGAAAACGGAAAAAGAAGTCGCTGAGCAGTTCAAATGTGGCTTGAGGACGGTTTCTCGACTGCTTGCAAAGTCCAAGACTACTGGAAATCCAAAAGAACTGGCGAACTGGCCATTTTCTTAGACAACCGTACAACATAAAGCAACTATTCGTTAGTGCTTTGGCTCAAGATTTGAACTGAATGAAGTCCAAAATTTCAGTGGTTCTGTTCATCTTCTCACCCTCGAAGGTCTCAAGCTCACTACTATTACCCGATATCTCGATACGGGACTTTCAACGAGGTTTCTTTTGATTTTAGTTCAGTTTTGAAGCATGGCTCAGGAAGCTCCAGTGGACGTGGTGAACTCCATGACATAGCACCTAAGGTAAACAAGATTAGCAAGCATCGAAGAAAATGCTCCTCACCCCATAGCATAATTGATCCTCCTTGTATATGGAAGTTTGTATTCTCTCTATGGCGGACTTGGAAGATGAGACAGAAGGTAAATTGTGATATAAATATTTCTCATATAAATATATTTTCTCAATATTTGACAATGGTTTCGCAACTTCTCAACAATGGCATGACTTCCTCTTCAAGAAGTTATTTATTTCCTGCTTAGGTGATTGGAAGAAACGACATGCGGCCATTTTCACACTATCGAGAATTGGCGAGGGTTGCAAGTCGGTGATGGAGGCAAAGATTGTTGAGATTGTTGGCAAAGTTATCCCGTATCTCCTTGATGAGGTTTGTTACTTGGCAGAAAGTTATACAAATTTCGGTTTTAGCATCCGCGTGTTTGTTACGCACCGTGCAACGCCTTGGGTAAGAGTTATTCCTTCTAACAAAGTGGTTAAGTTTATTTTTAGGACAAATGTCGACCGATTTTGAGCCTACTCTTCAGAAGAAATGCCACGAGGTTTTAAAGAGTTTTAATTTTGAATTCGTACCTTTGTATTAGGTTGTACCTGCTCTTGTTCACACTCTATTGTACTTATCGGTGATGCGTGTGGCCGCACATGCTGGTGCAGCTCTGGTCAACTTCAGCGAGGAGTGCCCCAAGAACACCATCTCCAATTATTTACCTGATATGAGTATTATCTAACTTTAATCAAACGAGCTATTATTTTAGATGATGAGCTCCTTCGAGCAAGTTTTGGAAGCGACTTTCAAACATCGACTTGAGAAAAACAAGAAATTGGTTATCGAGCAAGTGATAACAACTATTGCGTCAGGTTTTATGATCGAAACGTACCTTTTTAGAAGTGATGTTATTGAAGTGGCGGATGCGGCTCAGACTGAATTCATTCAAAATTACGATCGAATGATTGGGCCCCTAAAGTTCATCTTGCAAAACTCGAGTGGCGACGACTACAAGGTATCCCATTTATATTTTAACTTCTTTAAGTCCGTTTAGCTACTTCGAGGCAAGACGATCGAATGTGTGTCACAAATTGGGCCTCCTGTTGGGCGGGAGAAGTTTGCAAATGACGGGCAGGAAATTATGAACAGGCTTGCTGATACAATGTTGGTTTATGAATGCTGTTGTCCTTAGTGAAGTTTCTTTAGGCCAATCTTCCACCTGATAATCCACAAACCACTTACAGGATCAGCTCATGGACCCGCATTTGCAAGGTAATTTACCGGAGGGTTTTAGGTTCTTGGACCATTCTCTACATCGGGTATGCTCCCGAAATGACTGTTGTTGACGGTATGTCGCTGTTATCAAATGTTCGAAGAGCATAGATTGTAGACTCGGAAGCCAATGAAAATGATCATGCATGGTCGTTCACGACTGTTGATGACAATCGCCCGTTCGGAATCAGAACGGCTGGAATTGAGGAAAAGACTTGCGAAATGCTCGTCTGCTAGGCTAGAGAGTTGAAAGGTATGCAAGCTTGGGACTATTGATTCGAATTCTATGCACTTTTAGAACTGTTTGGTCCTTAAGCCTGGCAAGTGCTGCCACATGTCCTCAAGAATTTGAAGTTCGTGTCCCATGAAGGTTTGTTAACACATGAATTAATATTTACGAATGAACTTCGGAGTCAGGGAGTCATCGGCTGAAATGTTGCCAGCGTTTTTGGAGTGTTTCAAGGAACAAGGACCTGAAGTAATGTATCCACTCGGGCAGGTGGAGCTTTTTTTCTAAGAATGCATTTTGACTAAATACTTGTTTAGACCTACTATGCGACTATGGAGCACATTGGATTCCGAGAACGATCTAGATGTCCTTGCGGAACAAATGAATTCCATCGCCGAAGCTGTCACATTGCTTGGAACTGTCACATTGCTGTCAGTTGACGAAGTTCGAGGAACGCCGTAATCAACGAGAAGCTAAAGAGGTTGGCTATCAAGTCTAAACTAGCGAAGTCTTTTTGTTTGTTGGTGTATGAAGATGCTGATCCAGAAGACGCACACAATAAGGCTGATGAAGATCAAGAAAGTGATGCTAACTTGCTTGGATGCGTGTCGAATCTCTTTCATGCTTGCTTTAAGGTTGACTTTTAGATCAATTCCAAAGTTTAAATGGTTAATTTTAGTCGTTCGGTCCAACTTTTTATCCAACGGTTCAATCGATGGTGGAGTGCTTAAAAGATCAGCACCCTGAAGTGCGACAGGCTACGGCGTATGGATTTGTCAAGGAAAAACTGCCGTGCTAACTTTATTTTTTACTTTAGAAGTTATGGCTCTTCGGGGCACACTGTTCACCGATATCTGCGTGCAGTGCTTCTACTTTTGGCTGAAATGATTTCTCAACCTGATGCTCGTGCAGCTGAGGAAGGTTTGTAACTGGCAGCAAATACAGAAGTAACTTTATTTTGAGGCACCAGTGCTACCGAGAACGCTATTTCTGCTGTCGCAAAGATCTTGAAGCACTGTGGACGTCAAATTGATCACGCTCAAGTATGGTTTAAGAATGATCAAGTTTCCAAAAGTGTTTAGGCTATAAGTTATTTACGGTTTTTCAATTTGAATTTTTACTCGAGGTCTTGGGAGAAAACAACAGCGGTTTGCCTCTTATTTGTCGAATAGTTGTGCTATATTTATTTAGTATATTTATATTTAGTTATAATATTTATTTATATTTAGCAAATATATTTAGTTATAACAAACAAAGAATATTGCCATATTGCCAACAAAGCTCGTACATGTATTAAGCGAGGAAGGATTAGAAGAAAAATTAGATTCGCATTTATGCAGTTCGAGCCGAGTCGTTGTTATGCGTACTTTTGATGGCTCTAAAACGGCAATATTTTCAGAAAATGAAGTTTTGCGGTGTATTCTGATTTTTTTATTTTTTTTTTTATCTGATTCCGATTTGTTAAACGCACTCTTTCTGGTGCACTGAATTCTTTACTTTTCTTCATTTTTCATCCTCTTATTCGTACGCCAAATGAGGCACGTTTGCGGCACTTCAAAGTACAAATTTTTGCAAAAAACGAGGTGTAGCGGCCACAGTTTTCCCCAACCCAGACAACAGCTACAGTACTTCTACAGTAGCTACGTACGCCTATAGTAGCCTACAGTAGCCTTTGATAGGATTCTTTGAGATGATAACCGATGCTAACTACTCAGTTTAAAGATGACAACTTTAGGGCATCAAATGGGTGACAAACCTTTGTGTCCCTTGTGCAAATGGGCTAGGGAATATGATGAGAAAATGACGAGGAAACGAGCCGGAAAAAGCTCCCAGAAAAACGAGAAACCTAATGAACATTGTCGAGAAGTGAATGAGTAAGAAGATTTTTTTTTTGATTTTCATTGATGAAAATTTTGATCTTCGTGAACAATAACGGCCTCATACCGTAAATTTTCGAAGGCTTATAGGCAACTAAAACGGTCGATTTGGTGACGATTTTATGGTTTCCATTTTTTCGCAAAGACTCAACCCTCAAATCCCCCAAAAGATCTCATCGTTAGCTACATTTTCCGACCGCGCATTGATGGATTCTGAAAAGCGCCGCTAGAGATTTTGAGCAATTCAGGCAAAAGCGATGGTTGCACTAATAGAGAAATAGAAAAAATGATCAATAATCCGGCCGCCGGGATTGAACCCTCCACTGCTCGACTAAGAAACTCGACTCTAAAATACCTGGCGATTGTATACGTGGTATAATTGGTATAATAGTAGTAAAGCAAATTAAACAATTCCATGTGCTCTTCCCAGTGGCACTCTCCTTCCGTGTGTATGGACTCGGTGACAGCACGACTACGCAGATTACTCTAGAATATTTTGTTTTATGCATGAAAACTGTCAAACCATGCATAGTCACTGTTACCAGGGGCCTCCATAGTTGAGTGGCCTTTCAAATAGAGTCCACGAGCACTGATCACTAAACATCAATCTTACATTTGCTACATGACCGCGATTTTACCTGACACTAGAAGAACGTTGGCTTCCATCCTTTGATTTTCTTTGAGACCGGAAATCGATTCCTCACCCCAAAACTAGTGAAAATAGGTATAAAAAAATCAAGGAAAATCGTCTACTTGAGGAAAAGTTATGAGAAACATAGTTTCACCAAAACCAAAAGACCAAAGGTTCTAACCCTAACAAGACTTATCCCCTCCCCCCGTAAGTCGGACTCACAGGGGTAGGTCAGAACTTTTGATTTTTCGAATTGCGGTAATGCGTTTCCGCTGTTCTTTTTTGATTCCGACTAATTTTGGGGTGGGGAATCGATTTTCGGTCTCAAAATTAGTCCTTTACAATCCCGAATTCAAGATTCAGGCTTATCCCCCGTCGTTTTTGTCTTCAAACTGTTATAACTTTTTTGTGAATTGACCAATTAACACGATTTTGGTCTCAAAATGACCGCAAACATCAGTTTAACAAAATCTACTCTCTGGCCTTCCCTAGTTTTCTGTTATCATCGAGTGGTGGAGGGCCAAATACAGGCAAATCTGGTCGTCTCTATGTAAAATGACCAATTTTGGTGATATCTTTTAATTTTCAGGCACAAGAATGCCGGTTGAAACGCGTGGGGGAAAGCGAAGAATGCTGGAGGAGAAGGAGAGGAGAAAACGAGAAGATGGAGTGATATGGATCGAGGATTTTCCGTTGGAACTGATCGAGGAGATCGTCAGACATCTCGACCCCAGAGATGTGCCAAAGTTGATGATGGTGAACAAAAGACTCTATTCGGGCTATGTGAAGGATGAATCGATCATTCTTGGGGATCACGTGGATTTCCTCATCGTGGTGGATAATGGTGCTAGCATTTATAAACACCCCGATTCACAGGTGTTAGAGCTGGATTTCGGACGCCATCTTCATTGGATTAAACGAGTGACTTCATGTGACGATTTGTTGTGCGTGATGAGCAGGGACGGAACCAATGAAGCTAGTAAAATAATCCTGAATCAGTTGAAGTCCGTGAATCGTCTCATGACATTGAGGGGCCTACCGTCAGTCACTGCTCTCACAAAGTTCTTTACCCATTTTCATGCATCCGTCAACGATTATGCAGAGCCAGGATCAGGTCCAGGCCGATTTGTGAGTCCTGAAGACTAGTGAGTCTAGGAGATTTTTCTAGGCTAGAACTGCAGCCAAGCCAAGCCAGGCCCGACTCCAGCCTTACCTGAGCTTTACTTGATTCAGTACAACCTTCCTTTTTTTATTTCATCTCAAAACACTCACTGCACATTTTCACATTCAGTATGTCCATCACAGTCTACAGGGTGCGCCATAATTGTCGCAACAAGATAAAGTTCTGATTTTAAGGCAGACAAGAGCAAAAAAGACAAATTTTTAACTGGATAATATTTATTGTAAATTAACAATTATAAATGAGCTATCAAATTCGAATCGGCCACCATTAGCATTTGAGCAGGGTCGCAGGCGTTTCGGGAAGGCGTCAACGGTGGCCGTCAAAGAGACTGGATGGAGCTCTGCCCACGCTTTCAACAGTGATTTCTTCAAGTTTTCGATGTTTTTTGGGGCTTTGAACAAGCTTTGGCTTCTAGAACCGACCACACTGAAAAATCCATTGGGTTGAGGCCTGGAAAGCTAGGTGGGCACTCAGAAAAAGAAATGAAGTCCGGGAAGTTGTTTTGACAGAACTCTTGGACTTTCTTGGATCTTGGACTCGTGGGTCGGTGCGCCATATTGCTGATAGGTCCAAATGCGATTTCCAAAATGTTTACGAGCCCCGGGGCAAGAGTTCATCCTAGAGAAGAGCCAGGTAGTTATCGGAATTGATGCGCGTGATACCTTGTTGCGAAAATTATGGCACAGCCTGTATTTCAGAACAGCCACCTGGTGGCTATTTTTCTCTCGATTAAGCATGTTTTTGTTATAACAACTAGTTTTTTTTGGTATTTTTGATCGCGTTACCTAACGTAGCATAATTTGAGCGATAAAATAACTTTGATTCGTAAAAAACAAGGGAAAACCCACGTAGCCCCAACTTTTTCTCTGGTTTGATGGGGACAAACTAAAAAAAGTACCAGAGGTGAAAAGAACAATATAAAGGATATCGAACGACCAGACTACCCGTGGAAAAGAATAAAAATGATTTCTGTTTATGAGATATTTTTAAATGCAAATTTATGTTTATTTCAAATTGATTGAACTGATCAAAATTTACGGAACTTGTCGTATTTCTGGGTATTTTTAAAGTTTTCAGGTTTCTGAATGAGTCGTTGTGTTTTGAAGGCCGATAACTTTATCCAGAAATAATATTAAGGCTAGCTTTTTATATTATTGTATAGAGGACATTTCAGGCTTTCGAATGACACTAAATACAGTTTGATTGGATAATCCAATCGAGGATAATCAAAGCCAACTCTGAGTAAACGAGGCCGATCCAACTCGGGTGCCGTGTCACCTGGTTTACATGGAACTGAAAAATCCAATAAAATTGGTCTCATTCGAAAGGCTGAAATGCCCTCTATAAAATAATATAAAAAGCTAGCCATAATATTATCTTTGGATAAAGTTATAGGTCTGCAAAGCGCGACTCATTGAAAATACCCGGAAACCCGACAGGAGCCAAATTTGCATATGATTTTGGTGGGGTGGGAAAGATTGAAAAGTATCGAAAACTTTCTTTCGTTATTTTTCGAATTGGGCTCGACAAGATTTTCTCAAACCGTTATCACTAAACGAAAAGTTTTTTCAAGATTAACGACACGCGATGATTCACTGATCTCTTTTTTGGTTTAGAAGCCAGAATTCTTATCGTTCTTCGCTTTCGTGAATCATTCATTTTTCAAGAGCACACTGTATCTCAAAGATATCATAATAAAATTGGCTTTAAAATGCGTTTTATGCATTTTATTGACCACAAAGCAATTCAAGTAAAATTTGCAAGCTATTAGGGTGATAAGAATGAAAGAAACGATCACAGATCTTTTCAAAAATAAAAAGATTGCAAGCCTTAGCCAATAATTGTTGTATACTATTAGAAAGCCCTGCATCTCCTCTACAAAATAGTGAAAAGATTTTGAATTGAATTGATTATTGGGGACTTGGGTGTTAAAAAGAAACCACAGGTCGAGTCTCAATCTGGGTACCTGCGCCTGCTGGCAACTATCGCTTCCACGGATCTTTTCGCTTTGAAATTTTTCCAGTATATTAAGGATATACATTACTCAATAGTTATACCAAAACTCAAACGATCAGCATAGATTCTATATGAAAATCCAAAGTTGAAAGTAGCCGTTTTTGGCCTAAAATTGGGCTTTTTCGAAAAACAAAGATTTAGCTCTAGAAGACGACCAAACAAAAGGAGTTCTTCCTTTCTTTTATGTTATTTTGAAATATCTTTAATTGGCGGTATTTTCTAACGGAAAACCCGGGCATAGTTATTAACAAAAACACATTTTCCAGAAAATGGTCATTTTTGACCTTTCAACTGAAAAGTCACTCAAGTCTTCAATAATCAATCCAATTCAAAATCTTTTTGCCCTATTTTACAGAGGAGATTCAGGGCTTTCGAACAGTATACAACACTTATTCTGAGTGTTGAGGCTAAGGCTTGCAATCTTTTTGTCTGCTTTTGGAAGGATATGTGCGCACTGGTTTCATTCCCATCACCCTAAGAAAACAGTTCTTGTGTCACTGTAAAACAGTATTGTAACCGAAACTGGTTTACCCAATGATTAGTGGAGTACTGTTTTTTTATCTATTGGATAACTTTTTTGGAGATTGCTGTATATTAGAAGATCTGGGCTTGAGTCTAAAGCCGCTATTTGAGGAAAAGAGGACAAAGAGAGTAAGTTCCAAAAAGGGGGAAAGGAACGTTTCCAGAAGCCCCCTTTTCCCCCTCTATTGCTCCATCTTTTTTCACTCTCTCAGTTGTTGGACCTCCAAAAAGGGGGGAAAGGAACGTTTCCAGAAGCCCCCCTTTTCCCCTTTTCCCCCCTCAGCTGTTCTTTTAAAGAGCTCGAGAATGTCAAAAAGCTCATTGTTTAACTCAATCATCTTCATATCAAAAATCCAAGAAATTTTTCGAGATTAATTCGACCCAAAGTTCTGACCGAATTGGTTTAAGTCTTTGGATTTACAAAATTTTGGTTTCCCACCAGTTTCTCTTACTCGCTTCAAGCCAAATTTCTCGATTTCTCGATTTCTCGATTTCTCGACAAAATCTCGATTTTATTTTAGAATTCTGACCAATTCTAAAATGCTGAACGAGTTTTATTTGTGTTTTTTTCTCATATTTTAAACTCTATTCTCGTTTTGTTAATCTTCCACGAGAAAAAAGAATATTTTGTTTGAATTGACAATGAATCAAACTTTATACAAACAATCACCATAAAAGAAACGTTCGAATCCTAGTTTTCTCGAGTTTACTTTAAGAAAAAAGCTTTTCTGGCCAATTTTTTTTGCAACTGATCACAAAAAACGCCTGAGCAAAAATTGTTCTCTAAAACCTCACTCTCCCACCACCTCTTTTCCCTCTTTTGGAAGCTTCGGGAACTCGAGAAAAAATAAAACTCTCGTAAGCTAACCGACCCTTATAAAAATCAGTTTTCCTCTCAAGAAACTATTTATTTTGCATTTCTCACATCAATTTCTAATTGTAATGCTTTCAAAACCTCAAATTTAATCCAAAATTGGCTTCGTGACTAACTCGTTGTTAAATTTCATCTGATATTTAAAATGGACATACTCTCAATTAGAATTTTTTCAAAATGTTTTGAGATTTAAAATTTCAATTCAGGGAATCAGCTTTTCTACACAAAAATATCAAATATCTAGGCTCTCTCTCAACGATGACTTTTGGTAATGAGCCCCTTCGCAGCAAAAACTTGAACCAAAACGTAATCAAACTTTGTCATTTAAGAAACCAGACATTTTTAAATAAAAAATCGTTCAGATTTTGACAAGTTATGGAGCAAATGAAAGAATGGAAGAAAGAATTCAGCCAACAGATTGAGCTGTTCTTCAACGAAAACAAACAGGTTTTCAAGTAGCTTTGTCTAAAAGAATTAAGAATTTTAGTCTCAAGAAGAACTTGACATTAAAATGAAGGTGATGAGTCGAATTGAAGAAATCATTGAAAGGGTAAGTTATGCGGAAAATCATTTTTTCAAAAAGGGGTTTGGTTTAAATAAATCTACTGAAGTAAAAATAAAATGGCATTGATGAAAATAAGAAAATACTTCAGGCAGTGCCGAATGTGCAACTTCGGTTGTATCCATACGGCTCAACGACGAATTGTTGCGGGGCAAAGGATTCGGACATCGATATTTACATGAAAGCCACCACAAGGAGACAACGGAAACACTTCCTAAATGGAATTCTCGGGTCCATTTGTGATTTGAACTTTGCTTTAGCAATATCTAATTAGCAATATCTAAACTAATTTAAGCGCACCATATCATATAAAATTGGATAATGACTTCTTTAGTTTTCTCGAGCTTATGAAAGCCCAACTGACAAAGGAATTCGGGAGTGATTTCAAGGAGTTGGAGCTCAGAAATGCAGCGGTATTCCTTGCAAATCTACAAACACTATTTGATTTTCAGGTTCCAATCATTAACATAATCTTTGGCGATAAGTATAAGAATCTCGAAGTTGATCTAAATGGAACATCCAACAATGGCATAATTGCGTCATATCTTTTTCGCCAATATGCAAAGTTTGCTCAGCAAATTTCATCTGCAATTTAAGTTCTAGAATCGATTCTCGTTTTGCCAAACTTGGATTGCTAATTAAGAGCTGGGCTGAGAAGAACAAAATATATGGAAGCGATAATGGAGGAATGAATGGGTTAGATTTTTAAAGACCTTGAAAACTTGTAGTACCCACCTTGCATCTAATCAAGCTTTAAATCGCAATTAAACTTCTTCAGCATTTCCTACTTGGTGATGCTGGTTCACTATTTGCAAAAAGGAGCGAGTCCACCCGTATTGCCAAATCTTCAGAGCTGTATCCCGATGAGGTTGTGAAATTCTAAGTTCATTACCAATTTCGAGATTCAGTTTCGTCTCGGACGCGATTTGGAAGAGATCAAGTTTGGGAACAGAAAGGAGGATCAATTGACATCCCGAATTTTACAAAACCGTACTGCTTTTAAATTTCTTTTACACAATTCCTTTCAGGTTCAAAAAATGAGTCGTCTGTTGTCGATTTGTTGATCGGTTTTTTCAAATATTATAGCAATTTCTCTTGGAGAACCGAAAAGATCACAATGGATGAGGATTTGTTTATGAAAAGGTGAAAAATTCCAATGTAGCTTTGAAAACGATTCAAAATTAAGGGGCAAGAGAAACAAGGATAACATTTTTGTCAAGGACCCTTATGGATCTCCAAACTTGGCCAAGTTATACATTGAAAAAAATGATAAAGTAAATACTTTAGTGGATTGAAAGATGATCGTGTTTTCAAGAAGACACTTTATGCTTTTGGAAGAGCATATCAAATGCTGAGTAACGAGGAGCCGAGTATGGAAGAATTCATGGAAACAATTGAATGGCCAGAGCATCTTGACCGGCTTTACTTAGAAAAACTGAAGAAGCAAAAAGTTCCACGGAAAGAAAGACGGCAAAAATCCATGGCTAGAAGAATGAATCGCTTATATCTTTAACCTTAAATTCCTTGACATAAGTTCCTTGACAATTGATCTGTTATTTTGCCCGACTTTCTATATGTCTGATTATTATTGAGAATAAATTTGGCACTTGATTTGTGATTGGTTCATTTTTACAATCTTTTTTATCAGAACTGCTTGATTAAATTCATTTTGCGATCCATTTGGCCAAGATGAAAGCGAAATTTTGTAATAGGTATTTGGTTGTTGCATATGAGATTTCAGTGACTTTACCATGCCTCAACTTTCTCATTTTACCATGGATTTCTTTCATTTTTTACAATTATATAATAGACACATGAGAGATATTAACATTAAAATATGGGCCCTTTCTGTGGTGAATCGGCTAAGAACGACCAGCTGGAATAGTAACGACATTTGTACGCCCGTGAAATCCGTGTTTCGCCATGAAGATATCTGCTGTTTACATTATTAGATATTATTTTATTAGCATTTACTTATATCAAAAATTTAGAGAATTCGATCGTAAAACAGCTGAGAAATTCAAGATTCAAAATAACCTCAAAGTTGCGTAACTGAACCGGCGTCGTCGATCAGCCTGAGCCCAGAGAATAAACAGCTTTTTTTGTCGGTTTAAAATACTAAAACTAGTTAGAATCTTTTTATTTACATTCACATAATCAATCAGCAATGTATTCTCCGTTATTTTCCAAAGCAAAGGCATGATAAAGTCGCGAAAGTTTCATATGCAACAACTTATTGGGTTGGTGAATTGAAAACTGCCGGCTATTTCGCGGGACTCGCAGATAAAAAAAACAATAGCATTGAACCAGCTGAAAGGGGGTTTGGTTACTTCAACATTTTCTCAAATTATTGCAAAAAACTTATGCTTCCAGCTTTTTATTTTTTGTCTTTTTCTTCACTTCTTCTATTGCACTCGACAATCCGCCACCGGGACATCTTCGTCATGTCATGCTTCATGAGTTCCTACAAGATCACAGTGCTGCTGCTGCACAGCTGCTAATATTAAAAAGATATATGGGGAGAACTCACTTTCCGAAAAAACGTGTCGAGTATGGTTTGCCTAGTTTCGATCTGGGGACAAATCTTTGAAAGATGCAGAGGGTCGTTGAGCGGCACCCCAACTGGATGATTCCAAATTACTCGAACTCATTACCAACGACCATCGGGTATCATCGCGTGAATTGGGAGAAGAGTTAGAGGTTGATCATGTTACAGTGCTAAGACACCTTCATACCCTTGGATTTAAATCAAAGTTTGGGGCTTGGGTGCCCCATGACCTCAATAACCCCCAGACGTGGCAGCACGCCTCCATCAGTGCCGCTCATCTCTCACGATACGAAAGGAAATCCTTTCTGTGACAGGAGATGAGAAATGGGTTTTATCTTTGAAATTTCGGAGGAAGCGGCAATGGGTGGGGCCAGGTGAGAAACCCGAAAGTGACCCCAAGCCCGATTTGCACCAGAAGAAGTTTATGCTCTGCGTTTTCTGGGATATGGAGGGAGTGGTGTACTGGAAGTTGCTGGATAGCAAGACGACCGTTAATGCAATCAAATACAGTGAACAGTTGGGAAAGGTGAATGAATCCCTGAAGAAGAATAGGCCCTCCAAGCCAAAGATCGTTCTCCTTCACGACAACGCGCGCCCTCATGTTGCAAAACTGACTCGCTCTAAAATAAGCAGCCTTGGTTGGGAACTTTGGCGCATCCCGCATACAGTCCGGACCTCGCCCCTTTTGATTACTATTTATTCTAGTTTTTTTTTTTTGGTATTTTTGATCGCGTTACCTAAACTGGTGTTCTTGGAATCAAGAGGTAAGAGTTGAATCGACATGTATTGACAGAATGTTTCGATACTTCTTTTCCAATGGCGAATGAATTATTTGAGTTTTTGCATCAGCATTGTAATACAGTGAACTATTTGTCAGAAATGTCAGAATTTCAGAAATTTATTGAAAAGTTTACGAGTGAAACTTTTTTACTGATTAAAATCTTCTTTATGGAGCTGGTCCCCAAGACGCGTATCTCTCATATTTTGCCCCACCATTGCAATCCTCACACATATTCGAATAAGCTCCAGTATTTCTGACTTGCCATTCAGTGACGCCGTGATTTAGATGGATTCGAGCGGGGGCTCCTTCACAACCCTGGCTAAATCAAGAGTGCTTGTCAAAATTTCTTCAAACACTCACTCTGCATATCCCCAGACATTCTGATGAATGTACCAATTGCCGGTTTTCCTTGCGTGATGTCCATTATTATTCCAGTAGCACCAAAAACATGTTGTGCTTTCCCAATTCATCGCGAAACCCCAAGCCAATGCCTGCAATTTCTTTAGTAGTTGTGAATCTCATTCTAATCTCGAAATCTGAATCTCGTTCTATATTTTTATTCAAGATCCAAGATTCGGTGTAATTCGGTGTATTCGGTGTTAAATCTACTGTATCCGCAGAGCACATTACTGCACCAAAATCAAAATTTAAATATTGTTATGCCATTTGCTTATATTCTCTAATTGTAATTGTCTAATTGTAAAACTAAAATTGGGAATAAGATCAACAAATCCCGTCTCAACCTTTTCCCATTTACCTCCCCACTCTTCAGCGTCCACCAATCATCTTTATTCGATCCTTTTCCATCAATTGCATCATCGGCTGAGGCACATTTCAGATAAATCGAATTCGAGCAGTTATTCACAACCATCACTTTATATTCTTGATTCATTTTGTGCACAATTTCTTTGATAGCTCCAGCTATATCCAATATTCCACCACCTTTACAATCGATAAGTGGAATGATTGAAAAGATTAGAAAATTCAGAAAGGAAATCATATTTCAATTGAATACTTAAAGCTTGCGGGAACTTCGAAAGGGAGACAGCTTTTATATGAAAATTTGAATGATCATTGATGATACTTTTTGTTATTTTGATAGAAAGTTCAGCTCTGGGGCATTATTATCTCTGTCTACATTGGCCTCTTTTCATTTCACCATTTGCTTTTTCCTGTTTATATCCAATTTTGGATATAAAGCTCTTGCTTTCATTGAAAAAGTTTGTGAAAAGATTTGTTGGCTAAAAAGTACACCATTAACAAGCGAATTCAGAAAAAACACTTCAGTTTCACAATTTGATTATGGACATTTAGACTCAAGAATTCTCCAGTTCACTCTTTCATTCTTCAGCTCATTCCTAGAAAAGTTTGTATAGTTTAGCTGTCAGGGAAATGGAATTCTATCAGAAAAATGCATGAACTAGCTTCAATTCAATTCAAAAGGGACACATCAACACGATTTAAATCAAAGAATTTGCTTTGTTAACTTTAATCCTTGATTCATATGTTTGGCATGATTATGAAAGTGAGCAGAAAAAACGTTTAAAAACAAATGAGCAATAACTTCTTTATTAGTGAAACTTTATTTTTTTGGCTTATGTTGAGTAATAGTAGTCAAATTGATTGAATCAAATTTGCAGTCGCTCTGAATTTTAATTGTTTAGTTTGATTGAAATTTGGTTGATTACGGCAACTTTTAAAAAACGCAATAACATAAGCTACTGGTTATCTTTTGCTTTTTTGTTTTTACGGCAAAATTTGAATGTGTTCATCGTGATGTCTCAATTAAAGAGAGTCGATAAAACTGAAAAAGAAACGAGAAACGATATGCCCCTTTTCCTCATTACAGTGTAATGTCCATTACAATAACTTGATTCAAAACTTTATTCAAACAAAGAGGAATTCGAGAATGCAATAAAATACGAAGAATTTGAAAGCTCATACACCAAATAAACTAAATTACAGCCATCCCCAATCCGTTTTTTGAAAAATTTATTATCCACAAGATTTCTTATTGGCAATCGCCCGAAATGATCATCTTTCTCCCCGGTCTCGCATTTTTCCATCAAATATTTCACCGCTTCATCCGATTCATAAGAGTTCTCCAAAAGTTCCACGTTTCTCGTTTTCATAAAAATTTTCTTGATTTGTTTCAAATTCGGTGCGTAGCCGAAATCTTTCGGCTTTTCTCCATATAAAGCTACTGTCATTTTGTTGGGTTGCTTAAAATTGTCCAAGAAATATCTTAAAATATTCCTGAATGAATCCCATTTTCCACAATCGATAAACAAAAGCTCCAGCAAGTTCATTTTTGAAAATTGAGCCAAATTCTCAACATTTGGTTCTACGAGAAATATTCTTCTACCAGCACTCAATTCGGAAACGCTCAAAAAAGGGAAAATTTCTTTTCCCATTGAAATATTGTTCGCCAAAGATAGCGATTCTGCATTTTTTAGATTCTTGAAAGATTTACTAATCTCATTTGTCCCTAAAATCCCATTAATTTTGTAGAAAACTTTGCGACAAGAGCGAATCTTTTCGAATCCTTCACAAGAAAATTGCTCTGGAATCAAAATCGTATTTGGATATCCCTCGAAAATCGTTTCTTTACACCAATTTTTGTCTTTAGTGGTGAACAGGAAATTAGTTTCAGAATCAACGATAAACACCCAAAATTGCTCATCAATTCCTTCCTCACCCTCGAAAAAATTCAACCTGACATGCAATTCTTGCAATTTCCCACCGAATAAACCAATTTTGAGAAATTTCGAGCGAAATTCTCTTGAGACTTGTAACATTTGTATTGATTGTTTGATTGTGAAACAATTGAAAATTGAATCTTTCAAAGATGAAGGTAATGTTGAGAATGGGAAAGAATCCATAATGAAAATGAATGAATGTTGAAGAAATTCTCAAGAAATTCCCTTTTTCCGACTCTTATCAAAGTTTTTTCCTCGTTTTTGCACATCTTTTTCAATTCTCCTTTCCTCTCTGAACTTATCTTTCTTTTTTGTTCATTTTCTCTTTGAACTCTAGGAGAAAAAGTGATTTTGACGTGATCTGCGAGTATCGATTTGAGGCAAAAGTCGATCAATTGCAGCAAGAAAAATGAAATTGTTAACAACCAAAAGCAACAAAAAAACGAGACAATAAGAATATGTTTCTTTACCATTTTTGGCCGACTCAACCATACCAATGTTATTCGCTGATCAAAACAAGTAAAGAGCAAACAAGCAATTTATTTCACAAAAGTTTTCGTCCTCTTTTCCCAACCGTTGAAAATCACACACAATCTACGGTTGCAGTCATCCCTTAAAAATGAACAATCTATATCATCAGCCGTGAAATTGCTCGAATCTTAAAAGTTATCGAAAATAAAAGAGGCCGGACTCTGATGCGAAAGTGGGCCACGATCAAATGACAGGTATTCAGGGCATTCGTAAATCTATAAAAACGATGAAAAGTTGCTACGGATTCCGTGAAAGTTTGGAGCTTACTGTGTTCGTTTGGAATTATGGTGGCTCTTTCCCCAATGCGCCTTTTAGAAAACAATTTACCATGAGCAAAAATCTTCAGCCTTATGTAGGTGCTAGTTGTGCTCAAGTCGCTGAAACAGATTTCAGAATTGATCGGGCCGAGGAAATTAAAGATGCAGCTTTATCCGACCTTAGGGTTTGAAAGAATGATGAACTAGATTTTTGCAAATAAACTCATTTTCGGTGATTATAATACAAACAGAACAATATTTTTATACAAATCCGAGATGGTTATAATAAAACTTGCCAGCTAGCTCTTATGCACTTTTTGTCTACAATAGCATCGCGTCTTCCAGCTGAAGCAAACCAATAAGCTGAAACCAAACACTGGATCGGCACCTCCAGCAAAAAGCTTTTTGGTGTCGGAATCTGGAAAAGCAACATCGTTAAGATTTTTATATTATAATCACCCTCAGGGTATCCGCTTCCAAAGCCGTCATTTGATACTAAAATATTGTTTTCCCGCAATTGCCAACCCCGTAAACGATGACCACGTGTTACCTAAATGATTTAGTTAATTGACGTTCTCTTAATACTCTACACAATCGTTATATGTTATTTCACGGAAATATTTTATTTAACTGTTATTATTTCCTTGTTTATAAATTTCCCGTACACTTCAACACTGCAAAATTCATTTAACTGTACCTAAAGCATAGCTGCATACTATAACAAATACCTTTGCCGCAATTGATGCCGCTGAAACAATAACAAACTTTGACGGAAACAACGATCGATACTCCAGGAAAAATTCGCTTAAGTTTGGTTTAATAGGAAGCTTTGGGACCGAGCGTATCAACAAAAATCTGAAATACTTTTAAGGTTCCAAATAAATTTTTAAAAACCTCAACGATATTAATTTTTGCCGCCAGAGCATCATGTATGAGTTGAATCGCTGCATTATGTGAGAGCTTGTTCAGGGATATCTAAAAAAATCGATACGAGTTGAAAGTCGAAATAATCTAGCTAGGTACCTTGTTTCTCCGAAGCATTGAAACACTGATGTATTGTGCTGACAAACTTCTGGCTGCCAAAGCAACGACCTTGATAATAAAAAGCTAGATCAGCCAAGTAAATGCGTACTTTCTTCTTCGTTTTGGTTCATGTCATCAAAAAGCTCTTCACGTCTCCCTTCGGTCAAAACTTTCGAATCGGCAAAACCTGAAAACGTCTTGCGTAAAAATAAGTCAACAGAACCGCACCCAAATTTTCTAACTCGATTCAAAGGCGATACCGCGCACCCATAAACCATTGGTCCAAGAACGGCGCCTCGTCCTGCCTCATCGATTCCTAAACATGTAAAATTTTAACATTAAGAGAACCAAACCAAATTTACGTCAACGGCCTTCTCCAAAATTGTCAAGTTTCGTTCACCTCAGTTTTGCAAAGCATACCTTGAAAAAGGATTTATTGCAAAACAATCGAAGCAATTCATCCAAGAAATCTTTAGAATTCTATGAGAATTCATAATTATCAATTTTCTTATGCATAATCTTTATATATCATTTATACAATCCGTTTAACATAACAAATTCATGACAACAAACAATAAATAATGATTTCTAAATACCCAAAAACAATTTGAAAAAATATGTATGTAGAGACCCACAAGAAAATGACTATCTTTTACTAGATTTTATACTTTAATTTGGTTTGCCAGGTTGAGTTAAAGGCAATCCTTCGGTGATTGTCTAAACAAATTTCATTCGAGAACCAAAGACTTATTTACCTTCACCAAAGCTTCAAGTTCTTCCTCGGTTCTTATTCGTTCTTCGCATTCTTCAACTACCAATTGAACCTCAACAGCGGTGGACGGCCGTAAATTCAATATTTGTACTGTTTCAGCTATTGTCAACTGAAACGAATTAATGAGGACTTTTAAAATTAAGAACCTTGTACGGTTGCAACTCTTGATTAAGCTTAATGACGTGTTCATCTTTTTGAGCCGATGCGGGAGTATCCTTGAAATATGCCGCTGTCTAGACATAAGAAATTTACAAAATAAATTCCGAAGACCTACTTCGTGGAGCAACGTGTTCAAGTTTTCGCTTTCTTCATCCGCTGGACGTTTGCCTCTCAATGCCTTGGTTTCCTCTACTACCTAAAAAATGATTGCAAAAATCAAACTCAAACAACCAACCTTCAATACTTGCATATTTGGCAATATTGTTACCATCTTGTTGATCACTTCCATTCTTGAAAAAAATTGCGGCCTGAATAAAAGTTACAATCATAAAAGCAACTTTGGTAAGAATCAGAAAACGCAAAAACTTTCTATAAAACTCAGAAATTCAGAAAACGCAAAAATATAGAGTACTTTACTACATACCGATAAAGTTTAAGAGCGAAAACATCTGAACTATACACAAAGTGACCAAACCAAAAACCAATTTAAACGGGGGGGAGAAATGCGACCTTTTTTTGCGCACCTGGACATTTGCGCACCTTTTTTTTGCTGGAAAAGGCCTTAGGAAAGGTCGTAGAGCTTCAAAAATGTTTCAAGGAGGGAATCGATGCGAGACCAGAATTTGACAAATCAGACCTCGCTGACACGCCAAATTTGGGCAAAAGGCAAAACACGCAACTTAACGCTTTCCGCAGTTTTGCCTTTTAGCCCAAATTTGACGTGTCAGCGAGGTCTGATTTGTCGAAATTCGGAATCTACGCATACGATTCCCTTGTATGGAAATATTTTCGAAGCTCTACGGCCTTGCCAAAGCCTTTCCAGCAAAAAAAGGGCGCAATGCCGGTACGCAAAAAAAAAGGGATTTGTCCCACCCCATTTAAACAAAGATTCAGCACACAATATTGCCGTAGACAATATACCTTTGAAGTACTGCCCCAAGTGTCCCCATATAAGGACACTTTTTGATATTGAAATGCTTCGTTTTCTTTTTTTAAATTCTGTGATAGAGAAAATTTAATATGAAGAGTTTAAGAAATTTCGTCCATCACAGAATTTCAAAAAAGCTCGAGAGAAAAAGAAAACGCTGCATTTCAATATCAAAAAGTGTCCCCATATGGGGACACTTGGGGGCGGCACTTCAAAAGTATAACAGACAGTATTAACCAGCATATAAAATTTCAATGACAGATTTGAATTTAGAAATGGAAGTTAATCCACGTACATGATTAGATGACGAATTCTAACTTTCTTTCACTCGATTTGAAAGGAAACCAGGGTACTATGGGCTTTGGGGAGGGGCCACTTTTTTTTTCACCAAAACTATTTTTTCTAGGGTAATTGATGACGCTAATCACGAAAAAGTTATTTTTAAGTCAAGTTAGTAATGAAAAAAAATTTTTAGAACTCAAAGTGCTTTAGTATTGGGGGGCAATTTTTTTCCACCAAATGAAGCTGCTTTTTTGCACCCAGAGGTTTTCGGCTATAATATTATAGGCGCCTATATTTATCTAGGCTTTGGCTCCGCACCTTAGAGGCACGTGGCTCCTAGGCTATCGCCTGATTCTCTTACGGTTGAGGTGAGTTTCGCTCCAGCTAGAAGCCACGTGCTTCCGGTACGAAACTCACCTCAGCTGTAAGAGAATCAGGCGATAGCCCAGGAGCCACGTGCCTCTAAGGTGCGGAGCCAAAGCCTATGTAAATATAAGAGTCTTGAATGTTGTTAAAAGTTACGAAATGTTGTGTGAAACCATCACCAATCGATTCAGCATATTCAAAAACCACAGAGGCTGTACGTGAATAAAGAGTTGAACGATTTACTAGTTACGAGTTTGATTTACTAGTTTTAAAGAATTACTAGTTAACAAATATTTAACGAATTACGGGTCTAGCTAATATTGACTAACCACCAGGCTCTTAAGGCTATTAGCCATGGCAGTACAGGGCCAGGTCAGGCTGTGAAATTCGTGAAATTTGCCTTAGGACCAACCAACCAACCCGAACAACTATCAGTTTAATAACAGATTTCTTTTTAGACTTGCAATCAACTTTTCCGATAGACCCTATCACTCCGATCATCTTCAAGAGATTCCGATCCACATTCGCCTTGTACCCGAAAACAAACACTTTTTCATTATAAAACAAAAGGGGTAATTGTTTTAAAACAATAAAAAACTTCCTCGTTTTAGAACTGGATTGGAGCCGATGAAATTGAAGCTTGGTTCAGTCACGAAAACCTCATCCATAAACGCACTGACAGTTGGCTTATTCATGTAAACATTACGTGGGTTTTTGATTTGTCATTTGGATAAATGAGTCGTTAAAAGATTAGATCTGGTTTTCTGGGGAAAATCGGTTTTTTTTTATAATCGAAAAGTTTTATTTTAAATGCAAATCAAGTAGTGTTTCTCAAAGAAAAGAGTCACAAGTCACGCCTTTCATTGACAGTCACTCAAAATTGTCCAATATTCAAAGTTTAAGACTCGAAAAGGACTCCGCCGGCAAACTGAAATGGATTCTCCACTTGAGAGCGAACAATGAAACCGTTTGTGAATAGAAAACTGAATGGATATGAGATTTTCAGAGCGAATTCCCTATTCCCCAATCTCCAGAGTCATTAGTTGGATCCTATCTATTGGTTAGGTTTTAGCCATTTAAACAATTAACATTTCCCAGTTTTTTTGTTGAAGAAGGCACCCGAATCGCGACAAGATATTGGTCAAAAAGTGGAAAAGAAGAGAGATTTTGGCATCCATTCGTCTCTTATCAAGATTAGCTAAAAGATGATAAATGGTTTGTTTTCATTAAATTTTTGAAAAAAACAAAGTTGATCAAACAAAAACAAATTTCTTTACAAATTCGTCAGCTTGAAAAGCTCAGCTTGACGACGTCCGCTGAGTTCGGTCTTGAAAAGTCAAACAAACATTTGACAGTATAAAAATCAGTAATGTACATGCGCAACAAAAATGCGATCTTTATTCATTTTTCTTCTGGCTTTCAATGTTTTTGAGCTATGCAACGCTCAATTCAATTTCGGCTTACCGATGAAACTCTTTGCTGCCTCAAAAACGAAAATTGGTAAGTTGCAAAATATAAAATACTATTTTATGAAACTTTACTTCGATCAAGTAGACTGAACATTTCCCAACTAAACTAAAAAAAAACTAAAACTATCTAAGCTATACATCATTTCCCAACTACGCTTCTTAATTGTATTCTAAAGTGACAAAACTTTGTAATTTTAAAATTTCCAGCAGGTAAATATTCAGCTATACGTCGTTGTAATCAGTTATTAAAAAGTAGCCAAAATTCAGACCCGGCTCGTCTCCGAGAGTGCGAAACAGCATACAATGCAAGCGGAGCCTGGATGGACAAAACGTTCGATCCAGAGACTAATGTGAATCTGGTAAGCTGAGTTGGAAATCCATTGAAAACTGTTTTCAGGATGATTCCGATTTCTATCTTCACACAATGTTCATCGGTTCGGTGAAGTCGGCTTTTGTGCAAAAATCGGCAAAAACCTTCTATGCGTGTGTGTCTCCAAATGAGCCGATGCCCGTCGATTTGGCCGCTAAATTCACTGATTCATTTGTGAGCAAGTTAATAAAACAAAAATTATAAAAACATTGTGGGCATTCAAGAATTTCTACGATAGTGAATTTATCTAAGTTTTGACTTTTAGCTTAACTTTTAGCTTAACTTTTAGAACTGTACTTTGTTCATTCTTATCTTAATAAACAAGAACTTTTTTATATTATAAACTTAAAAATTAAAACCCCACTATCATTATTGTTATTCATTTAAAATATTTAGGGCAACAACACCAATAATACTTTATGTGATCCAACCTCTCGTCAACCTCAATGTCCAGCTGGATCCGAGTGCTACAGCAATGGAATCAATCCGTTCACCAAAGTGGCCACAATTCCTTCGAGTCTTCGGTCTTTCAATCGACTCAGTTACTGTCGTCCAATCGAAATCAAAGAGGGACTTGATGATAATTGTTTTGAGGCTAATTTGCCATACATCGAGAAAGTCGTGCCAATTCCACCAAATGAGGAAGCCGAGAATGTTGATACTCGATTGATCGAATCCACTGGAGACCTTCGACCTCTACAAACGGCTTTTCAGGCACAGGTACGTGTTTAAGTTTATCTAAATTTGAAAATAAACACAATTTGTAAGCTTTGGTAATTGAATTTTTTAAGTTGACTAGATTAGAAAATTAGAGATAGTGGGTAACCATTAGAAATAGTGGGTGAACGGATTGATTCCATTGCTGTAGCACTCGGATCCAGTTGGACATTGAGAAAAATCAGAATGAGAAAAAAAATCCTGGTTTTGTTAGCGCCTTTGAATAAAACTGAGAAGGTCCATAAGTGTTTGTGAGTCCTTAAAAACTAGAATCAAACACTTCTCTATTGTCTTGGTTAAGCCATGTATGCTGTTTGTTCTTCTAAATTAAAAGTCAAAAGGTTTATGAGTAATTCAATAATAAATGTCATCAATACATGAAAATTTAGTCTCGCTGTTTGAAAGATGGAAAAATCGTCAAACCAAGAGATGTTTTGACAAGAAAGAAGAGAGGATTTGGAAGATGGTTCAAAAAATTCATTCGAAAAGTCGTCAAGGTTGTCGTTGTTGTGATCCAAGTCGGATGCATTATTCTGGAAATTTTGGGGCAACCAATTTGTCGATTCTCTAACGGGAGATAAGCATGAATGGTGTGAATAAAACATTTTTTATGTATTCTTTTTCAATTTCATTTTATTATTTGCTAGTGAGAAGACATCTTTTCTTCATTGTCGACATTCTGGATACCAATCCTCACATTTGGTTACCAATCCTCACAATCCATTCCTCGGATGGGGTGTCCTTATCGATCTGATAGTAGCGCTCTCTCACAAGAACTTTACCCATGGTCGTGCATTGATAACACTATAATTTTAACATAAATTTTACATATAGTGAAATTGGATTTATATTTGCTTTTATTCGGTTATTTGCCCATGGTCGTGCATTGCTTATTACGTGTAACTCCGTGTAAAAACTTCTTTACAAAACTGGATGATCGGTGGAAAAGTTTTCAGCTTTGAAGTCTATAATTTTTACTAATCTTTTACTGACATGTTCAAAGTGTCAAAATTTGTTAGTGTCAAAATTTGTTTTTTCGTAGAGGATCATAGAGATTTAAGCTGATTTTTTTTAATTTCATGATCGCTATCCGCCCGACATCCACCCAAAAATAAAAAAATTCGCCTTTATCCATATCTATTAGTCGGTGGAGAGTTGGCTATACAGACAAAGTGATCGGTTGTTGTATGGGGAGTCATGAGAATCGAAACCCTCACAACAAAAGTACTTTTGACATCACGATGAAACATGAAAACTCAATCAGTACAAAGTTATGAACACTCGAAGTTAACAAAATTTCTTTAATAATTTTTTAAAAGTTTGAATCTTTACAGAAAAAACTGCTCTCGTTATCCATTTGATGTTGTTACTGATTTCTGTTGCTCGTAGTGCAGAGTTAATCTAAAAATAAATGTTATTTGATAAAGAGTTAAGTTAAAAGAAAAGAAGCATCAATTCCAAGGGACGCCGTTACTTGTATCAATATGTCTGCAAAAAATTTGCATATCGTATTCTCTCTAATAGTACTGCGCACTACTATCTTTTCAACCCCTTCCTGGACCGCAATACTATTAGAGAGTGCACTACTATTAAAGCGCTTTATCAGTTACCAAAGTAAGACAGATATAAGATTTGTTCCAAAAAAAACAACTTTCTAAAAATTTATTGGTTTCTGATAATAAAAAGTTAACTAGACAAAAAATCTACAATAGAATCATCATTTGAATCATCATCCTTATCCAGTTCAATATTTTTGAGTTGATCCTTTACTCCGTTGAACGAGATTGTTCGAGACGGGCATTGGTGAGAAGTGTTGCGGGATCGGCCCTTTTTTTGAAGCAATGAATGAAAAAGTTAACATTTAAAATTTGCGACGGAAATTCAAATTTAACATGAAAGCGTCTCGAAATCGTTCTCTAAGAATAATTCTTTACTATTTCTCAAAAAAACCAAATTGTTTATCTCTTCATTGTGCTCTTCAAAATGTGAAAGGATCTTATTTTTTAGAATGATCTCGAAGAACTTGGAAAGGGGAGAGGTCAAAGAAATCGGACGGTAATTAGAAACAAGATTTTTGGGGTTACATTTTAGGACTCGGATAATTACAGATTGTTTCCAAACATAGAGGAAAACAGATTGGATCAGGAGTTTATTAGTAGTTAAATTATCAGGAGTTAAAGTTGTGATGTGAAACGCAAAATGTGAAACGATCTTATTTTTTAGAATGATCTCGAAGAACTTGGAAAGGGGAGAGGTCAAAGAAATCGGAAAACAGATTGGATCAGGAGTTTATTAGAAAGTTTGCAAATGTGATGGGCAATTGCCCAAGATAGTTTCTTTACAAAAAATGTGTAAGTAAAATGAAAAGCTCTTACTTTTACTCTAATTGAATTATACTCTGATTGATCAACATTTGAAAAAGCCAAGTTTATTTCCAAGAGCTTTGTCAACCATCGAGCAACAAATCAAGCCATCATTTGACCAAGAATCGTTTATAATGAGAACTCTGTTTAGGTTTTGGGTGCAACTCTTGATCAGTCTCCTGACTGCCATTCATGTGAAAGTGGGCGGTTTGTGAAAAGGATTTATGGGAAAATATTAGAAATGGAGACGGAACTGTATGCTATAATATAAATAGAGGTTTAAACCCTGAATTTTAATAACGCTTTATTAACGCTTTATTTGCTTTACCAATTTAAATGCCTTACTGCGATAAATTTGTAATTTATGATTTTCTTTTTTTGATTTTAGATGAGGGGCTAATATATATTATATGTAATGAATTTCCAATCAACTTTATCCATAAGGGTTCTTCGTGAAACGTCCAGTGTCCATGTCACGGTATCGAGTGAAGACATTTCCTCGAGAACTCGTGTACGTTTCGGATCGAACGTTTGACGGGCTATTGTAGTTACTGTAAGACTGGGAAGGAGATGGATAGAAAGCAGGACTGGTAAAGAATGCTCGTGATGCCATCTCTCGTTGTCGTTCAGCAGCTTCAGCGGCTTGTTGAGCTCTCCGAAGCTCGACTTCGATTCGTTCACGTTCTTGACGAAGCCGCTCGTTTTCGCGCTGAAAAGAGTTGTTTCTTTTGAGTGAATTCTGAACTTGTAATTTTGAGTAAAATGCATAGAAAACTAAAGTCTTTTCAGTCATTGAAACTAGCAATTATTGTGCTAGAGTTTTGGCTGTTAAAGGAGTCGAATGCTAAATCGGTTGGAAAGAAACTGAAACTTTTGATGAAGATAGACTTTGGACCCTATCAAATACATCACAACTTCTTTTTGTTAATTCGAAACTTTATGAGCATTAATTTTACCTGTTGTTCGAGTTGCTGCTGTCGAAGTCTTTCCTCTTCAGCTCTCCGTTTCCTTTCATTTTCCTCTCTTTCCTTTCTCAAAGCTTCTTCCTGTTCAGCTTTCAGTCGAGCCAAGCGATCTTCCTCATCTTTGATCTTTTTCTTCGCGATTCTTTCCTCTTCCGCAAGACGAGCTTTCTCTGCTTCGATGCGTTCATTTTCTTCAGCCACTTTAAGATTTTGCTCCACCACTCGTTTGTGCTCAACCAGCCGTTCCTAAAGCAATGATTAAAACAAAATAAAAATCGAAAAATTACCTCAAAATACGTCTGAAGCTTTTGCTGAATTGTTGCCACCGAAAAGTCACCAGAGAGCCTTGGGCGACTAGCAAACACTTTCCGCGCTGCATCAACACTGGCTGAATGGAATCCATTCAAGACGTCGATTTTGGTTAAATTTATAGTGTTGCTCATTTTCTGAAAAAGATTCCTATTAATTTCCGAAAAATTGTTCTCTAACCTCTTTCATTTGAGTGTCGTACTCCTGCTTGGCTTTTGTTTCGGCCACTGAAAGCATCACTTCAGCGGTCGCCTCCAGAATTGTTTTCACTTTTGGCAGCTTATCACTATTGAAGATTTTCATGTAGGCCTAAAAATGGGGATTAGGTAAGTTTAATTTAAGTTAAGTTTATTTTTTCTTACCCCAAACAAGTTCATCAATCCACGACATGTCAACGTTTCTCCATGCATCGTTTTTGGTTCCACAAAATTCTCCTTGAAATGCGAAGTCACGAACTGCTCGAGGTACTCTTTGAAATCAACTTCCACCTCTGTAAGAAAATAGGCTTTTGTACTTTTGAAGCAGTTTATTTACACTTGGGAATTATTTTCTATCTCCTTTTTAATTCTAACTGTTAGAGTTCAACTATGAAATTAGCTATTAAAGCTATGTTCTGTTCACTCACTTCCGAGAACCTTATCCGAATTGTTGCTTGCCACGCGCAAACCGGGATGTGGCATCAGAAAAGCGTCAATCCTCTCGAAACTGTTCTTCAAGCTTGTGCGCAATTTCTGCAACTCTTTTTTCTGTTTTGGTTTAATTGCAAGCAGTTTCTCCAAATATTCCGCTCCTCCCTCAAAACCGTAGCCATATTCGTCCGAGTTTGGCCAATCACGAATGAGGAAACGAAGCTTTTGAAAGGCGGTTGTTTTCTTTTGGTTTTCATCTTGAGCCATTTGAGCAACTTCAGTGAAAAGACGCAGATTGTTGAAATCGTCTTCTTGAATTTGCTGGCTCACGTTGAAGATTTGAACCGACGAAATGAGAGTGCTCAATGCGAAGATTGTGGCACAGTCATTGATTGTCGTCTTGTGATCGAATGTCCCTTGAGTGTCCATCAGGAGGACGACTATCTGCAATCGGATCAATAGATTTTCAAGTTGAGTGCCAATTTCAAGTGTCAGTTTTCAGTTTTCAAGTGTTTATGAGTGCCAATTTAGAAAATTAGTTGAAAAACTCGTGTTGTCGGTTAAATGGTGAACAGTTTAAATTGGAAATCATTATTTTTCAAAACAAAATATATTTACAAGGTTTTCTTCCAATATTCTAATGTCATCCCTTAAAAATGATCAGCTTTTAATTACGCAGAAATATCTCCAGCTTGGCTGATATGTATTCGAAAAAGCTCACACCTCTTCACCATCTTTATCTTCCAACAGATATGGTCGACTCCATAGATAGATTCCATTTGTGTCCCTCTTCGAGCCACCTCTCCAGTGAAATTTATCCAAAGGTGTCTCCTCATTCAACCACTCTCCTCGTCCACCATTACTCAGAAACTCCAAATAGTTGACGAAAAAGTTCAACAGGAATGATTTTCCTTTTCGAAACGCTCCAGCAATCGAAATCACAGCAACCTGAACGGCGTTTGAGTGTGGTTTTTCAAATTCAGAGAACCTACCTTCTTGTCAATGAAATCCTTTTGACCGAGAATTTTTGTAAGTCCAGCAGCGTTCAGTTTATACGAGGTCTTGATCTTGTTGGAAAACAAACTGGACTTTTTCTCTTCCTCCAAGACGATCACAGGCACAGCACAATGATTTGAAGTCATCTTCTGAAGGTTTGCTCATTAAACATGGTATTCAAGTAGCATATAAATTAAAGCATATAATATAAAGCATATAAATGAATATTGTAGTATAAACTTGAACAAAAGCCATTAAAATGACCATTCATCAATAATCGATGTTTTTCGATTGGTTGAATGTGACAAAATTGCCTTTATCTACACAGCATATCACAAACGGGAAAATCTAGAAAAAAAAGAGATTCAAACAAAAGCAATTCGCTAGAAAAAGACAAAAGCTTAAAGAAAAAAAAGATAAAATTTCGAAATTATGAAAAATCTGAATAATAAAAAGTTAAAATACAAGCAAATCTTTTTTGATTGAAGAAAACTGAAACTCTGGTGCGAGTCGGCCAACCTTCAAACGCCTTTGTGGCCGTATAAGCTGCGGTAAAGCGAGCAAAATTTTTTGTGTGAAAAAATGATAAGGATTGTGTGGAACAGCTTTTTCAGTTTTTTTGTGTAGCTATAAAGTGCAAAAAATTAGCACTCAACATCTCCAATACTGAAAATGTTATCTGGAATTCACTCCAGGGTTCAGGATCCAGAAATTCACTGTAATCTTTTTGATCCAACAAGACTGAAACTCTGGTGCGAGTCGGCCAACTTTCAAATGCCTTTGTGGCCGTATAAGCTGCGGTAAAGCGAGTAAAATTTTTTTGTGTGAAGAAACTGATAAGGATTGTGTAGAATAGCCTTTTCAGTTTTTTTTGTGTAGCTATAAAGTGCAAAAAATTGGCACTCAACATCTCCAATACTGAAAATGTTATCTGGAATTCACTCCAGGGTTCAGAATCCAGAAATTCACTGTAAGCGGTTTCTTTGTTTTTTCGGAAAGAAATACTTGATAAATTTTGAACCCAAAAGAAAATCGCAATAAATAAAAACATAAAAATAAATATAAATATTTAATTTTCTTGAATCTTTCACAAAAACGAAGGTCACAAAAAAGTGATCATTTGGGATGTACATTTTTTGTTTTAATCTGCCAAAGTGTTCAGACTAAAAACTTGAATTCATTTAAATTAAATATTAGTTTGCAAATGTGTTCTCTTCAATCAAACAAAAATATGAATAACTTTAATTTAAAGAATTTCAATGCTAAAAGCTTAGGTTGGAACGTTCAAAGTAAGAACTTTTTGCACTGTATTTTTCTAAAAAACCAAACCACACACTTATTCAAGATAATCACCATTACTATCTATTATTCGTTGCCATTTATTGGGTAGAGCATGGATCCCCTTCTCCCAGAAATTCTTGGGCTGCACGTCAAAGAAGTCGCGGAGCCAATTCTCGACCTCGACGCGATCTCCGAAGTGCTCCCCATCGAGTTCTGCAGCTTCCGGAAAAGATGAAAATCAAAGGGAGCAAGGTCAGGGCTATACGGTGCATGAGGGAGAACTTCTCAGCCCAGCTCCTTCAATTTTTTTTCAGTCAAATTTGCAACATGAGGTCTTGCATTGTCATGCAAGAGAAGGCCGATTTTGGTTGGGTCGATTTGACCGACTTTTTGTGATTTGTTTGGCGACCTGGTCCAGCTGTTCTGAGTACAGGGAAGCTGTGACTGTCGTACATTCAGATAGCAACTCCCAATAAAATACTCCGCTCAGATCCCATCAAATGCATAATCTTCTTCTGGTGCAATTCGGGCTTGGGTTTGGTTGCTCGCCGGAACCGATCCACTGCTTGTGTCTTCGATCGTTGAGATAAAGTACTTTCCATCACCAGTAATCAGGTGTGGAAGAAAGGAATATCTGTTGTACCGGGAGAGTAGGGCGGCAGAAACTCTGACGCGCTGCAATCTCATCACATCTGTGAGCACATGGGAAACCCAATTTCAAAACAAATCCCATTGAATGGAGATGGGTTATCACTCTTGTATGAAAGGCCTTTAGTTGTTCTCCCAGTGTCCTGGTTGATTGTTTGTTGTTGATCCGCAGGAACTCAGTTAGAGCCGTCTCATTGAAGTCACTCACGCCCCCACCCCTCGCCTCTTCCTCTAGGGAAAAGTCGCCTTTCTCGAAACGATGGAACCATCTGTAAGTGTAAGTGAACCTTGCCCATAAACATTTAATCTCCCCATAGGCACGGATGGCAGTGGAATTTTCTTTGAAGTCAAACAAAAGGACAGATAGTAGATAAGATAGCTTTTCGGTAGAGTAGTTTCGGATGCCTTCAAAGAAAGACAAAAATAACACAGAAAATACCAATATTTCATTTGGGGTTTTTAGTAATCGAGGAATTTTTTCTTTGGAATGTTTGTTTTGTTTGCACTTAGTTTTTTGTTTTTTAATGAAACTACGTAACTTTATTGACATCAAATAAACATTATCGGCAAGTTGGGCAAAGCTCACGAAGACAAATTTAGGCTAGATGTTTCTCGAAAGTACAAAAAACAATCCGTATGAGAAAGTTGGATCAAAACTTTAGTTGCATGTCTACCCTCTTCCTACCGCTTTCAAATGTAAAAAGAGTCTCAAATGCAAGTCAAAGATGTCAAATAGATAAACAATAAACTCAGCAAAACAAATAATCGAGCAAGTTGATGCCAAAAATGGTGTCCGGAATCGATAAGAAAAATTAGTGGAGGCTAAGCGCGACGAATTGTACGTGGAACGGCGCGTTCTTCTCGCTGACATTCAACAGGAATGTCTGTTGTTTTTTGCCGAAAGTCTTTACAAAGTAAAAAGTCTTTGGGAAATACTTGATACGTCGCGTTTCCGAGGAGTTCTTGTAGGCGGCGACGAGGCGAGCGCGTATTTCGCCTCTTTCGGCGGGCGATAGCCAAACGCTCTCGGCGCCCGCCTCCTCAAAAAGCTTCCTCAACGAGCGCAAATGAGTGTGGCGATGTTTCTCCGGATCGGTGTGCTGAGCGGTGTCGATGTGGTGAGCGATCAACGCCGGCGAGTCGCCGATGCCCTCTTCGAGCACTTTGTTGACGAGGCCTTTGAAGAGAAACCATTGCAAGTCCTCAATGAAAATCGTTCCCGAACCAGGTGTCGACATGAAGACCCAGTAGTATTTTGAGGCGCTGCCCCAGAAGAAGCACGAGCGCTTTTCGAAGAGCGTCGAGCAGTAGGCGGAGATCTCGGCGTCGTCTCCTCGCAACACCTCAACTTGCAACGAGTTGTGGATTGCTGGGCGAAAGGTGTCGAAAATGGTTTTCACGACGTCCAAAGTGCTCTCGACTTGCACATTGTTGATCGTTTTGAGGCCGGGGAAAAAGCGTGCCTCCTTTTTTGCCACCTTGAGGACTCTCTCCAATTGTGGGGTGCCCGAGCGGACGATCGAGTCCAGGTGGGGGAAAACGGGCTTTGTCCAAAGGGGAATGAGCAGCAAATCGACGTGCTCGATCGAGCGCGTGAGGCGCCAGAGACGGCTCGGTGATCCATCAAAAAGGTGGTGATTTACTTCAATTGTGTCCTTCTCTTGGTGCGTCTTGAGCTTGATCGGCACTCGTTTCCCTCGCCACGCCACACTAAGCGTTACCTCGTTGGAGAAATCGGCGACCAGCGAGATTTGGTCGACTTTTTTCGGGAATGGCCCATGAGAGAAAATGAGGCACCGAGGCGCGTAGGCCGTTCTCAGCAATCGCAACAGAGCCTCGATGTCGAGAAACGAGAAACACAACAACTTCAACTCGTTGGGCAGCCTGTTGAAAGAAATCCGTTTCGAATAAAGACCGAGAAATGGATGGGGTTTGCGTTTCGAATAAATTTCCAACGTCATTTTGAAAGAAAGGAGAGCGTTGAGGCCAAATAAACGCTGAAAACAGAAAACTCAAATCTTTGTCAGCCGGCTTTTGAAAAAGAATGACGCAAGGAAAAGCGGGGAGTACTCCCTGCTACTCCCCACTACTTCCCGCTTTTCCTTGCGTCATTCTTTAGTACTCCCCGCTTTTCCTTGCGTCATTCTTTTTCAAAAGCCGTCTGACAAAGATTTGAGTTTTCTGTTTTCAGTGGGTGTTCGGTGGGTGTTCCACGGTTCCAAAGTTGAAAAATATCTACAGCAACGTGTTGAAAACATGAAACTCGTCCATTCCCTCCGTTGATCCCTGATATATGTATTGACAGAGTAGATCGGACTGAAGAACTACCGAGATGACTTTCCCTGGAAAGCCTCTTTCAAAAAGGGTTCTGACGGACAAAAACTATTTGAAAACGAGATTTTTCAAAGAGCTCCTGGACAAACCAAGGCCCATTCAAAGAGACCTTGGTTTGTCCAGGAGAGGCCTCTCGATTGAGGGCCAGCAAAGTGTTTGGCTACTTTTTTTACTTCTTCCATTTCCCCCACCGACAGGTATAAGCTCATCTTGCAAAAGGTTTTTTTTGGCTTGAAATGCTCGAAAACTGTGAAATAGGGTCATGTTGAAATAGGTCCAAAGTTTGAGGCCAAAAAGAAAAGAGAGAATTTCAGAAGAGATTTTCGGTGAGTGACTTTTATCGTTGTGAATCACGCTTTTGAACATTGTCTAAACACGTAGTAGACAATTTTTTAGATGGATATCTTGAAAGCTTACGGAGCAATAGAGAAAAAGACGCGCTATCAAAGAAAGGTTTATGATTTTCAACGATTCGCTCGGAATCGTTAACGGAACATTTTTGATTGAAATATTTCTGAAACACAACAAAATTGTCGTCACATTAATTGGAAGCTTATTGAAAATAAAGTAAACAAAACCGTTGAAATAAACTTTAAAATACCTCATAAATAAAGGCCATGAGGCCAAAGGCCATGAGGCCATGAGGCCATGCCAAGTCGGTCCAAAAAGATAATATTGTTTTTATCGTGGATTGATTGAAACATATAATCGTGAAGTCAGATATAACCAAAAGAATATATTGCCAAATTCTTCAAATTCTCACTGGTTATAGTGTCATTTGATGAATTAATGTCTTAAATCACAAGATGTTTTATGATTTATCTCCTGCAAATTCAAAGTTTTAAGTTGTACATAAACCTCTCAGGTCTTTGCAATATTTGTACCATTCTATCAAAAAAGATATTCCTTTTTTGGTTCTCCGACTTTTGAAAGTATTGTTCTATTAGGCTGTTCAGAAAGTCTTTTTGTTCCTTTTCCTACTCCCGTTTAAAATCAACAAATACACCAATTGAACTACGATTTGTTTCATTAGAAAAACCTATTATGTTTGTGATTTTTGCTTTCTACTTGAGAGAATTTTTAAACTCATAAGGCGTCAAAAGGTTCAAATTCAATTCAAAACTTTCAAAAGCTTTCAAAACTTTCAAAAGCTTTCGATTAAAATCGTAAACTGTAATCACTTGGTCTCATAGTAATATTTAAATATTTATTATCAAATTATTTGCCAATATTTTTGCTAAGACTCATTATAAGTTCATTTTTTCGTTGCATGATTTAACTTTTGAATTGTTCAAGTTGCCGAATCTCTCCTTCTTTTGCAAGAGTGCTCGATGGTTGCATCAACTTGCTTATTTGAGCGCCATTTTTTTCCAGAAATTATTGTGGATTGAGGATCTAAATTGAATAGTTATGAAAATGTTTGACAAATTTGGCTCTTTGTCATAGTGAAGAATTTGGCAATATATTCTTTTGGTTAAGCCTGGCCAAGTCGGATCACATTTGTGCTACTTTACAGCTTAAACCAAGAGCGAAGTAAAATAAAATTGGATTGTTTTTTTGCATTGATTACAATCAATTGATTGTAATTACAATTTGATTTGACTTGGCTCTTGGTTTAAGCTGTAAAGTAGCACTCTTGGTTTAAGCTGTAAAGAAGAATCAGTCGGAAATGTGATCCGACTGATTCTTTCCGTTGTTGATGCAGGAAATAGATGTGAGTCCAGTAGAACACCAATAAACAATCGTCAAAGCATTGTCATTTCGCTTTTATTGAAAATCAGTTAAACAAAAGAGGCTAATAATTTGTAAGAAATGGCTTTTGTAAGAGATTTATTAGATAATCAAGAGAAATTTGCACTTTTTTTATATACATAGGTGAAGAGGATAACATATAGTCTTCCCCTTTTTACCCACTCTGCACACATTGCCATTTTGCTAAAGTAAATGGAAGACAAAAGTCTATAGGTCATGTTCCCCCAAATCTTTTATTTCCGGTATCATTGAATCAAGAGTACGTGACGTGAACTGATTCACTTTCTGGTTCTTTATGTGATATAAGTTTAAAATGTTTTCACTGCAAAGTGTTTGCAAAAGTATGAATCATCAATTGTATCTAAAAAAGGTTCACAACAAGAGTTTCCTTGCGAATGAAATAGCGATTCGAATTGTCTTGCGCAACTTAAATCAAGAATTTAAACAGAAAAATCAAGGAAACTTTATCATTTTCTAATATTTTTGTAATTTTGACTTATTGGAAGTTGATTATTGTTTCATTTAACAACAATGTCCGCAAAATCGAAGAAAATTGTCGTCGTTGGAGACGCGATTTGCGGAAAAAACGCTTTAATCATCACCTTTATGACAAATGAATTCCCAAAAACCTGGGTTCCGACAGTCATCGAAAACTATTCAAAAACGATTACCATTGATGAGAAACAGATTGAGCTTAATATCGTAGCAACAAACGGAATTGAAGATTATGATCGTTTACGGCCACTAGCCTATCCGCACACCGATGTATTTCTATTGTGCTTTGCCGTCAATTCACCGCTTTCGCTCGAAAATGCTCTACAAAGATGGTATCCTGAAGTGAAAAGTTTTTGTCCTGATGCGGCGATTGTTTTGGTGGGAAACAAAAGTGATCTGAGAACTGATTCGCATACGATAGTGACATATGATCAGGGAAAATTGTTAGCTGATCAAATCGGAGCATTCGCTTATTTAGAGTGTTCAGCGATGAAAAATGAGGGAGTTGGGGAAGTTTTTGAGACGCTTGCAAGGGCTTCTTTGCCAAAAAAGAAAAAGAAGAACAAGTGCCGGATAATGTGATGAAAGAAAATGATTTTCAACTAGCTGTACAAATTTACTGCTTTACTTAATAAATTCTCTACTATTTTATCTAAAGTACATCTCATTTTTGTCCTAAAACAACATAGCTCAAAAATGAAGCCGATGTTTGACGCTGGTGAAGATCATTGAAACACTGGCGGTCATTTGTTTGTTAACATCACACATTATGATAGCAAAAGAATTTTTCTGTTTACTCTGAAGGTCTGAAAAATTGTGCCAAAGAAATATAAAAGTCGTGTTTTGCTTTATTTTTACTTTTCCATTTCCAAACTTTTACTTCTGCGGAATGAACTTCGAAAGTTTTCCTCAATTTCTTCTTTTGATTTTCTCTGGTAAGTGAGTTTTTCCAGATTGAGCATTTATTTACTTCAAAACAGTTCATCCAACAAGTCTAATTCCAGGTTTTTCCTTGATTGTGGCTCAATATGGTGGATATAATGGGAAGACGTATCCATCTTCTTCAATTGGATCGACAGGGATGGGAAACATGGGAAATTCCAATCAATATCCGAACTCCTTGTCAAGTAAAAAGTAAGTAAACTCTTGATAATAATAAAATTGATTTTATGATGCAGACTTTGAGTAAAACGTTTACCCAGAAATCAGTAGTTTGGTCTAATTACACGCTTAGAAACTTCTAATCAGTATGCCCAGAGTTTTGCTCCAACAAGAGTCTATCAGTTTTTTTAAAACAAATAATGGTTTATTTGGACAATGAATAGTTTTTAGCCAATACACTGGAAATCAATACCCTCAGAACAGTTTGTCATCATCGTTGGGCATGAGCAACAGCAATCAACAACCGAGTTCTTCGATCAGTCAAAGCACCAATGATTACGATGGTTTACCTCCCGGTGTCAGCTATGATGTCTACTACAACTTCGGAGAGCAAGGAATGTATAGAAAATGATCTCTTTCAAATATCGCTCGTTATTTCTTTTTGATATTTGAAAATTGTGTTATGAGCTTGAATGTAATGTTTTTTAAAGTCAGAAAATCAAATATTCGAGCCAAACTAAAGCCAAACTAAAGATCTATGTCATTCAAATTCCTTTCCAATTCATTCAAGCACCGAAAAACAGTAAGCTGGCTATTATGAAGCTGAAACTTTGTTGATGTCAAAAAATCTCAATAAAAAAACGCTGATACAGCATTTAAATAAGCAGTACAATTCAATAAATCGGTACATTAGATTTGTTTTTATTACATTTGAGAAATTAGCTAGATATTCGTCAATGTAATACTCTGGGAATAGAGAAAAAAGTGATAGGAAACGGATGATGAAAAGCTGAACCGGTGATGAATGGTGGTAAAACTTGGATCAATCGATCGGTTTACCGCTAATGTGAACTAGAAAAGCAGGGCATTATTTGCTTGCTAAGCATTTTGTTCTTCTTTTTGCTGAAATTTGAATTAAACCAGAATTCCGGATAAGTGAAATTTAACCAAAAATAATACCGCACATATCAGTTTCAATATTTCTACAAGAATAATTAGAAAAATCTCATAAGTTGTCGTGAAACGCATTATTGAAAAGATTTTGTGTCACAATATTCACAACCTGCGATTCTGAGAACCAATAGCTGGGAGGCGAATCAAAGCAAAATGAACTGTAAAAAAATTCTCTTGGTATATAGTTTCTAAATTACTCCTGAAAGCAGTAAATCATCGGGATTTTGGCCAAAACTTGGGCGATACGAATGAGGGCTAAAATGAGCATCAAGGTTCGCACCGAGACGCTTGTTTGCACCGAGACGCTTGAAACAAACGATTGCGTTTGTTTGCACCGAAGAAAGAATAGGAGGATTGCGTTGGAAAAGATTATAATTAGTGAATTCTAAATGGTTATATTGAGTTGGGAGTATGAAATAATGCCGACTTTCAAAGTAACTTCTATAAAATCAAGTAGTCTTTATCAAATGACATGGGTAGTATCATTAGAAAGGTCACTTATTTCTCTACAAAATCATTTCTGAAATAGAACTCAAAAAGCGCCCCAATTCAAACAGCAATAATTTTTTCAGAAAATCTATAAATCGTCATTTAGAGAAAATGACTGACGAGATTACTACAAAAATTTGGTTACTTATGCAATTCAATGTGCTCTAACTTTTTTGGTTATAACTTCAAGTTAAGTTTATGTGTAAGAAACGAGTCAAACGACGAATCGGATTCCTTGTCATTTTGACTTGTTCCTTGTCATTTTGCCCATAAAATCCACAAAACAAAAGCTTTACGGAATCTCTCAAAAGCCATTTTATAGAACAATAATAGGCCTTTTCGATTATACAAACAATAAATTAGAGCTTTTATGCGTTCCAGAAAAATCCTTGAAAGTTGGCGTGGTTCCATACCCGCCAACCCGATAACTTTTAAAGGACGTCACATTTATTTGAGTATAATGCTTTTATTAAATCTTTTTTCTAACATTTCAACTGAAATCAAATCAAAAGACTTTCGTTTCAAAGAAAAATATGGATATTCTGATCAGGCCAAGCCAAACCCAAGCCAATCTTTTGGCTTTGGCTTGACTAAGCTTGGCTTTTTACTTTTCCAGCCAACCCTGGTTATTGCCAAAGGAAACTATGGTGGATCTTCTAAAATTTTATGGATCTTTTACCGTAATCAATGCTAATGCGTGTGACTCTATCAACCTAAACAATGGCCGAAACTACCGTGGCCGTAACCAAAAAAGGCTTGGCTTGAATGAATTCAGTGAAATTTGAAAGTTATTAAGCTATTGGTATTCAATCGCTTACAAAACTTACACTCGAAAGGATGATCATCACAAGAGGCCGATTCAACTTAACAAAATATCTGAGCAACAAAGGTCAGTTTGCTTTTAATCTACAATTGGAGATGTCATCTGTCCTGTTAAGATTAGAATTTTGGATTCTAAAAGATCAATCTATATCATAATTGTTCATGAACTAGAGATTCAACAAAGAAAGGTATCCACAAAGAATTTGGACACCGAAAAAACTAAAACCAAATGCAATCAAGTGGAAGATGGGGATGATAGTGAACTCGATTGCTATTCTCGATGTCGATTCGAATTGATTCGGATATTTTGGAGCTGAATCACTGAAACAACATCTAGGACGAATTCAAATGCCTTCTACAATCGTTGTCCTATTTCGCTACAAATGATGATTTGAGGGGTTTTCAGCTCTGTGAACAGTCAATATCACGTAAATCAGAATCATCGAAACCAACAACATTATTTTTTCCTTGAAATCTAGATATCAATGCTTTCTAGAGAAATCGAGAACCCTGGGAAGTCTGTAAAAAAAAGAAAAAGACTGTCAAGACTGTGTGATTGAGAAGAAACAAAATCAGAAAATCAAAAAGAAAATAGAAACAAATCAGATATGGTACTGATAAAACTGATAAAACACTGATACTTGATAAAACATGGAAGCTTGACGAGGGCTTTTCTAAACATGAACAGTTGACTAAATGCTGTTCTGTATATACCGTAACTCCAATATTTGAAGACCACTTTGGGTTTTTCGTGATCCAGATATGGTAACCAAAATTTTAAAAGTTTAAAACGGAAATTTTAGATAGCTTTGTTGTTATCAAACTTTGTTTCAGGTCGTGCTGAACTCAAAATTCATTGGAGCGAGATTAGTGAATTTTGATCTTTCATAAGACCATTTTTCAGGAGTTGAATAAATTCTATTTCCGCATTGTTCTGTTTCTCATGGTGATCCAGCTATTTGAAATTTTAATGTGTCCATTTTCTCTTTCATTAAATATGAAGGAAAATTGTTTTAGAACTCTGTATTTGAAATTATTTTTGTTCAATTGAAATGCTTATAAATCATATAACAAAATTTGCATTCATTCAAGGTGTCGTGCTGTTTTGTTTCTTGCAAATGAGCGATGGGATTAATGGACTCCAATTTTTTGTCGCCCACAACCCTCCATCCATACCGTTACCGCAATTGTGTGATTGCATCTGAAAATTCAAATTTTACGGCAACTTCGCAAGAAAGAATACTGTATTTTTCAAAGTTTACACCTTTTAGAAAACAAACTCTACAAAATTACCGTGATAAATGATCCGTTAGTCGGATTGGCAAGTGCTGAAAAAGTAGCGATTCGATTAGCATCAAACATCAAAGTTGAGGCTAAAAGTATCTTTTTAAAAATAACAAAAAAACAACAATAAAAACAGAGTTTGATCAATTCGAAGCCAAGCAAAATTCGCTAACACCTGTTGTTTTTAAAACTTTTTCTTTTACTTGAAAAATCCCATGACATTCCCAAGAGTGCCGTTCCCGGATAAAATCCATTTTTAGCTACGCAATCTGTATTGTAGATCAAATCTGAATATAGAAATTTAAATTTAAATAAATCGATTCAAACATCGGACAAAAGTGTGTTCAGCAAGATTTGTGATTGTTGCAGAAGCGGCTTTATACGTGACTGAACAATTTGTCGTGACTGGAACTTTCTGGAAAGGTGATCGTTTTACAAAAATGCTAACAAACTACCGCATAACATCTTCCGTCAAAAGCTGTCCATGTTACGGATGGATTCGTTGTGTTAGTACAAGTGATCGTTGTTAGATTGGTTGTAACATTGAACGGGTATGATGGTGCATTATTACAAGATGAGCATAAAGAGAATTGATAAGGACCGGGCGAGGTTGGGTATGAACAATACAATGGGAGACCATAAGCCCCAAGAGTGTAGCCTAGAAAATAAAGTTTAAAATGATTAAAATTGCATTCTAATAGTGATTGATTAATCTATTAGGTTGGCCAATAAGTCTTTGGACATTTCATTTAAAAAGCTATTTAGAAAGAATCAATTCACCGATTGACCTACAGTTTGCTTCATTCGAAAGGCCTAATATTTTTCTACAAAATAACGTTTAAATCTTATGAAAATGTTTTGTCTCTGGATTTTTATGTTAGGCACTTTGGACCACAGAAACTTATGTTGGTGCCAATAGAAAAATGATAGAGCATAAAAAGTTAGGCATAGAATCAAACTTTCAGAATAATCTGTTCAGAATTCTTTGTAGAGCCTTTTTATTGTTTTACGAAAATTTGAACTTGAATTTGCACTTGAATTTGCTGCAGAATCGACTCAAATTAGCTTAAAAAGATAAAAAAGAACGAAAAACAATTTCTATTTGAAGCAACCATTGGTCGGTTGGTGAACTTTTCGTTTATAAATGCTATTATAAAAAGTAACCAAAAGACTTATCTAACCTAATAGTACCAGGTACAAAATTCAAAAAAATTACTAACTTGATTGGAGTACTTAGCCACAATAAATGCCATTTCTTCGTCATTTCAAACATGACTCACTCGTATTCGCGTAATTGAATCCTTTGCAGCCGATAGCTGTTTTCTCCAATTGTACGCAACCATGGGCACAAAGTTGAAAGTCAGAGGACGAAAAGTCGACCATTTGATTGGTGTTTTGTGTGAAATAATATGACTGGCCTTTAAGGCATCGAAAAATCAACAGAAAGAAGAAAATCATCTTTCAAAGATTCAAAGGAAATGGGAATTCTTAAAAATGTGAAATGAATATGAATAGTTTTTTTTGATTGCTTTAGCCGATCGCCAAGGTTACCCATGGCAAGCCCTCAGATTTGAATCTGACGTTTGAAATTGACACATTTGAAATGTAAAGTGTCTGTCTATTATCTGCCGTTCAATAACTTGAAAACATTACCATCTAGATTATTATAAAATTTATGTTTGGTTAAAATAAAAAGCTATAATTTTAAGCTAATAACGGCTAATCGATGTAAATTTCATATGCATTGACTCAATAAAAACATTTTCTGGCTTCAATTCGAAGATCTTTTATTCTTTAATAGAATTTTCGAAAACACCTTGCAAACGGTTAAACTAAATACGCTAAATTTTCCAAAACCAACCACACAACACGACTCTAAAGCGGCAAGCGCACCTTGAGTGTAGAATTGGTAGCTATAATTTAGTGTAGAAAAGAATCAAATTGCACGTAACGCCAATGGCGGATAGAGTGTGTTCCTATCGGATAATGCGTTTTCGAAAATGCACCTAGTTGAGAAAAGTACCGTAGTCAAAACTTTAATTTACATGCAATCACTCCGATTTTGGTAGAATTCGATGAGGAATTACAAGGCTTAATACCAAAATCGGACTGATTGCATGTAAACTAACGGTTTAACTACGATAGTTTACTCAAATAGGTGCATTTTAGAAAAGGCATTATTCGATAGGAACACACTCTAATGGCGGAAATCTGATGGTTTCACACAAAAGCCACTACCTGAAATCCAATATTGAGAGTGGTTGGATTTTACAGTAGAGTCTAATATTTCAATGCTATATAAGCCTTATTATTAGGCTTATAACTGTAAGTGTAAAGAAACACGGCTCCTTTTAAAGATATTCAGCCGTTTAGCTGATTTGGTGGCAAATTCCCTTCAAATGTAAAGATATTCAATATACAGTAATCCACTTGCCCAGGAGCAACGAGGAAATCAGCCGAAATATTGGGTGTATTTTTGTGTGCAAAGCGATTCTTTGGCTAATCAAACAGGTCCAAATCCATTTCCGTTTAGATATGAACCCTACAAAACTTTTGATGGTGTTTTGAATCGAAAATTTTTAATATCACCGTCCTCGTTGACAAGAGTATGAAAGCTCCAACATTATTTGACCACTAAAAGCTTTCACGTGAAGCACTTTATGATGTTTGGGCTCATGCTCAATCGAAATTGAATCACCTAACTGAAGCAATACGGTCAAAACTCGTAAATCATAGTCCTTTTCAGCAAAAATCAAAACAAAGCTTGCTGATCTTTAAGAAGTGAATTTCATAATACAGTGTGCTTTGGTTGAGCTCAATTTGTTATGTTGCCTCTTTTTTTCTATCATTGAGTCATTCAGCCATCAAGGTAAACAGAGAGAACCACTGACTGCTCATTTTATCTCTCATTTTGTGTGCTTTCAAGTCTCACAACGAATTCCCGTCCACGATTTCTCAGTATTGCCTTTCTTTTGCGAGAAAGTGAATAAGTTTTTCAGCAAATTTGTCTTCGATTCAAAACTCACCCACGCATTCTCCAATCATGACATCGATCTCAACTCATCTAAACCATTTCCCTTTTTCCCATTTACCGAAAGATCTACTCAATTCAGTTCTCGATTGGGTACCCTATAATGAAAAACTTTTATTCCCAAAAGTCAACAAAGCTCTTCGCCAAAATTTCCACACTTTTGGCCCATTTGGAAGAGATGTTCACCACATTGAAATTACAACTTCAACCTATGATACAATGTGGGGTGGATGGGGAAAAGAGTTGGACAAAAATCATGAATATTTCTGGCTCGAAATCGTCGTTTTCTCAAAGAATGAAGCACTGGCCGAGTTTTGTATTAACAACGATGAGCTTGAGTTGGGACGATGGAGAGATATTTGTTGGGGAAAACTTCAGAATCGGAATCAAGTTTTCATAAACTTTTTCAACAATATTCGTTTTTGTCGCACGATTGGCATTGAGAATCAATCGTGGTTCGATTTTCATCCAATAATTCGAAAACTTTGGGAAACGGGAAACTTTCTTCCGAAAATTCGATCAATCGTCAGTTTTCAGATAATTTCGATTCACGCATATCCTGATATGAAAGTCTGTTTGCCGAATTTAAAAATGGAAATTCTTGATCGTTTCCACGCAAAAGACAGCAATGCTAGTTTCAAAAATGAGAATTTTCCTGAACTTTTCTCAGATTTCATCACAAGTCCGATCATGAAAAATTGCAGAACTGTTGAGATTGGCTCTGCTTTAAATGCTTTTCTAAAAGGATTAGAGAAATCGAATGTTGAACTCACATTTAATTCTTTATTCTGGAGAAAGGATGTTGAAGAGATTTTGGAGAAATATTGTGTTTTTTTTTTTTTATTTTTTTTTTTTTTTTTTTTTTTTTTTTTTTTTTTTTTTGGGGGGTTTTTTTTTTTTTTTTTTTTTTTTTTTTTTGTTTTTTTTTTTTTTTTTTTTTTTTTTTTTTTTTTTTTTTTTTTTTTTTTTTTTTTTTTTTTTTTTTTATGTGTGGGGTGGTGGGTTTTTTTTTAAATTTTATTTTTTTTTTTTTTTTTTTTTTTTTTTTTTGTTTTTTGGGGGGGAGGGGGGGAGGAAAGAAAGGTTTTATGATTATAATTTATAATAAATAAAAAATAAATTTTAAATAAAAATAAATTTTAAGGGGATGAAATTTTTAATTTTTTTTTTTTTTTTTTTTTTTTTTTTTTTTTTTTTTTTTTTTTTTTTTTAAATTTGGATAAAAAATAAAAAAATAAAAAAAAAAAAAAATTTTTATATTAATATAATTATAAAAAAATTATAATATAATTATAAAAAAATAATTTTTAATAAATAAAAAAAAAAAAAAAAAAAAAAAAAAAAAAAAAAAAAAAAATAAAAAATATATCCAATCAATTCCAGGAAAAAATCCGAATCGGTCAGCAATCGTTGAACGAAGAAGAACTCCTAGAGATGATTATAATATTGAAATGTTAGATGAATTTCTCGCGAAAGACTTGAGATTTCAAAAAGTTACGGAACATTCAAATGAAAGCCAAGAGATTTTGAACTTTTTCAAACAAAAATTTGAGCAATACCAATCGCAGAACTACATTTTCCCGTCACGTTTCATTCACACGACAAAGTGGATGAAACCTGTGATTGACGAGAAAACGAGGCAAGTTTTTTACAAATTCCCAGTTGGCTCGAGAAATTTCACGATCGTTTGGGGAATTCAATTTGAGGCAGAATTGAAACGATATGAATTTCAATCGGAAATGACAACCTGGCTGCAAATTTACTTGAAAAATGTTGAAGTTTGATGTTAATAAAGTTACTCTCAATTTCTTTTTTGAATTTTTACACAACTTGGAATCATTTATGTCTTTATTGTCCAGCAAATAAATCATTTCCCATTCGATGTTTCACCCAGTTGATATCGACCCATACACTCGGATCCAGCACTCCAGGTTGCTCATTGAAGATACCCATCACTTGTTCCGCCAGGGCAAAACTTTTTTTTGCGCAACGGGGGGTTTAAAATTTTGGGAGGGGGGGGCAATTGCCGGCGTTGTGGGACTAAATTTAGTGCATAGAAAAAGTGTATAGAAATTTAAAGTACTAAATTTTTCCGAAATCTAGTTAAAACAGCGCCGTCAAACTTCTCACTATCCAAAAAACTGGCCAATTCAAGTTTCATGCTAAAAAATTCCTTACGTTCTTGGCTACATGATGAATAAAAATAATTGCTTTAAAAAGTTACTATTTCATAGATAAAATTAGCGTTCAAAATGTGTGTGATCTGATTGATCAGATACTTGATCCGATCTGATCTGATCTGATACTTGATCATTTGATCAGATTTCTCTTTCACCACAACATAAATAAAGACATACCTATCCATCCTTTAATTGGTTTTTTCAAAGGTCTTTAAAAATTCGTAAAGACAGAAAAACTTTCATTGCCGAAGATTCATAGATAAAGATCGAAAAAGGAATTTGTAGATCTGCAGATCGGCACATTTCATTTTTCAGTGAAGTCATTCGATGAACTCAAGATTTTCATGAGTCTTTTTTCTTATTTATGTCTATGTTTTTTGTTCTATTTGCACCAAACAAATGGTTTAACTCAAGTGACAGGTAAATTTTTGAAAAGATTAAACTATTCTCTGATAGATTCACCGGTGATTGAGAGAATCCCCTTACGGCCAGCCATCGATCAGCCGGATTCCGTAGGAGTTTCATTTACTATGAATCAATAAAATTCAATATAATCATAATAATATAATCAATCAATAAAAAATCAATAAAATTTAGAATGTTAACAAAATGGGGATTTTCCACTGTCAAATACCAAAAAATGGAGCCACAATTATGAAAGTGATCATGTGTGATTTGTATCGATATTTCAAGGGAATGCCTTTCAAAATCAAATACGAAAAGGATAAATCACTAAGGTAAAAGAAAGATCATATTTATTTTAGCATTTATGCTAAAATATTGAATTCTAGCGAATGTCAATTGGAGCAATGGTACAAAAATCTTGTTGCAACGAAATACAAAGCTGATTTGTGGAAAACAAATCCAGAAGCGACGAAAATTGCTGTCATTCGTCATCCGCTTAAACGTTTCCTTTCTCTTTATGGATATTTGTGCGAGTGAGTCAAATCTCATACATTTTTACCTTCCATTTACTCTAGACAAGTGAATTTGTGCGGCGCCGGGACGAATATTCACAAATTTACAAAAGACGTCTACACATTGTTGAGCACTCGATCAGTGAATGGAACATTGTTCAAGGAAACGAATCAAGCTGTTCTTGAATATCATGCACAGCCGCAGACATGGTGAGTGAAACAGTTGTGAATTTCATGCTTAGAGTGTGTTCCTTGCGAGTAAGTAATTACTCGAGTAAAATTTGCATGAGGAATCCTTACTCGATCAACCGACGTTTTTGTCGAGTAAATACGAGTAATCCTCTTTACATGAGTAAATTGAATATCTTTACATTTGAAGGCAATTTGCCACCATATTCAATTAAAAGGCTGGATCTCTTTAAAAGGAGTCGTGTTTCTTTACACTTACAGCTATAAGCCCAATAGTGAGACTTAAATAGCATTAAAATATTAGACTCTAATGTAAAATCCAACCACTCTCAATATTGGATTTAAGGTAGTGGCTTTTGTGTGGAACCATCAAATTTCCGCCATTAGAGTGTGTTCCTATCGAATAATGCACCTATTTGAGAAAACTATCGTAGTTAAACCGTTAGTTTACATGCAATCAGTCCGATTTTGGTATATAATAGACTTGTAACGAAAACATTTGTCGTTTCCCTTTTGCCGCTGGCAATTTAAAGTTTTTCGTGTTTTTCTCAGCACGAATCCTTTGATTTTGACTGTTTTGACTTTCATTCGATGCAGAATAAAATTGCGTGTCGAATGGTACCAAAAATTAACTCAAAATGTAATATGCACGCAAAGTTATTAGGCAAAATGTTAATTCCCGCCCATAATGGGCGGGGTTTAGGTTTTTAAGCAACAACAAGCTTCAACAACAGACTCTCTTTTTAGTCTTGATTCAATTTCTTCATTCCTTTCTAGGTTCTGCAATTTATCTACCGATTACCAGAAATTCCATTTGATTCACAATGCTGGTGATCGCTTGGCGATGAGACTCGAGTTGCAGAAAGCTTTCGATGCGGCAAAAGTGCCGAAAAAGTACTCCGATCAGGTAAATGAGTCTCAAAACTTAAACCCGAAGATTTCTACTTATGTTTGTTTTAACTTGTGCATCTTTCCAGGTTCTCTTCCACATTGTCTATTCCGATACAGTTCACGCGAATCACGATCAAAATCACACAAAAAACCTCAAAGCCTACATGGAAGAAAACCCGCAAACGATGGCTTATTTTAATGCGATTTATTACAAAGATTTTGAGTTGCTCGGTTATTGAAAAGAATGAGTTAAAGTTAAATGTTGTTTTTATTAAAATTGATTCTATTAAACAATATTCTATTAAAAAAATGCCTAACTTTCTTTGCAAAACTTTGCCGTTTTCATCTTCACTTTTCGTCTTTACTGCGAATTTCATTTCTTTCCACTGTGAAAAAAATCAGTGGCATTTTTTTTTTTGGCAACCCGTGATTTGCCTGCCCGACTCGGTAAACTCTTTCGGACTTTGCACACAGCCAATTCCAGAAGGACATCAGCATTCCATGAATTGTTGTTCTAAAGCCAGCAAAAATCAACATCAAACTCACTTCTGCTAGAACGCAAAGAATATTAGGAGAATATTATTATTGTGAAAGAATATTATTAAAGGAGCCTTATACCTGAACTTTCCAATTGGACAAGTAACCAAGCTGCATCTCGAAAGATCTTTTCATCTATCATTTCTACGTATGGTTTTTTAGATAAAATTATTTAGTTAGTATACCTTACAAATAGCTTATAAATAGCCTAGAATTAGCAAATTTCAAGTGTTAAGCACCAATCCCTTTGTCATGAACATTGACGGTGAGAATCAAGCCAGTAGCCAAAAGTTTTAACATCTTGGTCTACATTTTTATCGAATCAAATAAAAGGTGTTCAGTTTTTGTGTAGCCTAATCAGGATTCTCGGTCAGTAAGGATAGATAAAAGCTATTAGCTTGGTTGACAATAGATCGGTTCATTTAAAATACAGGGTTTCAGAATTACGGGGACTAGGGGTATCTTTGTTATTGTATATTTTTGCTTACAATTTATAAATTATTTTTCTCTTTCTTTTGGTTTATTTTCTTTATTTAACTATTTACTTACTATTTTTTTTCTCAAAACATGTCTCTTTTTAGCATGGCCAAGATGTCAGTGTACCGTGATGCGATCATCGACCTACACAAGCGTGACGTTCTGGCGATGGATATCTCTAGGCGATTGATAATACGCAAACAACTTGTTTACAACGCGATCGAACGTTTTCAAGCGTTAGGAACAAATTCTGATCGTTCCGGACGTGGTCGTAAAGCGATCGTGGTCACCAAGGCTAATATCAAGAAGGTTCGAGATTAGCTACGCTTGAAAGCCACTCGTTCGCAGGCAAGGATGGCAAAGAATAAGGGAATTTCTTCTTCTATGGGTCGTATTGTCAAAAATCGTCTTGAAATGAAAGCTTATAAGTTTTCCAAAAGCCAATTTGTTAAGTCAGCCAGCAAAAAGAAACGCGAGGATCGTTCGAACCAACTTTTGCTTCGCTTCAATGGAATCGATCATCGGAACATTCTCTTCACCGATGAAAAATTTTTTCTGTCGAACAGTTTGTGAACTATCAAAACAATTGGATTTATGCTAAGATTCGACCTAAGCAACCTGTGGCAGCAGGTTATCCCAAACCGTTGATGGCCGGGCCTGGGATTACCGTAGACGGAAAGACTCCTTTGTTTTTTGTTCCACAAGGAATCAAAGTAAATGCGATCAATTACTAGGATATGCTTAAGCCAGAAATACATCCATGGGCTAAAAAGCGTTTTGGAAACAAGATTTGGTGCTTTCAACAGGATGGGGCACCCGCACACAAAGCTCGCATCGTTCAAGATTGGTGCAAGCATAATCGATCCCCGATTTTATCGATTTTAACCATCAAGTCCGGACCTCAACCCTCTCGATTATTCTGTACGGAGTGTATTGGAAGCAAAAGCGTGCTAGAAACCCCATCCAACAGTCGATTCTTTAAAGAGAGCCTTTGAGAAGGCTTGGGACGAGCTGGACACACCCTACCTTCTCGCCGTTCGCGTTCCCAAAACGCCTCCAGGCCTGTGTTGCTGCCAAGGGAGATCTTTTTGAAAAAAAAGTAAATTTTTAAGTTAAATTATGGTTTCAAAATAAATTTTTGCTGCTTTGGTGTCATTTTAATGTAAGGTGGTCTTTAGTTGCCGTAATTCTGGTCAACCCTGGCTATTAGGTGGCTAAAATAGGCAATAACTATTTGAAAAAGGAACAGAACTGAAATGCAGCAATAGGAAAAATCGAGTATGCCAGACGTTTACAAGTGTGCGTTTACAAGTAGTCAGAGTACAAAATGAGTATTAGCTTTGGCAAGACTCATGCCTGACTTTATAAGAAAACATCTTGATTTATATTATTTACAACTTAATTACAATCATAAATTTTCTACAATTAAAACAATATAAATCAGTTTGTGCTAGAATGTACAAAGCACCGGGAAATGACCCAAAAAGAACCCGGCGACTGATTAAATAACTAGAGTCGATTCTTTGACGCGACCCTTATCTCTTCTTTTCTCTTTTCCGTTTCTCTTAAAAAGGGGTGCAGTGTAAGTGAAGATTTATAAGCTTTGATCAAACCAAATTACGATGACAAATATTCGCTTCAGATGATAAATTTACGACTATTTACTTTTACGACACATTGGGAGGGCACTCGGCTCCGTCTCCGTCTCCGGGTTTCTTGTCCGGGTTCGCGTGAATGAATTAAATCTGTCAAAAGTGATGTTTGGGATGGGTCAAGGTTCAGTGTCAATGGTCAAGGTTCAAAATGAAACGAATTCCCATCTTGATTTAAAGAGCTTATGAGACTGTTTCATAAACATTGCAAGCTTTTGTGTCAGACTATTTTTAGCTAGTTTAGCAAGCGATTTTTTAACTGTTGTTTAAAATTTCAGAAAGTGAATTTAAAATTATTTGAAAAACCACAATCAGTTGAACCACTTGGCCTAACAGAGAACCAAAATTCCCGTTGCTAAAGTACTGTTGTTTCAAAAACAGTTTTATACAGTTTATATCATAAATTAGGCCTCAAAATCTCTATCACCTGGTTTTGTCACCTAATACAAAGCTGGTAAAAGAAGTAACTTCTATCGCTTTGTCCAGAAACCGGAACACTTTAGCACCTTTTACAACTCTCCTCGGTTTTTGATGAATTGGAAGCTAATCCTTGCGCTGGCATTTGTCATCAAAAAGGAAAAACTGTTATCAAATTTGCGACCCGCCTACCTGTTTGCGATAAAAAGGATTATTATTTAAAGGGGCGATCTCTATCGCTTAAGCCTGGTCTTTCTAATAAACGAATTTTCCCTCCCGATGAGGCTGCTACTTTGTCTTTTCTTCGTTATTTTCCAAATACAATTGTGTCTAGGTAAAGTTAAAGCTAAAGATTTTTGACAAAACAATACAAAAAGCGTATGTAAACTTAAAAAAAAGGATATTGTTTCAGCCGACCCAGTGACCTATTTAATCGATCCAAACAATCCATCATTTCTTTTTAATGGAAATGATCACTCTGATCAGGTACATTTGAAATCGAGTAATTGATTCCAGTAATAACTTTAGACAACTGCCATTATCTTAGCCAGCAATTTGTCGCTGCCCATCCAAGTGAACGCTTACTTTTCCGATTTTAGCAATACAAAGTTTGCGATTGCTGGCCCTGGTGGGGCAAAATATACGTACGTTTTATAGATGAGCTAATTTTTGGCTTTAAGCTGAAGGGAAATCTGCAAAAGGTTTAAAAGTGTACCTTTTGTTGACTTAGTGTCAAACTTTGTCAAACTTTTCTTAGCTTTTAGCCAAGCCGCTCTCCAGCAACCAACTTCAAACATTCGCCTCAAGCCACCTCTCACTCTCACATTCACTCAAAACACATCGATGGAGTTCTATTTGACATTTGCCTTGTATCCAACTGATACTGGTAAGGGGTTGGGCTTGAAAAACAATTGAACACCATTTCCAGACTCCGACTCATCCAACGGCCCATATTATTTGGGATATGACCGTTACTCAATCGATGTCTATAATGGCGAAGAACCACAAACCTATTCAATGGTGCAATCGAAAGAATCCGGCACAATGCTCACTATTGTTAACAAAAAATACTCAAAAGATAGTTGTCATTCGTTTGATATCATCAATATTGATTTGGTTTGTTGTTTTTGCAAGAAAAGACTTTAAGAGCTTAATGAGTAGTACATTTTAAGCTTTATACATACCGTAAATACTGTAATAGTACCCCACCCGCATAATGACGGTGCGGAGTGTTTAGTAGTCTAGCTTTGGACGCGTTTTTCTCGACACTGGTTTATGCTACACGGCGCGCTTAGGTATCAAAAAATAGCTGAAATTCAGGGCTATTTTTTGATACCAAAGGCGCATTGAAATACTAAAACACTTTTGCGACTACGGGGGGGGGGGGGGTACTACAGTATTTACGGTAATATATTTTGAAATTTCAGGACGAAGGCTGCTCTTTGCGAATTCACGCTGGCGCTGCTCCTGCCGATCGTTCTGATAAATATATGATTGGCGATTATCGGGGCAGGTATAATTTTTTTGATTTTTGCATTTGTAAATGCTTTTTAGCCGAAAACAGCCAAATGGTTGGGCTCTACCAACTCTCTCAGCCGCCTACTACACTTTCACCATTCCGCAATATTGTGGAGCAAAATTCGACTTGATTGAGCACACTGAAGGTTGAAAGCAATGGGAAATTAACCAATTAAGCTTTCAGGCACAAGACAGATCGAATTCAGCACACCGGATGATGGGTATTGGATTCGTGGAACGATGGCTAGCTGTGACTATCCTGGTGGAACATTCAGCCGAAAAGAACCGGTCAATCCGATGATACAGAGATTTCACGGTAAGACTCGGAAATTCTTCAAAAATCCATCAAAGGCTAAAATAGTTGTGATCGATTTTTAAATCACATAAACCTTTGTTCAGTCGTCGGTCAAAGCCCGGCTCCGATCAATGTTTGGCCGAACTGGAACGACAAACCTGGGAGAAATGGGTTTTGGAGCTTGGAAATCTATGAAAACGATCAACTTGTTGCTTCTAAGAATCAGTGAGTGAATCAGACATCAACAGGGATAAAGATAAATCTAAAGATAAATATTTTGGCCTGGTCAGATAAGGCAGGCCAAGAACGGGCTAGAGTCCGGAGAGTAGCGTGGCTTTACTACAGGCATACCCAGAGTTGGTCGGTTATACCTGGTTATACTCTGGCCTCGCTTGATCTGGCTTACAGACTCTAGGGCCAGTTGAAATATCCCTTCCATCACTCTAGCCTTTGATCTTCAAAGAAAGAATCAATCTTTAGAACCACTTCACAAAGCGAGGGATGGCTTCATGCAACGGGACACGATTTACTGGTATGGAAATACAAAATTTAATTTTCCAAATGAATTTCGATCATTTTCAGGTGACTTGGGTGCCCGGAGATCAACAATCGGAGGGAATCTTTGTTCGTTTCTACTACGACAGCCCGATCACGATTTATCTCGATGTTCACAATGATCCTCTCGTTTTCCATACGGCTTACTGGCAATTTGTGGGTTTTTATTCATTTTCCTTGAAAGCTTTAAATATCAAGCATTTTATAGCCCATTTCAATTGTCATTTGCACAAATTAAGACCCAATCTGGCTTCATGATTCAAGCGCCCGGCTCGTTCATTCACGTGAATGCAATGCAGCTCACCCAGACGCGAGCAATCTACTTTTGGGATAAAACGCAGAATTATAGGTAAAGAAAGAGTTCATTTCCAATTTCACCAAGCATTTTTTTCAGTTTACCACAAATCATGGAGAAGCCCCGTCTTTTCAAGGATTTTGTTCAAACGTCCCAACTCGATTCATGGTATGACCGATTTGTGGCCACATTTACAAAAGTCGATGTGAACGGTTGGTTTGAGCTCTGCTAAGTCTAGCAATTTTCAATTTCCAGACACAGCTTTATTCGATTCAATGGGCTTAAGCGATTATCGCTTTTGGTTTACAAATGGATTCTTTCTCGAGCGACCGGTGACAATGAGATTCGATGCGAAGAATCACTCTCAAGCGCTGACTGTTGTGGCTCCTCGGGGTGGTGCTGTTATAAATAGCGTTTTGAAGGTGAGTTTTCACATCAACTTTTGATTAATACTGTAAATATCAGCACAGTTTGCAGCCATTTCGGCTTTATGTACAGTAAGCTTGCCCAGTAACCTATTGATTTCAGTCAAACTCCTGTGAAGTTCCTCTCTACGTCTCTGGGATTCCATATGAGGAACTGAAGCAGAAAATGCTCATTTACACTTTCAAGTACTGATTTCAGTTCTAATCTAAAGGCTAAATTTGGATCGCTTCCTTGCATTATCAAAAACAAAACCCATTTTGCAAGCTGTAACTATTTTCAGTGATCAAAACGCTGCAACTTTTGCCCCATCTCACATCGTCTCTCCAGCAGCCACGTTTGTCGTTCCAGCGAATTGCCAATTCAGTTTTACCCTTCAGAGCAGCAATGGTGAGTTTTACTTTATCATTTCTTTGAAATGCATTTCTTTTTTAGATCCATATAGACGGGAACTCTTTGACGGCTCAAATGGCTTCATCTACAGCCAAGAATACCCAGCAAACTATGACAATTACTATTCGATTTGGTCACCCGATGACGCGACTGATTATCAACTTTATCGTTAGTTTTTGAGAGTATCTTCTTAAATATATTCTCTTTCCAGAAAGTCCCTCGCTTGGTGCGGCGAACGCGAACTTCTCGATTGACATTGTTTCCGCAGATCCGGGAGTGAATGGCAGTCTTGCTTTCACCTTCGGCAAAACTGGAAAACCACAAGAAACTATTGGAATGTGAGTTTCAAAGAAAAACAGGCAAAAACTACTGTTAATGATTTCAAATCGTCATGCCTGGCTGATTTTGTTGAGGGACTGGTTCACAAAAAGTCCCAAGAGCCAGGCCTGGGCTTAGCCAGACCTTGGCCTTAGTCCGGCACATCTTTGACTCAATTAACAAGTCAATATTATCAAATTTTAGCACAAATCTCACGAAAAACTGGACGATCCAATCGGATGGAACAATGGTACAAGTGAGTTTTAACAGTATTTTTTCTTTATCTTGCAATAAATCTTTTTTAGATTGAATGGAACGATACAAGTACACAAAGTGGATTCTTGTTAAGATATCGGATGAAAGCAGCTCAAGTGACAACTACGACAACTACGACTACGACCCCAACAACAACTACCGCAATCACAGCAAAGTCACCAACAACAACTGGAATTCCCATTGCTGCTGATACAACAGCTCCGGCGACAGCACCCACATCAACATCAACAACCACTACAACAACTCCAAAGGCAACAACACCTAAGTCGGATAATGGGAGAGACGCAACGACGACAAGTACTGCCACAAAGAACAACTATTTGTTTTTGATTCCTGTAGTGTATTTACTTACGTTTTTCTTCTCTTAGAAAAGAACTTTTGTTGCGAGAATAAAGAGTCAGCTTTAATATGATAGATAATGCAACGCTCTTTATTACAAATCAAAGAGTTTTACAAGAAACGTTTAAATCGATCCCAATAACCTTTGTTCTTCTTTTGAAGTTTTCCTTCTCGGAATCAATGAAAAAAAGCATCGAACTAGGAGTAATCGGAGGTGAGAAAGGCGGGAGATTAAAATTCTCATGTTTCGGATCTCAAAAATGCAAATTTCTAAAATTGAATGAACCGACCGGAGTTTTGGCAAGAATGAGGGAAAGGAGAGCTTTTGTATGAAATTTTCAAATGTTAATTTCTAAGAGAAATTTGCGGAAAGCGGCCGCTTAGCGTAACTGGTGTACTAATAAGATTCATGTTGATTCAAAAGTGCAAGTACATTTGACGTACTTCAATTCGAGTAAGGGTTACGAAACGAAACGAAAACGAAATTGAACTTTTCACGAACTACTCCAATAATGCGTGAAGCGCTCTCGTTGATGCCAGGCCAGGAGAGCAAAACTGAAATGCTAAAGTTTTGTTAGCTGCTAGGTAAGCCAAACTCACTATCAATTCTAAGTATTTTGTATTGATTTTTAATTTTTAAAGAGTTTAAACAAAGTCTCACTTGTCCGGAAGCTCGTATGGGAAGCAGAAAAATCGTCACCGTACACATTGGATTGCATACGGAGCAATGAAGTCACTTTTATTGCTCAGTTAGAATTTTTTTTATAGTATTTTAGTGAATAAAATTGAACTCTTGAAAGTTTAAATTAAACAAGGTACAAAGATTTCTAGCTTACAACTATCGATGGAATTATCGATCCCTTAATAGATTGGGTGAAGCAACCCAATCTGAAAGTTCCATCAAGGATTGACAATGTGAAACAATGTGAGTTTTCTAAAGACCTGAAAGCTTTATCGATTTGTTAATAAAATTCGAAATCGAAAATTCTTCAGGTATTGCAAAAGCGGCCGAGTATTTCTTCGATTTCAAAGAGGAGACTCCATTCGATGAAAAAGCGAGAAAAAGAGTGAAGAAAAAGGAAGAAAAGTGATAAAGTTAGTGGGGAAAAATGAAATATGAATGATTTATAGACAATTTGAATAACAGATAACATAAAATGATGAAAAAGTTTACCGTCTTCAGATAGACAGCAAGTATAATAGTAAAAACCAAGCTGATTGGCCTTTAAAGCATCAATTCAGCTTTTAAAACTAGGGATAAAAAGACCAAAGTTTTGCTATTTTGTAGTCACATTTTATCAAGATTACCTTTTTCAGAAGAGAAAGTATTTATTTGGTCGCTGGGGTCCGATGCTCGGGGAATGGCTTTATCAAACTTCTAAAAGACGAAAAATTTCAGATTCAAGCTGAGAATTGCAGTTCTGTAGAAGGGAATTGTAAAAAGTTGAGTGTGAAACTGTTTAAGAACAAAATTCTTTTCAAAACCTTAAAAATCAAGATCCTTTTCAACAAGTCGACGGTTGAAATCTCTAAAAATTGACAAATTTCAGCTCACCGAACTCAAGTTGGCTCAAGTGACGCAACTCGAGCAATAGCTGAGATAGCTGACAAAAATGTTAAACATTTTATTTGATTTTAATGATCAAGATAAAATTTTATTTCATTTGCTTGTCCTTTTGGAGTGAAACACAGCAATAGTCAATTGATTTATTGCAAAAAAAACCCTTTTTACACTTTATGCACACTTTTTATCGACCATTATTTATTAGATCAATTTTTTTTTTCTGAAAAGCTCTTTTCTTGATAAAAAATCACCGGAAATTCGATCAAAGAACACACAATTCAAAGCGTTTATCTGTAAATGATTCCATCATTGTAAAAAAAAAGATGATTTACTCCTGAATTTTCCGCTCCAAATCTCTGATAAGAACCATGCCTAGAAAAGGCTTCAAAAACTAATCCCAAACGGTTTTCCACCAAGAAAATGAAGTTCCTACTTTTTGCCCTTTTTGTTGGACTAGTTTCCACTCAATTCACTTGCCCAAATGAGTTCAGTTACAATTCGGATCTCAACACTTGCTTGAGCAGCTGGAACTTCTTTTGTAAGCGATTTTTAGTGATTGAAAAGTCAAGAAAGACTTGATTAAACTGATAAATTAATAAAAATTCTGAATAAAGTGATAATTAGATTGTTAGAATAAGCTGAGAATTGAATTTCAACGATTTCTTTAGCTTCTTGGTCGTCGGCTAACTTCTATTGCCAATATTATGGAGGAAATCTCGTTTCGATTCACAATTCTCGACAAAACATGGTTACCGCTATGATCGAAAATAGTAAGTTGTTTGTTTGGTATTTTTTAGCCTTATATCTAGACCGAACCAAGGACAATCGAGGCTGGTTGGGACTTACGAAACGCAACGGAAGCTGGGTGTGGACAGATGGAACTCCATTCGATTACCAAAACTTCCAAGGAAGTCGGTTTCAATCAAAAATTTTGCTATTTCCAAATTCAGATCAAACAAGAGACTGCGCCTATTTGGATTCTCAGGATTATTTGTGGAAGACAGCCGATTGCAGCATTGATCTCCCATTCATGTGCTCCGCTCCACCAACGATCTCCAATGGAACAACTCTAGCATCGAACATCACCACCACAACAACCCCAAGCCCACCAGTTACCTGTCTTCCACGTGAGTTAGCGATCTTTATCGTAAAGTCTCCTAAAAAGTAGAAAAGCTATCGTAATTCGGCAGCTAACAGTAAACATGAGATGAGCCGAACTGAGTAAAGAGCCTGGACTTTGAAAAAAGCTGCCGTAATCTGGTGATCTGAAATTAAACCTGAAATGAGCTGTTTTTAAAAGGTGATCTTCAGAAAAACTACCGTAAACTGAAATAACTCGAAAAATTTCAGCCGATCAACAAGACTTGTACAATTGCAAACAAGGCTGGCAATATTTCGCGCCAACTATGAAGCAATACATGGTTCGTTGAAACTACAGTCAAATCTCGGTTTAACGATTCTCGATTCAACGATTCTCTCGATTTAACGATGTGAATTTTTGGTCCCTTAAAAGCTATTTACCTTATGAAGACGTTCGATTTAACAATCTACTCGATTTAGCGATTCTCTCGATTTAACGATAGAGAATCCCGGTTCCTTGAGAATCATTAAATCAGTTTTTGACTGTATATTAATTTTATGCAACTTTTAGGTCGTCAATCAACTCGATTTAAACACAACACCTGAAGCGTTTTGTATGAGCCAAGGAGGACATCTTGCATCAGTTCACAGCCAAGCCGAGAGCGATTTCATCACAAGTTTTTCCTGATTTTTTTTCTATTATAATCGTTTTCTTTAAAGATTTATGCTGCCCATCGTACTGCGGATTTTACAGCGAGGAATTGCAAGCTTTGGCTGCGTATCTTGTTGGAGGAATTCAAGTGAGTGAAGCGTTGGATAATTTTTGTCTTTTTCAAACTTTAGCTAAAAAAATTTAATGTTAAAGCCAAATTTCATCAAATGATATCAAATTTGAGATTTCTAAAACTACCGTAACTTACCTTGTCTCAAGTTTTTATCAAATCTATTCAATTTTTTTCTTTTCTTACAGAAGAACCTGGATTTAGATAAAATTAGAGTCAAGATTACGGTTGCTTTGACAGGTTTTAGAAAACGTAGAAGCTATCTGCTTATCATCACCGTTCCTTTTCTTATGCTGAAAAAAATCTATCTTATTCCATGCTCAATCCAATCCTCTTTTCAGGTGAACATGCAACCCGCCTGGACTGACGGAACGCCTTTCGATTTCCAGGCAAACACTTGCTTCGATGCGCAGGATGCGAGCGAGGTGTTGCACGTGAGTTCATTTTATTAAAGAAATGAATCATTTTTTGTTAGTATTCAAGCTGAATCTGAGTCAACAAAATAGAATAGAATTGCAAAAAGGATTTCAGATCTCGGCCTTCACCGGGTGCAACGAATGTGGAACTCCTGGTACATGGATCTGGGAAACCGATGTTGTACCTTATGTTGTTTGCAAGAAATAAATGCACAGCAAACAATAAACTTTATCTTTATGCACAGAATCGACGTTTAAACTTCAATTTCAACGAATAAGTTAAGGTTTCTCAGGTCTAGGCCCTGGTCCGGTCCGTGGTGGTCGTCCACGTCGAACTCTGAAATAACAATGTGCATTCCTCTTTGGATAAACGGGCTTTTGTTAGGCGTAACTTATAAAACACTTGTAATAATAGTAAAATAAGTACTTTGTTGTTGTTTTTGCAAAATTCTTGCAATGAAGATCATCAATTTGTAACTCTTATGAAATTTTTTAAATCCTACCTCACACGATCCACATTGATTTCTCTCTTTTCCAAATCGGCATCTCTTTTCTGATGCCGTTATTAGTTCATAAGTTATATTATAATAACACTTTAATTATTTGTAATGCCATAATAAGGATAGTTTAATTTATAGTTTAAAATTGGCTAGGATACTAAACAGGTTGATTCAAATCAACTATTTGATTGCAAACTCACATTGCAAGCATTGAGACCAGTAAGAGACAAAGAAGAAGCAGGATTTTAAACAAATTCGTTTCACCTGAAATTTACTTCTTGTTTTAACGTGAAAGTTCAAAAAAAGCCATGAAAACTGCTATGAAATCAAATGAAACTGTCTCTTTTTATAGAGTTTCTCAAAACCGTTCAGTTTTCTTATCAAAAATATCTTAACTTTTGACGCAAGAGCGTTTACAGAGGAAAATTTTAGGGACGCATTCTAAAATGCACTAGCTACCGTATTCCAATTACCAATTTCCATTGCTTAAAGTCATTTTCCGTTGTTTTTATTAATTTTTCATCGTTTTTCTTTGCCATTTCATCGCAAATTCATCAAGATCAACTGCTATAAAAGGAGTTAAGTGCTTTTGATTTTTTTCTGGAGCGGTTCGCTTTGTTTTAATGACTTTTACAAAGATGGACGAACACAAATGTCGAATTGCCAAAACTTTGAACGATTTCCTTGACACCGGCACCACAGAGGTGTTTTTGCCGGCAAGACTCGTCATGCAGGTTTCATTTAACTAATCCTTTTTGAGCTAAACAATACAAAATCCTAGATCGAAAGAGCTTGTGTTGAGTGTAAATGCTCGGGTCTGGTCTTGACATTGAATGGCATTGATTTCCGAGTCCCCGGCACTTTTTGTACATGGTAATTTGTAGCAATTTTTAGAGCATAAACGCTAAGTCTTTCCCAGGAACAAGCAACATGCGAACTTTGGATTTCTGGAGCTTCTGAAATTGTTTGGGTGAGAGGAGTCTTTGCTCATTAAGGTGACCAAGAATTTTATCACTGATGATTATCTCAAAAAGTTTTAAAAGGGGACAGGTTACGGAGATGGGGCTATAGTTTTTAACATCATTTTTGGAAGAGAATTTGAGAATAGAGATGATAAAAGCCAATACCTTGAAAATTCTTTGATCAATTCGCAGTCTAAGACTTCGAAAAAGTCACACAGTTAGTTTTTTGTCATATCAAAACTTTCAAGAAATGAATTTAATCATATTTGCTGTTTCCAGTAGTTAATTTCACTTCAAAAATAACCAAAAACGTTCGTAAAAAAAAACTTTTCTTCAAAAACAATGTTGCTTTTGTTAATCTCTGACTAGTGAGATCCATTTTCGTCCAAAGCAAATAAATTTTTTATCGTCATCAAGTGTTTATTTATGTCATTTCGAAAATTTTGGGCAAATATCCGCTGCTTTTTTTTTACAAGAAAATAAGCTTTGAGTTTATTTTGGTGTTCTCTTGTTGTTGATTTAAATGGAAAAACTTTGAAAACAAATGATAAATTCAAATTTGTCCAAGCTGATTGAGATCTTGTTTTGGTGTTTCTGTTTGTGGAGCTGTGTTTTTGAAAGGGGGAATGGTCTTTGTATATAATGAGATTGTTGAAGGCGAGTAGTCAAATCGTTATCCCCTTCCTCTCCTACCCAACAATCCTCCCGAATTCCGAATTCTAAACATGTTCAAGCTGTTGCTTGTCACTTTGGTTCTATCGGCTTACATCGTTGACGCGAAAAAGGTTTATTTTAGAGCTTTCTCTAATGTAAATTAGTTGAGTGAAATATTTTTGACAGATTGCTTTGAATGATTTACTTAACTAGTACATGACAATAAAACGGGTTGATTGTTGGTTTTGATACATTATGAGCTCAAAGTTTTAATGTGCTTTGAAAAATGATTGACTTGAAACTATTGGATTTATCATAACACAAAATTTTCAATTGAAAAATCAGCTTTTGCTTCGTTTTTCAAATTAGTATGGACAAATGATGATGCATTAACTGTTTTGTAAATTGAATTTCCAAAACAATTACTAATGGATTGCTATTAATAGATAATAAAGTGAAATTTTGAGCCCAACAAGTCGTCTTCCTCATCGTCATCGAGCAGCGAAGAGCTCTTCTTCCATCACAATCATCACTCTCATTCGGGAAGCGGTGAAGGTGATAAGAGACATAAGAGCTCAACAACAACCACAACCATCAATGGATCAACTGCCACTACAACAACCACAATGAGCCCGTCGAATGCTACTGGATCGGCCAATTCGACAACAACAGCTTCAACTACAGCCTCAACTGCATCGACAACAGTTTCGACAAGTTCATCTACAACAACCGGACGAACCAGATCATTCCCAAGAACTCCTTCCACTGTTCGTTTGGTCACAAGACGATCAACAACTAAGTCGTTCACAACATCTAAAACACCTACAACATCTACAACAACAAAGTCTACAACAACAAAGTCTACAACAACTAAGTCCACCCCATCCACAGCAACGGCTTCGACCAAAACTTCTCCATCTGCAGCCACTCGTTCAACGACAGCCAAACCAGTTACAACTAACCAAACAGCTAAATCAACAAAGAGCGGATCAACAGCAAAACTGTCTACAATTACTGCTACAAAAGCCGCTTCATCAACTCGATCAACAACAGTCAAACCGGCCACTACTATCCGACCAAAAACCAAATTGTCCACAGCCAGATTAACTACAGACAAAACAACAATCAAACCAACCAAGTCTAGCCAATTCACAACAAAGTCAACACAAATGACTCAATCAACCGGAAAGCCAATGAATAACAGGACAACTGTGACTCAATCGACCACTAAAGGAGCCACAACGAAGCCAACACAAATGACAACTGGCAAACCAATGAACTCTTCAACAAGAGGAACCAGCATGACCCAATCAACACCTAAAGGAGCCACAACCAGGCCAACAATTGGCCGAACAACCATGAAAGTCGCCACTACAACCCGAAAACCGACAACCACTCAACGACCAACAACAACCAGATACAGTTCCAGAAGAGTGACCACAGCTAAGCCAACCTCTTCAACAACCACCCTCTCCGCATCAACCAAATCCACAAGAATGACAACAGTTTAGATTTAAGGGATTCAATTCAATTTTGTCTGTATGTGCTGCTTTGTGAATTTTTCGTGCTTATTTCGTTGTCAATAAAATCTTATCAAAAGATCGAAATCACCTCAATATTAGCAAAAACATTGAGTGACTCGCTGTAGCTGCATGTTTTTCAACCTTTGAAAACCACCTCACAATGTAAAAGAAAACACGATTTTATTCCGTAAACATCGAAGTGTTCGTGTTCGAGACGGCAATTCTTCTCACATTTCCATATCGTTGAATATAAGAGATTGATCTGAGAAAGGGGAGTCTTTTCAACAAGCCGAACACGAATTTCTTGTAGGGATCGGTGAGAAATATCAGCGATACACACGAGACACTTCCATGGGTGGTCAGAATGGAGAAGAAAAAGTTGTTGACAGCTAAAGGGTAGACTTTTATGAGAGTTAGAAGTGTGGCTAGACAAACCTGGATTGATGTAGTCTTTCTGGAGAAACATCAGAATTGAATAGTATGTCCAAGGGATCGCCATTGAAACCACCGGAATTGCCTCCTGAATTTGGGAAGATAAAATATTAGGTTGAGAAGAAATAATGCGCGTTTTTTGGATATAACAATTTATTGCATTCTACAAGAAATAGCAACTATCAATCAGTAATGTATTCTCCATTTTTATCGATGATTTCTTCCCATCTTCGATGCAAGTCCTTGATTCCATTTGTGAAAAATTGGGGATTTTTGGAGCCAAAATAGTTGCCGACCGCCTTTTTTGACTTGAGCATGATCATCGAACTTTTCTTCCATGATAAACTGTTTCAGGGATCGAAAGAAAAAGTAATCTGATGGAGGTAAATCAGGAGAGTAAGGCGCATGAGGAAGCAACTTCCAGCCCAGTTCGTCAATTTTTTTGTGAGTGACTTTTGCAGGGTAGGGTTTTGCGTTGTCGTGCATAAATTGAATCTTTGATGAATTGAGTCCCAATTTCTAAAGCTTTGTTAACTCTGGTCTATTGCTTTGAATAAAGGTCAGCATTAATCTTTTCATTTTGATTAACTAACTCATAGTTCACCAAATTGTTGGAGTTCCGCCAGCCACAGTACATTATTTTCTTTCCATGAATATCAGGTTTGGGAGTTGTTTGAGGGGTTTGTCCGGTAGAGCCATTGGTTTTTCCTTTTGACATTCTCGTAATTAATCCAAGTTTCATCAGACGCCAAAATCGAATCCCAAAAACCACCAGTTTTGCATTTATGGAGTAAAAAGAACTGATGTTGACACGAGTTGCTTTGCTGTCTTGAATCAGTTCGTGTGAGACACAGCAAATTTTTTCCCAATTCAATGCAAATGGTTGTCGATTGTCTTCTGATCAATATCAAACATTTCTGCAAGCTCGCGAGTCGTGAGTGTTGGGTTGAAGTCAATTTCATTGAGCAAATCTTGGTTTGCAATCACTTGGGCTCGTCTCGAATGAGGCTCATCAATTAGTCTTTCATTGCCATCACAAAAACGTAGAAACCATCTACGACATTGACTTTCGCTAATAATGTCTTCTCCAAAAACAAAAGCAATTGTACGATGAGATTCAGCAGCGGTTTTCTATTGTTTAAAATCGTATAGCAGAGCAGCTCAAATCAAAAAATTTTTCATTTTGCTTTTGATAGATAAATATTCAAAGAAAAGAGTTCTAAATCTTCGTAAATGATTATTGTTTATTTGGCCAAAACATCGCATAAGCACACTCCCTTGTTACTCCGCGAAATTCAAAACGCGCATTATTTTTTCCGCAATCTAATAATTAATAAGTACTTATGATTTTTCTTGCTGCAACTTTTAGATATTAATTGAAGGCTTTGTGCAAAGTGGCCGGCAAAATATTCACAAGTAGCGGTAAGTGTTTCGGAATGTTTCGGGCTCAAAAAACATCCATAAAAAAGCCGAATGTTATACGCTTTATAAAACTGTTACAACTGTTTTATAAAACCCAACTGTTATACGGACGGTTGTTTTTTAGGTAGTTCGGAGAATTTTGCCTACTTTTGTTCAATTTAATTCTAAAAACGAAAGTATTTTGGTGATTAGACTTACAGTATTATAGAGATTGAGCAGCGCTTCAATTTATCGCCCATCATTCTGTATACTATTCAGAAAAAAAGACAAATAGTTGCAAACAAGTCAATCCCCATGTGCTCACCAACCTGAATGCACAGTGCAGCGAAGAAGCTCTTCTGGAGTCGCCGCGTCCGTTCGCTCATGTGCAGACAGCTATGGGTGAGATGATAATTACAGATGCACACAAACGAGCAGCCCTGAATTCAGTTTCAAGAGCTCAATCATTACTTGCAAACCTGAACCACCGTGATCAAGGCGTAGATCAAGATGCCTAAAACCAAAAGTACGACAGCGCTAATATTCAAATACGGTGGATAGATTGGTCGAAGCTCGGCCACATAGATCGAGTCGTCGCCGGAGAGAAAATCGGTAAACGAGGGTAGTTGCTGAATTGGGATGAGATACGGGGAAACCATTCCTTGATAGTCAATTTACCTTTTTAGTGACTGGATTTTTTCAAGTGCCTAGGGGGAAAAATCTATATACCGTAAATACTATAATTGAAGCCCCCCAAATTTGCATAATTTTACTTTTTGCATTAATTTATCTCCCGTACACTTGCTAATTTCATTTTAAGATTTTCTTTTGTTTCTTGATTTTTTTTTACACTTTTTGTTAAGAAATTGTAAAAAATTGAACTTTTCAATGCTTTAGCGTTTCTCAATACGTTTCTAACTGTTTGTTTAGGTAGAATGGACAATTTTGGCGACGGATTTGAGGAGTTCTGCGATCGCGAGGAGCTTGAGAGAGATCTCTTTCGGGAAGACGATTTGAATGGAAACAATGAGGCCCAGAGTCAGTAATTTGCACCCAGGGCTACCGGGGTTCCTAATACAATGTTTTAGAGTTTTTTAATGAAAAATAAATCTAATAAAAACCCCGTATACATTTTTGTGTCAAATTGGTTCAATGAGTCACCAATTGTTACCAATTATTATGCTACTAAAAAGAGCTAAAAAGAGTTGGTCAATCGATGCACAATTCTACGCCTTTTGCTGCTATTAAACACTCCGTCAAAAGTTGGAAGCTTTTTAAGTGTAAGTGTAAGTTTTTAAGGCAAAAAGCGTATTTTCTGAGACCTAAAAATAACAAGTTTTCTTTTTTTCTTCAACAAAAAGCTTACCTTGACTATTTCCCATAAAAATCCGGACTCGTGACTGCCTTTCTCCAACGGGATAATGCGGATGACAATTTGAAAATAGATGATGAAACTTAGATGGTGAAACCAGAAAAAGAAAAATTGACCGATAAAGCCGAATCTAAACGTTTTAAAGCGGTGAATGAATGTTTTTTCAAAGTTAAACTTAAAGGGGTGTCCTTCGAGTAGCAAATTTTGCCATTTATAGAAAAATACATCGGTGAGTGTCAACACGGACAAATTGACGAAGAAAGCGCCGGTTGCCTGGATTTCATGGATAGATGTGAAAAAGCTCTCTAACTTACGAATGCTTGCTTTGCATCGAAGCCAAACACGGTGCCCCAAATGCCGTAGATTCGGCCGCCTAGGGCCGGAAAATAGAGTTCGGGTTGGATGGCCAGCAGGACGAGTTCGAGCGAGAAGAAGGCAAACTGAAGAATATTTTCGCTGGCACAATAGTCCGGTTTATCGTTCGTTAAATTAGCAAATTTATTTAAACTCTATTTTAAGTCAACTTTTCCTAAAAACAACAAGAAAAACAGCGCTGAAAATGTTGTTTTTTGAACCCTATTTTGCGCATCCCGAAATGTGTCAAAATTAAAATAATTTTAAAAAGCATATACACTCTCTTATAGAGCTCCTTTTAAGCTTTCACAATCACTCTAACACTTCTATTCTACAATGGAAAGGCTCGGAGTTATAGCTCTGCAAAGATGGAGAAAAATTCGTGAGGTGATAATCTTTAGTCCAGTACTGGATTTGATCAATTTCATCAAGAGAAACTCATTCTTTTCATGACTCTAAAAGTAAGCAAATCAATAACTCACTTGACAGGCTAATAAATGTATCTGGTATTCTCGCATTTCAATGGTTGTTTTTCGGAGTATACAATAGATGGTAAAACAGTTCAATAGAATCGAGATTGGGGCCAATACACGATCATACCAAATGTACACATACGGAGCCTCATACATAAGAAAGCAAAACTTGTAGAGAAAAAGGCTCGAGAATTTGAAATGTGTGTTTTTCAAACGAGGAAGAAGTAATTTCAAAAAACTGTCTTGCTGAAAGGCTTTACCACAAAGATAATTGAGAGTTTTCCATCTTTGCAAAGTTTGGCCCAGTGACTAGTGGACAAAACAAGAATGTCGCAACAAGAACAAATCGCTATTATCGTGAACAATTCATTATTACAGTTGAGCTTTTTTCCCTGAAAACATTTATTTGATTTTAAATTTTTGATTTCTGGAGATCAAAAATCGTTGAAACAGAGCTGAAACACTCGAATTTGTGATACATTGAAGCATTGGCTTCCAGTTGGTTGGAGATGCTGAAGCTTGATTTTGTTGGAGATGGAGATGTTGGAGATTGAAGTTTTTGATTGTATAAATCCTACTTATTTACTTTATAAAGTCTAGTTTTACTTTCTAGCTTCTCAATGAAAAGTCTAATTTAACAAAAGCTCTTCATTTAAATGTGTCAACTCTAAAAACGCACCTTAAAATCTTTTGCAAGAAACAAATTTCTTGATTTCTGTGAAAGTTTTGTTGAAGCAAAAATTTTTTTTTGAAAAGAAACCTTTTCTTTTGTCTAATGATTTCTTGTTTTGTTTTTTAATTAACAAGCTTTATCAGAAAAAAAATTCAAAGATGAAACTTGTTGACAGAAATGTTTCACGCCCAAAAAAGCAGTATCTTTTCTAAAAAACCTCTCGACAAGTGACTGAAAGGGAAAACTTGAAAATATCTTGGAAGTGACACAAAGAATTTTTATTTGGTTTGCTAAATTTTTATACAAATGCTCACAATTGGCTATGGCGGTTTCGGGAAAGTGATTCCCTTGAAAAGTTATGAACCGTGAGTGATTGAGCTTCTTCAAAGCTTTAAAAACTTTGTCTTTTTGTTTTCAGAACAATTGTGATAACAAAATTTTCGAACTTTGGTTTATACGAATTTCGAAAGAATTTTGGTTTCGAACCAACTTTCCTGAAAAAACTCTTACTCAATCTAAACCAGAACCGTGTAATCGTAGAAACTTGTGATCAGTTTAGGAAGTTCAGAAATAAAAAAACACTTTATTCAGAGAATAAAAAGTGATACTTGGCTCATTTCACGTTAACTCGATGATCTGTCTATGAGCTGACGGCATTTTGTAGACGTATCGAGACAAAGTCTTCCACACAATATCTTCTGTGGTGTAGCAGCTATTTCACAAATGAAGCTGGCAAGATGGATCGTTTTCAATCTATGCCGCAATGTTGAGTTTATGGGGAAATAACGTGATCTTGAATCTAGCAATAACTTTGAGCTGATGACATCAACTCAAAATGAAAAGTTGATGAAAATGGAGCAAAACTATGAGGTCTATTTTACAGGATTAGATGTAGGTCTTACGGTATTTTTGATAAGATAAATATACCAACAGCTAACCGCATAAGAAGATGGATATCTGTACATAGCCATCGGATATGGTGTCCAATCAACGGGTGACCCATCTGTCCAATTCCCATTTCCAACTGATCCACTCCCATAAAGGCCAATCCAAGCATATTGATAGAAACAAGAGTAGTGACTGGAAGCTGCTATTGACAAGTTTTGTACATTCGATTGAATTAGGTCTCGAAGTATTAGGTTGTCCGGAAATAAATGAGCGTTTTCAACTCTAATATTTCAAATCCCATAACTTGATCCAAACAAAACTTTTTTAATCGAAATAAGAACCATTACAATTACCACATTTTTGCCAACGAGAAACAAGTTTATTTATGCCGGTAGCATAGAAGTCCGGGCTTCTGGAGGCGATAAAGTCGGCGAAGGCGTTTTTGGCATCGTCTTGAGTGTTGAAGCATTTCTCCCGGAGAAAGTTGTGAGGTGCTTGAAAAAGTGGTAGTCGGTAAGCAAAAGATCCGGCGAATATGGCAGGTGAGGCAAAGTTTCGTTGCTCAGTTCGTTCAGCTTTTGCAGGGTCGGTTGTGCGACGTGCGGACGAGCGTTGTCGTGGAGAAGAATTGGATCTTTTCTGTTGACCAATGCCGGGCACATTCACCGCAATTTCTGGTGCATTTCGTCGATTTGTTGGCAGTACTTCTTCGCCATAATCGTTTCGCCCGGATTCAGAAAGCTGTGATGGATTAGACCGGCTGCGGACCACCAAACAGTCACCATAACCTTCTTTTGGTGCAAATTTGGCTTTGGAAAGTGTTGTGGAGCCTCTCCGGCGTCCAACCACTGAGCGGAAAGTCGCCGGTTGTCGTAGAGGATCCACTTTTCGTCGCACGTTACGATCCGGTCGAGAAATGGATCGTTTTTGTTGCGCTGAAGAAGAGCAGACGACACCTCAAAACGACGATTTTTTTGATTTTCATTCAATTCGTGCGACACCCACCGAGCTTTTTTGACTTTCCAATCCGTTTCAGGTGGCCGGAAATGGTCGTCTTGCCCACACCAAGCTCCTCCGCAAGCTCTCGAATAGTCGTACGTGATATTAGAGTTAATTGTTTGCTTGCTATCCTATAACTGCCAGCACTTCCAGTATCCAATAACTCCCAATAGAAACCGCAACCGGTCTCCCGGAGCGGTCGCTTTCAATCAAAGTTTTGTCCCCATTTTTAAACTTGTGAAACTAGTTTTGGAGGGAGTCATAACCATATACTTTTGTTTTGTGGTCTAGAGCTAAGCTTGTAGATGAGCTTGTAGATGTCGATGGGTTTTTAGCAAACCCAAATAGCATAGCATGCATTTGGCCATTTGGCAAATTTACACTAATCGAAAAAAGAAGTAGTTAATAAAGAAGTGTCTGCAGTATGATTTTTCGGATTCGATCTTTTGCTCTCAAGATCTTTAGCCAGATTCTGCAATTGTTACTGTTAGAGTTAAGTGTTTGCTTGCTATCCTATAACTGCCAGCACTTCCAGTATCCAATAACTGCCCAATCAATGAAAGTGTTTTGAAATAAGGGAAGTTTATTGTCGCTTTTAATGGTAAACATTGAGGGCCAACTAAAACTTTACGGCAAAATTTCCTTTCTTTCACGTGACTCATTCCTTATTGCCCAAACCAGTACTGTACTTTGATGCACACTAGAGCCAACTTTTCTTGTCCACAGTGTATTTCAAAAATAGGCAATTACATGGTAAAAGGGCGACAATAAAATTGTAACTTTGGATTGTTTGGGAAAATTTATGAACAAAAATGGAAGCAAAGATAATTGCTGCCCAAAGACACCCACAAACTTTAATAACTTTTCATTGTAGTAAAGGTTTCTATAATAGTTTTTACATGAAAAATTGGACTAAAATCGAATCATCAAAAATCTGGAACGATTTGAAGAAGATCGCTGAGTTATTTCAAAGTTGCTTTTTTGGCAATAACTCTTTTGGATTTGTAAGTAGAAGTTTCAGAATTTCTTTAGTAGTTGAATATAATTTGATGAAAGTAGTTGAATATAATTTGATGAAACAAATGGGAAAACTAATTTTTTGACAGTAGCAGTAGCGGTTTTAAAACCAAAATAAATTTACCTTTTCTCTAAAACATTTCCTTTGAAACAACCACTGCCAAATTATTTCAATTTCATGTTATTCAGTAGTTTATCAATTGCTTCAAATCATCAAAGACAACGGGTGGTATTCGACGATCCGCTCGATGTCAGCGATGATTTCTATGGCAATCTTTCCTACTTTTTGCTGAACACATCGCCAGGATGGATGAGCTTTTTGAGACACAAAGCGAAGTAGAAATGGGCCTCAGATTGGAGCGTATCCGATCATAAAAACTTTTTCTTCAATAAACATTAGGAAGTTCTAGTATCAAAATGCAGAAAAAAAATTGTGCATATGATGGCCTAAACTCCAAAAAAGTTTGTGAAAAGTAAAACTTTTTCCTAGAAAAACTGCTAAGCCCCGCTCACTTTTTGGATCGAATCGAATTGGCATTTCCCACACATAAAAGCTTTTTTCATGAACAATTTGAAAAATTTTTCAATGAAACCCATGCTTATTTTTAATTTCCCATCTTATTTGCCTAATATACTATGTTTCGATTCTAATTTCTTATATCAGAATCCGATGACGATCCGATGCATCGGATTCACTTCGGATTCTGGTCAAAAAAGTTTTAATTACAAAAAAAATGCAAAAAGATGGGAAATTAAAAATAAGCCTGGATTTCATTGGCTACTTTTTCAAATTGTTCATGAAAAAAGGTTTTATGTGTGGGAAATGCCAATTCGACTCGATCCAAAAAGTGAGCGGGGCTTAGCAGTTTTTCTAGGAAAAAGTTTTACTTTTCACAAACTTTTTTGGAGTTTAGGCCATCATATGCACAATTTTTTTCTGCATTTTGATACTAGAACTTCCTAATGTTTATTGGAGAAAAAGTTTTTATGATTCGATATGCTCCAATCCGACGCTCATGTCTAACGACTCTTCTTGGGAATCCGGATCTTTTGAATATTTGCTTTGAAGTTTAGGAGACAACAATTTTTATTAATGTTTATTAAGGGGACATTTCGGAGTTTTTTTTTGATTTCAGACATTTCAGAGGAATAAGTTATGAACCTTCAAAGTTTGGGAAGACATTTAAAAGATTTGGATTTTTCAAAGGACTCGCTTTGCCGAGAAGAGTCAAAAAAGCATTATGGAGACTTCTGTTCAGTGCTATTTTCTCACTCTTCCAACCACCCTTTTGGTCATGTTCTTTGCAATCAAAAATGATCGTTTGATCTTGCCGATCAGGTTTCGTTTCTTTGAAGAACTCTTACAGTTTGTAAGAGTCGGTTCTGAAATTGTCTAAAACACCTTTTTTGAGCTTCTTAATGAAGCATATCCTGTTTAGATGTTAAACAAAAAGAAGAACATCATATTTACTGATGTCACTTGCTGTGTTTACCAGTCCAACGAAACAGTTCTTGTTTCTTCAACTGTGTCAAAGTTTGAAAACAAAAAAAAATCTATATCCAAAATTCATTTCAGGTTATTAGCTTTTGGGGAAAGTTTGTGCAGATTCATCTTCGCTCTCTCATTTTCTTCCACATACTTTCATTTTCTTTGTACGGTTGACCTTTTCAAGTGAGTGCTGACGTTTTTTGTTTTCTTTTTATTTAGTTTCAAGATGTTCGAAAAGTTTTGATAAAACGATCGACTGGCTTTTCTACAATATCAATTGGTGGTTGCTGAATGATTCAGCCCAACTTTGTCAACGTTTTATCTCGATAAGGTACCGTTTTTTTATTTTTGACCCCAAACGTCTTGTTGGAAAAAACTCAGGAGAGTTTGAAAAAATGTTTTCCTTCGTGACATTTGGAGTTCTTCTATTACAGACGTCACGAGAGATCATGACCACAGTAAGGAGAAAAATTCTAGCCGTCTCATGGCACTCTCCTTCAACGGAATCTACTTCAGACACACCAAAAAATGACCTTTCATACAAGCCGTTCTTCCGATTTTTCTCACATTTACCCTTATGCGGCGAATTTGCTGGACCCCTTTTTCGGCTATCAGCTCACAGACATCTACAGTTTTTTTATTTACCAAACTTGTCGGTTTACTCATGTATTCTTTCAATTGTGTCACTTATCGCAAATTTAGAAAGGTTTAAAGTTGAATCTCTTTGACAAACAAACATTTTCAGCTCCGATTTCAGCTCGGGAAAACTTCCCGATTGCCATCGACAGAAACTCAATTTTTTTTACTATTAACACAACTCAAAAAAGGCTTTGTACTTCAATTATCTCCAAAGAGAGAGCCATCCAAAGAACGGTTTGTCATCGCTAAATTGGATTCGCGCTCTCATTTAAAAGGCGAAAAATCTTGGCCACAAGTTCTTCGACTTTTTATCACCATCATTTTGCTCAATGCCTAGCTTTGGACTGGTCACGTCAATTCTTATTAGATTTCATGACATCTTAATTGTAGCTTTATTAACGACTCTTTTATGTGGTTGGGTATTTTTTGATAAATAAAACTCACCATTATTTAAGGAGCCAATTTCTCTCTCATTTGGGCATTTGAACAAGATTTTGTCCTTCTCGAGAATCCAATTGATATCCCATCGGATTTGTCGGTCAAGGTACGCGACATACTTCGATCTGCACAGCTATTGGTGGGTTTTTTGTTCACATTTTTGGAATTCATATTTCCCCAATGAGGAAATGAGTTTCCTGTGAAAGTTTGTTGATGTAATTTTGTTGAAAGTTCGCCCTTATTACTCTTAAAAGAGCAAGCTATTAGGCTGTCCAGAAAGTCTTTTCGTTCCTTTAAAAAAATATGAATAAGAAACATCAAAAAAGCAAAATATTTGACCACATCCGAACCAGACTGAAAAAGTTTGCGCACTAGCACACTATCCACAACGCGTCGAGCTCACATCGAAATGGGAGGAGAGGAAGCATATCAAGGAGCGGAAATTCGGTCCATCAAAAGGTCAAAACTAATTGACTTTGAGGCCATTTTTGGTCGATTTTCATCCCCATTTACACAAAAACTACTTACCGTATTCTCTCTAATAGTAGTGCACCCCACCGAGCCGAGTTAATGACTATTTTACGGTTTCGAAGTTTTCGCAGAAGCTCAACACTTTAATCCCCCACTAGATCTCATCATCAGCTACATTTCCCGATCCCAAATCGATGGGTTCTGATAAGCGGTTTTCGAGATTTCGAGCAATTTAGACAACGCTCAGGGTGCACTACTATTAGAGAGAATACGGTACTCGGAGTCAGCGTCAAAAAATCCAACAAAATGAGTTAGGTCTCGAGGCGAAACTATAGTACTGGACAATGAAATATCACATTTGAAAAACGATCGTCACTTTCGCGTGTCTGTAACTCCCTTGTCTTTCAGTTTAAACTATTAGTGTTATACATTTTCTGAAAGCTCTTTTCAAGGGCTACACAATGGTAATATTAATATTTAGAAATACGGTAAAAACAAGGGAGTTACAGACGCGCGAAAGTGACGATCTTTTTTCAAATATGATATTTCATTGTCCAGTAGTGTAAGTGTCGAGTTCGAGAGTGTCCCTAGTTAGGGTTGTGCTTGCGTATTGTTTGTACCATATTATTCGTGTGAATAAATAGATTTTTTTATCTCCTAACCAACAAATTTAGGTATTAGCCTTGAGTGCAATAGTGGCTCCTTTCGGCATTTATCATGCTCTTTTAAATGCCCACCTCACACTGCCAGTCAGGTAGATTTTAGCAAAATTGATGTGAAAAAGGAAAATGAGTTTAATGGGGGTAATTAAACAAGTTTCCTTTAAAGCATATCCAAACCATGCACAGATCAAAATCAGCTATGAAAATCTTTGTCAATTCTAGATTACTGGCGGCTAGCGAGAATCTCAACAAGTTTTTCTACGCTATCGTCTTTCTCATTTACAACTTCTGCGCATTTCGAGTGGGAAATATTAAGTAAAGCAGCACTTTCAAATCAACAATCATCATCTTTTACAGATGCTCACAAGCCTATTTCGATTTCGCGTTTCCGCTTTACAAAAAATTTTTGCCGACTTACCTAACACTCGACATTGCTCAATACAGTCAATTGGGAATATCATTGAGGTAATTTCAGTTCTCAAAAACAAAGCTTTTAACTAAAGATGTCAAATCAAATGTCATTTTAGTCGTTTCCTTGCTCTTTCTTTTGATGGAGTCTATTTCCGATACACCCTTCGTTGGCCATTCCTTCAACTTCTCATGCCTTATCTCTTCCGACTTGGCTTTCATTCTGGCTGTCTTCTCTATCCAAAAGTTATCCGAAGGGAAATTGTCAATATCTATCTAGCTTTTATCCCTTTATTTCTAATGTGTTCGCTCGATTTTGTCACAAATATGAAAATGAGAAAGGTAAATTTTGCTGAGATTTCTTGAATCATTCATTGGTGTTTGTTAGTTAAGACGTGGAAGCGTTTCTCGAGCTGAGGCACTTCTCATGGTTCAGGTACGGCATTTAAGATGATCTAAACAGTTTTGGAAATAATCTCTATCTTCTAGATGATCACTAACTCCTCAATCGTTCTCGCGAATTCTCTTTTCTTCTATTCAGCCTGTATCCTCATCAATTTCTTCTTTACCGGAAATTTGTTGCTTGTTATTCTTGAATTGCTAACTTTACATCAATTTCTTCTTTATAATCTCTTAGCGAGGTAAAAGAGATTTTTTATTTTGGGTTTTAGAGTTAATTTAGTTTAATTTCTGTCTATTGCTTCAAGAAGCCGAAAGAGAAATGGGAGGAGGGAGAACGGACAATCGTTGTCGAATCATATAAACATTAATGAGCTCTAATTCATTTAAATTCATTTAAATTTATTTAATGAGCTCTAATTTTCATTTAAATTTATGTTAAATTTGCATTACTTTCTGAAATTCAATGAAGTACTGTTTTAGAAATAAATAGTTTGTTCATTTAATCATTTGTAAAGTTAGAGCCGATTGAAACATCGTTGCCAACACAAATACCAACAAGTAACATGAAATCAGGCAAGCAAAACAATAAATTACTTACATGCTTTTAATTGTATGTATTTTTATCACCTATGGCAATGATTAGTATTTCGTTTTTCATTCCAAAATTCTTTTTTAACGTTTGACACTTTTATTTTTCGAGTTTCGCTTCTGAACAAGATTCAGCTGAGATTGCCATTAAAAAAATTACCCTTTTACTTTTAGAAATACCTTGCAATTACTGAAAAGAAACTTTAAAAAGTTACGGACTTTTTTTGGACAGGTGAAAAGAAAGAAAAGAAAGAAATCGAATGGCAAAAATTGCACTGTAATTATCGCTACAGAATCTGGAAACATTAAAAGCTGAATCTTTAAAAATCTTCCGCATTTTTGAAAATCAAAGTTTAACTATTGATTTTTCATATAGAGTTAACTTTTTAACAACAAAATTCTTGGATTTTTGAAATGTTTTAACCTTTTTGAACACCTGTGAATGATTTTCAATTGCTGCAAGAAAGTATTTCCTTTGAAAAGCTTTACTTCCATTCAACACTAAATTTTTGCTGGTTCTTATTACTGAATTTTTAAGGAAATCGTCAGAAAAAAAATGTTTCAACAAAATGTATGCAAAAACTGAAAGGAAACAAGTAAGTCAATACAAAAAAAAAAGACTGATCGTCGTGGTGTTAAAGAAATGTTAATTAAAGAGATTAGTGCTAAAGAAACTAGTTAACCAATGTTGATCAATTACACTTTGTCAAAGAGGTTTACTAGTGTACATTATAGCTTTTCATAATACAAACCTTAGAAGAAAACATTTACAAAACAAAAAACAAAACAAAACAGAAAACAGTTATCATTTTAAAGATTCTTTCAGAATGAAGCTTTTATCCATCTTCCTAGCCCAACTTGGCCTATCACTTTGCGGTGTTTTCGTGCAAAAATTGACTTGGACAGAAAGTGTGAAGAACAAGATGATTAAAACGGCAAATTGGCTTGAGTACAAGTGAGTACTCAAACTTTATTTTGCTAAAGTTTAAAGCCTTTTTAGCAAGTATCAAGAGAATCTTCGAGCCATCTCCCTAGCTAGCAGTCAGAAGCGAAACATCACACAAAGGGTGTGTTTCTTGAGAAACTAGCAATTCTTCATAATTTCTTTAGTTCATGGACTATGATGATCTTGAATATCTGGCCACTGTGACAATCGGAACACCACCACAAGAGTTCAATGTGATTCTTGACACTGGATCCACCGATTTTTGGGTGCCGTCGATTAACTGTAAAAAGTGGGTTAAAAGAGTGGTTTCTTGGAAATAAACTATCATTGATTCTGTTCAAAAGTGATGAAAATTGATCTGCTGACAACAGATCTGCTGACAGACAGACTGCTGACAGATTTAACGTTCAACTAGTCTGACAAAGAACTAGCTAATCTTCTGCTTTTTTCAGATCTCCATGCAAAGAGAAAAAGCGCTTCAACCCAACCAAGTCAAGCACGTACGCGAATATGAGTGGTAAATGGCAAATTCAATATGGAACAGGCAATGCGAATGGGGAATTTGGAAAGGATACTGTTAGAGTAAGATAAAAGTTCTATTAAATTTTACATAATTTCTAGTTTGGTCCCAAGGATAACACGTTTCTTACGATTCCTCAAGTTAGGATCGGCGAGGCAACGGAGATTGCCTCTTTCTTTCACGATAAGCCACTCGATGGGATTCTTGGTTTCGGTTTCCAGTCACTGTCCGATTACAAATATTCCCCAGTGTTTATGGAAGCGTACAAGAAAAGTGAGTAGGTAAATGGGAAATTCAATATGAAACAAGCAATGTGAATGGGGAATTAGGAAAGGATACTGTTGAAGATGAAAGTTCGATTAATTTTTACTCGGCTACAGTACTCTTACTACAGTAATAAAGATACTTAAAGTAAAGAAACGACAAAGAATTTGGAATCAGTGGGAATTGAACCGCCGATCTTTTGCTTATCGGGTAGATGCTCTACCACTGAGATTAGCCTTCTTCCCCAAGAAGAAATAGGAAAGACAAGGAAGAAAGAGAAGGAAATACCCAAGCCTTCAGGTTTAAGCACTGAATCCATGTGCTCCAATAGTAAATGTCTGCTTCCAGAGCTGGTCGACGAGCCGATCTTCACTGTTTACTACGAGAAACGCGGTGAACAAGACGGTGCCGATGGTGGCCAAATCACTTTTGGAGGAGTGGATACAGATCATTGTGGAGAGGTTGCATATAAAGATCTCACTCATGCAGCATATTGGCAATTTACGGTAAAAGCAGACTCAAATCAAATACTGAATGAGTCTCTTTCGTCAGGTGGATCGCGTTCAAATGGGCGATTCATCACATGAGGGACCGTTTGAAGTGATTTCCGATACGGGCACATCAGCCATCATCGGGCCTCTCGATCTCATGAGCAGCATGCTTCAAAAGATCTCGGCTCAGGTAATCAAACGCACATTTTCTGGCATATTATGTATTTAAATCAGTCATTCGATTTCTAGAATTTGAAAGGAGCTTTGGTTGCTGATTGTGCCACTAAAATCACTTTCGATATCACCATCGGAGGAAAGGTTTACGCGATTCGCCCAGAAAACTATCTTCTTGATCTAAAAGTTGATGATAAGTAAGTTATTGGGTTGGTGAATGGAAAGCTGCGGGACTTTGAACTCAAATTTATCCAACATAAAACCATTAATTCATTCCAAATAATTTCCATTATTATTGACGACTTCTGCCCATTTCACAGGCAATTTGCGGATTCCTCTTTCGTAGTAGGATTTTGCTTTGAATCGAAAAACTTTCAAAGCCAATTTTTGACTGCTTCTTCCGAATCGAAGTGTTCTCCCGCAAGCACATTACTCATGATCCGGATTAAATAGTAATCAAGAGGGGCGAGGTCCGGACTGTTTGGGGAATGCGCCAAAAGTTCCCAAACAAGGCTATTTACTGTAAGAAATGTAAGAAAAGATAGATAGATTATAGACAAATATTATATTATCATTGACGACTTCTGCCCATTTTACAGGCAATTTTCGGGTTCCTCTTTCGTAGTAGGATTTTGGTTTGTGTGTGAGACAAGTGTGAGACCCAAAAATGGAGGACTGGAGATGTCCCAGTTTGAGCACTTTCTTCAAAAGAAACCCATTTTGGTGTCAATAGAAGAGTTGTAGAGAATCAAAAATTAGGCTTATAGCCAAATTTCCGAAAAGATACACTTAGTAGTTTCGCTTAAAATGCAAGTTTTGTGAAAATTCGTAAATTTGGCATTTCTTGAAAACCAGGCTTTGAATCGTTCTGAAAATTTGGATATAAGCTTGATTTTTGATTTTCTACAACTTTTCCATTGACACCAAAATGGGTTTCTTTTGAAGAAAGTGCTCAAACTGGGACATATGACAATAGCCCGCAGTTTTCAATTCACCAACCCAATAGATAAGCGAATTTGGATATAAACTCGGATTTTGTCTCAAAGGAACTCAAGATAAACATATTCAATTCCAGATGCGCATTGGCTATTGGTGCTGATTACAGTATGGACTCAGATGGATTGGCTTTTATATTGGGTGCTCCATTTCTGCGTCAATTCTGCAACATTCATGATATGGGAAACAAGAGAATTGGATTCGCCACGATTCTTGGAAGAGGTCACATTTTGCTTTGCTTATAAAACATGTAAACATATTTTTTAGCATCAGCTGGTGGAAAAATGATCCTCAAATGTTACCTTGTGACTCTCATCCTTCAAACTTTATTAAATTTTATATTTTGAACTTTTTTTGAGAGCTTCTTTTCTAGACCTTTTTTTTTGTTTTATGACCAATTTGCATTATGAGTTTTAGGATAAAGACTTTGTTGTTTTTGAAAGAAACTGAAAAATCTGTCTTAACGGTTTTAACAACACTAACCAAAAGGGACAGTTTTTGGGTGAAATGACAAAGCACATCGTGAATTTAATCATTGTTCATACAGTTTTGTTTAGTTCGTTGCAACCGTAGAATCTACCAAACCATAATCTCAATTTAACAGAAACAATAAATATTTTGTATTGAAAAAAGCCTACATCAGCTCTCAGCCCAACTTTATTGCTGGATAAGACTTTGAGTTTAAACAAAACCAATCATCAAGTGCTTTCTTTTGCTCTAACTTGACCGCACTCGGATCTTTTGGTGTTGGCGCGTTCTGTAGTTTTATGAATTTATGATAGTGTTGTTCTATTATGACACTAACACTGAGCAGGTATGGATGGAAGAGACACGTGCTGGTTTTCGGCCGACCGTCTGGCCGATCGTCTGGCCAATCGTCTGGCCAATCGTCTGGCCAATCGTCTGGCCAATCGTCTGGCCAATCGTCTGGCCAATCGTCTGGCCAATCGTCTGGCCAATCGTCTGGCCAATCATCAAACACCTAGAGCTTTTCGACCAAATCCTTCAGGTTTTCAGTTAGAAAATATTGAAATCAAATAAAAATAATTACAAATGCAAACAGACTTGTCTGGTTATCATTTTCCTCTTCATTCAATCTTGAAAAGGTTGTTTCTAGGCCATTGTCCAGCGTTTGAGGAAGAACACCCATCTGTAGCTTTTATCTTAGCATCAAGAGATGTTTTTGGGCATCTTTTTTTTGAAATTCACTCATTTTAGGCCAACATTATACTCAAATATCAGCCATAAATATGAAAGTTGAGATTCGGTCAATTGTTTTAAGCTTTCTTTTTACATTCTAAATAGGTGGATAGCGGTTAGGGTAATTTAAAAATATAACATTAGTCAAATCGAATAGCGCACCTGCTGGGAAACTCTAATCTCTCTTCATCCCTTTTTCTCTTGCTCAGTTTTAGCCCTTACTTATCGATTTTTAGTATATGTTTGGGTTTTGTTAAAATCCTCAACTGTAATTTAGTGTGCACAGCTTTTTGTGCGTTTTGAACGTTTGGTGAAGGAGCGGTAACGCTTGAAGCAACAGCTCCTCTCACGGTCAGATGTTTTCCATCGTGTATGAGCATTGTGCACAGTGACTGGAGCTCTAACCTCTCCATAATGCGCCAAATTTTTTTTCCGTTATGTATGTAAATTGCATGTAAATTTTGTGCAATTTTGCATGTAAAATATGTGCTTTCTAGGCAGAAAATAAACAATTAAGAGAACAAAGAAGCAAAGTTTTCAATTATTTGTATGTATCAATTTTTTTCAATGACGCTTTTCAATAGTTCTAACATTGATTAAATGCAAAAACACATCATTAATGAAGTTCAGCGGAATAAACTGCTATTCCATTCATTTCTAGTTCATTTGAATTTTACACCAAAGATCCACGCAAGCACTTCATTATGCTCTTTCGACTCTTAGCTCTCCTTAAAGAATTCCCAATGTAACCATAGCTGCACTTTGTCTTTAAACTTAGTCTTCTTCTCTCATTGCGTTTCAAACTTCATTCTCCACTTTTATCGCTTAATCTTATTACTAAAACAAAGATCTCCTCTACTGATATAGTTGGTAATTTTTCCAGTTAAAGAAACGTTTTCTCACGTTCTTTCCATATGTGATTAGTATCGGAATGTGTAGTTTTATTGAAATTTCATGTATTTGACTTGGTTAGCATAGTTATAGCCCATAAAATGATTTTATAACCATTTAAAACAATCAACAGCTCATTTATTGTTGGCTTAACTCTTTTCTTATCAAGCATATACTTATCGAATTTTTAAGTGAAATATATTATTTCCTTATTTCAGATCATGTCAGCTCCACTGGCTGAAAGTGAAATTGAAACTCTACGCGAAGTATTTCAACGTTTGGACAAAGATGGAAATGGGTATCTCTCGAGAGATGAGCTCCTTAAAACAACCGACGATTTGTTTGGGACAAAAATGACAGGAGAAGGGATTGAAATGACTCTGGACAAAGTTGACACAAATGGTGATGGGAAATTGAACTATGAGGAGTTTTTGAAGATGATCTCATGTTGATTCATTTTTATTTATCTAATTTAGTAAAACATGTAGTTTAAAATTTGTAAGTACAGCTGAAACTAGAGTTACAATCAAAAGTTGACTCTTCCAAATAGCTTTTGATTTTAAAAATTTTATTTTTTTGTTTTACTTTCGTATTTTCTTTTTATCTGTTTTTTTTTCAGAGACATTGATCAGTGTCTCCCAATTGACTCCAATCATGTCCGCATGTTGCTCTATTCATAACTTGTATTGCTATATAAAACGTCAGTCAGTGATCTTTATCTGCACGTAGAATTGATTGACTATAGCCATGTTTTTCCAAGTTTCTCAATATTGAATGAGAACAAGGTTTTGTTTTTGATCTGCGGATCTAAAAACTTGAAGAATACACAAAAATGATACCTTGAGTCATCGCAAATGTCGATTTCTTAAAGTTTTTCTAAAAATGTTCTTAATTTTAATGATTAAGCACATTTTTCGAAATTGTCATCATCATCACGGAAAGAAAGAGAAATTGTGAATTGAATGTGAATAAATAAGTTGATAGACAAGTTGGCAACAAGGCTCAGATACACTGTATCACTGTATTTGATCAGTAGTCAAATACAGTGGGCTTTATTAGTCTACTACCGCTGTGTTTAGGATTATCGTAATCCATTTAGGACCACCGTAATTGAGTATGTCAGAACATAAAACAACCAGGTAGCTTTCCCCTAACAATAAGTGCACACTATAGAAAACGTTGTTATATCACGGATCGTCTTTACCACTATCGATTGAGTTGATTGGTTGAATTGACTTTTGGTATTGGAATAGCAAAAATTTTTAAATAGCAGCTTTTTAATGGAGTTTTCTGTGAATAGTTTTTGTTAGTTTGATTAACATTGATTATATTTGTCATTCTTTCACTATTGCCATCAAATAATATGTTTGATTAAAGCAGAATGCCGTGTTGTGGAGATTCGAGTAACGGAAAAGCGTAGACTCCAGATTCTTGATTGCCTGCAAAATATCATGAATATCATGAATAAGTAAGATTAATAAAGCTCACTGTATATGACTACTGACCAAATACAGTGATACAGTGTATCTGAGCCTTGTTTCCAACTTGTCTATCAACTTATTCATTCACATTCAATTCACAATTTCTCTTTCTTTCCGTGATGATGATGGGGCGATGAGAGCTAAAGTTAATTGGTAAGAGGCAATCTTGATAGTTTTCAAGTATCCCATCTTACTACAGTATTCTGAAATGTAGAAATGGTCAAGGTACTGGTCAATTCTAAAGATTTATCTTCGACTTTTGACTTTATGATAACAAAACGATTCGTTAAATCGGATTACCTGCTAGAAAACATAAAATCGTAATTTTTTCTACACACATATCGAGATAAAAAACCAAAATAAGGAAAATGACAAGAAAAGACTGTGAAAATGAGGACTTATCGAGAAGGATTCACGCTGTATTTGTCTTTTCTATAACGAACTGCTTTGTTATCAAAGGTTGAGAAAAAGACAAAGCACTAATGTCTAAACAGAAACGAAATCTTTGAACGTTTCTGTTTTCTGAAAGTTTTCGATTTTGAAATCGGTTTTGTTTCCAAACTTGTCTATCAACTTATTCATTCACATTCAATTCACAATTTCTCTTTCTTTCCGTGATGATGATGGGGCGATGAGAGCTAAAGTTAATTGGTAAGAGGCAATCTTGATAGTTTTCAAGTATCCCATCTTACTACAGTATTCTGAAATGTAGAAATGGTCAAGGTACTGGTCAATTCTAAAAATTTATCTTCGACTTTTGACTTTATGGTAACAAAACGATTCGTTAAATCGGATTACCTGCTAGAAAACATAAAATCGTTAGTTTTTCTACATATTGGGTTGATGGAAAAGTTCTTTCCGATTTTTTGGGAGAGTACCTTAAATTTGTCCAATTTTGACGTTTTATAGCTCATCCTAAAGCTGATTTCAAGACGGATCGGAAAGGACTTTTCCATCAACCCAATACAGATTGACAAAAACCCAAAATAAGGAAAATGACAAGAAAAGACTGTGAAAATGAGAACTTATCGAGAAGGATTCACACTGTATTTGTCTTTTCCATGACGAACTGCTTTGTTATCAAAGGTTGAGAAAACTTTCTGAAAAATACAAAGCACTAATGTCTAAATAGAAACGAAATCTTTGAACGTTTCTGTTTTTTGAAAGTTTTCGATTTTGAAATCGGTTTTGAGTTTGTGACAAAATTGGAGATAACTTTGGAATTACTTGTATAATAATCGGATTCAAGAGTTGAAGTTGTCGACTTTTTGATTGAGCTCTTTTGTCATTCTTCTCAACATCCTGAAACAAAAATTTGTACAAAATCTTTTCCAAACTTATCGTATTTTTTTATCAAAAGTAAAGTCGATTCCCTGGAAAATCATTAAAGAAAACGATGTTAATAAAGTTTCACTCAATTACTATTTCAATCAAAAACACATAGGAAATAGTTGAGAAGGTCTTCTAAAAATGGAAAAATAAATAAGGGTTATCAGCTTAATAGCTGGCACAATACTCAACAATAGTTTTAAAGTTTTTTTAGGTTTTAATCCTTCTAAGATCAATTAAGCTTCTTTTAGCCACAACAAACTCGATCGAATCATCGCTAAAGTGAGAATTTAGAAGCTTTCTATGACCGCAGAAGCTTTAAAAGGTATGATCGAATGACAAAAGCGAGCAAGAGTTTCAGAAAAGAAAACATTTCTGCATGTGTTCAAAACCAATCCCAAACTGTGTTTTGTAATGGTTTCAAAAAGAGAATTTACTGATCATAAAATTCATATGTTTATTGGGATATTTGCTCAGTTGTCTAGCTATTTTTGTTCAAAAATCGTATTTTTGCTGAAATGTCACAGAAGTTTATTGAATAATCACTCTTTAAATATCGAGATAAAAGCGATGAACATAATAAGCGAAAAGATTCTCGTGTGAAAATCGCATGTCGAATTGCAATAGTTTTTATTGTTGCACATGCATACAGTGGAAAACTGTAATGAGGGAAAAGAATTTAAGCAAATGTGCAAAAAACAACCTTGGAATAACCGGTGGAGACTTTCTCGACTACGCCATTCAAGCATTTTCCAATGTTTTTTGATGTCTTAAAGTTGAATTTTTAAGAACATCTTTCGAAATTGAGCTAAGATATTGTTTAATAGATAGAAGATATTAGGTTGAGGAAATGGAAATATATTTAATAGATATTAGGTTGAGGAAAAAGTAAAGTCGGTTTTGAATTCCCGTTGTTGGCAATTTTCCAGTTCTTTGCTTATGCGATTGTTTTAAAATAGATTTCAGCTAGACACTCTGTACCTTCATATTATATTTGACTTTTACAAATTTAACAATATTTTCAGGTACAAAATGCAAGACGAAAAGTTTTGACTTCGAGCCGCTTTGTGGTATGATTTTAAACAGGGAAAATCCGCGGCTGAATCGCATCGGACAATCATTGAACTTTTGGGGAAGACATCATTAGCGAAAGACAATGCCAAGTATGGTTTCAGCGGTTAAAAGATGGAAATGAAAGTCTCCAAGACGAAGAACGGTCTGGACGACCCCAAGAGATTTCAGATGAGGATTTGCTTGATGCCATTGAACTCAATCCAACCCTTACCACTCGAAACTGTCACCGCTGATCTTTATTCGAAAAAGTTGATGAGAGTTAACGAGACTTTAAAGAAATTGGGCGTTGAAACATCAGAATTGCTATTTTTGCATGGTAATGCAAAACCTCACACTGCAAAAATCACTCACCAAAAAATCGACGAGCTTGGTTGGAAACTTCTGTGCCACGCACCTTACCCCATCAGATTATTTTTTGTTTCGGTCGTCGAAGAGTTTTCTTATGGGAGAAAAGTTCGAGAATCATGCACAGATCAAAAAAAAAAAACAGTCGACACTTATTTTGGCTCGAAAACTCCTCATTTTTTTTGAGGATGGGATCAGGGACTTGCAACAAAGATGGGAACAAGTCATCAATAATAATGGAGATACTCTCATTGATTGTTGCTTTGTTTTTAGCAATAAACAGTTTTGTGACAAAAACCGACATGACTTTTTCCTCAACTTAATAAATCGTGATAAGATACGATTTCTTCTTCTTTTCTAGACAAGATTACGGTCGTTTTCAAAAGTTAGACACGTTTTAGAGTTTGTTTGGGTGTTGTCTGCTTGTGAGTTTGCTTCGATTTCTCATTTTCAAGTGCTTAAGGCTCTAATTTGAAAGATGGGAACAAGTCATCAATAATAATGGAGAATATCTCATTGATTGTTGCTTTGTTTTTAGCAATAAACAGTTTTGTGACAAAAACCGACATTACTTTTTCCTCAACCTAATATTTTATTCATAAATAGTCGACTAAACTTTTCACTAACAATTCGAAGAAACTCACACTCGCTGCTCCACAACTCTTCACCCAGACGTGATATTTGTAAACACTACCGGAATAGTTAATTTCGTAGGTAACTAGAAAATAGATTTATACTTTATTTTAAGGTGAGCTTACTTATTCAGTTCAACTTATTCAAACATATAATAAATGAAAAAAAACAAAAACGAACCAACGCTTTTTTGACACAAAATCCCTCGACACGAGTCGGCACTTGATTTCGACTCACAATTCCCCACTTTTGAGCCTAGACAATTTAGGTTCTCGCTTTAATTCTTTAGGTAGTATTTTTAATTTATTGAATTTTCCTTTAACCTTCGCTTATATTAAAGTATTTCATGGCTTTTTGAAGAGCCGGTGAAAGGATTGAATCTCCTCCCGAACATACGTGGCAGAATCTCTGGGTACCTGGAAATGAAAATGATCAGCGTTAATTACATTTAATTTGACTGACTCAAGCTTTTTTTTATCATGATATTAGTGAATAAAATTGAAGAAATGCAATTAATCAAACGCTTACCACTTGTGAGGGCATTGTTGCTGGACGAGCTCTTTCCCACTGGAACCTCGAGACCCATACGAGCGGAGGAAACCGAAGAAAATCCTTAACGATATTGAAAACTACTAAAAAAGTCACCGACAGTAAACTGGATTAAAAATATTCCGTAGGATTAGGCTATCCAGAAAGTTTTTTCGTTTTTTTCGTACTTTCGTTGAAAAATAACAAATTTACCAATTAACCTATGGTTTTCTCTAAATAAAAAGTGTTTATTGTTCAATTTCCCATCTTTTTAAGTCAATTTGGATTCACTTTCTGGCAAAAAGCGCAACTGGAAACGTGGTTTTTGTAAAAACCTATAAAAATCTCTACGAAGAAATTGGCTGAATGAATTTCTCTGAAAGTTTGGCTATATAACTAACTTTTTGTTCTTTTATCTATTGACACCACGATAGATTTCTTTAGCTCTAGCGATAGATTTCTTAGACTAGATAGTACGCGATAGACTCTTTAGCGATAGATTTCTTTAGTTCCTGAACCACATCATCGACTACCCGACTTGATGTCCCAAAAAAAAAATCCAGACATAAGACATTTTAAACTCGTTTTAATGTTATTTTGCAGAAAACTAATTGGTAATTTGTTGGTTTTAAACGGAAGTACGAAAAGCAAAGACTTTGCAAAAAGAAAAACCGGTTTAACAATCGAAACGACTATTTTCATGTTGTTACTTAGGCCACCTTCATAGAATACTCAAAATTTACAAATCTTTATTCGTGAACTTCAGTAATGCACTCACCTAATGTTGAAACAAAAACTAATATAAGGATTGTTCTCATAATAGCTTCAGCAAAATTGAAAACCCGTCATGTTTTTGGAATCGTAAAAGTGGATGGGTGATTTAATTTTCAGTTGTTCCCCGTTTTTCGTCCTTTTCTCCCAAAAGGGTTCCCTAGTTTCCGTGACGCAATTTTTGTTCTTCAAAAATCTTCCTTTGTTACATTTCCTACAGAGATCTGTAATCCCTACACTCTTCACTCTTTCCTCGGGCGACATTCGGAAAGAAAATGGGCACTATGAACGAAAGAAAAGAAAAGAAAAGATTAGGCATTAATGCAGTTAACCAAAGGCCTTTTCAAACATTTTCAATTTTAAGACCAAAGGCGCATTTCTAGAATTTAGATACTCGTAAGTATGCCAAACCCATTTGAAGTTTGCTTTTTTAAACCAGATACCCATTTTTACACTCACTCATAGATGGCCACATCCGGGAAAGGCTGCCACATTTGAACGACATCCTATCGTGGTGGTGTAACGTAGCCTTCATCTGGATAAAGAGTTGTTGGCATTGTTGGCGCTTGCGCCACGTACTAACAATCACTAAAACACTTTCTTTCCATTAAACCTTTACAAATAACTCCAGGAAAGTGTTCGTATCAAATTCAAGTTCAAGTTGCTCCATTTTGACCGAAATTTGCCCTAATAAGGGAAAGCTTTGATAAATGGTGCATTTTCAAGACGTCGACCACTGAACGACACTTAGACACAGTCTCACAAGAAATTACAAAGCTCAAAGTATATTTCACACATTGATGCTTGCATTATCGGTTTTAAAGAGTGATAAGCAAACTTGCGTCTTATCTAGATGGAAATTCACATGTTGTCGTTGTACTTTATACAGCCAGGTAGGCAAATGTTAAGTATTACTTTCAAATTATGATATTTAGTCTATAAAATCTCATCAATTGACTATAAACATCAAAGAAAAACGATTGTCGCTCATCGGAAAGGTTGGGTTTTAAGCAAAAAAAGCTTCATAACATAGAAATTGTTCTTTGCGAGTAAAGTGTTTTCAAAAAAATGGGCAAATGTTGAAAACTATCGTAGGTTTCCCTTCAGATCTCGTCGAATTTAATGAATTTTAATCCTATTTCATTGGAGTCATTGTTTGTTTCCTCATCAAATGAATTTATAAATATCTAACAATAAGTTTGGGGTGCGACCCGCTTTAACCTTATCATCGAGGATGATTTTGCTTCAGAATAGCCGAATTGCACAAAGAAGGTTAAATGGGTTTCCCCAAAGCGCTTACAACATAACAAGAACGCGCAGCATCCAACACAAGATTAATACTCGTGGGTGGCGACACAAATGTTAGTAAGCTCTCTCTACAATGTTAAACCAGTTATCAAAACAGGATTTAAAACCTGAAGGGTAGCAGAAAGTAAGTTGAATTTATAATTTTACTGTTTATTAGTACAAAACCAAAATGCAAGAATACCCGTTACAAAAACAGCATGCGCATCAAAATAAACAACCAAGTCCCCCCCGAGGGAAGGCAAAAGCAACCCGCAGACCAAAAAAACAATTTCGGGAAGGGAGAAAAGGGCGAAAAATGCGACGCGAATAATTGCAAAATAGCAACGCAAATAGGAAGGAAACGGACGCGACCAATACGTAAATTGGATAAAAACTGAAAGAAAGATTAACAATTTTTCCAAGTTATCCACCTTTTAGAAAAGCATTTCATATTCATAAATGACAACGTTTCATTTTTATTTTTCTTCAGATGGAATTGACGTGAGCTCTTTGTCAATCTATGATAGCCTGGCTCCGTTCGAGTAATCGAAAACCGACTCACCAATCAGCAATATTAGGTTGGCAAGTTATAAGCGATCGTTTTTGGGTAATCTGTTTTCTGCAAAAAAACGTTTTGCTTGATTCAAAAGCCCTATCCTTAATCTACAAAATGACTTCTTTGAATTTTTGAAAAATCTTTTATTTTAGAATTTTTTCAGGCATTTTAATGTAAGAGTTCAAAATTCTGGTTTCTAGCATTCATGAGCTATTATATTTTTGAGCTATTTTTGAGTGATTGCATACTTTTTAAAATCAACGCTTCATCGATTAAATAGTTTCCCAAAATTTCAGAACAATCCAATTGATCGAGCCGTTCTCTTTCTTTTAATCTTTTTTTTTAATCTTGCTTAAACTCAAACGAAAATGGATTAAATTAGCACAAAAGTGCTTTTTGAGCCCAATTTGAAAATCAACCTTCCGAAGATTGGATTGTTCTGAAATTTTGGGAAACTATGTAATCGATGAAGCGTTTCGATGAAGCGATGAAGCCTAAGCCTAAGCCTAAGCCTAAGCCTAAGCCTAAGCCTAAGCCTGAGCCTGAGCCTGAGCCTAAGCCTAAGCCTAAGCCTAAGCCTGAGCCTGAGCCTAAGCCTAAGCCTGAGCCTAATCGATGAAGCGTTTTATTTTAAAAAAGTATGCAATGACTCAAAAATATATTAGCCATGAATGCTAGAAACCAGGATTTTGAACTCTTACATTAAAATGAATTTTCAAAAATTCAAAAAAGTCATTTTGTAGATTAAGGATAGGGCTTTTGAATGAAGCAAACCGTTTTTTGATTGGATAAGCCGTTTTTTTCAGAAAACACATTACCCAAAAACGATCGTTTATAACTTGCCAACCTAATACATGCCTTCGGTATTGTTGACAAAAATAAACGCATAAATTGCGTCTTTTCAGCAATCAAGTGCACGTTTGCTGTATAATTTAACTGTAAATAAGTACAAAAATGCTAAAAATCTAGATTTTTCTTCTAAAAATCGAGTCATACCTCTTCCTTGACATCGGCTCAAATGTTTACTCACTCAAAATCCCCAAAACCCTGAACCGATTGTAAACCGATGTACAAACGAAACAGCTATTTCTACACCTATTCGGAAAAGCTGAAATTTCTGTTTATTTTGTGTTTTTCCCCCTGTTTGACTCGCCCTTATCACGGGATTCTGTTTTACACCCATTCACCTAGTTGTTAGGTAATTGGTTGTAAAATTTTATTCAGAAACTTTTGAATAACACCTTCCATGAAACATCTAACTCTACTATTAACCCTGATTTCTGTTTCTTTTGCCATTCAGTGTTACGTAGATGAAACGCTGAGTGAAGGACACGGACCATTGGTTGTAAGTTAACAAGTTTGTAAATGTTTTGCGGAAGTCCTTTTAGACAAAAACGAACTGCTCGACCGGTTGCGACTTTTGCGGGAAAGCGGTTTCAAAAGTTCGTTTCAGAGAAAGTTTCAAATTTGCTGAAAAAGACCAGCAAAATTTATTGGCAAAAATTAATCCCAAAAATTTGGGCATAGTAACGCCCTTTTGCTTTGTAGATGGTGTAAAAAGAGGATATTATTTCGCTGTAAATTTGTACCCGGCGGTTTTCGGGGCCAGCGAGTCGATTGGATATGTTCATTTTATTGAGCCTTAATTGGTTGAAAGTTATGAGTAGATGGTAAGCGGTTACGCGGCCCACAAAGAACACCTCATGCCTCTCTAATAGAGAGATTTGCACAGGGAACTATAACTATGATGAAAGTAAAGTTTTTCTTTCGTCCATCGGGAGGATTCGAATGAATATTTGAGCTTGAGAATGAGGGATTTGAAATGGATGAGAGCCCCCTTTAATGAATAAGCTGGAAGAGAAGATAGAACAGAACACGCAACGTCCGTTTTTTAAGGATGTTGGTTGGTTAGACATCGTTAACGTTCCGTAATTTAACACATTCGCGATAAAGACATTTTTTGTCAGTAAAAAAGCCCAAATATTGCACATAGGGCTTTTTCGAGAGTGCTGATTTCGAATTTCAGATTAACTTTTTTTTCTATCTCCATTAAAACCAATGCTGCTTCTTTTGAGTTCTAGGTTTACTGGCGTCTTCTGGGTATGTAATAGTGTTTCTAGAGGTGACACTAGAATTAATATTCAATTAAAAAAACGAGCGGTTTCCTTTGTGAGATTTGGTATATTCAAGCCGTTTTAATTACCCAAAACTCCAACTGGGAGTCAGTTTGCCAAATGCCGCTTTTTCCTACGAATTTGCTATGAAAGGTACACTACTGGACAATGAAATATCATATTTGAAAAACGATCGTCACTTTCGCGCGTCTGTAACTTCCTTGTCTTTGCCGTATTTCTAAATATTAATATTACCAATGTGTAGCCCTTGAAAAGAGCTTTCAGAAAATGTATAACGCTAATAGTTTAAACTCAAAGACAAGGGCGTTACAGACGCGCGAAAGAGACGATCGTTCTTCAAATATGATATTTCATTGTCCAGTACTGTACATATAAAATGGCTGCCGTGGCTTGTTTTTCGTATTCTTAGAAAAATCAAACCGTTTTGAAAACTAGGAACGGATTCTGAAAGGGCATAAAAAGTTACAGATCCTCTGAAATTTATAGGATTTTTGGTCAAGCCACTATTGAGAAACAGCGCCTGATCACCGATGGGTCAGGTTGTGAATGTGTTAAAGTAGGACTTGGCAAGTTGTGGCTTTTTTTTGGCTTTCCCTGCCCACCCTGGTACGAACTCATTAAAATCAAAAGAATGAGCCAACTTTCAGTCATCTTCCTTATACTCTCCATCGACTTGGGGTTGTGGTTGTGGAGAGGCTAATCTCGCCGCATTTGACGCCGAAGCGTGCACAAGCGTCGGAAAAGTGAAAACGAAATACTCCGATTTGTTTTGTTGTGGGGGAGATTTTTGCAATTCGGTTAATCAACTCAATCTTTCAATGTTTCTTCTTTTCATTTTTATTTTTCTAATTGAAAGTCTTGAATAAATCATTTATTCGATCAATCCAAGAATTATAATTGGGATATATCCAAGAATTTTCGGTTCTTAGCCAACAAATTTTGAAATTGTTTCACTTAAAATGCTTATTTCATCATTTTTTTCTTATGCCAACATACAGAATTGTGAAATTTTAAAATAAGTGCTCAAAGTTTGTCTTTCTAAAGTAAACAATGTACTACGGGATGATAAGTGCCATGTGATTTCAGTGTATTTTCTTGCCTCACTTTTTCTAGTGGCAATTGAAGACACTTCCCATTCGGAAAATGAGAGGATTGGCTCTTCAATTGGCTTTACTCATTGTGACTTTTGCATTGGAGTGCTATGTCGACGAGGATTTCAGTCAAGAGCACACTTCGAGACAGGCAAGTCAAGCATTTCAAATTGATTGTCGGACATTTGATAGTTGATTTGATAGCTATTTCAAGTTGATTGTCGGACGCCCCTTTTGCCATTGGCAATCCAACTTTGAGCTCAAATTTCTTAGTGTTAAGCTGTCCAATTTAAATGTTCTTGGTACAGAGAAAGACTTGGCGCATCCAATGATACCAAGAATCTTTAAATTGAACAACTAAACACCAAGATATTTGAGCTTAAAGTTAGCCAATGGCAAAAGGGACGTGCGCGTATCAAATGTCCGATAACCTTTCAAGTATATCATTGCAAAAATTCGATAAACAATTGGAAAATTCAGAAAATCGTCAACTGCTCGGATGATTGTGAATATTGCGGAAAGATAACCGATTCAAGAACTTCAGAAGGAGAAAGTGTAGGAATTACCCTATGAAATTTTCTAATTTTTACTTTTATTAACGATTTAATGGTATTTAATGTATTATGACCTAGAAACTGTAATACTTAATGAAACAAGACAAATGAAGATCATCATTTGGCTCCAATTCGACAATTCATTTTAGACACGTTACACTGTTTTCCATTCAACATGGGGATGCGGATGTGGAGACGAGTTTTTGGTCACTTTCACCAAAGCACAATGTTTTCGTCAGGGTCAACTGAAAACCAGTGATGGGAAATTATATTGTTGTTGGGGAGATTTGTGCAATTCTTATAAGCAAATCATTTTTCCAATAATCTTTGCAATTTCGATGCCTATTTTCGTTGCCTTTTTAAGAGTTTAAACATAAGATTTCCAATCTATTTTGTTTACCAATCAATTGTTTCAATCAATTTCAACATTTGTCCCTTCCAAAACTCAGGGAACTCCCGGAACTTCCGGACTTAAGCAACTATAGAAAAAAACTAAAGAAAAGCAACTATTACTTTGTAAACAAGATTCAAAGTTTATTTCAAATTGCTTGTGATAAAAAAAAAGAGAATTTTAAAGTTTAATCATCTTCGGTCGAGCTCTCATCTTTTTGACAATGTGGAACTTCTCGATGCATCTCAACTCCACTTTTGCCCTCTTTCACTCCACGAATCACCTCGAGAAATTTAGACTCAAAATCTTTATAGATCGCCTCACAAGAATCACTTTGGATCTGTAAAATCTGCTTATTCCGATCATTTTTTATGCAAACCGTTTTCTTTTCGCAGATTTCTTTGAGATACTCGTGAAGTTTTCCCTCATCGACCCCGTCTTTGCCCAGTTTTACAGCTGTTTTGATTAAACTAAAGAGTTTTAATGTGGAAATGGAAATGGAAATGGAAAATTTCTAAGCTAAAGCTTTGTTCAGCAGATTAGGCCAAGATTCACTGAAATCACTGAACTCAAACGGTTTCAATACAAATTTCCAATTGAATAGCTTCAATTGAAAAGATATATATTGGCATTTTTCATGTCTTCATGGCAAAAACAACTACTTTTCTTATTTCCAACAAATCATGACACCAACTTAACATGAATTGTCCTGTACATATCACACGTTAGAGGTGGTCGCACATCGGATTGTGCAAAGGAAAAACAAATGAATACAGCAGCCAATGCAAAGAAATTCTTCATTTCGATTGAAAATTGAAAGTTTGTCCGTATCAATTTCATTTTATCCTCCATTTTTTATCTTGTCACACCAAGGCGGCCATTCGATGGGTGAAGGCTAAATAGACTCAAGGCTAAATAACTTGAGTCATCAAATTGAAAAAAAAAACAAGATAGTTATTTTGAAAATTTGATAACTTGACAAAGTTTTCAATGATCTTGGTTAACAATTAGCTAATTTTCACTCATTTTCCTCAATTTCCCAGCTAAGTTTTACCAAGAAAATGAAAAGATTCCGAAATTTTCCATTTTTTTAAAACATTTCACAGAAAATGATAACCAAAGAGATAACGAAGAGAGAAAAAAGGGAGAACGCAAAAAAGAAACTGTTGGCGAGAAATTGTTGGTGATAAATGAAGTAATATATTTTAAGTTCAAAACAATTTTGATGCACATAATACAGGGTGCGTAATAATTATTGCAACAAGAGTTCAAAGACCGTTTTCCAAACAACTTTCTTATTTTTTTGCCCCCCTTTTTTGTTGTGTTGCGTTCTATCTTCTTTATTCTTGCCTAATTGCCTCCCGCTCACACGAAGAAGACGGTTCAGGACTGGTGTGTGGCCAAGTTTCCCTCAGTGATCACCAAGGATGAATGGCCTCCAAACTCACCGGATCTCAATGTGATGGACTTTTCCATTTGGGCAATCTTAGAGGCTAATGTCTGCTCTTTGACCTTGAAGAAGTCTTTGACCAAAGGATGGAAGGCGACTCCTCAAGATGACATTCGGGCCGCAGTGGAGGCATATCCGAACCGATTAAGGGCTGTTATCAAGGCAAAAGGCGGTCTAATTAAATGATCTCTTGTTTTCGTATTTGTTACTGTTAAATAAAGCTATTTCTGTTTAAGAATCTTCTTCCAGTGAAACTTCTTGGTGGGCAATGCCCTTGAGTATCTTGTTGCAATAATTATGACGCACCCTGTATAATCAGAAACATTAGATCATGCTACTCCATTTTTCAATGCCTCCCAGAATTCTTTTTCGTGCCTCAGCTACAGTATACCCAAATTTCCAAGAACTTAAAGATGATTTTATAGATTTTATCCGGTTTTCGATGTCACTACTCTTTTTAAGGCTATAACTATTATTTAAAGTATTTGGGAGTCTTCTAAGTGTGAAGATTTTTTTATCTGAGAGTTGACACAACTGAAATAATGAAAAATTTCATCTGGAGGCTAGAAAATAAATTAAATTCCTTTCGTTTACTTACATTTGCTAAATATTCATCTCATCACCACCACAACAATCACAAAAACGACAACTACAACGACGACTATAACTAAAACAGCCAGTAAGTAATGGACATGGGAAAAGTTCAATCTGAACCTGATTCCACCCTCGTTTTCTCAGCCGTCTCTTGGCAGATTGCTCTGAAATTTTGTCTACAGATAGAAATCGATATTTTTAGCTTGTAGACAAAATTTCAGAACAATCGGTCAAGAATCGGCCAAGAAAACGAAGGTGGATTTAGGTTCGGTTGGAATTTTCCCATGTCTAGTAAAACAATATTGCTATCTAGCAATTCGCTTTCATTTTCCTTTTTTCTTATCACGGTAACAATGGCTGGATGGTGGCAAGGTTTCATGAAAAATCATCCGAAGATCAATCCACGCGATTTCAATTGTGTAAATCGAAGAACTTTCGAAGAAATTATGCCAAAATGTTATTTTGGATGATAATTTTTCTTAATTATCTTTAAATGTTTATTATCCTTTTTTGAAATGAACAAAGAGTTATTCTCATTTTTATTCTGGAGCTTTTCGGTCAATACTTAGCTTGGAAATTCAGGATCTCGAGCAGCTCTTTGCATATCCACAACCGCATGCAAAATAACATTTTGCCATAATTTCATTTGGTGGCCACCGACTAATTCTGAATTTCCAAGCTAAGTATTGACCGAAAAGCTCCAGAATAACTCTTTGTTCATTTCAAAAAACAAAATAATCAATCACATTGATTTAAAACATTTAAAGATTATTAAGAAAAACTATCATCCAAAACAATATTTTGCCATAATTTCATTTGGTGGCTACCAAAGTTCTTCGATTTACACAATTGAAATCGCGTGGATTGATCTTCGGACGATTTTTCATGAAATCTTCCCACCATCCATTGTTACCGTAATAATAAAAAAGGAAAATGAAAGCGAATTGCTAGAAAAGATCGACTGGAAAATGCACCAAAAATCAAATCTTTCCGACTCAAGTAATAAATCCAAATTCAATTTCTGATCGTCGAACTACGGAAATGATTTGAAAACATTGTGCTACAGTTTTTTCTTTCTTTCTGATTTGCATATCCACAACCGCTTGCAAAATAACATTTTGCCATAATTTCATTTGGTGGCCACCAAAGTTTTCTTCCTGATCGGTCAATACTTAGCTTGGAAATTCAGGATTAGTCGGTCGATAGAATCTCGAGCAGCTCTTTGCATATCCACAACCGCTTGCAAAACAACATTTTGTCATAATTTCATTTGGTAAAGTTCTTCGATTTACACAATTGAAATCGCGTGGATTGACCTTCGGGCGATTTTTCATGAAACCTTGCCACCATCCAGCCATTGTTACCGTAATAATAAAAAAGGAAAATGAAAGCGAATTGCTAGAAAACATTGACCAGAAAATGCACCAAAAATCAAATCTTTCCGACTCAAGTAATAAATCCAAATTCAATTTCTGATCGTCGAACTACGGAAATGATTTGAAAACATTGTGCTACAGTCTTTCCTTTCTTCCTGATTTTACATTTGTTCCACTTGATTTGTGCCTTTTATGCAATTCCAACCATTTTCACGGTACGATAAGTTTTTTCTTTTTTTTTGGCCATTTTATGCACGCTTGATTTGCATGAAACTGTGCGAATTTGCAAGGAACATTTTCCTCATTTCAAATCCGCTTGTTTCCACTTCATTGGCACTGTAAATATTCCAAGTACAATCAAAAATCACTCGCATGAAGACAAAGTTGAAGACAAAGACAAAGTTGCACCAAAATAGCACTAGAAATTTTCTTTTATTCAACTGAAGCAGAAAAATCTGATCACTATATAAACGCAAAATTTTACACTAATTTTCAAACCTTGTTCCATTTTTCCATAAGAATTTCTTGAAATTGAAGAAAATGAACGATTCGATGGAAGTACGTTTTAGCATCAAGCTTTATTCTTGAATTCTTTTACCCTAAAGTCGTGAGTATAAGTTCTGTTTGGTTTTCGCATGCAAATTGACGGCTGTCTCCGGTGCGGTGTGTCGAGGGTTCGAACCCCGCTGCAGCATAACTTTTTTGCTTTTTAAGAACAATAGTAGAAGTAAATTTATTGAGGGTTATAGCAATTTTATGCTGTTATTTGTCGCTCCGGGCGTGGCTCGGCGCGTCCGCCCTGCTCCTCTCCGGTGCTCAGTCTTATGGATTCCTCCCTGGCCTCCACGTCGACGGTCGAAAGAGATGCTTTCCAGCGTCTTCTTCAACACTATCGTCTAGATGTATCCATGCACATAACAGATAGGCTGTCACCCTGTAGTATCCCGTGCTCCAAGAACAATAATAAAAGTTTATATAACAATAAAAATGTATAAAAACCCAACAAAAAGAAATTCAAAGCAATTAAAGCGAATGTAAATTAAGGCAGAATTTATACTCGGATGAACTTATGCTCGAGACTTTAGGGTAGTTGAATTCAATTTCAGACGATTCGCAAAGTCTTCGGCTATCCACCTTCATACTACAATTGCACTGGGAAAACTTATGAGCAATGGGAAGCAATGGGAACGAAATGGCCAATACTTGGAATGTTGCTGATTGCTGGGGGAACGCTTTACATTGTCGGTTTTGTTTCTGATTTTATGATGATTGTCATAGAATGTAGATGGATAAAGTGTTTGGCTAAAAATCTTAGTTTTTCAATTAACTCTAACACCACGATGACAGTAGAAAGTTTTAATTTTCAATGATTTAATTTAATACTTGAAAGAAATCAAATTCTAGTTACCAGATCATGAAAACCCAGATTCAACTCAAAAATCAAAACAATTTTCAGATTCTCTACATGCCCACCGTTTACGCGATGCTCCGTCTAAAATTGATCAAAAATGATTGCTACAAAGTTTGTTTGTTATTGTAGAAAAAGCTAGAAACTTATCCAGATCATGTTTTGCTTGATTTTGGCTGATATCGGTAATCTTTTTGTCAACTCGTTCATCGCCGGATACGTCTTTGCGACTGGAGGAGTCTTCTGCATGAATCCAATTTTTTCCTATTTCTCTGGGTCTTACAGTTATGGTAGGTTAACAGAATGACAGAGAAATTGACAGAGAAACAGAGATAGGAATGACAGAGAAGCCTTCCGCGTACTTTATACTTTATAAACTTGCACTGTCCGGCACATGGCAAATATGATTTTGCAGCTGATTCTTTAAGAAGTTCAGTGTGCCACGAAAGCACAAGTAGTTTACCAAATAATCCTACCGTACTCCATCTACAATTTCCAATTTTAGTAATCTGGTCGATTGCTTCCTACTTCTACATCATTTTAGCGTTAAACCGTCTTGTTCTCGTTCTCAACAACAAACTTTTACATCGAGCATTCATGGTACGGTAGAGCAATTGCAAAATCTATTTATTTTTTAGAGCATTCCCATAAATCTTTGGATCGTTTTGGGACTGATTTACGGGATATGGACCGGTCGTCGATCAATTCCGTTCAACAGCACAGCTTTTGGGGCACTCTATGTGCCTGTGATCGAGGAGTACTCAAAAGTAAGCAATTTTCACGTTTACTTCAAGAATTTCAAGAACATGAACAAGAGGTTCAAGAACTCTTTTACTCCAACTCCTGAACACTTCAGGAAGTGCTCATGTACTCAAACATCTGGCACGTCTATCACAATGTGGGCGTTGGAATCATCATGCTCATCGTCTATGCGATGATCTTCTTACTGTTGGCGAGAAAGAGGGATTCGAACAAGATCTCTGTGGCTGAGATGAATGTAGGGTTCACAGAAAGCCGAAGACTTCATTCTTTCACTCCTCTTCTTTTCCAGGCTCTCCTTCAAGCCGTGCTCATCACCGTTCCAGCCATTTTGTGCTCTTGGCTTTACGTCTACATTCAATTCTTTCAAGTGGCCACACTCGAGATGGCAATCGCTGCTCATTTCTCTTGGCAAACCGTTGCAGGTGCGGTACTTTGTACAGAATGCGGCATATACCTGGTGTTCCAAAAAAAAGGCAGTTCAGCGCGATTTTTCACAGAATTTCTAGTGGCCCCTGGTGGTTATTGTGGTGCCAAATTTTCCAATTAAGGCTGCATTCATAAATCTCAATTTTCAGGCATCTCAGCTCTTATCTATTTGACTCTCAACCACAGCATTCGATCATTTTACAAAGGAAATCGACGAGAAGTAAAAGTATCGGCACACATTGAAGTAACAAATGGTACAAAAAGTCCAAAGAATACAATTGCATAACTTTTTATTTTGAAAATACATTTATTGTGTTTTTAACAGCGTTGCAATCAAATCTTTATTGCACAAGAGCTTGCAAAAAAACAAACGAATCAGCGAAATGTTAAAAATGCACTCAAAAATGAAATTTTTTTGAAATTTTCAAACATTTTACAGTTTTCTAAAGAAGAAATGACCTAATTTTTCATTTTGATTTGGGTTAAACCATAAATTCTTACCTTATAATTAGAAGAAATGTTCAAGTTCTTGATATCAACATTGCATGTAATTCCCAGTACTTCTCTCTTTCGTCTGTACGGATTCAATCTAAATCTTCAATTCAATTGCTGCAACTATGAAAATGAACGCCCATTGCCATTGCTGCCAATCACGTTTTCCCTATCGGGTTTTGGGCGAAATTGGTTGTCGGATCTGAGCACATCTGTTGCGTTTTCTCGTTTCATGCTTTCATCTTCGCTTGCAGATCTGGATCGGACGCTCTAGCTGAAATTCAAACAAGAGCCTAAAGTTTTATTTTCAACTCACGTGCATTCCCAACACTCTGACCCGGTTTAAAGTTAGATTTTCTGAACAAACACAACACTTACCTTACCAAAGACATTTTTAGATCAATGCTTCAGTTTCTAAAATCGTATCTATTATAAATGTGATTTCAGACGCGCTAGACAGAGTATTTCGGGTACGATTAGTACCATTCTGACATGAGTTTTGTCTTGAAGAGTCTAGACTTCACATAAATCACCGATTGCCAATTTTTTGGCTAAAAAAGGTGAGTAAAACTTGAACAAAATCTTTATATCATTGAAATGCAAAGAGTCAGACTTAATTTGTTTCTTGAACCTTGAGCATTTAGATTATGAGGATTTGTGCAAAAGCCAAGTGTCTCGAAGAAAACGGTCAACTCGTAGGGGGAAAGCTCTTGGATGTAACAAAAATATCAAGGAAATGCGGTTGGCGAAAGTTTATGAGGTAAGCTTTGAACTAAACTAGAACTAGAACTAAACTAAACTAGACTTTGAACTAGAAAGAATCTTTGAACTACTCTTTTTCTTCGTTTGTACAAGAATTTTTGTGTCAAAAAGCTGTGATTTTCTAGTTTTAAAGTGAAATCCTTTTTGTGCATTTAAGAATAAACAAATTGAACCATTTATTTAAGTGTTTTTCACCACTATTTCTTAATTTCTTTCATTACTTCGAGTCTTGAAGAGTTGAACTCAGAATCCATGACGAAAAACTTTCGCAAACTTGGCTCCAATTCTTCAAAGTGTTCCCGCAAAACCGAAGCTTCAAGTGAATGAAAATTCCAATCAAAATCGAAACACGGAATCTTCTCATTTCGATCGTAATTCCATGGATAATCAAGCAAAACATATTCCTTTTTTTGATCATTTAAATACAATAAAAAAATGAAACACATGTTATGAAAAGCTACGTCTTTTTTCAACTCAATTCTCTTGGGATATGCGAAAAATTTGGTCTTTCCGAATTGCTCTTGATTGATTTGTTTTGAGACAAAGATTCGATTCAAGAGCTCACTCATTCCCACCCAAGCCATTTGATAAGCATCTAATGAATAATTCGTGCAATCATAATTTGACATAGTTCGCATTTCATTCGGCACATCAAAGCCGAAAGTGCTGACTTTCCCGTAAACCTGTTTCAGCTCGCATTTCACTTCACAGTGACACGGAGTTGTCGGTGGATTTCGGAGCTGAAAAACATAGCCCGGCAATTGGAATGGAACTTTTTGACGTTGAATCTCGTGGTCTAGATAGGTTTTCTTCATACAATTATCGATTGGGATAAATTTTGAAGCATTCGCTTGTGTACACTTTTCAATAATCTTTCGAAGCTTCTCAAAAACAGCGAAAAACAGATGGAAATCGATTGGCTCAAGGTGAGAAAAAAGGAGCTCATTTTGAGAAAATAAAGAATCCGATTGAGTTTTTAACACAAAACTCGGAAATCTTCTAGAATTTTCATTCACCCAGAACCCGGGAAATTCTCGCAAATTTGTGAAATCTTTGCGTACAAATTTTGCCATATTTCTTTCGCTGTCAACTTCCAAAAAAAGCCATTCTTCTTTTGTGGTTGTCGAGAAATAACATTTCAAACTCATTCTTTGGCAATATCTCGTATTTTTGATTGATCGAAGCACTACATCTTGGTGAAATATCGATTCATAAAAGTCCCAATACATAAATCGAGATTTCACGACGAACTCTAGGCTCTGAAAAACCAAATGATAAGCTGAAAGTTGATCAAAGAGATCATTTTGCAAAACATCTTCAAAAGCTTCATCAATTGTTTCTGGTTTGGATTGAAGGACCGATTTTAAAGCTTTTACATCAATTTCATCGTATATATTCATTTTCTGGAGTTGATTGAATAAACAATCGCTAGCTGTTTGTAGAAATCTCTTTTTCTCCTCATCCGATAGACATTTAAAGAGTTCCATAAATCTTTCCCGAGCCACGTTCCCTTTTTGGTATTCAAATAGATTCGGCAAAACTTCTTTCAAATGAAGAATTGGCTTGGTAAATTCATCCTTTGTTTCATCAGGTGTATTAAAGTCCACTGATAGATGGCTGAAATCGAAAGCTGAACTGATTGGGATAAGATCATTCGAGCCATCAAAACCAATCGGTTTTACGAGAATTTTTTGATTTTCATCAATCCAAAGCTGAAGGCCCGATTTTACGAGATTATTGCTCTAAAACCTTCTAGGTTTTATTTAGCTTTGTTTTTGCAATATTCTTCTTGACTTAAACTGTTCTATAATAGCACTTTAACGAAGGCCAAAGCCATTTGAAAATTCTCAAAGTCAAGCCAAGTTCAAGAAAAAACTATTACTGAATAACCAACTTCTAAAGCCCTATTTCCTTAGAACTTACAACTAGATTCATTAGATTATTGAGCAATTGAAACTCACCAAGTTTGGCAGAACTCCTTGCTCATATTTCATTGTGATATCCCCAAGTTTACTGAAAATATCGTAGGCCCTCTGCCGACTTGATGGTTCGAATGAAATACACCTGAATTCTATATTTTAGAACATGCCAAGGCCACTAACCCAGCAATGATCCTTTTCAACTCTTCAGGGCAGTGTGGTTCTTCAATTTCGGTTATCTTCTTTGCATAAATTTCTCCAATAAATGTTTCGTATTGAAAGCTTCCGATTCCGTATTGTGAGAGAACAATTCTGAAATCAAGAACCTTTCAAAAGCCAAACGCGGTAGCTTTTTCCGAAGAGCACCTTCTAAAATTCGAACAATAGCTCACCTCCTCTCGATGACCTCCCAAAGAACCAATCCCAAGCTGTAGACATCATTTTTGTGGGAAACCTAGAGATAATATTTAGCAATCTTCTAGCAATATCCTTCTTTTCTTATTGATATCTTTGATTCAAACCATATATTCGTTTCCTCCATCTCGAAGACTTGGTGGACTCATATAACGAGGAGTGCCCAATCTTGTTCCCACACAAGTGTTCTTGCTCTCCTTTGTGCACCCAAAATCACCGATTTTTGCTGCAAAGTTCTCGGAGAGCAGAATGCTAAACGAATGATGTTGTTTCCGGTAAGTTCTGGCCCAGTTAAATGCCGTATAAATATGATAGATAATGGTTGGATCATACAGGGTGCGACATAAGTATGGTTACAAGGTTGTAACGTTGATTTAAGAAACTGATTGATTTTTATTTCTTGCCAAAGGATTATTTTTTCTTAATTTGAATGCTTTTTTTTATATTATGTAGCAGTTTTTAAGCAAATTTTTAAGTTTGGACATGATGGTGAAGGCTTCTTCCAACCGTGCCGCTATTCTTCAGCTTGGAGCACAAGGACGATCAACTTCGGATATTGCCAAACTGCTGAAAATGCATCGAATGACGGTATACCGCATTTTGCAACAAAATAGAGTCGAAGAGGTTCCTAAAAGTGGACGTCTGCCAAAAATTGATCACACGAGACTCAAGAAAATCATTAAGAAACGAATCAAGCGCTATCCTGCCCGGAGCATGAGAAAAATGGCTCCCCAATTGAATGTTTTTGATAGAACTATCCGTCGTATCGTCAAAAAGGATCTGGGTCTTCACCCTTACAAGTTAAGGAAGCATAATGGCCTGACGGATCTTCAAATGAGGAACAGGAAGCAAAAATGTGCTCTTCTTCTTGCAAGGGCCGCAAATGATGAGCATCGGACGACGCTTTTTGCCGAGGAGAAATTATTCAACATTGAGCAAGTTTTCAACTCCCAAAATGATTGAATTTTGGCTCACAGCCCTCAAGAAGCAAATAAAAGTGGCCGATTTGTGGACAGGAACTCAAGTCCGGCAGGAGTCATGGTTTTTGCAGGGGTGTCAGCAACTGGTCGCACACCGTTGATTTTCGTTGATAAAGGGCTGAAAATTAACACAGACGTGTATCTGGACGTTCTCACAAAACATGTACGGCCGTGGAGTCAAGGACATTATCAAAATCAGCGTTGGACGTTGATGCAAGACGGCGCCCCAGCGCACAAAGCAAAAAAGACTCAAGGGTGGTGTCGAAACAATTTGCTCGACTTCATTCCCGCCAATGGATGGCCAGCTAATTCGCCCGACCTCAATGTTATGGATTTCTGTGTTTGGGCAATTTTTGGAGCAAAAAGCATGCACAACAAAACATGCAAACGTTGAAAGTCTGAAAAAGGCTCTGAAGAAAGCCTGGGCGGAAATTCCACAAAGTACCCTGCGGGCCGCCGTGGAAAGTTATCCAAAGCGTCTTAAAGCCGTTATCAAGAATAAAGGTGCCCATATTGAATAATTTGTTATTTTTTAAACGAATATGATTACTGTTGTTAATTTTAAATAAAGTTAACATGAATCCGTTCATGTTTCATTACGATACACGGTTCTGAGTCTGTAACCATACTTATGCCGCACCCTGTAGATGGCTAAATTTAAAGCCGATCAGACTCAATGACCGAACCCAGGCTCAATTTCTTTTGTTTTGGAAATCTGGACTAATTTTTTTGGCCAAATGTCTTAAGAAAGAGACTTATAATTGCTGAAATTGACTAGATCAAATTTCATTAGATAACCTTAAGAAAGAGAGTCATAATTGCTGAATACTAGATCAAATTGCATTTGATAACCCCAAATCGTCAACCTTTCAAAATCACTTACTTTGCCGGTGTAATATCTCGATGAATGTATCCATAAGAATAAAGAAAATGCAGAGCGCCAAAGAGTTGTGTGGCCCAGTTAAATGCCGTATAAATATGATAGATAATGGTTGGATCATAGATGGCTAAAGTTAAAGTCGATCAAACTCAATGGCCGAATCCAGGCTCAATTTCTTTCGATTTTCTCAAATAACCTTTTTGTAATGTTCCCCTTGAGCAATATTCCATTACAAGTCCTAATTGAAGTTCAAATTCAGTTCTTCTTTCCCGTATTCCAAAGTATCGCACGATATTTGGATGGGTGAGCTTTTCCAATGCAGCGCACTCTTTTTTGAACATTTCTCGATGATAATCGTTATCGAAATGGGAATATTTCACGACAGCTAGCCTGAAAAAAGCCACTATTGTAATTCAAAGTTCAAAAAAACTTACGGATTGTGATTTTTCAGTTTATAAACACTTCCAAAAGCACCTCGTCCAATAAATTCTTCGATTTCTTCATCAGTGTTCATATTGTATTTGAAACAAAGATTAGACAGTGAATTTCAAAATGATCAAAGCATATAACCAAAGATAAGTAGTTGAGGAATAAGATTGTGTAATGGAATTGACAGGAATTAGAGACGAGAGGAAAGTGAGGGTAAACATGCATCAAGTTCTTGTTTTTCTTTAAGTTACTCAATGTCAGTTAATCAATACTTATGTTTATTTAGAGAGTTACGTGGATAGGAAAGAATTGATTTTTCGGCTAATTTCATGTGTTCGAAAGTAATTAAAGATTTGCTGATACTATCCATGAAAGTTCAAATCTGCAAACTACTTGGATGGTTGGATACTGTTAGGACAAAAATTGATCTAACTAAAACTCAACAAAAACAACTTATAACAACCTATAGTCTTAGTTGTCCAATGTGTAAATTGGGCAGCTAAACCGATAAGCTATTCATTCGATATCGACCCAGAAGCCAAAATTTGAAACCACCCACATTCTTGCAATACAGAAGAACAAATTGACAAAGTGACTATTATAAAAAACATTGAAGAATTTGATGAAGAGTAAGTTTAGCTAGTTTTTAACATTATTATCGACTTAATCTATTCAATATTTTTCATAAAGTCACTCCAAAATACACGCTTTTTTGTAAAAAACGAATTGATATCATGAATGTCATTTGCAAGATCGTTTGCATGAATGTCATTTGCAAGAATGTATGAAAGAGTTGGAACGAAGACGCTTTTTGAATAAATAAATGCAAATATATTGATCTTTTGTAATTTTTTAACATGTTAAATCAAAAAAAGTTTCATTTTTATACAAGCTTTTATCTCCTCGATGATGTTGTGAGAACTTTGGCAAATTCGGGCAACGCAACCGCTAACTCAGCTCTCGCTTTTCTGCCCATCGATGTGAAACCTCGCCTCCAGGAGCTGAGAAAAGTTGTTGTAAATTGAAAATTGTAAAAACTCACCGTGCATATTCATGATAATCTTCTTGATCTTCATCTTCTCGTAAAGCCAAAAGGATCATCACACGTAAAGTGTCCGCCTCGAGCTAAACAGCTAGTTTGGTCGTCAATCCTTTCATAGAAGTTCAACTCTATCTCTCACTAGTTTATCAAAATGGTTATAAACATATAGTAAACTGTGTCGTGAACTGTTGCACATATATTAAACTATAAATAAAACATTTGAAAAGTTTGGATGAGTTTGAATTTATACAATCGTTTGAATTTACTTTTTGTTCATATTTGAAAGTTCGAGTTCTAAACATCATAGATACCGTATTTTCTCTAATAGTAGTGCACCCCAGCGAGCCGAGTTGGTGACTATTTTTCGGGTTCTTGGGTTTTCCAAGCAGCCCCACCCAACCCCCCCCCAGCTCTCTCCGCCCCCCCCCCCCGACCTCACATCGATAGGTTCTGATAAGCGCTTCTCGAGATTTCGAGCAATTTAGGCGACGTTCAGGGTGCAATACTATTAGAGAAAATACGGTATCAAAGATTCAGTAAACAAGAAACAATGCAATGCTTGAGAAGTCAGACTCAACTGAAGTCAGTTCTAAGTGCTAGTCGACATGCTCCTGCATCAAGACATCAACTTAAATTTTGGCTATGCCAGTTAAGCCAAAATAGTTAAGCTTGATTCTTAATGTTATTAAGTTATCTTGAACGCTATTTGAAAAGTATCAAAAGCTTTTCTTGGAATTTTTAATAGAGAAAAGCGGCGAAGTGACAGATTCGCCGGCGAGATGCCGACTAGCGTTCATTCAAGCGCTTGCTGAATGAGTTGTATAAGTTCAGGGTGCAATACTATTAGAGAAAATACGGTAATTAGAAACAAAACAAAAGAAATCTTTAAGGAAACTGAAATAAGAATAACCTAGCATGAAACTAAAAATAAATACAAAATTCATTAAATCTAGATTTGTAAAAACTATTTTAAAGCCGGAAAACATAATTATTTTTTATAGTATACTAATATTAGGTTGATGCATAAGTCTTTTCGTTTTTTTCGTACTTCTGTTAAAAAGTAACAAATTCACCAATTAATCTATAGTTTGCTCTATAAAAAAAGTGTTTTTTTGTTCAATTTCCATCTTTTTAAATCAATTTCGGTTGACTTTCAAGCAAATTCGAGAGTGAAAAACGCCTTTTTCGTAAAAATCTATAAAAAACTCTACGGAAAAATTGGCTGAATGAATTTCTCTGAAATTTTGGCGAAATATCAAACGTTTTTTTTCTCTATCTTTTATCTATTGACACGAAGATAGGTTTTCTTTAGCTAAGGTGTCTAAACCGCATCATCGAGTTAGCCCTTTTTGACTACCCGACTTCATACTCTCAAGAAAATCCAGGCATCAAATATTTTTAAACCCGTTTTAATGTTATTTTGCAGAAAAATAATTGGTTTTTCTAATGAAATCAACCGTAGTTTAATTGGTGCATTTGTTGGCTTGAAACGGCAGACGAAAAGGAACAAAAAGACTTATGCATCAACCTATTACTAAACTCGAAAATGTATCGAATTTCAGTGCTCTTTCAAAAGCCATCGAATTCTACTCGTCTCACATTCATCCCGTCTCACGTTTCCCATTCAAAGAACGGTTCTTTTCGCTTTTGATTTATTAACAAAGAAACTTCCCTTTCGAAAAAATTTTCTTTTTCAAATTTCAATTTCTTTCACTCACCTTTCGAATAAACTCCTGTGTTCCCAAATAGCTCATCGCTCCGAGTTTACGCTCAATCTGAAAAGCTCAATTCTCCAATCAAAACCAGAATCAACCAACATTTTCATGTACTTGAATGATCGCATTGAAAAGTGAAGGAAGGCGACTGTTCAAGCTCTCCATTACCTATAAAGCTCTCCATTACCATTACCTTCTCAATCAATCTCAAATCAACTCACGAATTTGTACTTTTGCAGCTTTATGTCGATTTGGACTTGCTTTATGTGATCAATTTCAGTTTCTGGTAGTAAGTCGAAAATTCGGAGCATGCCCTGAATTTGAATTTAATTTGCTTAAATTTCAAAATTTACTCGGACATAGTAGTTGGTCACAAATTCGGCGGTGTTGTTGAGATCATGGCAAGTTGATTGATGCTGAAAATTCAGGAGTACTGTTAGAAGCACATTTTTATCAATCTAGCTAGTGTTGGTGTCATTATTTCTCTCTTTCTTCTATTTCCTTTTTATTCTTGGCCAGATGGCCGACCGGTTCTTCTCTCTTAAGCGGAAGGTCGAGGGTTCAATCACGCTGGCAAGATAAAAATGTTTCTTTTTCCCATTATTTCTCTCTTTCTTTCTTCTTTCTTCTATTTCTTCTTGGGCAAATACAAGGGCAAAGTAGAGCATCTACCCGGTAAGCTGAAGGTCGAGGGCTCAATTCCCCTCGGTTCCAAACTCTTTGCCATTCATTTCTTTACTTTATTATGTTCCTATATACAGTGGACTTTAGCTAATGAATAGATAGTCTGGTTTAGTTACCCAAGTTGAACACTGTGAGTGTTTTTGGACACAGTCTGATAGACTAGATTGACTAAATTAATATACATTGGCTGTCTTAGTTGTCCAATGAGTAAATTGGGGAAATAAACCGATAAACTATTCATTCGATATCGGCTAAAATTTGAAACCACCCACATTCTTGCAATAGAGACGAACAAACGCATTCACACGATCAGCCGCAAACAAGACTTTCCCAGCCAAATATGGAGCATTTGTCAAAAGCTCAGCGACTTTCTGAAAACTCCTATTAAGAATTTATTTGAATACTTTACGGTTAGAAGTCTTTCTCCTGGCAAATACAGCGCAACAAGTCTTCTCACGTAATGATACTCAGGTGGAGGCACAGAACCGATTGCACAAAGGAATAAATAGGTGAGCTGAAATGCTGGATAAAGGCTTTTTTTTATTTAACAAACTCTATTGTTCAAGATGAAGCTCAATTCCTCATGTACGCCATCAATCCGCTCAATGAAATTCACTGAAATGAGCGCCCTATCCACCGTCTCTGTTGTGAGATTCTCGTAATTTGTGAGATCCTGAAATCTTTTTTTCGATTTTGGGACATTTGATACGCGCCCCGCCCCCTTTCCCATTGGCAATCCAGCTTTGAGCTTAAATTTCTTGGTGTTGGGTTGTCCAATTTAAATAGTTTTTGTACCAATCGACAGTGAAAGACTTGGCGCATCCAATGATACCAAGAACATTTAAATTGAACAGCTCAACACCAAGATATTTGAGCTTAAAGTTAGATTGTCAATGGCAAAAGGGGCGTCCGATGTCTGATAACCCTTCTTTGTTTAACAAAGGTGACTTACTCTAACTAAAGTGAACTTCTTGTGAGCAATTAGAGAGTCAAGGGATTTGCTCAAATATTGGCGAACGGTGTAACGAAGAAAATCGATGTCGAATGAGTGGAAATCCGGAAGAGAGAGGCCCTTAAATGGAGCTGATTAGCCGGTTTAGTTACTCATTAATCTAGCTAAGACTTATTGGGCAACTAAATCGACTAACTAAACCGCAAAATGACTTATTTATGTCAACGCTTAGGTTGGATAAGTAAAACTAGACTTTTACTTATAAATATCTTCCTATAGACAGCTACTGTGCCAGTTAGATTTATCACAGAAACTTCTAACTACTTAACTTGCGTAACTGAACCAGCAGGCTTATGTAATAAAGGTTTTACGCTTCTAAAATTAAGTAACTAAACCGGTTCTTCGTTTTTTTGAACCTTTTCTTACCTTATAGAAAGAATAATTCTGTGGAATTTTCTCATAAATCTCCCAAATTTTCTCCATTTGCTTGAGTTGAAGCTCGTGCATTCCATTGATCATTGCATACGGTAAAACTCGTTTTATTTTCTCGAGTGATTCCTAAAAGTTATTGAATATTGATTTCTTTTATAACCTTACCGGTACAAGCTCGTAAACGCTTTTCTTCAATCCATTCCTTATCGCATCAAAAGTCTCCGAATTATTTTGTTCTTTTCCCAATTCGTCGACAACCTTTGAACTGATGATTGGTCGAATTTTGAAAGGAATAAGAAATTACTTGAAGTTGTAAAGTGAGCATTGAATCAGAGATTGTATCGAGGATTGCTTCGAATTCTGTACTCAAATTGGCGATGGCGTGAGCGACATGAGGTAACAGTTTTTCGATTTGTTCGTTCATCTGAAAAAAGTACTAGTATTGGACCTTAATTAAATCGTTTTCTAAAAAACAGTGTGTCTAAATAACCTGTAAACCCGGAAACAACGTAACCCGGAAACCTTTCTAGTAAAATATTAGACTTTCATCTTATTTTCACCAACTGATCAGGCTTTGAACAAGCAAAAAGTAAAAAGAAAACCTCTTTTAGTGGCTTAAATCTTAAAAAGACTTGGGTTACGGTAGCTTTTTCAAGAAAACAGTTTACCAAAGAGTGAGTCACATTTTTGGTGTCTTATCTTCTCATAATTATTGCAACAAGAGTTCAAAGACTGTTTGTGATGTCAAGAATGTGATGTCATGGGCGTGTAAAGTCAATAACAATCAAAATTGGATCTTCATGTAAGATGGAGCTCCCGCTCACACGAAGAAGACGGTTCAGGACTGGTGTGTGGCCAACTTTCCCTCAGTGATCACCAAGGATGAATGGCCTCCAAACTCACCGGATCTCAATGTGATGGACTTTTTCATTTGGGCAATCTTAGAGGCTAATGTCTGCTCTCGAAAACACAAAGGATGATTTGACCAAAGGATGGAAGGCGATTCCTCAAGATGACATATTCGGGCCGTAGTGGAGGCATATCCGAACCGATTAAGGGCTGCTATCAAGGCAAAAGGCGGTCATATCGAATGATCTCTTTTTTCCTTATTTGTTACTGTTAAATAAAGCTATTTCTGTTTAAAAATCTTCTTCCAGTGAAACTTCTTGGTGTTCAATGCCTTGAGTATCTTGTTGCAATAATTATGACGCACCCTATAATCTAAGCAAGCAAACCCACTTCATCCATTTTTACATGTGAAAGTGGGCCATAAGTTGAAGAAGCCTCTTGAAATGTCTAGAACCAAAAAACTCAATCAATAAGTCTTCTGTTTTAAACTCACATGTACATCAATAAGAGGAGTAAACGCAAAAAAATCAATAGCTTCATTTACGAGAAATCCCGAAAGTCTTTTCTCAATCCATTCAAAGTCGAGCGTTCCATTTGGATGCTAAAAAGTTTCCCATTTTATTTTCACCTTTAGAGAAACGAGAAACGCTCACCAATAATCGCAAAATATCAAATTGAAAAGTGATTTTCTCTAAAAATCCGGCGATTTTCTCGGCAAAAATCGGTGATCCCTCACGGAGTTTTTGAGTGATCTGAAAAATTTCACTGTAAGAAAAGAAAAAACGATAATTACATTTTCAATTGGAATCGGACTATCGAATTCATGGAAAATTTCTTCGATTCCTTGGCGATCATCTGGCGATTCGATAGTTTTGTAAACATTTGGAGGAATCAATACTGAAAACCTTTTATACGTAAAAACTTTGGCAATTTTGAGCTGCTTGACTAGCTGGAGTAACTAAAGTTTTTTTTGGTCTAGGTAAAGTAAGACAAGATTAGGGTCAAGCAGATCAGAAAATAGATCCTGGCTTTACCACGAGTTTGGTACCACAACTGACCAATTGCTTTACTTTAGTTAGATCTAGTCCTGGTTTTGCCCAGACCTGGATCTGGTCTAGTTTTAAACCCTATGACTTAGCATCCCGAAAATTAACTGACATTGATACTCCTGTGGCAGCTGCTCATATGTGACAGTGAATGCTGAAAGAAAAACAAATGCAGCCAATGATAATAGCAATCGAAAGCAGTAATCATTTGTGAACATTCCAAATTCGATCTCAACTGTATGAGAATCATTTCTGTGAATGTCGTGAAAGTCTTTCTTCTCTCAAAAAGTTTTCTTTTTGAATGATTGATCGAGCACTATATTGAGCGCTTTTTGATGAAAAAAGATCCCATTTCTCGATTGGATCACTTTCTTTATTTGAAAGTCTCACGGTTTGCTAGAGGATTTTATTGATTGAGCAAGGTAAAGTGAATCTTTGAGAAATCAAAGATAGCGTATAAAAGTAGAGATGACAAAATAAATTACCAAATCATTCAGAGTTTCAATTCGCTTCAATCTTCAATTCAATCAAGCTTCAATATGGCAAAACAATTTTCAAGAGCTTGTTCTTTTATTGTTCAAATGAACAGAGCAACTAGTTTTTCTTGATCATTTGATCACACGAATTTTCAGGGAAACTCTTTGAACGGCGCTCCACCACATTGGCTACCTGGGATGAGTTTTCTACGACACTGTGGAGTATACTGAAAGATGCTTTTTAAAAAACTGATAAATTGCTATGAATCACAATAAGTCATTAGGTGTTTAAAACTATAAACAAGTGATAAAACTGTTTACAAACGCTTAATATAAGTTTGCTTACAATCTCTTCCGGACCGCAGGGTTATCCGGCCGGGCACAAAGCACAACATGTAAGACCCTAAAAACGTTAAACTAATAAGGTAAATTCAAAATAGATAGTTCTAAGGTTACTTCTGAAACAAATCAACTCACTGAAACGCATTCGGACGTGTGCTCACAAAATTCGGCTTCCTAAATTATGTAAAAAGGTTAAATCTGGTATCGTTGCCAAAATTTGTTTCATATTAGATATTTTTGCTTTGATATAAAGTGCATTTCAGCAAGAATAGCAATCCCTGACGATTTCCATTATCTCGTGCGTCTTATCAAATCTTATTTATATCTATTAAAAGCATAAGCAATTTTCGTAAATATGCAGAATGGGAATAGAAAAACAATCGAGCCGTTTAAAGAGTTTCCCTGAAAATTCGTGTGATCAAATGATCAAGAAAAACTAGTTGCTTTGCTCTGTTCATTTGAACAATAAAATCATAACTGAACATATGCTTATGGATTTGTTCTTCTCTTTGGCTGATGGTTAGAAAAATAGTCTTGTTTTAAAAACACAAACATTTTATTCTAGGGGAATCAAAGGCAAGCAATACATCCACTTGGGCAATCATGGACCCATTGATCACCGAGGGACGGCTAGTTACGACACATTTTATTGGAAAAAATTAGCTAATTCCGATGCAATCAAAAACCACAAAAAGGTTTGTGAAAATTGGTTAAAATGGTCTCAAACTTGATGTTTTTTGCAAGCTTCTCTTAGATTTCTGGCATCAGATACTATCTTTGATCATAAGTGGCCTTGTAGCCTAGTGGATGCTACGTTTTCTGCACTAGAACTTTTTGATCCTGGTTTGGATTCGCCTCCGACCAAACCTTTTGCTTTTTTTGAAAAATTCTATTTATGGTATTTTCTCACTAGATTAGTGATTTTGCTAGATTCGGAATAAAATATCTAAATAATCATTGCCCCATCGATTCCTCTCTCACGCACTGCAGAACCGGTGTCTATATAAAGTACTAGACCTGGGAATTTTCAACATGAACGTCAATAAGTGTTCAACGGAAAAATGCCAGATCTCGACTGATTTTACTCCAATGTTTTTGTCTTTTATTTCAATCGATAGAAAATAAAGTTCTGTGAAATTGGCCTATATATGCCATTGGCGTTCAAACCGAAAATTTCCAGGTCTATAAAGTACCATTTTTTAGCTAAAAAGTGCATTCCAAGAAAAGCTACAGTAAGCCGACGCAAGTAAGTTACAGTATTAAACTAATTAAACCCTACTTCTAATTGAAAATGAGCTATAGACATGAGAAAAATCAACTCATCTCCTTGATCTGATTTTAAAATGAGTACGGTAGCTTTCCGTGTTTCTTTTTGACAATTTACCTTTTCAAAATACTTAAAACTGTATAGTTTAACTCCTTTAATTAATTAATTTGAGAAATTCTTTAATTATCATTCTGAATTCAGATTATTAAACAAGAATTTTATTAAAACGTTCCTCGTAATGCCCCTGGCGCTACACAAAATAACAAACGACGTTCCAAAGCTGTGCCTCATTGTCGAAAAGAAACATAATTTTTAAGATCATCTGTCATTATCGGTTAAAAACCTTGATTTCTTTCTTATTTCTTTCTTATTTCTTTTTAGAAGCTCAACAAATGTTTCCCTTATCAAAAATTTCACCGAAAAACCTCGATTCAATTCTGGAAAAAATTCAACCCGACGATTTGCTCAACTTTCTGAAAGTCAACAAAACACTGCGAAATCGTGTTCTTCATTTTGGTCCATTGCCAAGGAATCTCGAGTCTTTACAACTCTATCAAATTGAGGGAAAAGAAACAAATGGAAATGAAGATCATTCTCGAGCTTTGGCCACTTTCAAAGCTCACTCAAAAACCAATTATTTCACTTTCTCGATATGGCCAAACTTTGATTTTACAGTTACTTCGAAATTTCGACTTTGTTACCGAATTCGATTGAAAAATGTGACAAATGGAGTGAATATCGTTTGCCGATTCATCCGTGCTTGTGCCAAAGTGTCTTTGCGTTTTCACAACGACAATGTTTCAACAACGATCACTGATTGCTTATCAAATTTGCATTTTGTCGAGAATTTGCACCTATCAACGTGCAATGAATATTTAACCGATTTATCGAATTCTCTCCCACAAGCCACCAATCAACTAATCCTAGAAGTTGCTGAAACCGATGAAACTGATGATTTCTCAGCACTTCGGCTTTTAGAACACGCGAAAACGCTGGTCATCAATCAAAGATTGCGACTTTTATGGGAAAGATTGCAAAAAACTTATATTGAGGATATTTTGAATCACGGTTGTTTCTCAGATTTTTGGGAAACGGTGAAACGATGTCTTACCGAGGGAATCCCGAGTGCCGCTGAGAAATCGACCCTTCTTCTCTCGCATCGTGGAGGTGGAAGTCATCGAGTTTATTTAAAAGAATTCGATGAAATGCTCCTTCAACTCAAGAATTTCCCGGAGCTTCAAACGCTGACGGCTCGCTCCGAGAAGACACGATGGATTTCGAAGTTGTTCACCGGCAAATATGGAAAGTTCACAGGTCGAAATTTTCTAAATTCATGGAATAATCAGAATATTTCATATTTTTAATAGGGCAAATAAACTTAAATTTTGTAAAAACTCTTTTACCAGTTTAGGCTTGTAGCATTGAGAAGCTTCAGAAACTTTCTGATTTTATCTGATAGACCAAATTATGATCTCATTCGATGAGCAATCAAACTCTAAATTGAATGAAATCAAAATTAAGTACAACAGTCAAAATCTGAAAGAAATATTATTAGGTTGGAAAGAAAGTTCTCGGAAATGTTTGACTGAAATTTCTTAAAAACAAATCCACTAATTCAAGAACATTTTGTTCTATTGTTTACAAGTCGGCTCCAAGAAATTACTAGTGAAAAATGAGGACAGCTTTCCCTTAAAGTTTTAGATTTTTTGAAAAATGATTTCCCAGCTTAAATTCAGCTCATTTTTTGCACCAGAAAAAGGATTCCTTATGAGGTAAAGCTCTCATAAATAAGCAATACGCTCTATAATCTTTATTTTTAACCCATTGCTAATCCATTAACCCATTAAAAGGATTTTTTATGAGGTAAAACTATAATAAATAAGCAATACGCTCTATAATCTCTATTTTTGTCCAAAAATTTTTTACAGAGAAGCTTTATTTCAAAAAATAATTTATTTTTGGTGTCATCTTCTCGGCACTGAGTGTTTACTAAAATAGGTGATTCTGAAAAGTGAAAGCATTAGATTAAATTAGCCTTAATCACAAATTTTCTCTATTTTAAGTACTTGATTTTAGGTTTTGAATGGGACCTATTGCCTATACATTAACCCATTAAAAACTTGTCTAAACGCTGGTCACTCAGAAAGTGACCAAGCCACCAAGTGACCAAGCCACCAAGTGACCAAGCCACCAAGTGACCAAGCCACCAAGTGACCAAGCCACCAAGTGACCAAGCCACCAAGTGACCAAGCCACCAAGTGACCAAGCCACCAAGTGACCAAGCCACCAAGTGACCAAGCCACCAAGTGACCAAGCCACCAAGTGACCAAGCCACAGACCACCAAGTGACCAAGCCACCAAGTGACCAAGCCCTGCCAGCCCAAGTGACCAAGCCACCAAGTGACCAAGCCACCAAGTGACCAAGCCACCAAGTGACCAAGCCACCAAGTGACCAAGCCACCAAGTGACCAAGCCACCAAGTGACCAAGCCACCAAGTGACCAAGCCACCAAGTGACCAAGCCACCAAGTGACCAAGCCACCAAGTGACCAAGCCACCAAGTGACCAAGCCACCAAGTGACCAAGCCACCAAGTGACCAAGCCACCAAGTGACCAAGCCACCAAGTGACCAAGCCACCAAGTGACCAAGCCACCAAGTGACCAAGCCACCAAGTGACCAAGCCACCAAGTGACCAAGCCACCAAGTGACCAAGCCACCAAGTGACCAAGCCTTAGCTGAACAAATCTCTTATTTTTTACCTAAAGCCCATTCTGATTTTTTATTAAAAACTTTTTGAAATATAGCTAAGTTTATCAAAGAATTGCTTGGCTTGGTTTTTGAGAAATCATCGTGCAAACTTTTTCCGAGAACTTTCTTTCCAACCTAATATAAACGTAGTTCTAAACAATCCAGATTCACTTTTAATCAAGCCCAGATCCAAAATCCCTTTTTCACTTTCAGTTCGGCTTCCGTTTGTTAAACATCTGTTAAACAAGAAATCACCGTGCAAACTTTTTCCGAGAACTTTCTTTCCAACCTTCTTATTTGGAATATATTAGTTTTTCAAATTAGCCACCTTTTAGAAAACTCGTTTTTTTTGCTACTGTAGTTTTGAAGAAAAATTACTATAGTTTCTTCAATTATTCACCATTTAAAGATCAAGGAGCAACTTTAATTTACAATTTTCCTTTCAGATAGCCGATCACTTAAAAAAGATGTGCGCCCGAATCACTTCTTTCGGCGAAAAGTTGGCGACACAATGGAGAATGTGATGATGATGAGTTTTGAATGCTATTCACTCTATGAACCTGACGGCCGAGTGAGCGATTATCGGAAGATTGACATCAAGATCTTCATTGCAACGATTCGAGCTGAAGGACCCGAGGCGTGCTCTCGTAAACAAATCTTCGATCATCAGCCGTGCGCTCCATCAAATCATTTACCACCTATTCCCGTTGTTACCCAAGGTGGAGATGATTCAAAGAATTAAATAAAGGTTATTATGAAGTTTATTATATTTGATAAATCACTAAAAATAGCAGAAAAAAAGACTTTCGATGCCTCCAACTTTTCAAGGTTTTGTCTTTCAAGTTGATCAGCAGTAAAATTTTATGCATTTTCTCGGTTATGAATGCAAAATCTTTACATATACTTATAAATGCACGCGTTAGAATGAATTGGAAGATCGACCCACACCTTTACACACATCTGCAATGAACGGAGAATGTGATCCCGACAATCGTGAAATAGTTTTATCCTTATTGAATTATTAATCTGGATTGCTTTCCAAATAATCCTTGTCTAAACAAAGCGCGAATTCTCGAATTCGCGAAAAGTTCGTCTATCCTGAAAATAGTATTAGTAAAATCCATTTTTATTTATTTTTCAACTTACAAAAGTCATTGAAGCCAGTGTGAAAGTGATTAATAACACAGTCAAAAACTTCATTGCTTGATTTTCAAAGTGAAGCGCAATTTTAGAATCAAAAACAAAAACTCAAAAGATGACTGAAACAAAATCTCTCTTATAAATCTCCAACTCAGCAGACTTCTCAAATTTCATTGCTGATCGAGTTTTACTCCAATCGGCAATTCTTAAGGTGCACTAAAACTACGAAAAATAAAAGAAATGCATCAGTAGCCGACTCGGTGTTTTGTTCATTTTTTGTACAGAAAAATGGCCGACAACCAACAATAACGTTGCTTTTCCAGCAAAGGTAAAGCATGAAACCTTTTTCGGAACACCTGATTCGAGTAAACGCCCTATAGCATGCGCCAACTACCGTCTAGATTGTACAGAAATCTTTACCAGATTACTGTAACATCTACGAGCTACGAGTTACAGTAGCCGAATCATGATTGAAATTTCAGCCTCATGCTTGTTTACCTAAAAATCCGAACGCTAACTGCCCACCAGGTCGAGTTTTTGCTAGATCTAGCAAACTTTACTAGTTTCACCATAAAATTCGCAATCTTGAGAGAATAACTTCTTTTATTTTCAAACTTTGGTTGTTTCTTTTCCTCTTCAAACTTCAAACTACAAACTTTTCTTCAAACTTTTCCTAACTGTTTGTTTTTTTAGAAACTATTGGGGTGATGCATAATTATCCGGACTTCTTTTATAAATGATTTTATTTAACAAAAAATAACATAAATAGTTAGAAAAATATGTTTAATTGATTATTCTGGAGCATATTCACATCAATAACTGATTGCCATTTGCTTGGAAGACGATCGATTCCACGAGCGAAGAATAAACGATCTTTGGAGGCAATCCACGCTTTAACATCGTCTATCAAGTCATCCAAATCGTTGTAGATCTTATTTGTTTGCCAATTTTTGAGCGATCGATTGACGTGGTAGTCCGTTGGGGCTTCTCCAGTTCTTTGAGATCGCGAAACGACTCTGCGGCAGACCATCCCTTTTCGAAGTGGTAGAGCATGATATGGCGAAGATGGATATGATTGTCGACACGCATTTTGTTCACTAAAGAATAACGAATATTTTAAAAAAAAGACAAAAGCTTTCAAAAGTAAGCACGCAAAAAGAAGTCCGGATAATTATGCATCAACCCAATAGATTCAATTCTGCGTTTGCTCTGCACAGATAAAAATTATTTGAATTGGATTTTGACCAGTAACCAAAATAATCCTAAACATTGATCACCCAGCTTTTCTGCCAGATCTATCATCCAGTCAAAATTATTTTTATTTGTGCAAACGCAGAATTGCATCTAGTTTCTAGAAAAACAAACTGCTAGCAAAAAATTTTCAATTTGAAAGAAGTTATTCCACCAAGATTGCGAATTTTGGAGTGAAACTAGTGAATTTTGGTAGATCTAGCGAAATCTAGACTCACGTTATCAATGCAAAGAGTTTCAATGTGTCAAGAACAATGAGACGATTCGTTAGATAAATTTCTATTTTCTAAAACAATCACCTTGTTTTTTAGCTAGAATGCTATGACAGCAATGGAAAAAAAGTCTAATGGAAATCGCTATTGAGTCATCAAGAGTTATTGAATTCAAGTTTTACTGTAACTTTTTTGTTTTGACTTTGATTTCATATGTAGAGTACAAGAATGAGCTTTATGTGCCTGTCAAAGACTTCAATTTATATCCTCCAAGCTCCCTAGAAAGTTGAAAAGAGAAAAATCCCAAGATATTTTCTGTTAAAAGTCGGTTTTTTTGCCAATCTTCTATTTCTCTTATTGGCTAAACACGGGCTTTGGTCGATCCCATTTTGTGTGATCTTTTAACAAGAGAAACACAGAAATTTCAGTCTTTTGACTGAAAGAAATTCCGCAAATTTTTGTGGAAAAGAAAATGAAAACGAAAAAAGGGCGCTATAAAGATATAAGTCGATTTTTGTTTTTGTTGATTGGGTTATTTATTGTATATCTTTTTACGATGAAGCCCTTGATTTTTCTTCTTCTATCAATTCTACTTGTTGTCAATGCACAATGGGGATATTCAAGTGAGATTTCACTTATTTACCAGCAAATGACAAAGTTGATTTTTGTAAGCGTATTCAACTAGAGAAATAGCTTTAAAATTCAATCAATTGCTAGTATTATATAATGAAATGCTTTGAATCATCAACTTCTTAGCCAATTTTAAAGCCTACACTTTCTAAGAAGTCTTATTTTACAGTAAAATCCGAACTTTAAACTTTAAACTTAACAGAAAACTAAAATTTCTCTTAAATTTCAGATTACTACATCCCGAATGCTAACTACTATTCACCGTATGCCCCAGTGCAATTGCCTTCACGAACTGTCGGTGCATGGATTGGCCCCGGGGGATTCAATCAACCCGGTCACACAACCATTCCCATATCCTCATCATGGTCCACTTCCACTTCCACTACTTACTATAGTGGATATGGTGGATATGGTGGATATGGAGGATATTATGGATGGGGAAAATAGCTTTTACAATAGGTTTCATTGTTTAATAAAGATTTATCTCCAAACCATTGCAGTTTATTTATGCCTTTGAGCTTTAAATCTTGTACAAACAACCAAGGCTAAAGAAAACAACTTTTACAATAGGTTTCATTGTTTAATAAAGGCTTTTCTCCAAATCATTGTAGTTTATTTATGCCTTTAAGCTTTAAATCTTGTACAAACGACCGAGGCTAAAGACTTGTCAATATGGAAACGAACCAAATTTCTAACTAACAATTTGCAAGTACAGAGCTACTTGATACTGTCTGAAAACGAATAGAAGATGTAAAACAAGCAATGAAAAATCATTTATGTGTTATTAAACAGCATTTTTTATCTGGAATTTCCGATCTCTCGTCGTTTATATGCAAATTTAATCGTTTCCCTGTTTTTCTTATCGCCTAGTGTTAAAAGAAATCTCTCTTTGCCAAATCAACACCTTTTCCGACATTTCCTTCAAACGAACATAGAAATCAACAAATTTTTCCACCGATCTCGTGATGTTGATAGATCAAAAAATTGTGGATCAAAAGAAAACAGACACACTGTATTTTTTTGCGTTTTCTGATATAGGTCAAAAGAGTTTAGCAAACTTAGCAAATGGATGGGGAAATGCAGAAAAATTGTTCCTATAAATGGTTTCAGGTAATTAACTTTGTTTTCTCGAAAGAACTTTTATTTGGAAGTGATCTCAGAAATATGAGAGTCTTACTTTTTGTGCTCATTCTTTGTCTACTCATCCCGGTCGAGGCATGGGGATTATTGAGTGAGTTCATTTTTCTTTCAGAAAGCTAGTGTTTATGGGAAAATGTATACGGATTACGGTGAAGCGCATAGACTTGAGTCAAAAAAAAGCTCAGGAAAATACTTTTCGAATACTTTACCATACATCGTCCGTCATTTGGTCAGTAAATTGGTGGCAATGCATAAAATTATTGCATAATAGAAAACATCGAAGCACCGTCTGTTCGGGAAGCTCAAATCTTTCCACCGAACTCATTTTCTATGTTGCACTAAACTTTATCGAAGTCTGTCTTACTGTCTTTCCATTTCTGTCTGTCTGTCTATCCATCTTCTTACTGTAAAGTTTGCGGAATACAAAATTTGTGAGATTTGGTAGTGTTTGAGAAAAATTGACAGTTTTTAACTGACTCTAGCTGCTCTAATAAAGTAAAGAACGATAAAGAAAGCTTTCCGAAGAGGGGATTGAACCCTTAACCTTTCCGGGAATGCTCTACCACTGAGCTATTCGGTATCTTCTTGCCAAAGAAGAAAGAGGAAATACAAGGAGGAAGAGAACAAGGAGATAACAATAACTTCATAAGATAAAATCCCAAAAGTCATAACAACCTAAAGTATCGATTCGTTTTCAGGAGCCCTGCGGATGGCTCGAATGATGCGTCGCTATGGAATGTACGGCTATAACAATTATTATGGAGGTTACGGTGGTTATGGATACGGATATGGCAGCTATTATCCATCATACTATGGATACAGTTACCCGTATTACGGTGGATATGGCGGATATGGTGGATACGGGTAATGAAAAGACCCCACTGTACAATTCAAATCGGTTATCGGACATTTAATCCACGCACCGCCCCCTTTGCCATTGCCAATCAAACTTTGAGCTCAAATATCTTGGTGTTGGGTTGTCCAATTTAAATAGTTTTGATATGATTAGATGCGCCAAGTCTTTCTCTGTCGATTAGTACAAAAACTATTTAAATTGGAAAGCCCAACACTACAATATTTGAGCTCAAAGTTAGATTGCCAATGGCAAAGGGAACCAATGGCAAAATCATTCAATCTTTTATTCCGCAATCATTCAAATCAACTTCGTTTTCAGCTACGGCTACAATTACCCGTACTATGGTGGGTATAGCGGTTATGGAGGTGGGTATGGCTATGGGTTTCCATATTATGGAGGTGGATACGGTGGATACACTCTCCCGGGCTATTCCTATGCACAACCGGTCTCCAGAACGACAACTTCATATTCAACTCAATACTCAACAACAACCACTTTTTATGGATACGGGAGACGATAAGGAAAAGTGTTTTGCAAACTTTTTAGTTTAGCTTTTAACTTGTTTGCTTGTGAAATACAAAGAATTTTTAATGGTTAGAGCTTAAATTCAGCTTGAATTTATTAAAAAAACAGCTCATTTGCTACAGTAGCTGCCAACATAGACACAAATCGCCCTTTTTGAATTGCCAATTCCATCCGGGAAACAACAATATTCGTTTACGCCACAGTCAGCATTTGTTGTACACGATTTCTGAAAAATCACTGGCTTGGTTAAAGAATTTACTTTTTACCCATAAGCTTTCAGAGTCAAAAGCGAAATTGTGAGCCGTTGTAGTGAGCGAAAAAATTGAAAAGAGAAGGCAGAGAACCAAAAACTTGAACATTTTTTGGCAAAAAAAGAAGACAATCTTTCATTCAGAATAGCTTTCTTTGGAGTATTTATACAAGCATATTTGGAATACTAAAGCAAGCATCGCTTTCAGGATTAAAACACATTTTGATGTCATTCTATTTTTTGTACATTAAATCGGCTATTTTCTGATTCTATTCTCGATACCAGAATAACTCTTTAAAGTTTCATAATCAAAGATTTTTCAAAAAAGACACAAGGCAAGCACTTTTATTGGTTAACAAAACACAGAAATAATGATAGAAAATAGAAAAATTATGAAATTTTCACTTTTTTTTATTCTGGTTCATCATAAAATTCGCCTCACTGCTCGTAATCGCAATCATAAATTTCGCAATCAGTTTCGTAAAGCGAAAAGAAAAGAAAAAGTGTCTCATTCTTTTCATAACAATGAGACACTTTTTCTTCAGTCACATTCCAATTCGCCGATATTTTTTGAGAATTTCAATAAAACACTCTTTACCTTTGACAATCTCTCGGGCAGATCTGGGCAATTTTAGGACAAAACCAGGGCCGAAGTTGTTGGGGAACAGGGGAAGATCAATCATTTGTCATTCAACCATCACAAGTCAAACAAGAAGGTGTTCAATATTTCTCGATATTAGTCTTTTCCTTGTCTTATTATAATATGGTTCATTGATGCTGTGCATTTGGCTCGATGACGCGTTCTTTGGTTGATAAAATAAGCTTCAAAAAGCTTCCTTAAAATGGGTAAATGAGAATTGGAGCAATCGATCAATACCTCGCGCCCAGGAAACGCGGCTAAGAATTCCAAATTGTTAAATTGGATTAGTGTAACACGTGGACATGTTTGCCAATGGTTGAGTAGACTTATAAAGAAAAATTCTTCCCGATAATAAAAATCTTCCCAGCACACAAATATCGTCATTTCGAGGGCTTCGAGGATCCGAAGAGTTTCAAAGAATCGATTCGAATACAGCGAAAGACTTGAGGAAATCTTGAGGACATCTTGAGGAAATTGATGAATTGGCATGGTAAAAATAGGCAAATATGGCTTTGGATAATATTTTTGACAAGAAGTGAATCAATGACAACAAAAAGAAAAGAATTGAGAACACTAATTGCATTTGAGAACCCTCAAGTCTGGTAAATCATATTAAATAATGATAAGATCCGATTTCTTCTTCTTTTCTAGACAAGCTTACGGTAGTTTTCGAAAGTTAGACACGTTTTAGAGTTTGTTTGGGTTTTGCCTGCTTGTGAGTTTACTTCGATTTCTCATTTTCAAGTCCTTAAGGCTCTAGTTTGATGAATCTATTCTATAATACTTGAGAGTTTCTAACAATTACAAGTGCTAGTCGAATTCTTTGATAAGCTATGACGTTTTCATTTCAACATTTCAACAGTTTTCATTTCATTTTTTATTCAAAATTGAATTATCGACGTTTATGAAAACAAAGCACAGAAAAGATTGCACAAAATAGAAAAGCGACTTCGATGAAGGAAATCATCGACACACCCATCAGTACACCCAAAAGACCGCCAAGATTTCCGATGAATGAGTTGAACTGAAAAATTTACTGTAGATTGATTGAATGCATATTTTCAAAGCTTTAATCTCTCACCGATTCAGCTGGAGTCTCAGCGAAAAGTTGATATGAATAATCGGTCATGATCACCGCCACACGAACAGTGTCCTCAAATTTCAATATTATTAGGCTGTTCAGAAAGTTTTTTCGTTCCTTTTCGTACTTCCGCTTAAAACCAACAAATGCACCAATTGAACTATGGTTTGTTTCATTAGAAAGCTCAATTATTTTTCTGCAAAATAACATTAAAACGGGTTTAGAAGGTCTGATGTCTGCATTTTTTTGAGAGCGTGAAGTCGGGTAGTCAAAAATGGGCGACGGCTCGATGATGCGGTTTAGGCACTTTAGCTAAGGAAATCTATTTTGGTGTCGATAGATAAAAGATAGAGCAAAAAAAGTTAGGTAAATAGCTAAATTTTCAGAAAAATTGATTCAGCCAATTTCTTCGTACTTTTATAGATTTTTACGAAAAACACGTTTGTCAATCTCGAATTTGGGTTGAAAGTGAACCCAAATTGACTTAAAAAGATGAAAATTTGAACAATAAACACTTTTTATTTAGAGAAAACCATAGGCTAATTGGATGAATTTGTTATTTACGAAAAGTAACGAAAAGACTTTTTTGAAATTCAATCTTTTCAATCTCTACTCACCTGCCAATTCGCTGTGCAATTTGAAGCAACGATCCCTGACTGACTACATTGGACTTGCTAAATATGATGGATAAAACGAATTGTTTGAAACTTTGTGACCTGTCGAGAGTAAACCGTTCTTGCCCAAGTGACATCATATTCTCGTTCAGAGCAAGCATTCGGACAAGTGCAATTGCTCCAGGTTGAAGGATCGCCGAGGTTTGTTGTGACGTCATCAACACAAGTTCCTAAATTGAGGTCGAGAACTGACGATTGTCCAACGAATTGTCACTTTCATGGTAAAGTCCAATAATACGCTTTTAGAGCAAAGAATTCGCCACTCACTCGACGCCAATCCACATGGAGTAGCAGTTGCTGACATTGGATACCTCGGATCCATGCAGCCACAACTATTCTCACACGCTTGCTGATAACAAGATTGAAGACATCCCTAAGAATTTTGTTTTTAGTTTTTTCCATTATCAATTTACATCAGTGTCGTAGGCTCCTGTGTAAAAGTATATTGAATATTGAACACCTTCTTGTTTGACTTGTGATGGTTGAATGACAAATGATTGATCTTCCCCTGTTCCCCAACAACTTCGGTCCTGGTTTTGTCCTAAAATTGCCCAGATCTGCCCGAGAGATTGTCAAAGGTAAAGAGTGTTTTATTGAAATTCTCAAAAAATATCGGCGAATTGGAATGTGACTGAAGAAAAAGTGTCTCATTGTTATGAAAAGAATGAGACACTTTTTCTTTTCTTTTCGCTTTACGAAACTGATTGCGAAATTTATGATTGCGATTACGAGCAGTGAGGCGAATTTTATGATGGACCAGAATAAAAAAAAGTAAAAATTTAATCATTTTTCTATTTTCTATCATTATTTCTGTGTTTTGTTAACCAATAAAAGTGCTTGCCTTGTGTCTTTTTTGAAAAATCTTTGATTATGAAACTTTAAAGAGTTATTCTGGTATCGAGAATAGAATCAGAAAATAGCCGATTTAATGTACAAAAAATAGAATGACATCAAAATGTGTTTTAATCCTGAAAGCGATGCTTGCTTTAGTATTCCAAATATGCTTGTATAAATACTCCAAAGAAAGCTATTCTGAATGAAAGATTGTCTTCTTTTTTTGCCAAAAAATGTTCAAGTTTTTGGTTCTCTGCCTTCTCTTTTCAATTTTTTCGCTCACTACAACGGCTCACAATTTTGCTTTCGACTCTGAAAGCTTATGGGTAAAAAGTAAATTCTTTAACCAAGCCAGTGATTTTTCAGAAATCGTGTACAACAAACGCTGACTGTGGCGTAAACGAATATTGTTGTTTCCCGGATGGAATTGGCAATTCAAAAAGGGCGATTTGTGTCTATGTTGGCAGCTACTGTAGCAAATGAGCTGTTTTTTTAATAAATTCAAGCTGAATTTAAGCTCTAACCATTAAAAATTCTTTGTATTTCACAAGCAAACAAGTTAAAAGCTAAACTAAAAAGTTTGCAAAACACTTTTCCTTATCGTCTCCCGTTCAAGTGTAGGCCCAACCGATCGTCGCATTCAAACAAGCGGCCCCATTTTTGCATGGACTGCTCGAGCAGGGATTGGTTGCTAAAAAAAATGTTATTTTATTAGCAAAGCTGGTAAAAGCAATTCTTAAAGCAATAACAAATGTGATTGCATGGTTTAAACTCTGGAATAACTCACGAGTTTGACAAACGGTTCCGGTGAAAGCCCTTGGACAGAGGCAAGTGGTGGAATTCCCAACCAAATCCACACAAACACCACCATTTTGGCAACTAGTTGCATTGCAACCCAATGGATCAACTAAAGAAAAAAGTCATTTAGTTTTTTAAAACTCAAACTTTTATCCTGATACTGATAGCAAAGAATCCGTTGAGTGCCCGTCGAACTGCCGCATGTCTCGTTCCACCTGAACAACTTCATGGTAAACTATGCTCAGTACAATTATTTTGGGTTTAGTAGAGATCGATTGCACTTGCAAATTTCCCAAACTTACCCTACATAGCTCTTGCTCTGACTTTTCGCCTCTGTATAGCATTGTTGAGTACACGTTGAGCCGGTTGTCGTCGATTTCTTGGCGTACGGATTCGAGTCACAAATACTGCAGGATGAGCCCATTGTGCCTAGAAAAGATAAAGTCATTTAAAAGAAAAGAAATTCTTAACGTTTTGTTCATTTCCAAGCATTTTTGTTACAAAATACTTACAATAGTAGCTTAGCGAGGAATCCTGGAGGAGAGCCGATTGGAGATTGTCTCGACATCTGATTTTTAAAGTTCTTTGATCGAATTTTGCACTTACAGATCGACTGATGGATAACTTGACGTATTCGTTGAACAGTTAGCTAATGACATTACAGAAGAAGAATAAGAATAGCAACCGAGCGAAGTATCGGCCTCTGAAATTTTAGCTCTAGTACTTGCGCAGTAATTGAAAACTTCAAATTTTAGTCAAATTTTTGGTTTGACTTTGAACTAAAATTTATTCAACTTAAAACCATCAATTCATTCCAAATAATTTCCATTATTATTGACGACTTCTGCCCATTTTACAGGCAATTTGCGGATTCCTCTTTCGTAGTAGGATTTTGGTTTGTGTGTGAGACAAGTGTGAGACTCAAAAATGGAGGACTGGAGATGTCCCAGTTTGAGCACTTTCTTCAAAAGAAACCCATTTTGGTGTCAATAGAAAAGTTGTAGAGAATAAAAAATTAGGCTTATAGCCAAATTTCCAAAAAGATACACTTAGTAGTTTCGCTTAAAATGCAAGTTTTGTGAAAATTCGTAAATTTCGCATTTCTTGAAAACCAGTTTTTGAATCGTTCTGAAAATTTGGATATAAGCTTGATTTTTGATTCTCTACAACATTTCCATTGACACCAAAGTGGGTTTCTTTTAAAGAAAGTGCTCAAACTGTCACATATGACAATAGCCGGCAGTTTTCAATTCACCCACCCAATAGTATTAGACCTAAATTGAATCGTTTTCTAGAAAACAGTGTGTCTAAATAATGCTAACGTAACCCGGAAACCTTTCTAGTAAAATATCAAATTTTCACCTTATTTTCACCATCTGATCAGGCTTCGGACAAGAAAAAGGTATAAAGAAAGTGCTCAAACTGTCACTTATGACAATAGCCGGCAGTTTTCAATTCACCAACCCAATACATTCGTTTACCTGTCAGTGTAGCAATTGTACAAGTTGCACCTTGCCAACCAGCTGTGCAATTACAATATCTGAAAAGTTATACTCCTTTTGTTTTGCAGTTTGTACAAACTGTTGTTCACCGGAGAAAAGCATGACGCATTTGCCGGTATTCTGGCAGGGATTCGGAGAACAATCATTAGAATCTAAATAACGAATACTGTAGTAAATGCTTAAAAAAGGCTTTGAAAAATAAATTTAATCTCCTTTCCACTAACATTGACACAATTCTCCCATGTAATTCGATTTACACGTGCAATTGATCGTCCCATCACCATTGTTAGCACAAGTACCACCATTCTGAACAATCAGACTTCAGGTCGATTTAGTTTAACTTGCAATTTCAGGTCGTCTAATCATTTACCTGACATGGTGAACTTGCACAAATATCCGTTGATATCGCTAAAACTGTTTTTATGATCAATTAAAACTCGATCGCTCACTGTCATTGCAATCAGACCCAGTGAAATTGCTCCAACAAGTGCACAAATAGTTGTTGATGTATGGAGTGCAATTAGAATTTGGCGGGCATGGAGATGAGGCGCACATGTTTACTTCTAAAATCGAATGAATAGAATTTAAGGGATAACTTTCACAACAACATTACCAAACAAAATTGTAAGATCAAGAGTTTTTAGAGGAAAAATGATCAGTCCATTCTTGAAATTAGGTAAAATTTCAAAGTTAAGTTATTCTTTTTTCATAAATCTAAAGTAGTCACTCAAAGTAAATAAAGAGCACGGACTTTTTCCAATTTATAAAGACTAGAATCTAAAAGTAATTTAACAGAAAATATGCTATTGAAATCAAGTTTTTTAGATGTAAAAAGCTTCAAAGATTATTTCTACAATTTACTACAGTACTGGACAATGAAATATCATATTTGAAAAACGATCGTCACTTTCGTGTGTCTGTAATTCCTGTAATTCCTTGCCTTTGAGTTTAAACTATTAGTGTTATACATTTTTTGAAAGCTCTTTTCAAGGGCTACACAATGGTAATATTAATATTTAGAAATACGGTAAAGATAAGGGAGTTACAGACGCGCGAAAGTGGCAATTTTTTTCAAATATGATATTTCATTGTCCAGTAGTGTATGTCTCCTCCTTGAAAAACTACAGACCTAAGAGTAAAACTAAAAATTTCCTTTATTTTTCTCAACTTTTTTATCTTTGGACTTTTGCTTAATGTTTTGATTCTCTAATTTTTTCCGGCATTATACCTTCCGAACAAGAGTTGTAATTCGGCGGAAGAGTTGAACTGCCGTCAACTGTTTCGGTTGGACCCGCTGATGTACCGTCGTTGCACTAAAACTCTTCAACTTACTATTTGGTAATCAAAACTTGAACTTAAACTCAAAAGAAAAACTTTCAGCTTACCAGACACGAGTCTTGTACGCATTGATAATATGTGAGTCCAGTCTCGTAGTTGTTGTTGGCACACAAGCCATATTTTGGGCAACCAACAGGTGGATACGTTGGATTGGGGCTAAGCTAAAAGAAGCTAATACTATCAAAGAGATTACTTCGTCAATCTTGAATATTTTTGCCTTTTGCAAAAGTTTTTGTAGTGAAAAAGCTGGTGAAAAGCTTTTGTAGTGAAAAAATCTGAAACTAACTTGTGAGTGAGTGACACGAACTAAAGCACACAAAAGTAGTAGGGATACTGTAAGAGTTGACATCCCTAAGTGCAAATCTGTAAAGCTGAAGCTCAGAATTACCGTAAATAAGATCTCCCTAATTAAGAATTAATATTGCATTCCCTTTCGTCTTTCAAAACGAGTGCACTAGCCGATATTTTGCTTTTTGTGGGCAAGGTCTGAGTCCCAAAAATCGCTTCCTTCTTTGTCTTTTTCTATTTTTTCTAAAGATGCCAACCAAGTGAGATCTTTGTCTCTTTTCAAAAAGACGGTCGAGATGTTTGTGGCAAAGAAAGAAAGGATTTGAGTTCACAAGGACCAAGGGGAAAACTTTTTGCAGCAAAGATCCGGCTGAGTCGGTGATTGTGTTCAATGATGTCTTTTGCAAAAATAACAAATTGTTACGGATGTGCCTTGCAAGCGAGCGATTCAAAATATGTTAAAGACGATATGCTATTATTGGGCTAATGCAGTGAAAATGATTAATTTATGAAAAGAATGTGTATTCAAAATTGTTATCCATAATATTGCCACGCAAAGCAATCAAATTAAATAACTTTTTTAAACAAACCATAGTCTTCTAGCTCCAAAATTTTTTTGGAATTAATATTTAGAATTTACACACAGATTTAGAGACATTCTTTTTGTTAAAAGAATTCAGTCGATCAGCCTTGGTTTGCTTTCAGAGAATTTGCTTTTCAAATGCAGAAGAAAGTTATGAGGACTTTCACAGAAAAAGTTGAATTATGGTTCTAAAAAGTTTGAAGCTCAATTCGACTAGCGATTCTTCACGAATTAGTCGACTCAATGAAGTGATTTTGGTAGGAGGTGGATCAATTGAATATTGATTTTTCGATGTTTTTAATGTAATTTTGCAAGACTTTTGCACCCAGTTTTTAAGGTATTTTTTAGTGGTTTTGCCACTTACTTTTTTTTTACGCTGAACTTCAAATTTGTAAATAAAATGTACATATATTATTCTAATCAAAAACAAAAAAAACCCCTACAAACGGGAGGCATTTTCTAGAAAAAATTTTCATACATTTTTTTGAAAATGTATGAAAAGACGTTCGCTCGGTACTGTAATTGGATTTAAAATCTGATATAACATGTTAGGATGCGCCCGAAACAACAACAGCAACCACCAGGCTTGCACCTTAATAAAGCCTTGAATCGTTTCCTAATAAATTTGTTTCCTATTATGCCAAGATACAATTCATTCAACAAATCAAATTGCTTAATTCAAAAATCATATACGCCGCCTTATATACGACTCCTTTTAAAACCATCAATTGCTCAACTGATTTGGTGGAAAATTCCCGTCAAATGTAAAGATATTCAATCTACTCGACGTGTAAAGAGGATTACTCGTAGTTAGTCGACCAAAAAATGTCGATTAATCGAGTAAAGGTAACTCATGCAAATTTTACTCGAGTAATACTTACTCGCAAGGAACACACTCTAGCAACCACCACGCTTGCGCCTCAATAAAGCCTTGAATGATTTCCTAATGAATTTGTTTCCTATTATGCAATTCAATACAATTCATTCATTCAATTCATTCAATTTATTCAATTCATTCAGTTCATTCAATACAATTCAGATACAATTCATTTAACAAATCAAATTGCTTAATTCAAAAATCAATCAAATCTCAACTAATGAAAGTAACGAGATCTTACAAGTTCATTAAGGAGTTTTTAAAATGCTCTTTTTCCACTCATTCCGAGTGTCTCAATCTCTCATTAAGTGGAACATCGCTCAACCCTTGCTGACCTTGAAACTGGTTTATTGAAATAGTTTTGATTTCTTCCTGCTCTATATTCTTAGATTTTAATGAAGAATAAGTATGAAAAGGAGACTGGTGTCTTCACTGTTTCTTCATTAGACACAGCTTACAGGGCACCTATTCTGCCAACGAGGTTTTATAAATTTAATAATAACAGCTTGTTCAATCCATTTCAGAGACCTCGATGCTGAGCGAAAGGCTCATTTGAAAGAAACGAATCACAAATTATCGATCCTTTCCCTGATCATTTGCTCTTATGCAATTGGGGCGACCATCTACGTGATATTTCTATTGATTTACTCGATGTTTGTGCCTTTTTCACGTAAAAAAGCTCTTTTTATTTTTAGAAATCTACAAAATAATTTAAATGTTGCTAAACACTCTATTCAAAGAACTTTGCCTGAAACAGAAAAAATGTGAGGTAACTTTTAAAATAGTTAAACCTTTTTATAGAGCTCTCGTGTTTCAAAAAGCCAACCGTCGGCTTGTGCAAGGGGATTGTAATTTTGGATGGATTCATTTTCAAAACTATTGTTATTATTATCACGTGAGCACGTTTTCATACTTTATAGGTCTTCTTTTCTAGAACTTCACGTCACCCAAAATATATGGTTCAAGACTTTTTACATTCATGGAAGCTGAGGAGAACTGTCGACACATGCATTCACATTTAGTGTCGATTCATTCACAGGATGAGCACGAGTTTATCAATGGTTTGTTCCGTAGAGAGAAGTCACTCATAAAAACATCTTCAAAGAGTCATTTGTTGTTTACAGATGTGATTCTGACTTGGTTAGAACGGGTTATACCAATCGCTGAAAATGATCTTGACGGTTGTCAAAGAGACCATTATGTCTGGATTGGTTTGCACAGTAATGGGAGTCGAAGAGAATGGACTGATGGATCGCCGGATGATTATCTGCATGAGCAGCGAGATTTTATTTACTTTGATGTGAGTTCAAAGAGGAAAGCGAACTGGCTTTAGCAAATTCGGCTCTTTCCCTGAATCGTGGTCTTTTGCAATTTTTTCTTTGTTTACCAAAAAGTCTTTTGAAATTGTTTTACCGTATTTTATTAAGTTCCACATGCACATTTAATTAGAATCTAAAGCACAATCGTAAGAGCAACAATTTTAGCATCCCGGCAAAACGCATTCCGTTTCCTGCAACTTTTTATGAAGTTGGCCCTCACATACAGCCAAAATAGAAATCCTTGCCTTGACGATATCCTGTTGAGAGCACCAGGAATTCTGTACAATGTCGCCCAAAATCGGCCTCCGGAAGTGGCCACGGTACAAACGAAAAGCTCTCTCTTTGTGAGTGGATGTTTGTTGTCAGATGTTTCCAGCCATCGAATTACAAGTCCCGCATCTTTTATTGGCCCGATGTTGGATCTTTCTTAGTGCCTCTTCAACTCGAGCCCATAGAGGCAGAACGACATTGTGATCGGCTTCAGAGAAACACTGATGACGTCTTGTCATCAGTGTTTGCATTATTGCCGGTAGTTCCTTTTTAGTGGTGATGGCGATTGGTGGTGGTTCGACGCCTGTTCGCTAATCGACGGCTAGCTGGCTGTCTCAGCTCAGCAAAGCACGAATCATCACAGGTTTTTGAGTCCGTCAGGGCCAACATCTCTGATTAAATGTGCATGTGGAACTTAATAAAATACGTTAAAATAATTTCAAAAGATTTTTTGGTAAAAAACAAAAAATTGCAAAAGACCACAATTCAGGGAAAGGAAAAGAGCCAAAAGTTCAACCTAAAATCAGCCTAAACTAGATGTGAGCAGCTCATAGAATAGCTGAACTTAAACTTAAATCTTCGAAGGCACAAGCTAAACTTTCAGATGTGCAACGACGTGTTTCGAAAGTCGAAAGGAGAATTCAGGAATTTCTTCGTCGAAAGATTTCTACCGAATCGACGATTCTCTCGTTACATTTGCAAGAAAACGTTGAGGGAATAAATTGTGATGTGTTCTTATATCATTCCCGATCGTCAATGACCTTGAGTGGAGATCTTGTTGAGTTTTGAGTTCCGTTTCTCTTTTCATCTTTTTAATCGATCTTGATCATTTTCTTGGATCTGTTTTCTATCAAAACAAGTTCTCAACTTCAACTAAATTAATCTGTAGTAATCCCTGACAACCATGATCTCTGCAAAGCTGCTAGCACTTCAAAACTATGATCTGGACAAGCAACGATACCGCTTGTCTATTTTTTTGTTGTCAACAATTGCTTATTCGATTGGAGCGACGCTTTATATTGGTTTTCTGATTATTTATAACATGCAAGCCCTTCAAAGTGTACCAATTAATCATTGATTATTTAGTAATATTGCAGATCGATTAATCTCGTTCGGGTAAAGCGAAAGTTTTGATAAAAAAGTGTTCAAAATCTTTAGTGCTGACCAATCGCATGGCTCTACTAAACTAGAAGCATCAGATGATTTGTAACTGAAAGGCTCAGAATCTCTTTATAAAGCCTTAAGTGATGAGTCGATGCATTACTCACAGTGTGATCTTGGATGGAGTTATCTCGAGACAACGAGTTCCTGTTATTTTTATCGAGTAATTAAATTAAGTAGCTAAAAGATAAGGATTTTTTTGGAATTTCACCGACAAGAAACGAGTTGAGTCAAGAGTTTTTTCATGGGAACAAGCTCAGCGAAACTGTGAGCAAATGAGCGCCAATCTAGTGTCGATACATTCCGTTGAAGAGCATCAGTTTCTCAATGGTTTCAATGTGCTGAATTTTTGGTAATGCTTTTTTTAGACCTAATTGTGGCTGAGGTTGATTCTCGAGAAGCGCTTTGTCAAATGCCTCATCAAGTTTGGATTGGATTGCGCTTTGTGAATGGAACAAGGAGTTGGTCCGATGAGTCATCAGATGATTATGTGCCAAGAGATCAGCCTATCAATTTGTATTATACAGTTGGTTAAGCAGTTTTTAAAAAAAAAATATGCTTTAGTTGTGCAACGACGTTTTTCCCTGAGTTGATCGTAAACGCCGAAAGCCTTTCTTGAAGCGAGCATTGATTCCAACAACAGCCGTCAGTCGATACATTTGCAAGAAAAAAGCGAACTGGCTCGTTTTCAAGTTTTCTTATACAAGTGATTATCCCGTTTCACCAAGCGAGGGGATATACAGTATTGGACAATGAAATATCATATTTGAAAAACGATCGTCACTTTCGCGCGTCTGTAACTCACTTGTCTTTGAGTTTAAACTATTAGTGTTATACATTTTCTGAAAGCTCTTTTCAAGGGCTACACAATGGTAATATTAATATTTAGAAATACGGTAAAGACAAGGGAGTTACAGACGCGCGAAAGTGACGAGCTTTTTTCAAATATGATATTTCATTGTCCAGTAGTGTACCCTACTGGGAGCGTAGTGAAATAGGAAAAAACCCTTTGAAGCTCTAGCGGAATCCATACTCCTTAAGCTGAGTAATTCAACCTAAAGTGATCAAAATGACGAAAAATGTTTTACTGTTATAGTGCATACATATCAAAACCCTGTGCCAGAAGCCGCGCGATTACGTAAACATGAAAATTTGCATTTTTTTGGGCGCTCTCTGGAACACGATAGAAATTTTTCGAAATAACTGGGATTTTTTTACAAGGAAATTAATAAATTTGTTATTTATCAATATTTTTGCGATACCTCTTTGCTTTTTATTAGAAGAGATCTCAAGGCATCCTTTCGTATCAAAAGCACCAAAAATCGGCCAAGTAGGAAAAAAGTTTCTTTAATGTCGAAGTTGGGAAATCCTCAAAATGACCGAAACGAACACTCCTATTTCGAGTACTTGGGGGTTACTGTAACCAAAAACTAATATCGGATTCGAATCCCCGACCCGGAAAATCCCCGGATACAAATTTTCAGCTTAATCTGTCCATTGGGTTCACTAAATCTGGACCTGACCCACCTTTGGATCAGGTCGTCGCGAATGTGTTAACTTTGATCAATTACCCGCTATATTGTTGAAATTTCAGTGTTGCAGATAACATTAAACAATAGGAAATTGCTCTAAGGGTCTTTTTTAACGTGAACGTAAAGCTGTTATTTTCAGGGAAACCTTGTCAGACAAGGTCACAGAAATGAAACACCATCAATTTTCTAGCTTCTGGAAATTTAATTCTTTAGAAAGGAGGACAGCGTTCATTACATTACAAATGAACTTAACAAGACCGACTCATCAACTGTGAGTGAATTGACTTGCTAATCATTTCAAATCATGTTCAAGGGCCGATGAGATTCAAAATGCTGTTGTTAATGCAGCCTATCAAAGCCATTGTTCCATTGATTGGAACTACTTTGCGGCAACGCATTCATGCTATTATTTTCAGGCAATTGAAAATTGGAAAGCTTAGACTAGAGAGCTCAATTTATAGACTTAGATGTTCCAGAAATGGGACCGATCTCGTCGCTTTACACGGAGCGAAGCCGAGGATCGTTGTCAACAAATGGGGGCACATCTCGTGTCCATTCACTCTCGGGAAGAGATGCTGTTTGTGAACGGTTTGAAACTTTTCTCTACGCGATAACTTGACTACAGAGTTGGTCATCACTCAAACAGTTGGCGTTGTTGAAAATACAATGAGTGACGATCCGCGGACTCCTTGCAAGTTGCCGCACCTGGTCTGGATAGGGTTACAGGGGGTGAAAGGGCAAAGAGAATGGTCAGATGGATCTCCTGACGATTATATACCTGCCGAAGGAAATCATTATCTTTACTGGGCGGTGAGTTGTCTTAAAATAGCTATCTTATACCTACCGCAAATACTGTAATAGTACCCCACGCCCCTCGTACAGTCGCGTAGTCGCAAAAGTTTTTTAGTATTTCATTTTTTTCAAAGCGCCCGTACTTTCAAAAAATACGTCTTTGGTAGGAAAAAATAGCCCTGAATTTCAGCTATTTTTTGATACCGAAGCGCGCATTGTAGCATAAAGCAGTGTCGAGAAAAACTGGCTCAAAGCTAGACTACCCAACACTTCGCACCGTCATTATGGGGGTGGGGTACTATTACAGTATTTACGGTATGTTATTTTATCTGACTTGCTACTGCTCACTTAACCCCTTTAGTTTTGCCATGATGTGATCGGAGATCCAGAACAAAAGAAGATTACTTTATATTTATTCCCACCGGCTCTCTGGGCATCGAAAATGGCACATTATATTTGTAAGAAGACATCGTAAAGGGTGTATAAACTTTTTGCTAGTTTTATTAACACCACTTGATCGCATTGGCTTTATGTTGCTGAAATTCAACTTCAACAAGCAAATTTTTTCGCTTTAGGCAGTTAAGCTCTTGTGTATCTGCATTTTATGTAGACAATATATTATATTTTTCAAAAAGTTTTATAAGACAACAAAAAATAAGAATAATATTAACACAAAACAATGATTAGAAGAATAATAGTGACTAGGAGATCGAGTACTTTCCAATTTAGAAAGTAAAGAATTTCACGCTAATGAACAAGTAATAATTATGATATAAACATGAGAATCAACAATTCTTTCTTGAATTCCACTCAAACAGCGACAACAATCGGGATGACTACTGGGATGACTACTGGGATGACTACCGGGATGACTACCGGGATGACAACCGGGATGACGACCGGGATGACTACTGGGATGACGACCGGGATGACTACTGGGATGACGACCGGGATGACTACTGGGATGACTACTGGGATGACAACCGGGAGGACGGCCGGGATGACAACCGGGATGACGACCGGGATGACAACCGGGATGACTACCGGGATGATCCCACAGTGATTCTTTCGATTGCTAGCCATTTTGAGCCGCGCTCTCCCGCTTATTTTGTATTATCAGCTGAAAGTAATACAAAATAAGAAAATGAAATAACTTTAGTACTTTAATAAATAAAAATACAAAAAATAAAATTACTTGACTCATTCACGACATCATGGATCGCCGATTACCCATGACTCTTACCGTACAATGAAGGTCAGAACTTTGTTTGAACTTGATATCTTTTCAACCACTCTTTAGATAAATGATACTTACGAGTGATGGTCTCAGCCCGAAGTCCAGAGCCGATATGAGACTATGGTGGCCTTATAGAACCGATCATGCTGATCACAAAATGTTAAATAACTTTTTCTATTAGTCATGCAAAGGTCGTTCTATAAGAGCAGCATAATCTCATATCGATTCTGAAATTCGAGTTGAGATCATTTCCTCGTTAGACATTTTCACACATTTTGATAATAAAATTATTTCATTTTTTGGAATTAAAGCTTTTAGAGGGTGTAATATCCATATCTGTGTTTAGTTAGATAAAAGTAAAAAAAATTAAATCCAAAGAGTAGCAGGATTAGACCGAGCGATAGAAATCAGATCGAAATTCATTTGAGATCGCAATCTCCTTCACTTCACTTTCCTCCACTTTCCAAATGAATCAGTCAATTCTTAATGAATTTTCGAACTTTCTTCGTCTTTTTTGTGTTTTTGCTTTCGATATTTGCTGAAAACGACTCAAATGGTACACTTTCGTCTCTTTAAACTTTACCAATTTGATTTAAATTCAAGATTTCTTTTAGAAACATTGATCGTTTTGAAAATTCCGTCAAGGCCCGCTCTAGATCAGCCAAATTCGGTACAAAACTTGTGTTCATCTTTTCAAAACAAATTCAGAAATCGAGTCAATTTCAAAATGTTCGTGAGATGGGAATCTTTTTCTGTCAAATCCCAAAGAATGGGGCTACCATTATGAAGGTTGTGCTGTGTGATTTGTATCGATATTTTATCGGCATTTCGTTTAAACCTCAATTCACACATGATAAACAACTCAGGTCAGTGAAAAAAACGGTAAAGTGATCCAACATTTCTGCAGATTTTTAGTGAATGTCAATATCAACGCTGGTACAAAGACACAAAAAACAAGCACGAGCAATGGAAACGAAATGGGGAAGAGACGAGATTGGCCATCATTCGTCATCCGTTCACTCGTTTCTTATCGCTTTATCGATATCTATGCGAGTGAGTTTTTAAGCAAGAAATCGATTTTCTTTTTAGACACATTAAAATGTGCGGAGCTAATCCGGACATTCACAAATTCACGCGAGATGTCTACACTTTGTTGAGCACAAGTAACATCGATGGAACGGCATTCACAGACCGGGAAAAGGAAACAATTGAATATCATTCACAGCCACAGACATGGTAAGGTTTTGGTGAAGAATTTAGATTTAGAGATCAAGAGATCGGTTGATAATATGGTTGTTGTGTATAAATTGAAAGCTGAACTTACCTGCTGAAAGCTGAAATACCTAAAATTTCTTTGCGTCTCTATCTACTATATATAAAGCAAAAGAGAAGTCTGTCTGTCTGTCACAGGCACTTTTCTCGACGCCCAGATCGAATTTCGAGATACAGCTTGTTTTCGTTCGATAAAAAATTCTATGTTGATTCCGCCCCCAAAAAATCAAGAAAATCCACCAAAGCAATTTTTTTAAAAAGTTCAAAAACTGCAAAACTAGCCGAGCCCAATGTTGCAAAACTAGCCGAGCCGAGCCCAACTTCCCCTCCGCGCGCAGATGGCTGAGTGGTTAGAAGGCGCGTCTCTCAAACGAGAGTTGGGAAAGAGTCCCCCTCAAAAAAAAATTAGTTTGGCTTTTCTTTACAAAATGGATTTTAACTGTTGGAAAGTCAATTTCGAGAGTTTTCTACTAGATATAAAGGGGAAGAGACATCCGTCTGTGCAAATAACATCATGCGCAACATTTTCTACAACAAAGTTCTCGAATAAACTATATAAACTGGAAAAATTAACCCAATAGCCCTTTTTAAAGCTCCATGACCGCCAGCCACCGATCTTTGATCTGGGTCATGGGGGGAGAGTGTTCCTAGGCCTTCGCGCGGTTCTGGAGATTCCCATATTTGGGATGAGCTAACTATAGGAATAGGTTTAAAACAACTTGGATAAGTGAAATAAATGGATCGCCGACTACGCTCAGCCCCAACTATTCAGCAAGAAAAGCAGCGTTAGCCGAAAAGATTCCTGCTTACGAAGACAATAGGATTTTCGATTGGCACAGGATTATAAATTTACGTGAGACCTCAAATCGCAGTAGTTTTCAGCTGCGTTAGCAGTCTTATAATCTTTAAAATACTAAGAACTTGCTCAAAGTGATATTTACTCATTTTTAGGTTCTGCAATTTAGCATCAAGTCGAAACCAGTTCCAACTAGTTCACAATGATGGTGATCGATTGATGATGAGAAGCGAATTGCAGAAAGCTTTTGATGTAGCCAATGTGCCAAAACGTTTTGCTGATCAGGTTAGTGAAAATGGTCAAGTTCCTTGAATTCCTATCTATTTCCTATTTATTCCAGGTTCTTTTTCACATTGTCTACTCGGATACATCACACTCAAATCATGACGAGACTCGCACCAAACAATTGAAAGTCGATATGGAACAAAGTCCTCAAACAATGGAATATTTCAATGCTATCTATTACAAGGATTTTGAGTTGCTTGGTTATTAAAAATAAAAGTTTGTGTAAGCTTTTGGTTTATAAATTTGTAAAAAGCTTCGTTTTATCGTCAAGTTTCCTACATGTGTTTGATCCAATTGATTCTGAAATTGGAATCCAATTGATTCTGAAATTGGAATCCAATTGATTCTGCAAAAAAATTCACCTAGCTTAACCAGATAAAAGAACTGAAATTTTTTTGCGACGCGTGGCTGAATGCTCACGGTTTCTATGTCACTGTCAAATCAATGGAACCATTTGCATTCATAGTGGATAACTTGATTCACATCTTGAATACATTAGTTTTCGAAAGTTCTGTAAATTAAAAAAAACGTTTCCATAATCGAAAGCGAAGAACAAAGATCCGCAGCATAAATGAAGAAAGATACGAATCGAAAAAACTCCTTCAGATCGACATCTCGTCCTTTCACTTCAACCATTCATGGGAATTTCCGTCAACTAAAACCAAATCAATGAGTCTCGTTTTTCACTTTTTCATTTCTCTCTTATTTTCTTTAACTTTTGCCAATGATGATAAGACGAAAGGTAAATTATTTTGCTTTTTGCAAAGCGGGTTTAAGCGCTAGAAAGGTTAGGAATAGATCTTGTTACTGAAAAGTCATTTTAACAGAAATTTAACAGAAGGAATAATCGAAGAAATCCCTCCACGACCAGCAATCGATCAGCCAAATTCGGTAAGAATCGATGTTTTCTTGATGTTTTCTTGATGTTTTCACAATTTCAGAAATCGACGAGTCAACTCGAGAATGTTCGCGCAATGGGCATCTTCTTTTGTCAAATCCCGAAAAACGGGCAAACAATCATGAAGATTATCCTTTGTGATCTTTATCGTTATTTTAAGGGAATCCCATTCAAGATCTATTTTGGGCATGGAAAATCGCATAGGTAATTGGTTTTGAATTTAAAATAACTTATTAAAGTACTCAAAAACTTGTTTTTGGTGAATGCGAGAGTCGAAACTGGTACAAAGATCTCGTGGAAACGAAATTCAAAAGTGAAAAATGGCAAAGGAACACAGATGAGACAAAAATCGCCGTCATTCGCCATCCAATGACCCGCTTTGTTTCTCTTTACATCTACTTCTGCGAGTGAGTTTTTTTTCATGAATCTCTTATTTTAGCATTCTTTCTTTTCAAAGTACAGTACTGGACAATGAAATATGATATTTGAAAAAAGATCGTCACTTTCGCACGTCTGTAACACCCCTTGTCTTTAAGTTTAAACTATTAGTGTTATACATTTTCTGAAAGCTCTTTTCAAGGGCTACACAATGGTAATATTAATATTTAGAATAACGGTAAAGACAATGGAGTTACAGACGCGTGAAAGTGACGATCTTTTTTCAAATATCATATTTCATTGTCCAGTAGTGTAGCATTCTTTTTAGACGAATCAAAATTTGCGGCAATGAACCGAATGTGCACAAATTTGCAAATGAAATTTACTCATTGTTGAGCACTCGATCTGTTCAAGGGACTTCTTTTGATCAAAATAAGAAAGAGATTGTTGAGTATCATGCACAACCACAAAGCTGGTGAGTGAAATAAGAGAAATCAGTTTTTACATTTGAAAATCTGGAGGTTAATGTAACATTCTTTAAATTCTATAACATTCTATAGTAAATATTTGAAGTTTTCCTTCAAAAATCAATGAAAATCTTATAGTTCTTCTAGTTTTTGAAGGCTTTGGTCAACTCAACTCTTTGCTTAAAAATTGAAAGCTTTTAATCTTGTGATTTACCAGTTTCTTTATTACAAAAACTCAATAAATAACAGGGTTTTAAGTTCAAAACAAGAGATTTTCAGGTTCTGCAATTTATCCGTAAATCCCGAACAATTCCAACTCATCCACAATGATGGTGATCGATTGGAGACAAGAAACGAGTTACTGAAAGCTTTCGAAGCAGCGAAAGTGCCGAAAATCTATTCTGATCAAGTGATTTTGTTATTCGTTTCTTGCACAAAATCTTTTCCAGGTTTTATTTCACGTTGTCTATTCGGATACAACACACACGAATCGAGACGAGAATCATACAAAGAATATACAGAAAAGTGTTGAAGAAAACCCTCAAACGATGGCTTATTTCAATGCAATCTATGGTCAAGATTTTGAGCTGTTTGGCTATTCAAAATAGTTTTTCTTTCAAAAATCATTTGATCGTTTTCTTTTTTTCAAAACAATCACTTTATTTCGAATCTCTGTAAAAAGAAACTTTCAAAAAAATCAATGGAAATAAAATTGTCGACGGAAGCTTGTTTACAGATTGTGTACAGTACTTTACAGTGTTTACAGTACAGTACTTCAGTTTTGTTCGCTTCTTATCTCTTTTCAAACTTTCTCAATTTCTTCTTTTATTTCCATAGAAAGAATTCAATTATCTAAAAAGTCTAATTATCATTCGTAGCCAAAAAAATGCTAAGGGAAATAGTAACGTTTTTTCTTTGTTATCCAATCAAAGTCGAACAGAAAATGAGTCAACAACGAGAGAAACGCGTTGCCTTTTTGCGTTGTGTTGAGTGGTGCCACTCAACCGCCTAATTTTCTCAAAAAATCCACAATGTTCTCGGGATTTTGTCTTATTTTCGTATTCTTTCTAACAAATTTGTTTTCCTCACCATTTCACAAGCTTTCACAATGGAACAACTAAGAAACCGACAACCGAAACCAGTCTTTACCAATGAAGCTTTATCGATAATCGATATTGTCGTGATAAATTGGATTGATTACTCAATTGTTGTCAACAAGGGATCATCAAAGACCCATGATTTATCACCTAGACAAAAAATATACACTAAAATCTTTTGATCAAGAGAACGTAGAGCAAATTGAACCCATTCAATAGGATAATGAATCAAAGAAAGCCGTGCTGAAATTGATTCAAATAAATGAACAGTCTTAAAAAGCGTTTTACTGTCGGTTTCACCAGTCTAAACACCATAGAATAGAGATTTTACACATAGAAAACTTTGAGTGAAATGGCGTAAAATAAAGAGAAATCAAGAGAAATCAAGTTTCAAGATACAGAGGTTGCAGAAAAAGCTTTTGAATGTACTCTTATATCAGGTGATTTCTAAAAATAGGAACAAGAACTGTTTGGGGTTGTGTCAAAGGTCTTTCTTGAGAAAAATCAGAAAATTTTGCCTTGTCTCGGATGATTCTTTGACAAATTTTCATAAAGGGAGTAAAAACATGCTAAAGATCTGCTAAAAACTACTAAAAACTACTAAAATCTTTTTAGTAGTTTAAAAACTGCTAAAACTTTTTATTGGAGTTGCTTTGATTGCCTTCTTTGTAAAATTTGTAAACATTTTTGTTTTGTGTTCAACTTCAAAGTACGCATCAATCAAATTTACATCTAAAAGTCAAAAAAACATCGATAATTCTGATAAGTGATTGATAGAAATTCTTTTATCGCTTAAAGCTGTTCTTCTTTTGTAATTCGAGAGTTTTTCGAGCCGGCATCTTGCAGACGAAACGGGCGTTTAGGCTGTTTATGCTATTCACTGAATCGTGGTCCCACTCTTTGGATTGGCATGTTTGATCATTGATCATCTAGAAAAATTGGGGGTTTTTTTGGAGAACTCTAAAAAAAACTTACACTCCAGATATATAATTCGGACTGAGATAAAGACCCAATGTAATCAACTGGAGTCCCATCAGTCCAGTTTCCAGCTCCCATTTTTCCATTTCCTTTATAACCAATCCATGCTCTTCCGTATACACACGGTTGATTGTAGGGAGCTGCCCATTTGTCATCGGCCACATTTGAAGTGATAAAACCAGAAAAAAAAATGGAAGTTTTAGTTGTTTTGTCCAATGTAGAACATTTTTTTATTGTTTTTTCTGATACTTGTTAAAACTAAAAAAAACTATTCTATAAAACTTTTATTTACGAAAAGCTTTAAAGCTGATCTTTCTAAAGAATGACAAGAAGGGAATACAGTGACTGGACTCAAATCCTCGACACTCGAAGCAAAAGCAAATGCGCTATTTACTCTGCCACGGGAGTACTTGCCTCTAACTCTTGAAAGTAAAACTTTTGAAGGGCTACTGTACTGATAAAGTCATTAAAACGTTGTAAAACTTTAGAAATAACTTGTACAGTACTGGACAATGAAATATCATATTTGAAAAACGATCGTCACTTTCACGCGTGCTGAAATGCGTCAAAAAATACGGTGTTTCTAAATATTAATATTACCATTGTGTAGCCCTTGAAAAGAGCTTTCAGAAAATGTATAACCCTAATAGTTTAAACTCAAAGACAAGGGAGTTACAGACGCGCGAAAGTGACGATCGTTTTTCAAATATGATATTTCATTGTCCAGTACTGTAGTAAATTGTAGAAATAATCTTTGAAGCTTTTTGCATCTAAAAAACTTGATTTCAATAGCATATTTTCTGTTAGACTACTTTTAGATTCTAGTCTTTATAAATTTGAAAAAGTCCGTGCTCTTTATTTACTTTGAGTGACTACTTTAGATTTATGAAAAAAGAATAACTTAACTTTGAAATTTTACCTAATTTCAAGAATGGACTGATCATTTTTCCTCTAAAAACTCTTGATCTTACAATTTTGTTTGGTACTGTTGTTGTGAAAGTTATCCCTTAACTCCCTTGTCTTTACCGTATTTCTAAATATTAATATTACCATTGTGTAGCCCTTGAAAAGAGCTTTCAAAAAATGTATAACCCTAATAGTTTAAACTCAAAGACAAAGAAGTTACAGACGTGCGAACGTGACGATCGTTTTTCAAGTATGATATTTCATTGTCCAGTACTGTATCCTAATTATTTTAAGCGAGAGAGTCTGTGTGTCTGTTCCGCCGTTTTAGAAGAAACGGCTGAACCAATCGATCTGAAAGTTTGCCATTACAAACCTAACTTTTTACGTAGTTTCCAAAAATCTAATAATATTTGACACATAATTTGACCGTTTTTCCTAAAAAGCAAAATTAAAGAATACATGCTACCGCGTAGCCGAGTGGTAGTGCGTCCCGGCATCCGATCTGTCAAGTTGCGCAACGTTGGGCTCGGTTAGTCTCGGGTTCGATCCCGACTCAATGCCATCTTTTTTGCTTTTTTTGTTTTTACACTTTTTGCGTAAGAAAGGTCGCGGGTTCGATTCCTCTAGGGGTGGAGGAAATAAAATCCGTCTGCACGAGCCTAACAGCGGGTTTTTCTGGCTGATTTTAATAATTCGAACCATAAATAAAATCGTCCTCCTGTTTTGAGTGAATCGACACCAAATGCGAAGTGTTTTGCATTTGTTGGCACAATAATTCGGCTCCCGTCCAATTGTACAGTGGCCAATGCACTCCATCTGGATAGGCGAAATCCTAGACAAAACGAAAACATTTCAAATATTGACGCATTGACGACGAGATGAACAAATGGATATAAAAAAGTTCTTCAAAAAGTGTGGAATGAACCGATTTTGTTTGAAATTTGTCCCAAAGGTGGACAAGGAGATCTCTAGCCTCTGCGAAAAAAATTTCAAGTGATTAGGTATATTCCAGACGATTTTGTGCAATTATTTTGATTGAGATAAGTGAGCTTGGCCTAAATGGCTTTGTCACGAATGTGTTAAAAGGCAAACCCGTAAATAGTAGCAATAATTCATGTCCTGATTGTAGACCCAACCATTGGGACATGGCTGATTGCCTGAAATAAAAGCACTTATCTTTTGTTTTTTTATTATTAATCTCACTTGGTTGTTTAGTTGTAGTGGTAATAAGTGCTGTTTGAGTCGTACAAAAGAATGGTCGAGCTGCAGTGCATTCAGATGTCATCCATTTGCCCGTTGCTAAATCCATCGCAGCACAAACACTCGTGTTGCTCGCCATATTTGGTTGATCTGAAAAGTGCAATAATTTCTGAAAATCTTAACTTATTTGTGTGTAGAATTTTTGAGGAGAGCTTCTTTCTGCATAAAAGTTTTTTTGGAATAAGGAATAAGAACTAAAAGTTGGTAGTATTTGTTAAGCGCATGGAATAAAGCTAAAAATTTTCTCAAATAAAGCTTTATCTAATTCCTCTTCATTTAAAAGAAAATAAATTTTTGGATTTTGTTTTTCATAAATGAAGAAGAGCTAGAATGGTGTACATAAAATATTGGGTTGATGGAGAGTCCTTTCCGATTTTTTGGGAGAGTACCTTAAATTTGTCCAATTTTGACGTTTTATAGCTAATCCTAAAGCTGAATTCAAAGACGGATCGATTGGTAAAAACCGTTTTGAGATATCTCTTTTCTAAAAGTTCTTACAGCGATTTTCGTAAAGGGCGGCAGAGCCAAAAAAAATGGCTGCTTTCATGTTTCGTTAGTTTTCCGTGCAGAAACCTAGGCTAAAAACATGTGTTTCGTTAGTTTTCCGTGCAGAAACCTAGGCTAAAAACATGTGTTTCGTGATCAGTGTCAAAAATAACCCCTAGACACGCATTTTCAGAATCTTAGCAAAAAATTTTTGAAAAATATTGTCACCGGTGGAAGTCGAACCAGCGACCCTCAGATCAATAGCCTTTCCGCCGCTTTTCGCGATTTTCCTTCGTTTTTCTCGTTTAAGGTACTCTCCCAAGAAATCGGAAAAGACTTTTCCACCAACCCAATAACTCACTTGGTCCCCAATTCGTGTAGCTCAACGGAGATCCATCCGAATAGACCCATGTGCCATTTGCATTCCTTTCAACTCCAATGTACGGATTGGTGTGGAGAGCTGAGTACAGTCAAATTTCGGTTAAATGATTTGAACTTATAGTTGCTAGAACCAATCAACACGCAGATCAGATTACGAAATCCCAACTCCCAAAAAAGTATTCCGGTCAATGCAAAATTTGATGCAGTTTTTGATCCAGCTTTTTCACGCGATTCAAACGTTTTTGCTCTAATTTAAAAAGACAAATTGCTTGTCTTAAAATACTTGAATTATGAATAAAATTTGGGGAAAAAAATGAAAAAATAAAAGAATTGGGAATATTGAGCGGTCTTTCTGACGGAAATTTTATAACTTTTTGGGGAAAATTACCGCGTTTTAGACAACTCTCAAAACAGTGATTCGTATTTTTCTCTCTCAAATTGCTCACGATTGCATTTTTTTCTTCATTTTCCTAATCTACGACCTTAATACACTACCGTAAATCCCTATTAGAGAGGTTAGTTTGATGCTAATTAAAAGCTCAATTTTTCCAAAGCTATTTTGTAAAAAGTGTTTAAAATGATGCATACTATCACTATGCATAATCTACAGATGATGGTAGTAAATGATTAAATGATTAAATGATTAAATGATTAAAAGAAATTTGAAAAAACTTTTAAAAATGATAAGAGATTTGAAAATTGACCCTCCAATTTTCAAATCAGAGAAAAAAATTTTCCTTTTAAATGTGTTTTTCGTATGTTTTAGACCAAAAGGGATCAAGTTCGAGTGATTTAAGCAAAAAACTATTTTTTGAACAATGTGGTACCCCCTTATGTGATTTTTTAGGGATTTGAGAAATGGGTCATCGAACAATAGAGCGCGCTGCCGCTCTAATAGAGGATTTACGGTAATTATCATCAATAGATAGAGGGTTTTTGAAAATGAATGCAATGACTGCATGAATACACCTTTAAAGGAGTATACCGGCAAACGGTAAACTAACGTATTTTTGATTTGGTCTTATCTCGCGATCCAACCATGTTTTTGCTCCAATTAAATCGCGTTAATCTTTCCTTACAATTATCTACTTAACTGTAAAAAAACTAGTAAAAACAATGGTAAAACAGACGAGATCTGGAAAATGAACAATTCGCTGAATGATAAAATGCATTCCGACAGGACTTTTAGATAATTTTTGACGGATTATCCACGTTTTAGACAGCCGCCAAAATGGTTTTTCATATTTTCCTCGCTTGTTTAATTGATGATCCCATAATATTCTTCGATATTCTGATTAAAGTTCCTTAAATACACTAGTCACAATCAATAAATATCCCGTTTTTGCAAAAGTCATTCTATGCAGGAATCTATCCCTTTAAATCGAGAGTATTTACGATATTGTAGAATCGTTTAATCGGTTTATTTTCAAGTTCAAAATGAGTAAGCACAACCTTTTTATTCTAAGAACAATTGCTAATTAAAATACCTGAAGCACTCATCCCCAAAAGATAGGCATTCTCGAAAGCATTTTGCACTTTGGCCATCCACCCATCCAACATAAGACACTGGCCCGCAGCTTGTGCATAGAAATCGGCTAAAGTGTCATTGTTAAAACAAGGATAAAGTACTAGTGAATAGCATAAATAGTGCCAAATTCTGATTCCGTAATAGGAAAAATCATTTGATAAAAAGTCTGCTTTATTTGGAGTCTATACAGACGTGCTGTGATGACATAGACGCAGACATTCTCATCGGGAAACTCATGAGAACCCTGAGGGCATGTGAATGCGGTAGAAATTCGGAATATTGAGAGGAGACAAATCGATAAAATTCGTGAAAATTTCATCTCTAGTTTCGTCGAATAAATATTGCTTATCTGTGTGTGAACATCGCTAACAGCTCTCAAAGCTCCCAGAGATAATTTCGACACGGAGATTTCCAACGGAATTTGCTGTTTTTCTTTCAAAATTTTGATCGAATATGGTTCCAATATAGTTCCTATTTTAATCGAATATGGTTCCAATATGGTTCCAATATGTTTTCAATATGTTTCCAATATGTTTTCAATATGTTTTCAATATGGTTCCAATCTGGTTCCAATATGGTTCCAATATGGTTCCAATATGGTTTCAATATGGTTCGAATATGGTTCCAATATGGTTCCAATACGGTTCGATTAAAGTATATATTCCGAATATTATTTGTATTTCTTCAAGTTTACTATTTGGTAAAATAAGTATTCAATAGAAATTTTCAGTTTTTGTTTTTAATTGAACATATTGAACATGGGAAAGAAATGAAACGAATATCGGTTAGGCTTAAACCAAAGTTAAATTTCAAACAAATCACTTATCCTGAAACCCAGCACCAGCTTCAGCATTTCTCGACCATAGTCACTAGAGTATGTTCATTTTGATTTATAGTGTGAAATAAAAAAAAGGACATCGGTAGAGGCAGGCAAGTTCTTTGTCACTTTTCAAGATACTCAGTGACTTTCCACCGTATTTCTTTTACTATTTCACACTATTAATCAAGAGGAACACACTTTAATAGTAACTACAGTGTGTTCTTCGAGAGTTCAACTTAATTAAAGTATTTCCAAAATGAATCCACTGAAAATTTCATTTTCTTTTCGATTCGATCAAATCCAAATTAGTTTCACTTTATCTATGCTCAATCGAAATTCGATTTCTTCATTGAAATGAATTGTGATTGAAAACATAGAAACCATAGATTCTATATAAAAAGAATGAACTTTTGAATGAATGAACAATTAACAAGAATTTTATTTTTCACTTTTTTATTTACTTTGAATAATTGGGAGATATCGTTGAATGAAATAAAATTCAGAACCGATTTCTTCAATTCGTTCGGAAGAGTTTTATATGCAAATAGTTGACGCTTTTTTAATCGATGACGTAAACTGTAGCTCATTTCGATTAAAATAATCACAAATTTTCGGAATAGGAATTAAAATTGCTGTAAATAATTTGAAAACAAACTTTTGAAAGATTAGGCAATAGGAATAGATTCAATTCGAGCTTCTGTTATTCACTTTTGTCTGAACGTGAGCGCCTTTCATTGAGTGTAGCTTGTCATATTTTTATGGAATGGGTCAAGAAAAAGAGACAACAAAAAAAATCATGAATTGCCTGAGAGATTCATTCTGTCGAACAAAAGATTTTTTTTGAATAAGCTATTAAAAATAGGTTAATCTAATATTTGTCGATTTGTCAACTGGCTCTAATGATAGGCTTTCGGAATTGTTTTTTTTGTTATAAAAGATTAGTTTTCTGAATAAGTTTAAGTTGGATAAAAGTTTTTCTGAAATATTCATTTACAGAGAATTTTTGGCTTCTTATCTAAAGCCTAAAATTTTTTAATCAAGCTCCAAAACCTCAAAAATTAAAAGAGCTATGTTAAAGCGGGTTTTAGATTTGGAAGCAGCGTTATCGAATCGTATTATGACTGTTGTTCAAGTAATTCTTTCTTTTGTTCTTGAGATATCGAGTGGGGAAATATCATATCTTTTTGCACGGTAGTATACTTGCCTCTATACTTATTGATAGCTAAAAGTGCACAAATGCAATTTGTTTTCCAATAACGACCATTCACCAAGACGAGACAAGGACTATTTTTGATAACCAATCTTTCTTTTTTTCAAAAACGAGAAACCAGTTTAGAGATAGATCGGAAAACAACGAAAGAAACAACCTTAGAAAAACTAAAAACACAAAAAAATGCACTTGTGATAGGAAAATAAATAAACCTGTCTTTTAGAATGGTTAAATATTTGCTTACTGATTTCCAAAAAAATTATTGAAAGTTTTGTAAATCGGCTAATGATATTTACTTTGGAAAAATGGTTGTATTATTAAAAACTTGTGCAAATGTGTTTATTCAAATGAAAAAGTTTGTTTTATTTTGAGAGAGCATTTGAGAAAAGAGATCGTTCATTGGAGACGGAAGGGCTTATTTCTGAAAAAACAAAACATCTTTTTGAGCTCAACCTATAAGAGAAACGATTTTTGTCATTTACAAATGAGTCGAATTCACTGCTTTCCTAGGTACAATGAGTAAGAGAACTTTTAGGTTGCCTCTCAACAATTAATGTATCTACAAATAATAACTTAAAGTTTAACAAATTTAGCAGAATACTTACTCCCCATCTCTCGTGTGATCCACTCCCTAAACCGCCTCGTCCACCGAATCCACCTCGCCCTCCGCCGTGATTTCCGAAAGCGGCGCCCAATCCACCACGGCCACCACCGAACTCGTGGCTACCACTTCCACGGAATCCACCCATTCCACCTCTCATACCACCTCCGAATCCACCCCGTCCACCCATTCCGCCGAACTCGTGGCTACCACTTCCATGGAAGCCTCGTTGACCACCAAATCCACCGCCGAAACCCAATAGAGGGGAACTAAATTTGAGATGAGAGATGTTTAAGATAAAAGACGAAAACTTTAACCGAAACCAAACTACTAAATGCCAATGTTTTAAACGTATTTTTGGGAACTTTCAGCACTATCTAGGCCATTACCGAGGGAGAGGGCAGGGGGAAAATGGATTTTTTACCTGTTTTGGCCTGGCACCGAACAGAAATTGGTCTACGATATACATCACCTAAATTGCTAGTAAGTTCTCGAAACATACAGCAATTTGATTTATGACATTACTAAATGCCTACCCATAGGCAACGGCAATGAGTGCGAATAGAGCCAAGAGATAGCAATGCATTTTTAGATGACTGAGTTAACAGACTGTTGTTTTGCTATAAAAATCCGTGCCCTTATATACTATGTTTATTGTTTTCCTTTATTTATTTATCACATTTTTAAAAGAAAATAGTAAAGGTCATTTAGTGAAAAGAGTTGGCGATGGCATAAGAGAAAGAGAGAGATGTTTCGTTGAACATCTCATTTTCATCACTTAAATAGATACAATCATTACAGCCAGGACGTTTCATAAAATGAATGAACACACTCTAGTGACTATGGAAATGCTGAAGCTGGTGTTGGAACGGTGCTGGTCCTATCCAGCAACCGATATGACGATCTGGATACGCTTTTGCATCTCGAACGCACCTACAAAGGAACAACGACGTAGAATTCAACGGAATTCAACGGAATTCAACGCAATTCAATGGCGATGGCATCTCTTATGGCGATGGCATAAGAGAAAGAGAGAGATGTTTTGTTGAATATCTCATTTTCATCACTTAAATAGATACAATCATTACAGCCAGGACGTTTCATAAAAAAAGTCAGTTCAACTTAAAATAAATGCAGTAATTTCAGGCTATACAGTAAAGCACAAAAAGTAGTTTCTTGTCGGTGGCAATTTGAAAAAGAAAATGCTGATTCAAAGCAGTTCTCAATAACTCCTACACCATAGTGCCAGCTACTGTTACGCCATTTGATGCCAAAAACTTCATGCGTTATGGGAGAAGCCAAAATTCCTATTTTAGCATTACTTCGCTCATGTTTCTACGAAAACGAAAAGAGAACCCGATCCCAACACGGTCGATCACTTCGACTACGACAGCTGAGTGCTTTTGTAATTCAGTAAAATGTAGATCTGGTTGTACTACAAAAGAATTGCCAAACATTTTGCAGAAAACTTTCAAATTCCTTCAAATTCCTAGACAATTTTTGAGTAAATTTCAGATCAGAAAAAAACACCAAAATCGGGTGCTTAATTGAAAAGAAATAAAAGAAGAACTCAAAATCAGTTCTTTTAGGTTATATTCAAATATTTCAAATATTTTAGGCTATATTCAAATATTCAAACGCTTGACTCACTCTGTGATTTGCTGATTTTTGGCAAAAAACACTCTACCTATAAGAAACTACCCTTTTTTGCGTTATCATTTTGTTAAGACTACAAATCTGACATCAAATTCGGAGTCAAATCGGGCATTTCAAATCGTTTTCCTTCTTTCAAAAATTGTAGAATCTTATCATTTGGAGTCGATGCAAAGGGAGTTTTCCCAAAAGGAAACATTTCATAGAAAAGAATCTGAAATGGAATGTTAGCCTTTTCTAGGTTTTAAGACACGCTCTTTTCAATAGAAAAGAAATAATGCTTGCAGCTTTGTTCAAAATGCAAAAGTCTTTAAGAATTTGAAACGCACTGTACTATTGCATTTTTATCGACAAAAATTAACGATAAAAAGTGAAAATCAAAATGAATAATCTGTACACGCATCAAAATGATTAATGACTTGGAAAATGCGGTTTGGCATTGAAGTGATGGGTGAGTGTTGGGTCAATAGGAAATTATCAGAGAGGAAATTATCAGACGTTTTCTTGTATTAATCTCGACTCAAATCGACAACTCAAATGTTTAGACTAAAAACAAGCCCTGCTTGAATTTATTACACTTTCCGGCCTATTGAAGCTCATTTTATTGGCTATCCAGCAACATATTTTTCAGAAAAGATCTCTGTGAGCGCTCTTATCACTCGATTTCCCACCCTTCTCCCCACATTTCGACTGATTTCTGATTTCTTCTGGCAGATTTCTGAAATCTTTACTTTATGATTTGAATGTCGAGGGTGAAAAGGAAAAAGTTATTTCTATCTGCTATTTCGTCAGGTCTCATCGCAATCCTTGTGAGATTATTGCTAATAAAATATTTTTTTTTACAAACATTTGATTTATGTAAATTTCGATATCAAAAGTTAGGCAATAAGCGAATTTCTACAGAGCTTTTGACCTCAAATTCTAGATCTTTCTAAAGCTTACTCAGAAAGAAATTTGCTAAAATTTAAATATCAAAAAAAATCGATTTCCAGATTCTTTTGACTTTTCTCGTAAACCCGCAAAATGATTTAAATTCGCCTCAAATCGCCAAAAAAGTTGTTGATTCTCCACAAAGCAGCCTTGAATGGGACGATCACAAAGCAGCCTTGAATGTGACGGATTTGGAGAAAGTAGACATCTTGGTACTCGGTGAGATTTATTAGGGAAAATCGGGAAAAATTTCAGTTCAGATTTTCCAAGTGACTACAAAAATAGTGATTTCTTTGCTCAAACACAATTTCTGACAGTAGCCGTTCGTGGAGACTCGACAGCTGTGGCTCAACGCATCAAGGAAAGTAGGAAAATTTAATGTCTTTTGGATGGAGATCTTAGAATCTTACAAATTAGCGTTTATCAAATTGAGCTAGAGCTAAAATTGAGCTAAATTTCTATACGCAAATTAGATTTTATATGTAGTAATTCTCATGGAAAGTGTTTTTTAGAAGGCTTGTTCCATTCTAATATTGCGTTTGCATTTTCTAAACTCTTTAAAGAAGAAAAAATCCTCCAGAAAATCTTCAAGACTCATTAGGCATCGTTTTTGTGAATCACGGTAAAATTTACATACCGTAAATACTGTAATTGGACCCCACCCCTCCAATAGTACCCCACCCCCACCTAACGCGCAATTACAAACAACTCTTTTAAAGCGGAAAATTTTCATGTATTTTCAGAAATCGTTTGTATTTTTAATTTCATCCCATAAATTTGTTGTTTTTAAATTTGGGGTGGCTACTTTGCGCCAAATTTTTTGCGCAGCTCGCCATAACTTTCTTCTAAGTGGGCCAATCTTTATGATTGTAGATCTCAACAAGTGCAACAAAGTAACACCAAAATCACAAAGATTGGCCCACTTAGAAGACTTGAACCACTTAGAAGCCACTTGAACTCGGAGGAGATTGATATTGGTTTGGCTGAATGGATACGGGATCGTGGAGCCCAGAAGAAACGAGTGACAAGCCGGATTATCTGGAATGAAGCGGCTAATCGATTCAAAAAAGCTGAAATTTCTTCCAAAAGAACCCATGGCTGGATGGAGTCGTTCTTGAGGCGTCACCAACTTTCTTTGAGGGCACCAACAACAACTTGTCAAAAGCTGCCGAGCAAATTTGAGAAGGCCATCGTCGAGCACATTCTGAGACGGAACAAGACAATCAAAGAAGGCGATTACAAGCACATTGTTGCTTGCGATGATACGGCGGGTTGGCTGGATGCTTCGAACCAAGTGCATCGAAGCGGTTGGAGCCAAAGAAGTTGGTGTTAGAGATCAGAGACGGAAATCGAGGACCTCTTGGGCCCGCTCGCATCGACGGGATTTCAAGTACATCGAGGAATTGATGATCAAGAAAATGATGAATTCATTGATTCGGATGTTTCTATTGATTTCGCTTGTTAGTTGTTTTTGTTTGCTGTTAAATTTTCAAATGGTTAAAACCAATTGAAAAGAAAAGTTTGCTTTTGAAAAAATTATTTGAATGTATCCTGATTTGGTAACTTGAACAGTGGTGTAAAATAGTGACCCACCCTCTAATAGTACCCCACCCTAGAGGGGGAGGGAAAAAAATAGTACCCCATGGGGTCCAATTACAGTATTTACGGTAAGTAAATTTGCATAAGTAAACTTGCATAAGTAAACTTTTGACGGTTTCCATTCTCCTCTTCAAGTTTTTGAGTCGAACACGACTTTGCTAGGCCAAAAATTTTGTTGGAGAATCAAAAAGCTTTCAGTGCGAGGCTTCCGAGATGTTTTCCTATTCAGTGAACGCGCGGAGAGTGATTATTTTGAGATCAAAAAAGACGAGGATATTTACTTGATGCCCAGGTTGTTTTTCGGGTTGGATTTCGGGCTGAATTTCAAAAAAATCTCGACTTTCCGTTGAATTTTCGAATAAATTCAATTGCAGAAGCGCCCTCCGCCAGAATGGCCACGTTTTTCACCCAAAAAACTTCACGGTCGTCTCCCGACTTTGGACTTTTGGGAAGAAAGTGAACTGTTTAAATAGTAGATTTCACTGTTTAATTTGATACTTTCTAGTTTAGTTTCAATGAACAGAACGGAAAAGGATTCTGTGCACAAGATTTCCCCCAAAGACGTTGTCTTACTCGCCAAATTGAGAGATCTCATCATTGAGCAAGGGGCCATTTCATTTCTTTTTTCTGGGACACTGCTTGGTGAGTTTTACAAACCTATGTACAATTTTTCATTTTTTCAAGTTTATCTTCATTATTAGAGCATCTCTCTCAAGTTATTTGCGCTTTCAACGGAAACTTTCAACTTTCGGCTCTTTAGATTAGATTGGTAACTTGAAAGTTGGTACACTTATTCATTGCACTTTTTAGAAATAACTAGTCCACCAATTAATCTACAGTTTTTACTAATAAAAAGACCCATTTATTATCTAGAATAGACTTTTGACAGATTTGAAAAAGCTTCGGTTTTGTAGGTTTCTGGGGGGCAAGAAGTTGAGGAACCAAAAAATGATGAACACTCGATGAAGCGATTTAAGCACTCTCTTCCAAATAAACCTATTTTGATGTCAACAGAAAAAAGATAGGGCATGAAAAGTTATGCATATAGCCGAATTCTCAGCTCGATTTGTCTAATTGCTTTAGTTATATGTCTGTTTAAAGAATTTTCAGAAAAACTTGAATCTCTGCTAAAATTTGTTTCAAAAGTTACCCAAAATTGCTTAAGCATGTCTTAAATTAGATAATATATAGCTTTTATTTAGAAAAGTTTAATTCAATTGGCTTATTAGACATGTTTTATGAAAAATACGAAAAAGTGTACCAACTTTGAAGTCTGATAGTTTGCTATAGAGCTATAGAAGGCTGAACGATCAATGGCAGACGACTTTTTAGATAATTTTAAGGGTATATTTAGAGAAGCATTCATTCACTAATTCATAGTATCAAAAGACACAGAAAATCCTCAGTTTCTACAATCATATTTAAAAAATATTATTCTTGGAAAAAGTCACAACCCTTTAAACCTCCTTCTCTCGAAAAGAAAGAAGACTAACCAAAACAATTTCGATTTTGGTATCAAATTTATGCCTTGTGACTGAGCCTTGTGTTTTCCAGGGGTCAAGTTTTTCCAATTTCTTTCAAATTTGAAAACTAGAAAAGATTTTCTGTTAGTTTAATGGCCGGGGTCACTAATTCTACTGAAATTGTTTCCCTAACCTAGTCAATTAAACAAATTGAATCAAATTCTAGAGAGCTATAGAAGGTTAAACGATCATTGGCAGACGACTTTTTAGATAATTTTAAGGGTATATTTAGAAAAGCATTCATTCACCAATCCATAATATCAAAAGACACAGAAAAGCTTCTAAAAACAGATTTTAAAAATATTATTGCTTGAATGAAGTAGAATTGCTTGAATCAAAAAAAGATAAGGAAGCAGACTCTCAAGAAAAACTGCGATTTAAATTTTCAGGTTGGTATCGAGAATGCTCGATCATTCCACACACAAAAGACATGGATATTGCGATTTTTCACGATGAGTTTCCTTTCGATTTCCCCTTTCTCGTGCTAAATTTGTCCCTTCCATGGCTTTCCCTTGATCATTTGTATGGACGGGTAAAGAAATCGGAAAGATTTTCAATAACATCTTCACAATTCAGCCAAACGACAATTACATTTCGAATTTTCGAATGAAGGGTGAAACGAAGTTCAATATCGACATTTTTGCAATGTATTACGATGAAAAGAGAAATCAAAGCTTCATTACAGGACTCAATATGTTGAAGAAGATGAGATACTCGTATCCTAGGTATGATTTTTGATTTCAAAAGACTAATCAACACATTTAGACTTGAGAAAATTTGCACGGCTGATTTGTTGAATTTCGTTTTTCATGTGCCCTGTGATCCGGCGATCTACCTTTCGGTGAGATCAATTCTCAAAATCCTTCAATTCTCAAAAAAACACTGTACATTTAAATCAAAATTTCTTGGTTAAAAAGAACTTTCTTGGGTTGGGATCAAGTATGCAATGTTTTCTTGATCAAATATGCAATGAGAACTAACTTTATAATGAAAAAAACTCATCTTTGAAACATCCTTGAGTCTAATCTGGCTTCACATGTCCGCTTCATTTCCTTTTCCTCACAAAACTCACGATTGAATGCGGTGATGTCTTGGGGTTTCTGCGATGGGAAGAAGAGGATCTCTTCCTGTCCCATTCTTTGTATTCCACTCGCGTGCGACATTTGACACGAGTGTGCCCACAATTGAGCCTTTTTCTCCAATGCACAACTCCATTTCTAAACGAATTACACGGTTGAAAAAAACTCATCTTTTTTTCTTTGAAAATGTCAACACGATTTTTAGAACCTTTTTCTCTCAAATGTCGTCTACAACTTTTTCTTAATTAAAGCTCATTAAAATTAACACTACAACTTTAATTATGCCCCACAGTGGGTCTTAGTCATTCCGTTTAAACTTAAGCACAAAAGCAACTACGTTTTGGGATTGTGTAAAGATTGTTTTACAAATTTAAAGCCTTAATTGTCGTAGTTGTAGAAATAGGAGAAAATAGAATTGTTTATTTCAGGCCGAGTATGGTTTGAGATGGCGAGAAGACTGGCCAACGGGAAAGTACAACTGGTTGAGTTCCCCGAAAAACAAAGAAGATAACGGGAAATTTCTCCAATCCGAAAAGTTTGTTTTATCAATTGAAATCGAAAAAATCTTCTTGTTTACAGAAAAGAAATCATTCGAACATTCCCAGAATCGAAAGCAATGAAAGAAAATAGAGAAAATAAAGGAAAAGAAGCACCAGCAAGACGTTTTATTTGGGAGGGTTTTCCGTAGTGAACTTGATGATTTCGGTAGAACTGTGATTTCAATAAAGATTTTCTACCGTAAAACACAAATATCTTATAGCACATTCCCAGGAAATCACTCTACATTTGTTTGAAATTGAGATGTCTTCTATAATTTATTTTGAATTGATAAATAATTGAGTTTTTGGCAGTTGTAATAGCGAGTTTTTTTAGTATAAAGCTTCAAAAAATTTCATTAACTTTTCCGCTGAATTAATCGCTGATTTGTGGTTGAGTAGAATTGCTGGGAAGTTCAGTTGTTTTCGGATTGACAGCAGGTTGACTGGGAGTGATGGTCACAACATTGTTGGTCGAATTCACGGGGCTCACAGAGCTTCCCAAGTTGTTGGTAATGTTGCTGAACTCGTGTACACCGGGAAGACACCCGCCGAGTGCGCAGATTGCCGGAATCTGAACATGGAGACGATGAGTTTTCCGAATCTCGAAATTTTAGATATTCTTCTTTCTCGATTTTTAAAAACAAACCGCAGACCCAGGTCCACATGGGAGATCAGCTACACATGGTGCACAACAGGCAAGTCCCTGAAAATGTTTGGGTTTTAGAATTAGCGCGAGATTATAGCGATACACCGCTTCTAGCTTGGCTAAAATCAATTAAATCAAAAGAATTTTTAGAAAGTAAACTTTAGAGTGCGCGGTTATTTTCTAACGAATAAGTACAGGATGATAGTCCGTTCTAGCCTCATATTTTTGTTAAAAACAGTAGACCAAAACGATTAAGTTCTTTTTTAAATAAAAAAATTCACATTGTTTTCTGTATATGTTCAAGATTTCATCACTATAACATTGATAGATATTTTTTTATGAACACTCAAAAATGGCTAGCCAAAAAAATAATGAGTCGCAATTCAAATTTGGGATTTTTGAAAAAACCCACAAAATAGAAACCCATTCTTTGCCAATTTTTTTGTAAAAGTTAAGTTTTTGTTATGTTTAAGTAAATTCAGTTCATTAAATACGTTCATATTTTCTATAAGATCATCGATAAAGGAACCCCTCAATTTAAGTTGTGGCTCGTTCTTTTTTGATCAGCCATTTTTAAGTGTACATAAAAAATTATTTATCGATGCTATGGTGATGAAATCTTGAAGATATACAGAAAACAATGTACATTTTTATTTTAAAAAAGAAATTAATCGTTTTGGTCTACAAATAACAGAAATTTGAGCCTAGAAAAAAAGGACGGGTTATTTCTGATCACTCTGTACTTTTGGTTGTTGAAAAATAGTTTTTGATAAATTAAACATAAAACAACGCATAGAAAAGTGTGAAATAGCTCTAAAATGGTTAAAAGAGTCAAAAAAATTCATGAGTCAACGTTATAAGAGCTTAGCCCGGAGTGATCGGTTCATTTGAAACGAGATCATGTGAAGAGGTCACCATGTAAAAGGGATCGCAAGGATAAGAGTTCTTTTTGCACTTTTCCCCTTCAACCTTTAAACTGTAAAAGCAAAAGGAAACTGTAAAGTTATTCGGTTTTCAGCTTACTTGTTTAAAAGCCTGTCTTTTTTTATTCTATCAAGATGAAGCAGCGACTTCCCTCACCTGTGAACATTGAGTCGTGTCTTCGCATAGCATACCCATCTGAAAAATTTAATTTTTTTGAGTGTAAATGATTTTTTCCTAATTATGACTAATTTCACTATTAAAAAGTTGAAAAAAATCAATTTTGAGCCACAAAACTTTTCAAGATCTTACCAAAAGGTTTTGCGCGACAACAGTGGAAGCGAAAAGAGAGAGAACAACAGGAAACATTTCGGTAAATGACTAAAAATAAATGGGTTGCCATCATGCAATATTTTTGCCTTTTTATATCCTTTTTTGATGTTTATGTTTTTGAAGGGGACTTCTTTATGGAAGCTTTTTGTTGGCCCAATGTTTGCATGTTTTTCCTTGAATTGGGCCATTCCAATAAAGCCGAATATTTCCGAATATTGGTCTGGTCTTTGTCGAATTTGCAAAACAATTTAAAACTAGCAACAACAAAACATGAAAAAGTTTTAAAAAACACAAATGAGTAAACAAGACGAGGATTTATGGATGAATGAATATTGGGATGATCGACGATCGTCAAACGGCTATTTTTGTGTTATTGCGTATTTCTATGTAGATTATCTCACGTTTTTCGATGAATCAACAAGGTTGGGTCCTGCCAAACTTGCTATTTTTAAATTATTGATGATCCACGATCGTTGATGAGAAAATAAAGAATAGAGCTGTAAAGAACTGTAGAAACATTGAAACTAAGGTTGTTTTTTTGGTAATTTAGCTAAGCCATGCTAAGTCAACCCCTTGACCAATCAAGCTGAATGTTTTATGCACTCTGCGAAAATGATTAGATTGTTGTGTGATTTCTAATTTTGTTTTTTTTGTACTCATCCTGAAGCCCGTCATTTTTTCGATTCCAATCCATTTAAGGATCGGAACACTTCGGATAAGATGTCTAAACCTTTTTTCTTTTTTCTGACCTTATTCCAGAAAAATTCCGGGGAAATCTGTGATTTCCCTTTTGGAACTTTTTGGGATTTAAACAGAAAAATTCACAATCACAGAGTGCTGATTGAAACAAAAATTCTTGTAGATTGAGAATCATCACAAAAACATTCGATTCCACTAAATCCCATTTGATCAAATGACCTTGTGACATACCAAGATCGTAAGCATTTCAATTTGAGAGAACTAGTTCAGTTTTGTTTGTGGTTTAATCTCAAAAAGCGAGTTTACTTTTCGGTGTTTTGGTCCTTTGATCGAACGTTACATGTTTTCAAATTTAATTTTCAAATTTTTCAACCAAATCTTTGTTGCATGCATTTTTTTGATCTTATCATTGAGATGAAGAATGCTCTGATCGAATCAATCATTTCTGGACTACTTTTAATGAGTATTCATTACATATTTGTACTTATATTGCAAATGTTTTTGTGATATTTTATTCTTTGAGAATGAAAAAATAGCATTTTAAATTAATACATTGATTTCAAAAATATGTTTGATCCTCTTGCTAATTCCCAGTCGTCTGGATGCTTCTCTTGAAGATACCGCTACGAGGAAAATGGCAGCATCTAAAAAAGTGTTTACTTTAATCAATTTCATAAGTTAAATTTTTGTTTATTTTATTCAGAACATTGAATAATAGCTGTATTACCTAAATCCATAACCTACTGTATCGAAAAAAACTCACTGAATATTTCTTCCACCGCCACACGAGCCACGAGTCACCAAGCCACTACAACCTTGATAAGTGACATCGATGCACTCGCCGAAGAAACAATAGGCTTCCACAACCGGACCAAGTGATAGAAGAGTGAGACAGACAATGGTCAATACAAGGAGGGCCTTCATCTCAAATAAGACTAGTTTTTGTAATGATTATCTTCAATGTCAGTGGCTTTTATTATATATAAACGCGCTTCTGTTGCGCTTTGCTTTCTTTCTTTCTTTTTATCATTTCCTTCCTCCAGCTCTCACTAACTATGCACTTTCTTTTAGAATATCATTCTTGATGCATTTTCTTTCGACAGACATTTGCGATTTGTCAAAAGCCAAAAGGCTGACCACTTTTTGCAAAAGCACTAAAAAATTTATCGGGTTTTTCTTAATTTCGGGCATTTTGGCTCCTCTTTTCCCTGATCACTTTTTACAAGGTCATCTGTAAGAAATTTTTGGGGTTTTCTTTCGCAAGTTTTTCCTTTACTATGCGATTTTTTTTGTCCTTTGAGCTGATCACTTTTTACAGGACTATAAAAAAAATTAGACAGAAAAACTGATCCATGAGTCTTGGGACTAATAGATAAGCGCCAAAATTGCTTTGAGCTTTTCTCGTATGAAAGTATTCTCTTTTTTGGAAGGATTTCTTCTTCTTAAAGAATTGAGGCTCTCCTCTACATATACAATAAATAGCTTTTATCTTTTAGCAGTTACGATTCCCGTTTAATAAACTCTGCAATAATTGTCAAAGTTATTTTTTGTTATATTTTATTTGCTGTTTGTTGTTTCTTGCTTATTGAATGAAATATGTTAGATTCCACTAAAAAAACTTAGAAACCAAGAATAGCTCTTAAAATTCTTTCAGAAATGTTTCAAATTTTGCACAAAAAATTACTATTTGATAATTTGAGGCAACAAGAAGCTCGCGGCTACACTATTAGTCGACTAAATTTACTAATAATTTTTCGTCGACCGCCGGCTAATTGTCGGTTAATGCATTTTCTAAAAAGCGCTCTAAATCCCCTCAAAATTTCAATCTATTCAATCAACGAGAAAATTGTTATTAACAAAAATTTCATTTTCCTTTGAATGTAAATTTGCATCTACAGCATTTACATTGCGTACGCAAATTTGCATTTAAAAGAGCGGTGAATTTACGGTAACTCTTTTGCTTGGCGCCTTTTAGAAAACGCGTTAGTCACAAGGAACACACTCTAATTGTAACTAGATCTGTGAAAAACTTGGATACTTCAAAGAGAATCTGCATCCTCACCAAAGATGGAGAACTGTTGGCCAGCCAGCCAGATCATCGCAATGCTGCCCTTCAAGTCGGCTTTCACCTCTGCTCTGTCCTATAATGCTTACGGCACTCTGGGAGGTGACTTCTTTGCTTTCATGGTACCTCGAGTTTGAATTGTCATAGCTTTCACCTCAAAACTTACTTTAAAAAACTAAAAATTTTAGTTTTAGTATGTCTTACGCTTTATTTCTCGGCGAATCGAAGTCGACCCGTGCGATGGAGAGAGAAAAATCGTCTGAAACGTCTTCTCCTCGCACAACAAAGCTATTGGGTTGTCCAGTTATGAATGCGCGTTTTTACTATTTTGTAAATTTCTCAAGATATCGAACAGATGTAGATGAGTGTTATATATCATTCGAAAGCTGAAGAACTCCTCTACATTTTGGAATAAAAAAGTTTTCGAATTCATTCAACTTTTTGGGAAATTGACTGCACGAAGGGAAAGGTCGTTTTCGAAAAAACCCATTTCAGCTTAGCTATTCCTCAAGTTTTATGGTGTAAAATAACCGCCCAGAAAAGTAAAGATGCTCTGAAATTGTTATGTTTTAAAAAAAGTTGTATTGATATATCTATTGGCCAAACAACAAACGGTTAACTCAATTTGAGCGGAGCCAAAACTTGATCCAAAGGCACCCTTCCATTTTTTGGTCACCTCTTCTTCTGTGCAGTCAATTTGCCCAAAAGCTAGACAAATTCAAAAGCTTTTTATATCAAAATGTAGAGGAGATCTTCAGCTTTCGAATAATACTCATATAAATCTTTTTCTTGATTTCGGTATCTTGAGAAATTTACAAAATAGTAAAAAACGCGCATTCATAACTGGACAACCCAATACATAAAACTTTTGTTTTCCTTTCAATTTGAGCTTCTATTCAAATGATTAACAAATGGCAGATGAAAGTTTTTTTTAAATCAGCTAAAGCCTAGTCTAAGTTTTACTTAAAACCATCGTTTTTATTTGAGACTTTTGCTTAATATCTTCTACTTACATACATTCTTCTTTGTCTTTGATTTATTTGGATAAATCAAAAGTTTAAACAATTTATTATTACAGAGTTAAGTCATAATGAAAAGAAAGAGACAAAACTAAAGCTTTGTAAAGTGAAATGAGCTTCTGAATTCTGGTTTTTCGTTTTTCATTTTTCGAACGCTTAACTCACTGCAATTAAAGAAACAGAAATCAATTTCAAATAACTGCTACTTTCACGTTTCTCAAATTACAAAAGTTTTTGAAATGAAAATCTCAAGTCCAACATTTGAAATTTCAAAAACACTTGTGTCTGTTTAAAAGAACAAAATTAGTAACACATATATTTGAACTTTTCTTTGACTACAAGCGAAAATCACCGAGAAATCCCCAGTGCCCATTATCTCGTTTACTTGTTTTTGACGTTTTTGAGAAGAAAACGGTCAACGAAGACAAGCAAAACATAAACCCGACTTTTTTCGCTGTAATTAAAGTCCATATGGTAAAGAAAAGAAATGTTTCCGTTTCATTTTTATTCCCAACATTAGCCAAAGCTTTTCGAAGCTATGAACTCCGATTTTCAAAGCAAGGTGATCTACGGTAGCTGTGCTTTGGGACTCTTGGCAAATGGACTGCTTCTGTTTTTCATTTACACCGACAAATCGGTAAGCTTTTTAGCCGTAAAGATGCTAAAAGCAATGATTTCTTAAAAAAATTTACAAACTTAAAGGTACCGACAGGTTTCATTTTGTTGTGTCGGTAATTGGGCTGACCTTATAAACTCCACTATATGTTTTAAAAAGAATATGCGAAATGCAAGGAAAACTTGAATTATCACTTAAAAAATGAAAATTTTCAGCCTTCTCTGAATATCCTTTTTTTCTGGCTGATACCAGGGATACTATACGGATATTCAGATATCGGAAATTGCCGGTACCTTTAAGCAAACTTAACCTACAAACTCCAGAAAGGTAAACCTGACTTTTTGGCCTACTTCAAATAAAATACCGTAAATACTGTAATAGTACCCCACCCCCATAATGACGGTGGGGAGTGCTGCGTAGTCTAGCTTTCGACGCGTTTTTCTCGAGACTGGTTTATGCTACAATGCGCGCTTAGGTATTAAAAAATAACCCTAAATTTCAGCTATTTTTTGATACAAAAGACGCATTTTTTGAAAGTACGGGCGCTTGGGAAAAAATGAAATACTAAAAAACTTTTGCGACTACGCGACTGTACGAGGGAGGTGGGGTACTATTACAGTACTTACGATAAGTAATAGGTTGTGGTTTTAATTCTAAAAGTTCGAATTGATTTTCCTAACACTTTTACTTTCAAGCTTTTAACTGTTTTTGTTTGGCCTAGGATTTTGATTATAACAAAAAAACGAAACCATTACTTTTTGAAGTTATTCCAACATGTAAAATTTTGCTGTTTCGATTCCCCAAATCAATTAAGAGTTCAAGACAAAATAAATCTCTGATTTGTTGCTAATAAAGATTTGAAGAAAATTTCGGCAAGCAAAAGAAAATAAATTTAGCGCCCAGGCAATGGCTACCAACGAATTTTGGCAATCATCACCTTTTACAACATCTACTACAGTTTGGTGCACTGTATCACCGATATGGTTATTTTTGTTTGGCTCTAAATAAAAACATCGAATTCAGGGCTTTGTCACCGAACGAGACGGATTCATAATGTTTAGCAAAACATTCAGTAAATTTCATTATTGGTGGGCGTCGACGATGGCCACTCTGGTAAGCAAAGCAATTTACAGCACAGCAATTTACAACTAAATTCACACAATTCAACAACCTTTTTCTCAGTAATACACTCTAGTTTTTTACAGTGTTCCGTAAGCATAAAGATCATAACAAATGTTCTTTTCAAAGCTGTTCTTTTCAAGATTTACGTGGACGCATTCACGATGTCCATCTCGTTGTTGTTGATTCATGGTCTGTACCGTTATGCGACAATAACCGGGTTAGTAACTTAAAAGCTATTTTAAAGCTATTTTAGAGCTTAATATTTTTTCTAATTCAATTTAGTTGAAGCACATAAAAAGTTTCAAGTTTCAAATGTTTCAAAATAATGTTTAGCCGTTGGCTGGCGCTGTTCCAGCGATGGAAATTTATCGTCTGCATCGTGATCGCTCACTTTTTTTTTCGGTATTTGTTGGTGTGCCGATTTCATGTACTTAATGAGTGTTTGTTTTCGTTTTTTTTAATTCATTTTATTATTTATTTTCAGCCAACACCAGAGAGAAGCCGTCAAAGCAGAGAATCCCTTCTTCGGATGTACAACGTGAGCGTGGACCAACTCGGGTATATGGGCCCGATTTATATGGTTTGTAGAAGTTAATTTATATATGAAATTTATTCATTTAAAGTTTTAATTCGAAAATTCAACAGAAAAAAAGCTTGATTTCTGAGGTAATAGCAGAGATTAGACAAATCAAATCCAACCGTCAATAGATGTAAAACGGATAAATCTTCAAAATGGCATTATATTTTTGGAATTCTCTTTTTGATCATTAGTTAATACCGTATTTTCTCTAATAGTAGTGCACCCCGGCGAGCCGAGTTGATGACTATTTTACGGTTTCGAAGCTTTTGCAGAAGCTCAACACTCTAATCCCCCACAAGATCCTATCGTCAGCTACATTTTCCGACCCCACATCGATAGGTTCTGATAAGCGGTTCTCGAGATTTCGAGGAATTTAGGCGACGCTCAGGGTGCACTACTATTAGAGAAAATACGGTAATTTCAAGTTGCGATAAAGCTTAAAAATGATATTCAGTTAACGAATTCAAATGGAGACATGGATGTTCTTTGGTCAAACGTCTTTGGAACTCTTGCTTGCTTTTCGGTTCTCTCCATTCTCTATATAGCGATTTGCATTTTGGGATTTAGACTGTAAGTTGAAGACGTTCTTTTATGTTAATTGATGATTTGCTCATCAATTTAGAACTCGTTTCATTCGTGCCTCGATCATCAGCGAAAGGGCTAAAAAGATGAACTTTCAGCTGATGCGGCTGTTCATAATTCAAGTGAATCAAAAACGATATTAGTATTTTTTCAAAATGAACTATTGATTTATTTATAAAACATGTTAACATTAAACGAGAATCATTTAAAGCATTAGTTTATCTTATCTCCACTTACTAAATCACCGCTAGGCCGTGGCCCCATTGTTGTTCGAGTACTTGCCCAGCTTCCTAAATGTCTATGCCGGTCCTTTGTGCTTTATGGGGTTTCCATTCTACGCCGATTTGGGATATTATATTCCGATATTTGTCTCATTCTATCCTTTCATGGATGCACTTATGGTATTTGTCGGCTTCAGGGTTTGTGTTTTTCAAGTTGCCTGTTAGAAATCGATTCCATGATACAGCTTAAAGGACTTGAAAACAACTTTTCTTTATTTATCATTTAAAAACTTAGATAAACGTAAGTTCTAAAAACATTCAAATACAAATACGAAAGCAATTGATGAGTCAAAACAAAGTTCCCAGTTTCTTTTAGGACTATCGAAATCGTTTCCTCTCGTCTCGTGTCTTCAGAGTGGCGAAATTGTTGAAAGGATCGAAGATTTTTGCATCTTACGCTTCGGAAAATCAAAATTAAACGAATAAATATGTTTTGTGCCTACATTCCTCAAACCTCGTCCAATATAGAATTCGGAAACTTATCAGCCCGATGATAGCGGTGATGTCAATTGCACGATCATTTGCAGTATGCTGGAGAGTTTATCATCCAAACTAGCATATTTGCAGTACTCTTAATTCAAGCCGATTCCAAGTATTTGTGATTACAAGCTGATTATAGTTTTTTTGTCTGTCCACTTTATTTTACCGTCGATTCAGCCAGATTCATTGTGTTTTATTGAACGTTTTGTATATTTATTGGGCATAACTAAAATCAATTGGTGACGCTAACAGACAGTCAGACAGGTTTTCAACATTACATAATACCAGATTTATTTGCAAACGATTTTATAAGGAAACGAGGGGAATCTGGCAAAAACCTATACAAATGGGAAGACATTGATGGTCTAAATAATATTAAATAATAAATATTGCACTGATTAAACGGGAAAAAACGCAAAGAAAATTAGGATAATTGGTCATTGGATTGCCAAATGTAAATGATTAGAGCATAAGAACGGATGCCGTTGGCACTGTGTAAGACAGAACTTCTTTCAACAATCAAAATGAAGCAATCGTTTTCTTTATAAAAAGCCTGGCGATAAGTGCTTGCCAAACCCACTGCTTTCTTTTTCATTTGTCTCACCACAGCAGGTATCATATCGTTTTGCACTTTGCTGCTGAGTGGGAAAAATGTGGTGATGTGTTCGAAGACGGTTTGAAGGTTTGTGTAATAGGAAGCAAAATGCAAAATTGCTTGCGGGTCTTTTCCCGGGAATCCGCTTTTTCGAATCCAGCCCAATATTCCGCCAAAAGCTTCTACGTCTGCCACGAACATCTTGAAGTGACACGAGGGCAAAGCGTGCATGATTGGGCCTATATTTCTCCAGCCATACATTTGTTTGCAATCTATTGACGTGTTTGCAATCTATTGACCTTTGTGACGTGCATATCCAAAGACATCTCGTCGATGTACTTGACGCCTTGGAAAGAGTCCACGAGTTTTTGTCCAGTTTGTGAACTTTCAACCATCTTCACCGACTTCCCTTGATGTAATGAAGACCGAATAAAGAATTCTTTAACAAAGACGATTTTCTGCGTAAATCCCCGGTAAAATACGTTTTCTAACTCGCATCGAAATGTGTCCTTTTCAAGCGCGATGCCGATTCTGCCGGTTTGCTTTATTTCATGGTCGTCATCTTCAAACTCTTCAGGCATAATTTCAAGCAAGTCGATCGCTTTCCCCAGTGGTCCATTACGGAGAATCCAATGTCGGGTCGATCGATTCACTCGCAACAACTTTATTGAGCTTCCTCCATCTAATTTCTCAAAAGCTTTTCCGACCAGTTCGCATGGTAGGGCAAACAGGAGAGAATGTTTAGAAAAAGGCATAACTGGGAAAGTGTTTTAATAAAAGAATGGTTGATACCGTTGAGTCAATCCATCATTAGGCAGATAATACGAGGGTGAATTGATTAGCTGATGGCTTTTTGTGTAATTGAATATTCTCTGCGCCTTTTTCTATCCAATTCCTGTCTACGTTTCACTCCATTCTTCATTTTACCCATTGGCAACTTGTTTCATAATGTTTTGATTGTTTTTGTCTTTTTTCGACCTATCAAACCAAGACAGATTAGGAAATTTGCATATAAATTCTGGGAAACGATATCCCGCCGAGAAACGCAGATTTGGGTTTAAAAAAATAAACCCAGTGAATTTTTCTTTATTATATATGAATGATACAAAGAGCAACAATCAAAAAGATGAGACCGGTAATGAACGTTGATAAAATGGCAATTAGGAGAATACTCAGAGAACCAATTCTCGATACTCGGGAAATCGTTGAAAAAGTCGACTCGTTGCTAAGTTTTGATGTCCCGGAAAGTTGGCTTATCTGAAAATGAAAAATTCGGTAGATTGTAAATTGGACCACCATTCATTTTCATCATGTCCACCAACCGTTCTCCCTTCTTCGAGTCGAACTTTTCGTTGTTCTGACGCCTGAGGTGGTCCGAAAGCAATTTGCTCTTGAAGAGCGGCAAAGTCGAGCTCCTCAAGGTTTCGCTTCTAAGCAACGATTTATTCTTTCATTCATAACTTTTACAAAAACATTTCCATTTCTTTGGTGGAATTTTCTCAACTTTTTCTTATAAAAGTTTCAAAGTTAAAAGATTTTTAGTCAGAAAGTTGCAAAATGTCCATGAATCCCTTTGCTATCATGTTCAACATCAGAATTTATGTAGTAGTAGCTTAGTAGTAACAGCTTAGTAGTAACAAGCTACTAAAAAGTTAACTATTGAAGAGTTGAAACTTTTGAAATGCTGAGATTTGTAATACATAGGCAAAAGTTGTTAGTTAACAAGATTCTAACATCAAAATTTTCAAAATTATCTTCACACTACCTGTTCACTCGTTGACGGATTCACTTCATTCAAATGTGATGGAGTGTTGTGTAAGTAGAGATTTTGAGCGGTTGAAGGTTCCATTTCAGTGAAGAATTTGCAAATGGGTCGAATGGACAATGAAAAGTTGAGAGTTAGAATTGCGTTTGGCTCAAGATTTCTTGATCACGACCTCAATGAACAAGATTTCTTGAAATGATCGCTTGTTTTGAGATTCTTTCCTATTATTTTAAGGAAATCGAGAGAGATAAGAACTTCGCGAACTTTATCAAAAATAGGAAGCCAAGGACTCCCGGTTCGCGCTGAACTGAAGAGAACGAACCGAACTGTCATCAGGTCTCATTCTTGGATCTCCAAACTAGAAAAATTCAGAGTTTGTCTGTGTGGAAACAGAAGGAATACGCACTTTACTTTGATCAATCAAAAGCTTCCAAGAGGACGAGTGAAAAAGTTTCACTATTCGACAACTTTCAACTTGTTTCCAATAGGATACTGATAGAAAATCAAGACAATTTTATATTATAGTCTTTTCTTTTTTAATGTTTTTTCAAAAATTTGGTTAATTGAAGCAAATACATATTTGCTCAACAATCAGCCGATAATTGTTTCATAACTTTCTTTTGAACTTTGTTTTGAACTCTTTCAGAGTTGAACGAAATAAAATGAAATGCATGATCTATCTTTAAAAACAATGATAAAGTATTACTCTGTCTCTACATACACAAAATTTCGGAAACTTTGTGTTTTTTTCCAGTTGGATACCGAAAAAAAATTGGAAATTTGACTGATAATAGAGGCAGCTCAATATTTCTGTTCCGAACTTATTCCTTGAGTTTTTGTTTTTAAAAAGTTTGTGTTGTTTTAGCCATTGAGTCAAGAATTTATTAACACATTCACGACGAAGGGACCCACACGGTGGGCCCTTAAGTGATTAGACGCGTGGGATGAAGGGATCCATATCGTGGGTCCTTCGATTTTTTGCTACCCTGAGTCATCAGATCGAATTTCGAGTCAAACTTTGTGAGAATACCGAATCGATAGTAGGGAACCCAAATTCGGTGTTAGATTTTTAAAAAAATGTCTCCCTGGCAAGATTTTGTGCTTTTTTTGACTGGATGATATGGCGCAGACGTCTCAGACATCCCAGACGTCCCGTCTCGCTCTCGACTCTCGTCCCAGCCGGCAGTTTTGTGAAAACGGTCTCGTCGTGAATGTGTTAAATAGATTTAATATAGGAAGAAACTCTCAAGTATACAACGTCTTGCAGCATCCATGAGGTTCTATTTCGAATCTTCTAATGACAAAAAGAATTGATAAATAGAAAAGAGAAAGAAATTGTTTAACTGAAACTTGATATAATTTGATCTGTAATTGATCTCTAATCCCGGCTAGATGAGGGGAAAGCTTGAGGAAGCCTCTAAGCAGGTGAACCTCGGATAAGGGCTGAGCCCCACAGAGTTCCAGATTCATAAGAATCGTTGTTCTTTATGGCCAGCTTTTCTCGCGAAGGGAAATTTCTTTTTGATATGGAAGAGTTACAACCTAAAATAAACAATGAAAAAGATCTCTCCTTTGAATCGAAAGCCCAACATTGAGTGGCCAAATCATCTCTAAAAATAAACATTTCTTTTACTTTTCCCTTACACACATTTCTTTTGGAGTGTTCTTAAGTAGTTCGAGTCGGTTCCCATCTTTTAGGTGTCTCCACATCTCTTGGCTCTCAATCGTCATTTGATTGAGTCAAAGTTTCAGTTCATTTGCATTTTAAAATTTGTCAAAGAGTTATCTCAGAAAAAGTCAAAGAATTACTGATAACTTGAGTCAAAAAATGAATCAGGTTAAAAGTTAAACGGGAAACAAGGTACTCGAGAAGAGAAAGGGGGAATTCGTTCCAAAAATTTACGACATTGTTTTTTGCAGAATTTATTAGGAAGAAGACAAAATAAAAAGGAAATCAAGAAAAGGAAAAAGAAGAGGAAAAAAAATTTTTAAAATTGAGCCTTTTGATAAGATTTACGACCAGATACATTCTTTACACCAAAAAAAAAATTGTTGGTTGTCGAAAAATGTTTGGGAAAACTCGTGAATCGTTTAATGGTTAGGGATTCAAGAGTCTCGAATCAAATTAGTAAAATATTCATATATTCATTCAAGCAGCTACATGTGTAACCTAAAAATTTTGACATATGAAATTCTCTATTTCAGGCGGTGATCCTCAGTGTCTCATTGTGCCCAATAGCCGCTTTCTATTCTTTTACAAATGATCGACTGCCGATACGATATTTCGATACACAGGAAAGTGGCTGTTATTTTAAAGATTGATTCAATGTGTAAAAAGTTTTTGTTTTTAGACAAAATTTATTCAGAGAAAAAAAAGCACGAATTTAGTTTAGGATATCAATTTTACGTTTTCAACTTCAAAGCTCGATCAAGTTTGAGATAAAATTGAGCACTTTTCACAACAAGAATGGCCACCATCAAGGTGGTGAAAGCGAAAATGGCACCCGGAAAGGTCAAAGCAAAGAAGTATGAATAGAAACTTCCATTTACATTTGAGTTATCTGGGAGTTGAAAGTACTGAAGGCAAAAACAGGCAATGGAGACAAAATTTGTGAATATGTACAAAAAGGAAAAGAAGAAAACTAGACGAAGATAGAAAAGATCATTGATAAAGTGACTTGCTTTGCGAGAATTGAATCTTTCTCTACCAGTATTTGTCAATAAGTAGCCAACAATGGGTTTTTGATAAAACGCATTCAATGAAGGACGAGCTGCGAATAGCATGAGGATCAGGAGAATCATGGTGAAGGATTGATAGGTGATTAGACGATTGACTAAATCAGATGGTGTCGAAATCTTTGTTTCATAATGACCATCTACATCGATCAAGTAGAAAACCCCATCGGGTGTGAAGAATAGTGAAGCAAGCAATGGAAATGCGGCAGCTGACCATATCAAAAACGGTAGGACCAGAAAAAGACAAAGCTTTGGGAAGACAAAATCGCGATTTGTTGAATCGAAACCGTTAAAGAAGTACTGTAGAATTAGCCGTTCTCTTTTTCTAAAGCTCACGGGTTTTAGCTTAAACTCAAAACCGAACGTGGTTTTTTGAGAGAATGTTATCATTCTCTGTGACTTGGAATAATAGTTGCAAGCAAAGAACTTTTCATCAATCCTCATTTTCGTTTCAGTTTCCTCAATAATATCTGGATGATTATTGCTTCTTGATTGCACAGGAATGTGATCTCTCGGATTGATCAAAGCATTTGGTTCAGCCAAACCATCTACCTCACCCACTGGTGCTTCATCCCCTGTGATTTCTGATCTTTGTGGAATGTTGTCGAAAGTTGAACTGACTGAAGTGCAACCTCTAGGGCCATTCAAAAATTGGACCCTTTGTGCTCCTTCAAATGAACCATCGATTTTACTCGCTTTTGTGATGAATTCTTTTAGGAGTACTTGAAGTTCTTGAAGTTCAGTTCGACGTGATTGATCGATCTCGGATCTTTGTGGATTGTGATTGACAGTTGAAGTGCAAGATTCAGGGCCATTCAGAACTTCAGTCTGTTTTCCAGGTACTGCATAGTCTTCTATTTCATTCACTGTCATCACGGAAGCTCCCTGAATTGTTTCGTAATCAATCTGCCGCGAGTGTCCATTTCCTTGTGTGGGTACATAGAGTGCCAAATTTTGCCTTGTTTGGTCAAATGTGTCCATTCTTTGGTGCCTAATACTATTCAAAGGTTGTAACTTGTGGCTAGGGTGAGATAAGCCATCTATTTCGTTCATTGTCATCACGGAAATGCGCTGCTCATGATCAGAAACCTCGTTCTCTCTTTTGACAAAACCATTTTCCGCAACTTCAGAATCAATTATTCCTTGAGGATGATCCGTTTGCGTATTTCGTTCAACCATTTTCTGTTTAGGAGTTGTCGAGGTGGCTCTGTTTACAGTTTCAATTGTGTTTTGCGTTGCACCGTCAACTAAGACAACTTCGTTTGTTTGATTAGCTACATCTGTCTGCTGTTGGATGAATGTTTCCGATTGACAAGCTGCATCTTCAGTTATCAACAATGTTTGGGTATTTTTAGAAGGACCTTGTTTCAAGCTTTGTAATGAATCAAATAGAACAACTTTCTCTGTTTGAACACTCACATCATCGGTCACCAAAATAGTTTGAGTAGCTTCATCGATTGCAACAATTTCTACCGTGAAAGTACTTTGATCAATGGTTTGTGATGGACGATCAATTATGATGACATCCTCTGTTTGATTCGTCACATCTTTAGTGCTCAAAAAAGTTTGAATAGCTAGACTGATTGTTTTATTTTCGACCGCAACTGTAACGGGAGCTTGTTCAAAAACTTGTGACGAACGATCAATATGTATAACTTTTTCCGTTTGATTTCCTACATCCACCTGGTTGTTAACATTTTCTTCAACTTGACAAGCCACGTCTTCAGTTATTAAAAGTGTTTGCGTAGCTAAGCTGATTGCTTCATTTTCTATCATTGAAAAGTCTTGATCAAAGGTTTGTGTTTCTTCATTGAAACTGCTCAAATCAATGCCATTTTTGAATCTGCTTGCCTTCAAAACATTCATTTGATCAGCATTGCTAGCATTGCTAAATGGCAAATGATCAATGAATTGGGTTGGTGGGTAAAATTTTGGATACACTTGTTTGGACTCAGTTCTTGAGCATTTATCTACCATTTGAGATACTTCAGCATTTTCATTTCTGCTCTGATGCTCCGATGACGAGACTTGATCAAGATTTATTGGTGTCTGATTGCCGATTTGAGGATTTTCATTTCCCTGATGCAAAGAATTATGTAAAATCGTTGGCCAAGTGTAGCAATTGTCTCGATATTCTTTCAGTCTTTTGAATGGGAGAATTTTTTCCGCAATTTTTTCGCTATCAACTACAGCTTTAGTACAACTACTACTTTCATCTAAAGTCGTAAAGATGTCTGAATTGAATGAAATACGAGGTTCTATTGTTTGATCATCTTCATTTTTCATTACATCATCAGTTAGTGGAAGCGGTAAAGAATGGTTCAAAGATTCATCGACTGAAGACACAGTTTTGGTTGAATGACTTGTTTTTTGACCACTTTCCCCACTATCATGGCTGGAAAACGTACAATGAGGTTCGTTCATGGCCGTAACAACATGGAAATCAATAGGAAGGTCTACTATTTGCTCATTTCCCCCTTTCTCTTCATCTTTAGCTAGTGGGGATGGCAGAGAATGACTCAGAAATTCATCATTCGAAGTCACGATTTGATTTGGCTTTGATTCACGATCAGCTGATAGTTTCAAATGAGCATCCGATATTGAAAACAACTCTTCAAGTGAATCTGCCACATAACCATCTTTTTTGAAGGCTTCGATTAGAAGCTGTTGTTCATCTTCTGATAGTGGTTGATCATTTTCTTCCCTTCGATCATCTTCCTCTTGTCTGTTTTCATCAATTGCCGAGAGTGGCAGAGAATAATTCGCTTTCTCTTTGAATGAATTGATTAATTGAATTGATTCATCCAGGCTGCTCGAGATTAATTCAAGAAGGAAATCTACCCCGCTTTCCTCCTTTTCAGCAGTTTCTATAAAAGGTTTTTGATGAAGTTTCGACAATGAATGATTAATTTCTACTCTTGCTGAAAAGGCATCCTCATGCCGAGTCAATGGGGCAAGATTTTGGGTCATTCGATTGGGTATAGCATCCTGGTTTGACAGCAATTCTTCACATGAATCTGCCTCACTTCTCAAAGTTTCGTAAGACCTTTTCTCATCTGAAAATTCCTTAGTCTCTTCTTCATTTTCTTCTAGTAGTGTAAAATTATTTTGTTCTCTTCTCCGAAGAGATGAGGCAAGACTATCAGTTAATGGACTCAAAGAGACTGCTTCCGTTACGATTGAGTGATCATCATAGTCTTCATAATTAGCAGTCTCTAGTCGTTGAATTATTTCCCTTTTTAACGCGAATTCCTCAATTTTCTTAGTTGACTTCAGCTTTAAGGCCTTATATTCATTTGATGGCAAGAAGTCTCCTGAAGTTGCTTGAGGTTTTTCAAAATGTTTGACAAAGATTAACGGTGTCTTGGCAGCAGATTGGGCAAGGCTTTCAATTCTATGGCTTTCTGGCTTCAAGTTGCGTGAGAAGCAGTCTCTAATTTCTTGAAAGTCATCGTCAGGAGAAAGTAGTGGTTTGTCTTCAAGTGGTGGTCTTTCTTCGTAGGTGAATTTTGCCGATGAGATTTCCTCAATGTGATGTTTTGTAAAATCAGAAGGCGTATGAAATTCTGCAACATTCCCAAGAGCATCCATAATATCTTTATCATTTTTTCTTCAAATTTGAAGTCTTTAATCAGTGGTGATGTGGTTTCAATTTCACTTTTTGTATGGCTTTCGACATTAGAACTTTGTAGGCTCATATTTTGTGACAACCATTCCCTAATGTCTTGAAAGTCATTGTCCGAAGATATTGGTAACCTCATTTCAATTAATGGTCCCGCTTTATGTGACGGTCCTTCTTCAATTGATTGATTTGTGAAATCAGTCTGCCTCTCATTCATTTCAACCGCAACATCTACATCAACATCTAATTCATAAAGAGCATTATCATTCATCAATTTCAATTCGTCTTTTTCTTCCAAAATGACAGCTTCATGTTTAGTTGACTTTTTCTGTTCAAGAACTTGACTAATAGAGGACATCGTCTGACTGTGAGCTCTTGAACCAGATGCAGAGCTTGATTGGGTCATTTGAATGTTGATTGAGGAAATGGACCAGGAAAATGACTTCTCTCTTGGTAGTCTTATAATATCCAGAGGAAGGTAAAACCGTGAGCTTGCTGATTGTTCATCATTCGAAACTTTCACTGGTTGAAAGGCTCTTGCTTTGAAGTCGTCCACATTTTCCTAAAGGCTTAAAATTAGTCTGTTTGGATCGGATTACCGTTATAAAGAGAACCCCGACCTAAAAAAAGTTCTTTATACCAAAGATTTTTGAAATCAGGTCACAGAAAAAGCCTCTGATGGCTGGAACCAGATCTGGCACTCACCTCTATGAAGTTCTTTATCTGTTCAAGCGCATCATGTGCGCTGATCCTTTCCTTCCATTCCTTATTTGTGCAACTAAAAACTCAAAATTTTCTTTAAAACTGTCAACTTCTTTTACCTCATTAATATATGACAGAGTGGATGATTTGATTGTTCGGGCCAATCTTGTACCTGTAGATATTCAGGCACGAGGCGGCCACTTATCACAAAATCCCTCCAATCAGCATCACATTTAAATGAGAAACAGCGTCTAAATTTCAAGTGCATTCTGATTTTTTAGGATCTTTTATGGGATTCCCTGATTTTTTTTAAGTGATCGACTTACTCTCTTGTCAACATCTCCCAGAGTACAATTCCAAACGACCACACATCGCCTTTCCGGGATCTCTCAAAGTGATAAGCTGCCAAATGAAAGAAATGGTCTTTACAAAAGATATAAATATATATTAGGTACTTGCAAAAGAAACTGCGGATTACTTCCAAGAATGAAATTTTTTTTTATTTGAAAGTGCGATGGCCCGGTTTAAATTGTATTCTATTGTATTATTATCGCTTATTTATTTTAATTATTCTCACAACTATTGTTATCATTGAATATTTAATAATTTTAGATACAAGATGACGGATCAAAACTCGTGTTGCGGGAATGTCTTCTCTATGACTTCAAAATGAAGAGATCAGCATCGGAGTCGCACCGGAATTTTTGTGAAGCATTCGGAAAAGACATCTTGAGTGAAAAGACTTGCCAGGAATGGTTTCGACGTTTTCGTGAGGGGAATGAGAGCTTAGAAGATGAGCCTCGTGAATACCGTCCCGTTTTCCTCGATAATGCGGAGCTGCTGGAGAATGTCGAGTCGGATCCAACTCAAACTTTGCCCGAATGAGCCGAATACTTTAGATGCGATCCAGCCACAATTTCTCGACATCTTGCTGTCGAGAAACGTTGCTCATTGGAAAAAGGAATCATTGTGGCAATGGGTCCCACAGGAATTGCCCCCTGAAAACAAAGCCAATGGAGTTTTATTGTCTCGGAATATTGTATTGAAAAAGGCTACGGGCAGTGCTTTTTTTGGAAGCATTTTGACAATGGACGAAAAGTGGATCTATTTCAATAATACAACACGCAAAAGACAATGGTTGAGCAAAGGAGAAAGGTCGTTTCCGACACCACATCTAGATCTTCACGGAAAGAAAGTTATGCTGTCAGTCTTTTGGAATATGAAAGGAATCGTCTATTTTGAATTACGAAAATCTTCAAAACCTATAACTTCTCAAAACTACGCCCAACAGCTGAAGAAAGTTGATGAAATTCTACGAGAAAAATGTGTTAATCCAAGGACAATCCATTTGCTTGCTGACAATGCCCGGGCACATCAAAATTGGCTCAAAACACTGCAGACGAATTAGGCTAGAAACTTGTGGGCCACCCACCATATTTGCCTGTTATTGCTCTGCAGGTTGCCACTTGTTCCGATCTATGCAGTTTAACAATCATCAAGAAGTCGAAGCTTGGGTGCAAGACTACTTTGCTTCGCAGCAACCCGAATTTTTCGAATCAGGCATACGAAGTCTACTCAAAAAAATGGAAAGGCATAGTTGATAATAATGGCAAATATTTTTGAGAATAAAGTTTGTTCTTATTGATTTTTGGGTTGTTCGAATGTTGTCCAAGGACAATCCATAGTTTCTTTTGCAAGTATCTATTAGGTAGGGAAAAAAAAATGTCGTGTTTGTGGGTCTCACTTTCCGGCGTTGCCTACGCGGCTGCATATCCTTATTGACCTTGGGTCTTTTTATGTATTATGAATATTCTTTCTTAATTTTCTTTTCTGTTTAACACTTTTGCTTGGACCTTCCTTAATGGTTTTTTTTCAGGTTGTTTTACAACGATGGAAAATCGAGACTTTCGCCTTCTCTTCTTGTATGAGTTCAAGCTTGGCCACAATGCGTCAGAAGCTACCCAAAACATCATTCAAGCTTTTGGGGAAGGCGAAGTTCGAGTAGTTCAGCGCTGGTTCAAACGATTCCGGGAAGGCGACAAGGATCTGAATGACAAGGAAGGCCCCGGACGTCATGTTAGTCTCGACAACGACGAATTAAAGGAGCTGGTAGAAGCGGATCCCAGAACAGCAAAGGCAAAATTAGTAACGCACTTTGGAGTCACTCCACACACAATTGGAAACCATCTCAAGGAAATCGGAAAAGTAAAAAGTTGAAAAATTGGGTTCCTGATCAGTTGAACGAATATCAAAAATTGCACCGTTACCTCACATCGTATTCATTGTTGATTCGTAATCAAAACGAGCCATTTCTGGAACGAATTGTAACTTTGTGATGTGATGGAAAATGGGTTCTCTACGATAACCGAAAACGCAAAGCCGAATGGCTATACAAAGGACAACCACCGAACCGCGACCTACACCCAAAGAAGTTTCTTCTCAGTGTTTGGTGATTGCAGAAAGGTCTGATCCATTAGTCACTTCTACTAAACGGAAAAGCGATGAATTCTGAACAGTATATTCACCAAATAAACGAAATGTATGAAAAACTTTGAAGGATCGATCCAGCTCTAGTGAATCGGAAGGGTCCCATCCTATTGCAAGACAACGCTCGCCCGCATTGTTCACTGAAGACTCTTCAAAAATTGAACGAGTTGCACATTGAAGTCCTCCCTCATGCTCCATATTCTCCTGATTTGTCGCCTACGGATTTCCACTTTTTCAAGTTCCTCGATCACTTCTTATCGGAGAAATGCTTTACTACTCAAGGGGAGGTGGAAAATGGCATCAAGGAGTTTATCGATTCAAGGGAACCCGCGTTCTACACTTTTGGAATTGAAAAGTTACCCAAACGTTGGCAAGCATTTATATATTCTCCTGGTTTTTACGTTGATTAAATTGTTTTTAAAATAAAAATTTTATGAACGTTTAAACTGTAGTGAAAAAATACGACATTAATTTTTTTCCGTACCTAATAATATATATTTTTATCTTTTTTAAAGACCATTTCTTTGCCGCCTTTTTGAAGCTGAACTTTTTGAACATCGTATGAGCTTTTTATTTGATTGGACCAACCACAACAGGAACCGAATATAACTCCGGTGGTTGATAGACGGGCGTACCACACATCTTTCTGCATTCAAACGTGTCGTTGTCGAGCTCGGCCAAATCGAAATCCCCGATCTTGATTTTATAATCGGGCATCATGAATAAACTAAATGAAAAAAGAAAGTTAAGACTTTATTTACATATTTGAAAAGTTTTGACATGCTCCCACTTTCCCGGTTTGATGTCACTGTGTCGTATCTTCTTGGAATGCATGAAAGAAAGTCCATCCAGGATATTTTCACACCACACAAAAATGGTGTGATCCGTGTAAAGGTAGCCTTCACCATTGAAAAGAACTAAATTTGCGAAAATTGCTTATAAATCTTAAAATCTTGGCAATATGATGAAATCCTGATTGTTCAGCAAAAACTTTGCCCCACAATAAATCCAAGTATTTGGGAAATTCAGGTTTTGATTTCAGAAAAAACTAACTCAAATTTCCATCCTCATGCAAGAAATTACAAAAGGATAAGGTGCCATGGGCAAACAATGAGTTAAAAAGGGGTCAACGCTGGCTTTTTGACCTGATTAGAACTTTTGGTCTGGTTAATTTCCTTGGTAACAAGCCAAAGTTGCTTCCCCCTTTAGATTAGGATTTTAGAAGTCTGTTGAATTTTAGAATTGAGAATAAGACTGGGAATTTGTCGGAATACAAAGAGCAACAGGGCAGAGTCAATTTATGATAAAACAAACCATCTTTTAGCGTTCCATTCAAGAAGTACTCCAATTCGAGAACAAAATACTCGATTCGATCAATGAAGAGCGATTGAAAAGAATTCTTTAGCTCCATGATATTGGCATGCCTTTCCAAAGCCTTGAGGGCTTCGAGCTCTATCTCGAAGAAATCTTTGTTTATGTTCAAGTCCTCTCCATGACGATATTTGGCGAAAAATTTGAATATGCTTTCCGGTCTGAAATTTTTTCATGAAAAGGCAAGTCTTTTGGGTGACTCACTGGTCCACGTGCTTCCTGATGGAACGATCGGCTTGACTAAAAGAATTTCGATTCAATTGCACGAAGCCACCTTCGGAAAGGCCACACATTTTATGCAATATTTACAACTAAATTAACTTGTGTGGGAAACTTTGTTTTGATTGAATTTAGTAGCGAGAAAGAAGGAATCCCCTCAGCTCTATAAATCATAAAAAGGAATTCATTTATGCCACAAAATGAACCAGAACCTCTCTTTTTTTTAAATAATAAAAAAGAAAAGACAAAAAGAAATGAAATAAGAAACTCGAAATTTCTGATTTCGATTTCTTCTTTTCTTTTGAGTCAAATCGCTGCCTATCAATGAAAATCTTTGAAGTTTAGGAGAAACTAAGCCAAGATCTACCAGAGGAAAAAGGGCTAATCTCTTTGACTCTTTGAGACTCTTTGAAGAGAGATGGAACCTTTTGGTTTTCTCTCGGATTGCGGCAAAAAAGAGAACAATTCAAAATCTTTGTTTCCTTAACTTAACTTTTTCCTCAAAACACTTTACTTTTACTTAATAGCGTTGATTCAGCCATGCAGCAGTTATAATCTGACATCTGATATCTGATTAAATTTGATTTTTTATGGGTAAAACTCAATGAGTTGTTGTCTAACAAAATTTATAAAAAACAACAAACTTTACTGAGAGCCAATTCCATTTTTTCCATTTCATTTACTTGCCGTTCTACAATTTAAAAGAACAAATTATTTAAATCTTTTTTGAACAGCTTTTCGACTGAAGTTTTTTGGAATCGAGAAAATCCTCCGCGCTTCGTTGATGCCTGAGAATCGGCTTGGCGGTGGCGGTTTCGGAGTTGTTTACAAGCTGATAGATTATGAGTCGTGAGTTGTCTATTAACTAAATTTCAAATTAAACAAGATTTTGAGTAATTTACTTACAATTAGATAAATTGTATGAAATTGTATGAAAAAAATGAAATACTAAAAAACTTTTGCGACTACGCGACTGTACGAGGGGGGTGGGGTACTATTACAGTATTTACGGTAGGTGATTAAAAAATTTAAAACGTTAGCATAAACTAGAAAAACAGTTCGTAAAACAAACTCTAGAGAATTGAAAAGTTTGTTAGAATATTTTGCCACAATTGTCCGTTAAATATCATGCTTTAATCCCACCTTTGTTACATGAGCTTTCAAAAAAACATTCATATTTATCGAAAATTCATTTGAATGCCAGGTAACCAAAAAGATTTCTTCAGATTTCATGTAAAAACTTGCTAAGACGCTGGTGAAATTAGCAAAAACACTTCCAAAAGAGATATTATTCGAGGATTCGAGGATTCGAAAAACCTAGAAATCATCATTAAAACTCAAAAATTGATTTGGATATTGCATCTAAAGCCTTCTTGAGACTTCTTTGGTTGGAAATCGTCTTTAAAGATCAAAGTGAGCTTCCCCCTTCAAACAGATATCACTTCAACGATAAAGTTTACTTCGAAAGAATCTAGATAATTAGAAAACTTACATTTAAAACTTCAAGAAATTTTGCGACAGTTCAATCGCAGGTTCAATGTGATGATTCATTTGAAATGGTAAAGGATTCCCGTATCCGAGCGATGTGATAACTGTTTTTCCATGACAAATTTTTTGACTTTTTTCGTATTCTATGTTTTTAAGGACTAAACTTCGTGGAATTCTTTATATTTTCTTATTAAACGTGCCTCTCTCCAATGTTGCCATCATCACGCCAATCGATGGTGAATAACCAGCTAGGATAAAGATACTGTAGAGATTTGAATCCAAATACTGCTCAACACATGGATTTTCATCACTGAAATTTAGAGATTATTGACTGGCAATGATTTGATTTATTGGTGATGTCAATTACACGATTCATTTCCGGTATGCTGGAGAGTTTATCATCCAAACTCGCATATTTGCAGTACTCTTAATTCGAGCCGATTCCAACTATTTATCTTATCGTCGATTCAGCCAGATTCACTGTGTTTTGTTGAACGTTTTGTATATTTATTGGACACAACTAAAATCAATTAGTGACTCTAATAGACAGTCAAACAGGTTTTCAACATTACATAATACCAGATTCATTTGCAAACGATTTTATAAGGAAACGAGGGGAACCTGGAAAAAACCCTATACAAATGGTAAGAAATTGATGGTCAAAATAATATTAAATAATACGGGGAAAAACGCAAAGAAAATTAAGATAATTGGATCGCGAAACGTAAATGATGAGATCTCCAAAGTAGTCACTTTTGTGCCTCTTTTTATTAACAATTAGAAAGAAGCAACCGTTTTCTTCATAAGCCTTTATAAAATAATAAATATTACGTTGATTAGACGAGAAAAACGCAAAGAAAATTAAGATAATTGATCATTGGATTGCCAAATGTAAATCCGGAGAAATTTTTGATAGTAACCAAAATCATCAAAAGAACTTTTGCAAAACTTTTGTCTATCAATAATCAAAAAGCAGCAACCGTTTTCTTTATAAACATCATAACGACGAGAGAATTCATTCCATTCAGCTGCTTTCTCTTCCATTTCTCTAACCACAGTAGGTATCATCTTGCTTATGCAATTGCGCTGCACTTTGCTGTTGAGTGGGAAAAGTCTGGTGATGTGGTTGAAGGCGTATCGATATGTGTAATAGGAAGCAAAATGTAAAATGGCTTTTGAGTATTTTCCCGGGAATTCACTCCATCGAATCCAGTTCAACATTGCATCAAAAGCCTCCACGCGTGTCAGGAACTCCTTGAAGTGACACGATGGCAAAACGCGCAGAATCGCGTCGATATTTCGCAGAGAGCTGGTCGCAGAAAACGAAAGATTTTCAGTGTATCGCGAATGTTTCACGATAAGGCCAGCGATCATTTCAGTCGGCCAAGTTTCTAACACTGAACTCGATACCAACAATTGTTTTTGCACTTGAAACTGATGTTTTTCCAATGAGATCACTTCAGTGAAGCTGTCATGCAAAAACATCTTTGCGATGTACTTGACTCCTTGAAAAGAGTTCACGAGGTTTTGCCCTGTTTCTCGACTTTCAACCACCTCTACCGGCTTCCACCATGGTTTCCCTTGACTGCATGCTCGAATAACGAATGATTTAACAAAGACGACTCTCTGCGTAAATCTTTGACAAAATACGTTTTCTAATTCGCATCGAAATGTGTCCTTTTCAAGCACGATGCCGATTCTGCCGGTTTGCTTTATTTCATGGTCGTCATCTTCAAATTCTTCAGGCATAATTTCAAGCAAGTCAATCGCTTTCCCCAGTGGTCCATTACGGAGAATCCAATGTCGGGTCGATCGATTCACTCGCAACAACTTTATGGAGCTTCCTCCATCTAATTTCTCAAAAGCTTTTCCGACCAGTTCGCATGGCAGAGTAGACAGGAGAGACTGTTTAGAAAAAGGCATAACGGAGAAAGAGTTTTAATTTTTTTTTAACTCTATTTTTCACTCCATTCACCCAATGGCAATTTGTTTCATAATGTTTTGCTTGATTTTGACTTTCCTCGACCTATCAAACCAAGGCAGATTAGGAAATTTGCATATAAACTCTGGGAAATGCCGTCCCGCCGAGAAACCCAGATTTGGGTTTAAAAAATAAATCCAGTGAATTTTTCTTTATTATATATGAATGATACAAAGAGCAACAATCAAAAAGATGAGACCGGTAATGAACGTTGATAAAATGGCAATTAGGAGAATACTCAGAGAACCAATTCTCGATACTCGGGAAATCGTTGAAAAAGTCGACTCGTTGCTAAGTAAGAAAAAGCAAAAGTAAATACAAAAGCAACGTATTGGGATTATGTAAAGATTGTTTTAGAAATTGAATTTAAAGCCATAATTTTCGTAGTTGTGAGAGAATTAGGAGAAAATAGAATTGTTTGTTTCAGGCCGAGTATGGTTTGAGATGGCGAGAAGACTGGCCAACGGGAAAGTACAACTGGTTGGATTCTCCGAAAAACAAAGAAGATCACGGGAAATTTCTCCAATCCGAAAAGTTTGTTTTATCAATTGAAATCTAAAAAATCCTCTTGTTTACAGAAAAGAAATTATTCGAACATTCCCAGAACCGAAAAGGAAATAAAGGAAATAAAGGAAAAGAATCGAAAAAACGTTTTATCAAGAACGGTTTGCCGTAGTGAACTTGATGGTTTCGGTAGAACTCTGATTTCAATAAAGATTTTCGGAAAGTTCCTTTTTTAAAGAAATTATCTCTAATTGAGACGCCGAAAAGGACGAAATATGAATGTAAATTCATGCTAATTAATAATAATTGTGCCATTGTTGTATTTCTAAACAGAATTTTCATTTAGCTAATTGCATTTGAATAATTTTTCGGATTTAATTTTCAAATTTTTCAACCAAATCTTTGTTGGATGCAATTTTTTGATCTTATCATTGAGATGAAGAATGCTCTGATCGAATCAATCATTTCTGAGCAAATTTGTACTTATATTACAAATGTTTTTGTGATATTTTATTCTTTGAGAATGAAAAAGTAGCATTTTAAATTTATACATTGATTTGAAAAACATGTGTGATCCTCTTGCTAATGCCCAATCGTCTGGATGCTTCTCTTGAAGATACCGCTACGAGGCAGCATGCAGCATCTAAAAAAGTGTTTACTTTAATCAATTTGATCAGTCAAATTTTCATTTTATTCAGAAAATTCAATAAATATATTACCTAAATCAAAGACAAAGAAAGACAAAGAAAGAAAGACAAGAGAACCAAATCTACAACGAAAGGAAAAGGACTATTTCAGAAAAATTGAAACCTCAAACCCCAATCTTAATGTTTAAAGAGTAAATCTATTGAAATTACTTAAAAAAACTCAACTTTACATCAACTTTCTTAATCATAGATGTAACCTAATGGCTACAGATCTAAAGAGAAATCTCAGCGCAATTAAAACATTACACTTTATTGACAAGAGATCATGTAGCAAATTTTATTCAAGTCTTGTCGAATGTTTCAAATGAAAAACGGTACAATTATGTTATCTCCACATCACATAAATTGCTATAAATTTGCAGTAAAATGAAAAGAAACTCTCGTTCCCCTTTTAGAGCATTCAAGGTTTGAGACTCTTCCAAAATGAGAGCACTGGCTTTTCCTCCATTTTAGGCAAATTTGTCGGGGAATAACCTAATGTATCGCAAAAAAACTCACTGAATATTTCTTCCACCGCCACACGAGCCACGAGTCACAAAGCCACTACAACCTTGATAAGTGACATCGATGCAATCGCCGAAACAAAAGGCTTCCACCATCGGACCGAGTGCTAGGAGAGTGAGACAGACAATGGTCAATACAAGGAGGGTCTTCATCTCAAATAAGACTAGTTTTTCTAATGGTTATCGTCAATGTCAGTGGCTTCCATTATAGATGCACGCGCTTCTGTGGCGCTTTGCTTCCTTTCTTTCTTTTCATTATTTCCTTTCTTAAGCTCTCACTAACTATGCATTTTCTTTTAGAATATCATTCTTGATGCATTTTCTTTCGAAAGATATTTGCGTTTTGTCAAAAGCCAAAAGGCTTTTTAAGGCTTAACGCCTTTGAATAGACTTTTAATAAAATCATGATACAATTTTCAGAATAGTCAGCGGGAGATCGTACGCTTTTGAAAGTGGACTGCTTTGAAATTACAAATTACAAATGCACAAAATGGAAAAACAAATGAAATCCAAATCTTGGTAATATTTTTTGTAATAATTTTTAGAACTGACAAAAAAGGTGTTTCCAAAAATCACGAAAACACTTCACAATTTCATTCAATCAACGGTTAGTTGAATTTTCAAAAAAGACATACTGAAAACAAAATTTCACCCCGATCTGATGCATAGTTTTTGAGAAATGTGGATGGATGTACCAAAAGTCGATTTTTGACTACGACTTAACGTGACGATGTTTGTAACTAAATCACTAAAATACCCGACTCGCATCCGCATTAAAACGGCTATTTTATAAGATAATTAAATCGATGATATGTTTATTTTGGTTAACAAGTTTGTACAAACATATTGGCTTAAACGTTTTTTGAATTGAATCTAGCAAGTTGTTGTTGAAAGTTGAGAGCAAGCTGAAAAAAAAACTTCAGAAAAAGTTATAGTCTAGTTTTTTTCAAAAGACGCCGCCATTTCATCCTCCCCCACCCTCTCGAATCGATTCTCATCCTCGAGCTGAAACAATATGACATGAGACTTCCCATCTAACCGCATTCGTTTTCAAAATTTTCAAGAGATTCCCTTTTTCTTCAAAGATTCTTACGATTAGGTCTTTTCCCTCTGGTTGGCTTATTTTCTCCTAAACTTCACAGATTTTCATTGAGAGGCAGCAATCTGACTCAAAAGAAAAGAAAAAATTGAAATCAGAAATTTCGAATGTCCTATTTTATTTCTTTTTGTCTTTTCTTTTTTATTCTTTAAAAAAAAAGAGAGGTTCTGGTTCATTTTGTGGCATAAAAGAATTCCTTTTTATAATTTATAGATAAGAGCTGCAGGGATTCCTTCTTTCTCGTTACTAAATTCCATCAAAACAAAGTTTCCCACACAAATTAATTTAGTTGTAAATATTGCATAAAATGTGTGACCTTTCCGAAGATGGCTTCGTGCAATTGAATCGCAATCCTTTTAGTCAAGCCGATCGTTCCATCAGGAAGCACGTGGACCAGTGAGTCACCCAAAATACTTGCCTTTTCATAAAAAAATTTCAGACCGGAAAGCATATTCAAATTTTTCGCCAAACATCGTCATGGAGAGGACTTGAACATAAACAAAGATTTCTTCGAGATAGAGCTCGAAGCCCTCGAGACTTTGAAAGGTCATCCCAATATCATGGAGCTAAAGAACTCTTCTCAATCGCTCTCCATTGATCGAATCGAATATTTTGTTCTCGAATTGGAGTACTTCATGAATGGAACGCTAAAAGATGGTTTGTCTATCATAAATTGACTCTGTCCTGTTGCTTTTGTCTTTCGACAAAATCCCAGTCTTATTCTCACGATCGCAAGAACTCGATTCTTCTAAAATCCTGATCTAAAGGGGGAAGCAACTTTGGCTTGCTACCAAGGAAATTAACCGGACCAAAAGTTCTAATCAGGTCAAAAAGCCAGCGTTTGCCTCTTTTTAACTCATTGTTTGCCCATGGGACCTTATCTTTTTGTAATTTCTTGCATGAAATTGAAATTTGAGTTATAGCTTTTCTGAAATCAAAACCTGAATTTCCCAAATACTTGAATTTAATGTGGGACCAAGTTTTTGCTAAACAATCAGGATTTCATCATATAGCCAAGATTTTGAGATTTATAAGCCATTTTCACAAATTTAGTTCTTTTCAATGGTGAAGGCTACATTCACACGGATCACACCATTTTTGTGTGGTGTGAAAATATCCTGAAAGGACTTTCTTTCATGCATTCCAAGAAGATACGACACAGTGACATCAAACCGGGAAAGTGGGAGCATGTCAAAACTTTTCAAATATGTAAATAAAGTCTTAACTTTCTTTTTTCATTTAGTTTATTCATGATGCCCGATTATAAAATCAAGATCGGGGATTTCGATTTGGCCGAGCTCGACAACGACACGTTTGAATGCAGAAAGATGTGTGGTACGCCCGTCTATCAACCACCGGAGTTATATTCGGTTCCTGTTGTGGTTGGTCCAATAAAATAAAAAGCTCATACGATGTTCAAAAAGTTCAATTATTAAGTACAGTCGAACCTCTCTATAACGAACCTCGATATAACGTAAACCTCTCTATAACCTAAGGCGTGACCGGTCCCGGCCGACGTTAAGCTATATAAAACGGCACTCTATATAACGTAAACCTCTATATAACGTAAGCTATAGCCGTCCCGTGAGTTACGTTATAGAGAGGTTCCACTGTATTTGCAAAAGAAACTGCGGATTATAACCAACATTCAAACAACCCAAAAATCAATAAGAACAAACTTTATTCTAAAAGATTGTCAGCATTGTCAGCGAGTAAATGGATTGTCCTTGGATTAACACATCTTTCTCGTAGAATTTCATTAACCTTCTCCAGCTGTGTAGATTTGAGAAATTATAGTTTTTGAAGATTATGTAATTCAAAATAGACGATTCCTTTCATATTCCAAAAGACTGACAGCATAACTTTCTTCCCGTGAAGATCTAGATGTGTTGTCGGAAACGGCCTTTCTCCTTTGCTCAACCATTGTCTTTTGCGTGTAGTATTATTGAAATAGATCCACTTTTCGTCCATTGTCAAAATGCTTCCAAAAAAAGCACTGCCCGTAGCCTTTTTCAATACAATATTCCGAGACAATAAAACTCCATTGGCTTTGTTTTCATGGGGCAATTCCTGTGGGACCCATTGCCACAATGATTCCTTTTTCCAATGAGCAACGTTTCTCGACAGCAAGATGTCGAGAAATTGTGGCTGGATCGCATCTAAAGTATTCGGCTCATTCGGGCAAAGTTTGAGTTGGATCCGACTCGACATTCTCCAGCAACTCCGCATTATCGAGGAAAACGGGACGATATTCATGAGACTCATCTTCTAAGCTCTCATTCCCTTCACGAAAACGTCGAAACCATTCCTGGCAAGTCTTTTCACTCAAGATGTCTTTTCCGAATGCTTCACAAAGATTCCGGTGAGACTCCGATGCTGATTTCTTCATTTTGAAGTCATAGAGAAGATATTCCCGCAACACGAGTTTTGATCCGTCATCTTGTATCTAAAATTATTAAATATTCAATGATAACAATAGTTGTGAAAATAATTAAAATAAATTAGCGATAATAATACAATAGAATACAATTTAAAGCGGGCCATCGCACTTTCAAATAAAAAATTTCATTCTCGGAAGTAATCCGCAGTTTCAAGTAAAATATGAGCTCACAGTCAGACGATGTCATCTATTAGTCAAGTTCTTGAACAGAAAAAGTCAACTAAACATGAAGCTGTCATTTTGGAAGAAAAAGACGAATTGAAATTGATGAATGACGATGTAGATGTTGCGGTTGAAATCAATGAGAGGCAGACTGATTTCACAAATCAATTAATTGAAGAAGGACCGCCACATAAAGCGGAACTATTAATTGAAATGAGTTTACCAATGCCTTCGGACAATGACTTTCAAGACATTAGGGAATGGTTGTCACAAAATATGAGCCTACAAAGTTCTAATGTGGAAAGCCATACAAAAAGTGAAATTGAAACCACATCACCACTGATTAAAGACTTCAAATTTGAAGAAAAAGATGATAAAGATATTATTGATGCTTTTGGGAATGTTGCAGAATTTCCCGATGTTGCAGAATTTCATAAGACGCCTTCTGATTTCACAAAACATCACATTGAGGAAATTCCATCGGCAAAATTCACCTACGAAGAAAGACCACCACTTGCAGACAAACCACTACTTTCACCCGACGATGACTTTCAAGATATTAAAGACTGGTTCTCACGCAACTTGAGGCCAGAAAGCCCTAGAATTGAAAGCCCTGCCCAATCTGTTGCCAAGAAACCGTTAATCTTTGTAAAACATTTTGAAAAACCTCAAGCAACTTCAGGAAATTTCTTGTCATCAAATGAATATAAGACCTTGAAGTCGAAGTCAACTAAGGAAATTGAGGAATTCGCGTTAAACAAACATCATTGTACGTTTTCCAGCCATGATAGTGTGGAAAGTGGTCAAAAAACAACTCATTCAACCAAAACTGTGTCTTCAGTCGATGAATCTTTGAACCATTCTTTACCGCTTCCACTAACTGAAGATGTATTGAAAAATGAAGATGATCAAACAATAGAGCCTGGTATTTTATTCAATTCAGACATTGCTACAATTTTAGATGAAAGTAGTAGTTGTACTCAAGCTGTAGTTGATAGCGAAAAAGTTGCTGAAAAAACTCTTGATGCAAATTCTACAGCCGATACCCAAAAGATTGTTTGTTCCCAGAATAGCGATCTCGCCATTGAAGATAGACATAAATTTGACGATTCCCTATCAAGAATGGAACGAATTTTCTTTGATAGACAAAGGATTGGAGATTTAAGAAAGTCAAAGAGCTTACCGAATTTTCTCCCATTCAAAAGACCGAAGGATTATCGAGACAATTGCTACATCTCAACTTGGTCAACGATTTTACATAATTCTTTGCATCAGGAAAATGAAAATCCTCAAATCGGCAATCAGACACCAATAAATCTTTATCAGGTCTCGTCATCGGGACATCAAAGCAGAAATGAAAATGCTGAAGTATCTCCATTGGCAGATATCTCAAGAACTGAGTCCGAACAAATGTATCCAAACTTTTACTCACCAACCCAATTCATTTATCATTTGCCTGTTAGCAGAGTTAGCAACCCTGATCAAATGAATGTTTTGAAGGCAAGCAGATTTAAAAATGGCATTGATTTAAGCAGTTTCAATGAAGAAACACAAACCTTTGATCAAGACGTTTCAATAATAGAAAATGAAGCAATCAGTTTAGCTACACAAACACTTTTAATAACTGAAGACGTGGCTTGTCAAGTTGAAGAAAATGCTAAACACCAGGTGGATGTAGGAAATCAAACGGAAAAAGTTATAAATATTGATCGTTTGTCACAAGTCTTTGAACAAGCTCCTGTTACAGTTGCGGTCAAAAATAAAACAATCAGTCGAGCTATTCAAACTTTTTTGAGCACTAAAGATGTGACCAATCAAACAGAGGATGTCATTATAGTTGATCGTCCATCACAAAGCATTGATCAAAGTACTTTCACGGTAGAAATTGTTGCAATCGATGAAGCTACTCAAACTATTTTGGTGACCGAAGATGTGAGTGTTCAAACAGAAAAAGTTGTTCTATTTGATTCATTACAAAGCTTGAAACAAGGTTCTTCTAAAAATACCCAAACATTGTTGATAACTGAAGATACAGCGTGTCAATCCGATGCATTTATCCAACATCAGACAGATGTAGCTAATCAAACAAACGAGGTTGTCTTAGTTGATGGTCCAACGCAAAACATAATTGAAACTGTAAACAGAGCCACCTCGACAACTCTTAAACAGAAAATGGTTGAACAAAATACACAAACGGATTATTCTCAAGGAATAATTGATTCTGAGAACGAAGTTTCTGATCATGAGCAGCGCATTTCCGTGATGACAATGAACGAAATAGATGGCTTATCTCAACCTAGCCACAAGTTACAAGCTATGAATAGTATTGGGCATCAAAGAATGGACGCATTTGATCAAACAAGGCGAAATTTGGCATTCAATGTACCCTCACAGGCAAATGGACTACAGATTGATTACCAAACAATTCAGGGAGCTTCCGTGATGACAGTGAATGAAATAGGAGATTATGTAGTATCTGGAAAACAGACTGAAGTTCTGAATGGCCCTGAATCATGCACTTCAACTGTCAATCACAATCCACAAAGATCTTATATTGATCAACCACGTAGAACTGAACTTCAAGAACTTCAAGAACTGCAACAAGAATTCGTCACAAAAGCGAGTAAAATCGATGGTTCATTTGAAGGAGCACAAAGGACCCAATTTTTAAATGGCCCTAGAGGCTGCACTTCAGTCGGTTCAACTTTCGACAACATTCCACAAAGATCAGAAATTACAGGAGAACAAGCAGCAGTGGGTGAAGTAGATGGTTTAGCTGAACCAAATGCTTTGATCAATCCGAGGGATCACACTCCTGTGCAATCAATAAGCAATAATCATCCAGATATTATTGAGGAAACTGAAACAAAAATGAGGATTGATGAAAAGTTCTTTGCTTGCAACTATTATTCCAAGTCACAGAGAATGATAACATTCTCTCAAAAAACCAACTTCGGTTTTGATTTTAAGCTAAAACCCGTGAGCTTTAGAAAAAGAGAATGGCTAATTCTACAGTACTTCTTTAACGGTTTTGACTCAACAAATCGCGATTTTGTCTTCCCAAAGATTTGTCTTTTCCTCGTGCTACCGCTTCTAATATGGTCAGCTGCCACATTTCCATTGCTTGCTTCACTATTTTTCACACCCGATGGGGTTTTCTACTTGATCGATGAAGATGGTCATTATGAAACAAAGATTTCGACACCATCTGATTTAGTCAATCGTCTAATCACTTATCAATCCTTCACGATCATTCTCCTGATCCTCATGCTATTCGCAGCTCGCCCTTCATTGAATAACTTTTATCAAAAACCCATTATTAGCTACTTATTGACAAATACTGGTAGAGAAAGATTCAATTCTCGCAAAGCAAGTCACTTTATCAATGATCTTTTCTATCTTCGTCTAGTTTTCTTCTTTTCCTTTTTGTACATATTCACAAATTTTGTCTCCATTGCCTGTTTTTGCCTTCAGTACTTTCAACTCCCAGATAACTCAAATGTAAATCGAAGTTTCTATTCATACTTCTTTGCCTTGACCTTTCCGGGTGCCATTTTCGCTTTCACCACCTTAATGGTGGCCATTCTTGTTGTGAAAAGTGCTCAATTTTATCTCAAAATTGATCGAGCTTTGAAGTTGAAAACGTAAAATTGATATCCTAAACTAAATTCGTGCTTTTTTTTCTGTGAATAAATATTGTTTGAAAAGAAAAACTTTTTACACATTGAATCAATCTTTAAAATAACGGCCACTTCCTTGTGTATCGAAATATCGTATGGGCAGTCGATCATTTTTAAAAGAATAGAAAGCGGTTATGGGGCACAACGAGACACTGAGAATCACCGCCTGAAATAGAGAATTTCAAATGTCTAAATTTTTAGGTTACACATGTAGTTGCTTGAATGAATATTTTACTAATTTGATCGAATAAAGTTGTATTGGCTGTTGTTGGTTCAATGATTTCATTGAAAACGTTGGCTGTAAGTTAGCAAAAAAGAGGAGAAGTGAGTTTAATCCTAAAAATGATCAGAATTTCTTTAGGAAAGATCTTTACCTATTAAAAAAGTGGCCACAAGTGGAAGAAGCAATTCATTGAAGGAAAAAGCAAAATAAGCAATTCTTTGAAGTTTCTCGTAGTCATAGTTGGACAATTTGTAAACACAAAAGCAAACGATGGACTCAGAAATTTGTACTAACGTAAAATTTGTAAAATAAAGCAAAAAATCCCGTGAGAAATCTTGTTTGTTTTTTTGAATTTCACATAACAAAAAGCAATTGATCATAAGGCAACTTCTGGAAGCTGAGATACAAGAAATAATGAAATATAGTGTAATCAAAGCTCAATATTTTTTATACTACAGTGTTTCTTTTAGTTTTTGAACGTTTCCGAAAATAAACTTTCAATACGTCGGGCAAAACTTTTCAATGAGCATTTTTGTTTTTCTTCATTCCAAGACTTATAAATGTATAAGTAAAATGACTAACATATATAACTTTTATTAGCTATCTTCGTGACGACATTTATTGGTCATTCTTCAAAGTGGAGCCACAGCCACAGCCGGCTAGTAACTTTTCTTTTTGCTTATTGTGAATCCCGTTGTGAAATTTTTCTTGCTAATGATTGCAACGAAAATGCATTAGCCAAAGGCCAAAATAAACAAAGTCGTTTATAAAGTTTGAAAAAGCATTGAACAACCAAAAGCTTAAATTTTGGGCAATCCTTTAATCCCGAAGCCATTGAGGGGCCTTTTCTTCATCAATGAAATTCCAATTATTTTCCTTTGTCGGAGTCGGATTAGACTTTGTCGGAAAAATTGTTGTCTCAAAAAATTTTTTTTGCTTTTCAGATAAGAAAAGTTTGGTGAAAACATGCATCAGACAATGATCCGCTTGAGCAATTTTTTTCTGCTGTAAAGATTGCTCATGAACAGAGGGCCCTTTTGTAACAATTTTGGTAACAAAACATCTAAAGATGCAAGATTTCGTCTTTATCATTATTTTGGGTTTTCAAAAAAATAGCTTCTAATGCTAGCAGCTGATTCCATAAATCTCACCTGTCAGTCAATTCTCCGTCTTCATTTTCACCTTTTCGCAATCCGCTATTCTCAAGCCATTTTATTTGAAAGCCCTCGTATTTTGATGCCCATTCGAGAGAACTAAAATAAAACTTTTTTAAATGAAAGAGCTATGAAATCTGCATATTCTGACCAAATTTCAACTCAAGCCGACAAAATTTCGATGTTTCATGCAAATTTTTATTTTTGAGATTGAAAACGGCTTTTAATAGAGCAGAAATTTTCTCAATTCAAGACAACTTACCCTAATAAACAACATTAAACAACTTTTTAAAAGCTCACTTCAGAAAATTTTCCTCTGTCGATTCCTGCCGGCCAGTGGTTTTTATTTCAATCGGAAGTATTTCCTTTTCACCATTCTCATTTTCTTTCACTCTCACGTGATCCACTTCTTGGTTAATTAAAACTTTCATTGGTTTAAGGATCGATTTTTGTTTTAGTTTTTCCAAAGATTTTTTGAATTCAGCCAAAATACTTTCCAACTTTCTTCTCTCATAGAATCTTCTCAAAATTTCAATCCGTTCCTTGAAATTTCTAATTTCTATTTCCTTTTCGTTAAACGTTTCCAAACTTTCACTATCTCTTTTCAGATCGTCGAAATTGCCTTTGAGCTTGTTTTCATGATAAGATTCCATTTCTTTCTTACATTCAGCTTCGCCTACATCATTGAGCTCTAAAGTTTTGATGTATTTATCCAGCTTTTCCTTGTTTTCTTGGGGCCTTTTGCAGATATCTACAATATTGCTCAAAATGCTGATAAAATGCTCCCGGTGACACACTTTAATCCCCTTGTCAAGAAAAGCAATTGGACTCAATCCGAATTTTTGTCGCTCATCCAAATCCGTTTTTAACTTTTCTGCCATCTCCAACGGAGTGCTCAGGCTTTCGTCTCCGTAGTTGGCCGCATTATAATCATCATCGATCTCATGGAGAAATTTGCGAAGATGGTCGATTTGTTTGCTCAAAGAGTTTTCAAGCTCACAATCCAACTTGTCGAGCTCTTCAATTTCTTTCTCACAGGCCTCAAATCGACATTTCAAAGATTGAAGAAAATCGCAAGCTTTGTAGCTTTTCTCGGTTATCAAAAACCTTTTGCACTTTCCGGAGAGCTAAATAAATAAAATAACCATAAAAAAACGGTCACTCACTTTTTTCGCTTTTGAATTGTCTGAATTGTCTAAATCGAGAAAAAACTCGGCTATAAAACCGACGTGATTTTTCCTTTTTTCTTCTTCGATCTTTTTTTTTTTTTTTTTGGTTCTGTTTTTGCACCCGTTTCAACCTAAAATGTGATGAAATGAATAAATTTCACACAAGAAATCTTTGAAGGTTTGTTTTTGACGGTGCCAATCACAAAAAGCCTCCAACTTGAACTTTTAAAAGTTTTGCACCCGTATCAAATATCCTCGACCATTCAAATCAACTCGTTTTGCAAAGACTTTCAATTTTTCTTTTGAAAAAAAGATGTTGCGCAACTGGAAATGAAATAAATGAAAATTGAAATGCAAACTCGAACTTTGAATAGCGTTGGAGCTGAAATGAATATCGAATCGCCATGGAGGAAATTCCCCAATTCCTTTTCGTCTTCTAGTTGTCGCAATACAAGATTCTCTTGATTTCGACACCAAGTTGGTATTTGAAAATCTTTATTGAAGCCAATCAAGAGATCTTTCGGCTCTAAAAAGGGTAGAATGGTTTTAATTTTGTTTTATTGCGTCTTTGGCACTCGGTTTTCGTGTTGTAAAATACATACAAGGGAAACTTGCCAAGAAGCCATTTTGAAGAGAAACAATTAGATAAATTCGCCATAAAATCGTTGCGAATATAGATAATTTTATTCATCGCATAAAATAATAGAGAAGTGTAACCCATCTAAATCGTAGCTTTGCTTCTTTTTAAAAATATTGATCAGTACACCAGAGTGTACATTTTTTTGTGAAAAACAATGGATATTTTGATGTGAACATTATAAATTTGGCTTTTGTTAACTACCCCTTCTTCTGTTGCTATGGACTTTCTCCATTCATTTTCCAATGAGCTCAAAATGCGCGCTATTTCTGCTGCAATCATGTCAGGTTCCTAAATTTGTTATTTAGAAATGTATCAATCTGAAATAGGAATCTCTAAATCTACCTTTGTCCCTTTGACAGAATCTTGAAGTTCTTTAAAATATTTGTAAACGCTTTGAAGTTCTTTGTTTAAACTCGTATCTTTTAAAGGTGGTCGATAGTGGTCCAATTGAGTTTGAGTTGAAGTGGTTTCCTTGGATTTGGAATCTAGAATAAGCAAGTCCTGATCAGATTTCGGCAATTGATCACTTAAACGTTGCCACCAGCCTAAATTTAAAAAATATGTTAAGCTCAAGTTTCAAAAAGTTCTATTTTTTATGACGTGAAAGTCCAATGATACAAAAGTTTTGGGTTCGTGAGGTTTTCAAAAGAATTCGATTTCAGCTTACAACGAGTAACCCAATAATAGATATAATTTTTTTTCTCATAACTTGCCCAGTTTTGTGTCTTCTTGAGTGATTGAGTTTTGAACGAAGAAATGTTTTGCCTTAAACCAATGACTATCAATCCCCCAATTGTCCTCGAGTTGCTGAATGTGGCGTACTAGTAAAACTTTGACATTCAAGAGCAATGCGGCAAACATTTGCTAAATAGGATTTTTGTGGAATATTTTGATTGATATATGCATACATTGTCCTTGATAACGGCCACTTGACGCTTCGACTCGAACTTGTCTTGTAAAGCGACAATCCTTTCCGCTATCGTAAGCACAGTTTCTTTGCAAATCTGAAATATACGTTGTATTTATGATGTTAATTTCTCTTTCTAACCAGCATAAAGCCCCGTTCTCTTTGGGGTTCATACTTTTCTTCCATCCAAAGACTGCATGCTGTCCCCAGCTTTTGCTACGATTAGTGGATAGTGGGGGCCTTGACCTGACCGGAATCCAACGGCCATAGGTTTATTGTTTTCGAAAAAATGGGAAAATATTTCGACGTTTAGCGAAGTATTTGAATGAATTGTGGAAACTTCTTATTGTTAGAAAGTTTTTTTAATAAATGAATCAAAGTATGCACTTGATTTAAAGAAAGTTGAGAAGTAGAAAAATTGTCACTTCGGCAAGCTAACCTCGGCCTCACTTCTCACTTCATCAAGAGACTCGTAAACAAAGAGGAGTTCGGAGAGCCGAGAAAACGAGGTCAACAGCGTCGAAAATTTCTCCTCTTCGTCTCTTTAAAAAGATTTCAGCATGAAAATTCAGTTAAATGGCATCACTTTATCTGTTTTTTTAGTTCATCTAGCTCCGATCGCTCAAAATATGATTCCAAGCGAGGAATATCGCTTAAAACTCTGAAATATCCTCGTTAATATATTTAACAAGTTCCTTTCTTTGTTTACCTTCCATTTTCTGGCCTCCAATTGCTCCTCTTTCGAAGGTTTTCTACCAAAAGTGATTTATAATTGACGTTTGAATCTCTGAGTTTGCATAGTTTGTCTCAATGCGAGGAACTACAGGGTGACCCAAAATAACTTGGACAACCGTTTGGGAAAGTGACTCATAAACACCGATTTTATTCTGAGAGTGCCAAGTGTTATATAGAAAAATGAAGCCCTTCATTTTGGCTACATTTATCTATCAAAAGCTCCTAATTTGAAGGTATACAGCTTATTTAACAAGCACTCGAAGGGCCGCTGCTATTTTCAACGATTTTTTCATGGAAAATCTTCAACCGGAAAAGGTTTTCTGAAACAAATTCTCAGTGTTTGTGCTTAAAATTTTGCAGTAAAAATATTTAAAATGCTAAAACAGCTCATGCACAAAGATGCTCAGAGGAATTCAATCACAAAAAATACGCAATTTTTCACTTTTTCGTCCGAGCTTCCAAATTTAGACATTGATTTCAAAAATATGTGTGATCCTTTTGCTAATGCCCAATCGTCCCAATGCTAATGTCTCTTGCTAATGCCCAATCGTCCTCTTGCTAATGCCCGTCTTGCTAATGCCCAATCGTCCCAACCGACTCAAATTTTGGAAAAAATAGATTAGCAAAAGTGTTAGGTGTTGTTTTCATTGTTACTAACTGACATTAAATGCTACTTTCTCATAAAATAAATACCAAAAGCTTTTTGTAAAAAATCTCGAGTCCCTTCGAGAGCTGGTTCGAATAAGCTGTATACCTTCAAGTTAGGAGCTTTTGGTAGATAAATGTAGCCAAAATGAAGGGCTTCATTTTTCTATATAACACTTGGCACTTTCAGAATAAAATCGGTGTTTATGAGTCACTTTTCCAAACGGTTGTCCAAGTTAGTCCAAGTTATTTTGGGTCACCCTATATATACGTACTTATTTATTTGGTGAAGGTTTTCGATGACAACACGATGATCCAAAACATCTTTTAATAATTTAACGGGGGAAATCTCGCTGAAATAAATTTTCCATAATTTTAGATAGTTCTAAAGTTTTAACGTGATTAATCAAGTCTCCTACCTTTTTTGCTCAACAGCCTTATTCCCCTTCGTCACTACCGAATGCGTAGGTATGTATTTAAAAGATGGGGGAGGAGATGTTAGACCGATAGCTTTTTTATCCTAAATTTAACATGTTCATAACACATAAAATGTATATTGTTCAAGGATACCTTCCGCGACGAACGAGAAATGCTTTCCGCTACGTCGGCGGCTCCTTGAAAAATGCCCGAGTATTGGTTCAAGAATTCCTGGGCATTTGCCACCAAGTTTTTCGTTTCGTTACTTGGCTCAAGGATTTCCTTTATTATTGTCTCTATGGCGCTCAAAGTGGGTTTCATTTCTGAATTGTTTTTGTTTAAATGGACCATAGAAACATAATTATTCAATTTTATAGAACTGTTCATTTTGGTGACAAAAATACATTTTGCTGGGTCAACTTTGAAAATAACTTATACCGAACTTAATAGCATCCCCTTTTGTGAGTCTCGAAAATTCTCAAAAAAACAAACTTTGAACATTCGTAAAGCTTTCGATTTCATCGTCCTCTCGTATAGTTGTCTCCAAAGATTCAGGAGATAGCAGCTCGACCTCCCATGTATCATTATAAAATTGAGATATGAAAGACTTGATCACCAGAAAAACGTGCGCTATTTCAATGCTGTTGAATAGCGCATTAGAGGCTTCCTCAAGTTTTCCCCTCATCTAGCCGGGATTAGGCATCAATTACATCAAATCACATCAAGTTTCATTTAAACAATTTTTTCGCTATTCAATTGGGTTTTAGAAGTTTTCAGAAAATTTGATCATTCTCAAAAATCTCATGTATCCCGAAGAATGAACAAGTTTTATTTTGCAAACTTTTAAAAATTTAGAGTTCATATTTATGTTTATTTAACTTTATTAATAATTTTAAATTATTAGTTCAAATTGCTTTTGAATTCATTCAATGAAAGCAAATTTGATGACTTGATTTTTGTACAGAAAATTGCCAAAAATCGGCTTTCATTGTACTCATAAAAATCGAAATAAAAGATCAAAAACTGAGCACCTTATCGGGATGAAACTTGCATAAAATCCATTTCAATTATTATTTATGTTCCGTTCGAGTCTGAAGAGATTCGATTTCTCGCTCCCTACTGATCTAATATTGATGGTTTATGAACAGTTCGATGCAGAATTTTTTGCTATACAAAACTATCCTAAAGAAAAAAAAAAATTGGTGTACTATTAGGTTGTTCGGATATAAACAAGCATTGCTAAACGTATTGTTGTGAGAGAAGCTTTTAAAACATGTCTTTCTGTATTTAAAAGTGCGTTATCTTGTGTATATTTGGAATCTTTTTAAACGGATAATTTCTTATTTTTAAGATCTTTTTTCTTGCTTTAGATGGCCGACTTCAAACACCACGTTCGCGTCTGCCTACTTTACGATTTCAAACTGGGCAAAACAGCCGCGAAATTCCATCGAGATTTGGTCAAAGCATTTGGGAATGATGTATTGTCCGAAAGCCGATGCCAAGCCTAGTTCCAACACTTTCGGAATGGTGATGAAAGTCTGGAGGATGATGAACACTCTCGTCGACCTCAAGCGGTAGACAACGATATTTTGAGGGCTGCAATCGAATTGGATCCATGAACACCGACGCGTGAACTTGCTCAACAGTTTCTATGTTCAAATTCTATTATTGATGAGCATCTCCACGCCATTGGAAAGACGATCAGATGCGGGAAATGGAAAGTTAAGCAGTGCAAACAAGGCTTCACGGGTCGCTATTGCCGGAATTCTCATCGCTAAAGATCATGGATTTTTTGATTCTCTCGCTACTGGAGATGAGAAGTGGATCCATTTCGATAGTACTATTCGAAAACGGCAATAGCTAGGGCCAGGAGCACGGCCAAATCCGACCGTGAAACCGGACATTCATAGGGAAAAGGTCATGTTTTTAGTATGGTGGAATAACAAGGTCCTTGTGTATTTCGAGCTTCTACAACCCGGCCAAACAGTCACATCAGACCTCTAAAAACAGCAACTTTATCGGGTCAATGAAGCCCTCATTCATCAAGGAGTAGACACATCAAAGATAAAGTTCATCCATGTCAACGCTAGACCCGATCTTGCAAAAATCACTCAGCAAAAAATGGAGAATCTAGGATGGGAGCTTCTACTACATTCGCCGTATTCTCCTGATTTGACTCCCTCAGATTACCATTTATTCCGGTCGATGCAAAACCTTTTGGCTAACGAGAAATTCAAAACCCGTGAAGATATTCAAAATTGGGTCGCCAAGTTTTTCGAGTCACAGCCAGCTGAGTTTTCAAGAGCGGCATCAATTCTTTGCGCAAAAGATGGCAAGAAGTAATCAATAATAATGGTGAATATATTTTGGTTTCTGTTTTTAAGATAAATTTGTCAACGACTAAAACGCTCGTTTATGTTCGAACAACCTAATAGAAATTTTTTAAATCTTAAAAAACTGAAAATCGAGATTTTGGGAAATACTGATCCAATTTTGATGTGCTACGGCTCGTTTTGTAGAGAATTTTGTGTAGCTTCTTAAAGTAAAGTTACATGTGGAAAAAACTCTTTTTAAAAAGTTTAAGAGAAAAAGAAGTTTTTGGGGTTAAGCGTCCAAATCTGAGGAGACGCTCCTGAATTTTAGGGAAGCGAGAAGCGAGATATTGCTTTACAAGTTGCACATCAATAACCAAAGTCACGGACGATCTACAAAAATAATGGCTTCCCATTTTTTTAGGTGCTGTGGTTCTCTCTAAACGCGCGCTTTAATGCGTTACTCCTCAGATTCGGACGTAACATATATTAGGTTGGTGCAGATGAAACTTGCGTCACACTTGTTTGTTTATATTTTGGACCTAATAAAAGTTTTTATTGAAGATATTTGTCTATCTGAAAGAGCGTCTCTTTGCGCGTCTTTTGATATCTAAGACTTATGCGTTTTACTTAATTTGAAGTAATTTTTAGCTTCTAGAAAATGGTTGACCAAAAATTTCGAGTGCGGGTTTGCTTGTTGTATGATTTTAAACAAGGCAGAACGGCTGCGGAATCTCATCGTGCTCTGTCCAAAGCATTCGGCGATGACGTGTTGTCCGAACGTCAATGCCGGACTTGGTTTCAGCGCTTCCGAGACGGTGATGAAAGTTTGGAAGACGAAAAACGCGGGGATCCACCTCAAATTGTCGACAACGATAAGTTGAAGAACGCTATCGAATCGGATCCATGCCAAACAACTCGGGAGCTTGCAGAGCTGTTTGACTGCGACCATACAACCATTCTCCGCCATTTGCACGCAATTGGTAAGACGAATCGGTGTGGAAAATGGGTGCCACTGGGTGTCCAACTTCTTCGAGTCGCAGTTGTCCGAGTTCTTCGAAAAGGGCATCCATTCTCTGCGTGGAAGATGGCAAAGAGTCATTGATAATGATGGCGAATATCTTTTGGATTGAGGCTCTGTGTTAGGATTTTTATAATAAATTTTGTTTATGGTTCCAACGGAAGTTTCATCTGCACCAACCTAATAGATAACCTTTCAATTCTTATTGAGAAAAAAGTTATGGTTTAGTTTTGTGTAAAATCAAAAAGAAAGGACGATCCAAAAATCAAAACGTTCAATGGTTTTTATAGTGACATTAACAAAACCTCTTTTCCAATGACGTCATATGCTAGAACAATAGTTCCATTCGAAGATTTCAGTCTGGCATACTTTGTCGAACTCATCTCTGAAAACAATTTTTTTAAAGCGTCAACATATTGAGACAATTAAAGGATGCTATAGGTTCAATTCAAATAAAATGGAAACGATTCTGAGGAAAAAATGAGTCACAGTGTTATCAGTCGAAAAAAAGCAAAAAAGGTGTAAAAACATAAAAAGAGCATTACACTTTTATCTTTGCCATTTGAGCTGAGAATCTGTTCATCAACTCCTAAAACTCCAAATCATAAAAATCTGATGAAATGCAAATTGAGGATTTTTCTAATGTTCTCTCATATCGATAACCTGGCAAAGTCCACATAATGTTCTATTTTTTTCATTTTGAGGTTTAAAGATTGGAGTTATATTGTTCTCGGGTTTTTGGAACTTGAAGGTCTAAAAAGTTCAAAGGAAAAGGATATAATTGGCTTTTGTCTTGGACCTCATTTTCGCTCAAGACTTTTCAGGATTCGGATAAGCCTTTTTACGGCTCAAAACAATACAGTTGACTGCTTTTAGTAGGGGTTAATAGATATTTTTCATGTACAGGATTCCAAAAAGTCTTCTTTGTCAATCACGAAAACATAAAGTGAACGCGGGAATAAGGAATAATGAACGAAGACACCCAAAGTTTTTTCTTTACCTAATAATCGGGCAATCGCATAATTCTTTGAGGTCTTCACTTCACGTTTCCTTCTCAAATTTTAAATGAACCAGAATGTAAACATTTTTGTTGATCGTAAAGAAAATTTGTTCGAAATTTTGAGGTTTTTGAGAATTGCAAAAAGATTTATTTGATAGAATCACTTCAATTCGGTGACGGTCCCCATGAGCTGTATTGCTCGAAGATCGGATTCTCGGGATCACCCGAATTGCATCCATCACATTGATCACTGTACATTCCATCGTCTCGAACTTGCCATGATGTCACATCATCGTATAAATCGATGTTCGCTGGTGCATTGTCGCAGCTTCCACTGAAATTTTTCAAAGCTTGTCAAATTCCCAAGATAGAATGGCTCAAATTGCAATCCACATTGCTTTAATAGACTACCCGATGACATATTTTGGGTCTTTGCTCTTTTTGGCAAGTTCTTAAAGTTCTGGAGATTTTTGAGTCCAAAACACTTACGTTCCCCCACTCCACACATCTTGATGGATGTACCAATTGCCCGAACTTCTCGCATCAGCCCCATTATTGTTGGCGTAGCACCAGAAACACGTTCGTCCGCCGAACTCCTGTCCGAAGCTCCAGCCCAATGCCTGAAATGAAGGATTGGAATCTATAATATTCAACTAGCCAATTGAATCCCCCAAAGTCTTTTCTTCTTTTATGCACCTATCCTAGGTAATCGTCAGATTTCTTAGATAATACGATTACCGTATTTCCTGTGATAGAAGCCCCCCTCTAATAGAGCCTCTATTACAAGAAATATGACGAGCATAGTAGTATGTATTTTATTATATTTTGAATGCCAATCAAGCGGAATAGGTTTGTCTAGTCGTAAGTCATGGTTTGTTTATGGGAAAATTTCATAAGATCTCGCACTCACATCGCCACTCTGCAATGTCCACCAATCATCACTATCCGATCCACTTCCCTCAATTGCATTATCCCCCGATGCACACTTCAAAAAGATCGAATTCGAGCAATTGTTCACCACAACAACATGATATTTCTCTTGTGATTCCTTCACAATTTCGTATACAGCTTTGGCCACCTCGAATATTCCCTCTTGACAGGCACCGAATGCAATGAGAAATGAGACGATGAAAAAGAGGGATCGCATGGTTTCTAAACGAATGTGGAGACCGAAAAAGCTCAAGAATCTGATAGAAAACAACGAAATGAAATCGGTGACAAAGCTTGGGCCAGTCAAAAGGAAAAAGAACTAAAATAACTAGCTTTCTATTTCATTCCAATACGATTCCAAGACGATCCCAATAAGGTTCTAATATGGTTCAAATCCGGTTCCAATACGGTTCCTATTTTGATCCAATACAATTCCAAGACGGTCCCAGTACGGCTCCTATTTTATTCCAGTACGGTCCCAATACGGTTCCTAATTTATTCCAAAATGGTAAAATAAAATAAGAACTAGACTTTGCCTCTACCCAACTAGATTTGCTTAACAATAAAGTTAGTGAAAATGGAAATCAAAGGAGTTAAAATATCTTTAAAATTGTACTGAAAACTCAAATTTTCTACCATAAACAATTTTTGTTTTGTAGAACAATAATTATATCATCTGCATTTGAGTGGATGAAAAAAAGCAAAGATATGAATTTAATAAAATAATTGATAACTAAATCTTCAAAAGAAGATAGAGCTTGAAAACTTGACCTCTGTCATCCTCGAAAACCTCCAACCTTTTATAGCAAACTCTTCTAAACTCCAAAATTTAAAACATTGTTATTTGTTTTGTCGGTTTTCATTGTCATTTTGAATCGTTCTTTGTTTGATTGAAATCTCCATTGAAATCTCCAATGAATTCTATGCGAAGTCCTGTGTCCTGATGGCCATGAAAAATCATCAAAACAAGCTGTATTTTTTTTGTTATCCGCTTTTTCGATGTGTTTTGTTAGGCTTTTTGTTAATAAATAATCCAAAAAGACTTTGGAATGAAAAATACGATACATACGCCGATGGCATGTACAAGGTTTTTGCACAAACTTGCTCACAGAATTATCAACTCAGACTTTTCACGTCACAGGGTCGATCAATTGCTCTTTAAAATAAAAGATTCGAGTAAATTTTTCCTATCAAACTTTGCCATTATGGAGATCTCAAGGGATAAGAGGACTGACTTTTGTTTTCATAGAAAACACTCATTTCATATGAGACAATTTTTGTCTCGTTATCACTTTGATTGCTCTTGTTAAACAGCAATAAAGTGATAACGTTTGTTAAAGTTGTCGTGTTGTTGTTGTTTTTAAAGTTGGTTAAGGCTTTATTACCATGTCTAAGGCTGTTTCTCTATTACCAAGGCCTAGAAATAGAAATTTGTTTTTAAATACCAGCTGGCCAGCTAACCGACAGGTTGAGAGTCTTGTCTCTTAAGCGGAAGGTCGAGGGTTCAATCACGCTGGCAAGATAAAAATGTTTCTTTTTCTCACCAAGTGGGTTTTTTCTTTCACAACATTTGGGTAATAGGGAGAATCGGGATTAGAGTGTGTTCCTCGCGAGTAATGAGTTTTTTAAAACGCACACTTGGGAAAAAATTACCGTACTTTTAGCAAAAATTATTGCAAAAAATGACGCAAAAATCACGAGTCCCGCATTATATACGACGCTTTTTCAAGATACTCAGCCGTTTAGCTGATTTGGTGGGAAATTCCCTTCCAATATAAAAACTGATTTTTTGAAAAGTCTGCGCAAAAAATTGCTTTTATATTTTTTTCGCGCCGGCGCACTTTTTAGAAAACGCATTACTCGACAATTACTCATACAAATTTACTCGAGTAATTACTTACTCACGAGGAGCACACTCTAATAGGGATAATATGGGTAACGACGGCCGCAGTGCCATAAAAATTGTGTGTTTAGACCTTTATTTCTTTTTATTTCTTATTATCCTTTGTTTATATCACATTATTGGCTTTCAATAAATGTATTTTTGAAATACGCCAATGATATGTACAACGTGTCCTGATGATCATGAAAAATCATCAAAACAAGCTGTATTTTTTTGTTATCTGTTTTTATAAAACTAAAAACCATTAAGTTTGAACATTCACTCAATTCAAAATAAAATATTTTTTGTGTGTCTTGTTTCGATGATTACTTTATAAATCTCAAACAGATAAATAAGAAATTGAAATGGATTTGATGAGAAAAGAAAAAGAATTTTATCTCTTTTGTAGGAAAGGACCTCTTAACCACCAAATACAGCATGCCACGATCCGTAGCCACGCGGATGGAAGTTCTTGACGGCGTACCATGCTCCGCTAATAGCCGGGCCCCACCATTGTCTCTTGACACGTGTTTTAGCGTCTGAAATGTGCCATTGTAAAAATAGATATCGAAACACCAAACCTATCCTAAATTTGCTTTATGCTACAAAAATAGAGCATTTTGTATTTGAATTTTAACCCTAAAAACTTGTCTCTTCTATCGGCGAACAAATCCAAAGGTGAAACTGAGATTTTGATGTAAAAATAGATATTGGTCATTGGTTGGATTGAATTTTCATTAATCGCAGGGTTTGGAACACAACTTTTGTTTTTTCAGGTTCCAAAAACGCGAAACGAAATGAAGTGCAAGCTTGTGAGGCTTTCAGCCTTCAAATTTCACGAAATGGAAACAAAAACTTCATATTTATCATATTTTCGCTGATTTTTTTACCTATTTTTGATAGCATTGTCATCTCTTCTTTATTTGAAGTCGAAGTCATGGCATCGGATAAGATGAGAAGAACGCAAATCATCGGTAACAACAGCAACAACTTCATCTTTCTTGTTGCCTCAAATTATCAAATAGTAATTTTTTGTGTAAAATTTGAAACATTTCTGAAAGAATTTTAAGAGCTATTCTTGGTTTCTAAGTTTTTTTAGTGTCATCTAGCATATTTCATTCAATAAGCAAGGAAGGCTCTCTAGGCAAGAAACAACAAACAGCAAATAAAATATAACAAAAAATAACTTTGACAATTATTGCAGAGTTTATTAAACGGGAATCGTAACTGCTAAAACATAAAAGCTATTTATTGTATATGTAGGGGAGAGCCTCAATCCTTTAAGAAGACGAAATCCTTTCAAAAAAGAGAATACTTTTATACGAGAAAAGCTTAAGGCAATTTTGGTGCTTATCTATTAGTCCAAAGACTCAAGGACAGAGTTTTTCTGTCTAATTTTTTTATAGCGCTGTAAAAAGTGATCAGCTAAAAGGACACAAAAGTCGCATAGTAAAGGAAAACCTTGCGAAAGAAAATCCCAAAAATTTCTTTCAGATGACCTTGTAAAAAGTGATCAGGGAAAAGGGGAGCCAAAATGTATAGTTAAGAAAAACCCGATAAATTTCTTAGTGCTCTTGTAAAAAGTGGTCAGCCTTTTGGCTTTTGACAAATCGCAAATGTCTGTCGAAAGAAAATACATCAAGAATGATATTCTGAAAGAAAGTGCATAGTTAGTGAGAGCTGGAGGAAGGAAATGATGAAAAGAAAGAAAGAAAGAAAAGCGCAACAGAAGCGCGTTCATATATAATGAAAGCCACTGACATTGACGATAACCATTACAAAAACTAGTCTTATTTGAGATGAAGACCCTCCTTGTCTTGACCATTGTCTGTCTCACTCTTCTATCACTTGGTCCGGTGGTGGAAGCCTGTTACGGCGATTGCATCGATGTCTTATCAAGATTGTAGCGGCTTTGTGACACGTGGCTCGTGTGGCGGTGGAAGAAATATTCAGTGAGTTTTTTTGCGATACATTAGGTTATTCCCCGACAAATTTGCGTAAAATGGAGGAAAAGCCAGTGCTCTCATTTTGGAAGAGTCTCAAACCTTCAATGCTCTAAAAGGGGAACGAGAGTTTCTTTTCATTTTAATGCAAATTCATAGCAATTTATGTGATTTGGAGATAAACTAATTGTACCGTTTTTCATTTGAAACATTCGACAAGACTTGAATAAAAGTTGCTACATGATCTCTTGTCAATAAAGTGTAATGTTTTAATTGCGCTGAGATTTCTCTTTAGATCTGTAGCCATTAGGTTACATCTATGATTAAGAAAGTTGATGTAAAGTTGAGTTTTTTTTAAGTAATTTCAATAGATTTACTCTTTAAACATTAAGATTGGGGTTTGAGGTTTCAATTTTTTAAAATAGTCCTTGTCCTTTCGTTGTAGATTTGGTTCTCTTGTCTTTCTTACTTTGTCTTTCTTTGTCTTTGATTTAGGTAATATATTTATTGAATTTTCTAAATAAAATGAAAATTTAATTGATCAAATTGATTAAAGTAAACACTTTTTTAGATGCTGCATGCTGCCTCGTAGCGGTATCTTCAAGAGAAGCATCCAGACGATTGGGCATTAGCAAGAGGATCACACATATTTTTCAAATCAATGTATAAATTCAAAATGATACTTTTTCATTCTCAGAGAATAAAATATCACAAAAACATTTGTAATATAAGTACAAATTTGTTCAGAAATGATTGATTCGATCAGAGTATTCTTCATCTCAATGATAAGATCAAAAAAATGCATGCAACAAAGATTTGGTTGAAAAATTTGAAAATTAAATTCGAAAAATTATTCAAATGCAAATAGCTAAATGAAAATTCTGTTTAGCAATACAAAAATGGCATAATTATTATCAATCAGCATGAATTTACATTCAGATTTCATCCTTTTCGGCGTCTCAATTAGAGACAATTTCTTTGAAAACGAACTTCCCGAAAATCTTTATTGAAATCAGAGTTCTACCGAAACCATCAAGTTCACTACGGCGCACCGTTCTTGATAAAACGTTTTTTCGATTCTTTTCCTTTATTTCCTTTCGGTTCTGGGAATGTTCGAATGATTTCTTTTCTGTAAACAAGAGGATTTGTTAGATTTCAATTGATAAATCAAACTTTTCGAATTGGAGAAATTTCCCGTTATCTTCTTTGTTTTTTGGGGAATTTAACCAGTTGTACTTTCCCGTTGGCCAGTCTTCTCGCCATCTCAAACCATACTCGGCCTGAAACAAACAATTCTATTTTCTCCTAATTCTCTCACAACTACGAAAATTAAGGCTTTAAATTAAATTTCTAAAACAATCTTTACATAATCCCAATACGTTGCTTTTGTATTTAAGTTTAAAAGAAACAACTAAGGCCCATTAAGTTGTTCCGATTTCATTAAGAATTAATTAAGAAAAAGTTGTACCGATTTTTAGTGGCTCAAACTGATATTAACCTCAAAAGTATTCTCGGAAAAAAGCTATGGCCCCAAATCTGAGTCGTCGCGATCGCATTTACCAGAATTTATGTGCAAATTTTGCTATGCAAATTTCCTAATCTGCCTTGGTTTGATAGGTGGAGGAAAGTCAAAATCAAGCAAAACATTATGAAACAAATTGCCATTGGGTAAAATGAAGAATGGAGTGAAACGTAGAAAGGGATTGGATAGAAAAAGGCGCTGAGAAAAGGATATTCAATTACACAAGAAAGCCATCAGCTAATCAATTCACTCACATATCATCTGCCTAATGATGGATTGACTCAACGGTATCAACCATTCTTTTATTCAAACTCTTTCCCAGTTATGCCTTTTTCTAAATATTCTCTCCTATCTGCTCTACCAGGCGAAATGGTCGGAAAAGCTTTTGAGAAATTAGATGGAGGAAGCTCAATAAAGTTGTTGCGAGTGAATCGATCGACCCGACATTGGATTCTCCGTAATGGACCACTGGGGAAAGCGATCGACTTGCTTGAAATTATGCCTGAAGAGTTTGAAGATGACGACCATGAAATAAAGCAAACCGGCAGAATCGGCATCGCGCTTGAAAAGGACACATTTCGATGCGAGTTAGATAACTTATTTTGTCAAAGATTTACGCAGAGAGTCGTCTTTGTTAAATCATTCGTTATTCGAGCATGCAGTCAAGGGGAGCCATCGTGGAAGCCGGTAGAGGTGGTTGAAAGTCGAGAAACAGGGCAAAACCTCGTGAACTCTTTTCAAGGGGTCAAGCGCATCGCAAAGATGTTTTTGCATGACAGCTTCACTGAAGTGATCTCATTGGAAAAACTTCAGTATCAAGTGCAAAAACAATTCTTGGTATCCGGCTACCAGGCCACATTTGCTAGTCGAACAAATAGCCTTTTATGGAAATTACAAAAACTTTTATCTCAAATATTGGGTTGGTGAATCGAAAAATACGGGACTTTGAACTAAAATTTATTCAACATAAAACCATCAATTCATTCCAAATAATTTCCATTACCATTGACGACTTCTACCCATTTTACAGGCAGTTTTCAATGCAAGTGTATCAATTTCAAGTCCGGTATAGCTATGTACCGATCATAAATCGCCAAGCGATGTTTCATCATCAAATTTCTTTGAGTTTTTTTTTGATTCATTAATTTGATTATGAAGCGTTGCTTTTTTTGAGCAAATAAATGTTGACCGAACCTGGTTCATCACGAATTCACACATGCTGCATGGAGAGATCGTTTGTTGCTGAAAAAGTAATAAAAAATCATTGATTGCAGTTTTTCCCGAGAGCTACTGTCCCAAACCTCTGAAATTTTTTCGACGGGCAGTAGAGTTAGTAACTTTTTAGTGATTTTTTACGGGTTTTAGGTGGAAAACGTCCGCGCTTTTTCTCGCTACTTTCTTGATCATTAATCATTTTTAACTAAAATAGCACGGTTACCGGACATTATATCTCCGCGACATTAAATCCCAGACATTATATCAGCCATTATGTGATAAAATCTGATGTCCGGGAGATAATGTTGGAGTTTCGCCCTCTTCGGAGTCAATTTCTGGATACGGGCCTGGTATACGTCTATAATTAAAGCGCATACTAACCGCCAAAGCGATGCTGAACAGACAGAAAAGGGCGAGAATCAGTGATCGGCTCATTTGTATGTAGTTTCGAAGATCTCGAGAATCTGAGTGGAGTGATTCAATGACGTTTTGTCAAAAATTCAACTTAATTTTAGTTAAAAATGATTAATGATCAAGAAAGTAGCGAGAAAAAGCGCGGACGTTTTCCACCTAAAACCCGTAAAAAATCACTAAAAAGTTACTAACTCTACTGCCCGTCGAAAAAATTTCAGAGGTTTGGGACAGTAGCTCTCGGGAAAAACTGCAATCAATGATTTTTTTATTACTTTTTCAGCAACAAACGATCTCTCCATGCAGCATGTGTGAATTCGTGATGAACCAGGTTCGGTCAACATTTATTTGCTCAAAAAAAGCAACGCTTCATAATCAAATTAATGAATCAAAAAAAAACTCAAAGAAATTTGATGATGAAACATCGCTTGGCGATTTATGATCGGTACATAGCTATACCGGACTTGAAATTGATACACTTGCATTGAAAACTGCCTGTAAAATGGGTAGAAGTCGTCAATGGTAATGGAAATTATTTGGAATGAATTGATGGTTTTATGTTGAATAAATTTTAGTTCAAAGTCCCGTATTTTTCGATTCACCAACCCAATATTTGACATAAAAGCTTTTGTAATTTCCATAAAAGGCTATTTGTTCGAATAGCAAATGTGACCTGGTAGCCGAGTGGAGATGAGAATAGTATACAAGGCGAGTATGATTGTTGCCGAGTTTGCCTGCGTTTGATTCCCACTAGGAATTGAAAACTATTGTCATATGTGACAGTTTGAGCACTTTCTTCAAAAGAAACCCATTTTGGTGTCAATGGAAAAGTTGTAGAGAATCAAAAATCAAGCTTATATCCAAATTTTCAGAACGATTCAAAAACTGGTTTTCAAGGAATGCTAAATTTACGAATTTTCACAAAACTTGCATTTTAAGGGAAACTACTAAGTGTATCTTTTTGGAAATTTGGCTATAAGCCTAATTTTTGATTCTCTACAACTTTTTCATTGACACCAAAATGGGTTTCTTTGGAAGAAAGTGCTCAAACTGGGACATCTCCAGTCCTCCATTTTTGAGTCTCACACTTGTCTCACACACAAACCAAAATCCTACTACGAAAGAGGAATCCGCAAATTGCCTGTAAAATGGGTAGAAGTCGTCAATAATAATGGAAATTATTTGGAATGAATTGATGGTTTTATGTTGAATAAATTTTAGTTCAAAGTCCCGCAGTTTTCAATTCACCAACCCAATATTTGAGATAAAAGTTTTTGTAATTTCCATAAAAGGCTATTTGTTCGACTAGCAAATGTGCCCTGGTAGCCGAGTGGAGAAGAGAATAGTATACAAGGCGAGTATGATTGTTGCCGAGTTTGCCTGCGTTTGATCGCCACTAGGATAGCTATACCGGACTTGAAATTGATACACTTGCATTGAAAACTGCATAACTTTCTTCTAAATCAATTAAAAAAAATTCTTTTTAATATTTAAAAATAGACACTTTTAGATATCAGTTGATATTAAAATTACCATAATTGTTTCTTAGAGATTTCTAATAAAAAGGCTTTGTCGCGAAGGTGTTCAGGGCTAAATAGCTGAATCTGTTATATTCTACTTATTAAACGCTTTTGTCTCTTCTAAACTCATATTTTTTAGTTGGTCAGATCGATCTTTTTTAAAATCATTTTACCCAAATCAGAAAATTTTCAGGCCCTATATCACTACAAAAAGGGCGAGAGCGTATCAAAAGTCGAAGATGAGCTACTTTTTGTGAGTTTCATTAGTCAAATCAAAAGCCAACTATCTAGGTATTCATTATTTCACTTAAATCAAATAATGTTTACCTTAAGAACTCCTTTGTAGGATTGTCAAACATTGGGACAATTTTATGGATACTGTGTGACTAAAACCTGTGTTGGATGGGTGATGAGAAATTTCGATGTCGTATACGATGATATGAAAAATGGTGAGTGTTTTTGGGTCATGGAAAGTTCCTGAAAAGGCCTACAAATACAATTTTAGTGCATTTATTCATAAACAGTCTATTTGTAAAGATTTGAGTGGCCTTTAGTGAAATCGTTGGCCCTTTACGTTTAGCCGGGCGGCTATTGGGATGTCTTCGCTAAACTTTACCCAATCAAAAACAATAAATAAAGTGTCTTTTAGATACAGAACCTGGGAGCCCGTATTTTCATTGCCTTAGCTTTTCGAATCTGATTTCCGATTTAAAAAATATTAAACCTGAGCAAAGTTAATGCCTGGAAAAAAGCAGCGCAAAAACCCACCAACTTTTGATTTCGAAGCGGTTTGGATCTGCTCGGCTCGGGATATCGGCTAACCGTAAAGATCCAAAGCGCTTCAAAATGAAAAGTTGAATTGCAATTTGCAAAGTTGCTTTATTTTTGCTTAAAAATCTTTTCTTTTAAGGAAAGAGTGTGGCAGAAATTTGCGTTGATACGGGCGATTGTGGAGGGACGACCGCAGCGACGACTCAGACTACCCGAACCCCGGTGTGCTAAGGGATATCCACAAACAAGAAACTCAAAGTTCAAAATATTAATTCGAATAAAGATGTGCAATCATTTGCAATCATGCAATGAAACTTAAAAGAAAGAAATTAAGCCAGAGTCACAGAAAATAGGCTCAAATGGAAAACCGATCGATCGAGTTTGTAGCTTTCAAAAGAAATCAATTAAAGTCTATTTACAGTACCCCTTTTTCCTAAGCAGTCCTTAGATTGAAAACTGAGGAAGTTTTTTAAAATGAGGTGTTTTTCTGTAGGATTCAATGCATCACGTGATAGTAAATATAGCAGTTTATCTGCAAAAAAAAACTTTCCAAACACCAATCAATTTTCTTATGCTTTTTAACAAATGTATTTGATTTTACATTGACGACACAAGAATCCACAATCACACAAGCCATGCAACTTGTATATTAGTGAATGGTAAAATGAATCAACAATGAACTGGTAAACATTTTTGTTTGTTGGATGTTCGACGAGCCATCACGGTAATGGTTATAAAGAGGGAAAAGTCGAGTTTGAACGATTCATTTTCGGAAAGGTTGGGCTCTGAAATGAAAAAGGTTTCTTTGAAATAAACTTCAAAGAAATAGAGAGACATGAAACAATTTCTGGCCCTTGATATTTTCTTCTCTTTCTAAAATATTCAGGAAAAATTTCATGTAGACCTGTTTTTCAAAATATCCAGTCGAGAAATTTCAGTTGAATGACTACTCTTGGGAAACAAAGCGTCTCCTGGGTACTTAAAAGACCAAAAAATGTTCGAAAAAGCGCGTTTTTCTTGAAATTTTTGCTTACTCTTCAAGGTGCGAACATCCTTAGATAGCTAAATACAATTTAATGGGGCCGCTTACTCTGAAAGCACTCCAGTATAGTTTTTAAATAAAATCTGCTTTTGTAAAGTGATGGGGTGGTGTACCGTTTTGCGCACCCTCAGGGCAATCAAGCACGACAATACATCTCGAACAACATTCTTCAGCCAGCAAATACTCCACGTCTTTGGAAACATCTCCTGGTGAAGGGTGTGACGCTTCAGGTTTGGAGATTCTCTTTTTGAATTTATATTTGTTTCTAATTCCATTTCAATCATTTTTTTTCAGGAATTGAATCCCCTTACCACACGATTCATCGACGGACCAGTAATGGATTTTTACATGGTTTCTGAAAGAATGGGAACGTTGAGTCGATTGACTGGCGCTCTTGAAGACGTGGGCTATGTTGAAGTTTGAACAGGTTGGGGTTTTTCCCGGTAAAAGTTAATAGTTTCAAGCACGTCAAGTTGTTCGTGTTTTGTTTTTCGCTGCTTTCTTTCCCACTAAATTCAGCACTTTGATGTACTAGACATAATATTTTCCTGCTTTTCTAGGTTTGTAGAAAAATAAGGAAATATTTGACTTACTCGCTCTCTTGATTTACTTTTCTTATTAGTCACGCTTCTCACAACTGCTTTATTATTTTTAAACATAAAAAGTCGTCCATTTTTCCAAAAATACAAAAGAATTCAACTACAAATAAAGTAAAGTTTTTTTGAAATAAACAAAGAACAGAAAATCATAAAGCGTTTTTACTTCATAAAATGCAATTCTAATGTCAATAGCGATTGAAATAAACGAAAGAAACTCTTAGAAATCAACTTCAACACTTTTCTTTTTGCTTTGAACAAATTTAGACAAAGATTGCTCAAAAATCTCATCGATAAAAAGCAATATCTCTTTCAAAAAGATAAAAACGAAATGATAAACGGCAAAAAGTGCTTTTTTTCACTTTTCCTTTGTTAGCTTTCATCTTTTAAGGCTTTCAAGGGAAAAAAATCAGTACTAAATTGAAAAAAAGCAATTATTTCAGTCTATTTTTGCTAACATGTTGTCAGTGTTTGTAATTTTGGTTTTAATATCTGGGTAAGTTATTTGTGTTGCTACGAAAGCTTGATTCTTTCAGAACTCGTGCAGACTACGACTTTCGTGGAAGAGATTATGTTCGGCAAAAGTCTGAGCGACTTGTTTTTGGGGTGGCTATGGTTTGTCTTGAGAAGTTGCTTTAGCTCATATTTTAGCCACTTTTAAGTTTGTATTGAACTACCGTAATTATACTATTAGGTGTGTGAAAAAGTAATCCACGTTTTTAACGTCTAAATATAAAAGACCATAAGTTTCGTTAAAATAATTTTTATTCAACGAAGTAATCACCATTCGAAAGAACAACCTTTTTGCCAACGTTCTACAAGTAAAGACATTCCACGATAATAAAAATCTTGGTCCTTAGAGGCGAAGAAAAGATCAACCTCGGTTTTGACATCTTCTTCGGAATTGAACCGTTTATTGGCCAAAAAGTTAGACAGAGACAA